>CM069922.1:11582483-13058234 GCA_036172225.1 Cryptocoryne crispatula var. balansae | reverse complement strand
TGGATTTATCCACTTGTTGCTAAGAGTGATGTTGTTTCCACTTTTCTACTTTTCAAGAATCAAGTTGAAAATGTCTTCTCTCAACGTATTAAATTTTTTCAGAGTGATTGGGGTGGTGAATATAGACCATTGACAGCCTTATTTACCAAGTGTGGTATTGTTCATCGTGTAGCTTGTCCCTACACTCATAATCAAAATGGTTTGGCCGAGAGGAAGCATCGTCACATTATAGATACTTCTCTAGCTTTGCTTAGTCATGCTGAACTGCCTTACACCTTCTGGGATGATGCTGCCCTTTGCGCAGTATATCTTATTAACAGGTTGCCGACACCTCTTCTACAAGGTCTCTCACCTTATCAAAAGCTGTACAACAGACCTCCGGATTACAATTTATTGCGCACTTTCGGTTGTGCTTGCTATCCCTATCTTCGGCCATATCATAAGCATAAGCTTACTTTTCGTTCAGATTGTTGTATTTTTCTTGGTTATAGTACCCAACATAAAGGATACAAGTGCTATCTTCCTAGCACCGGACGTATTTACTATGCTAGCAATGTTGTGTTTGATGAACACAGTTTTCCATATAAGGTTCTTACCAAAGACTTATCTACTGGTTCGCCTTCCAAAGTCAATGACATAATTCACTTGCCTACTCCTCTTACTCATACCAAGCTGCAGACTAAGGCTTCAACTGTTACAAATTCTGCTCACATAGTTCAGCCGTCACCTTCAAATCAGTTGGCACCTGGTTTTCCAGAACCTGTACATGCAGATGCTCCTTCGGTTAATGCTGCTCTATCTACAAATAATCATATTTCTACTGATCGGACATCAGCTTCAGTTGAACAATCTCCCGCAACTATGGACACTTCCTTGTTAGTCTCTGGTTCCAGTTCTCCAGTGCACACAAAATTCAGGTCGTTAAAGGAACTTCTCGCCACTACTTCACCTCGTTCCTCACTCAACAGCAGGTATGCTTTAAATTCTGAACTTCAATCGGTGAAGAACCAACTACTTTTCATGTTGCAAATAAGTTTGCATGTTGGCGGACAAGCAATGTCGAAGAATATAGTGCCTTACAATTTAATGGGACTTGGACACTTGTACCACCTCCACCTAATATTAACCTTGTGGGTTGCAAGTGGGTTTACAAAATAAAACGGAATTCTGATGGTACAGTTGCACGATATAAAGCTCGTCTTGTTGCTAAAGGTTACACTCAGGAGTATGGGATTGACTATTGTGAAACTTTTAGTCCAGTAGTGAAACCTACCACAATTCGGTTTGTTCTTGCTATAGCTATTTCATATGGATGGGTGGTCAGACAGTTAGATGCATTGATTGCAGAATCGGCGGAATCGGTCTGATTCCGACCGATTCCGGAATCGGATCGGTCCCGGCGGAAGGACCGATTCCGGGAAGAATCCCGCGGAATCGGTCTGAATCGCCTGAAATCGGTCGGAATCCGATTCCGACCGATTCCATGTGGAATCGGTCGATCCGACCGATTCTTCGGAAGGCCGGGTTGACCCGGCCCCGGTTCGATTCCCGGTTCACTCTGGACCGGGAATCGAACCGATTCCGGCCCTTTTAGGGCCGGAATCGATCCGCAGAGCTGGCCTCGGTCGATCCGCGGCGGAAGGAGGAAGCGCGGGCGATTCCGGCGCGATTCCGGCGCGATTCCGGCGATTCCGGCGTCGATTCCGTCGATCCACCGTCGATTCCGGCCGATTCCACCGATTCAGGGTCGATTCCGGCCCGATTCCACCGATTCCGGCGATTCCAAGGGCGATTCAGGCGATTCCGGCGATTCCAAGGTCGTTCTTCAAAGGATTCCTCCGATTCAAGCTCGGATCGGCATCGAATCAACCTCAGCTTCGATCTTTGTAAGGTTTTTGATAAGATTTCTTCGCCAAAACTTCGTACGTCCATTCTTACGCGTTTCCGATGATTTTGAGTCACCTTAAACTTTACGATTTCTGTCCGAACAAGTTCGTTTAAGTTTTGAACTATCCGGATATGTCCATTTTGCACGGGAAAAATTCCGGATATCCCGTACGCCTATTTTTACACGTTTCCGACGACTCCGAGTAGAGTTAAACTCGGTGATTTGTGATCGAATAACTCCGCTCGAGTTGTTTGAACATCGATTGGATGTTCTTTGTACGGGAAAAATTTCGGATACCCCGTACGTTGATTTCCGACAAGTACGTAACCCTTTAAACATACCGAATGGTGTGTTTGTTGGGTTGTACGCTACCCGAACAACGTCTAAAACAATTTGTATGTTATCTAATCATTTTTAGTGCATTGTTTACAATTTTTGCGAGATTTAAGCAATGGCCGATCAAGGTGACGCAAAGACCAAAGCATACGGTAGACCCGGTCAGAAGAGGGTACAAGGTAAATGGTGTGGGAAGGAGATGAACGGGGGGTGTTCCGTTTGAAACAACATATCGCCGAATACGTGGAAATGTAAAGAAATGCGACAAGGTGCCGAGGGAAAAAAGTGAGGAGACGAGAGGCTACACGTGAGGTAGAGCCTCTCAACGGGCCGTTAGGATCGAGCGAGAGGGAGGAGTTGCGGACGAGCTACTCGAGAGGAGGAGGGACCACGATTTGCCTACCTCCAAAGGGGAAAGGCAAGGGAAGGCGGCCGGCTCGGCCGGAGCCGGAGAGCGAGGACGAGTCCACGGTCTCCGAGCCGAGACGTGCTTGTGCACGCTAGCAAGCGTGCATCGGGCGAGGAGGAGGACGAGGAGGAGGGGAGCAGGGAGGGTCCGGGTCCCGAGTTGACCCGGCTTTGGGCCGATCGGCATCGGCTCGCCCTACTCGGGACCGAGAGCTCGACCCTGTGAGACAGGAGCCCTACCGCCGTTCCACTTCCACCGGCACTCGATTTACACCGAGTGACGAGTATTTATTTAGGAAACAGAGTCTTTGGGCGGATGGGGATAAAGCGAAAGTAATGAAAGGGGTGAAGGCTACGAGGGAACGGCCGCAAAGAGAGCCGTTCGCCACATTGTCAAATGGTTTTTACGTACGCAGTATCACTTTTTAAATTAAATTTGACATTATGCTGTTTTATTTACTAAAACTTAATTTTACCCCGATCCCATTTTTTTTAACTCGATGTAGGCATCCCGGACACGCACGACCACCCCCTACTTCCGGACGATGGTGGATGCCGTGGGTGAGGCCGGACCTCGGTTTGCAAGCCCCCGGCACAGACACATATACGGCGCCGTCTGGATGAGGAGGTTCGGGAGTTGAGGGAGTGGATGGATGGGTTCAAGTTGGTGTGGAAGGAGAGGGGTTGCACAATCACGTGCGATGGGTGGACGTGTATCACCAAGAGAGGAGTATGATAAACTTCGGTGTACCGTTCGAGGGGACTACATTCTTGAAGTCGGCAGATGCTTCTGGGAAGATAAAAAATGCCGACTTCAATTTTTCTCTGATGCATGGAGTGGTGGAGTAGGTGGGGGAGGAGGATGTGGGTCAGGAGGTCACTGAGAACGAACCATCATATAAGGAGAGTGGGAGGAAGTTGATGGAGAAGAGGAAGCACATCTTACGGGTGCCCCGTGCAAAGACATTCCATAGATCTCATATTAGAGGATATAGGCAAGGAGGAGGGTGCATCTACACTTGTCAGGCAGGCGCAGACGATCACATCTTTTATTTATTCGCATCCCCGCCTCCTACATATCACGAGATCTCACACAGAGGGCACGATCTTGTCGGGCCCGGTCCGACACGATTTGCCACGAACTTCATCATACGGAGAGTTTACACCGGCACAGCATGCATTGGTTCGGTTCACACCCGAGGAGTATTACAACTATATGGTGGACAACTCCGTCGACAAAAAGAGCAGTTGGAGATTCTTGTCGTCCGAGAAGCGCATCACCGACAAGAGGTTTTGGGAGAGGATTGCCTACTACTTGGCAATCATCGAGCCACCAGTAGTTGTCTCGAGGTTGGTAGACTCGGATGACGGGGACCGGACGGGCACACCGTATGATGCTATGGACCGGCAAAGCTGAAAATTAAAGAAAAAAATCCCGCAGGTTACAAAAAGTGGTGGAAGATCATTGATGACCGATGGGACAAGACCTTGCACCACGATGTCGATGCCGCAGTAACTTGGTTAAAAAATTTATTCTTCTTGTATAATTGTCTTATATACACGGTGTTAACTAATAAAATCTTGCGGGATATTTTTTGAACCCCCGCATCCAATATGGAGGACGGTGGTGAACGACAACGAGGTGATGCGGGGTACACTTGCGATTATCCAATGTCGTGCCAATCTCACAGGACGGGATAGAGGCCGAGATAGAAGTAAGTTAGAGTTCATTAAATACATTGGACTAGCATTACTGTGCAACTAATTTTTTTTTTTAAATGTTTCGGATGCGTAAGTACAAGATGAGGGTCGGTGTATACTCGTACGGTGACTGAAATATTCGATTGACAAAGTGTCACCCGGTATAGTAATAGTTTGATGAGGAATTTCTTTTCTTTTCATATAAGTTATGGTGATGATGGGCTAATTGTTTTCCTTTTCTCTTCCTGTGTTTTTCTTTGCGGTGAGTGGTGGGTTCAGGTGAACACCAGGAGTGGATGGAATCCACTTGCGGCCATTGGTATCAGGATACTGAGCCAGAGCACCAGTTCCTCCCACTGTGAGAGGAACTGGAGTACGTTCAACCTGATACATACCAAAAGGAGGAACAGGTTGACCTCGCACCGGGCCGAGAAGCCGGTCTTCTCGTCATTATAACGTGAGGCCGCGCATAAAGAACATCAAGGATCGGCGAGAAGATCGCCGAGGAGCGATTTGCACGGTTCGCAGTGGCCCGTACGAGCCGAGGCATTCCTCCGCCACACCACCACCCGAGGAGGTGGACATGGACCGATTTTCCGGGAGGAGCACGCACTTGCCTCTGGATAGAGGAGAGGAAGCCGGGGATCGTACGGTCGAGTTTGATCCCGATGACCGTGCATTGCGTAAGGAGAGTTGGATGGTGTTGAAGCCGAGGAGGATGCTCGGCTCCACCTCCATCTACTTCTCGGTGCTCGGGGCAGGCCTTCTTCTCGCCCTGCCAGCCTACGCGAGCAGCCCACTGCCGGCTTTTAGCTTCCCAGCCTCCAGCTCCTGGGCCCAGCCAGCTCGCTACCCACCCCATTCGCAACCGGGGAGAACGAAAACAAAGGTGACTGCATGGAAAATGGGAGGATTTGCAAAGTTGAAAAAAACTTTGGGGGCCGGACTTTCTGGTAGGTGAGAGATGGGTGAAGAGGGAAAGAGAAGGAAGGTAGAGGTCGGGCGTCTGTCGGCCCGGATGACAAAGACGTAGGCTCCTTCTCACTCCTCAGGTGATGATGACGAGGAGTGTATACCAGCGACGCAGCCATCAGCAGCAGTTGAGTCACCTGATTCACGGTTTCCGAAGCCGTATTACACGCTGGATGAGCAGACACCGCATTCTTATATTATGGAGCCACAGTATCCAACATTTGGCCAGGTTGACCAGCAGTGGATTACACCACCAGCTCCACCATCCTCTGCTTACGTCCCGGTCGTCCCGCAGTCCGATCCACACGACCTTGATGCCATGGCATCGGCATCATTTTCATATGGATATGGTCCCGGACAAGATACAAGACTGAGCACGATGGAGGACCGTCACGAGCAGCAGGGAGAGGAGGACGACCCACATCTTTATCCTAGATATTGGTAGTAGATTGATATGATGTAATTTTTTTTTTGATGATGTATCAACTCTTTGATATTTGAATAAATGGAATTGGAATATGTACTTAACTTCAAGTCTTCAAGTCTTCAATTGGTGTTCATTAGTATTTGTACGATGTGGTCTTGTGGATATCATGCATTGGTTATTTTTTAAAATGTTTCTAACTCATTTCCTATTTTTTTAGAATTTTTTCTGAATTTTTTGAATTTTTTTGACGAAAAAAAAATCAAAAAAAAAAAAACGATTCCGGACCGATCCGGAATCGATTCCCTTCCCAGGAATCGGCCGATTCCGGCCGATTCCTGGAAACCGATTCCGATTCCGATTCCGGAATCCTTGGTTAGATGTCAACAACGCTTTTCTCCATGGAAATTTAAATGAGGAGATATACATGGTCCAACCTCCAGGATTTGTTGATAAAACACAATCTCATTTTGTTTGCAAACTTCACAAGGCATTATATGGTCTTAAACAAGCTCCTAGAGCTTGGTTCTTCCGCTTATATTCTCATCTTACAAACATTGGATTTAAAGCCTCAATTTGTGATCCCTCTTTATTTTTATACACCAAAGGCAAAGTTACCATATATGCTCTTATTTATGTGGATGATATGATTCTTGTTGGCAATAATGCTGGTGTAGTCAACTTTTTTGTTTCTCGGTTGGCTTCTGTTTTCTCATTGAAAGATTTAGGAGATCTGAATTTTTTCTTGGGTATTGAAGTGAAAAGAGACCGTGCTGGGTTTCATCTCAATCAGTCTAGATATATTCTTGATATTTTACACAAGTCTCAGCTTCAGGATTCAAAACCATTTTCTACACCACTTGCCACAAAGAATTCTCTTACATTGCTTGATGGAGACCCTTTGTCTGATCCTACATTTTATCGAAGCCTAGTGGGTTCTTTACAGTATGTTACAATTACCCGTCCAGATGTTACTTTTGCTGTCAACAAGGCCTCACAGTTTTTGGGTGCACCCACTCTGACTCACCTGAGTTTTGTTAAAAGAATCATTCGCTACTTGAAGGCAACATACATGTATACATTTTCTATTGTTCCAAGCAACTTTGATCTTCACCTCTACACTGATGCAGATTGGGCCGGCTGTTTGGATGATAGAAAATCTACTAGTGGTTTTGCTGTTTACTTGGGCAAAAATCTTATTTCCTGGGCTGCTAAAAAGCAGAAAATAGTTGCCCGATCCAGCACAGAGGCTGAGCTCCGGGCGATGGCATCAGCAGTTACTGAACTCACTTGGATATCTCAATTGCTAAAAGAATTGTGTCTCTATTCTTCTAAGTGTCCAACAATTTGGTGTGACAGTATTTCTGCTATATATTTAACTGCTAATCCAGCCTTTAAAACTCGAACAAAGCATGTGGAAATAGATTTCCACTTTATCAGACAAATGGTGCTGGATAAAGTCTTTGTCATTAGACATATCTCTACACGAGACCAGTTAGCTGACATTTTCACCAAGGCTTTGCCAACTACACAATTTGAATTCTTCAGAGACAAGTTAAACGTCTCATCTCCGCTTAACTTGAGGGGGGATGTTAGGAATGTTAATCATTCGGTTGATCCAGGGTGAGGTGGCAGTTCGGATGCCACCTGTATGTACACTCTGGCATTCTTTTGCCATGTCATTTGTAATATTGTAACTCAATTCATTTCAGTATAAATACAGAGTATAGTGAGGCGACTGACCCTATCGAGGGCGGCCTGTTTTTCCCGCTTCCTGTGCTTTCTCTTCTCTGCGTCTTCTGCATCTCTGCATCTCAGTTTTCAGATCTGCTACATCGGCATCTCACATTCTGCACAAGGATAGCAGATTTAAGTGTAAGCATTCACACAAATATAGGAGAAAACAACTCCATGAATTTGATGGAAGGCAAGCACTTAATGTGTTTTTGGATTTAGTTTGAATTATTTGAATTGAATTGATTTGAATTTTGGTTTGAATTGAATTGATTTGAATTTAATTTGAATTTGATTCAATTTGAGTTGGTTGATTGATTTAAGTTTATTTGGAATGAATTTGATTGGAATTTGATTTGTGATGAATTTGTTTGAGATTGATTTATTTGAATGCAAGTTGATTTAAGGTACAGATTGGAAATTGTTTATTTGATTTGGGTTAAGTTTGTTTGATTTGATTTGGGGAAATTAGATCTGTTGTGGTGTTTAACTGATTGTTTTATCTTTGGATTTGATGAGTTGATTACAATTTGTTGTTTATTCATTAACTTGGATTTTTCAGATTGTATGAATTGATTTAGGTTTGATTGAATTGAGGAAAATTTGATTTGAACGTTTGTTGTCAGAATTAGTTTTGATTTGATCTTTTATGTGTTGATTGTGATTTAAATGTGTGTTCTTTTAAATATGTTTGATTTATTCGGAAGTCGCTTTTTAAGATCATGTTTCAATTCTGGTTTCAGAGATTTTACATTTTTTGTTTGTTATCTTTGTTTGTTGATCCTCTAAAAACGACATTCGGATTTTAGATCTTTGAAGTTCGGATTCTTGGAGTTCGGATTCCAGATTTCTTACAGATTCCTGAAATTCAGATTTTTGAAATGGGCTGACTTTGTACAGATCACAGATCTCGGACCTTTACAGTTTCAGATTTGACTTAGTTGAATTTGATCGATTTGGATTTCAGTTAACTCTGCAGATTTTGTATTTCATGAATTTTGCAGATTCTGCACCTTTCAAAGATTCTCGAACTGCAGGTCCTGACTTCAGATTCTCAGATTTTGTTCAGGTTCAGAATTTTATGATTTCAGTTTTTTTTGTTTCAGTTAAATTACAGATTTTACAGGTTTCAGATTTATGTTTTCAGATTTTTGTTGTTGTCTTGCCTTCCAAAATTTCATGGTGCAGTCCTCTCCTCTTTGTGACATCAATCTATGCACCGAATCATGAAGTTCGCTTGTTCTCTTAAATATGAGACATGATTACAATTTGAATGACCAGAAATCAGGTCCTTTCGAGTCCTTGATGAACATGGAACTTGTCTGATCAATTTGAGATGGAAAAACACCCGGTCTTTGATAGACTTGTGGGCATTCCTCTCACTGATTTGAAATTGAACTTGTCCCGGCCTTTGATAGGCTTGTGGGGACTCATCTCCTTGTCTTGAGACTGAGCATATCCCGGTCTTGATAGACTTGTGGGAAATTAGCTCATGTCGATCTTCATGGCTCCTTCATGAGTTGATGAACTTGTCAATTCGTGGGCGGCATGTACCCGGTCTTGATAGACTTATGGGCATCCCCCACTGTTTTGAGATTGACTACACCCGGCTTTTGATAAGCTTGTGGGCGATCATCTCACTGATTTGTCATCCTCATTAGCCTATGGTTTGGGCATATCGGCATGTTGATCATGCACAGCCTTCCCATGGCATAATGGGTAAGTAACTCTCTCTTGGGGCATGGTAAGACATTGGGGTCTTTTCATTAGACCTTTGTATGTCCACCTTAAAAGTTAAGGGGAAGGTTTAGAACCGACCCACAAATTCTTTTAAGTTTAACCAAGACCATGTGGCGGGTTTTTATCCGGCGATGCTTGTCTCGGTTTGTGAAATTAACTTAGTGGATTTTTATTTAATTTCTGTTCATTGTTTGTTTTATTTTGATTTTTGAATTATGGGTCAAGAGACGTGCCTGAAGCCGGCCTATTGCTTTCCCATTTGTTTTGATTCTTTTAAGTTATGCCGAGACCATGTGGCGAGTTTTTAGCCGGCCAATGCTTGCCATCGGTTTGTTTAATTAGTTAATGAATTTTTTTATTTAAATTTTCCCTTGATTGTGTATTTTAAAAGAGAAGTATCTTTTCTCGTCCGAGCTTCAAATTTAATGGGCCCGGCCCATCTCCTCCCCGCGCGCCCGCCGCCGGTCCGGCCGGGCCTCTTTTTTTTTTAAAACCCTTGCTTCTGGTGGGCCCCACGGCTGTGTTGACCCGAAGGTCAACATTCCTTACCCCGTGAGCGCGCACGCGCGCGGCTTGCACGCGCGCGGCTTACACGCGGCCGGCGCCTCCCCGCGCGCGCTCCCTCTTTTCTTTTTCTTTTTTTTTTCTTTTTCTTCACCGCGTGGGCCCCACTTCTTTTCCACGCTGGACGTAGGTTCGGGGGGCATTATTTCCCCCCGCTACAGTGCATTCCCGACCTCCTTCCGGATCCCGGCGGCAGTGCGAGCCCTCTCCGGTAGCTTCTGACTGCAGCGGCACCGGTGGAGACGAAGAGTGGTTCCGGCTTGCTTCGGAGCTTCACGGCTTCCTTCTCCTCCCGGTGACGGCTTCCGGCGGAGCCTTCACGGCTTCCAGTGGAGCTTGCGGCTTCCGACGATGCTTGCGGCTCCCGACGGGCTTCTCTGGCGATCGGATGCTCCGTACAACGATGGCAATGGCCTCAGGAGGTCATGACGGCGCTGCTTGGAGGAAGATTTGAGCTTGACGGCATTATTTGGAAGAGGGCTTGAGCTTGACGGCGCCGTGGGGAGGAGACGGCATCTGCGGCCCGATCGGAAGAGGGAGCAAGACTCGCCGGACTTATGGGGAAGGTGAGATCAACCCGACGTTACGCCGGCTCCTCTTTCTCTCCCCGTCGATCGATCTCAAGGCCGCTGTGATCTCTCTTTTCTCTCCTTTTCTGGATCCTCCCTCCTCCGCGGCGACTTGCGGCTCTTTATACGCATCGGGAGGGCTCCGTGCCTTGCTAGGAAAGTGGTTCCGGGTCCGAGAGGGACTCGGAACCTCCCATATTCTTAGCCTCATATCCTGGAAGGAAATCGAGACCTGTTCAAACGAGGATAGCCTCCGTCGACCGTTGCCTTGCGAGTAGGATTCGGGGCTTCCACAATATCCAGAATCAGGCATCGATCAGGACTCGATGGATTGTCAATATTCTGATCCGGATTTTCTTCTTTGTTCTGTCCGGGTTTCCCTGTCTTTTTTTGTCGAGCCCGTGTCCGAGCGGACCCGCGGGCAGCTCCCTTGGCCTATTTAGCAGGATATCCGGTCCATTTTTCGAACAGCCCATGGGCCTTGGAGATGGCTTGCAAAATGGACTCTCCGGCCGTTGAATTGGGCCAATCGGAGTCCCATTATGGGCTATGTCGATGGGCCTTGTGGGTGGGCAGAATTGAGACCGATCAGGGTCTGGTTATGGGGTCGGTTATGCTGTACATAGCCCGGATCCTAGAGAGCCTGAGCATGTCATTTTTTTGTTTTCTCTCTTCTTCTTTTTTTTTTTGAAAATTTTCGGTTACAACAAATGCCCCCCACGGGTGATTCTCCAGAGACGGGGAGTTGCCGGGGAATCGCCCGTGCAAAATTTAGTGGCAACTTCTCTTCTTCAATCACTGCTTGTCTTGATTGAAAATTGTGGAATTGCTCGTGTATGGTTTTCTTCGTCACTTGCTTGTTGCTATACGACCGAAAATTTTGAATCGTTCAACCGTATTCCCTTCGTCATCCGTTTCTTTGCTTGATTGTAAATTCTTCAAATTGCTTGTGTGAATACAGTTGAACCATTTCCTTTGTTGGTTGGACACTTTTGGGCTGAGAAGGGCTTGGGCCCTCTTTGCTCTTTCTGTTGAAAGCCTTCTATACGTCAGGCTCTTTGCTTTTGCCTGCCATTTCGGTGCTCCGAGTCAGATATCTCTCATGGTCAGAACTTTTCTTTCATTCTTTTCTTCTCCTTGTTTTGTTTTGTTTTTGTTTTGTTTTGTTTTTGTTTTGTTTTGTTTTTTTGTTTTTGTTTTTTTGTTTTTACTGATCCGACCGCCCTTTTTCGGGTTTTCACCCGGATCAGCCCCCTTTGCTTTTTGCCTACACGCCTCAAGAGAGGTTTTCATGTAGCAGGGTTGCCTGATTTTGCCTAGAGCGCCTTTTCAGGTTTTCACTCTAGCCAGGTTTTCTTTTGACATTCTTACCCTCAACCGATCAATGAAATGAGAACGGCCGAGTCCGTCGGGCATCTCCATTTTTAGCCCACTCTTTCTTTCTTTTTCTTTTCTTTTCTTTCTTTTTGTAGGGAATTAAGGCTTCCCTCAAGCCATGAAGTTATTTTGGGGCGGTGAGGAATTAAGGCTTCCCCTGGGCCATGGGCTTTGGTGGCTTTGTGCCGGTGGAAATCTGTGGGACATTTGAGTATGAAGTGATCACACTCGGCCCACAAAGTTAATGTTTGGGATGGCTTGATGCCAAGAGAATATGATGGCTTGTAGGATATATGAGCATGACGAAGTCATACTCGGTCCATGGAGTGTAAGTTTGGGATGGCTTGATGCCAAGAAACCCATAAGACATGTGAGTATGGAGAGGCCACACTTGTCTTGTTGGGCAATGTATGATGGCTTCATGCCGAAAGGATATGGTGGTTTGATACCAAAATGATTTGTTGGACATATGAGCATGACGAAGTCATACTTGGTCCGTATGAACATTAGGGTATCAATTTTGGGGTGGCTTTGTGCCATTAGAACTTGCAGACTTGTGAGTATGAAGAAGTCATACTCGGTCTATGGAGTGTAAAATATTGGGTGGCTTGATGCCAAAAGGACCTGTAGGACATGTGAGCGTGAAGAAATCACACTCGGCCTACAGGTAGAATTTGGTGACTTGCTGTCAAAGAGGACCCGTAGGACATATGAGCATGAAGAGATCACACTCGGCCTATTGGGTATGAGTTTGATGACTTGATGTCAAAGAGGAACCCGTAGGACATATGAGCATGAAGAAGAGATCATACTCGGCCTATTGGGTAGAATTTGGTGACTTGATGTCAAAGAGAACCTGTAGGACATATGAGCATGAAGAAGTCATGCTCGGCCTATTGGCTATGAGTTTTGTGGCTTGATGCCGAAACAAATATTGTGGCTTGATGCCCAGATGAACCCATAGGACATGCGAGCGTGAAGAAGTCACACTCAGCCTCTTGGGTATGAATTTGTGGCTTGATGCCAAAAAGGATATTGTGGCTTGATGCCGAAGGAATATGTTGGCTTGATGCCAAGAGAATATGGTTTGTGATGGCTTAATGCCGAATGTGTTGTGGTGGCTTGATGCCGAAAAGTGAGATGACGGCTTGATGCCAGTTTGGTTATGGTGGCTTAATGCCAGACAATAGGGTGTTGTGGCTTGATGCCAAAGGAGCTGACAGCTTGATGCCGTGACGGGGTATTGTGGCTTGATGCCAAAATGGTTTGGTGGCTTGATGCCGAAAAGGAAGTGATGGCTTAATGCCAAAAGGTTATGACGGCTTGATGCCGAATGTAGTGGCTTGGTGCCAAAAGAGGTATGATGGCTTGGTGCCAAAAGAAATGTTGTGGCTTAATGCCAAAGAGGAGGGGATGGCTTAATGCCGAATGGGGTGGCTTAATGCCGAAAAGTGACATGATGGCTTAATGCCACCGAATTTAAAGACTTATGGATGCGAAGGAGTCGCATTCGGTCTAAAAGATGAAATATGAGATGGCTTGCGCCGCTTGAAGAGTTGTGGGACATGCGAGTATGAGATGATCGTACTCGGCCCGTGAAGTATGAATTTGGGGCAAAACCCAAACTTAAAGGCTCAAGGCCCAAATGTTGCCGGTGGGATTTGGGACATGAGAATGGTTCCATGTCCAGCCTTGGTGGCATAGGATCCAAACAACATTTAGACCAAACGACCATGGTGGTATGGGATTCATGAAAACCATATAGACCGAGAGGGTCATACTGGTATAGAATTTGACAGTCACATAGACCTACCTTCTTGGTCAGCGATGACGTAAGAATGTGGGGACCATGTAGACCGGAAGGGCCATGATGGTATGGAGATTTGAAAACCATATGGACCTGAAGGGTCATGATGGTATGAATTTTTTGGAAACCACGTAGACTCGGGCCGGTCGATGGTATGAAACTGTTTGAAGCCATGTGGACATGCAAGTCATGATGGCATGAAATTTGATATGTTTAGAGAAGAGGTGAGTCTCCTCTTTTTTGAACTTTGAATTTTCAGAGTTTCTCACTCTCTTTTTTTTTCCTTTTTTTTATTCTTCTTTTTTTTTTTCAAACTAACTTGACTGCCTTTTGAGAGGTTTTCACCCAAGCTAGTCCCCTCTTTCCTTTTGCCTGTATGCCCTTTTGCAGGGTTTTCATACAGCAGGGTGATCCATTTTCGCTGCGGTGCCCTCATCGGGTCATCACCTCGGCTGAAATTTTTTTCTCCTCGACATATTTTTGCCCTCGTCAATCAATGATGTGACTAACCAAGTCCGTCGAGGTATTTCATTTTCTTTCTTTCCCCTTTTTTTCTTCTTCTTTTTTTTTGATTTTCTTTTGGAGTTCACACAGGGGAACTGTGTAAGAATGGTCACAGGAATATTGGGGGCCTTGGAGATGGCTTGTATATGGGCATAGGCATGTCAAAGCCATTAGAGTGAGTTGGGATTCAGGCATGTCAGAGGCCATGGAGGGTGTTTTTTTTTTGTACATGGGCATGTCGAAGGCCATGAAAACTATTTCTTTTATGATATGTGAGGGCGCATGAGCAGTTGTTTTGGGCATATTTGGGGGTAGGTTGATGGCCTACTTTGGGTTTGAATTGAAGGGTTGTGGAGGGCTATCCCATGGACTCTTCATCCCCTGGCCCAATTTTGGGGCGGGTGTTGGATTTCTTCCTTGCCCAAGTTTTAGACTTTGTAGTGGACTAATGGCCGGCCCTAGCATGCTGACATGTTTGTCAAAAGGCATAATCCGGGCCGAGCCGTTGCCCAGCAAAACTGATTTGAAATGTTGAGTTGAGGGTTGGTCCCCCACTGAATTGTAGCCTCAGGGGCCGTTGTCCAGCCTGATATGCTAACTTGAAGGGTGGAGGGCTGCTCCCTCACCTTGATAACATGACTGACTTCATGTAGTCTCTTGTGGAGACAATGGTTTCTTCTTTGTCTCCCTTTGTGGTTAGCGCAGATTGGCGATTTTCTGGGGCTTCACTGGTAGAGGTTGGTCCTCTTGCCCCCTGTCACCTTTTTAAGTGGAGAGTTCTCCCTCACACCCACTTGGTAAGACATGGCTTAGGGGCATGCCCCTGGCCGGATGAGTAGCTCCCAGAATCAAGAAACTACCTGATTTTTTTTGATGCATAATGGGTCGAGAATTGCTTTCCCTCCCGAGCATAACCTTATCAGGTGATGCCATATAGACATCATTCAGCGAGGGCATAAGATTTGTTCTGAGCCCAAGTGCTATCATGACATCTGCATCCATTCACCAGATAGAGGATTGATTCCTCACCTGCAAGCAAGAATTAGCGGACTGGACCATTGGTTGGTCATATTAGTTGAGAGAAATGGCGAAAGGCCGGTCTCTCTGTAACATCCTAGGTCGCTGATCGACTGGTTCCTTCCAACTGAAGAATGTAGGGTTGATCCCTTGCTTCACTGAAAGCCATGTTTTCGACCATTGGTTGGCCAGATTTATTGAAGTATGGAGGATAGTTTCCTCCTTTGGTGGCCAGAGTACCGATCACCCTGGTTGAATGCATTCTTTTCATACGCAAAGGATTTCTTCCTTGCTCCTTACCAGCATGATGGGCGTCCGGTTGATCCTTAGCCCGAGTTGTACTGGGGTAGCTTGGAGGCTTGCCCCCAGCTAGATGGGTGACGTCGTGAATTGACCAGCGAACCGACCAACATCTGATGCATACCGAGGGACGGATTAATTCCGAACCCGAGCATAAAAAGATGTCACATTTGGGCCATTTTTATGTGGTCATAGGATTTCTTCCAGGACCAAGGAGTACTTTGAAGTTGTACCGATAACCGGGCAGCATTCCTGCTATCTGGCGAGCATAGGATTGATTCCTAGCTCGTCGAGTTGTCATGGTGGACGGAACTGTTGATCAGTTGTCCTTCCTGAACTGACGAGTTGTGGGTTAATCCCTCACTTGGAAGATAATGTCCAGGGATGAAACCGTTGATCGGTTACCCCTAGTTGAAGTTACGGGCCAAGGGCTGGTCCCTTACCCGATAAATAGCATGGCTAGCCGTTGATCGGCAGGATTTGTTGATTTTCAGACAGGAGGACTGATTCCTCTTTCCATTAGCAGTTAGGACCACTGATTGGTCAGAAGTGAGTTGACGGGTGAAAGATTTCTTCTTTCCCCGTGCAGCTGCAGCAATGCTAGCAAAAGGCTGGGCAGCATTTTTATTCTTTTCATCCAATCGGGCCAGAGTGGCAAAACGATTGGTTAAATGTTGGTTGGTGAGCTTCAACTTCATCTGCCTTAGCATAACAGAAGCCATATCCGGGCAAGTTTTGATTTGGTCATCGGATTTGTTCCCAGACCAAAGGATATTTTGGAGTTGCACCGATAACCGGGCAGCATTTTTTTCAATTGGTGAGCCTAGGATTGATTCCTAGCCCATCAAGCAGTATTGGGGGATAGGACCGTTGATCAGTCATCCCTATCAACCGACAAGTCGAGGGTTGGCCCCTCACAGAAGATAGCATATGGGGATGAAACCGTTGATCGGTTACCCCCGTTTGAATTATGGGCCGAGGGTTGCTCCCTCGCCCGAGCCTAGCTTGGTGGGTCGTTACTCGGCCGGAATTATCGATCTTTAGGGAAAGGGCCTCGCTCCCTTTCTCACAGCAGCACCGAGGCCACCGACCGGCCATGCATAACTCGACGGGCGAAAGATTTCTTCTTTCCCCGAACGGGCCTCGCGGCAGTTGTTGGTGGAAGGTCGGGGAGTAGCCTTGTCCTTTTTCTCCAACCGGCCGCAGTGGCATGACGGTTAGTAATAAGAAATGTTGGAACTTATGCTGGCTTTCCCTTTGAGGTGGAGGATTGCTTCCTCCCTCATCATTTTGATAACATATGGGGTTTATCTCTGGCATATGCTGTTGTGGTGCAGTTGGGCAATTGCCCCCAGCCAAATATAAAATTCTAAATTGTTTTTTTTTCCTTGAGTTTGGTGAGCCTTCCATCAAGTCGGCTGCAGCATGGGCACCTGATTTCTGCTTTGCCCAAAATTTTTTCTGGACTCAACTGAGAATTAGTTGACCCTGACATATGAGCAGACAGAGGATTGATTCCTTGTCTGAAGGCAAGCATAAATTAACCAAGCCGTTGGTGGGCCTGACTTGTTGAGGTGTCGAGCTGAAGATCGACCCTTCGCCTGACCAATATCATCATGGACCGTTGATCGGCTCGCCATCCTTGGATTGGGGAGCAGAGGGCTGCCCCCTCGCCTTGGTGGTAGTGGTTCACATTGACTTGTTGTCGACTTAACATAGTGTTGGCACTCAAATTTTCTATACGAAATATAGGCATATAAATGGGGAATAAAAAATATTTAACTCCCTATGGCTTTCCCTTGACATATGTAAATCAAGAGGGAGGGATCAATCCCATGCCTACAGCACCCGATATATATATGATCAGAGGGGAGCGTATAAGGGGAATTCAATGTCCATCTAGTCCAAGGAAGGACCGGGGACAATCTGTAACAATCAAGTTGGCTCCTAGCTGGAGAGAGGGACCTCGGATATAAATATTCAGCTGGAAGTCTGCCAGATTTCATGAGAAGATAAAGAGATCCGCCAGACCCTATTCAGCTTGAAAGAAGGCCCAGCTCATCACATGGGAAAGACCGGGTCTTCAATCATATATTCTGATTGACCCAAACAGTGGGAAAATTGGGAAGAAGCCCCGGCCAAGGGTAACATATGAGGAGGCAGGCCCTCCCCCGCATATGATAGACATGCCTTTTAGAGTTTGGGCATTGTCATATGTCTCGGCCATACATGTGGGGTATTACCAACAGAAATTCTTAGTCTGGGAGGAGACCGGGCTCTTAATATGCTCATTTGACATATCTCCTATCTAGCCAAGAGAAAGGGGGCAGGGCTGGAAATGACAGATAGAAGCCAAATTGACCCCTGATTCAATGGGCCCGATTGTGATCATTCAAATGACATGCTGTCAATAGACTGCCTAAGTCTAGACATGTGCAGAGGATGGCCAATTGACCCGGGAAGAGGAAGAAGACCCAAATCAGTACATGAAGAAGCCGGGCCTTCACCTATATATAGACAGATAGGGGATTGAAGGGCCGGGCCTTACATATAAATCAGGGAGAGGGACATGGAAAAGAGAAGGCCGAAGACCAACTGTAAAGGCCAAATTGGCCTCGGACAGGCTCAGCTAAACACAAAACAGGAAGGGGGAACTAATAATGCCCCCGGCCAAGGATGGCTTAGGAGAAAGCTAAGCCCCCTGCACATGATAATCATGCCATCTCCATACGGCCGGCCATATATATATATGGTGTGATATAGAATGATGGGGCAATTGGGGTGTTGCCAATCCTAAATGATAAAGGAAGCTAGCACATGATGCCCCGGCAGGTAGAAAGGAAGGGAAATCACTATATATAATTGAAGGGACAAATGCATATACTTTACTTACCCGGGAATAGCTTGTGGGATGTGCACCTCCTCGGCTTGATCCCAAGAGGGAGAGACAGCACCCGGAAACCCCAAACAGCAGGGACAAGAGCTCCTTTGGCAATATCCAAGCTACGGCTGACCTTGTTAAGAGGAGAAGAATGCGACCGGAGGAAAGAAGAGGGCTGACTAGAAGAAGGCCCGCGAGAGAAGAAATCTGTCTCCCGAGGGAGACCCAACTGAATTTGCAACAAAAGAGGAAGAGGAGGTTGATCCGCGGGGAAGAGAACAGTCTAGGGAATTCAAAATAGATCCGAGGGGGAGGCCAAGGCCATCCAATGGCCGGATCGGCCAATCTGCCCATGGATGCTCCCCGGTCCATTGAAGTGACCCTATTGGATCCTTAGTGAGATAATGTCCAATGGATCCTGGTTAATGGGATATCCGGTAGATGCCCATGAGCAAGGATGATTACCGGATGATAAATCCTCTTGGATCCTTAATGGTATTAATATCCATTAAGTGATTGAAATAATATATGATCAAGGGCCGGGATTGGCCAATTATCAAAGGCATTGGAGCATGGATATTCCCCGGTCCATTGAAGATGATCAAATTGGATCCTTAATGGGATTAATATCCATTAAGGGGTTAAGGGTCCTGATTGATTGGATTAGCATGTGATTAAGGGCCGGGATTGATCAATTGACAAGATTATCAAGCAAAGATGCTCCCCGGTCCATCGAGATGGCTAATTGGATCCTTAATAGGATAATATCCATTGGATCCAGCCTAATTGGATATTTGATTAAAGAGGATTAATTCTTTGGGCGTAGGCAATAAGGCCTAGCTTCAATCAAGCCCCGGATGGCCAATGATTTGCCATAAGCATACCCCATGGATGGAGGGCTAGGATTGGGCTATCAAGAGAGGGGCCGGGGCAGCTAACCAAAGGCCGAGATCCGTACTTATGCATGGGGTGGATCCGATGATAATGAAAGGCCGGGATCATCCCAAGCACAATCAAGACTTGGTCAAGCCCCACTCTCCCCACGTTCGGGGAGGAGTGGCCCCACTTTCCCCCCGCACACACCGCACGTCCACAGCCCCATCTCCCGGGTGAACACCATCCATCCAAAGTGGCCTATAAATAGGGCCTGCCCCCGCACAAAGAGGGGGGTCGGAGGAGGCAAGAGCGAGAGGAAATTGAAGAGGAAGGTACCGTTATTGGGTGTGTTTTTCCAGAGTATCAAGGAGAAGGAGCAACTCGAGGGCTTGCGGCTACCGTCATACAACAAGATAGGTGCAGGTTCCGAAGACCGTAAGGTGGGATATCATGTTCATCACCCTACCTATCCCCTTCTAAATATCATGCCCATATACATGCCAATATTTGTCCCTCTATCCGACCATTCTTAGATATTATACCCTTTGGTTGATTTATGCCCATAATCCCCTCTCAACTTGGCTTGGATATCACCTAGATTGAGTTGAGAAGAATTAGGCAAATGATGAAGCCTCGCGGGCCCATTGAGTTGCCTCCTTTGGCCTCGAAATTCACTTTCACCTTCTTATATAGATTCATGGCATATCTTCATCTCCCGGATACTAAGAGATGATCAAAGATCAGTGGCTTAGATGGATTCACTTGGTTAGGATATATACCAAAGTGATAGCCACTGCCCCGGACACCATGTAACTCACAACCTGATCTCTTGGTTGACTTCCATAATTGAGTCCATTCTGTCCCCTCCTTCGGATATATATGTATGTCTGTCCTGTCATGTAAGGAGTCTTTATATATATATGAGAATACAATGGAACCAGGTTTGATTCCCTTATCAATTCCCTCTCTTTCTTTTAAAATTTCCCTAGAAGATGAGGTTATACCCGGTCTATTTGGAACCCACATGATGGACCAAATATCCCCCGGGTAGCCTTGGATGAAGTACAAGGCAAGGGAAGAGGATGGCCAACTGGGCCTTGAAGAGGTGATGACAACCGGTCATGGAAAGGAAGACATTATAGTGAATCATCTTCCGATTATAAAATCAGGAGGCTGAAGGTGTTAAGGAACCGATTCATGTTCATATAGAACATGATTATAGCCCAATATTGGGCATAGTTCCATGAGCATGTCCCGGACAAGATCAAATACATATATGGTCCTCTTAGTCCATCTTATAAAAGAATGGGACAGACTTCTTGGCAAAAAGCCTTGATATGGAGAGGCTATGAACATATACATATCCCACCATAAGAGGAAGTAAAAATTGCCATATGGCATGATTAAGGTACATATGATGATGAGCAAAGCCTGTGCATAACCATGAGAGCCATATATAATACTGAATCTATGCCCATATCAGGACATGATTGGAGTCTAATATTAGGCTTAGTTCCTTGAATTTGTTCCGGACAGAATTGCAACTATGTATGTGTGGCCCTTTTGGTCCATCTTATGATGAAGAAGACTAGTTGCGGGGAGTCTCTTGTGATACAAGTGACCCTTCCTCATATGCACTCCCTAGAAGTAAATAAGACAGCCTTGATATAATAAAGCTGTGATTGTATGCGTATCCTACCATGTAAGGGTATGTTATTATGCCATAATACCTATACAAAGATGAGTAAAGATCACTATACGGGTACGTATATATACATATGCACTGTGCAGGCCGTAGGGCTGATATATGCCCATGGCATGTCATGAGCAAGGTCTAATGATGGGCCCGGACTGAAGTAGAGAAGATTGATTCTTCTAGGAGGGGAAGGGTGTTTTTCATGTAGGTAAACCTGTACCTCTATAAGGTATAAGGTGAACCCGAAGAGATAAAGGGGTGTTTTGCACCTTATGATACAAATAAAATATGATCAAAAGAGTCACCATAAATACTCATGAAGTTGATCGGAGGTGAGATTTAAATGAAAGAGAGGCTTATGTTCAGTCCGACCATGGACAGGACTGAGTTTTAACCTTTGGATTCCAGGCATATGACTCTAAACTTTCAGTTTCTGAACAGGAAAAGATTGACCTCATACTTTGAAGACCGAACATATAAAGTACATAGGCAGAACCTGCCCATTTCATATACTAAAGTCTATGGTATGAGATGACATACCTTTTCATATCATATCATGTAGCCTATTTGGAGGTCCTGCATAATATGCTAGTGGCCTAGCTCAAAGGTTTTCATTAGCATATGTTTTAAGGATGAAGGGGTAAGAATCAAATTCTGCATAATATTGGGCCTTCGGCCCTGGTTCTGACCTGCCTCAGGTAGATGAATGGAGGGGTTCCGTCCGGCCTTAGATCTGGATGAGGCAAGAGGCCGGGAGAGAGATCTTATAGCCTATACATATATACGTATATGTAGGTCCCATATGGCAAACTTATAATCAAATTTATCGGGATTATATAAGCCTGGGTCTGGATATGAAATTTCAGACCTCATATAGGGGGAATGTGACAACCATCATAAAGAAGCCCCAATGCATGATATGGTGCTTCGGAGACTGACATAGACATATGATTTAGCCCTCTAGAGTTTGATCCTAAGCTTGACCTCAGAGCTGAACATAATCAGGTCATCCCTATGATAGGGGGAGGACCAAGCTTAACCAATCTTAACCTATTCCAGGCTCTGTAGAAGGCAAATATAACCTCCCTTATCAGACAGAGCCTAGGACAGGGTTCGGTGCAGAATCCTGAAATTTGAAACCCCATCCCATAGGAAGCTTCCGACCATAGATAACATGGTTTAGCATCCAGGATTTTAATTCTAAGTATAGCCAGCCCAAGGGATATAGATGGATGAGATTTCCATTGGTATAAGCGCCTCAAGGGACATGTGTTTCAGGCCCATACAAGCCTAGACCCTCACATGACTTACTACCCATCACATAACAGATGTTATACAGCCGCATATCAACCTATTCGGTCTTCTATTGACACCCCATGCAGGACCATGTAGCAGACCTCCATGTGACACATATTGGCCTCATATATGGCTACATTCAATCTCCTACCTGACCCCACACAATGTGCATGCATATATCAAATCCTAGGTCCGGTCTATTCTGGATCATAAACCAGATTTAAATCCGGGATGACTTAGGCCAAACCAGATGGAGCAGAAGAGGCTAGGGGCTTCCAAGTAGTGGATTTCGGACATAGTTTTGTGCAATATACCATCTCACCAAGCCTAGGATACTGAGACCTGGAATTTAGGGTGATCTAATCATCTTGATCTAAGATGACCCGAGAAACCTATGAGAGGAGAATATAGTCTCTTCTCAAATCCGGATATATATATTTATATCATACTTAGACCCTCCGAATTTGGTGGGTAAAGTCACTTCTCAAAACACCTACTAAGTCTAGAAATAGGGACTTAAAAGGGAATTTGAATCACGAGATTGGTATATATGGCCAAGATTTCATTTTGTTCAAAATAAAAGAACTTATATGAAATCAATATAGATTTTGATCTGAATATGCTCAACCTCGATAGTTCAACCAATGCCTTGATATAAGACATTAGGTTGAGAGACTAATTTATTACAAGGTATTGTTGAAATCCTTGCCCATACCCCCCCAACTTAGATATTAAGTTTTTGGCATAGTCATTTAGCCTTATATGGTCAGTATCTTTGTCGATTTGACATTAAATCGCATTCCATTGCTTTTATGGGTCATAATCCCCGTACGCCGATATTTTATGGATGAATGTTTTTCTTTCTTACGCGAATTGCTACGACAGTTAATCAAGGGTGTCCGAGAGTCTCGGTGTAATTAACATCGGAAATTCGCAACTTCCGATGGAGAGAGGTCCAAAGACAAGTTTTACGAACCCGAACCTCGATATATATATTTTATATGCATACCACATATTTTGGCTAATATCTTCTATGAAATATCATATATTTTCATAGTAGCCAAAGGTAAGATAATGAAAGTTCATTTTTCAAATAAACGGAAATCAAATGAATTTTCAAACTATGTCATACTACATATATTCTTATATTTTTATATATTCATTCTTCGAGGTTTCACAAATTGGCACGCCCGGTGGGACCTCTCTCTCCCTTCATCTCTCTGTCGTAGCATTTGTTGGAAAAAAATATTCATCCAATATTACTTCAATAAAACTCTCTACATTTAATAGCAAGACTTTGTCTTCTTTTTTGCAGGGAGTTGAAGCAATGGAATCGAAGGTCACATTTTCCGAGGGGTACGTGGAGCACTGTGTGACAGGATTCCTGTCACAACCACTATCTTTTGGGTCGTTCCCGCCAATAGTCCAGACTGCGCAATGCTTGGGAGTTAGACTCGCCGAGCCAATCGCAGACGATGACGTCATTTCTCCGATCGAGCAAATTATGCTAGTTGCTGAGGCACAGGCAAAACCTGCGGTTCAGGAGGAACCGATTACAGAACACATGACGGTCGCCGTCAACCAAATATCAGTTTCTCAACAGGGACTGCAGATAAAAAAGTTCCGAGCGGGGAGAACATCTACACCATTCTCCTCACGCCGATCTTTCCTGGTCGGCGCAATGCGGATCTACTGGAACGGCCGTCCAGCTACGCCCGTATGGGGCAAGGATGAGCCCAGGAAATATGTTCCCAAGATTACTATGATTCCTCTATTCAATCGGTTCGATACTTTGGCCCGACTGGATGACGAGGACAAACTGAGGAGAGTACAATACAACCCAGCCAGCAGGTATGGGGCCAGGAAGATGACCCGGGCCCACAAGACTGCTCGAGCTGCAATCCAGGTCCGCAGCTCCCCGAAGAATGGTCGGACCAATCAATCAAGGGGTCGGCCAGCATTTATCATCGAGCGAGTAGGGAGATACACCTACTTCAAGATTCGGGAGGACATATGGTACCAGTCCCAGAAACAGGAGGGGTATGACATCCCTCACGAAATATCTCAATGCGTCGTCAGAAGGAGCCGGCATATGGATAACGGTTCGGCAGGCGGCATACGCTCATATGCGAGTAAGTCGCTTACCCAGCAATACGACTGGATGGCGAGAAATAAGGAGATCGCCAGATCCAGGAACCTGGGGGCATCATTTCCCCAGCATAATGCCGAGAGGACCCATAACACATCCTCTCATTCTCAACAACCCGCTGTCAAATTTGCCCCACCCACTCGAAAATTGGTGGTTGGTTTCGGTTACGAGACAGAACCGGTTTTAAGCCGGGAAGGGATCGAGCGGGAGTCGATATCTACTCAGCTCGTATATCCGGGGGGAGCCCCGAGAAGGATGATCAACAGGGCGGCAGGGGATGGCAAATATGTCTTCAACTGTTATACAACGTCAAGTATTAACCGGCCAGATGAGACCGGGGAGCCTTCTCGCCCCCATACTCGTCCTGGGCCAGTTACACGAAGCCAGGACCAGAGAGCTGCACCGCCGGCGATAGAACCGGCTCGCAAGAAGAATTGCCCGTGCAAGAAGAAATAGATGAGGCCACGCGCACCGATGATGAAGAGCCTCTCGCCCGAGCGCGTTGATATCGCGTACATTACGAAAGAAAATCGCAGCCGAAGGCGCCGATCAAGGCCTCGTTAGCTATGTGCACCACAACCCCCTAAGGTGGCGGAAGTGCCGAATGAACCCTCGGCCATACAACACAACCAGCCCCATATCCGGCAGGTTGCGGCCCAACCAAACACCCCCCAGATGATACAGAGGGGGCAAGCAGAGGAGGAAGCCCAGCATAATTCACAGAGGTTTCAGTCACTGCAAGACTTATCAGCTCTATCTCAGAGGGCTATGATTGAAAGTATAGTTCAAGCTACGCTGACCCGGCATGAGGAGGGGTTAGCCACTGTGGACTTGTACCGGGTCCCGTATCCGATCCAGTACCAGTTCAAAAAATTGCCGCCGGAGGTGACGAAGGTCCCCAAATGCTCCAAATATGATGGGAGGGGATCTCCGAATGAGCATCTGGCCATGTATATGACCCATATGGGAGAATTAGCCTTGGAGGATGCATACCTCCCAGTTCTTCCCCACCACTCTGACAGGAGCAGCCTTCGAGTGGTATTCAAAGTTGAAGCCAGGATCGGTGGCTGGTTGGGAAGATATGCAGAGGCGCTTTATCGAGCGCTTCAGGATGACGGAAAGGCCAGTTTCGCTTGTGGAACTGACGTCATTAAGGCAGAGAAGGGATGAGGCTGCCGCCGACTATATCAAGCGGTGGCGAAATTTCAGTATGAGATGTCCCAATCCTCCCGTTAATGAAGACGCGGTAGGGTTGTGCAAGAGAGGGCTGCGGGCGGACTTCCATGAAAGGCTGCTAACAGCTAGCGTGCGGACTTTTGATGATCTGAACAAGTTCGTCACGGACATAGAGATGTTCTATGCAGATAACCCCGTTCCGCCTGTAAAGAAGGCCGAAGATGGCAAAGGATAAACGTATTGCCACCAGGGATGTTCATACCACAGAGGCCGCTCCCCGAGCCAATGGTGGCAATGGGGGAAAAAGACAACCCATACTCGTCTTTTCCCCCGCCTCGACAGATAGTCGGGAACCAACCGGCTCCCATCCCTAGGCCGACCTCGAGGAGCGGACGAGCAAGCCGTACTCCTTTCGATATCGGGATTACCGGAGGCTCTTCGACTTATGCGTCAAAGATGATTTGATCACCATTCCTCCAGCCAAGAGACCTGGAGATGCCAACAGATCTGCTGAGCCTAACTTCTGTCCATACCACAGAGTGTTAGGACATACAATTGAAGAATGCTATCCTTTCAAGGATTTGGTGGAGAAGCTGATCCGAGACAGCACAATTACCCTCGGTAAGCAGTTGATAAACCCACCTAAGCCACACCCAAAACCGCCACAAAAGCAGAATGTGGCGGTCAATGTTATTCACCAGGCACCACCCCAGATAGCGGCGGAGCACGGAGAAGCCCCTGAGGGAGTGCAGCCCCCGGGGGAGGAAGCATATATGTATGCCATGAGGGCCTTACCATTGCTTCAGAGGTTACAATGGAGAACTGAGGCACTTGGCCGGGAGATAGGGTTCGCCATGCGCAACCTGCCTGCTATATTGGCCGGGCGCATAGTGATGGAAGATATGGCGCCCGATCCAAATGTACCGCAGCTGGCTCCAGATGAATCAGTTTCAGAGTCAGTTTCCTCAGACAGTCACATATCAGACATCTCAGAGGTACAGTCTGGGGAAAGAGATTGTGCTGAAAGGGAAGAATCAGATACCTTCTCCGCCGAACATCAGTTAATTCGGCCACAATATGATACATACTCTTTCCCGATAGGGATGACCTGTAAGATTCTGGATTTCTGCATTCGGCAGGGGCTCATACATGCCCCCCACCTGGCACAATATGATATCGGCTCCCCCAGAACCCTGTCTGAAGGCTGCATATACCACCAAACGAATCTCCATATCTTGGGAAACTGCAGGGGGGTGAAAAATATGATCGAGCACCTGATACAAAGGGACATTATACAGCTGGGCAGACACCAGATTCATCCTCCGCAACCACACGATAGGTTTGTCCCCCAGAGCTTCGCTGTCAATGTGATCCACGCCACTCTAGCCAATAGTGGGCTCGGGAAGCGGGATGACAGAACCCGGATACAGGAAAACAGCCGGCCTCGCGTGTTTGCCGCATATCAGACACTTCCACCTAACATAGTAGAGAGAAGTGTGAGGCTCAATGAACAGGCAGTCGATAACGGGAATATGTCAAGTGCTCAGGAAGATACGGCGGGGGCACCATGGATAAAGATCCCCACCCGCCAGGAGAAATATGAAGCCAGGAGGGAAAAGGCGAAGATAAAAGCCGAAGAGAAAGCTGCTCTGACGCCCATAAAGGCAGATAACGAGCAGCAGTCAGTTCATCATAGGAGACCTGTTCCTCCAATCATTCGTCGCAAACAGATCAAAAACTGGAAAAAGGCACTCAAAAGAAAAGCCAAGCGACAGGAGGAGCAGCGGCTGGCAATGGAAACTCCAAGGATCCTCACCCCTGTGCAGAGACTACAACAGGTCATAGACCGCCGAAGAATACGAGCCTGCGACTGCAGACCGGCTCCTCTCGGGCTTATATCCCCCGGGAATCACGGTCAAGAAAATCCGGATCAAACAAAAGCCGGTCAAGCTACGCAAGAGATGTTCGACAGAGAGCATCGATTTTCGGGTCCGATGGGGAGGATGAAAGTGAGGTCGCGACTCGCTCCGTAACCTCACATGCAATATGGTGAACATACCACCGCCGAGGAAGTTGTATACAAACAAAGAATGGAACCCGTAAACAACCTCCCCACCGTCCACCGACATACCACGACGGAAATAAATTTCAACATAAAAGGCAAAATGCCAGGCGCCGAAAGCACAGATAAAGTCATATACTTTCGAGGTGAGCAAAGATAGGCCGCAGCGCCACCTATGATCGTGCAGCCGCCAAAGAAGATCGTCGCCTTCCTCCCATATCCGAGGAAGAGACGGGGGCATTGAGGTCAGCCCGGTGATAGGAGAAAGCATGGAATCGACAAAACAATCGAGGGAAATGATAAGCGGATAGACGATCCCGAGATTAATGAGGTAGTTCCACCACCACAACTGTGTCAACCTATACGCGAACCGAAGAGGCGGTGGAAGATAATCCGGCACCAAACAAGTCTCCTTCCCCGTCCAAAGTCAAAAAGAAAATGGACGAAAAGGTCTTGGACCGCATAAAGAAAATGCCCGTCACTTTCGGTGTTCGGGAGATGTTATCCCTGCGCAGAACCGAGAGAAACACGGTTTCGGTATTACAGAGCCGAAACATACGAGGTTCATATGACGGAGACGGCTTACGACGCTTACGCAAAGATCGGTCTCCTTCGGGGACGAAGATATGTTGATCCCCAACTCGTTCCACAATCGACCTTTGTATATGAAGGGGATGATTAATGGACATGAGGTCAACAGAATTCTGATAGACGCCGGAGCTGCAGTCAACATCCTACCTCTAAAAACTTTCAGGGCATTATATCTCATGCCACATATACGTAAAGCATCGTGAGTCGTGATCTCAGGATTCAATCAGAATTTTGAGGATGCATTGGGAAAGGTGGAGGTGGAATTAACAATGGGAGATTCCAAGACAAAAGTCACATTCTATATCATTAATAGTGACACCACCTATAAGGCATTACTGGGTAGGCCATGGTTACATCAGAACTGCATAGTGCCCTCGACATTGCATCAGTGCATCAAATACAGCAGAGAAGGGAAGCAACATAGAGTCGATGCCGACCCCGCTCCTTTCGAGGTAGCCGAATGCCATTTGGCCGATGCCGAGTTATATCTGGGAGGTAGAATTCCAAGAGCTGATAAGGGGAAAGAAGTCTTCCAAGCCGCTGATCTGGATGATGATCTGAAGGTCAATGAAACCAAGGCAGAAATACATCGACGGATGTCAAATACAAGTAAGACACAAGGTTCAATCCCCCGTGGGAACAGGCGCTCGACCAGATACACTGCCAATACAGTGATGAAGGCCCTTGAATACGGTGTCAGCATGCCTCCTGAGACGTTATGGAACTTAGAAAGGCAAGGCGGTTCGACGGTGGAAAGCCCGAGAACCTTCAAGTAATATTCCCCGGTGGACGGCGCCTTGTCTTTTATTCGAAGGAGGTGCGCGCCTTCCGATTGATGATGATGATTTCGGTTGGCCGATAACCCGGCCCTCAATAATGGTACCGCGGAGGAGACGGGGGATGTCTCACCTTCCATTCGGCATATGGCCTATAAGATGAAGATTCCACAGAGCAGTCCCAATATAGGGCCGACATATTTCGAAGACTACGGGATTCTTCTCACCACCCCATCGCCTGTAATAGACACCCCGGTTGGGATATGAGCCCGGACGGCAGTCCTTAGCACACTATGCAGTGAACATGATCACCATACAACCAGCTAGTGAGTCTTCTGAGGCATTTTCTACTCACAACACGTCAGATGAGGAAGACGAGAGTGAGGAAAGCATCACCATACAACAGCCGAGCATACACACCGAAGAAGGCCTCAAGAGCAAGGGACCCATGATAATAGGGTCCCCACGCAGCCCGTAAATGTCGAAGGGATAGAAGAATCGGGAGAACTCATTGACTCGGGAGCCCGCTCCCGAAGAATTCAAGATGGTGGCCAAGCCACGGTTGATGACTTGATAGAAATCAACCTGGGTAATGATGGGAATCCCAGGCCCACATTCATAAGTGCTCTCTTAAATGAAGAAGAGAGAGAAATGTACAGGGACCTACTTCTGGAATATCAAGATTGCTTCGCCTGGTCATATTATGAAATGCCAGGCTTAGCACCCGAAGTAGCAGTACACCGGTTGGCAAGACTTCCATCCGCTAAGCCGGTTAAGGTGGTCGAGGCGAACGAGAGCCGAATTAGAGCTCAAAGTAAATGCCGAGGTTGATAGATCGCAGAGGTACAGCTCATCGAACCACGCAATTACCCGTCCGGTTGGCTAATATACAAGCGCCGTAAAAAGAACGGGCAGATCCGTGTTTGCATCGACTATGCAGATTTGAACCGAGCTTGCCCAAAAGATGACTTCCCTCGCCAATACCGTAAAATACGGTTGATATAACCACCGGGCACGGGGCATTATCATTCATGGATGGTTCTTCAGGGTATAATCAAATTCTGATGGCAGAAGATGATAAGAACTGCACAGCATTTCGCACTCCTAAGGGCATCTTCAACTATAAACGAATGCCTTTCGGGCTCAAAAATGCGGGTGCCACATACCAAAGAGCTATGACGAAGATCTTCGATGAAATGATACATGACTTCGTCGAATGCTATATCGATGATCCGGTAGTGAAGACCGTCAACCGGGACGATCACATACGCGATCTAAGGAAAGTCTTCGAACGCCTCCGCTCATATAAGCTCAAGCATGAACCCGATGAAATGTGCCTTCGGGGTAGCCTGGCAAGTTCCTGGGTTTTATAGTCAGATACCGAGGAATTGAGATAGACCCTGAGAAGATCAGGGCAGTCAGAGATCTACCTCCACCTCGCAATATACATCAGCTGAGGTCGCTCCAGGGGAAGCTAGCTTATATTCGACGCTTCATTTCCAACTTGTCAGGCAGATGTCAGCCGTTTTCAAAGTCGTCAAGAAAGGAGCAGCTTTTCGGACGGGATAAGGACCGCCAGGCCGCATTGGACGGACTTAAACAATATTTCGTTGAATCCTCCGTGTCGGGGCACCCGTCAAAGGTCGACCCCTAATCCTATATATCACGCCCTTGGATGCATTCGGGCGCCATGCCGGCCTGTGTCAACGATGAAAATAAAGAGCAACCCTTATACTATCCGAGCAGGCGCTTGATAGGCCCCGAGCACCGATATTCCCCACGGAGAAGACGCGCCTAGCGTCGGTCTTCGCCGCGAAAAGCCGAGGCATTACCTTCAAAGACACGAGGTCGCCTTGATTTCTAAGGTTGACCCTCTCAAATTCACGTCGAGACAACCTCGTCCCAACAGGCGTTTAGCAAACGGGCCTTAATGCTTATGGAATTCGATATCAAATACGTCCCTCAAAGGGCAATAAAGGGCAAGGTACGGCCGACTTCGGCCGCCCATCCACTTCCGCATAATTCCCCTCCGAATTTTCAATCGCCCGACGAAGAAACTCGAGGGAAGATCACGAAGTCCAAAGATACGGATATCGACCACCGGCAACTATATTTTCGATGGCGCATCCAAGACGGAAAGAATGCCCGTGGCAAGATAAGGCCGAGGGCGGAGCAGCATTGTCTTCCTCGGTCCGGATGGAGGCGTCCTCCACAAATTACATGCTCTAACAGACCCCTCACCAACAATGAGGCCGAATACGAAGCTCTCATTATAGGATTGGAAATCGCCCTCGAAATGGGGTTGCGATGCATAAAGGTGTTCGGCGACTCATCGTCGATCGTCCAACAAATGCCGGGGATATTTTGGCGAGGAAGCAAGAACTGGTGGCATATCATGCAGCGGCCTCCAGATTGTCAGATAAATTCTGCTTATTTCAGATCCACCATGTCAAGAGGAGGCAAAACTCGCAGGCAGATGCCCTAGCCAAGTTAGCCTCAGTCATCAGGCTACCTCCAGAAGGAAGAATGGATGTGGTCATCAAGAATAGAAGGTTGTTCCCGACATCAATAGATAAAGAGAAAGGACTCACTGACTGGGAGATAGATGCCCTCGATATGACAGAAGGCACCCCACAGGAAAAGGATGATTGGCGTCAACCCATCATTGATATCAAGAATGGGATATTGCCAGAAGAGCGTGCCCTGAGAATACAAATGATAAAAAGGGCCGCTTCATATCAGCTCATAGATGGAGAGCTATATAGGCTCATGCCTGAAAAGGAAAGAGCCATTCCTGTGTGTCTCTCTCATCAAGCATACAAATTGATGAAGGAAGTCCATAGTGGTCTATGTGGGGCGCATCAATCTGGCCCAAAGATGAAGATTGCCATCAAATTGAAGGGATATTACTGGCCTTCCATGTTTGCTGATTGCGAGAAATACGCTAAGGCATGTTTTGAATGTCAAGCGTTTGGCCCCATACCCAGACGCCCTCCATCTCAGCTACACCCGACCACTCCTACGTGGCCATTTGCCGAGTGGGGCATGGATATAATAGGACCCTTCAAGCCATCCACCAGAGGCTGCAAATTCATTCTGGCAGCCACTGATTACTTTTCCAGATGGGCCGAGGCCATAGCTGCCAAGGAGATAACTGGAGCAGTGGTTGCCCGATTTGTCCGGCACCACATCATTTACAGATATGGGGTACCCAGTCGGATTATGTCAGACAATGGTACTCCTTTCAAGAATCAGGTCGTATACAAGCTGGCGGCCAAATTCCACATAGATTGGAGAACGTCGACAGTTTATAATCCCCAGGCAAATGGTTTAGCAGAGGCGTTCAATAAGACCCTATGCAAGCTGATTGTCAAAGTCGTCGGCAGCAAAAAGAACAGCTGGGAAGATAAGATGCAGGAAGCACTATGGGCTTACCGAACCATCTATAAGACCCCTACCGGATGTTCACCGTTTTCCTTAGTATATGGGAGTGAAGCGGTAACACCAGTTGAAGTAGAGTTGGCCTCATATCGGATAGTTGTCCACCATGGCCTACCTACTAATGAGCCCGATGAGATAGAGAGAAGATATATGGAGTTGGATAAATTGGAAGGGGATAGACTGGAAGCCTATAGACACCTGAAAATATATCAGGCAAGGATGACTCGGGCTTACGATAAGCTCGTCAAAGAAAGGGCATTCCAGAAAGGGGAGTTGGTGATGGTCAAGCAGAAAGATGCAATGGCAGGAGGACCGAAAAACAAATTCCTTACTAATTGCCTCGGCCCCTACGTGATAGATCGGGTATACGAAGGAGGAGCTTATACGGTGGTCGACAGTAAAGGCAATATTCCTTTCCCTCCCCTGAATGGCAAACATATCAAGAAATACTATGCTCCCGAGCATGAATTCAGAGGGAGTTGGCCTGATAAGGAAGACCAAATTCACATACACAACGTTTGGTAAGAAAGTCAGGCACCATGAGTCGGTTACCCACATGCAAACTGGCTCCTAATAAGGTTTTCCGCCCCATCAGTAAGGAAGGCGTCCCATAAGGATGACCCGATATGGTCCTCTTCATGGGAAAGGAGTCTTAGTTGCCCATGATGGAAACTTTTTATCTGAGGCGACGATGAAGTCTCAATCCTCACTTCCTTCATAAGTAATTGGAAATACTTCCAAATGCCCCCAAATGTGGGGATAGCAGTGGCACAATATCATATCTCCCTTTATACCATATTCATGAGCCACATCATATCTTTTATACACAAAAGCCTACAGACATATCTGTATGGCTGCCTTATGCCCATATTGAGGGAATAGACCCCCACCATATCATCACACATATTTTCAAATATATATATATAGCCATCCGGCATCCATACATCCGCGTGCCAAATACTGCTGTCCCTAAATAGGGGGCATACATATCCGTATATCGGTTTCAATCGATTTCTCGATACCGTTATGTTTTCTGCGGCTTCGAGATTCGAACATCAAGATCTGTCATATGAGATCTGCCATTCTCGGTTTCGTTTTACGAAATCGAAATAGAGGGATCCTCCCAATACAAGGGATCCCGCTTGGTATCGTTTCTGGAACACATATCATCAACTCAAAAGCAAATTTCGCAAGACAAGACAGATACTATAAGAAGCATAAACCGCTTCGCTTATTCAAATGAATTTCAGAATAACAACATAAGCAGAGTTTATGAAGATCCGGGTACAAATCCCCGGATAATTCAAGAGCTAATTTAGACTGAGGGATGCAACTTCTTCAGTTCTTCAAGCTCGTTCCATAGACGTTTTGCCACAACAGAATACATAGAGTGGCGGGATTCAACATCAGTTATTTCCTCCACTAGTTGGGCATGATGAAGACGAGCAACAGATAATTCTCCCTGCGCAGGGTCCATACGGATCTTCGCCTCGCCAAAGAAACCCTGAAGCTCTCCTAGGCGCGCCTTGGCTTGCTTTAGCGCTTCAGCATTCTGCTCAATTTCAAGCAGCTTCCTGTCCATACGAGGAAGATAGGTGGTCTCCCACCATTCCTGGGTGTGCTTTGCCTTCAGAGAATCGCAGAAGCGGCCCCATAAGGCCTCGACTGCGGCAATCCAGGAGTTCATATCACAGCCTGTCTCACGATAAAAGGCAGTCATTCGCGCCAGATTACCGCGCAATTCTCCTATAGATGGCAGAGGATCCAATAGCGATTCCAGTCCGCCAAGCAGAGCCCTCCCGGCAAGCGAAAATGACACCTTGCCAATCGGAGAAGGATCGGGCCAGATCAGGCCCAATTCAGGAGAACGGAATATTTCCCGCGACCCTGCATGATAATATAATGAGAGATATAAAGTCTCGAAAGGATATGAAATACGTAGTATATACGTAAAATAGTAAAGCTTACGAGGATCGATAATTCCGCGCGAGGAGCGGCGTTCGCCATCTCCACCGCGATGGAAATAAGAATCGGGGTCGAAGAATATATATATATAGACCGCAAATGTAAGAGGCATGGCAACGGTTGGACGATCATGATATCCGCCGCTTAATATTCAACCAGCGCCTCCATCAGTCGCCTTATTGCGACCCATCATTTCCCGATAAAATGATGCACTCACCATAAAGAGTGATGAATATATACCATAAATACATACGCCGGGCAATCATAAACCGAACGAATGGATGCAGAAACCATAAATCCAACCCGGGATCGGAACAGTTACCCTCCTGGGCCATGGACAGAAAAAAGATATAATCCCCACGACGCCGGTAGAGCATATGGAGATGTTCCCCCGCTAGGGATATCATGCTTGCAACGATATGCGTATATATGTCAAGCTTATGTCAATATGGATGCGTAAGAGATAAAATACGCAGATATCATGCATATATCATATATCAAGGCGATAGAACAGCAAAGGACAGCGAAGGACTATGTTAACATCATTTGCTTCCTAGCTACAGCCCATATCAGCCCATATACAACATGACAACGGCTGAATATACACATACAAGATATTGGCTAACAGAAGCACATATTTTCTAAGGCCAGCATAGAAATTGATGGTAATATCCAGATCTAGAAACAGCAAGAGTATCAGATTTGGAAAACACAATCATTCATAAAGCAGGGCACACATACAATGGCCGATGCACACAAGAGACATAATTCTCTTATTCAAGATTCATCTGACAGCGCATATGCTATTTATAAGTCATTTGAAGCATATATATAACATATAGACAAGTATGCAGAATATAAGGTTGAAAGCAGCAAGAAAACCCAAATAGAGGGGGATGCGTGCACAGTTATATATAACAAAGCATCTGAATATTTGGAGCAAAGTTTTTCATATACAGGACTGTGACTCGATTATACTAACATAGTCCTAGAAGAAAGCAAAATACAATGAAGCGGGCAGTCCCCAAATCTATAGAGGGGGACGACAAGAAGGGCGAAGCTGCTCCAGTGCCTCCAGCCCAGCTACTAAACGCTGCTCCTCGGCCTCTACCCGCTCGTACTTAGAGACTCATCAAGTACCTCAGACAGTTGGGCACATTCAAGCCCGGCCTGGTAAGCACCTGCCCGAAGTTGTTCAATATACTTCAAGGACTTGTCAACCGCCTCCCGAAGATCATCAGCAGTCTCTTGAGCCTCAGCACGCAGGGTGGCCAGATGATCCCACTGCTTGTTGATGCGCTCCTTGTCCAGACGGACAGCCTGCAGATCCTTCTTCATCTCTTTCGCCCCGGCGTATGTGTGATATCCTGTGCGAGGCGGTGCCCCTTTCTCCCGTATAAGCTGGGAGAACCGGCCCCAAACTCTCTCCACGGCGGGGATCCAAAGCTGCATATCCCCACCCAAAGCATGATAGCAGGTCGTGGAGCGCTGCAGTTCCTCTCGCATTTCCCCCATGGGCAGAAGAGGGTCCAGGAGGCTATCCAAGGCGCGGATCATGCTGTCTCCGCTGCTCACGCCCATCCTGGATACTGGAACTATGGAAGTAGGCCATGATATGCCCAACTCCAGAGCTCCGGCATCCTTCGGAATGTTCACTGCATAAAACAGGGAAAAGGACGTGTCATATATTATACATAATACGAAGAGAAGACAAGGAAAGGGAGGCAATATACCTCGCGAGGAGCCGCCTACAACCGAGGCCTCGTCAATCTCCGGCACATCTTCTCGCGATCGTCCGCAAACCAAGATACGCATACATCATACGTGAAATCAATCGCAACAATACAAAGCAGGAATATGGCAGAAATAAAAGACATGTGACAAAATAAATACACGTTTAGGAGCTAAGCTTGTTTCGGCTAATCTGGTCAAGGCATCAGCTATAGTTGTCAGATGCCCTGAAAGCTTGCCAGCTTCGCATCGCTCCTCGCAAAGTGTGGCTAGCCCGGCACATGTACCCCGCAAAGTAGCCCCGAGATCACCGTAGGCCGCACCGTAAGCATCTTTTTCTACGGATCCGTACCCTCCAGAGTATCTACAGTGTGGGTCACAGTTGTCCCGGATGGTTGGAACACCACCGCTATGACCAGAAAAGAGAGAGCAAAGCATCCATATCGCTCGGTCGGACATCTCCGCCGATCGATAGGCTCGGGATATCTACCCCACCTCGAAGCCGCAACAAACATAAGCATATAAGCTTATACAATCATAAAGAATAGACGAAAGGATAAGACAACAATCGTCTCACCTATCAAGGGACTAGCTGCCCTTTCATCACCAACCGCCCCTAAATGCGGCATATCAGCCCCATTAAGGTCAGCCGACCGAGGAGGAGAGCCGGCAACATCGCCGCCGTACGGACTCCTCGTTCAGAATGCTAGGCCCTACATAAAGGGCCAACCATGTTAGCATTATACATAGCAAGAATATGGGAATAAGGAAAAGAGGGTCGAAAGCCATTACCAACAGGTGGCTCACTCTCAGTCTGGACAGCATCAAAGTCGAGATCCCCTTCCCCATGGAACGACATAGGTGACGGAGAGCGGGGTGTAGGAGAAGCTACTGGCAAGGGTATCTCCTCATGTGCAGGTGCCGCCACCTGGATCCCCTCTGATACAGATATGCTACATACAGCCACTGGAGTTTTTCCCCCACCAGAGGAAGAAGGGAAGCCTGCCCAGAATTGGATAGGGTTATGATTCAACATAAAGAATTACCCTGATATGAGTTGAAGGAGTTGGAAAATACCTTCTCCCTCACGAGGCCTCTTCTGAGGGCGAGAGGAGTCCACGAACAACTATGATCGCTTCAGAGTAGGTTTCGAAGCCCCTGCTTCAGGAACACCTGTTAATGAAGGCAGAATAGCAGATAAGAGGGCAGATATTCGATGAAGATAATATAAAACCACATGCATACCTGAAGATGGTAGATCAGGTGGCAGAGTGACTAGCAAGCAAGCATCTCGACCCACGTGTCGTGCCGCCCGAAGAACAGATACGCGGACTTCATCAAAAGTAGAAGCTTGCTCGATGGCCAGGACATATCTGAGAGGCCCCCAGGCATATACCAGTGCAGCGAGATGCCGTTGCCATATACCAGAGCGATCATGAAGCTCCAGAGGCTCCTGAGATGGAATTCGCCGCTGACCAGTGCAGTCAAGAACCATCCGCCCATACCAACAATAGCCGAGCACTGGCCGTCGCGCTCGATGCGCGCACCGAAGCGGCTCAGATAGAGGGTCAATAAGCCCCGAATACGGCTCAAGAAACGGTGCAGGAAGGAGGCCAAGTCTGCTCCACTTTTGATATCGCGCCAAAAGCTTCCCTTTCAGATCTCGAAAATACCTATCGAGATAAGCAGAATCAATATCAAGAGGGGCGCAATCTTTCTGTTTCAACCTGGTGAATTCAGCTTTCGAAATAATAGCAGGAAGCTCCCGATAGTTGTGGCTGCGATGAAGCCACCAGTTGCCATACAATATGTCAAATTCACCAGTAGTCCCAATAGGAGGGATAGCAATAGCAGCCTCAGTATAAGGCCTCAAGAAATAATTCCACCACTCAACAGCCACCAAATGATAGTCTGGCTTGCGATGTACACGGCAAGGGATGTCAAAATCTGCATTAGGCGGCACTCCTTGATCAAAGCCAAAATTCCTGGCAAATCGATGAGGGAAATATGGCTCCAATATGGTCTGACTCTCTTGATGGAATACCAAGACACTCAGGCGGAGGCTCAAATACCACTCCCTGCCAGCCCATTCAGAATGTCTGCCTGATAAGGGGCTGACCCACTGAGTACCCTTCTCACTCGGTACCCCTGAATGTGGTCTGAAGCCTTTGCAGCTATGATCAAACTTCAGGCCTGGAGAATTTTCTTTGGGTAATAGAGCCAGAGCACGTCTCCCAGAAGCAAGCTCATTAACAGGATGCCGAATACGCCGTTCAGTTGATCTCAGCATCAGAGCTTGAAATGGATCTATATTATCTTCTGGAGGAGGTACGCCATCAAATAGGAAGGATGCCCACGTGCCTATATAATGAGTAGCCATAACGACTCTGCAGTCCCGGGGGAAAGGATGAGTACTCAGGGCTCCCAAAGAATGATAGATGGCCGCCAGGGCAGCAGGTGCAATAGACAGTCGTTTCCCGCAGGCCAATCTGCAAGCAGGGTATATGACTCCAGCCCTGATAGAGTCCACATCGCCGAATGGAATAGCAAACGTGGACAACCAATAAGCAAAATACGCTGCCAAGTGTGTAACCTCTCCAAGCTCCCAGGGATCTTCAACTTCGGGGATATCACCCAATATAGAGAATGTCTGATCAAGACGAGGGCGCGATAGCCTCAAAAGGCGAGTCCTATCCCTGCCGAGCTGAGCAAATGCACGCTTATAACAGAATGGGCCCCCATAGAAGTATTGAAGCCACGCCTGGCAACTGACTATGCTAGGACCATCAGAGGAGTCAGATCTGCTAATAAATGCCAGGTCCCGCCATACCTTCATAAGGAACCTGTGACAATAAGGCAAACAATAGTTGCCTGTCCCCGTGGTCTGGCACCGGTGCAGATCATCAAGCACCACCTCTTCATAAGGGTCCCCGTGAATAGGCAACCCTGATAACATGTGGAAGCTCCAGAGATCCAGTGCGGTCTCACCCTCAGCAGTGGCAAAAGTGTTCCATCTGCGGTTGAACCTTTCTGCCAACGCCTGAATATAGCCCTCGTGCAGGGGATAGCCATACAATGCTGCCCCCACCGCTGATTTCAGCCCCACACGGTCCAGACGAACTGAGAAGTTGGCTAGAACATACTCTAACCACTCGCAAGCGCCAGGCCTAGGACGATGAGGAACCGATACTGATAGTCTGCCATACCAGCTGTCAACACTACCAGATAAGATATCATCCAATATGCAGCGGCCATCATAATTCTCCCCACTATAACGGGGATGACACGGTTGAAGAAATAATCCTCGGCGATGAGCTGAGGACACATAATCGCATTGACGGTTCAGTCGCCATATACCCGGCTGAAAATCGCAAGTCATAGTGCGGCCGCCGCCAATATCACCAATCAATCCCAACGAGCGCCGAGACGGATATGACCGACGAGGAGTGGTCCCCGCCGGGAATGCAGGATACGAAGCGTACACAAAGACCCATCAATGAATCTCTCGCCGTAAGGATAGCGCACTCGAGATAATGTCGATCTCGAGGAGAAGGAGATGAGTCTGGAATGTCTTCCAGAGGACTCGGAAGCCGAATAAACTCCAGCAGTTCTTCATCGGAAGGCAAATAGGCGGGATAGTCACCCGACCTGTCATATTGATAACGGCCTGCAACATAGTGAATCCGGTTCACCTCGACAGGCCCCCTGACAGCTAGAGCATCCATAGGCTCCCTGGCAGCCAAATGAAATTGGAACTGCCCATACTGAGATCTGATCAAACGACTCGGCTTCGATACATATACCTTAGCCGATCTACTATGCACTTCAGGATCCATGGAAGAAGATCCAGAAGCACCTGCACTAGCCATATAGCACCTGCGGCAGAATAAGAGTAAAGATCAGAACGGATGCATATAGCCGTCATAAAAGGCACATTGGTCAAGACACGGGCAATCTCCCTACAGAATGTGGTCTTCGGAAGATTACCCGTGGGGGGCATTTGTTGGCACTCAAATTTTCTATACGAAATATAGGCATATAAATGGGGAATAAAAAATATTTAACTCCCTATGGCTTTCCCTTGACATATGTAAATCAAGAGGGAGGGATCAATCCCATGCCTACAGCACCCGATATATATATGATCAGAGGGGAGCGTATAAGGGGAATTCAATGTCCATCTAGTCCAAGGAAGGACCGGGGACAATCTGTAACAATCAAGTTGGCTCCTAGCTGGAGAGAGGGACCTCGGATATAAATATTCAGCTGGAAGTCTGCCAGATTTCATGAGAAGATAAAGAGATCCGCCGCACCCTATTCACCGAAAGAAGGCCCACCATCACACGGGAAAGACCGGGTCTTCAATCATATATTCGATTGACCCAAACGTGGGAAAATTGGGAAGAAGCCCCGGCCAAGGGTAACATATGAGGAGGCAGTGCCCTCCCCCGCATACGATAGACATGCCTTTTAGAGTTTGGGCATTGTCATATGTCTCGGCCATACATGCGGGGTATTACCAACAGAAATTCTTAGTCCGGGAGGAGACCGGGCTCTTAATATGCTCATTCGACATATCTCCTATCTAGCCAAGAGAAAGGGGGCAGGGCTGGAAATGACAGATAGAAGCCAAATTGACCCCTGATTCAATGGGCCCGATTGTGATCATTCAAATGACATGCTGTCAATAGACTGCCTAAGTCTAGACATGTGCAGAGGATGGCCAATTGACCCGGGAAGAGGAAGAAGACCCAAATCAGTACATGAAGAAGCCGGGCCTTCACCTATATATAGACAGATAGGGGATTGAAGGGCCGGGCCTTACATATAAATCAGGGAGAGGGACATGGAAAAGAGAAGGCCGAAGACCAACCGTAAAGGCCAAATTGGCCTCGGACAGTGCTCGGTAAACACAAAACAGCAAGGGCGAACTAATAATGCCCCCGGCCAAGGATGGCTTAGGAGAAAGCTAAGCCACCTGCACATGATAATCATGCCATCTCCATACGCCCCGCCAGATATATATATGGTGTGATATAGAATGATGGAGCAACTGGGGTGTCGCCAATCCTAAATGATAAAGGAAGCTAGCACGTGATGCCCCGGCAGTAGAAAGGAAGGGAAATCACTATATATAATCAAGGGACAAATGCATATACTTTACTTACCCGGGAATAGCTTGTGGGATGTGCACCTCCTCGGCTTGATCCCAAGAGGGAGAGACAGCACCCGGAAACCCCAAACAGCAGGGACAAGAGCTCCTTTGGCAATATCCAAGCTACGGCTGACCTTGTTAAGAGGAGAAGAATGCGACCGGAGGAAAGAAGAGGGCTGACTAGAAGAAGGCCCGCGAGAGAAGAAATCGTCTCCCGAGGGAGACCCAACTGAATTTGCAACAAAAGAGGAAGAGGAGGTTGATCCGCGGGGAAGAGAACGATCTAGTGGAATTCAAAATAGATCCGAGGGGAGGCCAAGGCCATCCAATGGCCGGGATCGGCCAATCTGCCCACGGATGCTCCCCGGTCCATCAAGTGACCCTATTGGATCCTTAGTGAGATAATGTCCAATGGATCCCGGTTAATGGGATATCCGGTAGATGCCCACGAGCAAGGATGATTACCGGACGATAAATCCTCTTGGATCCTTAATGGTATTAATATCCATTAAGTGATTGAAATAATATATGATCAAGGGCCGGGATTGGCCAATTATCAAAGGCATTGGAGCATGGATATTCCCCGGTCCATTGAAGATGATCAAATTGGATCCTTAATGGGATTAATATCCATTAAGGGGTTAAGGGTCCTGATTGATTGGATTAGCATGTGATTAAGGGCCGGGATTGATCAATTGACAAGATTATTGAAGCAAAGATGCTCCCCGGTCCATCGAGATGGCTAATTGGATCCTTAATAGGATAATATCCATTGGATCCAGCCTAATTGGATATTCGATTAAAGAGGATTAATTCTTTGGGCGTAGGCAATAAGGCCTAGCTTCAATCAAGCCCCGGATGGCCAATGATTTGCCATAAGCATACCCCATGGATGGAGGGCTAGGATTGGGCTATCAAGAGAGGGGCCGGGGCAGCTAACCAAAGGCTGAGATCCGTACTTATGCACGGGGTGGATCCGATGATAATGAAAGGCCAGGATCATCCCAAGCACAATCAAGACTTGGTCAAGCCCCACTCTCCCCACGTTCGGGGAGGAGTGGCCCCACTTTCCCCCGCACACACCGCACGTCCACAGCCCATCTCCTCGGGTGAACACCATCCATCCAGTGGCCTATAAATAGGGCCTGCCCCCGCACAAAGAGGGGGTCGGAGGAGGCAAGAGCAGAGGAAATTGAAGAGGAAGGTACCGTTATTGGGTGTGTTTTCCGCAGTATCAAGGAGAAGGAGCAACTCAAGGGCTTGCGGCTACCGTCATACAACAAGATAGGTGCAGGTTCCGAAGACCGTAAGGTGGGATATCATGTTCATCACCCTACCTATCCCCTTCTAAATATCATGCCCATATACATGCCAATATTTGTCCCTCTATCCGACCATTCTTAGATATTATACCCTTTGGTTGATTTATGCCCATAATCCCCTCTCAACTTGGCTTGGATATCACCTAGATTGAGTTGAGAAGAATTAGGCAAATGATGAAGCCTCGCGGGCCCATTGAGTTGCCTCCTTTGGCCTGAAATTCACTTTCACCTTCTTATATAGATTCATGGCATATCTTCATCTCCCGGATACTAAGAGATGATCAAAGATCAGTGGCTTAGATGGATTCACTTGGTTAGGATATATACCAAAGTGATAGCCACCGCCCCGGACACCATGTAACTCACAACCCGATCTCTTGGTTGACTTCCATAATTGAGTCCATTCTGTCCCCTCCTTCGGATATATATGTATGTCTGTCCTGTCATGTAAGGAGTCTTTATATATATATGAGAATACAATGGAACCAGGTTTGATTCCCTTATCAATTCCCTCTCTTTCTTTTAAAATTTCCCTCGGCCTTGGAATTGTGGGAGATGAAGCTTCAGAGTTTTGCAATCACAGCAGAAGATGAGGTTATACCCGGTCTATTTGGAACCCACATGATGGACCAAATATCCCCCGGGTAGCCTTGGATGAAGTACAAGGCAAGGGAAGAGGATGGCCAACTGGGCCTTGAAGAGGTGATGACAACCGGTCATGGAAAGGAAGACATTATAGTGAATCATCTTCCGATTATAAAATCAGGAGGCTGAAGGTGTTAAGGAACCGATTCATGTTCATATAGAACATGATTATAGCCCAATATTGGGCATAGTTCCATGAGCATGTCCCGGACAAGATCAAATACATATATGGTCCTCTTAGTCCATCTTATAAAAGAATGGGACAGACTTCTTGGCAAAAAGCCTTGATATGGAGAGGCTATGAACATATACATATCCCACCATAAGAGGAAGTAAAAATTGCCATATGGCATGATTAAGGTACATATGATGATGAGCAAAGCCTGTGCATAACCATGAGAGCCATATATAATACTGAATCTATGCCCATATCAGGACATGATTGGAGTCTAATATTAGGCTTAGTTCCTTGAATTTGTTCCGGACAGAATTGCAACTATGTATGTGTGGCCCTTTTGGTCCATCTTATGATGAAGAAGACTAGTTGCGGGGAGTCTCTTGTGATACAAGTGACCCTTCCTCATATGCACTCCCTAGAAGTAAATAAGACAGCCTTGATATAATAAAGCTGTGATTGTATGCGTATCCTACCATGTAAGGGTATGTTATTATGCCATAATACCTATACAAAGATGAGTAAAGATCACTATACGGGTACGTATATATACATATGCACTGTGCAGGCCGTAGGGCTGATATATGCCCATGGCATGTCATGAGCAAGGTCTAATGATGGGCCCGGACTGAAGTAGAGAAGATTGATTCTTCTAGGAGGGGAAGGGTGTTTTTCATGTAGGTAAACCTGTACCTCTATAAGGTATAAGGTGAACCCGAAGAGATAAAGGGGTGTTTTGCACCTTATGATACAAATAAAATATGATCAAAAGAGTCACCATAAATACTCATGAAGTTGATCGGAGGTGAGATTTAAATGAAAGAGAGGCTTATGTTCAGTCCGACCATGGACAGGACTGAGTTTTAACCTTTGGATTCCAGGCATATGACTCTAAACTTTCAGTTTCTGAACAGGAAAAGATTGACCTCATACTTTGAAGACCGAACATATAAAGTACATAGGCAGAACCTGCCCATTTCATATACTAAAGTCTATGGTATGAGATGACATACCTTTTCATATCATATCATATGCTAGTGGCCTAGCTCAAAGGTTTTCATTAGCATATGTTTTAAGGATGAAGGGGTAAGAATCAAATTCTGCATAATATTGGGCCTTCGGCCCTGGTTCTGACCTGCCTCAGGTAGATGAATGGAGGGGTTCCGTCCGGCCTTAGATCTGGATGAGGCAAGAGGCCGGGAGAGAGATCTTATAGCCTATACATATATACGTATATGTAGGTCCCATATGGCAAACTTATAATCAAATTTATCGGGATTATATAAGCCTGGGTCTGGATATGAAATTTCAGACCTCATATAGGGGGAATGTGACAACCATCATAAAGAAGCCCCAATGCATGATATGGTGCTTCGGAGACTGACATAGACATATGATTTAGCCCTCTAGAGTTTGATCCTAAGCTTGACCTCAGAGCTGAACATAATCAGGTCATCCCTATGATAGGGGGAGGACCAAGCTTAACCAATCTTAACCTATTCCAGGCTCTGTAGAAGGCAAATATAACCTCCCTTATCAGACAGAGCCTAGGACAGGGTTCGGTGCAGAATCCTGAAATTTGAAACCCCATCCCATAGGAAGCTTCCGACCATAGATAACATGGTTTAGCATCCAGGATTTTAATTCTAAGTATAGCCAGCCCAAGGGATATAGATGGATGAGATTTCCATTGGTATAAGCGCCTCAAGGGACATGTGTTTCAGGCCCATACAAGCCTAGACCCTCACATGACTTACTACCCATCACATAACAGATGTTATACTGCCGCATATCAACCTATTCGGTCTTCTATTGACACCCCATGCAGGACCATGTAGCAGACCTCCATGTGACACATATTGGCCTCATATATGGCTACATTCAATCTCCTACCTGACCCCACACAATGTGCATGCATATATCAAATCCTAGGTCCGGTCTATTCTGGATCATAAACCAGATTTAAATCCGGGATGACTTAGGCCAAACCAGATGGAGCAGAAGAGGCTAGGGGCTTCCAAGTAGTGGATTTCGGACATAGTTTTGTGCAATATACCATCTCACCAAGCCTAGGATACTGAGACCTGGAATTTAGGGTGATCTAATCATCTTGATCTAAGATGACCCGAGAAACCTATGAGAGGAGAATATAGTCTCTTCTCAAATCCGGATATATATATTTATATCATACTTAGACCCTCCGAATTTGGTGGGTAAAGTCACTTCTCAAAACACCTACTAAGTCTAGAAATAGGGACTTAAAACGGAATTTGTATCACGAGATTGGTATATATGGCCAAGATTTCATTTTGTTCAAAATAAAAGAACTTATATGAAATCAATATAGATTTTGATCTGAATATGCTCAACCTCGATAGTTCAACCAATGCCTTGGTATAAGACATTAGGTTGAGAGACTAATTTATTACAAGGTATTGTTGAAATCCTTGTCCATACCCCCCCAACTTAGATATTAAGTTTTTGGCATAGTCATTTAGCCTTATATGGTCAGTATGCTGTCAGATTTGACATTAAATCTGCATTCCATTGCTTTTATGGGTCATAATCCCCAGACGCTGATATTTTATGGATGAATGTTTTTCTTTCTTATGCGAATTGCTACGACAGTTAATCAAGGGTGTCCGAGAGTCTCGGTGTAATTAACATCGGAAATTCGCAACTTCCGATGGAGAGAGGTCCAAAGACAAGTTTTACGAACCCGAACCTCGATATATATATTTTATATGCATACCACATATTTTGGCTAATATCTTCTATGAAATATCATATATTTTCATAGTAGCCAAAGGTAAGATAATGAAAGTTCATTTTTCAAATAAACGGAAATCAAATGAATTTTCAAACTATGTCATACTACATATATTCTTATATTTTTATATATTCATTCTTCGAGGTTTCACACATAGCATGTATAAATGAGCATCTTGCCCCCGGCTGGATAGATGACATGAAGATCCTAACCAGCGGTCCAGGGAATGGCTACTGCATACCGGGTGGTGGATTGATTCCGCACCCGAGTAGAGTGTGATGATGCCTTGCATATGCAAGTTTTAATGTGAGCATCGGATTTATTCCTAGCCCGAGGGATACTTTGGAGTTGTGCCACTAACTGAACAACCTGGGCCATGGCACAAGTATGGGATTAGTTCCCAATTTGAAGAGGAGTACGAGGAGCCTGAATTGGTGGTCAATCCAGCTAGGTTGAGATTGTGGGTTGAGGGTTGGTCCCTCACCCAAGCAGCAACATGGTGGGCCATTACTTGGCCCAAGTTGTCAACTTTCAGGTTAGAGGGCTGATCCCTCATATAGCTTTGATGTTGTTCATCGGCTAGGCAGCCACAACGCATGGCATCCCAGGGCTGAGCCCTTGATTGGTAGCTCTCGGCATTTCAGGAGCGTAAGATTGACTTCCTTACTTGGTTAGCCAGCCATAAAGACTTCATGTCGTGGCGTGAGGATTGATTCCTCATAGATTTGTGGGTTAATCCCTCTTGAAACATCTTTGGTATATGCCGTTGACCGGGCAACCATGCTTTGATAATTTTTTGTTTTCTTGGGCATAAGATTTGTTCTGTTCCCAAGTGGCATTTGAGGCTGAAATGAAGCCATATTATTTTCCCAGGTCAAGGGTTAATCCCTTACCCAGTCGAAATGCCTCATGATTTGAGTTCTCCATTTTAATGGTAACACAATGAATTGAGAGACAGCACCTCGATGAAATACGGGCCACTAACCAGTCAACATCTTTCTCTCGGGTGATGGATTTGTTCCTTACCCAAGTAGCATTTGTTTGGAGCCAAACCGATATTCGGTTGGCCAAAGTGTGTTTCTATTTTGGAAACATAGGATTGATTCCTTGTCCTTGAATATGCTGAGCCTCTGGTAGGTCAGCCATGGTAGGTTCATGAACTGGGAATTGATTCCTTCTTGACATGTCATTTGGCATGGCCATTGCTTGACCAGATATGACTTTTGGGCGAAGGATTTGTTCCTTGCCCCCATTTGATTGATGAAGTTCATCCGAATCACCAGCTTGAGTTTGAGAGATTTCTCTGCCAGTTGACCAACAATGGTACTCTCACGAATTGATAATGTGTTTTTGACATGGCCATTGCTTGACCATATATGACTTTTGGGGTGAAGGATTTGTTCCTTGCCCCCATTTGGTTGATAAAGTTCACTTGGACCAAGGGGTTTGTTCCCTGCTGAATGGCATTGTTGTCAGCTTGAGTCCGAGAGCTTTCTTTGCCGGTTGGCCAGCAGCCCATTTTCTTTATTTGTGGTCAATCTTTTCTTGTTGTAGTTGCCCCGGTGCCATGCACTTGTTGGAGATGGAGGAATTAGACTTTGCCTTGGCATTGTCCTCCCATTACCTTGGTCGGTTATGAAAGACCGACCCTGGTATCTAGTTGATGGGTCTTGAGATGGCATGTTTGGTGCCTCTTTGACTTCTTTGAGGGTTGGTGGTGACAGAATCCATGACCACCTGCCCCCGGAGTTGTTTGTTGGGGAGCTTCCGTGGTAAGCTCTTTGAAAATAGGGTCAAGTTGTTTGACCCTTGAAATATTCTCGGTGTTGGATGAACTCCGAGAGCGGCTTCTTGAGATGCTTGCAGCATCAGGATGAAGTCTTCAAGGCTAGGTGATTGGACCCCACCGGGTCTCATCCTTTGACATTTTTCGCCTCCTCCTCGCACAAAAAGGAAAGAAGCATGTGTTAGATATATATGGCATTTGGGATGTATGTCTTCTTGAATTGCTATGACGGAGAGATGAAGGGAAGGAGAGGTCCCACCGGGCGTGCCATTTGATGTAACCTCAAATTTAACAAAAAGATTAATTCTCTTGTTTTGGAAATTCATTTTCCTCTTGAATTTGAATTAGACCTTAGCATTGACTTTGTAAGAAAATAGATGATATTTCATAAAAGTACTAACTAGGGTCAAAATTATGTGTTGAGGTTGTTAGGTTCTTTGAAAATTTATTTTGACCTCTCCCCGTTGGATGGTGCGAAGATCCGACGTTAATTACATCGAGATAACTCGAATACCCTTGATTATCGTCATAGCAATCCATTGCAGTAGAAGACATACATCCACAGTAAGCATTCACACAAATATAGGAGAAAACAACTCCATGAATTTGATGGAAGGCAAGCACTTAATGTGTTTTTGGATTTAGTTTGAATTATTTGAATTGAATTGATTTGAATTTTGGTTTGAATTGAATTGATTTGAATTTAATTTGAATTTGATTCAATTTGAGTTGGTTGATTGATTTAAGTTTATTTGGAATGAATTTGATTGGAATTTGATTTGTGATGAATTTGTTTGAGATTGATTTATTTGAATGCAAGTTGATTTAAGGTACAGATTGGAAATTGTTTATTTGATTTGGGTTAAGTTTGTTTGATTTGATTTGGGGAAATTAGATCTGTTGTGGTGTTTAACTGATTGTTTTATCTTTGGATTTGATGAGTTGATTACAATTTGTTGTTTATTCATTAACTTGGATTTTTCAGATTGTATGAATTGATTTAGGTTTGATTGAATTGAGGAAAATTTGATTTGAACGTTTGTTGTCAGAATTAGTTTTGATTTGATCTTTTATGTGTTGATTGTGATTTAAATGTGTGTTCTTTTAAATATGTTTGATTTATTCGGAAGTCGCTTTTTAAGATCATGTTTCAATTCTGGTTTCAGAGATTTTACATTTTTTGTTTGTTATCTTTGTTTGTTGATCCTCTAAAAACGACATTCGGATTTTAGATCTTTGAAGTTCGGATTCTTGGAGTTCGGATTCCAGATTTCTTACAGATTCCTGAAATTCAGATTTTTGAAATGGGCTGACTTTGTACAGATCACAGATCTCGGACCTTTACAGTTTCAGATTTGACTTAGTTGAATTTGATCGATTTGGATTTCAGTTAACTCTGCAGATTTTGTATTTCATGAATTTTGCAGATTCTGCACCTTTCAAAGATTCTCGAACTGCAGGTCCTGACTTCAGATTCTCAGATTTTGTTCAGGTTCAGAATTTTATGATTTCAGTTTTTTTTGTTTCAGTTAAATTACAGATTTTACAGGTTTCAGATTTATGTTTTCAGATTTTTTTTGTTGTCTTGCCTTCCAAAATTTCATGGTGCAGTCCTCTCCTCTTTGTGACATCAATCTATGCACCGAATCATGAAGTTCGCTTGTTCTCTTAAATATGAGACATGATTACAATTTGAATGACCAGAAATCAGGTCCTTTCGAGTCCTTGATGAACATGGAACTTGTCTGATCAATTTGAGATGGAAAAACACCCGGTCTTTGATAGACTTGTGGGCATTCCTCTCACTGATTTGAAATTGAACTTGTCCCGGCCTTTGATAGGCTTGTGGGGACTCATCTCCTTGTCTTGAGACTGAGCATATCCCGGTTTTGATAGACTTGGGGGAAATTAGCTCATGTCGATCTTCATGGCTCCTTCATGAGTTGATGAACTTGTCAATTCGTGGGCGGCATGTACCCGGTCTTGATAGACTTATGGGCATCCCCCACTGTTTTGAGATTGACTACACCCGGCTTTTGATAAGCTTGTGGGCGATCATCTCACTGATTTATCATCCTCATTAACCTATGGTTTGGGCATATCGGCATGTTGATCATGCACAGCCTTCCCATGGCATAATGGGTAAGTAACTCTCTCTTGGGGCATGGTAAGACATTGGGGTCTTTTCATTAGACCTTTGTATGTCCACCTTAAAAGTTAAGGGGAAGGTTTAGAACCGACCCACAAATTCTTTTAAGTTTAACCAAGACCATGTGGCGGGTTTTTATCCGGCCAATGCTTGTCTCGGTTTGTGAAATTAACTTAGTGGATTTTTATTTAATTTCTGTTCATTGTTTGTTTTATTTTGATTTTTGAATTATGGGTCAAGAGACGTGCCTGAAGCCGGCCTATTGCTTTCCCATTTGTTTTGATTCTTTTAAGTTATGCCGAGACCATGTGGCGGGTTTTTAGCCGGCCAATGCTTGCCATCGGTTTGTTTAATTAGTTAATGAATTTTTTTATTTAAATTTTCCCTTGATTGTGTATTTTAAAAGAGAAGTATCTTTTTCTGTCCGCAAGCTTCAAATTTAATGGGCCTGGCCCATCTCCTCCCTTGCGCGCCCGCTGGCTGGTCCAGCGGGCCTCTTTTTTTTTTAAAACCCTTGCTTCTGGTGGGCCCCACGGCTGTGTTGACCCGAAGGTCAACATTCCTTACCCCGTGAGCGCGCACGCGCGCGGCTTGCACGCGGCCGGCGCCTCCCCGCGCGCGCTCCCTCTTTTCTTTTTTTTCTTTTTTTTTTGCTTTTTCTTCACCGCGTGGGCCCCACTTCTTTTCCACGCTGGACGTAGGTTCGGGAGGCATTATTTCCCCCCGCTACAGTGCATTCCCGACCTCCTTCCGGATCCCGGCGGCAGCGCGAGCCCTCTCCGGCAGCTTCTGACTGCAGCGGCACCGGTGGAGACGAAGAGTGGTTCCGGCTGGCTTCGGAGCTTCACGGCTTCCTTCTCCTCCCGGTGACGGCTTCCGGCGGAGCCTTCACGGCTTCCGGTGGAGCTTGCGGCTTCCGGCGATGCTTGCGGCTCCCGACGGGCTTCTCTGGCGATCGGATGCTCCGCACAGCGATGGCAATGGCCTCAGGAGGTCATGACGGCGCTGCTTGGAGGAAGATTTGAGCTTGACGGCATTATTTGGAAGAGGGCTTGAGCTTGACGGCGCCGTGGGGAGGAGACGGCATCTGCGGCCCGATCGGAAGAGGGAGCAAGACTCGCTGGACTTATGGGGAAGGTGAGATCAACCCGACGTTACTGCCGGCTCCTCTTTCTCTCCCTGTTGATCGATCTCAAGGCCGCTGCGATCTCTCTTTTCTCTCCTCCTTTTCTGGATCCTCCCTCCTCCGCGGCGACTTGCGGCTCTTTATACGCGTCGGGAGGGCTCCGTGCCTTGCTAGGAAAGTGGTTCCGGGTCCGAGAGGGACTCGGAACCTCCCATATTCTTAGCCTCATATCCTGGAAGGAAATCGAGACATGTTCAAACGAGGATAGCCTCCGTCGACCGTTGCCCTGCGAGTAGGATTCGGGGCTTCCACAATATCCAGAATCAGGCATCGATCAGGACTCGATGGATTGTCAATATCCTGATCCGGATTTTCTTCTTTGTTCTGTCCGGTTTTCCCTCTCTTTTTTTTTTGTCGAGCCCCAGGTCTGAGCAGACCCGCGGGCAGCTCCCTTGGCCTATTTAGAAGGATATCCGGTCCATTTTTTGAACAGGCCCATGGGCCTTGGAGATGGCTTGCAAAATGGACTCTCCGGCCAGCTGAATTGGGCCAATCGGAGTCCCATTATGGGCTATGTCGATGGGCCTTGTGGGTGGGCTGAATTGAGACCGATCAGGGTCTGGTTATGGGGTCGGTTATGCTGTACATAGCCCGGATCCTTGAGAGCCTGAGCATGTCATTTTTTTGTTTTCTCTCTTCTTCTTTTTTTTTTTGAAAATTTTCGGTTACAACAGATTGCTTCAATGAATCCTTGAGATGGATGCTAATAATTCAAGCATTAAATAAGATGTTTCTGTTTGCTATCACACAATGCTATTCTTTCAATGTTTTTTTTCTATTTGGTTGGCTTTTCTTTTTAGGGAAATTCCTCGCTGATCCTCGGGCTGATGTGCTGTCAGGAAGTAGTCAGCAATCAAACAGAGGTCACGATTTGCTTCAGGTGGTTCCAGTTTTTTCATTGGGTGTACATAAGAACACAGTGGCAAGTCATTCGCAATATATTGTTCCTTTGTAGAAGACTGACTCAATGTCTCACTTTTACATACTTTTCTTTTTAGGCAACACAGCAAGAGATAGAAGCAGCGGGATGTCTAGGTATAATTGAAAAAGCAAAAGTTCTCAAGATTGAAACTCAGTTGGAAGGTTGAGTGCCTGGCATTTTTGCTTTACATACAGTTCAACTTGAATTGTCATTGCTCCTATAAAATGTGTTGAAATTAATACTTCAGTTGTAGTGCAAAGTTACCTTCAAATAAAGTTATATGCTTCTGATATATTCAGTATTATTCTTCTTTCAAGGCAATGATCACCCGTTTTATTGCTACATTGCAGGGGTATCACTTGCTGAGCCTCAAGATGATGTGCGATTGGAAGGTTGTCAGCCATCAAAGGTGTCTTTGCTTTTGTTTGCTTTAGTTGTCTCAGATGATCCTTGATCTTGTCTGTTGGATGACTTCACGTTATATACGATATTTCTGACTTGTTCAGGAAACTGATGAATGCATTGAAGAAAAGAGAAGACATACAGGTGGTTTTCCAGAAGCAGGTGTTCAAATCAATGTAACCAACTTAGAAGGTTGGTACATGACATCTAGGTGGTAGCATATGCACCAACTATGATTTTCCTTTTGTGATTCTTTAGCCTTCGCTTCAAATTGTTCCCTGGAACTAGTTTACCAGGATGGTGCTTTTGCTTGTACAATCAGGACTGTCATAGAAAACCAGCTTGAATTTCTTTTCTCCTTCAGAGAGAGGGTTAACCCGGTTGTTCATTTTGATTTTCCCTGTAGGAAAATCTTTTATGGATACGCAGAAAGGTAAGCAGTTGGTGGGTGACCAGCTGTTGCATGAGGATCACCAGTTGCAGGTGTTGAACCCATTTGCCTTGGCCGACCCTTCATATAGGGCTTCGCCAGAAAGGTCATTAGATGTTACAACGCCAACCTGTAAGAGGACTAAAATTTCAGATGGTGTGCAAACTATGAAGCCTGCAAGAGGAAAGCAGGCTCAAGCCCTCAAAACGGGTTGTGAATCCCAAGTAAATTTTGGAGAGAATGAAGGAACAAAAGTGATGGAACCCTGTGTTGCCTTACCATTTGAGAGGATTTCTCCAGCATGGAAAGCAATTGAATCCATGGAAGTGTTTAGTTTCCTGCCACAGCGTCCTCACTTTAGCCCTTTGCAGGGATATTGCAGTGAACTTCTCGAAGGAACGGCAATTGGACTGTTTGCCACATTTGACAAACTGGTTACCAGCATACGTGAATTGCAAATTGGTGATTCTGAAGCTGTTTTCGCAGAAAAGATGAAGCTAATTAAGCACCTTGAAGAACATGGGTTTGATGTCCGGTGTGTCCAGGCTCGTCTTGAGTGGCTCTCAAGAATCAAGCATGACCGAGAGCGGCACAAAGAGAAGAAAATGGCATTGCAACAGATGATTGCCGAGGAGAAAGACGAAAGACAAGAGCTTACCAACGAGATTGTGTCTATTGACACCCGCATGAAAGAGTTTGAGGACCAGAGGTCGGACGTTGTCGTGCGGATAGAAATGTGTGAGCAAAGAATTTCTGAACTGCAGGGCGAGGAGGATGAAGCGGCAGAAGCTTGTCTTTCAGCTGAATGTAAATTTGATGAAGCACTTTCTGCTTCCTGGTCGGGCTCATGATACAGAAAAAAAATTTGCCTTTTTGTTTAGATGGAACTTCGACGGCGGCAAACGATGTTCGCAAGAACAGTTGCCAATCTTGAAGGAAGTGTTCTGTACAGACTCAGATCAGGATCAGCGTTGCTATGAAAATGGTGGGCTAAAATTTTCTTTCTAACTGTAACTTGGTGCGAATGTACAAAAACTGGAAAAGAAAATATGTTCTGCGAGACATGGGTGCGGATTTCATGCTTTGCATTTTGCGGAACTTCTACGACTTCTCCCCGAAGTTGGGGTCGTAAATGGAGCGGATGATGTTGAAGTATTTCCGGGGATAGCGAGGGTTTTTGGCTCCATGGCAGCCGTTGGAGGTTTTTTCTAGGTGCAGTCGGAGGAATCGTCGACACCTTCTTCCTAGAGGCTGTCGGAAACTGCCCTTTCTCTCCCCCAACCTTTTCCCTCTTCTCGAACCTGTCGGCCTCCCACTGCTAGGTCCCCTCTGCCAGTTCGCTGGTGTGTCGATTTTCTTCAAGAGTGGTGTCCCAGATCAACTCCCAGGTCGGTCCCCTTTCCACCCTCTCCGTAGCCTCCTTCCCCTCTCCTCCTTCCCCTCTCCCAACACCCTGCCCTATCAATGGAACCTCCCAATAATCCCGTGAACACCGAAGAAGATATTCTAAACCAGTTCCAGAGACTCCTCAACCCCCAGTCCACTCCAACCCCCATCCCCATCCAAGAGCTCCCCATCTCGGACAACCAGAAATGGAAGAGATCCGTCATTCTTTCATTCCTCTCAAACACTAAGGTCAGACCCACTGGCCTGAAAGATTGGGTCAAAAGAATGTGGAACCCGGCCAACCCCTGGTCCCTCCTGGACTACCCAAATAGCGCCTACATTCTTCTCCTCCAATCGGAAGACGAAGCAGACAAAATTTGCAGGACTCCCTGGTTCTTCAGCAACGACCTGGTAGTTGTGGAGAAGGGAAGGCCCAACACGGCGCCTTCGGAGTACCAACTCAATAGGGTCGATTTATGGATGAGAATCTACGACCTCCCGCAAGAATTCTTAGACAGAGATACGGTCATGAAGATAGCGGCTCAGGTGGGAAATCCGTTCAGTCCGGCGAGGGAGATAGTCGAGGCATGGAGTGCTTTCGCCCGTATCAAGGTGTCTTTTGAGATTGATAAGCAGCTGCCCACAGAGGTCCAAGTTCTTCTTCCGGACGGGAAAATCCGCTCCTTTGAGCTAGCTTTCGAGAGGATTGTTCGGTTCTGCCACTTCTGTGGAAGACTTGGCCACCTTCACGGAGACTGTGAAGTCCTATCCCACCTCAACAGTTTAATTACGCCTGATCTCCCAGACCATGTTTGTGAGGGATTATCGAAGAAGCTCTCCTTTAGATTTGGCAACTGGCTTACCACCTCTGGTAGAGTTGAATGCGGAGGTAGCAGACTGAAGCTCTTTCAGGTACATTCCCCACCTTCCCTCAGTAGTACAAACCCATCCCTACACCACTCCCCGGTTAGCAACCCCATGCAAGCCCCCCATCCCCACTTAATTACCCCTTACCTCCTTATCCCAGGTCCTCTGCCTCTGTCAGACCCAAGACCATCGATGGTCCCCCCCTCACCTCTAACCACCACCCCCACTCACCCCTCCACTCATCCCAAAATAGAACCCCCCATCCCTTTGTCTCTTACCAACCACCTATGTACAGCCCTCCAGATCCGTACAGAAAAAACCCCCGTTACCTCACCCCCACCTACCCACCCTTCTGGATACCCAACTTTCTAATGCCTCTGGGAGATCCACACCCACCCGCCCCCTCACCCAACTGCAGCTAACTTGAACCATATTCCAGCCCATTTCACATTCACCAGCCCAAAACACACAGGAACTCAGGGCTTGGTCAAGCCCAACTCCCTTCCACTCAAAAGAAACAGTCCGAAGGAAAAAGTTATCAGCAAGACTAGACGAAGGCTCATCCACCAGGACGTCAAGCTAGCTCTGGAAGATACTGCCAGTTCCTCCAAAGTAGATGGTTCCATCTCCACTAAGACTTCAGGGGCACCTGCAGCTGGCCCAAACAAGCTGCCCCCTTCCCAATGAAGCTCGTCGCTTGGAACTATCGCGGCATGAATGGGAGCCCGACAGCCCGGTATGTTGACAAACTCTCCCATTCAATCAAACCGGATATAGTATTTATTTCAGAAACCAAATGTGATGCTTGCTCGAGCGAACGGTTCTTCAACCTCAGAGGTATCTCAAACTACCATTTTGTTCCCGCTTTTGGCCGTTCGGGCGGCTTATGGCTCTGGTGGTCTGAGGAAATAAAGGTTGATATTTTTGTTGAACACAATTCCTGGTTGGGTTGTACTATTTTTGATCCCGAGCAACACCGTAGTTTTGTCCTCATCACCACCTATGCCCCCACAAATCACCGTGATAGGATCATTATGTGGAATCAGATATCCTCTACTGCAATGGCTTCGTCTCTTCCAATTTGCCTCATCGGCGATTGGAACTACCTCCGCTTCAATTATGAGAAGTGGGGTGGGGTAACCTCAAACAAATCCCACCGCTACCATTTTGAGAAATTCATTCAGGACAACAGATTGGTCGAGGTGCGCCAAGAGGGGCCGGCTTTCACCTGGACTAATAGGAGAGCTTTCAACTTTAACATCCGTGAGAAGCTCGACAGGTGTCTTACTACGATGGAATGGATTGAATGCTACCCCTCTGCCAAGGTCCTCACATTACCTACTTACTGTAGTGACCATACCCCTCTTCTGCTGAGCACCAACCCAACTGTCCACCGTCGGAAGGGCTGGTTCAAAGTGGAATCTGCTTGGATTAGCCATCCCTCCTTTATGCCGGCAGCCACCCTGGCTTGGAGATTAGGGCCTAACTTATTCTCCAATTATGGCCAAAGGATGATTAATTTAAGGAGGGCGTTCTTAACATGGAAAAGGAAATCCATTGGAAATGTTGCTACCCAGATTTCTCTGCTGAAAAATAAAATTGCTGATAACAAGGACATCCCCTAGAGCCAAGATGATATCGACAACCAGCTCTTATTGGAAGACAAACTCAGATGGTTGGAGAACCTAGAGGAAGCCCATTGGAGACAAAGAGCCAAAGCCTACTTGCACAAGTTCGGTGACAAATGCACTAAATTCTTCCACATGAAAGTCCTCCAGAGAAGAAGATGGAATAAAATTCCGGGGGTGCTGAAACCAAATGGAAACTGGTCGGTTGAGCCTATTGATATCCAGAGCTCCTTTGTTTCTTTCTTCAAAGCCATCTTCCAGTCACCCCATGAATCAGAACCCCTCTCACCCAGCTTTAACCTACCCAACCATATCACACCCACCCAAGCTTCGCTCTTGGCCGCCCCTCACTCTACCTCTGAATTGAAGTCAGCCCTATTCTCCATGAAACTAGAGTCTGCACGCGGGCCTGACAGTCTCCCCCCATTTTTCTCCAAAGAACGTGGGAGATCATTGAGCCAGATGTTCATTCCCTCATATATACAATTTTTCGTACCTCTCACATTCCAGCCGGCCTTAACCACACAGTCATCTCCCTAATCCCTAAAAAGGAGCACCCAACCTCTCCGGAGCATTTTCGTCCAATCAATCTTTGCAACGTCCTATTTAAAATTCTCACCAAAGTTCTTGCGTCTAGAATCAAGTGCATCCTTCCTTCTCTTATTTCCGAATGTCAAGTTGCATTTGTACCAGGTAGACTGGCTCAAGACAACATAATTATTGTACAGGAGATCCTCCACTCCTTTAAGAAAAAAAAGGCAAAGTGGGCTTCTTCTTACTTAAGCTGGATATCTCTAAAGTCTACAAGTTAAAATGGTCTTTCATCAATCAGATTCTGCATGCTTATGGGTTCCCTTGCAAATTTGTGGATATTATTATGGCCGCACCTCCTCGGTCACTTATTCTCTCAACTTGAATGGCCAGAAGTCTTCCTTCATAAAACCAAACCGAGGGATCCGCCAGGGATGTCCTCTATCTCCATATTTATATATTATCTGTGCCGAGGCTTTCTCAGCTATGATTAGTGAGGCTGCTGCCAGAGGAGACCTTTCGGGTTTCAATACTAACTGTGGGAGGATAAAAATCACTCACCTCATGTTTGCCAATGACATTATTCTTTGTGGCACTGCAAACGACAAAGAAATCTCTCAACTGATGCACCTTCTCAAGCTATACCAATTGATGTCTGGCCAGGAAATTAACACTTCCAAATCCGCTATTATTTTTAGTTCTAATGTTCCTAGATCCATGCAGGACCACATTTGTACCATGACTGGTATTCCGCTGGCTTCTAAAGATGACAAATATTTGGGCATTCCAATGGCTACCTCCGACAACAGAATTAATAACTTCTCTTGGCTTTCTGAAAGGCTCCACTTAAAGCTGGCTGGTTGGAAGACTAGTTTCTTATCCACTGCGGGCAGAACAGCCCTTATTAAATCTACCCTCGGTCAATTACCTATTCACACCATGTCTCTCAAGAAGCTGGATAGAATTCAAACGTCTTTCTGGTGGGCACATCCTACTGGCGGTAGGAAAAAAATTCATTTTTGAAAATGAAATCTCATAAAGCAATCTAAGGTCTCTGGTGGCCTGGCTATTAGGGACTTGGGCATTATGAATACTGCTCCCCTTGTCAAATTGGGCTGGTCTTTCATCCACAACAAGGAAAAATTTTGGGTCCGCCTGCTGCATTACAAATACCTGAGAAGAACTTCCTTTTGGGATGCCAAAGTTAACAGAATGCACTCGCAAATCTGGAAAAATATACTAGCTACCAGGAAAGAAATCTGTAAGCATGCCCTTTGGAAAATCAAGGACGGCACTGGTATTAAAGTCTCTGACCACAACTGGATCATTTACCGGTTAGGACCCCCCTCTCTGAAGCCGTCTGCTGCAGCATCTCCACCGGTCCTGGTCCATGAGTTAATTGCCGATGGTTAGTGGAATTTGGAGGAACTCACCAAGCACTTCAATGAAGTATCAATCTACAGGATATCCAGAACCCCCATTCACCCGGAGTCTCTGTCAGACTCGCTTATTTGGCCTCAAACTCTGGACAGGAAGCTTACTACTAAATCTGTCTACAGAACTCTTGCAGATTGCTCTCTCCCTCCATGTCCCTCAAATAGAGACTATTGGAAGCTTCTGTGGCACCCAAAGATTGCAAAGCTTTGCCCACAAAAAATCATCATTTTCATATGGAAGGGTCTTTTAAATATACTATCCTCAAATGCTGAAATTGCCATCAGATGCCCTCGCATTGATAAATCTTGCAGGGTATGTAATTATGATTTGGAAAACTTGGATCATATCATGTTCGGATGCCCTCACAGTAAAGCAATCTGGTTTGCATCACCCTTAGGCTTCCAAGAGCACTGGCTTACAAGAGGTTTTCTTTCTATCACCGAGACTTGGCTAAAGTTGATGACCCAGAATGATCGCCATCTAATTTATCTGGGAACCTTAGCTTTATCCATTTCCTGGAACATATGGAAGGCTCGCTGCTCCACCGTATTCAACAACCAGTTTCTCTCACCAAACTGGATCTTCAATCAGTCAGCGAAGGAAGCAAATTTCTATTGGTCCCAGGCTAAGCTCGACACCTTCACTATCTCCAACCATTGGATCCCCCCTCCATTCAACCATGTAAAAATTAATGTCGATTGTGCATCAAACGGCTCTTCTGGAGCAATCGGCATTCTTGCAAGGGATTCAAGGGGCTGTACTATCGATTGGCTAGCTCATACCTCCTCTTTCGCCGACCCATTCATCCTCAAAGCCGAAGCCATTGCGTCTGCCTGTGCTCTGAACATTTCTTTGTTGCGGCCCGCTATCATTGAGAGCGACGCAAAGTTGGTCGTTGATGCCATCAATGGCTCCGGACCGGACATCTGGAAGGCCTCCTCCTTTCTCTCCTCCTGCAGGCGTAGTCTGAGCTGCCCGACGCTCTCCATTTCTTTTTGTCCTAGAGACTCGAACCTCTGCGCTCATCGTCTTGCTAGATGGTCTCTCAGGAACTCTGGGTACCGTCACTGGTCGACAGACCTTACTGACCTCCCCTCCTCTGTTCTATGTCAGCTCAGCGCCGATGTGCGCTCTTGTAATTTTGTTCTCTAGTAATGACATGGTCCCCCCTCGTTATTCAAAAAAAAATGTTGAAGTATTTCCATAATCGTTCTGTTTATTTAAATGTATAATCCATCTCCGAATTTGGAGTATATACATATAACGTATCTCGTTTTGAAGATTTAATTAGGTTTTATTTGATTTATATAGTTGATATATAGATATCTAAAAATTAATTTTAGAATATAAAATTGGTCATATATTTCTTGACGCCATTCAAGTATATGATAATATATACACTAGAAAATATGAATGTATTTTAAAATGAAATAATTTTATATTATGTATACATTATAAAAAGACTTAATGGGAGGGAAATCTTAAATGGAGCAGAATGGGTATCTACTGTGTTCCCTCATGTTAACACCAATAACACCTGTATCTAATATCTACGTGTCTACTTTGGTGGATATCTTGTAATCTAACGTTATCTTGATAAATAGATATGAGTCTGAATTTTATTCAGATCTGTTTACAACCTTACTCGAATTTTTTTATGGGATGTTTGATAAATTAGATTTTTATTATAATTTTATGTTTTTATAATAAATCTTGTTAAAAATGTTGGACAATTATCATAATTTTATATTAAAAAAATCTTCTTAGTCAAAAAATTTTTCACCTTGAAGTTCATTTAAAGGTATCATAATTTTGTTCATAATATTCTTGAAGTTCATTTAAGTTTCGTAATTCTGGATTCATCGTATAATTATTTATTTTATTTTTTCGATGTGCTTTATATTCTAAGAATTGTTGAAATTCTGATTTTAAACAGATTTTTATTGTTTCTTGCTCGTTATATTACTTTTTAAATATATCTTTATAGTTAAAAATAAAATTTGGTGTTATGTTATAATTATATTTGAGAGAAAATTGATGTGGAACAAGAGTTGTTATCTTTGATATGTTTATTTTGTTTTCAATTGATTTGAGTATTTTATACAAATTAACTCCATAATCTATTATGGTATTTTATTAATTAAATATATTTTGAAATTTTTGTTTTTTCACTTGTAGCTACTTTATTATGTATTATATGCTGATAACTATCCTGACTAATACACGGATTACTATCTAAACAGACATCTTCATTTTGTTCGATAGCCATTATCACTCTGGATATTCTTAATCTTTTTCAGATATTCCCTGTGAGCTCAACACTCAAAGCAATGGGTACTTCTCACTGAAGAAAATCAATACTATTCACCAAAGCAATAACTTTTAAAGAACGTTATGAACATGGGATGATACAAGATGAGATGAAAAAATGAAAAATATTGTAAAACAAACCTTCTAAAGAATCAACAGAAGAAGAATTTAACTTTGAAAAAATTAATATAAATATAGCTGAAGAAATAATGGAAAATCCATCAACTGTTGAACAAGGAGAATCATCCAGAACCCAAGCTTCTTCTTCTAGTTAACAAATTCCAAAAACACAGACTTATGGTAAAAGACCAACAACTTGGGGACAAAGTGGATATTACAGTTGGAACGACTATAATATTCGCACGGAACCCAAAAGAACTGGAAATCCTTGATGGGGAAAAATATAAAATTACCACAACAAGAAAATACTACACAAACTCCCGTAGATAATTATTTTAATATTGACACTATTTCAGTTCAAAATAGAACAGACTATATAATACAATGGTGCCATTCCATGTTTTCTTTACAATGCGAGGTAGTGCAGCATATGCACTAGTTTCACAATATGAACAAGAAATCTTTAAGGAAATAAAAGAACAATCTTCCTTTGAAAATGCTTTAATGCAATTATAATTTGTTCTATTACAATTTTTTATTTCATCTACTAGACCAGACGCTATAAATACAGATGATATAGAAACAATATTAGGGATAATGAAATTATGCAATCATTTAATAAATCAAAACATCTATATCAAAAATATTCAACATCCACAAATATGAATAGTGCTTGTGAGAAACTATTACCAACTTTTCTATATGGTTGTAAACCAGCACGCAACAAGCGTTGTGGACCTAACAAAAACAAAGGAAAAAACTATAAGAAAACAACTCAAAAATCTAATAATCAACCAAAACCAAAACGATATCCTTATAAAAATAAAATTTTCTAAGTTAAATCTAAACCCAAAACAACAAATCCTAAAGGTCAATACTTAAAAAAGAAACCTAATAAAAAGTGCAAATACTTTAAATGTGGTGAAGAGGGACATTATGCTAACATGTGTCCTAGAAGACGACAAATTAATATTGTTGACATGAATATTGTCAGAGAAATTTATGAATAGGATATGAATTATCAGACATTGAACATTATGAATATGAATTAATAACAGAAAGTGAAGATGATATAATATATAACTCTACAGATAAAGAATACAACAACAACAATAGTGAAATCGAAGAACTTATAGATGAGTATGACCCTTTTCAACAAAACAATATTCAATATATTTATATGATGACTACCTAAGAATCAACTAAATAGGATGAATCAACTTCTGAAATATATCAAATAGAAGACAATCAAGATGATCAAAATCGACAAACAACAATATTCAATGAAGAAATATATAACAAAATTCAAAATGCACCTTGGGAAATAGAGAAAAATAAAGTTTATAAATTAAAATGGAATCTATGGAGAAAAGACAAATTATTAATAGAAAGATTTGAACAAACAATAGATTTAGTAGAAACTAATAGATTAATTACTAACATACAAATTATAAACAAAGAAAAGATAACCCAAATGCTAAAAAATTCTAAAAGAAAAGATAAAATTAAATATCTACATTTAGGAGCTATAGATAATACCATAAAAGCGAATTTTAGGAAAGGAATTGACTCATCAACAACAATCATAATAGCAGACAAAAGATTTATAAATCCAGCACAGTCTATAATCGGAATGATTCAAAGTAATTTAATCTATCAATATCTTAAATTTAGAATATTTCCTCAATACTAAATAAGTCTAAATGATAAAAACATAGATGAAGGTTTATATATTTATCATGAACTTAGAAACATAGAAACTAGACCGGTAAACCAAAATATAATAATGTTAGAAGATCAACAAACTTACTCAGAAGTAATCGAACCTAAAATAGATAAAATTAGTTTTTCAAAAGAATGACATATAGCTTTAGAAGACTTAAAACAAAAAATAAACCTAAAATTAGCAGAGAATTAATAATAGATAGCAAAATGATTAGATTAAAAAACTTAGAATATCCTTCCAGTAGACTAACAATAAAAGATATAGATGAAGAAGAAATTGAACAACATAGATATTCTTATTGCATAGATAAATATCTAAAATATGATCAAAAAGAAATAATGACTATAGCCAAAAAATATACCTTAAATTAACCATGATTAAGGTACAAGTAAGAATAAGCCTGATTAAATTTATCTGGATTAATGCTATCATAGACACTGGAGCCTCTATATCCCATATTAATAGTAAAATTATAGACGACCAAATAGAAAGAAGTAAACATCTAGAACAATATATAACCTTTGATAGTAACATAGTAACCTTTGAAAACATTGCAACAATCAATGAAATAAGAATTGAAGATGTCAATAAAGATCTACATACCCTTGAATTTAAAACTCTTTATACCCCTTCAGATGCTGTAGCACTTATAATAGGAAATGATATTTTAAATCAATACAATCCAATCACAATAAATCCTTATACTATTACTTTTACAATTAACTCAAAACAAATAATAGTAGAAAAAATTCTAACAAAATCATCCAATATGATTAGGATGGAAAGACCCCTCAATAGAGAAGTAAGGGAATATTTATTCAAAGATTATAAAATTTATGTCATCAAATATGATAAAAATGTAGAATGGCCAGAAAAATCAGAAATAGATTTTACATTATTATCTAACGAAAACGTAACTTTACAACCTACAGAAAAAAATATTATATACTGGTTTAGGATTTATGATACCAGAAGAATTTTACGGTATAATAAAAGACAAAAATGGATGGTTAAAAAACGTAGACTTGCAAATTATTGAAGGAACCATAAAATCTACATATAGTGGAGAAGTAACAATTATAATTAAAAGTTTTGAAAAAAATTTCAATCATCAGAATAAAAAGAGAAATAAATTAGTAGATCTTATAATAAATAAAATCTACAATTTCATTTAATGGAGACAATAACAAGACAAATAAACAGAATATGTATTAAAATTAAATTAGAAAATGGGCAAAACTATAACAATTTTCCTATACTAGACTCGGTAGCCACGAAAAGTATTGTAGAAGAAAAATTTTGGCCTATAACTAAAAATGAAGAGCTAAAAAAATCACAATTGTTTACCGGATTAGCCGGAAACACCAACTCTAACAAAATATCAAGCAATGTATCTATATATATTTTAGACAAAGATGAAATTGAAGAAGAATTTATTGTTCCCGAAGTATATATAATAAAAGAAGGACTAGGAAATATGATCCTAGGTAACAATTTCATAAACAAATATTCACCTATTGCAATTGATAAAATGATTAACACCTTTACTAAAGATAATAAATAAATACTAGTACCTCGATACTTTATGGTACTACAAATTTTTAAATTTTCAATACATATATCGAAAGAAAGTTTTCAGGACACATATATAAATAGTTTAACTGAACTGTTCTCTGAAAACCTTTAAAATTATTCGATAGAAACCCAAGATATTGCAAAATAGAACTTATGCCAGAACATAAAGGGAAAATCTAAGAATAAAACTATTAGTTTATTCTAAAGAAGATGTACTAGAATTCCAAAAATAAATTACAGAATTAAAACAAATGAATCGAATCCAAACAAGTAGAAGTCCACATATATCTCCTACCTTCATGGTAAGAAATCACTTAGAACAAAAAGATGAAAGGCAAGAATGGTAATAAATTATAAATAAATAAATAAACATACAAAATTCGATGATTCCCATATACTTAGCTGTGATAGTATCCTAAAAAAATTACAAAACAAAAAATGGTTCAGTAAATTTGATGTTAAATCAGACTTTTGGCAAATTAAATTAGAAGATCTAGAGTCTAAAGAATTAAGTTCTTTTTCTACACCCTATGAACATCTCGAATGGAATGTAATGCCATTCGGAATAAACAATGCTCCACAAATCTTTCAAAAATGGATGAACTCAATTTTTAAAGACTATGATGACTTCATTATAGTTTATATAGATGATATATTTGTATTCTCTGATGATTATAACTAACATAAACAACATCTACAAATAATAAAAGAAATTCTCATCAAAAAATAGTATAATTTTGTCACCAAAAAAATTGAACTTTGTAAATAAAAAATAGAATATCTAGGAAAATCATTGAACAAGGTTCTATAGAACTTCAAAGTCATATTATAAGTAAAATTAAAGAATTTCCCGATACCTTTACAACACTAAAACAATTATAGAGCTTTATAGAAATTTTAAATTATGAAAGGAAATATATTCCTCAACTAAGTGAATTAACAAAAAAATTACAATAAAAAATCAACTATGAAAATAGAAAGTATAAAAAGAAAATGATAAAATTGTATCACGATGGGAAACGGATAAAATAAAAATTACACTCTCTTTAGAAGAAGACAAAGAAATTAAATATATCAAATCTATAATAACAAAGATTCCAAAAACAATCATACCCAAAGAAACTGATAAATTAGTATTATCGATAGATGCTAGTCAGCTATATTGGGCAGGCATATTAACTATAGAAAAAGAAGATATAGTCGGATACACTTAGGGAAAATTCTCTAAACCCGAAATAAATTATTCTACATATGAAAAAGAATTTTTAGCTATATTCAAAACTATTAAAAGTTTTAAATACTGGTTACTGTCAACCACCTTGCGAATTAATATTGATAATAAAGGATTATATCATTACATTAAAAATCGAAAAGAAGATCAAAATAGTAGAAGAGTACGTTGGTTAATGTAGTTAGAAGATTTTAGTTACTCGATACATTTTTTACTAGGACATCAAATCGTGGTTGCTGACTATTTATCTCGACCTTTTTCAGAATGAAGAATAATTTCCTTAAAGCAGCTATGGCAAATAAAGGTAGCGATGCAACCTCTTCTTCAAATATCATGCCTCAGACAAATATTCCAATAAATTCTTATATTACACCTATTAATAAAGGTGAGCCAAAATAACTATTAACTTTGCATAAGGAAATATTATTGTCGATATGGCAAAAGTACAAAACGAGCAAGTAATACATCAAATAACCCAAGCAAGAAGCTCTTATTGGAGTAATAATAATTTAAGTAAAAAAAGTTATGAAAATCTAAATAAGTTATGGAAAGTAACCGGAGGTCTACAAAGCAATTCAGAATACATAACAACCCTTCAAACTATTGAAGAATACATTATAATGCTAGAAAACAATAATCATCACCACCAAAATATCTATGTGGCACTTCAAAACCAAATAATGGAACTTAAAACGTAAAATATGATAGAGCGAAGCAACTATATTGGTATCTTCAATAATCATTTAATACCCTTTATTGAGAAAAATATCAATAATGAAGAACCAGAGGAACAATTAAATATTATAAATTATATGGAAAACACAGCAACATTCTCCAATGTGCTTCAAAAAGAAAAAAGAATAGCACTCTATGAATACATTAATAAAAATCTTCCAGTAGAAATTAAAACCCTCATTGACAACAAAATATGGAATGACCTAGTCCTACCATTATTACAAGAATATAAAGATTGTATAACAAAAAACATAGACAAACAGAGAGTAACATTAGTACATCATGAGATAGATGATCAAACAATCCATGCTCTTGAACAAGTAGTTATAAATAAGTTAATAATCACAAGAGAACAAATAAATAATTTAAATTTCCCCATGATAGTTAAAACTATAGTTGGATGGATCCAATTATTAATACAAGGTTTTGAAATAGACATAACGACAACTTTTACGACAATACTTTTTCGACATTGAATATCAAGAACTTAACGAGACAATAAATATTAATGATGATACAAATATGGACGATGGGACCTAATATATTCCCTTCAATACAAATATTGAGGATGAGACCACAATACTTTTTCGACATTGAATATCAAGAACTCAATGAGACAATAAATATTAATGATGAATAAAGAAAAAATATTTTACATATAAAAAACGAAAGTAGGTGGCCCATTGATGTTCCAAGCTGGACGCATGGGAGAATAATGATTCGCGATCAAGCGAAAATGGTCCACAGAATTCACCATGGTCAGGGACATGGGTACCAAGAGCAGTTGAATACAAATGTTTTAGGACCAAATAGAAAAGGCAATATGGAGAGAAGCCTTCAGCAGCTGGGCAGACGAAATGGAGCAGTAGCAACACATGCACCACCCAATAATAATTGTACTATTACTTTACTTTATTGTGTCGACTGACAAAGGGTATCGAATCAAAGGACGATGGGACCTAAAGATGCACCCGCTTTGATAAAATACAACCTTTTCAGTCAAATCGTCTACTGTAATATATTCGATCTGAGCCTTAGGGAGCCGATCAAATACCGCTAAGTATAAAATCACGGGCGCCCATGGTTTTCCAGATTCCAAACTCTTTGAAGTCCGAACTAAGTGTTATATAAAGCCCAGATGTCTGCCTATAGAGGGCACTTGTAAGCTTCGATAGTATGAATCTTTCTCAATGTGATCCTAGAGTGTCTTCTATTCGAGTGTGTGCTTATCTCTTACGACTCCATCTACTTCTTGTCGACGTTCATGAACGATCAACTCTGCTCAACTTCACTCGCAAATTTGCTCAATGCTTCTCGCGCCATTACTTACGCCTTCGTCTCAACCCTCAACTCAGACATTCAACAATTTGTTGTCTTTTAGGACACATGTTAGCATAATGTCCCTCTTCACCACATTTAAAGCATTTGCACTTTTTATTAGGTTTCTTTTTTAAGTATTGACCTTTAGGATTTGTTGTTTTGGGTTTAGATTTAACTTGGAATTTTTTCTTTTTATAAGGATATCATTTTGGTTTTGATTGATTATTAGAATTTTGAGTTGTTTTCTTATAGTTTTTTCTTTTGTTTTTGTTAGGTCCACCATGCTTGTTGCGCTGGTTTACAACCATATAGTAAGGTTGGTAATAGTTTCTCACAAGCACTATTCATATTTGTGGATGTCGAATATTTTTGATATATATGTTTTTATTTATTAAATGATTTTATAATAGATGATTCCTTACAATAGTTTCTAAAGTAATTTATTGCACAATTTATCCTAGTTGATAAGATATCTGTTCCTGCTCTTTTTGTTTCAGTTTCTTTTAGAAAAGTATGATAATAATCTTTTAGTTTAATATCCCAGGGGGATGGGAATTTGTTAAAGTATTCAAGTTCCCAGTGGTTCCAATGAGTTGGTGGTAATTTCCATACGTAAGTAGAGTAATCAGTAGAGAATTTCGTTAAATAGCATATATTGCATAATTTCATTTTCCCTAATATTGTTTCTATATCATCTGTATTTATAGCGTCTGGTCTAGTAAATGGAGTCGTAAGAGATAAGCACACACTCGAACAGAAGACACACTGAGAAATATTCTTACTATCGAAGCTTACAAGTGCCCTCTATAGGCAGACATTTGGGCTTTATATAACACTTAGTTCAGACTTCAAAGAGTTTGGAATCCGAAAAACCATGGGCGCCCGTGGTTTTATACTTAGCGCTATTCGATCGACTCCCCGAGGCTCAAATCGAATATATTACAGTAGACGATTTGACTAAAAAGGTTGTATTTTATCAAAGTGGGTGTATCTTTAGGCCCCATCGTCCTTTGATTCGATACCCTTTGTCAGTCGACACAATAAAGTAAAGTAATAGTACAATTATTGTTGGGGTGGTGCATGTGTTGCTACTGCTCCATTTCGTCTGCCCAACTGCTGAAGGCTTCTCTCCATATTGCCTTTCCATTTGGTCCTAGAATATTTGTATTCAGTTGCTCTTGGTACCCATGTCCCCGACCATGGTGACTTATGTGGACCATTTTCGCTTGATCGCGAATCATTATTCTCCCATCCGTCCAGCTTGGAACATCAATGGGCCACCTGCTTTCATTTTTTATATGTAAAATATTTTTTTCTTTGTTTATCATTAATATTTATTGTCTCATTGAGTTCTTGATATTCGATGTCGAAGGACTATTGTGGTCTCATCCTCCATATTTGTATTGAAGAGAATATATTCCCTATAGTGACCTCAGTAAAGGTTGTCGTTATGTCTATTTCAAAACCTTGTATTAATAATTGGATCCATCCAACTATAGTTTTAACTATCATGGGGAAATTTAAATTATTTATTTGTTCTCTTGTGATTATTAACTTATTTATAACTCATTGTTCAAAAGCATGGATTGTTTGATCATCTATCTCATGATGTACTAATGTTACTCTCTGTTTGTCTATGTTTTTTTGTTATACAGTCTTTATATTCTTGTAATAATGGTAGGACTGGGTCATTCCATATTTTGTTGTCAATGAGGGTTTTAATTTCTACTGGAAGATTTTTATTAATGTATTCATACCGGGTCATACCGGTCTTTCATATCACTTTGAATCTTTTTAGAGTCTTTCGGGCTCCCTTAGACACATTTGTGTTTATCCAGATGTTGCTCTAGGTCTTTCTAATTGTCGTCAAGGTTTTTTGGTTGCCGTCGAGCCATTTTTGTCAACACCAGGAATTTTTGGTCATATTGGGTTTGTCAAGATATTTCAAGTCCATTCGATCATCCTAAATCCCTTTGGGTGCTTTTGTGTCTATCCAATCATTGTTCAAGTATTTTTAGTAGTCATTGGGTCATTCCAGTCAACATTGGGAATTTCTGTTCATACCAAGTTTGTCGACTTTCAAGCATGTTCAAAGATTCCAAGTCCTTCTAGACTCTTCTATGTCTTTCTAGTCATCATTTCGAGCTTTTCTAGTGGCCACCTCTATTTTTCGGTCACTACAGGGTCCCATGTAGGAAGGCCTGTGGACCGCGCCCCTTGTTGTTCATGGGGTGGGGGCATGATGACTGTGCCCCCATCTGTCCTAGTTGGAGGAACTTCCTCTAATTGGAGGTCCTTTATATTTTTTTATTTTGGACTGCACCCCCTGAGGGGGCACAGTGGATTAGGGTTTTTTAATTTTATAAAGTTTCTTTTCTCCTGAGGGACACAAAACATGATGGTTCAAAGGACCATGCCCCCCTATTATTAATGGGGTGGGGACATGGTAAGTGCACCCCCTTAGGGGGATGTGATCATCGTGCTCGCCCCAAGGGGGCATGCTTACCATGCCCTCTTGAGAGGGTGTGGTACTCCAGTTTTCTCAGTGTGAACCATCTCTACTTCTCCTATAAATTAAGGCCTTCTTGGAATGAACCAAGGTTAACCTCTCTTAAGCACTCCCGTCTATAGCATCCCAAGGTCATGTCAAGGCTCTACCAAAGTTCTCCCATTGTTCCCATTCAAAGAAGTTGGTCTAATAAGGAGGGAGGAGGCTCCATGATCGCCGTTGCTCATTGCCCTTCTTTGGCTTTCACAGGATTTTAGGGACATGTTATGGAAAAGTTGTCAATAAATAAAAGATTCTTTTCTAAATCCTCTTTTAGCTACAAAAAATGGAATTCAATTCCTACATGCCATTTGTCCATGGCAATCTATGCACTTAAATCATGCAAAAATAGTTAATCGAGACACCACACCCGACCACAGTCAAGTATAACCCCGTTTGATTGCAAAGTCAGTAGATTCTTCATAACTTCTTCGTTTTAGCTCCAATTTGACTTATTTCAATTTAGATCTCTTCTTTATTTACTTAGCATCATTTTTATGTCATATTTATTAAGTTTTTGCATCATTTCATGTATAAAAAATAAAAAAGGGGTTTGGGCTAACTCTAACCTGTTTATTATATCGCGATTGCTCCTTTTTATACCATTTTATCTACATTTATTATTCTCCACTGAATTCTAATCCTTTTTTCACCTATTTATTTTTGTTTGAGTTGCACATGACCTCAAGCAAGCATTGGTTAACAACACTTATTCATCGGCTAGTCAAAGAAGGAGAAGTTAGGATTCACATCTGTCTCCTCACACTAAGGTACACAGTAATTTTTTTAAATTACTTTACACTTAATTTATTTTAATTTTAGAGCCCACCACTCCTACCAATCACTTCATTTTATTTGCATTATCTTTCTCTATCTTTTTTTATTCTTATTCTTTTGATCTCCTCCTACATAACTCGAGCCATCCCTCCAGTGCCTGAGTGACTCCAAGGGCCAAACATTCAAAGAACAAGGTGAGTGTGGGAATCATGATCCGAGGTTGGCACATGTCCAACACTAAAAACTTTCTGGTGACCATAGTTGGACAAATAATGTCTTTAACCATGCTTACTTGATGTTCTAGTGCAACTAGTTTCATTTCTAGAACAATTCCCAAGCAAATCAGCCCTTATTTTGTCTTTTCTAGTTCGGTTCCCTCATGAATCACTTTGTTCCTTATCATTCTCAGATCAGTCCCCGCATGGACTTCATTTATTTTTTATTGTTGTTAGTCAATTCCCGCGAGAACCACCCTTTTCTTTCCAAAATTGGTTCTCATGTGAGTTGCCTTGCTTTTCACATAGTTATCATGCGAATCAACCCCTGTTTTTCACTTTTCAAATTGGTTCCCATGTGAACTTTCTGTTTACCTTCCATTCTTATATCATTCCCCATGTGGACTTTATTTATTTTCTATCATTCTCAACTGGTTCCTATGAGAATCACCATTTTATTTTTAAAACTGGTTCTCGTGTGAACTGCCTTGCTTTTTTCACCAAATTCCCGCATGAACTACCCTGTTTCAGATCAGTCTCCACGTAAATCATACCTTTGCTTGACTCTCAGATTGGCTCCACATGGCCCTTTTTACTTTTTGTTAATTATCAAACCAGTTCCTATGTGAACCACCATTTTCTCTTCAAAATTGGTTCCTACATGAACCACCACCCTTTTCCATTCGGTTCTTGTGTGAATCACCCCACTTTCAGATCAGTCCCCACTTGAACTGCCCTTCTACCTCACTTTTAGATCTATCCCCACATGAATCATTTATTTTTTATCACTCTCCATTTGGTTCCCACGCAAAACACCCTTTACTTACTAGTTGCTTGCACATTTGATTTTTAGAATTGATTGCTCTCTCATATCATTCATATTGCTTCATGCTCAGATAAATTAATTGCTTTTTATCCTTGTCAGTTGTCATCTCTTCATTTCCATTTGAATGGCATTTGGTACTGGACTTGTCTAACCTTTAAGGCATCCGAGAAGGGGAGCTCAATCATCCCCCAAAGCCACTGACATCAAAACAAAATTCTTAGAGAATGCCGACGTCTCTTCCATAGGATTCCCCCCTGGTCAACTAGGTTTGCTTACTTCAAGGTCTCCATAAGTCTCCAAATATGAAAATATAAACTCAAACAAAATATAAAAAATATATATATTTATATTAAATAAAAATAAAGTTGAAGAAGAATTTATCATTCCAAATATTCACATAATCAAAGAAGCACTTAAAAATATAATATTAGGTAATAACTTTATAAATAAATACTAACCAATTACTATAGATAAAATTATTAATACTTTCACGGAAGAGAAAAAATAAATAATAGTTTTTCGATTTTTTATAACACCAAAATTCTATAAATTTCTAATCATAATAACCAAAAAAAATTCAAACTTAATATATAAATAGTCTCACATAATTATTTTCTGAAAATACTTTAAAGCTTTTCTAGAGAAGGTCAATATATTGTAATATAGAATTATTACCAGAAAACAAAAAAATCTAAGAACAAAACCAATATATATTCTAAACATGATGTTCTAGAATTTTAAAAACAACTTAAATAATTAAAACAAATAAATTTATTTAAACCAGTTTAAGTCCATATATTTCACTAGCTTTCCAAACAAGAAATCACTTAAAACAAAAAAGTTAAAATGGTAATAAATTATAAAAAAATAAATGGGCATATTGAATTGAATGGTTTTCATATACCAAATTGTGATATTATATTAAAAAGTACAAAATAAAAATATTTTAGTACCATTGATGCTAAATTAGGATTTTACGTAATAAAGTTAAAAGACCATGAATCAAAAGAATTGTGTGCCTTCTTGACACCATATGAATATCTTGAATGAAATGTTATGTCCATTGAAATAAAAAATGATCCTTAAGTATTTTAAAAATTGATAAATTCAATTTTTAAAGAATATGATAATTTTATTATTGTACAGATGGATGATATCTTGATCTTTTCTGATAACTTTGATCGACATATTCAACATAAAATATCTAGAGAACTTCTCATAAAACATGGTTTTATTATATCACTAAAGGAAATAAAATTATGTAAACAAAAAATAGAATACTTAGGAAAAATTATTGATCAATGATCGATAGAAGTACAAAATCCTATTATATCTAAAATAAAAGAATTTCTTGATACTTTCAATACATTAAACCAATTACAAAGTTTTATTGGAATTCATAGTACAGGAAAAATATTTCTTGATTAAGTGAATTAAAAAAAATTACAAAAAAAAATAAATTTTAAAAATAAAAAATAAATAGTAAAGTAGTTTCAAGATGGGAAACGAACAATGTTAAAATATCATTAAATCAATCATTACAAAAAAATTTAAAAACAATTATATCAACTGAATCTAATAAATTACTAGTATAATAGATGCTAGTCAATACTATTGGGAAAGAATAATAACATAGAAAAGGATTTTTATGGTTAGTTGATGTGAAAATGATATCTTCGGGGTCTTCTTTATTTATATGTTTTTTATGAAAGGGAAGAATATGTGTATTAAATATACTTGCATAGTTATTCCTTGTTATTTCTATTTGTTGGTGGAGCTCTATTAATTTACTTTGAAGACCATTATTGATATTCTGATGGTGACGAGTATTATCTTCGATTGCTAGATTGTATTCTTCAATGTTCTTTAATGAAAATATATATTCAAGATTGCTTTGTAATCCTCCAATAACTTTCTATAATTTATTTAGATCTTCATAAGTTTTTTTTGTCAAGTTATTGTTACTGCAATAAGAACTACGTCTTTGCACTACTAGTCAAATCACGTGCTTCGTACGTGTTCGAATGATATATTATATACCGATTATATATAAATTTATAGAATAATTGAGATAAATTCTTATGATAGATAAGTACATTATAAAAAATTAGTTAAATTATAAATGTTATAGTTTACTCTTCAAATATACACATAAATCGGTAATCAAACTGACATTGATTTGAGTGACATTTATATGAATTTAACAACTTTCATTTATAAAGATTGATTATAATATTATAAACAACACTCCTTTTGTATTATTATTTTTATTATTATTATCATATTTATTTATTTGCAACCAATGTAAACATTGATTGATTCTAGTTAGTTATGATATATTTTTATATTTCTAGACTTATACATTCCAAATGAAAATGAACATAATTTTGAAAGCAAAATAAGATGCGGAGAATGAAGACATCCACCACAACCTAGCAAGAAGTAAATATTACAACATAAATTATCATAAATCAATCTAAAATATGTAGGAAAAAAATATTATGTCAATTAGACACGGAGTAACAAAAAGGCCACTCATGCTTTTGATACAAAATTTTTACTTAGTCATTAAAAATCTGAGTCACGATAAGCTATCATCCATGCATGAATACATCTCAAATAAGTTATATAAAGAGGTGAGTGAGGAATATGTTTTCAAATTTTACTTTGTTCATAGCAAGTCAAATTCTGAATTGACAACATTAATGTGTCCCACCTGACCAACAAACTTTCCACTTCACAAAAAAAAATCCTAAAAGAAAGAAAGTGGGATCCTCTTGCATCAACAATAACAATGCACAAATGTTTTTGGCACACGAAAGAACTTGAATGGGAACGAACATTCAGATCTAGTCTAATTTTCACTTAAACTAAACTTATCGTATGACGACATCACCCGATCCCAATTGGATTAGGTATAACAATTAATCCAAATCTTAATTGGGTTTACAAAGCCTAAATCTCCGAATTGGTCCGCTACTGAGATCTACAGAAATTGCTCCAAATCCTAATTGAGTCTACAAAGCCTAATTCAAATTTTCAGTTAAACTTCGGAGATAGAAATTTTAAATTTGAGAATTTCTTTTTAGTTAAGAGTTTACATCTTAAATTTGAGAATTACTTTTGACATTTTAGGTTTGTAATGTGAACTGACATTTTTCAATTTTCAGATATGATTACCTTGGTCATAATCAAGAAGTGGCAAGTTAGATTAGATGAATTTGATTTAATCATATTTTGAACCAATTTCAAATCAACTCAAGTCCTTCCTTAAATTTTATAAATTATATTAATACAATTGCTTTATCTTACATTCACCAAAAAAATTAAAAATATTCATTTATTTAAAAAATACTAATTATAAGAAATGGCTACCTTCTTTTGAGTGAAACTTTCAATAAAATATCTAGGTCATTTATGGTACAAAACTAAGTTTGAATCATAGTATATAATCATGGCATTTGGATTGGCATTTATAAAAAATAAAGTCACATTTGTTAGACATTTATTTCCAATTTTAGAACCTCTAATTCTATTGCATTTCTTGCTAGGTAAGAGAATAATAAATTGGGATTCCCCACCCATCACTCTTTGACTTCTTTCTCATATATAATGAGAAATGCGAGATAGGAATATGAAAAGAGAGTAACCTATGGTGGAAAAGGAATGAAGAAGTAAAGAAAAAAAAATTTAACAACGTATGTAAAGAGAAAAACACGAGAAATGTAATATGTGACTAAAGATATCTCAATTGCCAAATGTACACATAAAGAGAAAAGGTATTGAAAAACAAATAGAACATAAAAAAGATCACTGCATATAGAAAAAAAGAAAATATACAGAATGAGAAAACATTTTTAACATTACCGTGAAGTCTCCTTATATACTTAAAAAGTAGCATTTGGGTGTGTCAAGACTCTTTTCATGTAGAGTACAAAAGTTGACGACCAACTTATTAAGAATAATAAGAAAAGAGAGTAAAAGTTGCTCCATGAAAAAATGGACGATGAAGTGTAGATAAAAAAATATAATCACATATATAAAAGAAAAAGCATAGGAGCCTAGGGGAAGGGGTAAAGCTACTCCACGGATCGCACTCCATGGCCGACCATTGTCACCATTGAGGGTCTAGCGACAACTCCTCTTATCGTGTCAAGTTAAGACGTTGATGGCGGGAAAGAGGAGAATCATGAAGCCAATCGAGTCGAGAGAAGGTGAAAAACCGACATGAATCGGCGAGAGGTAGGGGAGGTCTCATGAGGCCGCAGATATCCTCTTTACTTCACTCTAGCAAATCTCCTCTAGAACGGCAACACTGTAGCCTTGCATAGAGAGGAGAGCGGTGTTTTCTACATAGACGAGGTGTCATTCTCCGATGCATACACCAAGCCCATAATGCAGGACCTATGGTGTTATGTGTGGGATGCGACGTGTTCTGTAAGAACGGATGGGCCGGCGAAGAAAGTTGGCGGAAGAATTGGAGGACGAATAGAGCGGCTCAATGTTGATCGGACGATCGGGAGAGACAGGATGAACAAACAGCATTCGCCCGAGCAAACCAACCAAGAAGGGAGAGAGAGAGAGAGAGAGAGAGAGAGAGAGAGAGAGAGAGAAACGACAGGGAGGGAGAGGTAGTAACGGCGAGGAGATGGGGGCGGAGATGGCACTGAGAGGTGGAGATGAAAACGGCTAGAGATGCCAGTAGGCACTTGTAACACAGATGAAAATCGGACGATTGGACGAGGGGACAACACCTCTGCTCACGTAGTTTAAATAACATGATGTATTTTATTTTGAAGGCAATATTTTAGATAGTTTGTAGAATTCATGATTATTTATTTAAATGTATTAGCTAGGTTTGAATTAGAAAGCACTTAAAGATTTTTAATTGAATATGAGAGACTTTGAAAATTTAGTGAAAGGTTCAAAAGTAACTACTTTGATGACTTAGTTCACAATATGTATCATTAAAATATTATGAGATTTAAAGTAACTACTTTGATGACTTGGTTTGCAATATAAAGTTTTCTTATTTGTTTGACTCTTTCAACTGCCAACATCTTCAAAAAAATATGAGAGAGTGAGAGAGAGAGAATTGCTCAAATGATAACATTTTGTATTGCAAACCAAACATGTATATTTACATGAAGTGAAATGGTATAAGTCAAATATGCTTTGGTCATTATAATGGATATCAAAGATAATGTTGTGTAGCCCAATAGAAAGTAGCTAACTCCTACTTTAGTGAATAAAAAATGATTAATTAATAGATAGAAAATAGAGAAATTTGCAAAGTAGAAAATTTTAATTAATGTAAAAAATATAAAATATATATATTATAGAAACATCAAAAGTTATGAAATCTAAAAAATTAGAAAGGGTAGGGATTCAAAATATGGAAACTCCGAAAACTTGGAAATCTGAAAAGATTGGAAAAATGAAATTTGAAAAGATTAGAAATATGACAACTAATTAAACACTTGAAAAGTTCAAAAATACTAGAGGTTTGAAATTCTTAAACCATAAAAAGTAAGACTCTAAAAATACATTAAATCTTGACAGTCTAAAAATTGTGAAAGAAAGAATTTTAATCTAACCCAACCAACAGATTTTTATTATTGAATTCATTAATCATAATGGGATGTTTGTATGCATGACAAATTGGGATTTTATTATAATTTTATATTTTTATAACAAAACTTCTTACAAGAGGTGTTTGACAATCATTATAATTTTATGGTTTTAAAGAGTTTTACTTTATGAACAAAAAAAGCAAGTGATACTTTTTTATCTTGTCATCTCCCACCCTGTCGATTAAATATATGGTATCCACTATTTTTTATCATCATATCTTCCCAAACCTGATAAATATATTTTATTGATTAGCTTAGACTTTATTTTGATACAATCTTTTATCATGAAAATGTACACAAAATTATTGTTCAACCAAACACCCTACGTGATGTAAGAGCAAAGCTAGGACGTGAATGAATACATGCCAAACAAATTTTTAAATTTTATAATAGCGTAATGTAAATTATAAATTTTAAAAATAAAACTACACAAATAAAAAATCAAGTCCAAACACTTTATGAATGCATATAATTAAGATGCTGTCAAAATTTCATGTTACTTGAGAATCTATTAGTAAAATATTTTGTAATTTATCATCACTATGTCCTAGAACTATTCAACTATTGTTGATTTCACATTTATAAAAAATATCCTGATGTCATATTATATTGTTGAATCTTATTTGACAACAATAAGTACCGAGCAATAAATAGATTTATCAATAAGTTTATCATTTTTAGATGCTTTCATTTTTTTACCTTTATTTAATTTTCTAGTAAATACATATTTAGATATTTTAAATTTATGTCATACTTTAATAATGATATAGCATTTATATTTACACAAAATACATTTATAATACCAACCGATAAAATAATAGAATGCAATGTTAGTTTTATTTTTAAAAATAGATAATATCAACTATTAAAGATGTGATGTTGACAATTATTATAAAACAAAGTTTGTAAAAATGGTTATTAAAATTACATTTTTTACACACACACAAAATGAGACCGTATAAAGAAAAATAATGATGTCAGATGTTAAGTTTAGAGTTCAGGTACACTCTATTAGTTATCAATATAATAAAATACCATTTTAAAATGTGACAAGGGTAGTGGATTTTGGTAATAGATATTTCTATTATCATGAAAAGGGTTAAGTTATTTTGAATAAATTGAAACTTTGTTATAATTTTGGTTTTTTATAAAAATAAAAATAATTTTATTTATGAAAATATAATTTACATTAATCTATACAAAAATAAATTAATAAATGTCATATTACTATTGTATCTAATCTAGCATCTTTAGTATTTATTTTTATTTTGTATTCTTTATATAACAAAATTGAAACTATTTATATATTTATTTATCACAAACCTAAGATACTATTAACCGACCATGAATTCACCGTGAATATATTACTATTACATATAATTTACTATCATTGATATTTACTTTTATTTTGTATCTTTTGTATGACAAAATTGTAACTATTTATATAGTTATTTATCACAAATCTAATATGCTATTTAAGTTCAAAGAAAAAGATCACGACGAGTCCATGGTAAATATGGACAATAAAAGACTATTTTTTAAGGTATAATAAAATGGTATACACCACCAATCAATTAAATATCGATAAATCAAAACTATGATGAGAGAGGATGTATCTAGACAACAAGGGAGGCTATATGCTTGTTGATGAAACAAGGACTCCCACTTCTAATAGATAATAGATTTGGTGAATAGCATGTTGATTTTGTATTTTTGTCACATATACTATTATATTTCCTTTTGTAAAGTTTATATTTTTTTTGGTTCACCTGTATTGAGAGGAGTTATATAAACATTGAAAATGTATTTTTTGAAGATTCACCATTAATCTCAAAAGAACTTTTGGAAGATGATGCCCCCTTATTGGTAAGGAGTCTTTATTATAGTTCTAGGGAAACTATTTTACATTTTGGAATGGTTGAGATAGATAATCGGCAAAAACATTTTGATTCCAGACAAAAAATGTTTTGTACAACTAAATTCTTCCGGTTATATAAACCATCTTATTCTTATACTATTTTAGTTTTCTTTTTCTTTTATATGTAATGATATAATCATTTGCTATTAATATTAATACTAAAATTAGATGGGAGTGACTAATATTTAAAAATTTTAATAGTTTTTGATATTATTAGAAATTCTTTTTTATATGTTGAATAGTTTGTTTCAATTTTAGTAAATTTTCTAGAAGTACATCTTACAACATCTTTTTTTATATTGTTATTATTCCTAACCAATAGTATTGACCGGCATCTATTGTTGCTACTAGTTTATCAGATTTTGCTGGTATAATTATTTTTGAAATTTTTGTAATGATTAATTTTATATATCAGATTTTTTTATTTTCTTTTTTGTTAATGATATTTTAACTTTGTCACTTTTCCATCTTAAAACTACTTTACTATTTTATTTTTTATACTTTTTATTTTTAAAATTTAATTTTTTCAGGTTTTTTTGTTAATTCATTTAATCGTGGAATATATTTTCTTATGCACCTAAGAATTCCAATAAAACTTTATAATTTTTTTGAGATATTAAAAGTATCAGAATTTTTTTTATTTTAAATACAATATGATTTTGTAATTCTATCGATCCTTGATCAATAATTTTCCTAATTATTCTATTTGTTACATAATTTTATTTTATTTGGTGATAGAATAATATTATATTTTATGAGAAGTTCTCTAGCTATTTTTAGGTGTTGAATATGTTGATCAAAGTTATCAAAAAAGATTAAGATATCTTCTATATATAAGTAATAAAATTATTATATTCTTTAAAAATTGAATTTCTTCATTTTTGGAATATATTGGAGGATTATAATGTAATCTTGAATATATATATATCTTCATTAAAGAACATTGAAAAATATATTCTAGCAATCGAATATAATACTCGTCACCATCAGAATATCAATATTGGTCTTCAAAGTAAATTAATAGAACACCATCAACAAATAGAAATAACTAAAGATAACTATGCAAGTATATTTAATAATCACATTCTTTCCTTTCATTAAAAGCATATAAATAAAGAAGACCCTGAAAAGAAACTCAACATAATCATATATGGAAAATATTTTAATATTCTCAGCTCTTTTAGAAAAGAGTAAAATAATATCCCCATATGACTACATTTGCAATAAATTCCCAAAAGAAATTTAAAATATTATCGATAATACAATATGAGATGAACCAATCATTTCACTCATAGAAGAATTTAAAAATTACATAACTAAAAATATAAGACAAAATAGAATAACTATTGTTCATCATGAAATAGGTGATCAAGCAATATTTGTATTAGAAAGAAGAGCTATCAATAAATTAATTATTACTAAAGAAATGATAAATAAACTAAATTTTTTAATGATTGTTAAAGTAGTCATTGGTTAGATTTCTTTATTAATACAAGTTTTTGAACTAGATATTATGGCCACCTTCTTGGAAGCAACAATTAAAAAAAATTTTATTTTTTTAAAAAAATAGAAAATTCACCCTCAATATTCTTTTGGCATCTAATATACAGAATTTGAAAGGCCACTTGATATTCAACAGGAACAAACAAAAAATAACACAATTATAAAAAATCAGAGCAAATGGTCAATCAAAGATCCAAGTTAGATAGACGGAATGATAATGATCATAGACCAAAGAGGGTTGGAACATAAAAGTCACACAGGTTTTGGACCAGGATATCATCAACAACTTGACATCAAAATCTTTGGGCTAAAAGCAAGAGACATCTGGAATAATATCAGAGATAGCTGGGCAGGCGAGATTGATGAAGAATAAACTTTTGAAGGCAACAAAGGCAAAAAGGACTACACTTAATTGTACAAAACACTATTCGCTTTTGAACTTTTGCACTAACTTCACTGTTTTCTTTTCACTATTGTACTGCCTTTTATTACGAGAGTAGCTAGCAAAATGCCATCTATGCTGTTTGTAAGGAGGATTCTTCATCTATATGAACGAAGAAGAGAGGAGGAGATAGATACTGCCTGTAAGTTTGTTTGAGAAATAACACTAGTTCTCCACTCTCTTCTCTCTTCCACCACCCTCTCAGTGATCGTGTCTCTTTATCGTCTATCCACCGCGTCCCTCATTAGATCTAACATCGTCTCCGTCACTCCGTCATCACATATTCCCTCGTCAAAGCCACCTTGGCCCTTCGTCCTACATTAGTATGAAATATTTGCATAATATCCTATCTTCTACACATTTGAAACATTTGTATTTTTTGTTAATGTTTTAAAAATATTTTATTTCAAGATTTAAACATTTAGATTTATATTTTATACAAAATATTTTTTTGTTGATATAGATATTTTAGGCTTGTATTTATTATAATTTTGAGGGTTTTAATAGTTTTTAATATTGTTAGAAATTCTTTTTTCATATGTCAAATAATTTTTTCAATTTTAGTAAATTTTTCACAAGTGTAACTCACAGCATCTTTTTCCTTTTCTACTGTACTATTCCGACCAAGTAGTATTGACTAGTGTTTGTTCATACTGTTAGTTTATCAGATTCTATTAATATAATTATTTTTCGAAATTTTTGTAATGATTGATTTTATAAATTAGATTTCCTTATTTTCTTCTTCTGTTAATGATATTTTGTTTGAGTTTACATTTCCAGCAAATTCACTAAATGTCTATAGTTTAGGTAAGAGTTCTTTTTATTTATTGGCCAACAATTTTCTTCTACTATACTTTTTGTGGCTCCTGAGTCTAGTACATGGAAAAGACTATAATATTGTCATTCATCAATTTTGATTTTAATGCATATTCTATTTTTTGTCTTGTAATTTTTACCATTATATAAAGTTATATACTTTTCTTATTATAAGGTCTGCTAATTTATTCCTTTTATCCTTATATTTGATTCTTTTTTAAAAAAAATTATTATTGTAGTTATTTATTCATGATATGAAGGTCTTATTACACCTTTAGTGATTTTTAAATCAAAAATTTTTAACTATCTATTTTTATTTTAATTAGTCCATAGTAATTATTTGAAATTATGAATCCTAAATCTGTAGGTATTAACATTTTCATTTGAAAGAAATGTAAAACATACTTCAGATGTTTCTGATCATTTTATATTTTTAACATATTGTATAACATAGATTTTATAATCTTTATAGATATATTCTTTAATTTCTCTTCTAAATGGTCGTTCTATTCTAAGTATATTTGATGATTTAGTTATGATTTTTTCTACTATTTCTTGTTTGTGTTTTATTGTAAATGTAATTGTATAAGATTTATAGTCGTAGAATTGTATTGATTTAATATATCATTTCCAATAATTAAAGTTATTACGTTCGGAGATGTATAAAGAGATTTAAAATTATGGTTACTTAGTTCTTTGTTTACATCTTCTAATTTTAGTTCACTTATTTTAGTAATATTTTCAAATGTTACTACATTTCTTTTGAATGTTGTATATCCTCTATTTGATTTTTTTATATATTATTTTTAATTAATTTACTATTAATGTGTGACATAGATGCATCTTTATCTATTACGGCATTTACATAAATTGGTTTTATTGTGTTAATTTTTACATCGCAGTTAGTTGAATATATGTTTTTTGACTATTTTTATTGTTTTATTTTGAATATTTCTTGAATATTTATTAATATTATAAAAATATTTAAGTTGTTCTATTTCTATCATCTTCTATATCTTTTATTGTTAATATATTAGAAGAGAATTCTAAACTCTTTAGTTTGATCATCAAAATATTATTATTATATTTTATAATATTTTATGTAATATATAGAACACATATATAAGATATAATTAAATAACAATATATAATATATCCATTAGTCCATTGGTGGAGTGAAATATGCCACGTAAATTATTTTTTTCGAGTGTTAATCAGATATTAAATGACATATTAGTTTTAAGTCGGTCGACTGTTAGAGTCCGCCCTTGGGTGACTTTCTTCTGGAATAAGGTACAAATGAGAGTCTCCACACAAATTTAGTTGGTCGATCATCGTGTATAAAAATGTATTAATTTTAAAATAATAATGTAAATTAAAAATAAATTTAAAATTATTAATACGTAATAATTGACGTAATTCAAAAAATAAATTAAGATAAAAGTTAAATATAAAAAATAATTTATTTTTAAATTATTTTCAAACAGTTAAAAATCTAAAAGAAATGCCACGTAACGCGCGGCTGCGTGGAGGGAAAACCGGCGCCCGAGACGTGAAGCGACCTGTCCCTGCCCCCGGTCTCGTCAGGTTCTGTCATCATCTCGTCTCTCCCTACCCGCTCTGTGTACTCTGTAGTCTGTAGCGACGGAGAGATACAGAGTGGGGGGAAGTGGGGGAGGAAGACGAGTAGTAGGAGGCGGGACGGAAGTGTTCACTCCTCTACAGCAGTATGAAGTTTTTCAAAGGAGACGAGGTGGAGGTGAGCTGGGAAGAGGAGGGCTTCGAGGACTCCTGGTATCAAGCCAAGGTCGCCCGCATTATGTCCACCACCGGCCGCTACTCCGTCGTGTACGACAATGTCGTTTCTGACGACACTGCCGAGAACCCCATCCCCCTCCGGGAGGTCGTTCCCGAGTCACGCCTGCGGCCGCGGCCGCCACGCCTCCGAGGGCCGTTCTCACTACACCAGCCTGTGGACGCCTGGCACAACGACGGGTGGTGGACTGGAGTGGTAGTCGCTGCGATGGGATCGGCCCGCGGGGGTGCGGGCGAGGAGGAAGGCGAGATGTACACTGTGTGCTTCCCCGTTCCACGCGAGAAGAGGGAGTTCGGAGCGGAAGATCTCCGCGTCCACCTCGTGTGGACCGACGGCGGCTGGATCCGACCCGATGAGAGCTCTCCGGTATCGTGTCTTCCAGACTTCTTCCCGTCGGTCGTCACCTCTTCCTTTTTTTCCCCCTCGATGTGGCGCTCCGGAGGAGGTGACCTTACAGGCGCGGCTCAATGAGCCACGTTTCATAGAAAATACTTCAGTGTGATATATTCGTATTTCTAGTTCAGTTTTTTTTTCGCGTTTTTATCAGATGTCCTGCAACAAGAATCAATCACGCCCATGCCTTCCGTGTGACGCAATTGATGATACACCCTTTCTTCGTAACTAATAGAAAGAAGATGAAATGGAGAAACTGGCCTCCAATATTTAGACTAGCTCTAGCAAAGGAAGTAATTACCACGCCTATCTATCAGTTATGATCCTAATCCTATCTATCCTTGTCCTTTAGGAAGTGGTTACCACGCCTTGTTCATTCGTAAACATATGCATGTAGAGTATTTTTGTGATCTTTAACCTATTGCTTGCTACGTTGTCCCTAAAGACAAGGAGAGCCTTGACTTGCCTCATGCGTTTGAGGTACAGTATATATTATATGTATTTATAATTGATTATTTTATATGTGCATCTATGAGACACTTCCAATATCTTAAGTTTAAAATTGAAATCAAAATGTCATAAATATAAAAAATACAGTCTTTTACCAATAAATTGAGGAAGCCCAAGAGGGTTGACGGTGATTGTTGTTTGTTTGTGAGAGGAGATGGGATTGGATGGGTAGGGCGGTGGGGAGATCGGGACTGAGGAAAAGAGAGAGTGAGGGGCCATCAAAGGGTCAGGAGGGGCTGAGAGTGAGCAGCATTACCTTTTCACTTCAAATATGTAGTAAGGTATGGGCAAATACTATTGTCTTGTGGAAAGGATAGAAGAATCGCCCAAGAAAAAAAAGAGGTGTACAAAGGGAAAAATTTAAGAAAATTGTTCTATTATTGGTGTGACAATACATTCTGCTATTTGTCGTGGTCATGTTCATTTCTATTTATACCTTATATTATTTTTATTTAATGATTATTTAAATAATTAATGGCCATAGATCGACAAGAAAAATAAAGTTGGAAGTTGACCTACTTGGGTTGACTGTGCAATTAAAATAAAATTTCTGAAAGATAAATAAATGTACATAGCATGCTAAAGAATCGTTTAAATCATAAGTTCATAATGCTAGTCCACTCCAATTTTGGGTGGAGTAGAACCTCATCAAGGGCCTATCATAAGTTCTTATTTTTTTCATATTAATTATGGATGAATTAATAAAAAAATATACAAGATGAGATATCTTAAGGCATGATGTTTCATATTGTATTTATAGATTAAACATAAAAGAGAGATGAATCAGAAGCTAGAACTATGGAGATACAATTTAGAGTGATTTGAGATAAGAAAAACTAAACAGAATATATACATTACAAAGGGGTTCTTATTTTCGATAGAGTAATATTATCTCAAGATATTCAATTTGATTATCTTAATTTAATTATTTAAAAAGATAGAGAATATGACGAGAATGTTAACCATAAAATCAAGACAAGGTTGATGAAGTAGAGATTGGCTATAGTGCTTCTACGTGATCAAAACATTTTACTAAAGTTGAAAAGAAAATTCATCGTGTCAAAATATTTCACTAAAGTCGAAAGGAAAAATTATTGTGCATTGTTGTTAAGATGACAAGGTGCCCAAGATGTTAAAAAGTACCTAATCTACTTAAGCAATAGTGTGGCCACTTTAGGCGTTGCTTAGGTGGTCAAGGCGGTAGCATTTAATGTTTATATGTATATATGTGTGTATATATACATATATATGCAAAAATAGATATAATTAAATGTTAATAGTATAAGTGATAGTGAAATATGTTTACATTATCATTAAATGAGCGTCTATGAATCGCAGATCGACCTGTGCAATCGAGTTGCAGAGGCCAAGGGGTAATGTGTTTTGTGGGGGGTATCAAGGCAAGAAAAATATTTTAGTCATGATTCATGAATGATACTTGGGATGCCTAGCAAGGTGCCAAGGTGGACACCTTGGTTGCCGTGGGACTTGGGAGCCCACGCAGGTACCTCGGATGTGTTCTGGGCTCTCATAAGGTGCCCTAGCAAGGCACACCTTGAAAAGTTCTTTGCTTTTTAGGCATGGATTACAGAATCGGTAGATTCTTGGATCGGGTTGGTCATGAATGATTCGATTCCCTCTAGAACTATCCATTCAACACAGGCTTTTGGCTAGATCGATCAAAATTGGAAGGATCAGTCCCAAATTGATCAATCCTATCTGATCGAATCGCGAATTGGTTGATCCTGACTGATTCGTCGAAATCCAAAAACATGCAGAATTGGGTCGATCTGGGACTCAATTCCGGTCTCATCTTGCCCTAATAAGGGGGAGATCGGTCTGATTCTCTCCCCGCCCCCTGATTTCAACTCCCCCTCCCTTTAGGACTCCCCTCTGATGATTTTGGGCTCTCCCTTTGGTGATTTGGCATTTCCTTTGGTGATCTCCCCTAAAACAGGTTTTTATTCCTCCCCCTTCCTCGATCCCCTTTTCACCCCTGACCACTACCTTTGAAGGGGGCTCCCCCGGGCCCTGAATGCACAAGCACCCCTTCGGCAGTCACCCCTGACATTTGGGGGTGATTTTCTCACCCTTGAAGGGGTGGCCTGATATACTCAATCACCCCCAAAGGGGGGTGATCACTTTTTAGTGTTTAGGGTTTAGGGTTTGGGGGTGGTGAAGGGGTGATTAAGCATAGGTCACCCCGTTAGGGGTCAACCCTAAAGGGGTGGCTATGATTAGCCACCCCTTCAGGGGTGGTTTTCTAATTTTCTCATCCCCAAACATGGGTGATGATCACCCCTTTGTGGGTGATGCTTAGTCAACCCTGAAGGGGGGTGATCATGTTGTTTACAATTTTTAAATTGCTGTATGTGGGTGCAGATAAAATATGGGACAAGAGGGTGCCAAGAAATGAGAAGATATAGATAGAAAAAATAAAAACACATAAAACCTAAGTTTTTACCGAAGGAGGACGACAAGAGAGAACACTAATGGAGGATGCTGCTAAGAGTTGCTTCCCGGGAGGCCAAGAACATCGAGATGGTCGCGTCGCAAGAGGAACTTTATAGCAAAGGCGGTGGTGGCTTTTGTAGCTAAAGGCAGCACCAGCAAGGATTGTGTGCGCGAGCGGGCGTCTGAAGAGGCGTCAGGAGCAAGCTTTGGTCGGGGGCTTCAAATGGGCATTAGGCGGTTTAAGTTTAAGTTTAAGTTTTAACAGATTGCTGGTTTTACTTCAAATGGACTGGCCATTTTTTTTTAAATCGGCCCAGCCTTGTGGCCAGACGATTGAGTGGTGTTAAGCTGTACGCCTTGTTTGGGTTGAGCTAGGCACTCAACCTATGCGACCTTCCAAGGCCACCTTTGCGCCTAAGCGGCGCCTAGCTGTTTAAGTGCATGCCTTGACAACTATGTTAATGGGTATAATCTATTAATACAGTATCATCGGTAAACATCATACATCATGATATGTCATATTGTATAGTTTTTGTTATTTTATTATTTCATTATGCAAAGAAGTATGGACTTATCACGGAGTCTTGATGTAAGTTAATTGAAATAGAAAAATATCGTTTCTCTAATTGTGCATACGTTAGTGCTTACTTTATAATACACATTTTCTTATCACTTATATATATCTAGTAGACACCATCTTTTTCTCCAACACCAACCACATAATTTTTCTGGGAACTCTATCATAAGCCATGTAGGGGTCATACTGGATTAGAAAAAAATACGTGATGAATATATTAGATAAAATGTGGAAGTAGTAGCAATTATATACAAATTGAAAAATATAGATTGTGATGGCTTGGACATATTATATAAAGAATACCTAGTTAGAAAAATAGAAAATATCAAAATAATAGAAAGAAAAAAATGTGGTAGACTTAAGTTAACTTGGAGAATGGTAATTCATTATGATTTGGATGATTTAAGTGTCTAGGTAGAAATAACTCAAAATCAATGTATGTGAAGAAAGAGAATTCATATAAACAAATAACCCCCTAAATTAGGGTTACTAATAATTCAAGAAAAATGAATCATAATCTGATCAATCATTCAAACTATGTAATGCAAAGAATGCAAAATTTTAATTGGAATTGGAATAATTGACAAACTAAATATAAAGAAAGACGGTAAGCATGGTTTTAATTAGAACAAGTCTCAAACTCAGCAATAAAAAGAATACAAAAGCTGCTAAAATCGAAAAGGCGTGTAAACATCAATTAAAATCAGAAACATAAAATAGATGAACAATTGGAATGGGAATTGAAATCATCAAGGTTCAAGGGTTAAATAAGTTAAGCCTTGAATTTACAAAGAATATAAAGTAATTTAACTTGGAAATATGGAATTAGTGTAGAAAAACAAAATACAACAAATAAGTTGAATTTAATAATAATACTAAATAAATTGTATTTACAATAAATTTTATTTGTATATTAACATATTAAATTTATGCTATATAATAATATAAACCTGATTTATATAAATTTTAATGATTTAAGAGTGGAACAATTGATGGTGAAACTTAACCTAACATGAAGGGATGTGGCACCTCTGAAGAGACCAATTATTCACCTTGCATATATATATATATGTATAGAGAGAGAGCTGGGATCAAAATATGACATGGTCACATGATAATGTAATTATCATTGATCATCTATTAGAATGTTTGGTTCTTTGAGAATGTGTCAGTTTGGGAATTCTGACAATTTGTTTAATTGAATACAACTGTGACCTAAACCTTGCAGATATGTTGATTCCAACCAATGATGATGCTATGGCTCCGTTCTTTTTGATTCTTAAAAAAATTAGTATCTTCTATTTGCGAAGGTTCTAGTTATATAAGGAATAAATGATTATGATTAATAATATGATTTTTAAATCAATCCCTATAATTTTAAATATATCTAAATATGTCTTTACAAAATATAAAATTCTAAAATATTTATGTAATATTGTTCTATTTTGAAATAAGCATGCATCATCAATAAACATCTCAAATGTTGTTGGTCAATTTTTTGGACAAGTTACCCTTCGGTACAAGTGCACAACTCTCTCACTTCACTTTCTTCTCCTATTGACACTTGTACGTTGACTCATTTTGACTGCTTCTTGACCCTCCTCATCCCGTACACTCTCCCAGACTCCCTTTCCATAGCAGCAGCATCACATACCAGCCGTGTCCTCGCCATCACGGCAGTGCCTTCATTCTTGTCCCCACCGTTCTCATGCTTGCATGACTGACTACACATTAGTCTCGACCTGTTGAACCTGCCTCCCACCTCTCTAGCGTGACATGTTCCCTCTCCACCCTGCACAAGTATTTCTGTATTGGGATTGGACCTAGGATCGGTTGGGTCTGTTCCTAATCTAGATTAGAGTTGGGGGGGGGGAACTGATCCGAGATCAGTTTTCCCAGATCATTTTTAATTTAAAAACATAAACATTTATGATTTAAAGTAAGGTTAGTAATTTCATTCCATTGAAGTCATTAGAAAAGAAATAAAATAAAGTTATCTATGGTCTACCTTAAGAATAAAAAAAGAATAAAGCAGGTAAAAAAGAGAGAAAACAAACACCTGAGTGCTGATGTCAGATGCAGGTGGATGGATGCTTATAGGAAATCAGGATCGGGCCTTAAAGTTTTGTCTCATGACCGAAAAGATGCTGGTAGTGTTTGAATTGAACTGAATTGCCACAATCCAGGCAGATCTGTTTTTCTCCCAATGGATTGATCAATTTGAGGCTGATACGGTGCGGCCAATCCAGCCCAGTCTCGACAGAAATTGCCAGGGGACCTGGCTCCTTCCATAATGATTGGATTGACACGTGCTGATCCCAATCTAGGATAGGCAGGTCCTTTGAATTGTGTTCATCCAGCAATACTCCCTTGGCTGTGGCTTCCCTCTTTCTCACCTATCCTCCGGTTGCGTCCTCTGCCACACGTGCCAAACAACCCAGGCTCCAACAATAGCTACTAGGCCACAGCATACCCACTCTCATCATGGCTGCAGCATGTCTACCCTACAACTAAAAGGTTAACACCCTGGTTAAAGTGCTTGTAGGAGGTTCACATACCATGGTGGCACTACTAAGTGAGTGGCTTTCTCTCTGCCTCATCTCGATAGCAAGCAAAAGCTTTTGGATTAGGATTGGATCTGCATACCGTTGGCAGGAAAACCAATCCAATATCAGCCTGAATCGGTCACTCGAAATTTGAAAAACAAAAGTGGAGAACAGAGAGAAATGCAGTCTCTAAAATTTTCTAGGGTGGAGGGCATTTAGTGAGGACACTAGACATTGGCACAAGTTTAGGCATGTCTATGGGAGAAGACGGAAACAGCTTGATTCTTTGTGGCTTGAAGAAACCTGTCCTTTCATATTTTAGTGGTTTAGTTGACACCTTCATTTTTTTACAATTTTTTAAGATGTCTAGCCATTTTTCTTATTTTTTATAGGCTTTTTAGATCACTAGTTGGCATTTTCCTATTTTAATTAGTTTTTCTCGCTGATGTGGCCCTGGCACTGCTCGGTCCTATTTAAGGGACCCGAGCCCTCTTGTAATCAGATCATGGTTTGCCATCTCGCGAGATTCTCGTGAAATCTCACAAGATTCTCGATCTCGGCTGCCTTGCGAGATCCAGAACAGCTGAAATAGGATGTTTTGGAAGTTCAAGGGCCGACATCGGCCAAGAGATGGCGGAGCCGCCGTTGTGGCTCTTCCCCGCCCTATCGGGCGGGGACTTGTACTGGGTCCTCTAGATCCGGTATGAGTCGGGCGGGAAAAGCCGTAGCCGTGTGCTGCGGCAATTATGCAGCCTCGGCGCCGGAATACAGTGCCAATGTGACAAAAAATGGGTCCAATCAAACCGTAAGCTCCATATAAACTTATCTGTGGGTTTATTTTTAAGTTTTTTTCTTGTATTTTTAAATTTATATTATTACGTAGTATACCCTATGTAAATGAAATCCGAGATCTGATCTCCCGAGATTTTTTTAAGAATTTCGCGAGATCTCCTCTTTCACCTTTTCGAGACGAAGTCGAGATTCGAGACGACAATCCTTGAATCAGATGACATATTAAAATAGAAAATGCACCGTTGAGTTGCTGAGTTTCGATTTTACCCTCCCGACGGTCTTTTTAAAACCTCCTTTCTTTCTCCCGGGCAAAAGGTGACACTTTGGCCGTGAGCTCCTCTCTTCCTCTCCGGTGGTGGAACCCTAGCTGAGGGTCTGCTGCTTCTCGATCTCGTCAAGCTCCTTCGGGAGATTCCCTTCCTTCCGCTTGGATCTATTGTTCCTTCTTCAGTTCGCTGCGCGGCGGATCAACCGTCCAGCTCCGGCGAGCTCCTGTGGTGATGTCCCATCACTTGGCAGTGGCTACCTGCTTCCTTCCTTGGATCAGCTCAACCCCTTCATCCGGAGTCGATTCTGACGAGCTCCTGTGGAGAATCTTCTCCACTTGTCCAATCTCCTTTGACTTCTTTTGCTCCGGCTATTTTTCTTACGCCCTTCTTTGAGATCGGACCTTGTAGCTTCATTGGTGGACGACTTCAACGTTGCATAGTTCATTGCCTACTTGATCTCTAAGGGCGGCCTGGTCAGATCTACTGATGAAGATCCAGTGTCCTCTATTGACGCTGTTAGCCGATGATGATAGGTCCAACGCGATCCTCCTCCTCCACTGGTTGATGGTATGAGGATGATTTCAAGAGGTTAATGATGTCATTGATAGTTACTTTGGGCATTTCGATCTGGTGACACTATCCTCCAACTGACAGGGTCCCTCAGTAATCTTCGCACCCCCTTGAATTCTACTAAATAAGTTCTATGTGATTCTGGTCTTGAAGGCATTTACACCGCACAGTTTTCACCTTATGGTCTGTTGAATCGAGGCTGGGATTGGCCTTCCGTTTTATCAACTTCGGTCCCTTTGAAGTAAGGATTGGTCCTACTTCCAATCCTACTTTTGATTTCGAACTGCTTCTATGTTGATCGGCTCTGGATATCGGTTGCGGGACTGGTCATCTCCAGTTAGATTTTATGTTATTGGTATTTCCTAGGCCTGGATATTATAGTGACATCCTTTCTTGGATTGAACTTACGAGCGCTGATCTGTTGCCATTTACTGGGCTCCACGATATAGCTTTATGGCCATTCAGTGTCTGTTGTGTGTGCACTTGGTTTTGGTCGGTGTTGCCTTCGGAAGCTGAGTCCGATTCTTGTTCCGTTGAGATCTTAAAATTGAAATCTCTTCCTCTGATCGATTTCAAACTAACGTAGAAGCCTATAGCAATGGCATTGTCTAGAAATGTCTATATGTTGGAAATGGGAAAATGATGATGAAACCAGATAATAGTACCTTGGTAGTGTTATATTGTTGCCGGTGTTAGTTCTTCTGGCGAACGTCTAAATATTGCTAGAGTGAACTGGTTTTTCTTGATTCCCCCTTGGCTGTGATGAAATTCTTGAGCCTTTAGTTGAATGCAACTCTTCTATTGCTGGTGATCCAGATTGCCTCTCTCGACATTGCTGGAGTTGAAAACTATTGACGATGTTCAGATGGCTATATCAATGCAGTGGAAATCTGACAACCTGAAGATAGGCACCCCTTTTAAATGCTTGTAGACCTGTTACCACCATTGATTGCAGAATCGGTGGAATCGGTCCGATTCCGACCGATTCCGGAATCGGATCGGACATGCGGAAGGACCGATTCCGGGAAGAATTCCGCGGAATCGGTCGGAATCGATCCGATTCCTTGTGGAATCGGTCGATCCGTCGGAAGACCGGGTCAACTGGACCGGTTCGATTCCCGGTTCGATTCTGGACCGGGAATCGAACCGATTCCGGCCCTAAAAGGGCCGGAATCGACCCGCGGCGGTCGATTCCGTCGACCCCGCGGCGGCAGAAGGGAGATCCGGCAATTCCCAGGCGATTCCCAGGTGATTCCGGCATCGATCCCAGCTCCCAGCATCGATTCCGGGCCGATTCCAGTGATTCCAGCAAGGATTCCACCGATTCCGGCGGCGATTTTGACGATTCCAAGCAACGTCTTCAAGGGATTCCGTCGATCCAAGCTCGGATCGGCCTCGAATCAACCTCTTCTTCGATCTTTATAAGGTTTTTGGTAAGATTTCTTCACCGTAAACTTCGTACGTCCATTCTTACGCGTTTTTGACGAGTCCGAGCGTCGTTAAACGTTGTGATTTCCGACCGAACAAGTCCGTCCAAGTTTTGAACTATACGTTTAAGTCCATTTTGCACGAGAAAAATTCCAGATATCCCGTACGTCTATTTTTACACGTTTCCGACGACTCCGAGTAGAGTTAAACTCGGTGATTTTTGATCGAGCAACTCCGCTCAAGTTGTTTGAACATCGATTGGATGTTCTTTGTACGGGAAAAATTTCGGATACCCCGTACGTTAATTTTTTTGTTATCTAATCATTTTTAGTGCATTGTTTACAATTTTTGCAGATATAAGCAATGGCCGATCAAGGTGATGCAGCACTAGCACGTGCTTCCGACGTGGGTTGGGAACACGGGCACATGGTAGACCCAATCAGGAAGAGGGTACAGTGCAAATGGTGTGGGAAGGAGATGAACGGGTGGGTGTTCCGGCTGAAACAACATATTGCCGGAACATGTGGAAATGTAAAGAAATGTGACAAGGTGCCGGGGGAAAAAGTGAGGAGATGAGAGGCTACATGACAGGTAGAGCCTCTCAACGGGCTGTTAGGATCGAGCAGAGGGAGGAGTTGCACGACGAGCTACTCCATAGGAGGAGGGACTGGGATTTGCCTACCTTGAAAGGGAAAGGCAAGGGAAGGCACCCGGCGGAGCCAGAGAGCGAGGACGAGTCCACAGACTCCGAGCTTAGACGTGCTAGGCACGCTAGCAAGCGTGCATTTGCTGAGGAGGACAGGAGGAGGGGAGCAGGAGGGTCTGGGTCCAGAGTTGACCCAGCTTTGGGCCGATCAGCATCGGCTCGCCCTACCCGGGATCGAGAGCCTGACCCCAGGAGACCGGAGCCATACCGCTGATCTACTTCTACCAGCACTCGATTTACACCGAGTGACGAATATTTATTTAGGAAACAGAGTGCTGGGCAGATGAGGATTAAACAGGCAATGAAAGGGGTGAAGGCAACAGGAACGGCTGCAAAGAGAGCCGTTCGCCACATTGTGAAGTGGTTTTTATATGCATGTATCACTTTTTAAATTAAAATTGACATTATGTGTGTTTTATTTACTTAAACTTAATTTTACCCTGTTCCAATTTTTTTTTTAACTTGATGTAGGCATCCCAGCACATGTAGCCACCAGCCCCTACTTCCAGATGATGGTGGATGCCGTGGGTGAGGCAGGACCGGATTTGCAATCCCCGGACAGCCGACATATATACGGCGCTGGGCTGGATGAGGAGGTCCAGGAGTTGAAGGAGTGGATGGATGGTTTTAAGTTGGTGTGGAAGGAGAGGGGTTGCACAATTATGTGCAATGGGTGGACAGGTATCACCAAGAGGAGTATGATAAACTTCTTGGTGTACTATTCTGAGGGAACAACATTCTTGAAGTCGGTAGATGCTTCTGGGAAGATAAAAAATGTCGACTTCCTTTTTTCTCTGATGGATGCGGTGGTGGAGGAGATCGGGGAGGACAATGTGGTTCAGGTTGTCACTGACAACGAACCATCATATAAGGCGGCTGAGAGGAAGTTGATGGAGAAGAGGAAGCACATGTTCTGGGTGCCCTGTGCGTCACATTCCATTGATCTCATACTAGAGGATGTAGGCAAGGAGGAGGGTGTATCCACACTTGTTAGGCAGGCGCAGACGATCACGTCATTTATTTATTCGCATCCCCGCCTGCTACATATTATGAGATCACACACAGGAGGGCACGATCTAGTTAGGCCTGGTCCGACTCGATTTGCTACGAATTTCATTGCGTTGGAGAGTCTACACCGGCACAGGCATGCATTGGTTAGGTTCACACAGTCCGAGGAGTATTACAACTATATGGTGGACAACCTGCACGACAAGAAAGATCAGCTGGAGATTCTTGTCAGGTCTGAGAAGTAGATCACTGACAAGAGGTTTTGGGAGAAGATTGCCTACTAGGCAATCATTGAGCCACTGGTAGTTGTCTTGAGGTTGGTAGACTCAGATGACAGGGACCAGATGGGCACGTTGTACGATGCCATGGACCGCGCAAAATTGAAAATAAAAGAAAAAAATCCCAGAGGTTACAAAAAGTGGTGGAAGATCATAGATGACCGATGGGACAAGACCTTGCACCACGATGTCTATGCTGCAGGTAACTTGGTTAAAAAAATATTTTTGCTGAATAATTGTCTTATTCACAGTGTTAACTAATAAAATCTTGCAGGATATTTTTTGAACCCCCGCATCCAATATGGAGGACAAGTAGTGAACGACAATGAGGTGATGCGGGGTACACTTGCTGTTATTCAGCGTCTGTGCCGATCTCAGCAGGACAGGATAGAGGCTGAGATAGAAGTAAGTTAGAGTTCATTCAATACGTTTAGTGAAAAAACTTTAGAGATGGCTGAAGAGGTGAAGAGAAGGAAGCTAGAGGTCAGGCGTCCTGTCAGCCCAGATGACAGCACGCATGCTCCTTCTCACTCCTCAGGTGATGATGACGAGGAGTGCATACCAGCGACGTAGCCATCAGCAGCAGCCGAGTCTCCTGATTCACGGCATCCAAAGCCATATTACATGCTGGATTCGGATTTGGCCAGACTGACCAGCATTAGATTACACCACTAGCTCCACCATCCTCTGCTTACGTCCCGGTCGTCCCGCAGTCTGATCCATACGACCTTGATGGCATGGCATCGGCATTATTTTCGTATGGATATGGTCCCGGACAGTATACAAGATTGAACATGAGGGAGGAGTGTCAAGCGCAGCAGGGAGAGGAGGAAGACCCATATCTATATCCTAGATATTGGTAGTAGATTGATATGATGTAAATTTATATTTTTTCCATGATAGATCAACTCTTTGATTTTTGAATCAATGGAATATGTACTTAACTTCAATTGGAGTTCATTAGTATTTATTCGATGTGGTCTTGTGGATGATTGCATTGGTTATTTTTAAAAATTTTTCTAACTCATTTCCTATTTTTTAAATTTTTTTCTAAATTTGTTAAATTTTTTTGACGAAAAAAAATTCAAAAAAAAACTCGATTCCGGGCCGATCCGGAATCGATTCCCTTCCCAGGAATCGGTTGACCGATTCCGATTCCGATTCCGGAATCCATGGTTACCACCAAGGATTGTCGTCTCGAATCTCGGCTTCATCTCGTAAGCGTGAAAGAGGAGATCTCGTGAGATTCTCGAAAAAATCTCGGGATATCGGATCTCGGATTTCATTTATACTTTACCCAATGATTGTCATCTCACATCTATATTTTATCTTACGGAGATTGAAGATAAAAGATCTCGAAAAAATCTCAAGAGATTAGATCTTAGAAATATCAATCAATGTGCATGTTTAAATGTAGAATGTCATATAATCTCCTTGAAAAGGACAAGAGAACTCATATTAAAAATTAAAATAAGCTGTGAGAAAATTAAAAGTGTAATACAGAGATGGTGAACTATTGTTAGCACGAGACATACAAAGGATCTTATGTCAGACCAAAGTTTCATTTTAAACAATATGGATAGGAGATTGATAACATTTTGGTCCAATTGTACATATATAGTCATTAAAATATTAAGCTATGAAATTTTATCAAACAATAATGTTTAGATGAATATTTGGATGGATTCCATAATAAAATTGGCAATATAAGAAAGAAACTTAACAAGATCATCTAACAAGTTGGGGATAATAATAGGCGGAGAAGATCAAGGTATCACAGGTACTACATAGATTTTCTCGTTTTGGCGATCTCGTTTCTCGGACGCACAGAAGAAAAGAGATTCTCGGGAGATCTCGAGAGATTCTCGAGAGATCGCATTCCATGGTTATCACTCTGCGAGGTGTGGGTCATTTTAAGTTCTGTACTTATTGTCTAATCGGTTTGTTTAAAAGGGACACCTATCTCTCAGCCGAAGATTGCTTCCCCACACCCAGTTGTGGAGGTACCTTCTAAACCCTCTTCCTTGTATGGTTTAAACTTGTTTTCCTATTATTTGTCTACGAGATGCCATGCTTTGTGCGGAATAGGTCCTAGTTACTAGTTCTTGCTTGTCGTTAGTATGTCGGCGAGGATATTAAAGAGAACCACCTCCAAATAACTAAAATCTGAATCGTTAGTTGTTAGAACCGATTTTCAAAGTCTAATCAGGTCTTTTAAAATTGACGTTCTCTTTCCCTCTACCTCAATTCTGATTCATTTTAAAAGAGAAAACAACCTTAATTGAAAATTTCTTAACTAGAAACTTAAAAACTTGAGAAAACTAGAACCTGTTTATTTTTGGATTGCGTATGAATTAGCCTCTACCTTTATAGATTGAGTTTGTCCCCCATCAGCATTGGCACGCCCCGATATCTTCCTCATCCCCGATACCATGTTGAAAAGTCTATTGATCATTTTCCTGGGTTGGCTATTTTTCTTTTGACTTAGGACGCATTCTTCATTTAGCATCATAGTCATTTCTTCCATGACTTCTTTGCCTTTTTCATGCCTTCTGTTTTCGTATTCTAATTCCAAATCCTTCAATTCTAATTCTGCTGCCTCCTTTTGCAGTAACTCTTCCATCAGCTTTGTGTTTTATATTCCTTATTTTTAATAACATTCATTGTTTAATTGTTTAATTCATCGGTTAATATGCATTATTTAATCATTTCTATTTATTTAATAATTTTAATTAGTTGATTATTTCTTATTTAAATATAATACTAAATATAATTATTTTTTAATTTTAACAACTAGATATCAGATTTAGATCTCTTGGAACTTTAACAATAGAAAATTCAGTTGGTTTAATGGGTCGAGTAAGTGAAAAAATTGACAAGATCTTCACTTCGGAGGAACAACAATGAACCTTCTATCTTTTTAGGGCTAAATACATATCGACCAATGTTTCAGATCACAACCCCCTATTGTAGCGATATAGAAAAATGACTCAGGATAAAGGGTTTTCATGTTTGAAAGCGGGTGGATACAAACGAAGGGTTTTACCGAGTGGTCGTCCGAGCACCTGAACATCTCAACCTATATTACAACTTGCATAAAAAACTTGAACTGATCCAACAAAACTTAAAGATGTGGGAGGGGATTACTCAAAAAATGAGGGAATCACTTCTCTTAATAGAAAACTTCAAAAGGATAAATGAAGAAGAGAAGTTGACAGAGGACCGAATTTGCTGACAATGCAACAAAGTTACAAAGCAAAGTACAAGTCACTCTTAGACCAAGAATAGCTAAAATGGCAACAGAGTGATGGGGACGAAATTTTAAATTTTAGGTGTCTTTTAAAATTTCTATCCAAGTCTGTAAATAGAAAAAGGTTAGGGGTCTTTTCTTAAAATTTGTCCATACTCTATATAAAGAGGGTCCGATGTACATATGGAGATATAGTTGAATTGGAATTTTTGGGATCTTCGGGTAGTGTTTCTCCCGCACAGGGGCTGCGGCCCTCATCTTCTTTCTTCATTTCCCCCGATCAGCTGAGGCCTTCCCATTTCCACCTTCCAGATCCGGCGAGGTTGCCGTTCTCCTTCCTTCTCTTTACCCTCCGGATTCCGCGTGGTTCTTCCAATCTTCCACTTCTCGGTTCCCCTTTGACGGCGAGCTGTTTGGCAACTTCGCCATCGTCATTTCCCTACGAATAGATCGGTGTTGGCGACAACAGATCTGAAACGATGAAGATGATATCCAACGATCCCCGAACAGTGTCTTTGACATTGACATCATTCCCTTTCCTCCTCGTTGACATCATTGCATCGCAAGAAGACCCCGGTGATTCCCGGTTTCAGCACTCCAGAAGGTGGTTCCGGCAAAACCTGCAGCGCCTCCTCTGTCTTCCTCCGATCTGGTCACCAACGGACGACGAGGGAAGAAGAAGAAGGCGGCGAAGAAGCTTTGGAAAGATGGAGATCCGGTGATCCCCGGACTCCTTCCCTACTCTGGCAGCTTCCTCCCGCACTGTGGACTCCCTCTTCCCACCTGGACGACGACGAGCTCCATCCCCCTCCTCCCGCACGAAGACGGCGGCACCGCGTCGAAGCCGCACTCGAAGGCGCCCCGGGTGAAACCCTCGCGAGCTCTCTCGCGATTGAAGACACCCCCTGGCGGGGGTATGTGTCGCCGGACTGGCGTGGCCACGATCCCACCCGCAGTGGCTTTCCCTTGTACTGCCACAACCTCTTCTTGGGGAGCTCCTGCACGGCCCGCGACAGCGCGCGAGCGGCGGTTCGCCGCGGTGGCGCGCGCCGTTCGGACCGCGGTCCAGACCGGCCTCCAGGCCCAGTTCGACCAGGTTAAGGCCCGGTTCAGACTGGATCTGGCCGGTTCGACCCGGTTCAGGCATTGATCTGGCCGGTTCAAGCCGGTTCAGGGCGTTCTGATCTGGTTTAGACCTGTTTAGGGTGGTTTGGACCGGTCTGGCACCGGTTCAGGCCTATTTTAACCAGGTTCGTGTCCGGTTTGCTTCATTTTGGACCGTTTTGGTCTGTTTAATGGCGATTAGCTCTGTTTTAACAGTTTGTCCCACATCAGATAGCCCAACAAAACTGGCTCAAGGAAGGGAATAAAAGCACAAAAAAATACTTTCGTGCAATGGCAAGTAATAGGAACATGAGAAACTTCATTATCTTCTTGAATTTCCATGGGCATCCTCTCCAAGGTAAATAAGAAGAGAACCGGCCATGGGCATAATCAATTACTTTTCAATTAGTTTCAAAGAAGAGGGGATCTAGCGCCCATTCATTAATTGCCAGAACTTACCTGCCTTAAACCCTGAAGATAACACATACACTGATACATAAGGTCTCTAATGATGAAATCAAGGAGATTATCAGAGATACGGGTGCAAATAAATCACTAGGCCCAGATGGATTCCCTGCAGAATTAGTTTTTACATTTTGGTCACTTATTGATGAGGAACATGAGTGAGCTATGCAGGCTATCCGAGCCCTACCAGGACTTACTAAGACCATAAATTCTATCGTCAATGCCCTCATTCCTAATAAGGAAATTGCCACAGAGCTGGGCAATTTCAGTCCCATCAGTTTACTCACTGTCACATACAAGATCTCTAAGAAGATCATGTTAAACATTCTACAATCAGTAAATAACAAACTGAATGATGAATCCCAATCATTATTTTGAAAAGGCAGGATGATGGTAGACAGTTTCATGGCAGTCTAAGTGGTGAGGACACTTGCACTTGAGTCCAATTCGATCCAGCTCATGTATACCAATGTTACCGTCACACCATGGCTTAATTGTGGATTGGAGATGAGTGACCTGTTCAGACATTTTTTATAGCGGCAGAGGGTTTTGTTTTAGATTTTACTTTGAGTTCAATGAGGGTATATACTTGAACACAGCTAGGTGCAATTTTCTACTTTAAAGATAGTTCTGATCTTTCTTATAATTGTACATGAAGACCTATAAAGCCCATGCACATATATACACAAGAGAGGGGCATGATGGATAGGAATGAAGCTTTTGTGAAAGGATTTTCAATTTCTGCCTTCTCTCCCTCTTCTTCTCCCATCACCTTTTTCTTCCGATGGATCTACTCTATGCCAGGAATGCACGCACAATGATACTCTTCCCTCTTGGGTGGTAGCATCTTTCCCTTCTATACTACTTATTTTTGGTAAGCCTCTCCACCTTCTCATCGGATCACTTTCCTCACCCAGTTGTCCTGTCTCTCCCGATATTGGCGGATCTTTCTCTTTCTGGATTTTCACCTTCTTCCCTTATTCAATCTCCCTCTTCTTCGCCCCAGTGAACTACATCCTTCACCCTTCTTTTTTCCCTCCTCCTGATTCTCTCAGTCTCGTTACACACCCCTTTTCCAGTGCACTTGTCTCTTTTATGCAGTGATACTGTCGCCCTTTCGCTTGTCTGGTGATGTGGACAACCCCGGGAACGTCTTCAGATGGTCATGACAAGGACATCTTTTGGTACCCTACATTCCAAGGTGCGAGTGGTTGGATCTTTCATCTTTGTCGGATGAATGCCCTTGTCAAGCTTCCTTCAGCTTCAACCTTCACAGGCCCTTGCACCCTGTCCATCTTCGTCTCCTCATTTGCATGATACTAGGCAAATCCCTTTCACCAATGGTCACGTGATCTTTGTCGTGATCGGCCACTGTTCCATCCCGGACTCCCTTCCACCATCTCCACTGTCAGACCTACTAATCATCCAGATCTGTACCTCTAAGAGCTTCCCATAGAGTCGTCCATCATCTGCCAACCCGGTAAGAAATCAGGTATGTTAAATGGGTTCGTCTACGTGCAAAGTGGCATGCTGGAATTGTGCATCTCACTGGCAAACTACGCAAGCTCAACCTCTATCCAAGGTTTGCCGTCTCGGACCTCGGCTTCGTCTCGGGGGGGTGGAAGAGAAGAGATCTCGGAGAGATCTCGGGAAAATCTCGGGAGATCGGATCTCGGATTCTCGGATCAAAATGTATATATGTAATATGTATAAAATGACAAACATAACATAATATGTTATAAAGATGTGAGTACATCAATGAATTCACATACATTACATGAAAATAAATAACACAATATTTTTGCACACTAATTGTGTGAAGGAACAATCATAAAACACTCTTAATGTCAAACTTCACTTTCACACCAGCTGTGTGAATGAACAATAAGAAAATACTCTCAATACCAAAAAGATGATCTATGTGCTTCTGATATATCATTTTGTTGGTCACTTTGTGATTGTTGTGCCACAAAATCACCAACAAAATCACAATATTGACCCCATGACATATGAGGCTGACGATCTCCCTCTCGTGGTAAACTGAATCTTTGTTGATAAGAATCGAGATGCTTTCAAGAGTCATCTTGTGTTGTATATCCATAGTCATAAGGACCATGACTATGACCATAACCATAATAACTATTGTCATAAGGTATGTTTGAAGGAATATGCTCACTTGCAATATGTCCATATCCATATGAAGATTCATCTCCTTCATTATAAAATGTATGTGAAGAACCTTGTTGCATTTCCCCATATCCATGTCTGTGTCCATATTCATATGATGATGAATCTTCAGAGTGTCCAAATCTAATTATATTTAAACTTTATATAATCTAATTATACTTAAACTACAAAACTAGCAACAAACTAAGTAAAATATTTAAACGATATATAACTTATCATAATTAATAATATTATATTTAATCGGTAAATCACAATGAAACCAAAATATAGAATGATATACAATAATTTGTGTTATATTTACCATTTATATAATCTAATTATATTTGTAGAAACTATATAAATCTGAAAAATAGATTAATATTTTTTTAATTTTTTATTACATATAAACTTTATATAATCTTATTATACTTAAACTACAAAACTAGCAACAAACTAAGTTAAATATTCACATAATATTTAAACATTTTATTTATATTTAAACTACATAATATCTTACTATATTTTATCTTACAATATTTACACTACAAAATAATAATAATGTTATTATAACTAATGTTATTATATTTATACTACAAATAGGCCAACAAATATGTGAATATTTAATAATTTGTATTACATATAGATTTTATATAATGTTGTTATAAATTTATAATTAATCATTGTAATTAATTTTATTAATTTTGACTACAAACTAAAAAAAATTAACAATTATATTAATATCTAATAATTTATATTATGTTATAACATTGTGTAATCTTTTTATATTTATTTATTTACCTAATTGAATAACAATATGCAAATTATAAAAAATTAAAAACAGTGTAATACGTAATATTGTATTATATTTAAAGTTTTGTTAATATAATAGAGTAATTAATAAACTGAAATTTACGGAGGCATCCGTACAATAAATGTATCCCCACCCGACCCATACATACCGTTCAGGCGTTCACCCGTCGCGGGATTGTTCGAGCGCCCAAATCGGGCTGGCGATGCCGCGATGTCGCCGACGTTGCTGCGGAGCGCCTCGCCGCGAGGGCTGGAGCCGGAGCCGGAGGTCGCCGCCGACGTCGTGAGAGTCGTAGCCGGTGGTCGCCGCCGACGTCGTGAGAGCCGGAGCCGGAGGTTGCCGCCGCCGTGAGAGCTGGAGGTCGCTGCCGCACTCGGAAGGCTCGCCGCGAGGGCCGGAGCGCCCGCCGCGTCCTCTGTCTCCCGTCGAGGCGGTCTGGCGAGGGGTTTTACCCCCCCTGCGTGAAGTTGTGTGGCCGACCAGCCGATGGCGTCCGTTTGACGCGTGCAGTGTCGTCGACGGCGTGGCGGACCGGCGAGGAGGTAATCATCCTTCCCTTTGCCCCTTTGTGCCCGCCTGCCTAGCCCATCTTTCCATTGCTGTCGGGAGGCCACACTTGTGCCCCTGTATGCCCGCGGGACCAGTTTCGGCTGTCTCGTTTCTCGCCGAGCCCACGAGACCGAGAATCTCGCGAGATCTCGCGAGATTCTCGCGAGATGACGTTCCATGCCTCTATCACTGAGGCTGTGAAATGGCAGCCACCCATGTCTTTTCATAATGCCAGCCTTTGTATATTGCATGCATGTTATTTTTGTATATTTTATGCGTGTTCTTTTTTTTGCTTAGCTGGTAGTGATGGGATTTTTTAATTGTAATAAGCCAACAAATACTTGTTATGCACATTTCTGGGTGTACAAGCATCAGTTTTGTTCTGTGATCCAGGCTGAGTGCCCTCTGGTATGTGAGACAGTGTTATCAGATAATGCTCTAAGTGTTTATTAGTTTCTCTGCAGCTAACATATACTAAATATAGTACCATTCTGTGCATGATGGTAGTCATGGTATCGCGTGATTAAGCTGATATGGAAAAGTTGCTTTTTATTCACCAGTCACCATAACACAATTGTTGACATGCAGTTTGCCACTAAATGTGCTAGTGATTGGAGATCTATTATGTTTGTGGGTTGATGATATGTTTCTTGTTGGATGCTAATAATAATATGCTTTTCTCATTTGGAGTATCCTGGCAATTTGTGCTTACATGGACTTCATCTTATACTCCATATTCCTTCATGTGATTTCTGGATGCTTTTTCTAAATTTAGCCAGTTTAAGAGATGACCTTTTTTAATTTGTAACAGTGACTGCAACTTAAGTTCATTTCCTGCAACCTTAGGAATCCAAGTTTGATTCCTTTATTTCCCTGTGAAACTTATAAATTGATTTTTTTTCTCTATTATCCACCGTTTCTATCTTTTCAGAGCTCAGAAGCATTGGCATTTCCAGTAGGAACACAAGTTGAAGTTCATTGTAGACTTGGAGATTCGCCTCCTATATGGTTTATTGCAACTGTTGAAAAGCACATATGGGAAAACAGCCTGTCACTAAAATATAAAAGCAGGATAGATTACACTGGCGGGGTAAAACCCTTTAGAGAGATAGTTGATATTCGATATGTCCGACCTTGTTCCCTTCTCTCAGATGTCAAGAATTTCAGCATCCATGAGAATGTTGAAGTGTTTCATAGCGATGGATGGTGTGCTGGCATCATATCAAGAATTTGTTCTAGTACAATGTATGCAGTACAATCTGAACATTGGAAGGGAGAAATGGAGTTCCATCGGTCTAAATTGAGGCTGCGCCGTGTGTGGATAAATTGCTGCTGGATGGAGGCTTCTGAGGTTTGTGGTTCTTTCACATGACATTTATTGTTTTGCAGAAAACACTTATGTTTCTTGATTTCTTAATCACAACATGAAGAGGGAACAGAAAGGTCGGTTACTTTCTTCATGTCATTTTATAATAATATTTCTTATTAATTTATTTTTTTTGGCGACTTAGCAATATCTAGCATTTTTGAGATGAGATCTTGCTTCTACTAGTTTTTGTTAGCATCGGTTTTCTTATAGTAACATGGTTCAGACATTAATATTATTTTTTCTTGAAGTATCACACATACTAGACTGTACATATTTGTCTGTTATTGCAAAAAATATTTATTTTTCTGTATAAATGTACAAGCAGGCCACAAGCACCAAAACACGAAAAAGAAAGTCAGTTGGGCACTCTTGTGGGTCTCATATTAGCAAGGCTGATTGCAGATCTCATGTCTATGGTCACATCTCTATATCAAGCGATAGTGAAGATAGAGGCCCAAGGTCAGATACTGGCGTGGAAAATGTGTCCACCGATGAAAGGCAGCTGGATGATTGTAATGTTCAAATGGAGAAAAGTACCATGGAAGATGACACGGTGCTTCTAAATAGCTCAATCAAAGTAAGGGCTCCAGAGCTAGTACTTCAGGCAGAGAAAGAATTCACAACTCAAGCTATAGTAGGGAAGCGGAATTTGTCAACTGTTGAAGGATTAACTATTACATGTTCTTGGTTCAAGAAGCGACGGAGAGGTAAAGTTTCCAAGAGACTTAACTTTATACATGATGATCTTATGTACACCATTCTGTACATATAATTTTTCTTTCTATTGACTTTCATAACCTATCGATACAATAACCATAAGTTTATGCTTTGTATCAAGCATTTTGGAACATTGTTAAAAGTAACATAATGGTTGTTAAGGAGTTCCAATAAATTATGCAATATATTGGAAGATTCAACATCACTGTGATACTTGAGACCTGGAAATAATGTTGCCATCAGCCTTCGTAATGACATACACAATGTATCGAAAGCCTCTAGATGATTGACTTGTAATCTTATTCTCAAATTGACTCTGACCAATTTTCAAAAGATCAAATTATTAGGAAAAGTTACGTGGCTGCATTTGCAAGTATTCATGATTAGGAAAAGAGAAAGGGGAGTTGTGCTGTAATCTGAGTTTTACTTTTAAAAAGGTTATGCTCTAACCTCATTAAATTAAAAAATTAAAAATTCATGTTTTTTTGTGGAAAAATAATTTGGTTTTGATTTAGTTTTGAAAATTATGAAAATATGTTATATTTAATAAGAGTATCAACTAATTCACAATATATAAGATATATATTAAGGTTGTTGGATTGCTTGAAATTTTTTTATTTTGACCACTCCCATCAGACTTGCAAAATATCGATATTAATTACATAGAGCAAATACTCAAATACTCTTGATAAATTGCTGTAGCAATTCATGAATAAAAGCCAGACATCCAAAAAAATAAACATGCTGAAGCAATGACGCACGAGCTTTTTGGGGAAGCAAACTTATTTTTTAAGATTGGTTCGAGTTGATTTGGGATTAAGACTTGGTGTCTTTTATCTTGGAGATTGCTTAGGGTTTAATATGTGTTGATTAAATGCCCATTTGGCGTTTTGGTTTTTGTTTATTTTCACTAAGACTTGATGCCTTTTTTATTTGAGGATTCATTTTGAATTTAGTGTATTCTTATGGTTTTGGCTTTATGCCTTTTGATGATTTGATTGACTTGTCTTTTTGGATTTGACTTGTTGCTTTTCAATTTGAGATATTTTGAATTCCTATATGTTAGATGTGTTTTCTTTCAGATTTGATGTATTTTTGGAGATTCCAATTTGAATTGGAGATTTGATGAATTTTCAGATTTTGGGTTTTAATGTCCCAGAATTTGTTATCCTTGATTAGACCGTCATTTTGTTTGAGATTTATTATCTTTCGAGAATTCGGATTTTTTATTTGCTGTTTTATGATTTTGATCCCAGTTTTAAAATTTCAAGTTTAAGATTTTGTTTCTTTGGATTTGAGATTCAGACTAAGGGTCTTCGAGATTTGAATTACCCAATTGTGTTTAGAATTTGAAGTTCTAGAATTAAGTTTTTAATTTGGAGTTCTTTCAAACTCAGTTTCGTGATCCGATTATCAGATTTGAGGATCCTGACCTCAGCTTTATGATTGAACATTTTTTAATTTGAAATACACCTTTCAGATTTGGAAGCTTGGAATTCCATTGTAGATTCAGTGATTCCATGTTTTAGATTTGAGGAATTTTTAATCTGAATTCCAGATTTCAGAAGCATTTGAGCTTTGGGAATCAACATTTCAGATTTGAGATCGGGCATTTAAGATTTATGGATCTGGGAATTTTCAGTTTTGAGACTTTGGAGTTTGGGTTCCAAACGTTCAGACTTAAGCCATTTTGAAAACTTAAGATTATGCCATCTTTGGTGCTTCATCAGTTTTCAGATTTTTTTGATTTCAGACTTCACCGAATTCGGATTACCCAGGTTCAGTCTATTTCAGATTCTTCAGTTTTTTGAAGTTTGGATTTCAGAATTTTGATTTATCCAGATTTTCTGAACTTTTCTGAGTTACTGATTTTGATAGATATGATTTTCTTATCTTTACAGCTTTGACTGTTTCAGATCTTTGGATGTTCAGATTTACAGAAAATTCAGATTTCCAAACTTGTTAGCATTTTCAGAGTTTAGAATCTTCTGATGCTCAGATTTTAAGATGAATGGATTTGGGCTTTGAGGTTCAAATGTTGAGTTTCAGATTTAGGAACCCAAAATTTTTTCTTCTTCTCCTTGTTCTGTGTAAGGTTTGGTTCGAGTTATGTTATCAGAGGCGACTGCTTGGTCGTCTCAGACGAGGCGAGGCTTCCCTGCCTCATGATCACCTGGGGTGATCACCTTGGTCGCCTAGGTGGGTAAGCGAGGTTAGGCGGTCGCCTTGACCACCTTGTTGCTTGCCAAAGAAGCTGCCATCCTAGGAGAAACTTTGTTCTCCGCCCGAGATTCTGAGATGCATTTTCCCTATTCTACTGTTTTTCCATTTATTTATTTATTTGTTTTTATTTTTTTATTCTAATACATTTTTCTTATTTAAGGGACCGGTTTATTCCTCTTCATTAGAGAGTTCACCGAGATCGCCAGAGAACGGTGCATTTTTTTTCCATTTTTTTCACTGAGTTTTAGTCTTCTTCTAAAACATTCAGGCACTTTACAGTACTCATTTATTTCTCTTGACATTGGTGTCAAATTTTCTTAGATTTGTGCAATCCCTCGAGGTGAATTTGATAGTTTTTCAATTTGTTTTCTTGTTTTACTTCAACTTTTTATAATTCTAACATACCGGCTAAGTTTCTTTTGTTGTTATAGTATACCAGTCAGATTTTTTGGTGATTCTAATATACTGGTTATGTTTTAGTCTAATTTATTAATTACTTAATGACTTAATGTTTTTATGAAGATGTCTCAATCCTTGGAGCAAACTCATGATTTGGGGATGGTGTCAAACACCAAACCAGCAAGTACAACACCAACATAGCCTTCAATTTTAGAACATGCTGTCAAATTAAAAGATGTTGGATGGAAATGCAGGATTTTCATAGATTGTATCTAGTTAGATATGCTTTTCGCCACAAGGATTGTAAGGGTGGCATCTATAGATTGAAGCAACATATTGTCAGTTTGTCTACAAATGTAATGACTTGTAATAATGTTACATCAGAGGCGAAAAAAGAGATTAAGGAACATATACAAGAAGCCAGACAAGTCTTGTTTGAGATGGTTGCCGTGATAAAGAAGATAGAAGGAAGAGATAGTCTCTTGATGTTTCATCTGCACCTTCGGATACAAGCACCGAAGGCACTCATCTTGCAAGTGATTCTTGCTTTATGCTTCCACGTATGAGAGGTCCTATGGACCATTTTTGTACACCAAATACGAAGGTGTTTGAAGTTGAAGGTAAAAGTGTGAAGGACAAGAAACACTTGAAAGAAGAGATGGACAAAGTTGTTCAATACATTGCTTGATGGGTGTGAAAACAGGTCACACGTAAAGGGCTGATCTGTACATCACCCCTCCTGGGTGAGGACAGATTGAGAGAGGGGAGAAAGGGGTGGATCGAGGGTAGGAGAGGACCGATCGAACCAGAGAGAGGAGAATTTGCCGGAGAGGAGCCCTAGATAGGGGGGGGAGGGGAGAGGGAGGGAAAATTAGGGGTGGGTGGGTGGGGGAGAATTGGTCTGATCCATCTATGGTCCCACGGAATCGGTTCTTCGGATCGGAAATGAGAATTTGGAATAACTGATTCCCGAAGTAATCAGTTCTCGGGGAATCTGAGTGAATCGACTGATTCCTGGATCGATTTGGGAGAATCTACCGATCCTGTCGATTCCCACTAATCCACCTAGAACATTGGGTCAGATCTGTTATTTTGCCTAGTATCGCGGATCCGATCCAAGAATTGGCCATTCTCAATCTGGATTAACCGATTTTGCAATCCATGACAAACAAAGACTTGCATCGATGTACCGGTCGATACATGGGTTTTGATTCAGGAAGTGGGAGTAGATGAAGAAATGGGAGAGGGTCAAACAACTGAGAAGAGGAGGAGATCTATGATTTGATGTGAGATGATGACCTAACAATAGGACCTGTGGATCCCGTGATCATTTGCCCATGGCAATGACAAATGACATTCATAGTGGCAATGAAGAACTTGAAACTTTATAAGGAGAAGATTGAGTGGGCGAATGTTTAGATGATTCTTCCACCATGTCATACTAGCAAACATCACAAAAGGGACCGTACAATGAGATCATGATTGACACAAATTTCAACATCGAGAGGGGAGTCCCCAGACCGAACTCGAAAAAGATATACAACGTTTATCTTCCAATAGAATTGGAAGATGTTAAGAAATATGCTAACTTATTGTTATTTGAACTCATTTGGGCCGAAGGAGAATGCATGTTGATGATGGACAACTAGAGTAGTTAGTACACTCCACTTAATTTACAACTTCGAGCTTATACGTTGTCTTTTTCTTAGTAGGCATGACTAGGAGAACGATGATCAACTTTCTAGTGTACTGTCAAGCTGGTACTATCTTTTAGAAGTTTGTAAATGCATTGGGAAAGGTAAAAAATGCTGAATGTTTTGTCTTGGGCCTAGCATCCTTCTCATTTTTGGTTTGTCCAATTTAATGCTTATTTACAAACTCGAGGACTGATTTTCTTTTTGCTATCAGCATATGTACATGCCTCGTTTGCTGCCTTTTCACCAGTTGACCCTTCTGGGGTCATATTGAACTGGAGGTGGAATTATGCTTCCACCTCTTCATGGTTGGTAGAAGTATCTGAAATCTTCCTTAAGATTTAGCATCCTCTTTTGTTGACCCTTCTGGGGTCATATTGAACTGGAGGTGGAATTATGCTTCCACCTCTTCATGGTTGGTAGAAGTATCTGAAATCTTCCTTAGGATTTAGCATCCTCTTTTGTTTTTTCTTTTTCTTTTTTTAGCCTTGAATCCCAATTCACATAGGGTAAGCCTTATGTATTGCTTCTATAAATTTTGGGTGTCAACAGACCTATGCTTCCAAATTTTGATCTATTTCTTGTAGGTGCACATGAAGAAAAGAAATATGTTTGAGGAAAAATAGCTAAATTAAATGATCTTGTTTACGTTCAACATGATTAGAGACTTCGAGATCACCATTTAAGGATGGAGAAGTTTAATCTTTATCAAGTATCTTTGGTTGGCATTGATTAGGCCGTTGAGTGGATAACTAGAAAGGATGGTGATCTTGTACATGAAAGTGAGGACCTTACATGGAGGGATGTGGAATTATCTACTGGAAGTGATGAAGAGGAAGGTCCAAGCACCAAGGCAATGGCTTCTAAAAGGCAAAGGCTTGACAACAGAAGATGGTTGGCGGCCATTGATTAGGATGACACCGACTTAGAGGAGGAATAAATTCAAATTAATGATTGACACCGATTGATAGAGAGTTATTTTATGCTGTTGACACGAGCATAGAGTTATTTTATGTTGTTGACATGGACATGGAGCTATGTTTTATGTTGTTGATAGTTAATACTTGTTATTTAGTTATTTATGCTTGTTAGTTGTTTAGTTGTTCCAACTTCATTTGTTTTTAACTCTAACTCAATGTTATTAGTCTTTTTTCCGTGTTATTGTTTTGTTACTTGTTGTTTATTTAATGTTATTGTTATATCTTTTATGTTGCTATCATATTTTGCAAACTTAGTTATCATTTATCAAGATGGTGCATTCATTTCAATTTTTGCAAATATTTTATGCAAATTTTTATTTTTTGGTAATAACTATTTGTATTTTTAAAATTAATATATGATAAATATATTAAAAAAAATCTCATCTCAGCCACCCGCCTCTTCCCATCGAAGTTCAATATGAATCTTTTGGTACCTACCATGAAATTTATAGGCACTATTTAATAGTAAGAAGTGTAAAAAAAGACACCCATGCGTCTGGGGTGAGGCAACAGGTCCCTCACAGCCACCTTGCACCGCTAACATAGGGACTGACATGATTTTCAGATCTGACCATCTGATGTTAGATGTTATGTTCAGATTTTAGGTCTTCAGAATTTCTTGATCTGATTGTTATTACTGTTTTGCAAATACCCCAACCCTTAAGGTGTAAATTTGAGTTTCTAAATCTTTTGGCATTATCAGATTTTAGGATCTTCAGATTTTTATATTTTAAGTTTTTTTGGGATTGCCCGATTCTCGTATCTTCCTAAACTTTCAGATTTTTAAACTTTCAGTTTCTGACTATTTTAGCTTTGGAAATGAGTAGATCTTTTTATGATTAGATTAGTGATGGTTACATCCCTTCAAGTCATAGATTGCAGAATCGGCTGATTCAGATCAAGATCGGTTAATTTTTGGATTGGATTGGCTCATGGTGATCTGCTTCTCACCTGGAGGGATGACTGGAGATAAATTCCCGACCGAATTGGCCGGATCGGCTCGGAATGGATCGGAATCGGATTTAAAATTGGACCCTTGATTTTTTTATAAAAGGAATTAGGCCAAATCAGTTGGAATCGGGATTGGGATCTAAATTTTTTTATATTTAATTTTTTTTATTCCGGATTAGGTTTCCTCTCGGAGGATTGGTTGGGATTGTTCGATCAGATATGATCTAGATTGGATTGGTACTCATTGATCTAGATACTGATTCCATTCTGATGATCATTGCTTCAAGCTCAAAGGGTTATTAGGACTCCCTATCATCACACATGGCAGTGAACATGGTAAGTTCTCGTTGATCGACTTGAGTTACATGTATATAGAGAAGGTGCAAGTCTAGCTCCCATCGGCTAGATTAGGATGGAATCTCGTTAAACTTTGCTATGCATTAGATGATCTATACAACGACATAAACCTTATTGGTTAGGTACAGACACGTCGGCATCGAAAACCTATGTTCGGTCTTTCCGTTAACTTTAACGTTAGGAAATATGATGTGAAATGTCATGCTTGATGCATGTTACATTGAGATATGCATAAGATTGTAGGAAGGCATGAAGAAACCATAATTGCCATTTGACAAAATTTCCTTGACTCTTAATGGATATGGGATATCCTTCCCCATTATTCTCACTTAAGGGTTGATTTAGCATGTTGACATGCATGACCTCCTTTTAAATTAGTGGGATTTACCTCTCTAGATGGAGTTTGATACTCTCTTTTTCGGGGAGATGATCGGTGTAGTGTGGGGGACACGGCCACCTACCAGTCTATGATCGGTATACCTCGGGGTGTGCCCATGTTCCATCTGGGGTCAAACACGATGGGGCGTACTCATATGTTACCCAAATTATGAGACTTGATTTTATTGACTTCAACATGTTAAAGTTTTTTTATTGTCCAATGGCCTTGCGGCCAGTTCAACTTCATCGGGTCTTGATGGCCTGTTCAGTCCTTATTGGGTCCAGCAAACTTGCTGTGATCATCACTATTTTCATTTTTTAAAAGCCCATTGGGCTGCTGCTGTCAGTTTTGGGTCTAATGGGCCTGTTATCCCGACCATCCACTGGCTGAACAATCGTGATTTTCTGACTGGATTTCTTCCATCTTCTATCTACTTTCTGCACATGCAGGCGGCTGTTAAGGTGCTTAACATTCAGATTTTGGTTTCTGGGCAAATCTCTGGCATCTGCACCTGCTTCTGGCGTACTCCACCTGATTTACTGAATCTTTATGGACAGGTTCTGAACTTTGAATATTCTGTCTCCTCTGGGTATTCTGCTACCTTTTCAGGTACCGGACAGGTTTTGAGCACACATCCTCAGGTTCTGAATTCTGGGTCTGTTCACAGGGACTGAATAGATGGCTTCGTTTGACTGATGACAGAGCGTTGCTGCAGGGAATGTATAGAGGATCTTCTTAAGCTCAAAACAGATTCTGTTCTCAGGGACGGACAGGGAGTTTTAAGTTAAGTGTCTGTAAGGGTTGGAAATAGGCATGCCAGAGGCCATATTAGAGAGGGGTAGATATAGGTATGTTGGAAGCCATGGAGATGAGAAGGATATAGGTATGTCGGAAGCCATGAGGATAGGAAGGATATAGGCATGCTGGAGGCCATGGAGATGTGTTAGATATAAGCTTGTCAGAGGTCGTCAAAGAGAGTTGGATGTAGGCATGTAGGAGACCATGGAAGAGGGTTTTCAAAGGAGATAATTGGAATTGGAGGAAGGTGTGGTACGTGAGAATAGTATCTAACCATCATCTCTTATTTATCTCTTTATTAATATTTTTTTTTCACGCAGCAACATCAGCAATAGGGAGGGAGGCCACAGCAGGCTCATCAGCATTGACAGCATCAGCAAGGGCTTTGGCCCTTGGTCTGGTGCACAGCAGCAGCAGCAGCAGCAGCATTGACAGCAGCATCAGTGATGCGGGACAAACCGGCTAGACCGGGCTAAACCGAACGAAAACGACTTAAATCGGCGCTAATCGCCCTAAACAGACCTAACGAACCCAAAACGGGCCCAAACCGGCCCAAAATCGGTCCAAACCGACCCGAACAGGTCCGAACCGGACCCAAGATGGTTTGAACCGGGTTAAACCGGCTCAAAACACCCCGAACCGGGCTGAACCGGCCGGTTCAGGCACTGAACCGGCCTGAACCGGGGTGAACCGGACCGAACCGGGTCTGGACCCGGTTGAACCGGCCGGCCGGCCGGTCTGGGCCGCGAACCGGCGACCGGGCGAATCGGCGGTCGTGGGCGGGCGTCGCCCGCGCTCGCGGGCGTGAGCGGGGGTCGTGGCGCCTTCTCCGGGGCTCTCGTGTGGTGGCGTGGCCGCGCCGCAGGAAGCCGCGTACCCCGTGGGTGATTCCGTCGCGAGCGGCTGCACGGGTCTCGTGGCCGTGTCTTCGCCATTGGCTGGGCCGACGTGGCGCCGTCCTGATCGTCGCCCCTCGGTCGCGTGGCCGCGATCGGCGTCGTCGATGCCTGCCGCCGTGGCGCCATCCCGCGACAAAAGGGGGAAGGGGCGGGAGCGTGCCTCGCCCTCGCGCGGACGTCGTCTTCGCCGTCCGGACGCCCTCGCAGCGCCGTCGTCGTCTTCTTCGCGCGGACACCGTGGCCACGCGTCGTGGTCGTCGAAGGGAACGAAGCCGTGGCCTCGCGGGGAGGAGAAGGAAGACATTCGGCGTTGTCCGGCCGGCGGAGGAGGCGCTGGCGGAGGTGCCGTCGCCAGGAACATCGCCGGGGGGGGGTCCGCGTCGCCGAGGCAGGAGGAGGAGATCCGGGGATCGCCGGATCTCCCCTCCCGCCAGCTCCGTCTTCTCAGTCTTCTCTTCTCGTCTGCGCCGTCGACAAGGGGGTCCCGCAGGACCTGTCCGCCATGGGAGGAGGCCGCAGGGGGGGGGTTTAGACCCGGCTATGGCTGCCAGGTAGAGAGGGAACGGGAGGCGGAGGTCGAGGCTAGGCTGGTGTCGAATCAAGAAGGGGAAAGAGGAGAACGGCGCGGAGGCCGGAGGGAGAGGAGGGGGAGGATCGGCGCACCTCGCCGGTTCTGGAAGGTGGAGGGGAGGCCGGGGAACCTTCCCGGAGGTGAAGAGGAGGCCGGCCTCACGCCGGAGGTGGGAGAGGGTAGCGGCGCTCATCGCCGGGGTGGGGGAAGAAAGGGGGCCGCAGCCCCTATGCGGGAGGAACCAACGCCCGTAGGGCTTCCAAAAATTGTATCTCACCTGTATTCTTTGTGCGTACAGGTTCTCCTTATATAGGAAGAGACCGGACGTATTACAAAAGACCCAGTTTAAAGGAATATTTACAGACTTGGACTCACGTAAAATGAATCTAAAATTGTTTTAAAACTCTTAAAAATGTCCCCATCATTAATGATGGGGACATTTTTAAGAGTTTTAAAACAATTTTAGATGTCCCCATCAATCAGTAAGGGTTTCGGCCCTTGTTCTTGATGCACAACAGCAGCAACAAGTCATCAAGGGTGCAGCAGTATCATCTGCAGCAGCATCAGGCCATCAGAAAGGGCTTCGGCCTTTGTTGGCTTCTCCTCCTATTGGGGCAACAGCATCTGAAACATCATCTGCAGGAGAAGCCGTAGTAAGAGGTGGTGGCGGCTAGGGCTGGAAGAGAGGGTCTCCAACCTCTCCCTTGGTGCCGCAGGGTCTGTTTATATATAGAGGGCGCAGCAGCATTGGAAAAGAGTCCCCAAGCCTAAGGATTGCCCAGCTGGCAGTTCCGGTCCAGAGAGGAAGGCCGTGGATCCTCCTGGTTTCCAGGATCCTCCTGGTTTCCAGGATCCTTGCAGGATTCCTCTTGCAGTTCCGGTAAGATGATGGTGCCACAAGGGCACTTTCCTTGTTTTTAGGAGCCCACGATGGGCAGTTGTAGATCCGGTAGAATGGGGAGGGCCATGGTGGCTCCTTCCTGATTCGTAGGGACCTCCAATGGTTCCCGCAGGGTTGATGGCATCTCTCTTCGTTTTAGGAGCTATTGGAAGTAAGGGAAAACCTGTCATTGGTCGGGTAAGAGTCCTGCTGGCCAAGGACTCTCAGATGGCACTCACAATAGCCTTTCATGCATGGAAGGCCGGGTCGGCGACTCTGCAGCGGCCTTGTGTGGGGTTGCCCGAGTCATCGCCAGGTTACCCGACCCTGCGACCCGGTCGCCTAACCCCAGGGCAATTCCTAAGTCAAAATTCTTTTTCTTGTATATATCACTCATACTATTACATACTTTTTTTCTTCTATGTCGATTCACAACTACTCTGCTCCCCCGTTTAATAATATTATAACAATATTTTACTATCACTTATACTATCGCACGTATATAAATTGTATAATCATAAATGTGTTATATACTTAAATTTTATAAAAATATATTTTAACTCTTTTCTCTTTCACACACATCATATTTAATTATATACACAGATAAAACACTCATATTCAATTATAACATAAAAATATAATTTTATTTATGTATACATAAATATATAATATAAAAATATTATTTCTATTTTCTTATTTTTATGTACTTTTATATATATTTTTAATATTTCTTATAATAAAATAAATAAAATCGGACTCCGTCCGACCCAATCTGACCCGGGGTCACGACTTCGTCCGACTTGGTTGGTTTTGGGGCCGACCGACCTCGGGCCGACCCTCGACCTGGCCTTCCTTGCTTTCATGATTTGGTTGTACCTCCTATGTTTTAGGAATTTCCGGTGGGCTGAGTTGGCTCCGATAGCATCTCGTATATTTTACGAACCATTGAATATTTGTTGCTGGTCTGGCGGTATCTTCCTGGTGTTTAGGAGCCTCCGATGGATGTTGCTTTTGATTTCTTGCCATTGATGACCCCCCTAACTCGTAGGATGACCCAGTCCCATCGTTTTCCATCTCGTTGAGATCTCGCGAGAATCTCGGTCTCGCCAAAAGGCCGAGATACGAGATCACCGAGATCTCGCCCCATGTAGACTGGTCCATAAAAAATTTTCTTCAGGAGACTTTGCTTCCTTGATACCCCCTACAAGGGACATTGACCCCTGCAACCTGATCGCGCAGGTCGATCCACAACTACTCTGCGTCCCGTTTATGATAGTGTAAACACATTTAATATATTTTACTATCACTTATACTATCACATAAAAATGTGTTACAAGTTTAATACCATATTAGTATTTAAATAAGATTATATACAAGTTTAAATCTTTTAGAAGCACAAAGATCATCTTTTTGATATTGAAAGTGTTTTGCAATTGTTCATTCACACAGTTGATGTACAAAATGTGTTATATGTTTTCATGTAAACTTATTGATGCACTCCTATTTTTATAAGATATTATGTTATGTTTCATACAAATATACATTTGACCTGAGAATCCGAAATCTGATCTACCGAGATTTTTCCGAGATTTTTCCGAGATCTCTTCTCTTTCATCCCCCTCCCTGAGACGAAGCCGAGATTCGAGACGGCAATCCTTGCCCAGTGCCTTCCTTGCCATTGGATAATCCTTGCTCTTTAGAAGTTTCTGGCCTTACCGGAACTGCAGGATATACCTGCGGTCCTTAGAATTTGCAAGAGTAGGCTCTGGAACAGGCTGCTGAGGTTGCAGGAAATTTCTGTACACACAGGTTAGTCTGTGGGTCAATTTCAGCAATAAGATGGGGCTCTTTTATCATAGAAATACAGCCTATTAGGTGAGGGCATAGGTGGGCTGGAGTTCGATATAAGAAGTGGATTCATTTCATTTCTTATTAGATTAGGACCATTGTGGGCCTATTTTGAGATTAAAATATAGCCCATTAATGACATGATTGGGCTGCACAATTAGCATCAAAATGGGACTATTTTGCCAATGAATTGGGATTAAGATGGGTTTGATTTCAAGACAAATTTCAGCCCACGAAGCATATGAAAAGTGAGCTGACAAGTAAAATTTAGGTGCCAACATAAAAGTCATAGGCCACTTTTCCTACTCATAGGAAGTATCCAATAAGGGAGAACGTAGTTCTGCTCCCAAATCCCAATTACGTATGGATTGATATGACCAATATACTAACAATGATCTAAGATGGCCTGATACCGCATCAAATATTTAACAAATTATTTGTTATACAAAAAAGTATCAAAAATATAACAAATTTAAAACTTGTTAATTATCATTTTCAAATAAAAGATTACAATTATAAATTTGTACAATTCCATTATAGCACTTAGTTTATAGGAGGTAGGGGTGAAAATACAAGGGGTTACATTTTGTATAATCCAAGATATTTATATTTTAATTAGCTTTAATAATGTTAGGATGTATTAACTAATTTCTCTTACTCTAGAGTCCTTTGAATCAACATGGGTGAATAAATATTTTAAAAATTTCTAAGGAATTTGTAGTAGTGAGAGAATACTTCTACAAACATAAAATTTCGTAAGGCCATTCTATAATGAGATTCCTAACATAGCGTTTGCATTGGAAACAAGTAGATAAAAATAGAAAAACAGATAATCTATTTGAGGATGGTAGATGCATGGAATGCCGGATCGGGATCTGGGTCGCGACCCGGACCCGATCCGGTCGGATTTTGGGCCGACCGGCCCGATCGGGATCCGGTTGGTCCGACCCGAGCGGGGGATCCCCTTGGGGCGCGACCCGATCGTCGGGTCACGCGACCCAGCGACTGGGTTGCGCGACCCCAGGATCCCGCAGGGATCCTGCCCCCACGGGAAGACGATCGCTTAAAGTGAAAGCAGCTGAGGGTTCTTGATGCCCCCCGCGCGCTGAGGGCATATAAGGCCCCGAGGGAGGCTCATACCCACCCCTCCCCACTCATTCTAAGCCCTCTAAGCCTTACGTTTTAAGGCTAATTCCCCCCCCCCCCAAGGTTCTTATTTTATTTAGTGAAGGTTAACTTGTTTAATTGTTCTTCTCCTTGTTGTTTACTTTGGTTCACCATGCTTCTCAGTGGTGACACCGAGGTTATGGAGTCAACCGAATGATCGGCTTGGCTACATTGCACTTTCTGTCCGCGGCGGCGGGAAAGTGCAACGATATCTTGTGATAAAGTTATGCACGGTGGTATTTTTAGATTAAAACACCACCTTGCCGGGAATGAAGGGCAATGTGCTCCCGTGCTCTCGTGCTCCACCGGAGGTAAGAGCACAATTCCCGACGGCATCTACTAGAATTGGAAGCGACGAAGGGGAACTTCGAGCGCGCTAAGGATACGATTCGGGAAGAATTGCGAACCGGCGTGACATTCCGTACACATATATGGAGCCGAGGACAAGAGCGTTCGAACATTGGTCGTGATATAGGCCTCGAAGATGGTATGTATTATGTATTATTTATCTCTTTCCCTAATAAGTTTATTACCTTTTTTACTTCTATGTTTGAAAATTAGAGGATCTTTATCGGGCTATGGAGACAAGTCGGAAGTCATTCGTCGACGACGACCATTGCTCCGCACCGGCCGATCAATTGGTCAAGGATCGGGAGTGGAAGGATCTAACCCGTACTGTGGAGGAGGAGATTCATGATCTCGCTCGAGATGATGACCCGAGAGTGGGTCCGTTGATCCTGTTGTCACCGACCCGACGAACGCCAAACATCGATAGCGACGGCATTGAAGAATTTGAAAATTTGCAAAGAAAAGATCGGACGAGCGACATCGAGGTGGTTCTTCCATCGCGTATAGTATACCGACGAAATCTTTGCCGCGAGCGGACCGTACTATGAAAACATGATCGACACCATCGGTGATGTTGGAAAAGGAGTGCACTGGACCTAACCGAAAGGAGATATACAACGTATATCTTCCCGTGGAAGGTGGACGATACAAGAAAGTACGTCGGAAATCCTTTGAAAGGATTTGGGATGAAAGAGGTTGTACGTTGATGACGGATGGTTGGACCGGTAAGCTAACTTCTGCAAACGATTTTACTTAATTTGTTTTATGTTATACCTAATTTGTTAATATTATTCTTAACGGGTATAACTAAAAAGACGATGATAAATTTTCTAGTTTATTGTCGGCGGCCTTGTGTTTTGGAAGTCGGTTGATGCATCGGGAAGGTCGAGAACTCCGAATATCTTTTTGAGTTGATAGATAGAGTTATCCGGGGAGATAGGGGAGGACGGGGTTGTCCAGTAGTTACGGACAACGCGTACGCATACAAGCGGCCGGTCGAATGTTGATGGTCGAGGACCGAAAATGTATTGGACACCGTGTTCCGCGCATTTTCTACAGATTTAATGTTAGAGGACATTTGCAAAGATAGTCAAATAGGCCAAGGTTGTGAAGTTAATTTATCTCATCATTCATCTACAACCAGCTTCATCCTTAACCTAATGAGGGAACTACGAAGGAAGAGAGCTTCCTCGGACACTGGTGCCACCCGCTTTGCCTCCCGTTATATCTCCTTAGAGTCTATTGACTCATAGGAGGGCTCTTTGTCACGTGGTCATCTCGGGGTGGGGTACTTGGTTACTTAGATGTAACCGTCGAGATAAGCGGAAAGGGAGGAAAGTTGAGGAAACGATTGAGAGCGGAGATTTACGGAAAGTTGCGAAGAAGACGTTGAGCATTGTAAGTCCTATAGTGAAGGTGCTAAGGATAGTCGACGGTGATAGAAAAGCGGACGTGGGCTATACATACGATGCGATAGATAGCGCGAAAGGATGAGATTGCAAAAACCGTGTCGACTTTGATAAGTGGTGGGACATTATTGACGAGTCGGTGGGAGCGAATATTACATCGACGATACATCTTTGCGGGTATATTTCATTTCTCTTTTACTTCATTCTTTTGTATTTGAAAATATGATTTGATTGATTAGTAACATTTGTATCTTCTTAGGTTACTTCTTGACTCTAATTCTTCGTTACGATCAACAATTCAAGGCAACAAATGAATTACTTGATGATGTCAAAAAGGTTATCACGAGGATGCTTGATGATGATGATCGGTCGATAATTGCATGCAACAAGATGTATCACTATAGGATGCGGTCTAATCATTTGGGACGACGAAGTGGAGCGAGTTGTTATGCTCACAGAAGTCCGAGTAGTTATCCATTAATTCTTTATATTAACATTGATTATTAATCCTCGACGTAGATACGCTTTGTAGGCGATTGGTGGATGGACCATGGCAAAGCACCCGGTTATGAAGATTTGGCGGATGTGGCTATCGAGTGCTAGCAAACGACTTCGGCATCCGGTGTGAGAGGGTGGTCGACGTTGGCCCCGATCCACACAAAGCGGCAGAGAAACAAAGGTTGCGTCCAAACGACTTGAAGACCTTGTGTATCGCCACTACAACACGAGGCTCAAGTTGAAAAATCTAGATAGAATGAAGCGAAAATCAACGGAAGAACAACGGTGGAGGACGGCCGATTCGGTGGTCAAATTGAGGAACCAATGATCCGAGAGAGGAAGACATCGACTTGGATCGAATCTTTGATGAGAGAAATCCATTAGGAGCGTGGGTGAATGATCGAAGGGATGGGCGAGCACGAGTTCAATCACGAAGATTGACAATGGGCTGAAGGCGTGTGGCCCGACGACGTCCCTCTCGCCCCGAATTTCGATTCCGCCGCCGTGGCAAAGAGAAGGAAGACCGGTGAAGGATGCGGCCAGAGGTGCACGGAGTAAGGGAAAGGGTAAGCAAATTTTCGCCGATCCTCTTGACATAGCGGATGCGAGACACTCGACGAGGATCGAGAAGACACTCCGGAGCACGACATCCGACCGGTATCAAACTTCGGAGGATTCTTCTTCGAAGAGACGGCGGTGATGGAGTGGGACACCGGGGCGGGGAGCCACGTTTTCAAGTAGGCGAGAGATCCGCGGATGTGGGGAGAGCTCCCTCTACGGCGAACGCTTATTTGGAGAAGACCGGTATACCCGCGCGACCCGAAGACATGGACCGTGGGGGCGAGGTCGCGAGGGTGGAGGAACTTCAACATACAACGGCATGGTGGACATCGGTACCATGGATATGAACGAACCGACCTACGGGTATGATTCATCTCGAAAGCTCTTGGTTTCCTACGAATGACCAAGAGTGGAGTGGGATGAGTTATAGATCACCCAGTGGACACCCCGATTCAATCCCCATACGAACATTACTTTGGTGGTTTTTTAGGACCCGAGTAGCGACATTAGGGTCATTGTAGGGGACTCCGGAATATAATATTCATCGACGTATGTCAATACGTATATAATACAATGTCGTGGGAAGAGTATAAGGCTTATGTAGAAAATGAAGATCAAGTCAAGTTTATGTAAACGGTTGGGTAAAGTTTATACTTCTGTTTTTTCAGATTTTTTTCGACATTTTTTCGATTTTTTTTCGAATTATCAAAAAAAAAAAATTAAATAATTTGGATCGGACCGGGTCGCGACCCGCGACCCGGTCGGACCGGGTCGGCCCAGAGCCGGGCCGACCCGGTCGCGATCCACGATCCTGCCTTCCTTGGGTAGATGTATTGGATGTCTCCTTACATTTCTTTGGGATATTTGGATGGTTTGAAACTTAAAACAGGGATACTTCTCCAAAAAAACATGTTTTGACATGTCATCCAACTTTTTCACTTATACATATATGGTCTTTATCCTACTATGCTCCAGTCGACATCATTTTTCTCTGAGCTTGAGTGGTAGACTTTTTCTTTATCTAATGCTTATGAATAGTGTTTACGCATGGCTTGTTTTTTCAATTTTTGGCATTATTATATGTTTTCTCTTTATTTCTAACATTATCAACAGAAAAAATAGGATTCGTTGTGATCATTTTCACATTTTTTTTTGCGTTTATGAATGAACTATATCCAGCTTCCTACAATAGTCATGTGAAATTTTCTTTTCTGATGGTAACATATTTGCAACAAAACGGCCATAGAAAAGTAAATCTGAACAAATTTTGATCTTCAGTCCAAAGTGACTTCAGGAAACAAAAATGGTAGTGAAAAAAAGGTGAAGAATGCTCAGATCACAAAATATTGAACTCGAGAAATATGAAACATGAGAAGCAAAGACAAACAAGGCAAGATTGTTTCCCTGCAATTAGAGTTGCAACTGAGCCTATACACACCAAATAACTCAAGGATCAATTAAAGTTTAACTCATTTTGTTCAATGTAGTAAATTAGCAAAGCTTGAATCAAACAAAACACTTGACTTGTAACATGTCAAGTATGAGTTGGTCCTTTCTCGACTCAATAGAGTTTAAAAGTAGCTAGTTCAAGTACTTGACTAACCACTCAATAAGGTACTTGATTAAGTACTTCTATAATTACTTTGATAAATATATAATATTAACTTGAATATTTATTTAATCTACTGATAAGTACATAAATTATAGCTATGTTTAATTATGTCATGTCAACAATATATAGGAGTATATATACATATCTAAACAGAGCACTTAGTTATAACCCCAAACCTCTCTCGTCTGGCATAGTCAAATCCAATTTAACATGCACAAACCTCAAGGATTGATGCACTGAACATTTCCAGATCTCTAAGGTGAACTTGGAAATCTTGAAAATAGACGGGCGCAGCTTAAGCACCAGCATTTCCAAAAATGAGATCCTTGGACCCTATCATCACATCTAATGGCACCATTTCGAGAGGAAATCTAGATAAATGATAGAAGATTTTTGTGCAGTACTTTGATGTGCGAAGAAACTAATGGCCAACTCAACTCAACCTTAATCCAAAATTAATTAGGGTCAACTATATGGGTTTTATCTCCATTCAAAATGTTTTTCAATGGATTCTCTCTACTACAAAATATTTTCTTCTTAAAAGTCTACTTTTATATAATTTACATATAAAACTAACTTTAAAAGAGTTTTCACTAAAATCATTAGATCTCTGTATAATTTTCCATTTAATCCTATAATAACCTGTTGGCACCTAAATTTTGCAATAATTGCATTAATTATAGGAGCACTTAATCAGGTACTTTATTGAGTGGTTAGTCAAGTACTTGAACTAGCTACTTTTAAACTTTATTGAGTCGAGAAAGGACTTGCTCATACTTGACATGTTACAAGTCAAGTGTTTTGTTTGGTTCAAGTTTTGCTAATTTACTACATTGAACAGGTTGAGTTGAACTTTAGTTGATCTTTGAGTTATTTGTTGTGTATGGGCTCAGTTGCAACTCTAGTTGCAGGGAAACAATCTTACTTTGTTTGTCTTTACTTCTCATGTTTCACATTTCTCGAGTTCAAGATTTTGTGGTCTGAGCATTCTTCACCTTTTTTTCACTCTCATTTTTGTTTTTTGTAGTCACTTTGGACTGAAGTTTAAAATTTGTTCAGATTTGCTTTTCTATGACCTTTTTGTTGCAAATATGTTACCATCGGAAAAGAAGATTTCACATAACTATCACATGACTATTGTAGGAAGCTGGATATGGTTCATTCATAAACACGAAAGAAATATGAAAAGGATCACAACGAATCTTATTTTTTCTGTTGATTATGTTAGAAACAAAGAGAAAATATATAATAATGCCAAAAATTGAAAAAACAAGCTATGCAAAAGTATTGTTCACAAGCATTAGATAAAGAAAAACTCTACCACTCAAGCCTAGAGAAAAATGATGTCAACTAGAGCATAACAGGATAAAGACCATACATGTATAAGTGGAAAAGCTGGATGCATGGATTGCAGAATCGGCCGATCCGGATCGGGATCGGCCGATTCTTGGATCGGATCGGTACCCACCAATCCGATTCCAGCCCGAACTACCGATCCAGCCGGGACTCCTGGCTGGATCGGTCTGAATCGACCGGATCGGTCGATCCTGGACCGATCCAGGTGGATCGATCCGGGAATCAGTCGATCCGGACCGATTCCCTAGAACCCGGAAGGGTCCAGAATCGGATCGATTCAGGACCCGATTCCGGACCATTTTCTGGTCCGATCCCCCCCAATAAGGGGGAGATCGGACCGATTCCCCCTTTCCACCCCTCATTCTCACTTCCCCCCTCCCCTTCATTGTCTAGGGCTCCCTTTAGACCCCTCCCCTCAATAATCCACCTTAAACATTGGCCGATCCCCCCTAAACAGGTAAATTTAGGGGGGTCCGATCCCTTCTTCCCCCTTCCCTTTACCGCCATAAAAATAATTTTTCTTCGGGGGGCGTTGCCCCCCTAATACCCCCCACAAGGGGCGCTGCCTACTCTGCGTCCCGCTGATAAAAATAAATTTTTTTCGGATCCGCGACTACTCTGCGTCCCGCTGATTCCCGCTAATGATAGTGTAAACATATTAATATATTTCACTATCACTTATACTATTACATATATAAAAGATTCATAATCATAAATATATATTATATACTTAAATTTACATAAAGATCTATTTTAACTCTCTTCTCTCTCTCTTTTATATAATAATTTATACTTATATGATAGTTTCTTGAAAGGAACTTACATTGTATGACATTATTTGATAGAATGTTATCCATATTATTTTTTATTTTTTAAAAATTTTTATTTATTTCTATGATTTTTTCTGATTTTTTGGGGATTTTTATGATTTAAAAAATTTAAAAAAATTTGTCCAATCCGGACCGATCCAAGACGCCCTTTCTTCCGGAGGATCGGCCAATCCGGACCGATCCGATCCCGATCCGGATCGGATCGGTGGTCTCCGATCCCGATCCCGATCCCGATCCCGCGATCCTTGGCTGGATGACATGTCAAAACATGTTTTTCTGGAGAAGTATCTCTTGTTTCAAGTTTCAAGCTTCAAGCTTCAAGCCATCCAAATAGTGCAAAGAAATGTAAGGAGACATCCAATACATCTACCATCCCCATATAGATTGTCTGTTTTTCTATTTTTATCTACTTGTTTCCAATGCAAGCGCTATGTTAGGGATCTCATTATAGAACGGTTTTACAAAATTTTATGTTTGTAGAAGTATCCTTTCTCTTCTACAAATTCTTTAGAATTTTTTAAAATATTTATTCACCCATGTTGATTCAAAGGACTCTTTAGAGTAAGAGAAATTAGTTAATAGATCCTAACATTATTAAAGCTATATAAAATACAAATATATTGGATTATGCAAAATGTAACCCCTTGTATTTTCACCCCTACCTCCTATAAAATAAGTGCTATAATGGAATTACCCAAATTTATAATTGTAATCTTTTATTTGAAAATGGTAATTAACATGTTTTAAATTTGTTATATTTTTGGTATTTTTTGATTTTTTTGTATAAAAATTAATTTGTTAAATATTTGATGCGATATCAAGCCATCTTAGATCCTTGTCAGTGTGTTGGTCATATCAGTCCATACGTAATTGGGATTTGGGAGCAGAACTGTGTTCTCCCTTATTGGATACTTCCTATGAGTAGGAAAAGTGGGCTTTAGACTTTTAAACTGCTGACTGAGAATCTTCATGAAGAGAGAGGCACATACAAAGACAATAAGAGGACTGTAGTGACTTCAACTGCATAAAGGAGAAAAGTTGGGTGTAGATCTGAAAGCACATATTGAGAATCCATCTGAAGACATTTTTCAACATGTTTATGATGTATACATTTTAAAAACCTGATTAAATTTCCTTAATTTTTATCCTACGTATGGGCATCAGAATGCGAAGAGAAGAAATAGAGATTTATTGGGGGCAAAATTACTCAATAATAAAACAAAGTAGAAGCTCACAAAAGTTTATAGACTAATTCTACAAGTTCGACTACAACATGAAGTGGAAGAGTACCTACTAAAGTGATCTCCTTTGACAATGCTGTTCTGGGATTGTTAAGAATATCTACCAGACTTGTGCGATGCTATCCTTTCTTTTAAGAGTTAGCTAGTTCAATTGGCTTATTATGTAGGGGAATCATTTGCTGGGCATATTGAGGATAAGTATTTGTAAGGTGTCTGCCTGTCAGGGTAGTTGCTTAGCTTCATTTAATTTTGATTTCTTCAATAAATCTTTGAGATGGATGCTACTAATTCAAGCATTAAATAAGATGCATTAAATAAGATCTTTCTGTTGGCTTTCATACAATGTTATTCTTTCAAAAAAAATTTTCATTTGGTTGGCTTTCTTTGCAGGGAAATTCCTTGCTGATCGTCGGGGCAATGTGACTTCTGGAGGTGGTCAACAATCAAACAGTGGTCACAATTTGCTTCAGTTGGTTCCAGTTTCTTCATTGGGCGTTCATAAGAACACAGTGGCAAGTCATTTGCAGCAACATATTGTTCCTTTGTAGAAGGCTGGCTCAATGTCACATTTTAGATATTTTTCTTTTTAGGCAACACAACATGAGATGGAAGCAGAGAGATGGCTAGCTATAATTGAAAAAGCAGAAGTTCTCAACATTGAAACTCAGTTGGAAGGTTGAGTGCGTTGCATTTTTTATTACATACCGTTCAACTTGAATTGTCATTGCTCCTATAAAATGTGTTCTAATTAATGCACCAGTTGTAGTGTAAAGTTACCTTCAAATAAATTTTTATGCATTATTTCTGATATATTCAATGTTTTTTTTCTTTCAAGGCAATGATTGCCCATTTGATTGCTATATTGCAGGGGTATCACTTACTGAGCCCAAAGATGATGTGCAATTGGAAGGTTGTCAGCCATCAAAGGTGTGTTTGCTTCATTTTGCTTTAGTTGTATCAGATGATCCTTGATATTATCTATTGGTTTAGTTCATGTTGTTTGCGATGTTTCTAACTTTCCCAGGAAACTGGTGAATGCATTGAAAAAAAGAAAAGACATGAAGCATGTGTTCAAATCGGTGTAACCAAATTAGAAGGTTGGTACATGTCATCTAGGTGGTAACATATGCACCAACTATGATTTATCTTTTGTAATTCCGTAGCCTTTGCTTTAAATTGTTCCTTGGAACTAGTTTACCTATCTGGTGGCTTTTCCTTGTGCATTCAGGACTGTCATAAATGCAAGCTTGATTCACTTTTTTTCTTTAGAGAGAGGGTTTACCCGTTTGTTCATTCTGATTTTCCCTGTAGGAAAATCTTTGATGGATACACAGAAAAGTAAGCAGTTGGAAGGTGGCCAGCAGCCGCACAAGGATCACCTGTTGTTGCAAGTGTTGAAGCCATTTGTCTCAGCCGACACTTTAGATAGGGCTTTATCAGAAAGGTCATTAGATGTTACAACGCCAACCTGTAACATGACTAAGATTTCAGATGGCGTGCAAAATATGAAGCCTGCAAGAGGAGAGCAGGCTCAAGCCCTAGAAACAGGTTGCGAATTCCAACAAGTGAATTTTGGAAATAATGAAGGAACAGAAGTCATGAAACCCTGTGTTGTTTTACCCTTTGATAGGATTTCTCCAGCATGGAAAGCAATTGAATCGATGGAGGTTTTTAGTTTCTTGCCACAACGGCCTCACTTTAGCCCTCTGCAAGGACATTGCAATGAACTTCTCGAAGGAATGGCAATAGGACTGTTCGTGGCATTTGACAAACTGGTTAACAGCATACGTGAATTACAAATTGGTGATTCTGAAGCTGTTTTTGCAGAAAAGTTGAAGCTAATTAAGCACTTGGATGAACATGGGTTTGATGTCCGGTGTGTCCAGGCTCGTCTTGAGTGGCTCTCCAGAATCAAGAATGACCATGAGCAGCACGAGGAGGAGAAACTGGCATTGCAGCAGATGATTGTTGAGGAGAGAGATAGAGGACAAGAGCTTACCAACGAGACTGTGTCCATCAACACCTGCATAAAAGAGTTGGAGGACCAGAGATCTGCTGTTGTCAAGAAGATAGAAATGATTGAGCAAAGAATTTCTGAACTTGTGAGTGAGGAGGATGAAGCAGCAGAAGCTTCTCTTTCAGCTGAACGTAAATTTGATGAAGCACTTTCTGCGTCTTGGTGAACTTAGATTACAGAAGAAGACTGTCTTTGCTGAAGATGGAACTTTGACAACGGATGTTTGCAAGCACGGTTGTCATTTTTGTCTTCGTATCCGCGCAAGAAGTTTCTGAAAGAAGTAATCTATACAGACTCTGATCAAGTGCAACTAGGCCTGTCAAGTGGCCTTTTTAAAAGCCTATTACGCTGGCTGGGCTTAGACCCTGTAAATATGTTAAGCGGGCTAAATGAAGAAACCCAACTCAGCACGTCCTTCGACCGGTTACCAGATGCCGCTTCGAGTACATATTGCTTGCGCATGGTTTTGGGCTCGGCAACTATGGTGCCTGCGACCATGGCGGAGAAGAGTTTCAACTTGGTTAACCCTCGAGTGGAGTACCTTCGCCATGCCCGTCGGAGGCTAGGCCATCATCTGCTTCATCTCCTACAACTCTGATACATTCTCTTCTTCCACAGGTCTTCCGATTTGGTATGAAGCAACTGCTAGCTGCCTGGATTCCCTTAAAAGTAGCTTGCTTTAAGTTCAAGTTTTGCTACTGCAGCTGTTTGCTAATGGAGGAGCACCGGCTTTGCCACTCCTCCCCTCCTGTATGCTATCGTCTATAATGTCTTTGGGCACACTCCTTTCCTATATTGAGCTTCTGCTTCAGCTGAAAATGGTGTCCGGTCACCATTTATGGATTCAAAATCTATGTTTCAAAAAAGTCAACAAAGAATATTTTAGTTAAGAGTTAAGACAAACCATATCACTAGCCATACACTCGATTAATGATTTTTCAATTGGTAAAGCTACCACTTTTAACATTCCAAGAAAACATTGACCATCAATTCTGTTGTTTCCCCTTGGGAGAATAGAAGAATATTTTTGGATATGCATTTTTGTATTAGTTTTTCAACATAGCTCGGTGTGAGTCATGTTGATGGAGAACTTGCACAAAGGAAACAGTGTAGTTCGAAGAGAGAGATGCTTTTAGCATTGTTTACATCTCAGCTTTTAGCTTCTGCTCTATCAATTCCTAGCACACCAAAGAAAACATTATTATAATTTATAGGAATGTTCACAGTTTCCAACTTTTGCCCATACTGTTGATTTACTTAGTGGCACAAATCGAAGTACCATATATGAGAGCTATTTCAGTCTGTGATTTTCACTTCACCTGCGTGCATACCCATGGAAGGGTGACGGATATTTGGATTAGCTATCGTCTTATCTGGATTAAGAGGAATTGTACAAGTTTCGGAAGCCTGCTTCTATCAGGATTCCACACAGTTTACATTTTATATGGTCTTGGTCCTGATGAAATAGTAAAATTTAAGTGGATAAAATAAGGTATTATTATATAATAGTAATAATATTAGTTAGCATTATTATAATAAAGTTGATCAAACGCATTAGTGGTGAAAGTGGTGAAAATGGATTGCTTTACTCTGCCCTTCTTGGGCTCACAGCTGGAAAATTGCATTGCTCAAGGCAAAAGAGTGAATAAACCAAAAAGTAGTAATACAAGAAATGTTACAGTACAACAATTGGATTGTGTATCAGCAGAGTCTAGAGAGAGAGAATAGGCTGAAGGTTTCTATACGAAAAATTAAAACCAGAGAACAAACTCTTGTCCCACAGTAGCTCATTGGCCATAGTAAATTTATTTTACAAATGTAGACGGCGGTGGATGCACCTCCGTTCTTTTGCTTACGCACAGACTATATTCTAAGGTTGATTTTTTTTCTATATTTGCTCGTTAATTTAGATTTCCAAGCATGATAGAATTAAAAATTATTAGTTGCTTAATTAGTGAACGTTAACTGCTTGGCTCCTCTTTCTATTGCCTCTCTCCACAACCGGTTAGTAAAAAAAAAAAACTTAAGCACTGAAATTATATTTTTTTTTTACTATCATAGGATATTTGATTTGAGTGGTAAACTGAACCTTTTCTAAACTTCGTTTTACTGTCAGGCCGAATCCTTGATATCTAGTTGCTATTTTTATTTTTTATTTTTTTTGCAAACTTGGTAGAAAATAGGCAATAAACAAAATCATTACACAAGGTGATAATTGTAACCTTTTTTTATGTTTTCTGCAATTCCTTGGATTGAGTACACACCACTAGTAATATAAGAAATGACAAAATATACTAGGTTTTAATATATTATTGTTATCATATCTCACCAAAGATGAAAGAAGATAGATAATTAGTTAATTTTGTATTATATTTACTAAGTTTTCTTATATTTTAGATGGAAGTAAGTGAGAGTTTGAATGTTGCATATAAAACATATGTGTCAATTGCTGAAGTTGAGACATATTACTTGACATCACATCCTTGTAAGTAAATTTCAAGATTTTATTTTTAATTTAATGAGAAAATTATAGAAGATGAGAGTAAAAGAGTGATATATAACTATTGCAATATCACTTTTACATATTCAAAATATGTGGAAACTAGTCATTTGTTACGGCATACTACTCAGTATTTTAAATATCTTTCACAAAACAAGAGCTTACGAATTAGTCAAAATTTTAACTTTAAATTTGATCAAGCATTCTCACGATTTGAATTAACAAAAATGATTAATATAATAGGACTACTTTCTACATTTGTCAAGTACATGGCATTTAATAATTTTGTTAGAAATCTTAATCTAGAATTTGATAGTGTCTTGAAACACAATTAAGGCTGATTGTGAGAAGATATATAAGAATGAGAGAGTAAAATTGAAGAAAATATTGACTAATAAATGTGAAAATATAATTTTCACTATAAATTTATTGACATCAAATTGGGATATATAAATATCACAATTTATTATATTGATCTTGAGTGAAAATTACATAAGCAGATTATTAAATTTTTAATAGTTTAATAACCACATACTGGCTATTCACTCCCAAAAGTTCTTTTAAAATATCTTATGAATTGGAAAATTGATAGAAAAATATTTGGTCTCACTTTGGATAATGCATCTAGTAATGACATTTTTAAACTAGTGAGAAGAAATCTTATAGAGAAATAATCTTTTTTCTATATGAAAAATATTTTCATATGAAATAGTGCACACATATTTTGATCTTAATTATGAAAGATGGTTTAAATGAAGCCTACTCTTCAATTTACAGTGCTCATGAGTCAGTAAAGTATATTCAATCATCACAAGCACAAAAATAAAAGTTTAATGAAATTATACATGTTGGATTATTTGGGAAAAATGGTTTTCCATATGACACTCCCACCCTATAGAACTCATATCACATGATGTTGGATGTTGCGCTTTCTTACGGAAAAGTTTATATGGCATTGTAGGCATGTGATACCAGTTTTATTTGTGCTCACACACTTGAAGAATAGTCAAAGGTAGAGTTAATATGTAAATTCTTAAAAGTCTATTATAATGCTAAAATTACATTTTTCAAAGACCGATGAACCTAATTTAAACATACCTTTTAGAGAAATTTTAATGTAAAGAAAGTGAGAGACAAGAAATGTAAAATTCAAATGACTTAGTGTATTATAAGATGGTCAAGATGCAAAAGAAATTTGACAAATAATTGTCATAAATAGAAGATTCTGCATTGTTTTTTGCTATTGCAATAGTGCTCAACTATATGTATAAGTTGATGTTTATTACTTATGCGTTAATGGATCTTCTTGATCTCGAGATTTCTCTGAACACAGTTCGTATTAAACAAAGCATCTATGATCTTTTTGATGCTTATTCACAACAATTTTACTTCCTCAAGTATGAACGAATGCAATCTTCATACACAAGGAAATGAGGATCTATCATTAGGAGAAAAATGTAGAAGTCGATATTTTGAATGAATTTGACTAATTTCTTCATTTATAAATTTTATTGCAAGCTCAAATCTGAATTTGATCGGTATCTAGATAAGTGTTGTATCTTGAAGTCAAAAAAGTTTTACTATTTTTGCACGTTGGAAGGATAACATGGTCAAGTATCCAATGCTTTCAAAATTAGCATGAGATATTTTAAGAATTTCAACATCTATAGTTATTTCAAAATCTACATTTAGCACAAGTGGAAGAACTATCTACTAATTGACCAATATAGAAGTTCTTTGTGTCCAGGTAAAACTTTAATTTGTGCACATGTTTAGTTAAAAGATAGCATGACAAGTTTATTAACTTTTCTATAATTTATATAATACACCAATTACCTTATTTTCTTTCTTCAAGAACTCACTTTGTCTTTGGGTACTTAAGTTGGAGTTTTAAATGTTTATTTCTAATCTCATGATTATCAAGTACTTTTGTTTCTATCTTTATCATTTTCAATCATCTTTATTTAAATGATTCCTTCACTTTAAATAACTTTTTATATGTATTGTTTTGTGACTTATGTAGATACTTTTATGAATTTATAGAATTTTTTTTTAAAATTTGATTTACCTGGATGTTAAAGTAGAGATAAAGAAAGTTGATAAAATTGAAAAGTCTATCCACCATGTTTTGGGCATTAAGAGTTTTGATGGGTTTTGTGAAGGGAACAACGCCCCTTGCTTGTAGTATGTCTTAACCTGGTTAAAATTTTGTTTATATTAATTTAATGACTCATGTAAATACTTTTTTGTATTCATTTAGTTTTTTTGAGGTTATAATTAATTTGATTATGTTATATATAACCTTGATATTGTATCAAAGTTTATGATCAAGTAAAAGTTCATCTGCAAAAGCATCAAACATGCATTTATAATGTGCAAGTGCATGGCCTTTAACAAATCAATTTTTGCAATTTATCTCTATTTGCATTCTTGAAATTTTTGTTGAATTTTATAGGCCAATGGAGCTTCAGGCATGGATGTGAGTGGTGATTGTAAGCTACAGTGTTTGGAGCTGAAAGCAAAAAGAACATATTGTTTTGTGACTTATTGATGAGAAGCTAAGCTAGTTGTTAAGAAAGTTGGGGAGTGATCTTTGTTATGAAGATTTAACTGCTAGTCTTCTTGAAATGGATGCCACTATGCCATTCATGACTTCGATTTTTTTACCAAAGAGAACTGCCAAAAAAGCAAAATCTTTTTCATAGCATGTCAATATCTCCTCTATGCATATTAGCCTATTCTAATGCTTTCCCAATTGTTTACTTTCACTTTTCTCTTGAAGTTCCCTATGTAACTCAAGGGTGAGGTTTAAGATGTTGTATGCTAGTTCAAAAGACATTCAATAGGGAACTAGATGGTATTCGGGTGGAACTGCAAGCTATTGATCCAACTCAGATGGGTCTCAATGCTATTTGAGTGGGCCACTTGAGTACCTATGATGGTATGCAATGGAGACTAATTCTTGTAAGCAACTTTTACTAGATTTTGTAGGTGCTAGCCTTGTCAAAATATGATATGAATATGTAGCTGTAGTGTCATAATATAATATTTGACGTACTTTAAGACATTGATGATTAATATCATGTTTTAGAATGTTTGGTTACGATTTTTTCTTTATTTTTGAAAAAAAATAAAAATAAAAGAGATAGGATGTTTAATTAAGTTTTTTAAGTCCTCCATCTTTTTTAGAAAAACCACAACCTTCTTCTTAAAGCTTTTTTAAAATTTAAATAAGAAAGGACTTGTTTTATTTTCGAGACATACTCGAAGATAAGAGCGTGAAGGGTGATCTTCACATAAGGAGGACAAACACCTACATGGTAGGGCTTCTTCATGCGAGGAGGAGGCAGTCGGTCGCATGCTGACGAATGCCTAGATGAGCAGGTAGGGCTGTTCATTGTTCGGTTCAACCTGAAAAATCAAACCAAATCAGTACTTTGGTTTGGTTTCTAGAACCCTTCAAACCAAACCAAACAGGTAAACCGAATAACCCGAATTATATTAAATATTTAAGTTTAAGTTATATATAAGATAGTATTTATGTATTTTTTCTTATAAAAATAAATTTGTTTTAAGTGTTTTTAAGGTAAAATTAATGTAATCTATGAATACATACACAAGATTTTAATAGAATGTGATTTAAAATGAACAAAATAAAATTATATATTGATATATCTACTATACCTTAATAAAATATGGTTTGAACTGAATCGAACCAAACCAAACAAATGTTTAGTTTGGTTTGGGAGATAGTTTGATTTGATTTGATTTAGTTTGATTTTTAAATATTTTTTCTCAAATCAAACCAAACCAAACCATGAACACCCCTACGAGCAGGCATGTTGGAACAATCCTTGTTATTGTCTCCGCAACCTCCTTCATTTTTTGTCTTTATCTTCGCATTGTCGGAACACATGTCATCCTTGTCATCATGGAGAAGATGGGAGAACTGGGCTGTGGCGGAACAAAGGGTGGTGCAGAAGGGGGCACGTGAGGCCTGGGGATTGTGTCAGAGGAAAGGGTATGGGGGGGACTGTTGCTGGGATGGGGTGCTGCATGGGTGGATGGTCATAGGGAGGGGGGAGGGGGGCTGTTGCAAGGGTGGGGTGTGGCAGAACAAAGAAGGGGTTGTTGCGGGGGTGGGGGTGCTACGGGGGTGGGTGGTCATAGGGAGGGGGAGGGAGGGGGAGGGAGGGGGTTTGGGGTGCAGAAGAGGGGCTGCTACACAGGTGGGGGTGCTATGGGGGTGGGCAGTCGCAAGGAGGGAAAGGGAGGGGTATGGGGTGCAGCAAAACAAAGAGGGGGTATATGAGGGGGGCTGTTGTGGGGTGGGGCTGCTACGGTGGGTGGGGGTGCTGCAGAATAAAGAAGGGGGGGGGGTACTATAGGGGTGGGGCTAATTGTTAAGATATTTTCTTTAAAAAAAAGAAATAAAAAAATAGAAACGGACGCGCGCGGGCTTCGCGCGTCTGTTTCCATGTATTCCCCCCTTGCCATTGGAGAGCATCCGATATGTGCGCTCTCTCTCTCTCTCTCTCTCTCTCTCTCTCTCTCTCTCTCTCTCTCTCTCTCTCTCTCTCGGGCATATGGACTCCGCACGCTCTGTCTCTCTCGAGGGATTTTCTGATTCCAGCGCTCGGACCAACAACGAGGGCTTCTTCCTTCTTCTTCCTCCTCCTCCTCTTCTTCTTCTTCTTCATTAGAAGCACTCAAAGCAAGATCGGTTCGCATAGCTCTCCTGAAGGACGTGCTGACGGGAGAGAAGGGTTTCGCCTACCCGAGGGTCGTCGTATCTCTAGGAGGACGTTGCCACGAGAACCGCACGTCGGTTGGCAATAGAACTCTTAGTTCTAGCGACTACGCGCTTCGACCCGACATGCTATGTTTCTAACTTCATTTATTTAATTTTAATCTGTTCGTATAACTGCGTTTTTGTCGATTTTCAGGTAGACGACCCAACAATCTAAGAGTTCTATTTTACCAGCATATTATTTCTGTGTTAGGAAGCATCTATACATGTAAAAAAAAAAATAGTCATTCATATATACGTTCATATACGTTTTGTTTAAACATTCTTGTCCGAACGTTGTAGTTTAGACGTTCTAATTTAAACATTGTTGTCTAAACATTTCTATTTGAACGTTCTTATTCGAACGTTGTCTTTTAAATCTTATTTGAACATCGTTGTTTAAATGTTCATACGTTCTTGATAAGACGTACGTAAACGTTCTTGTTAAGACGTATTTAATCGTTCTTATTTAATCGTGCTTAGATGTTTGTTTAGTCAAGATAAATTAATTATATTCTTTGTTGATTTAAAATATTGACAAACAACTTGATATATTCATTTACCGATTGTTGTTCTCTCCATTCTCATGGCTAGCTTAATAACCAGAAAAACTCTTATATGTTTTTACTTGAACGTTGATTTTGAAACGTTATTATTTAAGCGTTTTTATTAGAATGCTATTATTTAGACGTTCTTACTTGAACGTTGATCTTTAAACGTTCTTATTTGAATGTTATTGTTTAAACGTACTACGTTCTTGTTTGAACCTTCATATAAAAACGTATTTAGACGATCCTGTTTGAGCATTTTTTTTTTGTTTAGACGTATTTAGATGTTTTTATTTAAACATGCTTAGGCATTCTTATTTAGACATATTTAGACAGTCCTATTCAACCCAATTTTATGCATGGAATTTGTATTAAACTCCGTAGTCTGGGAATAGCACTAAATCACCCCATAAGCGCCTTTATCAATAGCCGATTCTCGTAGGTGAGAGGCCACAGCATTTGGCCTCGTCCAGACATCGGCTAGGTGATACTAGTTGACCCCGTTTATGCTATTGTTAGTTCACTGTTGTAAAGAAAGTTGAGAAGTTGCAAATCCAATCCGGATACTATCACACATTGTGGTATTTCTAAATGGCCATCAATTAAATTGTCAAAAGAAGTACTACTTTATAATCTCCGCAACAGGAGAGCCAAAGTAGTAAGGCACGTTCGTGTTGTATGTTGCCAATGACTCTTCCTAATGATAGAAAGGAAGGAGATCATAAAATTACCTCAATGATAATGAAACAGTTGTTTCCTTCGTCACACATGGGCACATTCAAAGGACAAAGATTATAAAGATAATTACATTTATATTCCTATCGATTGGATCCTTAATAGATACCTAAGGATCCAATTATATAACAAATTGAATATGGCCGGTTATGGTATGAAAACGGTATCCACGTGCAGGTTATTAAATCCAGATTTTTAAAATCTGATATATAATCCAATTAAGTTTAATAGATCTATAAAGGTCATATGTTAATCTACCATGGGATCAAACTATTACCAATAATTGGATCCGATTATGCATATAAATGTATTATGATTCTAGTATACACATCCATCTATATTTAGTAAATGTATTATTGATATATTATGTGTATGATTGTTACTTGGATACCTTAGAAATAAGGCTTAAAATTGCATGAGTGTGCATGGTCTTAACTTTTTAAGACTTTGATCATTCAGTGTGTTTATTTATATCCAAGATGTCTAATTTAATATGACGAGTATATATGTTCGTAAGTGATTGATCATAAGTGTTTAATATGTTATAACTGTTGATAGTGTCTCAAATATCAATTAACTTTTACTAGTGATATTTTCAATTGAAAAATAATCCTTAATACATTATGGATTTTAATTGTATTAAGAATTTTAATACACTTCAAAGATCAACTACATTCTTTCAATTCATTAATTGGATTGAACTATAATAATAAAACTTAATTTTGTTGGGAGATACTTTTGTCTATAGAATTTATTCATGATATTAATATATAGAAATCATTGTATTTTATTCTATATTTAAAATTGGCTACTTCACGTAGTTACATATATAATTAAAAATGTACATATATATGTATACAGTACATTGATTTAAAGTTTCACTGTCTACATTTTTTTTAGATTTGCATATCCCTAATCTATGCATGTAAGCTATTAAATTCAGTTCCTAAGGTTTTTTTTTATATTTAGATTTTAAATGGATATTGATGTATCCAAGTGCTTCAAGTAATTGGATTCAAAAAAAAAATTTAAAATACAAAATCATATCTATTGTATTTTAATATCTAGTCCCCTTAAAGATTTGTAAATCTAGAGTTTTATATTTCATACCTTTTACTCATTTATCTTTAGATCCGAATTTGTAATTACAAATGTTACCATATGTCTTGTTCATCCGTGCATATACTCTAATTTCATGATCTTTTATTATGTATGTGCCATATTTTGATAGAATCATTTGTTAATAACTAAAATGGTTATTATTAGGCCCATTAACAATTTAATCATGGCCTTTATGAAAGTCTTGACATTAAACATCATTAATTGATATTTCACATGGTTATACATGGAGGGAAAATATTATTGGATTTATATCACTATGTTGTCTATATGTTTTTAAGTTTTTTTTTATATACTTCCTATTAATTTCCATAATGGTTTAACATTGTCTATTGTATTTTCAATCATCAATTGCTTAGTGTATTTGTGAAATTGATGATACAACTGTCCTTAAGCCTTCACTTAAGTTTTGAGTTCATGAGATTAAAACTATATATAGATCTTATGTCTTCGTAATAGTATCAAGTTATTTTACTCATTTGTGTATTTTAATCACATTGTGATATTCTTTAAAAGTTGTGACAAAAGAATTGAATATCTCATGGTGATTTTTATATATGCATTACGTTAATGTCCTGTTGTGTGATGCGTGTTAATCATTCCTTTAACAAGCTTACGTAGTTCAAAAGGAAGATAAAAAAAAGGGTAGATCTTATTTTTTTTTATAGTTATATACATGACATGGTTGCTTTTATCACTCACGAATTATTGATGAAGTTGAGAGGAAAAAGAAAGTTAATAGATACTATTAATTCCATGATTTATAAGTGTTCAAGAACTTGTGGGGGGAGACTCTACATGTTATAAGCTAAATATGCTATGCTGAAAAATGGTTACCCCACTTTATGTATGATGCATAATTTAAATTTTCTTGAAGTGTGGGGGTGTCTTGCAAAATTAAATATTTGAAATGAGATAAAAATTATTTGATCATACTAGACTAAGAATGTTATGTGGATAGATTTGAGGTTCTATTATTCAAAGTTAAATAATAATAAAGTGTGTAAGTCAATCAGAATATTATATGCTTGAACCATGCAAGTATTTAAATAATGACGTGAAAATTATTTGTAGAATGCAATCTTTCTTATTACTTGAAAGTTGGCCAAATTGGTACGTGTATGTGGCATAAAATATTTGGTAGACAAATCATTTTATTGTCTTTATATGTTGATAAAATCTTGATCTTTAGATCTAGTATGCATTTTATTTGAGTTTGAGATAATCATTTCAAACATGGCCATGAAATGATTGTAGTTGATATTTATTGCATTCAACTTGAATAACCGAGATATATTTTAAGTTGTTCTAATGACCACAAATTTTTGTCTCTCATATATTTTATGTGAGTGCAGATCATGCAGATGTCAAATTCAACAAGTACTTGTAAGAGAGACAAAGTCTACAAAAGACAAAATTGTGATTGCATTTGAAAGCCTTAAATTTTGTGAAATCAAAAGAAGGATTCATGAAAGGCTTGCCTAGAACAGTGGTTCTAGAAGCGTCGAGGGGGATGGGATTGAGCCCATAAATAAAAAGTTACCACGGTGGCAACCCAACCTCACAGAGGTTCAATGGGTAGAAACAAACTGATAGGTAACTATGTGTGGAGCACTTATATATAATGCTCTCATCCCTATGGCGATAGTGCTCATGTAGAAGCAAGTGGTAGGATGAGTTTTAAAACTCTTAATGAATCCAAGACCCAAGTGGCAGGGTGGTTCCTTGCTCTCACCCTTGGAGGATTCACCGACATGTGTGGAGTCGTGAGGCCGCGACTATGAGATGTGGGCTATTTTCTAAAACACACATGAGATACTGCGCAAGGCCATTAATAGCGCAACCCGCATGAATTTTGATCTTGCTATACTATGTGTGGATTTGGGAGAACTTGAATCATGGAACCCGATTCAAGGTGAAACATCCATCGAGTGTTCTACAAGCAATTCCAAATATCACTAAGTGGGGTTCAAACCGAAAGGTACCTTCACCTATTACATAGTATAAGAGTGCTCTCTAGAATTTGTTTGTTGATATTATTTTATTTTGATTTGATATGCTTCTGCGAGTTTTAAGAAAATATGTGGGGGATTGTTAAGATATTTTCTTTTAAAAAAAGAAATAAAAAATAGAAACGGACGCGCGCGGGCTTCGCGCGTCCGTTTCCATGTATTCCCCCCTTGCCATTGGAGAGCATCCGATATGTGCGCTCTCTCTCTCTCTCTCTCTCTCTCTCTCTCTCTCTCTCTCTCTCTCTCTCGGGCATATGGACTCCGCACGCTCTGTCTCTCTCGAGGGATTTTCTCGATTCCGGCGCTCGGACCAACAACGAGGGCTTCTTCCTTCTTCTTCCTCCTCCTCCTCCTCTTCTTCTTCTTCTTCATTAGAAGCACTCAAAGCAAGATCGGTTCGCATAGCCTCCTGAAGGACGTGCTGACGGGAGAGAAGGGTTTCGCCTACCCGAGGGTCGTCGTATCTCTAGGAGGACGTTGCCATGAGAACCGCACGTCGGTTGGCAATAGAACTCTTAGTTCTAGCGACTACGCGCTTCGACCCGACAGGCTATGTTTCTAACTTCATTTATTTAATTTTAATCTGTTCGTATAACTGCGTTTTTGTCGATTTTCAGGTAGACGACCCAACACTAATGTGGGTGGGGGTGTGTCAAAGGAGGGTGATCGTAGGGAGGGGGAGGGAGAGGTATCTTTTTTTATTAGTGTATGTATATATGTGCATGTATGTAATGGGATAGATGGAGGAAATACAAATATCTCCTGCGAGTGAAAATAGTGGTAAGATAAAGTGGGATCAAATACACTCATTTTTAATTAAAATGTTGGTAGAACACCATCGAAATGAAAAAAAGAGCATCTGCATGTTGAAAGTTAGAAGCATGTGAAGCCATGAGATTAGAATTTAATAAACACTTTAGAATTAATATTACAAGTAAAAAACTCAAAACACGTGTTCAAGTAATGAATATTGATTATGTTGTTGTGAGGATATTATTCAATCAAAGTAGATTTGGATTCAATCCAAATTTGAATACATTCACAGTAACCGATGAAATTTGAGATGCTTATAATTAGGTGACTCAATATGCTTATTTCTTTAAATTGTATGTTTAAGTAAAATACTACTTCTTACATAAGAATGTATTTTGTAGAAACATCCAAAAGCTAAAGCATGAAGAGGAGCTACCATTCCACTCTACAATGAGTTATACGAAAATTTTGAAGATAATTTATTTCAATATATATTATTGATGATTAATGTTATGTGTTCAATATATATTAACATTCGAACTCAAAATGCTCTTCCTTCACAACTAAGTCCAATATTTGATGATTCATAGAGTACACCTCAATGTGGACATGCTATGACTTAACCAAAGATGGTAGTTCTGTCTCTAGTCTAGAGTTCAAATTAGCAATAAGTTCAAGGAAAGAAAAAAAAGAGGCTCAATAACTTCAAAGTATAAATCAAAAGGGAAAAGACAGAAAGAGCCGACATTGGTTGAAACAATGTAAATGACTACTAACATCATTTGAGATGACTCAAAAGTGTGCAAAAATCATAATAAAGATAAATTTGACCCCATTAAAGAATGAAAAGGTTGTATATAATTAAGAGTGAGAATGCTTATCTTATTTTTCTCAAGTTTGATGAAGAGACTTGTTTATAATGGTTGAAGATGCATTTAAGAAATATTTAAAAAATGCAATGAAGAATTATTCAACTTATAATGTTAGTTTTATTTTTGAAATTTCAATTTGTTATGCCAGTTTGTTCTTAATTTAGTTTGTAGAAGACAATCTTACTAATTATGTTATGAATTACTATGTTATTGTTCATTTAGTACATAGAAGTCATTTTTAGTAAATATGATTTAGATTGTATGTCATTTGTGATTTGTATAATTTCTTGTAGTTTTAAGAAAAATTTTGAGAATCTTGAAAATATGATCGTTGACATGATTGACGAGGAAGAAATACGTATGGAGTGTTGATGTGCTCTTTTTCTTACTATGATTGTAATTGGACATGAAGCATATCGATATTCAACATTGAAAAAGAAACGTGTACGAGATTTTATACGTAAGAGTAGAAATAGAAGAGATGGTGTTAACTACTATATATATTAGTAAATGAAGCAAGCAATCGATGTGCACAAGAAAGATTTCAATATTTAAGAGAAACTATCAGTTATTAGTTCAATCAAGTTGTTGAAAGTCTTAAAGGTTTACTATTTTAGTATCGGATCTTATTTCTATGCCTTCAACATGAACTCCACAATACATTTTTGATAGGCATACTTTAAAATTTTCAAGGTAATATATATATTATTCATAATATTGAAGTAAAGAAGGTCAAAGTTTATACACTTTCACCATAAAAAATTATATTGAAGTAAAATCTACAAGTTAGTCAAAGGCATAGTGTTGCCGTGCTTGATGAGATGCAAGAACAAATAGAATAAGGGTCATATATAGCTAAAAACAGGTGGGGTTCACAATGGACAGATAAAAAAGATGATCTCATATTTTCTATCTAAGAAAAAACTTATATAAAAATGTATTTTTATAACAAAAACTCATTTGTCGAGCAACTAAAAACCCCACAAGATATTATGAGAATGTGTATTGATCAAGTTTCTGAAGGTATGTATGTACTTAAAATTGTCCAGAACAAGGACCATTCATTAAAATTGTATGTTCTTAAAATTGTCCGACTGAGCGTGGCTCAGTTGGCACCGTCCCTGCTCCCGGGGGAGCAGGGCAGGGGTTCGAGCTTCCCGGCGGCCTGCAGTCGGGCACCCCGGGGTTGGGGTGATAGGTGGGGATCGAGCGCGCTCAATCCCTCGCCAACACGTGCGGTAGGCGTTGGGCCAACGTGGTTAGTGACCAAAAAAGAAGAAGAAACCAGCGCAATTACTTTTCAAAAGAACGACCTTTCAACAAAAAATTATTCAATTTTATCATTTAGTACATTTGAACATGAATTTTTAAAAGTATACTCTCTATCCCAACATCTGAATACTCAATAACGTTGAAAATGATATTTCATATAACACACATCATGGATTTGTTTAATCTATTTGAAAGTGTAAAAAATAGAAATAATATATTACATGTAATGATTTTTAAATAAAAAAGCTCTATCAATTTAAATTTAAAATATATTTCCCAAATTTGTCATTTATGAGTTTCCTTTCAATGATTTTCAACATTTATTTTGATTTATAGTATACAAATTAATTATTTAATAGAATCAATTTTAGACACCTGTTAACTAAACTTTTACTCGAACTTTTTGGATTTCTTGATACATGCAAATAATTTTATAAGATAGTTTTTTTTTGTAAAATATTAAGTAAAAAATTAGTGATAGAAATATATGTCTTACAAGACAATCATATTTGATATGATTCAATATTTTTTAAAATATTTCATTCAATTAAGTTGATATATCTTCGTTACTAACTTTTATTAGATATATATTATAATAAAATTCTTGATCACATGCAATAATGAGTGTATCATGATGAGATCATAATACTGATATCAATTATTTAGAAGTATGTGATTTAAATGTTCATGGTCGTAAGATCATTAAGACAAGACATTAATGATCTAGATTGACTAATATATATGATGTCTTCTCATACGATGAGGATGACTAATTTCATTGATTATTAGTTTAAGACATTGAGATACACACATATGCTCCTTAGAGAAATAAGTCTATTGAACTAATTAAATTAGAAACTCTAAATGATATCTTACCAAATTGTCTATTAAAGTATTCTATCATTATGATTGCATAGTTAGACCTTTGATCTAAGCCACCAAAAATGGTTTACTAGACATACCATATACTTTGGTTATTGATTTTTGGATGACCTAATCTGATAGTGTAGTATGGTTAATAGATCAAGTATAATGGAAACTTGATGGAGGCAATTGATCAAACAATAATGGATCATTCACTCTAAATAAGTGATAGAGAATACCTTCTGAGATATGACTCTAAATTCTTAGCCAAGATAGAGAAGATAATTGAAAAATAAAATTTTTAATTGATTTGATTATGAGTACATGATCCTATAATGTCGGTATACTAAATAGTTGACAATTAATGCCATACCCTTATTTGACAAGAGCATAAGATGGACAATGGCTTATATCTATGTGACAATTGATGATGAAAATACTTAATGGAGATGAGATTATTTCCAAGGTCGTTTGAGATCGTAAGATGTGACTTGTATCCTTTATGATCAAAATGTTGTTAAATTTGTTATCACATAACTGATTTAACTTAAAAAGTTGTTTTTTTAATTATGCCTCAGCCAAATAAATTATTGGACCCAGTGGGTCACACTCAAAAGGACCGATCTATCAGTATAGGGGCATAGTAGTAATTTATAGATATTAAAAAGTTTTTGTGAAAATCTCCTAATTTTATAAATACTGGTGAAGTTGACATAAATCTTATCAAGCCAAGAGTGCCAATTTCATGGCTAGTCACATCCTTCACATTTTTTCCACCTTAGAGGCCATTGAGAGTCGATGGAGCTCCATTCGGGACTTGCCGGAAGGTTCGACGTGCAATGAGATCTATCAACGAAGAAGTTTATGTGGATGGATATCATCAGAGACTGTGCGCTTAGACAATTTGAAGAGCATTGAGTGTCATATGCTCGTTCTTCTTCGATCTTGAAGGATTGGATGAATCCCAGGAAAGTATTTTCAATTTGATCGAATCTAATTTTCGTTGATCGGCTATGATCGAGTCGATGAGAAAGATATTCAAGGAATCGAATCCTTTTGCTGCTGTAGATCGATTTTTTAAGGTTATATCACCTAATACTTTGCCACTAAAAAATTTGAAACAAGATCTATCATATGATAGTCGTAAAATAAATTTTGCATACATGTTCTATAAAAATATTTTATTAGAAAAAATATTTTGCTAAAAGTTGAATATGTTAATATATTTAAATTTATGTTTTTAAATATTTATATCGTTGAGAAAATTATCAATGACCATAGTTAGTATAAGTAGCATATTTTTAATCAAATATTTTGTTTTCATTAAAAATAGTTTTACTAAAAAAACAATGTATATTTGGTGATTTTAATATTACATGTCAAATTCATATCATCTTATGTAATATTATTTTAAAGATAAAAAAATTCTCAGAAGATGTATAGAAACCTGCTGATTCCAAAATCCGAAGTGGACATTGGTCAGAGTAAATAGATTTATGTTGCAATTGTGTCACAATCAAGTGGTAGCGTGAACTTTCTGTTTCCTAAAAAGACATGCTACATACAAGCACCCAATCTTATAGGTAACCAAATGCAGCCAATTTTACTATATATGTCTTGATAGTGCTTAACATAAATATTTGTATGGAATTAATGACGATCAATCTTAGACTAGAAAAATGAATTGTTGAGTATGGTGAATACCGTTTTGGTTCCTTTCATGCTGTAAAGTGCTAATGGGGTGTTTGGTTGCATGATAATTTTTTGTACATTTTCATGATAAAAAATCGTATTAAAATAAAAAGTGAACCATCTCATGACATAAATTATCATGTTTGGAGGGATGTGATAGCAAAAAAGAGTAACTACCTTATATGATCGAACAAAGTGGGGACCACAAGAAAAAGGAAAAAGGGGAGACTCTATTTTTGTTTAAGAAGAATATCACTTTCAAAACAAAAAATTATCATCGTTGTCAAACACTTCTTTTAACATGTTTTCTTATAATTTTTAAAAGTTAAAATAAAAACTTCCATTATCCTGCAACCAAATACCCCATAAACAATTAAACTCAAAAGGATTATGCCGCATGTGTTCCTCAAGTTCTTATTGACATCTTCAAATAGTCTGGAAAAGAGAAATCTAATTGTTGTGTAGCCTCCAGTTAGGCCATATAAAAAGTATATATATATATATATATTTAGCTATTAATTGGTCCAAATAAAGTAGCACCCCATTACATTTTACTGCTCACGTGCGAGGAGAGAGAAATGTCATACCTTTTCTGTATATAATTCATGTTTAAATTATACATTACCCTAAACTATCCACAAAGCAGAATATCCATCCATCGCCCATGATGTAAACAACAGATACATCTAAACAAAAAAAAAAGAAAAAAAGAAAAGTGCTTTCGACATGCTTTTAGTACTGTCGAGTGTCTATTTTTTTCTCAAAACAAGATAATTCAGTTTGATTAAAATCATACTGCATTGAAGTATGGTAGATTTATGCCTATATATAGTTTTTGGTCTGATTTTATCAAAATATAACATATGCATTTATCTTACCTTATGAACTTTGAAAATATTCATCACCGCATCAAAAAGACAAACATTATTAATAAGCATAAATTCACGTAGATATTTAGTCTAATCCAGATCATTTGACTTGGTTTGAAAGACATTTGAAACCAACCCAAACTAAATCAAACATCCTTTCAAATCAAACCAAGGTATAAACCAATATTACATGTAAACTGAAACTGAAACTGAGGAAGGAACGGAACGATGGTTCACGTACATGACATGAAGGGAGTTTTTTTTTTTCTTCAAATTTGTCCAATGGCCAGAGTATCTCCGTGTCTACATGATTCCATGATGTATTTTTCAAGACATGGGGGAGGTGGGCTATTTATCGTATTCTCTCAGGCAATTTTATGTCTGTATATTCAACCATATATTTTCGATGGATTTGAGATCTTGGTTTGTTTTCTACATTAAACTATGATTTCACGGTATTCATAGATGCAGTACCAAATGTACATCTTTAACTTAAGATAGAATATGATTTGTTCAGAAATAAAAATGGCCGGAAGGCAGTAATCTTGAAGAGCATTTTTGACAAGAATTCTAAAATATATTTTAATGCTTCAAGTGAAAAAAAATGGAAATGTCAAACTTAATTAACTACGATTTGGTATCCCAACAAAAAAAATGTAATGTACTCATACAAAATTTATTTGAGGGTGTAAAAATACGAGTGATCTATTGCATGGATTGGACTGTATCAGACTGGCCCAGATTTGCGTATGCAATTATTCCTTTTCTCTTTTTTATTTTCTGCCCCTTCGTCTCTTTTGACCACAGTCGCCCCCCTCTCCTCCCCCTCCCTCTGCCACGGGTGCTGAACGAAACCCCCGATAGATGGAATCCCCTCCTCTAATACAGCATGACAGAGTTCACTCCACTGAATAAATAGTAGGTAAGAGATTGTGGATATGCCCCATAACCGATCGTGCTGCAAATCCTTTTCCAGAAAACCTAGATTTATCAAGACGACGTTAAGATGAGATGACATAGCTTGGAAGCTATGTTACTCAAGTATCACAATAAGATGGCACAGCAAACTATTTTCTAAACAAATTTCCTTTTTTTGAGATTTCCCCTTCGGCAGTATGCAACTATGCATCTCTTAATATCAGCCATATTTCCAACAAATTTTTTTGACGAAGGGAAACACACAAGTGACACGGCAACGATGCCCTCTACTCGTTTCTAGCTAGAACAAATTCATGCGTTGGGGTATCCCAATTAAAAGGCTGATGTGATATATATGTTTTGTAGAAATAAGTAGTAATGCTTCAACAAATAGAAGAAATCACCATGTTGAGTTTGTATAAAATGATCGAAACCTGTGGCCTATCCGACACTCCAATCCTTATTACATTCAAAGATTTTTGAAGAGTATACGAAATTCTGAAGCAGCGTCTTCACTGCTGATGTCTTGGAAAGCACAACAAACTTAAAACAGCAGACGGTGGGAATCAAGAACTTCCACACAAACAAGAACCAAAATGATGACCCAAATTATGGCTGTGGAAGGAGACATGGGAGCCATCCGTCTAGATAGATGCAGCTCCACGTTGAATGTATTCACAGCTTTTCTTGCTCACTGAATCTCCACAGCCTAATGTGTTTCTGGTTGTGGGCGGTGACGATCTTTCTCATCCCCACAGCTAAACATGTGATGGAGGGCCTTTCACGTTTCGGTATGCCATCAATCTGTGCATTTTCTGGGAGAAATTTCGCCTTGCACTTCTTAATAACCTCATTATCACCTTGACGTGAGGTTGCTGTGTAATCACCACAAGTTACATAACTGGACACTACTTCACCAGTCTGTTGGCTCAAAATGCGCAGTACCCCATCAATCCCTCCTGTCGCTAACAGCGACGTGTCGTTGGGCAGGTGATCTACAGCATAAATGATATTTGGGCTTACTCGCCCCTCCCAAACTGGCCTCAACATCCTGAAACATGACAAAGAAAAGAAAAAAATGTTAAAGAGAATTGGCATTTCCTCTAACAGGTTTCTCCAGTGTAGCGAGTAGGAAGCCTTTGCATCGTCATAAAGAGAGAACATGATTTTTTTATAGGTATGAACCGTTCCCCAGATTCTCATACTAAGCTACTTAAAACACAGACAAAATCTAAATATACTACCAAGAAATCAAGTGGAAGCAACTGTTTGGATTGTTTTGATGACGGACATGAGGTAAAAGATAAATGCATTTTAGGACCAAGTACAAAGAGCATCTCAGTTGAAATATCCATTAATGCTGCGACAACCACATAGCCTTGAAGGATTTAATTGTGACCATCAATCTCCACACAGATCTTGAAGGACTGCATTAGAGTTTCCATGTAGACTCCATGCGAGTTTCAACTAGTCACCGATCTGAAGTAGCCTTTTCCAATGCTACTTTGGATCTTCCTTGGGCAGAACACAATCAGTTCAGGCCACTATGCACAAACTGACCAAATCATCCCAGATGAACATCAAACTGATTTGGCCTGCAGAAGTCAGTTCAGCCCATTGATTACGGAATCGGTGGAATCGGACCGATTCCGACCGATTCCGGAATCGGATCGGTGCGGCGGAAGGACCGATTCCGGGAAGAATTCCGCGGAATCGGTCTGAATCGCCTGGAATCGGTCGGAATCGATCCGATTCCGACCGATTCCATGTGGAATCGGTCGATCCGACCGATTGGATCGACCGATTCTTCGGAAGGCCGGGTTAACCCGGCCCGATTCGATTCCCGGTTCGACTCTGGACCGAGAATCGAACCGATTCCGGCCCTTTTAGGGCCGGAATCGACCCGCAGAGCTGCCCTCGGTCGATCCCGCGGCGGAAGGAGAGGGCGCAGGCGATTCCGGCGCGATTCCGTCGATTCCGGCCTCGATTCCGTCGATCCACCGTCGATTCCGGCCGATTCCGTCGATCCAGGGTCGATTCCGGACCGATTCCACCGATTCCAGGGGCGATTCCGGCGATTTCAAGCCTGTTCTTCAAAGGATTCCGCCGATTCAAGCTCGGATCGGCATCGAATCAACCTCTTCTTCGATCTTTGTAAGGTTTTTGGTAAGATTTCTTCGCCAAAAACTTCGTACGTCCATTCTTACGCGTTTCCGACGAGTTTGAGTGTCGTTAAACTTTACGATTTCTGTCCGAACAAGTCCGTTTAAGTTTTGAACTATCCGGATATGTCCATTTTGCACGGGAAAAAATTCTCGGATATCCCGTACGCCTATTTTTACACGTTTCGACGACTCCGAGTAGAGTTAAACTCGGTGATTTGTGATCGAATAACTCCGCTCAAGTTGTTTGAACATCGATTGGATGTTCTTTGTACGGGAAAAATTTCGGATACCCCGTACGTTGATTTCCGGCAAGTACGTAACCCAGCAAACATACCGAATGGTGTGTTTCTTGGGTTGTCTGCTTCCCGAACAGCGTCTAAAACAATTTAAATGTTATCTAATCATTTTTAGTGCATTGTTTACAATTTTTGCAGATTTAAGCAATGGCCGATCAAGGTGGCGCAGCACCAGCACGTGCTTCCGACATGGGTTGGGAGCACGGGCATATGGTAGACCTAGTCAGGAAGAGGGTACAGTGCAAGTGGTGTGGGTTCAGGTGAAACGTGTTTCTCGTTTTGTGTTTTTCTTGCAGCTGAGTGGTGGGTTCAGGTGAACACCAGGAGTGGATGGAATCCACTTGCGGCCATTGGTATCGGATATCGAGTGAAGCACCGCTCCTCCCCGCGGCGAGAGAACTCGGAGTACATTCAACCTGATACATACCAAAAGGAGGAACAAAGCTGACCTCGCACTACCGGCGCGAGAAGCCGGTCTTCTCGTCATTATAAATACGAGGGCCGCGCATAAAGAACATCAAGGATCGGCAGAAGATCAGCGAGGAGCGAGTTGCACAGTACGCAGGTGGCCCGTGCGAGCAGAGGCATTCCCCCGCCCCACCTCCACCCGAGGAGGTGGACACGGGACTGATTTTCCTGTGAGGAGCATGCACTTGCCTCCTCGGATAGAGGAGAGAAGCCAGTGGATCATGCACTCAGTTTTGATCCCGATGACCGTGCGTGGGCAGGAGGAGAGTTGGATGGTGTTGAAGCCGGGGAGGGTGCTCCAGCTCCACCTCCATCTACTTCTCGGTAGGCCTTCTTCTCGCCGTGACTATGAGCGACCACTGCAGCCTACTCCAGCCTCGCTCCTCGCTTCGGTCCCAAAGAGAGTCGCTACCCAGCCCATTCACAGTCCGGGGAGAACGAAAACAAAGGTGACTGCACGAAAAATGGGAGGATTTGCAAAGTTGAAAAAAACTTTGGGTTTCGGACCTTCTGGTAGTTCAGAGATGGCTGAAGAGGTAAAGAGAAGGAAGTTAGAGGTCAGGCGTCCCGTCGGGCCCGGATGACGCACGTTGTGTGCTCCTTCTCACTCCTCGTGTGATGATGACGAGGAGTGCATACCGGCGGTACCAACGCCAGTCGACGACTCGAGTCTCCTGATTCACGGCCTCCAAAGCCGTATTACACGCTGGATTCGGATACACATGATTCTTATATACTGAGAGGCCACGGTATCCGATTTGGCGTCAGTTGACCAACAAGGATTACACCACTGCCTCCACCATCCTCTCGCTTACGTCCGGTCATCCCGCGATCCGATCCATTTGACCTTGATGGCATGGCATCGGCATTATTTTCATATGGAGTGGGTCCCGGACAAGAGATACAAGATCGAGCACGAGGGAGGAGCGTGAAGCGCAGCAGGGAGAGGAGGAAAACCCATATCTTTATCCTAGATATTGGTAGTAGAAGTAGATTGATATGATGTAATTTTTTTTTGATGATGTATCAACTCTTTGATATTTGAATAAATGGAATTGGAATATGTACTTAATTTCAAGTCTTCAAGTCTTCAATTGGTGTTCATTAGTATTTGTATGATGTGTTCTTGTGGATATCATGCATTGGTTATTTTTTAAAATGTTTCTAACTCATTTCCTATTTTTTTAGAATTTTTTCTGAATTTTTTGAATTTTTTTGACGAAAAAAAAAATCAAAAAAAAAAAACCGATTCCGGACCGATCCGGAATCGATTCCCTTCCCAGGAATCGGCCGATTCCGGCCGATTCTGGGAATCGGTCCGATTCCGGAATCCTTGGTTCAGCCATTTAAGATTTGAATCACCCATCTGGTGATGTCTCGAACTCCACCTGCTTCAATATCGTTTCCTTAGAAACATTAATTTTCTGCACCCCATGATACATCCACTGCTGAGCCACTCTAGCATGGAGTACATCTCCCTACGAACCAGAAAGGCTGATGGAAACTCCTTTTCAATATACCATGCTGCTTTACAACAAAGCCCTCTTCCTTGGAGTGTGCCAGCAGCACTCCATGAAACACCCAAGTCCTTGTCGGATTGTAATGGGACCCTTAGCCTTCACGACCTCACCTTGACCTTGCCATCTAGTGCCACGTCCCTGCTCTTGAGCCACTTACCAACATCCTAATGAACTCCTGTAATGATCTGCAATACTTCTCTCTATTTCAGCAAGCAATCATGGTGAAGGCACTCATCAAGGACATCAAAACTTCAGGCAACAGTGTGCCCAACCCTTACCATACAGGAGCACTTGCAGAAGTTCCCAAAGCATGACGAACATCCTTTCTTTGTTCCCTTCCTTAGTTCGACCCTAATCCAATCCATTTACACTTTTAACTGCACGAATAGGATAACAATGTGGTATTTAAATGTGAATAAGATCGGGGTAAGGTTACTGTTACTATCACTATGTCAAGTTCCCACATTCATCGCTAATCCATGGTTCATCATATAATGTACTTGTTACAACAATGGAATGTTGATCCACAGACAACGGAGATCTTTCGGCAGGCAGTTCCATGACAATCATTTTGGCCCAGGTCATATTGCATATACTGATGAACGTGCATTCCTGCTTCTCCTAGAGAGACACACTTGGCTAAATTTGTATTATAACCAATGATGGTTATCTACTGCATCGGTAAATATTATGCTTAAAACCTAGCATGAATCTGCATTATTTACAGTTGGTTAATTACCCACCAGCACAATTTCTTAGTAAATTACACCATTCAAATATTCACTGCTTTCATATAAACTGTATGTTTTGGCCTGCTCACAATTTGTCAAAGCACCACCTAGAAGACACCTGAAGTACAAGACACCAATATGCCTTTTCTAGACTCCGAAAGGTACCCTAGGCACTTGCCTACTTCAAATTACATATACACATATATGAGATATAACCCTATAGTCTCTTCACATATGCACAAATACCTTCACACATAAATATGTGATTTCTCTCCACACTTGTTAAAAGCACACTCAAAGGTTAATAACTAAGGCTCCTCCTTATCCCTAGAGCTCATAAATTCTACTCCATTCCCTCCCTAGCTCTTTTCTCCCACTCCCTCTCTATTAGTCACAACATCCAATCTACCACTGAGATGTGGCCTAAGTTTCAACAGGTTCATCAAAAGCCTCGGGGCACATTTCTACATTACAATTATGAGATATGTCCTCAACCCAGGACACGTAGGCAAGGTGATGCCTGAGTTGCCTGAGGCGTTCGCCTTTGATGCCTCAATTGGACCTTGCCCGTTCGTGAAAACTGCTGGATGCTGAGAGCCCTAGAGCCAAAGGTCATCGCCACAGCAGGTTGACTTGAGGTCACCACAGTTGATGTTGCTGCCAGCAGAGCCTTTTGCTGTGTTCTTCACTTGCTGCCGCCACCCTGCAGCCTAGTGCCGTTCTTTCTCCCTGCATACGCCGGTCACCAGCAGCAGATCCTTTGTTGGGTCCACCGTGATCACGACTATGTCCACCCCACCCAGCCCCAATGGCTCCCTGGCTAGTGGCTCCCCTTTGATCTCGTACCTGCATCACCACCACCACCTCTGTTTAGGACATCGATCTACAAACCATGTAGCAATCTCAGCGGTGGTTTGCATCAGCTGAAGGAGAGGTGGTCTAGGTATGCCTCTTTATTGATGGGGAACCACTTGGAAAACTGGTCGAGAATCCAGGACATGGCAAACTATATCTTGCAGATGACAAAGGTAAGCCAGAGGTGATGGCATCTAGGACTGGATTTAGAATCCGGTATCATAAGAACCCCAAGACCACCAGCTGGATTGCAATCAACATTCAGTAGGGGCTGGTCTTGCTCGGTGCGATAGTCACTTTCCTCAACAGTGGCTGCCGTGCTGCAATTAGGACCAGTAAAACAGAGTAACTAACGATCTCCATGAAACATGGCGAACAATGTCCTTCAGTTCAGGTTAAGTTTTCTGCTGTTATGGTTATTAAATTCTTGCATTCTTATAGTATATAATTGCTATAGCTTGTTTTAAATTTCTGTAAATTTTTGTGTTGCTATTGTTGCATTTAATTTTTTGTAACGATGGTTATTAAATTGTTGTATTTATTTCAGTTTGTTTTAATGTTATTGCTCTCAAACATTTTGTAATCTTCTTATGTTATAACTGCATTTTAAAATTTCTGGATATATATATTAAATAATTATGCCTTGCCTCAAGCACCTGAGATGAGGCCACCCTCTCCTCGTCTCGGGCACCTTGCATCTTAGATAACAACGAGTCTGTATAGCTTCTTAGGTTGCATTTGGGAACCCCCAAGAAGCACTTTTCTTTTAACTTCTGCTCGAGGCAGAAGTCCTTGTTTATCTGTTTGGATGCGCAATCACATCCACTTTCCCTTCCTGTCAGAGGCGAAAGTAAAAAAAAATTCTCCTTTGGAAACTACAAAATAGACTCTAGATAGCCATTCACCCCGGACGTCAACTCCTGCCCCTTCATGTGAATGTTCTTCTCTTGATGAACTCCAGGCATATGCACCACCTACTCCACGTGATAAAAGAAAGCTTTTTCCATCACTGTCTCTGGCCAAGGTGAAAAGATCACACTGTTCCGCCCTCCACACAACTGCTGCTGCTGCTCTCTCTCTCTCTCTCTCTCTCTCCATCCTGCATCTTCACTTTCGCCTTGCCAGTTGCAGATTACCCTTCATCCCTGCACTCAAGGCCATCAAGGTCAATGCCTCATTCCTCTTTCATGCTCGCACTGCCAGAATCTCTGAGAAAACATGATCTGCTCAGGTCTCTGTCACCAAGGTTTCACCTTTCCCGATTATCACCATTTCCTATGGCAGCAAACTCCGCTCCCAACTGCTAAAGCTAGTTTGCTTCTTCTTCTTGGCAGCAAGGCGGCCAACAGTGATATTCGATTCTTATAGGAAGTAGGTAACCTTGTGCCTGCCAGACAGTGACCCAAAACAGTCAGCCCTCTATCCCCGGTGGTGATGTCTTCCATGTGTATTCAAGGAAGACCCTAATGCAATTACCATGGCACTTTATAAACCAAGCAAACAGAGCCATTGCAGCCATCTGATAGAGGGTAAGTGGTAAAGGGCGTATGATGAACACAGTGGCGGTGGACAGACAGAGCTACTTGATTCCCTGATATTTCTATGCTTGAGACTTGATTGAAGAGCAAGAAAGGGAGGGCAACCTTGTGGCATTCTTTTTGGGACATTGTTCGAGTAAAGATGTAAAAGCCTGCAAGATGTTTGGCAAGGGGAATAGCATGGGTGTGCGCAGGGTGGTTGGATTTCTGAGTATATTACAACAAAATATGTATCTTTGAAGTGATATATGTCTAGCAGGGGGAGTAGCTTAAGGTTGTTCCAATTTCCAGCCATCATCCACTCATGAAGAAGTTGGGTTAGGTAAAATATGAAAATATGAAATCTTCATATGCATCTTAGACATTTATCCAATGTCAATCCTTTAAGCTACTCCCAAAAATGCAAAAAAAGGAAACATATAAGCATGCAGTTCATGATCTGTAGAAGTTCTGTATAAGTTGCTTTTATCTTTTAACGGTTGGTTAGTTTGGGCCCTCATTTCCCAAGTGTACTTTAAGCTACTCCCAAAGATGCAAAAATAAAAAAATAAAAAAGGAAACATATAAGCATGCAGTTCATGATCTGTAGAACTTCTGTACAAGTTGCTTATCTTTTAAAGAATGGTTAGTTTCGAGCCCTCATTTCCCAAGTTTATCATTTAAAGATTTATATTTATGTTTTTTCTATCAAGTGCCAAAGTTATCATTCACATTATACATGGATTGCACAAACAAATGCTGGCAGTTCTATCATTGTGCATTTGCACACCTATTAGTAGAATATTTGGAGTTGGCTAATCAAATATTTAGATAATAAAATTATATTTTCAATTTAAATGTTATTTTTTTATCAAACACATTGGTTACAGTATATTTCTTTGTAATTGGATTTTAGTATCAACTAAGTTTTTACTTCATTATTATAGAAGTACTTCTTTCTAGTAATAAAAAATTGTAACCAAACAGCTTCAACTTCTAAAAATGAGAAATAATTCACTGCAAAAGAACTTCTACAAGAAGATATTTCAAATAGAAGTACTTTGCTGAGTTCCCAAAAGCACCCTGCCACCCTTAAATTCCAATTCAGGTGGCCTATACGATCTTGAATACCTTGATTCTGCTCCTGGATTCCTTTATCAGACGAGGCAGCTGAGTTGAGCTTGAGGATCATTATTAGTGGGAACAGACTACAGAGTATTGCACTCCTCTGTGTAAAGCTCTTTTTATTTATTGTTGCATACACTTTTTCTATGGTTAGTACCATCAGCTATTACATAAAGATAACCTACACTTCAACGATTTTTAACTAATTTGCAACATTTTAAAGATTGTAGAGAGACATTAATAGCTAACTATGGATGTAGTGAGAACTGCATATTACAGGGGTGTAAGTGCAAAAAGCTACTAGCATGTACAAACGGTAGGGGAGGAAAAGGATTATCTAAATCTTAGACTGTCTCCAGCACCAGTGAAACTAGAAAATTTGACAGTGTAATGATAGGGAATAAAAAATTCCCTGAATGTTTGAAGTGATTGAAACATCAATCTGAAAGGTGGTAGTTTTTCTTTTTGGGTTCACCATATCAATCCAAAAAATGCTAGAGAATAGCATCATATATGGAGGTATTGGATACTGCACAATAGGCATATATGTCATCCAACATGCACCAACTATGGCAACTATGGTATGACATAAAAAGATGTAAGGAATCCTTATTAGCTCCAAAAACAATTCCATGGAGCACTGTAATGGCAGAAGAGAGCATGCAGCAGCTTATTGCCACATCTTTATAAAAAGTAAATACGATGGATGATCGGATCATCAGATCATAACACAAGTACTTTTTTATTATAGAAGGCATATATCTAGCCTATTTATTTTACAAAGAAAAGGTCAAATAATCCTGGAAGTGAGTGCTCACCTGAGATCCCAGCAGTGAGAGTAACCAGCAGTAGATCCAGCAAACACCATGTGTGAGTTTGTGTTATAGCATAGGCTGCTGATACCTATTTCAATTTGGTTAAAATAATGGAACGAGGATTAACGTGTGATCAGAAAAAATTCACCCAAAAACCATGTCATCTGAATTACTGAACCCTTTTACACCAAGAGTACCAAAAAAATTTCATCAGATGTGAATTTGTTTTTAACATTAGAAGATGTGATGTGATATCTTTTATACTTAATAGGAAACATTACACTAAGTTGCCTATCATTAACTCTTGAATTTGGTATGCATAAAACAGCAAACAGATCACAATACTTTATATTTACATGATCTACAACTCAAAGACCTCATCCATGCTTATGTTAGAACATGCAACCAAAAAATTATCTGCGGTATCTGCAAATATTCAAGAATAGAGAAGTCTTAACCAAGCCTTAAATCAAGTATCCTTGTCATGTTCAGATCATTGATTATTACCTACCTATAAAGCAGCTAAGTCCAAAATTTGCAAGAGTAACAAGGCTACCTCAGTGATAATAAAAAACAATAACTGCCAAGTGATATAGCGAATCCTGCAACCATACGTGAGTAGTCCTAGTTCATAATCAATATGAAGTAGACGACCTCCAAATTTTGCATAAGTAACAAGGCCACCTCAATGCTAATAAAAGTGTAATGGTTATTATGGTTAAGTGATATATAACAAATATAGTATTTCCAATCTAAGGCTAGTGAAAGCTAGGCGCCCTCGGACAGCAGAGAAGTAGAAGACAAGTTCTTTCAACTAGGTGTTCATATAGCCAATTACTAGTAGCCAAGTGATTTGACATATTTCACCCTAAGTTATACAAGTTCAAAATATGAAAAGCAATCTGGGCAAGATCTTTTGAGATTCTTGGTTTCTCCAGACTGCTGATATCAGAGGGGGCACAAAACAGTCCACAAGATCTCCAGAGATGATGGAGAGGGTGGTGGCAGCTGTCTTCTCTGCCATACCAGGGGGCACCCAGCAGTGGCCCAGAAGCACTGGATTCAAAGGGCCAGGCAGACCTAATCCACAACTCAAGCTGTGGATCCCACTACCAGGCTGGAAGGCCCTGTTGGGTACGAGAATCCAGGATAGAGTGATCCATCTTCCCCACCTAACAGACGCAGCAGCAGCTGTCTCACCCCCTCCAGGGCACCTGCCTCATCTCAATCTAACAAGATTTCAGCTCTCTGACCATCCCAAGGTGAGGTAGAAAACCAAAAATGCAATCCTTAGTTCAAAACAGAAGAAAGCTTCCTGACGCGGGACCAAAGCTAAAACAGAGATAAAAAATTTTAATGCTGTAAAAAAACTGAAAACAAAATTAAAATGTTGTAAAAGCCATGAGAACCAATTTGAGGGGCTCCGAAGTCAGAACTGCACTGCATCGCCAGCAGAATTCCACTTCATAAAGGAGGCTCAGTTGTCCAAGCCAAAATGATCATGCCGCAGGGTAGGCATGAACTCTGGTTGCGTGAACAGCTGGACCAGTTGCGTCTTGACCTGGTGGGGTTACACGGAAAATTCTTGCAGCTACTGTATTCATGTAGAGACAGCCAGCATGGGGGGGTCGTGGCTTGAGCAGAGAAGAAGTTTGTGACTTCCTCATGGGTCATGCAATCGGTAAAGAAATCACGTCATCAGCCTGGTTGAGTGTAGAAGCTTCTCTACAGAAACATGGAAACCCTTTTCATCCTGGCCTTCATCTTCTTTGCTCGGCTTCATCGTCCAAAGAGAAGTAAAATGGCAGGTGGTGAAGGGCAGGCAAAATATCGGAGGTAGTGGGACTCTTGTGCGGGAATGGGGTGGTCTAAAGGAAGAAAGGAAGGTCCAGAGAAACTGGTGATAGAATAAGATGGTATGTGGGGGGTTAGAGTTGCGACGGGGTGGGATGCCGGTAGTGATGCTATGACGGGAGGATGAGGAACCGTGTTGGAGAGGGGGGTCTCTATGAATGGGATCCAGAAGCAGGTGGTGCCAGTGGGAAGGTGTTCCAATGGTGGAAAAGTTTCGAAGGCTTGAGGGTTAAGAACAGGAGCCAGATGCAAGGGAGAAGAAGAGGGCAACAACAAAGGCAGGACACTTGAAGAGAAGTCAAGGGATGGCCGGACCTTCTCAAAGTGTCACCGACATTGCCAGATCTGGTGCCGATCAGTCAATTTGGTTGCAGGAAGACCCTTCCGCAGATTCAGGGATTGCTGGAATTATGCAGGGAAGAAACATCTTTGTCTAGAGATCTTTAGTACCACAAGCCTCCAAATCTGATGCCATGTTAAGCGCCGCTGCCAGACCCGTGTGCGATTCTAAAAATGATGACAGACAAAGAAAGAAGATGAACCCAAATCTGTCATAGCTGTCAAACCTGTGAAGGGGAGAAGGAAAGAATGGCGCGGAGGCCAAAGGATGAGGAGAGGGAGAAGAATGGCACACTGCCACCGAAGGGTGGAGATGGAAAGGCCACCATGGCTGAGTGGCTATGTAGTCAGAGATGCAAGGTGGCTGCAGCGAGGGACCCCTTGCCTTGCCTCATTGCCTCCAACAATGGAGGCAAGCCTCCGTTGCTTCCGCAGCCACTGCAGCGAGTGGGGAAGAACACTGCGGCGGCCTAGTAGCAAAGGGTTGACCGCCTAGGTTGACTGCCTAGGTGACCTGGGCCAAATTGAGGTGGTGAACGGCTGCCTCGCCTCGCCTTGTCGCATAGGTGGTCACCTCAACCACCTTTGATAACATAGCCGATCGGGGAGGAAAGGAGAGAAACGAGGCCACACCCCTTTCTTCGGAACCAAGAAACCTCCAATCTATTCTATACACTGTATTCTTGAATCCATCCATAAGTCTCCTTGTATAGGAGCCAACTTCTTTACAAGAGAAGAACACTAAAAAAAACTAGTTGCCAAAATGTCCTTCTGAGGACTCAAATGTAAAAATAAAAACTTAAAATCTATTAAAATCTGTCCCCATCACTTCCCTATCAAAGGCATCTTAAGGGCTGACCGCTGACCTCTCTCCACAATCAACGGAAATCCATAGCAATCCATCCTTGAACAATGTCAAGAGTCCTAGCAAGGAAAAAGATTATATCATCCTATTCCAACCAAAAATAATTCTACAATAACTAAAAATACTTGACTCAAATTCTAATATGGCGATCCCATAAACACACTCTTCCCAACACACATTTAAACAGTTGCATTATTGACAGCCATATGTCATGCTCGTAGCATACAGGTGCTTAGTCACAGTCACAATAAATGCCAATCATTCTGCTCTTATAGTGCACATCTAAATTATCTATATAACGAGACAGTCTACAAACGTGCAAAAAAGCTCGTGTCAAGTCAGCTCTAAAGATTGGCAGAAAACCCTGAGAAGACATTCTTCTGCACATATCATGAAGGATTCCAGATTTGCTAAACAATCTTAGCATGCATTGCTGTGAAGAATAATAATAAATCACAAAAGGAAAAGAACTGCCATTCATTGTTTTTAAAAGCATCACTCCTCTATTAAACAAATTTTTTTACCTATGTTAAGAAACAAAATCCCCTTCAAAATTAGAAGTACATTCCAAGCCTCAGGAAACAAAAACCGGAAAACAGTAACAAACTGAATCTAGAAAAGCACAAAGACAAACTTCCGTTGAAACTCTTCTCCTCAGGAACAACCATCTCACATGACCCATGGGACCCTAAGGTCCACTTTCCCTCAGTTGCTACTTGCTAGAGGCATAAGAGAAACTCCAAGAGCTCTCTTACTCCTCTTCTACGTGTGCAGAGTAGCCTGTCACGTCCCTTCAATTCCTACAAGTCACCAGCCCTAGATGCGAAGTTATTTATTTAAAATATATTCATTCATTTCATAGAGGGAAGGTACAAGTTCAGGACCAAACTTCGATCATGTCACTTGTTTACTTTACAAGCCATGCCCCACCTTGAACAATGAAATTTTCCTTTAAAAACTTCACAAAAGCAGTCATCTGCATAAATAACCTACACAACGAAAGTCAATCAGTTTATTAAGCAGTTCAGGCATGGCAATGGGTTAGCACCAGACTTCAACTGAAATATCCATGGCACAGTTTAGGCCCAAACAAGGCTCATATCCATATTGTAAATAACTTCATAGTCACATCTTGCTGGAGAAGGGGAAAAGTAGAGTAGATGAAGCAGGGAAGGTGCACATATTTAAACACCAGATAACTAGATGCACCAAAATGATAATCATTTCAACTGAGTCATGGTAAAATACAAGAATAGTCCAATTGTATCAAACAAGTCACATAGACCATAAAACATAAAATAACCACAAAACTAAGAAAGATCCAATTGAACAATAACCTATGACCTAGCTGGCTTATGTGTAGAAAATTTTAAGCTACAAATCCATGAACTATCTCGTGAATGACAATGTAAGAGAACATTTTCAAAAGAAAGCCTAATTCAAACTGAAAATATCAAAACAAAACTGGATTTCTATGCATCACAACGTTTTGGCAGTAGACTTACCTATTGGGGATATAGATGACTTCAAAGATGCAATCTTCTCGCCGCTTGATAGATCAGCAACACTAATGGCACCAAATGAAGAGCCACCAAGTATAAGTTGCTCGTCAGTCAAGGATAAGCATGTGACTGGGCCCGAGTGCATCCTGCCACTTGCACAGAATTATAAGCATGACACAAAATGCTATAACAATTTACATGCCTAGGCATATTATTGACGAGAGAAATTTTGACTTGTCTGAACAATGGTGGAAATGCAAAGTTATGAGAAGCCCAAAAACTAAAGTTTTTTGGTTGTCGGAGCAATCAAAAGGAGAAAGCAAATGACAGTATGCGTTGGAGACATGATATGGCCCTTACAAACCTAGAGGTTTGTGATGAGGACCAGATTATATACGACAGATGAAAACATTGAGGATGTTGCAATTAAAGTTTGGAGATGTAGAGATATTTTGTATTGAATAATTAGTAGAATTAAATTTATTTTCCTGTAAGTTTCTGTTGGCACTCAAAATTTCATACGAAACATAGACATAAGTAAGAGGGAATTAAAAAATGCTCAATTCCCCCCCCCCCACCCCAACACCACTATATGGAGCAAAGAGACCTATAAGAGATGGATGCAAATACATGAAATTCAGCACATATATGAGCAAAATTTGAAAGAATCCAGAAAATAGAGGATGAGAAAGTCATGAAAGAAGCAAAGCCATACAAGGCTCTATGCCCGGTCAGTTTGGCACATATCCGTTCAAACAAAAGGGCAAAAGATTGTGAGCATATAGCTTACCATGTGGATCAAGGAAGGGCCCAAGGTCATATACCCAAGGCCGGCCAAAATGTAGCATATGAAGAAGTTGAGCCTCCTACATATGATGAATATGCCCCCTTAAATCAGGACCTCCCAATGTAACCCACCTTGCTTATGGATGCAAAATATATGACCTAAGACAGGAGGGATGTTGCCGATGGACATTCGGAAGGGGGGGAGGGCCGGAGATAATCTGCAAAAGGGCAAATTGGCTCCTCTTTGAAGGCCTTGGATATATATATCCAGCTGGACATATACTTGTTAGTGATAGGGAGATATGCTCCCAACAAAAATCTGAAGAAGGGAGGGCCGGAAATAACAAACAGAAGCCAAATTGGCTCCTGTTTAATAGACCCGGCTATAATTATCTAAGTGATAGGCTGTCAACAGGAGGCTCACAACCGGATATATATACATGAAAAGAGAGAGGGCCGGAATGTAATAAACAGAAGCCAGAGCTGGCTCCTGTTTAATAAGTCCGGATTATGTTTGTTTGAATGACATGCTAGAGGGCAGCCATTTGGCCTGGGAATCGGAAGAAGGCCCAATTCAATACATTGAAGAGCCGGGTCTTCGCATACATATGCGAATTAACACAAAATAGATGGGAGATTAAGAATCAGGCATCTCCATACAACCGGCCATGCATATATGGTATGATATGGAATAATTGGGGCAATGGGCATGCTGCCGACAGAGAATAGATGAGAAGGCATAGCATGGATGAACAAAATTATGAATGATTGGAGCATTGCTTACCCGGGAATAGCTAGGAGGATGTTCACCTCCTCGGCCTGACCCCAAGTAGAAGAGGAAAGCACCCGGAAGCTCCAACTAGCAGGATCAATGATCTCCCTTGGCAATATCCAAGCTGCAGCAGGCCTGTTAGAAGAGAATGGTGCGACAGAGGAAGGTGGAAAAGCCAGCTAGAAGAAGGCCTCGCGGGTGGAGAGTTTGTCTCCAACTAGGAAACTTAACAAGAAAACAGATAGGAGGAGGATCCGCGGGGGAAGGAGGGAAGAAGGAACATGTTGCGCAATTCAAAAGGATCCGGGACCATCCAATGGACAGGATTGGTCAATCAACAAATTACTTGGAGCATGGATCCTCCCCGGTCCACTGAAGTGACCCTATTGGATCCTTAATGGGATAAGATCCAATGGATCCACCATAATGGGATATCCGATGGGCAAGTCATTAACAAGTCTAATTATCGGCTGTCAAGGCCTTCCCGGATCCTTAATAGGATTAATATCCAATAAGAGATCAAGGGCTTTGATTAATTGGAGAGACACATGATCAAGGGCCGGGATTAAGGGTTGAACAAGTCAAATGGAGCATAGATCTCCTGGATGGCCAGCGGTACATCATGATGGATCAGCCGGATCCTTAATGGGATTAATGTCCAATTAGGGGATGAAGGGCCATGATTAAATGGAGCATCGGTCAATCAAGCATACCCATCAAGTGAGGGGCCGGGAGTCAATGAGATATGTCTCATTGGATGCTCCCTCGTGAGAGGGAATATAGGAGAGGGGGACTGCCACCTGTCCCCCCATGATCTCCCACTCTCTCCACTCCCAATGGTGCGCACACTCCCATGATCTCCCACTCTCTCCCGGGTGAACAGCACCCATCCAGTGGCCTATAAAAGGGCCAGCCCCCGCCCATGTTCAAGAGAGGAGGGGGGAGAGGAGACAGGAAGAGAAGAAGGGAAGCTCTGCAGAAATTCTGTCAAGGAGATTCCCGCGCAGCTCAAAGAAGAGGCAGTGGGTAAAGAGGCTCTGCAGGAGAATCAAGGGCAAGTCTTGAGGGATTGGAGGTAAGAAATCATGGCCATTACCTAAGCCGTCCTCTCCTCTAGATGCTATACTCATCATGAGTTCAACCCCCTTGATTCCTCTCCTATATTAGTAGGAAATATCCCTGCTTGAACCTGCAATTCCTAGACATATACTAGGATCCCGCAGGCCCTCTTTCTTCACCTTCTCGGATATACTTGGTCTGGTCCTGGACATGAGGGAGGCCATATCCAAATACTCAAATTAGTCCCATAATTGATCCCATATTGCTACCCGAATACCCTCCCATACCACCTTTACAGACCCTTTCATGTTGAATAGGCCTGCCCTTCCTCCCTCATATCTCTTCTAACAGTCCTCCCTGGCCTTGAAATTATGGAGAATCTCCCTCAAAGTTCTACTACTCCAGCAGCAGTACAATGAGGCAAGCAAGGATGGAGGTTATACCCGGCCTCTTTGGAACCCACATGATGGACCAAAGATTCCCCGGGTAGCCTTGGACATGGGAAGGAGATGGCCAACCGGGCCTGGAAGAAGATATGATATCCGACCATGAAAAGGAACATGTTGCAATGAATTACCCTCTGATTATAAAAAAATCAGAGGGCCGAGGACATAATTGGAGCCCAATATTGGGCCTAGCTCCTTGAGCACATCTCGGACAGGACTGAAAGCATACACATACAGTCCTTTTGGTCCATCTCCATATGTACTCCCTAGAAGGGAAGGATAGTCTCAACATAATGAGGCTATGGTTATATGTATATCCCACCATATGAGGATATGTAATATGCCATGTGGCATGATTGAGCCAAGTATTGATACTTGTAAAGATGAGCAAAAACCAGTGCATATATATATTTACATCCCGGTTACAAGAACCATATGTGGTGCAGAATTTATGCCCATAACAAGTCATCATGGAGGCCTAATATATTGGGCCTGGTTCAGTGCATTTGTCCTAAGCAATATCATAACCATATACAGCCCTTCGGCTTATCTCATAATAGAGAAGGCCGGTCATGGGGCAGACCCATATGGGAAGTGGGAGAGATGACTTCAGACCATCTCTTACATATATATAAAAGAGTCCGAGAATAAGGGAGCTAGAAGAGCAGGCTGAGCATTGCCCTGCCAGGTCCTCCCATAGTTTGGAGACCTGATATCCAAGTCCTGACCGGTCTGCTCAAGGTACATAAGAGAATGGAGGGCGGGACATATTAATGTCAGCCTAAAAAGGAGAAAATAATGAAATCTGTCAAAGTAAAAACAGGTTGCAAAGCCCGGACATAAATGGGAAAAATCCCCATAAATATTCTAGTTAATGGGACTTTAAAATATGTTGATCACCAATATATACATAACATATTTTGGAGATCAAGGCCGGGAAGGCCTGTGGAAATAAATCCTAATCCGAAGCATGATCAGGTGGAGTATAGCTATACACACCCCTCCTGGACAGGAATTGGGACAATATGCTCATTTCTTCTCAATTTATTCCATAGGGGAAATCATGTAAAGAGATGGTCCATCATGAACCGAACATCTATGTTAACAGAAGGCTGTTCATACTATCACAATTGGGAATATATATGGTATCTAATTGATTAGCGAGGCTGTGTCCACATATTCTGGATTAAAGCTGGGGCTATATATATATTCATTCACTTGGTTCATCTCCCAATAGAGAGGGAGCTAATAGGCTTAATCACCAAGATGGAATGGTGGGAGAATGCGTTCTGCACCATATGGCACAAATGAAATATAATATTTAGGAAGCTCATTAGGATGATAAATCTGAATTTATGAGAATAAGGGACTGAATTTTAACCCTCGGATTTCAGGCTTATGGACCTGATTTCAGACATCTAGGTGCTGGATCACCCTTAGATCTGAACATAATCAGATCTTGTTCAAAATCTTGACATAAACAATATGCATCTATGGATGTTCATGTGATGAACATTACATGTACACACTTATAAGAGCTGAATTGCCATAAAAGGTAAGTCAATCAGGGCCTTTATTCCTAAATTTCAGGCTTATATCCAAGACACCTAGGTGCCGGATCATCCCTTAGGAATAGAGGGAGAATGGTCCCATATATTGAAGACCGGATGTATAATGGGCCTGCCCAGGATTTTATTTGTCCAAGGGGTAAGCAAAAGTAATTATTAGGGTATAACCTCCCTCGGTCATGGGTTTTGAAATCATAAGATTTCAAATACCCATTTCAGACATGAATCTGGCCAAACTTAGCCTTATTTGATTATGAAAAGATCCATCTCAGGCTCCCCCTTATATGTGTTCCACATAAGAATTATCTGAATTGAGACTCATATAATGTCAAAACTTCAAAACATGTTAACTGAATTTGGATCCTTCAAATGACATATATTTCAGGCTCGCATAAGCCTGGGTTTCATATGGATCTCAAGGTTAATAAACATCTGTCATAGGATAGAACTTAATCCATGGTTTGATATCAAACCATATCAAGGTCAGGTGTAGACCTGAGTCCGGGTGTTATCTGGAAGAGCAATCGCTCAAATTCAGATTGATATTTATGAGCACATGAATCCCAAGTCAAAGAGGGTCTTCCCCCTGGATTATCTTAAGGTCCGGAATTTATACCTAAACAGGGCCCAGCCTGAACAAGTTCCAGTTGAGCCTTTCGGCTGTAGGAGGGTTTTAGATGGCCTTAGACCTGAATATAATTAGATCTTTGAGAGTTTGTGAGAGAGGTTAGGGTGAGTATTCCATGGCCTCGTAAGACAGAATGATACCCAAACTAGGGTGTTTTGAGTGGCAGGGATTTCAAGACCGTATAGGCTTGATTTTGCATAGAATTCCAGACCCCATATAGGGCAGATTCAATATCTGCTAATATGTATTTCAGTGCCGAATTTTGACCAATGTAGGGTCAATTTCAGAGTCAGCCACAAATACGAGTCCTAGCAGTTAAATGTCTGCGTCTGGGCTTTTAATTTCAGGTTTTGGGTAGGATCAACATCCTTAAGCATCCAGGATTCCGAGGATGTAGGCTAGGGTCCATAGTCAAGTTCGGGTATTAAATTTGAAGGTTGAGTACTTGAGGTCCCGGCTTTTGATTTTATCTATGGGATGGGTTTGATATCCACCATAGGATAGGCCTTAGTATATGGGCCAGCCCCGGGCAATGGCCAGCATAAGGGCAATATCAGGAGCCCAACTTAGAAAGGTTTATGTTGGAGGCCAAGGCAATTAGAGAATGTCCAATTACCCAGGCCTAGGATTTAATCAATGGGAAAAGACCATGACCCTCTCCTAAAATCCAAGCATACACTCGTCTCCATCCTTAATATAAGAGGATAGACTTTGATGAGTCCATATGTGGGACTAGATTTCATATATAAATGAAATCGACATAGAATTTGATCTGAATATGCTCAGATCTTGATTAGCCTTAATAATTCAACCTATGTCTTAATATAAGACATTGAGTTGGGAGACTAATCTTTTGCAAGGTATTGTTGGAATCCTTGCCCATACTCTTAAGCTTAGATACTAAGTTTGACCTTATATGGTCACTATGTTGTCAGATTTAAATATTAAGTCTGCATTCCATTGATTTTATGGGCTATAATTCCCATACGATAATATTTTGTGGATGAATGTTTTCTTACATATATGAGTTGCTACGACAGTTAATCAAGGGTGTTCGAGAATCTCGATGTAATTAACATCGGAAATTCGCAACTTCCGATGGAGAGAGGTCCAAAGACAAATTTTATGAACCCTAACCTCGACGTATATTTTATATGCATATCACATATTTTGGCTAATATTGTCAATGAAATATCATGTACTTTCATAGTAGCCAATGATAAGATAACGAGAGTTCATTTTTCCGAATAAACGGAAATCAAATGAATTTTCAAACCATGCCATATTCAAATCATATTCCTACACCTCTATTTTATATATATATATATGGATATTTCCTCGAGGTTTCACCAATTGGCACGCCCAGTGGGAGCTCTCTTTCCCTTCATCTCTCTGTCGTAGCATTCGTTGGAAGAATATTCATCCTATATTACTTTAAATAAAACTCTCTACATTTAATAGCAAGACTTTTCTTCTTTTTTGCAGGGAGTTAAAGCAATGGAATCAAAGGTCATGTTTTCTGAGGGATACGTGGAGCACTGCGTGACAGGATTCCTATCACAACCACTGTCTTTCGGAGCATTCCCGCCAGTGGTCCAGACTGCTCAATGCTTGGGAGTCAGACTCGTTGAGCCGATCGCGGATGATGATGCTATATCCCCGATCGAACAGATCATGCTAGTTGCCGAGGCACAGACGAAAACCACGGTTCAGGAGGAACCAGTTACAGAATGCGTAACATTCACTGTTAACCAAGTGTCGGTTTCTCAGCGGGGACCGCAAATGAAGAAATTCCGAGCGGGGAGAACATCTACATCATTCTCCTCACGCCGATCCTTTATGGTCGGCGCAATGAGAATTTACTGGAACGGCCGTCCGGCCACGCCCGTATGGGGCAGGGACGAGCCAAAAAGATATGTTCCCAAAATTACCATGATTCCCCTATTCAATCAGTTCGACACTTTGGCCCGTATGGATAGTGAAGATAGGTAGAAGAGGATACAGTACAACCCGACCATCAAATATGGGGCCAGGAAGATAACCCAGGCCCGCAATGATGAGAAGATTGATCGAGCAGCGATCCAGGCTGGCAGCCCTCCAAGGAATGGTCGAACCAACCAATCAAGGGATCGGCCTATGTTCATTATTAAAAAGATGGGAAAATATGCCTACTTCAAAATCCGGGAGGATGTATGATACCAGTCTCAAAGGCAGGAGGGATATGACATCCCTCATGAAATATCTCAATGCACTATCAGAAGGAACCGAGATAGGGTTACCGGTTCAGCAGGGGGCATACGCTCATATGCGAGCAAGTTGCCAAGACAGTTTGCCCAGCAATACAACTGGATGTCGAGAAATAAGGAGTTTGCCAGATCCAGGAAGATGGGGACATCATTTCCCCATCAAAATGACGAGAGGATTCACAACACATCCTCTCACTCTCAACAATCTACTGTCAAGTTTGCCCCACCCACCCGGAAATTGGTGGTTGGTTTTGGTTACGAGGCAGAACCGGTTCTAAGCAGGGAAGGGGTCGAGCGGGAATCAATATCCACCCAGCTCGTATATCCGGGGGTAGCCCCGAGAAGGATGATGAATAAGGCGGCAGGAGATGACAAATACGTCTTCAACTGTTATACAACATCAAGCACCAACCGGCCAGATGAGACCGGGGAACCCTCCCGTCCCCACACTCGTCCTGGGCCAGTTACACGAAGCCAGGACCAGAGAGCCACACCGCTGACGATAGAACCACCTCAGCAGGAGTTGCCCAGACCACCTCAGCAAGAACTGCCCAGGCAGGAGGAGATAGACGAGGCTGCACGCACTGATGATGAAGAGCCTCTGCCTGAGTGCATTGATATCGCAGAAATTATGAAGGAAAATCAGGAATTGAAGGTGTTGATCAAGAGCCTGCTTGCCATGCAGGTGCCGCAACCCCATAAGGTAGCGGAAGTTTCAAATGAACCCTCGGCTATACAACACAACCAGCCCCATATCCGGCAGGTTGTAGCCCAGTCAAATATCCCCCAGATGATACAGAGGGGACAAGCAGAGGAGGAAATCCAACATAATTCACAGAGGTTTCAGTCACTGCAAGACTTATCAGCCCTGTCTTAGAGGGCAATGATTGAAAATATTGTTCAAGCCACGCTGACCCGACATGAGGAGGGGTTAGCCACTGTGGACTTGTACCGGGTCCCATATCCGATCCAGTACCAGTTCAAGAAATTGCCACCAGATGTGACAAAGGTCCCTAAATGCTCTAAATATGATGGGAGAGGGTCTCCAAATGAACATCTGGCCATGTACATGACTCACATGGGAGAATTAGCTCTGGAGGACGCATACCTCCTTAGATTTTTCCCTACCACTCTGACAGGATCAACCTTCGAGTGGGTATTCAAAGTTGAAGCCAGGAACTGTGGCTGGATGGGAAGATATGCAGAGGCGCTTTATTGAGCGTTTCAGAATGACAGAAAGACCAGTTTCACTCGTGGAACTGACGTCATTGAGACAGAGAAGAGATGAAGCTGCCGCCGACTATATCAAACGTTGGCGGAATTTCAGCATGAGATGTCCCAATCCTCCGGTTAATGAAGACGCGGTTGGATTGTGCAAGAGAGGGCTGCGAGCAGACTTCCATGAAAGGCTGCTGACAGCTAGCGTGCGAACTTTTGACGATTTGAACAAGTTCGTCACGGACATAGAGATGTTCTATGCGGATAACCCTGTTCCACCTATATCAAGGCCGAAGGTGATGAAGGATAAGCAGGTCGCCACCCGGGATGTGCATACAATAGAGACAGCTCCACGAACAAATGGTGGCAATGGGGGCAGAAAGACAACCCATACTTTGTCGTTTCCCCCACCTCGACAAATAGTCAGGAATCAACCCACCCCCATTCCTAGGCCAACCCTGGAGGAGCGTATGAGCAAGCCATACTCCTTCGATATTGGAATTACCCGGAGGCTCTTTGACTTATGTGTCAAAGATGATTTGATCACCCTTCCTCCATCCAAGAGACCTGGGGATGCCAACAAGTCAAGTGAGCCCAACTTCTGTCTATATCATAGAATGTTGGGGCATACGATTGAAGAGTGTTACCTCTTCAAGGATTTGGTGGAAAAATTGATCCAAGATAGCACAATTACCCTTGGTAAGCAGTTGGTAAATCCACCCAAGCCACATTTGAAGCCACCTCAAAAGCAGAATGTGGCTGTCAATGTTATTCATCAGGCACCACCCCAAGTAGCGGAGGAGCATGGAGAAGCCCCTGAGGGAGTGCAGCCCCCAGGAGAGGAGGCATATATGTATGCCATGAGAGCCTTACCGTTGCTTCAGAGGTTACAATGGAGGACTGAGGCGCTTGGCCGAGAAATAGGGTTCGCCATGCGCAGCCTGCCCGCTATATTGGCCGGGCGTATAGTGATGGAAGATATGACACCTGATCCCGAGGTACCACAGCTGGCTCCAGATGAATCATTCTCAGAGTCAGTATCTTCGGGCAGTCATATATCAGACGTCTCAGAGGTGCAGTCTCGGGAAAGGGGTCATGTTGAAGGGGAAGAATCAGATACCTTCTCCGTCGAACAACATATAATTCGGCCCCAATATGATGCATATTCCTTCCCAGTAGGGATGACCTGCAGGATTTTGGATTTCTGCATTCAGCAAGGGCTTATACAGGCCCCTCATTTGGCACAATATGATGTTGATTCCCCTAGAACCCTGTCTGAAGGCTGCATATACCATCAGACAAACTTGCATATTTTGGGAAACTGTAGGGGAGTGAAGAATATGATCGAGCACCTGATAAGAAGAGATATCATACAGCTGGGCAGACACCAGGTTCATCCTCCCCAACCACATGATAGGTTTTTTCCCCAGAATTTTGCTGTCAATGTGATCCATGCTACTCTGGCCAATAGTGCACTCGGGGGGCAGGAAAATAGGACCCGGATACAGAGGAATAGCCGGCCTCGTGTATTTGCCGCATATCAGACACTTCAATCCAATATAATAGAGAGAAGTGTCAGGCTCAATGAACAACTCTCCCATGAGGATATCGCTGCTGCCTCTTGGTGTAGCGCCAGCCTTGCGCTGTTGGTGCCACTGACGAGCCCTCGTGCCTTGTGTGAGGGCAATACTGATTGTCCTTCCATCTGTAGGATTACATATCGAGAATGAAATTCAATACCGTTGCACTATAGCAGTAGTGTTGATCATGGTGTGCGGGGTCGGCGACCCGGTCGGCTGGGTCGGCCGACCCGGCCGGTTTTTGGGCCGACCGACCCTGACCCGGCCCGACGACTCCGACCCAGTTAATATATTTAAATAAATTTATTATTATTATTTTCCCGACCCCGGCCCGACCCAAGTCGCGACCCCAACCGACTTGGATCGGTTTTAGGCCCGACCGACCCGGTCCCGACCCCCGACCCCACCTTCCTTGGTGTTGATTCCTTGTGTTCTTTCTGACATTTGAGTAACAAAAGATATTGGGTTTCTTTTGGATTCTTGAGAATTACGTGACTGAGTGATTTGAAAACATTTTTTTACTCTTGTTTTAAGTTGTGAACTGGTTTACCATTAATCTTTTCCGAAGAATGGAGGAGGGTCTTATAAACACAAATAAAAATTAGATGTCAGAATTTATAAATACGTTTTATATGTCTATAAAAATCATTAACATTTATATATTTTTATATTAGTGTAATATTAGTTATGACTATCATCAATGAAACACCTAATATTGATTTTGATATAGTGTTACCATACACCAAATATTAATTTTAATATTGATATGGTATTACCAACACCCAAAGAGAATTAAAAATATCACTTTTGATATTGACATTCCATTAGCTAGAAATATCAATATCAAAATTGATAGTATCAATGTTGATACTCTAACCAAACATGGCATAAGGGATTTGAGATTCCGTCTTTCAGATTGGAGTTTTGAGAATTTGAGTTTCTGTTTAAAGTTGGTCTGAAATCTTAAATTTAGTATTTAACCACTTTTTCAGATTTAAAAGTTGGCTTACTTTTTTGTTTCAGATTTAATATCGGAGCATTTTTCCTGCATTCATGTTGATTTATATATATATATATTAGTTAGCAAATTTGAAGTCTTGACTACCATTCTTTTAAGTTCAATGTTTGGGATTGCTGATTTTAGGTTTCAAGTTTGTAAATTAAGATTTCAGATCTTAGCGGTGTTGTATTTTAGATTTGCCTTGTTTTTTTTTTGACATTTTGTGTGCTTTGTCTGACCTGTTATCTTAAGACTCCAGATTCAATGATTTTCTTTTTGCGTTTAGAATTAAGATTTCGGTCTTTAAGTCATTGAGGATCATCCTCAGATTTTCATATTTCAGAATTGAAATTTGGGGCTACCAGTTTTCATATTTCAGACTCATACATTTGGCATTTGGGAAAACCTTGAGAAATGGACTTTTATCTTGATCCCCAGATCCGCAGATTTTAAAGAATGATCGTTATCATTTCAGGTTTCCAGACTTTGCATTAGCGGCGATCTCAGCTTTGGGTCCTGTGAAATGTTTCACTTGTTGGATTTCAGAGTTTTTGAATTCTAAGTCCCATCTTCATACCCTTATCACACAATCCACAACAAGGAAGGAAGGGTTGGGTGCTGGGCCCACAACAAACCTGGTGAGACTGTGTCAGAAAATTCATATTTAAAAAAACAAAACATAAAAAATACAAAAAAAAGTGTTAAAAATACTGAAAAAATAAAGGATATGATTAAAAAAATTATTCATTTCTATTCAAATCTTACATTTTGTTATTCTTCTGCATAATTCATATACTCTTCATATGACATTTAAGAAGAATACATAAAATTGAACATATATACATGATGATTATACTCGTCACTGTCTCGTACAATCATCCTAAGATCATAAGGATCCATCATAATTATCATGCATGTAGTGCATGAAAATACCCAATGAAGATTGATATGCAAGTTGAGTCATCTCACAATCCTCTTGTTTATAGGTAAGAAACCAAGAGTCTTGAGATGACTCAACCTCTTTATAAGATTGTCCGTAGTATTGACCACTGCCCTATTTTGTATACTGATCTTTACCACCTTGCAACCGCATACCATGATCTATGTCTTGCGTCGTATGTGTGTATTGTTCCTCTCCGATGAACTATATCATTGTAGGATATATCCCTCGATCTATTGACCTCTCCATAGACTAGACAAGCTTCATTCCACTTCCAGCACTCTATCCCTACCGCTCTTTAAAGTCGAATCTTCCAACATCTGGTGTTGAACTCGGATGTTCAACTTTGATGTGTCTTTTGGTCCCTTGTCGATTGTTTCTTCATTTGCAATATCCAAGTTGATTTTTTACTTTGGTGAAAGACACTATGATCTTCCGTTTCTTTGCCACCGAATAAGAAATTTGGAATTCACCAACTAGAGGTACGTCATCAAGTTTGTGCCCATTCTTGATTTTTCGGTTGAATTCCAGTTCGCTTAGTCCTTCTTTATTGTTTATCCATGCTTGTAACGAATTTTACTCGTTGAAGATCTCATCTAAATCAATGTCGGGTTCTTGTATGTCACCGTCTCACTTTGTCACCCAGACACTTGCTCTCTCTACCTTGTTTTTCTTTCTGGTTGTCAATCATCCACTCTAAAATTTTCAGCTTCAATCTCATGTTGTAGTGACAATACACCAATTACTCAAATTTTCTTAATGTTGGCATATTCCTCTGAGTTATATGAATAATATTGAACATTGACCAATTTATTTAACATCCTGAAGCTGATGTAATTTGGCTTAGAACTCTTATTGCAATGTCGGTTAAATTTTCATATCTTGGTGCTTTATCGTGATCCATTCACCAGTCAGCTACATGATATCATTATATGTTAGAGGATAATTGAAATAAGTTAATCATTTAAATCATGAAAAAATAAAAAAAAGATCGGATGGTATGTTCTTGGACTTGAAAGTATAACTACTCATTGTATCATGGATGTCCTTAAGTGAAATAACTTCATTATATAGTTATGAATCTTATTGCATGCTATAATCAATCGAATGTCATCCTAAGCATTCTGTGGATAAACTCTTTAACACTATTTAAAAATTCATTAATTGGTTTGAATATCAAATTATAACAATATTTAAAATAAAAAGGTGGCATGGCAAACGAAAACATATCATTCTTAATTTCTTAGTAAAGAGCATAACAATAAAAAATAAGATGTATAATTTAACTTAACCACAAAGAAAGTACATGTTGTATATATTGGATGATACAACGTACGTTTCCACCGACGATCGATAGCATCACAACATTGCTAGAAATCTGACACCATATTTGACACTTCCTCCTTCGTCCACTCAAGTGCATCATACAAATAACCCATGTCTGTCTTCCTATCTCTATTTAATATTTTAAAGACTTTGACTAATGGTTCATTATATTAAGTCTTCTTTACAATTCGTAAAAAATCTCCACTCTCGAAGGTTTTTTTAACTTTTTTACATTTCTTCTCATCTAAAGGACTACCCTAACAATGTAACAGGCCTATGTTGGTGAAAGTAATATTTGGGTAAGTAGAAACCTCTATTGCATTAAACTCTCCACTAAAATGTAATGAGAAGTGAACAAGGTTGCCCAGGCCGTAGGAGCTTTCAACCCTTTGTATGCTCTATCATTAGGTTAAGGATAAGTTATGGTTGTGTATAAAATATGACATGAATTGGGCTGCCTTAACTACCTGGTCAATTTAAGGATCTTTGCCTACATTGTCTAACATCAAATCTATCCAATGGGCGGAGAATGATGCCCAATATAAATGTGTCCTCTTGGACATCAACATTTGTCTAACTACTTTATATGTAGTTGCACAGTGTCCTCTTGGACATCAACTTGCACTATCCATTACTATTTAGACAACTCTATTCCCTTCTCTCTTTGACAACACCGTCACTTATTCAAAGAGATAGTTCACATTCCTTACCGAACGGATACGTCCACGAACTTTTAGAAGATACTTCCGACTTGACAATATAATAAGAAGGTAATCATCATCTTCCTATTTATACCTATAAATATGTATAAATTCTAAATTATAAAATATGCAAAAAATAAGTTTGAAAATTAAATGTTACTAACATAATCAACCATCTGTCATCAATGTCCATCATCTTTCTTGTCAAATATATTCAAATCACTTGGCATATTATTTAATATCTTCTACTTCCATTAGAAGAAAAGTGTCGTATATCTCTTTCGGAGTCAAACCCGGCACTCCCTACTTACGTCAGTTATGGTGTCGATCATGGCCTCGTAATACAGTCTATTTGCGGCATTCGTCGGTATGTTACTATGGGAGAACCATCTCGATGTCACCCACCCGATCTTCTCATGGCATATGCGTAAATTCTTCACTGTTGTCGTGATGGACGTTTGTCTTTATCGCGGGCGTGTGATGACAAGATCCACGAGATCTACTATTATGTTGTCATATTGAATGAGAACGTGAATTTCCTTTCCTTCTTGTGTGTTCGATCATCTCCCACTTCTGCGATTGCTCCCTTTTGCGAACTTTGGTATATGGATCAGCCAGTACACCGATGTCTTCATTTGTAAATAACTTACAACTTGCCTCAATCACCTATATTAAGTTATTTGTTTGTAAAAATAATAATTAAATATTAAAAGTTGAATATATATATATTGATATGATCTAATAAACTTTAATAGCAATGTACCGTTATCGAATCTTTCGTCCCAAAAAAATTTTCGGACGTTGTTGTCCCATCCCATAAATGTGAGTCTAACGCCTTGTGAATTCGAAAATTTCTCCCCGAATGGTGCTTTATTGCACTTTGAATCTGCCTTTGTTTATTTCAATGCTTATAAATGCCTACGAAATTGAGTTTTTACCTTGGTTGGAGTCAATGTGCACGGTGCAACCTTGCCATTCATCCTGGCGAAATGTTGCTTCAACCTGTAGGTTCCCCCTAGATAATGTTGCATGGCATTTACATTACACTTCTCTCTCTGTCATGGAGAGTTCCAGGTCAAACTAGTCGTTTGAGTGTTATGGCTTGAAGAAAACATGTTGAAGAAGAAAGCTTAAAAAACAAAGACAACACTAAGAAAAAGAGGTTAGCAACACAAATAGACAAAAAAATGAGTTAGCAATACAATTAGGTAAAAAACGAGTTAGCAACACAACAAAACAAAAAAGGGTTAAAAACTAATTAAATGCTTGAAAACAATTAACATTAATTAAATGCTTAGGAAAAAGAGTTTGAGTGAGAGAGAGAGAGAAGAAGATGAGGGGAAAGAAAACCCCTTGGGGGCCTATTTTTAGGCCCCTAAGGGGCCTTGGGTGCTTAAAAGGCCCCCCCTCCCGGTTATATGACCATTATGAATGGTCAAAAACCTTTGTGACCCAGTTGGCTGGGTCACCAACTAGGTCGCAAGGTCATGCGACCCGATGCCGGGTCACGCAATCCGACTGGGTGGAGCAACAAGGTCGCTCGACCGGAGCAAAAAAAACCTACCAGGTCGGGCGATGTGGTCCAACTTGGTTGAGACCCGACTTACCATGATCAACACTGATCTATGGACCTAGGTATTTCTAAATTTTTCTGGATTTGTTGTTCTTTCTTATTTATGCCCTACAATTTGCAGTTTGCAGCTTATCGGATTTCTAAGCCCTTTATCCAATTTTTACTCTTCAAAAATCCTCAATCTGTTGAGCACTGAAACCTTTAGATTTGTCAAATTCTGCAGTGTCAGAATTCATTTCTGTGTGCATCTTCAGATTCTGTCCTCATTTGGATAGTTACCAGATTCATTGGGTTTTGATATTTCATTATATTTTGCATTCCTTCACTTCCATGAAGCTGTTCATGCTCCTCACAATATCAAATGTGCAACATGACAATTTCTTCATTGCTTCAGCATGGAATGCATGTGTGGAAGGGCATGGAAGCCATAATTCCTATAAATTAGGATTAAATTCCCCATTGCCTTTGATAGGCATTAGAAAATTTATCCTTGAATAGATTTGAAACTAAGACCTCTATAGCCTTTGATAGGCCTTCAGAGACTGTCCCTGGAGTTTTTTTAGAAGAAGATCCAAGCCTTGGATAGGCATATGGGGTAGAGTGGTATGGCATTAGGGCTCTCCTCCTTTATAGGGGTTCAACCCATGTGTACCATCAAGCTAATGTTCTCTCTAGTTAATTATGAGTTTCTTGTGGCAATAAAGCCAATTTAACGTCCATCTAGGCCTGTAAGCCTTTGTCAATTCTGCCATCCCACTGATTGGGGTCTTCACACTGTCATTTTTGCTTCATTGTCCATATGTGCTTCCCCTTTTTACTGCCCTTGTGCTGTCTGGGACAGTTCAATCAGATCTGAGTTTGCTACTCCAGGCAGGTCTTAACATGACCCAGTCCTTGGAATTTAAGATTTAACCACGTCGCCGGTGGGGGGATGCATGGGTGATCAGGTAGGTGTTGGGTAGATGGATTTTGGTGAGCATATAATCTTGGCTTCAATGGATTCTCAGCCAGCAAGATATACTTGCCCAGGGGCTGATGGGATGGCTTATGAGATTTTAGTTTTGGGTGTAAGATGTTCCGACCATACTGAACACATCTAAAGCCAGCAAGATAAATTTGCCCAAAGGCTAATAAACATGTCCAAACAAGTCTTAATAACATGGGAATCAGAGGTTGATGCTAGATACGATGGCCGCCAAGGAACTTGGCATGGGAACACAAGACAACCGGTTGCGTAGATGGCGGTCTAAGATGAGCACCGGGATATAGGTGGTGACGGAGAATAGGAAATTGATGGGGGCAACGGACCAACAGGAGGTTCTCACCTTATACTCTTTAATATCCCTTTTTGGTCTCTCAACTTTCTCCTTGAGCGCGGCAATGGGTGGCCTCGAAGAAGCTCCTTGCAGGCTTCCAACCTCTGTGGTCAGTGGTCACAGATAGTGCAGCTGAGTGAGGTCTTCATGAGGATCTGCTAGTTTCAACAGCAGTGAGGAGACCTGCAGAGGTCCTCGACAGCATTGGTAGTAGACGGGGATGGCTTTGACAGTGGTGTTAGTAGGCTTAGTAGGCAGCATCAATGATGGTGGCAGTGGGTGCGGTGATGACAGTGGAATGAGATAGCTTCAAGGGCAGTGTCAACGATGGTGGTCCTCTCTCTCTCTCGCTTCACCTCTACTCCACTGAACCCCTCTATGTTTTGAAACCTCTCTGTGCATCTGACCCCCCCTCCCCGCAAAGAGTCACCGGCCTTCAATTTATAGATGACGATGTCGGGTTCCATCAGGAGCAAGGCTTCTTGTCATGGAGGACTCCTGATTGCAATCCCGATCAACCAGGGGTGCTGCGATGCCTTCTCCTTTGTAACTCCTCCAACCATTATATTGTCACGATACCTCTCCTTCATATTTCAGAGAGCCATGCTACTATTTGACAGGATCTCGGTCAATCCTAGACTTCCTGAGAGGTGCGGCTACTCTGACGTGAGTACCGGATAGCCGTTAATGGCAAGAGATATGCTGGTCAACCTTGGTGGCATCCCGCTGGTTTCGTGATCTTCTAGGGAACAATTACCGTAAGTAACAAACTCGCCGTCACCTCCCATCCTTCCTGGATATCCATCGACCCCTTTCCTAATCTCCAGCTGAGTGACGGCTTCCATATACTTGCCCCAAAGCCTCCTTTCCTCCGGAGGGTACTCATTGGTTGGGAAAGAGATGGGAAACCCCGGGGGATTGAAGTTCCAGCAAAGGGAAGGGATCACGATGAGTCCTTTCTATCCATATGGAATCCCCGATGGCTTGACTTTGTTCTGTTGGCTGATGAGAGTCTGAGCAGTTCTTCCTGATGCTTTCCCTACCTGGTGGCTCCTGGACTTAAGGAAAGGTAGTCAGTGCCTCCAAGACTTGCCAGCCATCACTGAGGTACTTAATAATAGCAGTGAATAAAATTGACTTTGATTTGCTGACATGGTAATGATTTTGGTCAAGGGGTTAAGTATAGCTGTAAGTAGTAGATGGGTTAAACATAACACTTAGTGGACATGCTCTTGGAGTGGACTTGAATTATGGATTAAAAGACCAAGATGTGTAGAATTATTTATGAAATGGGCCTGCTCTTAAGTGAAACCCAGCCCATTAAGCATTAAAAGAAAATGGGCTGTGTAAAGGGCTAGAATTATCACAATTAGTAGGCTTTTGGATCTGAACTGGGTTCAAACACCGATCCAACCTCTTTCGTATAATGAACAAGCATATTCTTATGAATTAGCTGCATCAGTTCCTCATTCCCAGCCTCTTCTTTATAAAAATTTGAGGTGTCAACATGTAAGCAAGCCAATATATATCCCCCCCCAGAGACTAATCAGTGTCGCCAACTCCCCCACATCTGTAATGTTTCCTCTCTCTCCTTCCTCCCTGTGCAAAAACTTCTCTTTTTACGAAAGGTGGCGCCACAAGCACCCTTCATGGTGCTGCCCTCACTGTCGAAGCCATGTCATGGGATCGTGTTTTATCTCTCCCTCAGAAACCCATCTACTGCTCTCGCTATCTATCACTCTGCTGCCTGCGAGATTTGCCATCTGCCCCAGCTTTCTTCTTCCTCTCTCTCCTCTTTCCTGTGACTGAGAAGCCCACCCTCGCATCTACCTTTTTGAAGCCTGCTGCCACCTTGCTTTCTCCTCCTCTCTCCCCACGGTCTCTCTCCCCTGTGCACCACTGCCTTTCTCTTTTCTCTTTCAACCCTTCATGCATGAACGCCTTCGCCTGCACAGGATTTCTGCCCTCCAGCATGTGCGTGCAGCATCAGCATTGCAACCTTGTGTACTTGAGGGTGCCGCACTGTGCCCTACTCTGCCACCTTGCCTCGAGGCATTGACCAGCCTCGAATGCTGCCCACGCGCCAGCCACCCAGCGGTTTTGACTTGGGCCACCCCGCTTGCACCCCGCCACACCCCCTATACGGGCCCGGCCAGCAACGCCAGCCCAGACACCAATCAGTCTAGCCCAAACTTCTACAATAGCCATGTAGGGTATTTCTGAAGAAGAAAAATACTGGAAGGAAGGTAATAAGAAAAGACAAATAAGAAAAATTCCAGAAGGTTCATGTAGGTGTTAATTTGGATCTCGTCTATGTATTTGACCATTCTAAAAATTACATGAAATCTGGTTAAATATGCCTGGATATGTGCTATAAGTTTAGTAGTTTTATTTAGCAAGAATTATGATTTGAAGTATATGAATACTATGTTATCAACATGATTAGTATTATGCGTATGATTAAGCATGTTACGCTCTGCTGAAAATATGTTATGAAACTAAAAAACTTGCACTGGAAGATTATGGCATGTATGCCATTTAAGAATATGTAAGATGACAAGTGTGGTATTCATGCTTGGTATCTACCCGAGTATGTCTACTTTTCTAATACATGTCTGGTGCATGTATATTGTTCTGATATATGCTTGGTGCATGTCATGTTCTGATACATACACGAATGATAAATGCATGTTGCTCATATGTTCTCACTTGCTCGTATAAATGATACCCGACACCTGTTTGATAAATATGTTTAATTCATGATTGATGAAAAGGAAAGTTTACATGTAATAGAACCTAGTTTTGACTTGTTATATATGTTACAAGGTAGATTTGCTTATAAGATGCTTATTTGTGAATGTCTATATATTTATCCAATTGACAAGAGACAGGCTGAAATATACTAAGTCCCGTCTGACTTAACCCATTTATTTTAAAATTTTTCAGGTAATCAAAGTTAGTACAACATAAGCGTGGTAGATAAAAACTTGAAAAGTTAATTGAGAATCGACAAGTATTGAAGTTATGCATGGAATTATTGTAATGTTACGTTTGTCAACTCAATGTTATTGTGCATTTTCAACCCGATATATTCTGAGCAGTTATTTTCCCCGGTTACGTTGCTGGACAATACTCCACTGTATGTTTGGTCTGGGGTGTGACGAGATCCTCCACCTACAGCTATTGCACAGAGATCGCAGGAAACCCCATATCAGGCCTTGCACAACCTATCCCTTGCTATTCTCTTGCTTACCCTCACCAGAGGTCCTTAATGCCACCTCTTTTTGTATCACAGTAGACAGCAACTTTAGCAGCCAAAAGAGGCTCCTCTATCCATGGATTGCGAAATCTGCCAAACCGATCCATCCCTTCCCCTCCCTTGCACCCTCCCCCACCTTCCCTTGTCAAAAACCCCAAAGCCCCACCCCTTGCTCACCCCTCGGGGTGACTGAGGACTGAGTCCCCCTCCCCTTTTCCATAAAACCCTAAGGCCCTCTCTTTACACAAACAGTCAGATTGAGAGGTAACTAAGCCCCTCCTCAATATGGGTGGATCCTCCCCCCCCCTCTGGGCCCTCCCCTTGTCCAGAAACGCCAAACCCCCCCTTGCATGGTCACCCCGAGTGGTAACCGAGCCCCCACCCCACCCCCTCCCCTTAAAATTTTGCTTGAAATTAGTACCATAGATATTGATGACACTAAAATATATTTTTATTGCATATCATTTATATCGTGTTGACTTGTTATTGAAATGATCATTGATATTCACCTACATCTACTCATCTTAAAATCTCTCAAAATGACATAAAAGTGTGGTTAGATGTTAATTTTTTCATTTTTATGATTTTTACCAATTTTTCACTTTCTTAGAATGAAAAAAAAAATAAAAAACCGATCCGGACCAATTCTGGATCAGAAATGTTCCTGGAAAATCGGTTGATCTAATCCTGATCCAAATCAAATCGGGACTTACCAATCTGGGCCCTAATTCCAATCCCACGATCCTTGCCTCTATCACCTTATCCAGCAATATCACAAGCTCCCCTGTACTTCCCCATGCTGCAAGCCAGTAAGTCTTCTGTGGATCACCATTGCAGGATGTGAATGACTCCATTGCTCCAGCCAGTTGCAACAACGCTGCACTCAGGAAGTGAAGAATCTGCTCCATGGTTGCCACACCTTTGATATGCTGGCTACCCCTCTAGCATTACTTATTTGTTAGCACCCTTTTACTGTGCCATCAGCAGCTTCAAGCCTAAGCTTGAAACCTCATGAGTTACACAATTTCCTTATCCCTCAGTCCTTATACTGAAGGATCAATCAGTACCCATAATTTCCACCACTCCAGGAAAGGTTAGTGATGGTTATTAGTCAATCAAGCTGAATGAATACCAGAGATTTAGAAAAATGTCTCGGACAAGTGAAAGACCTGAAATTCCAGAGAGGTCCTTAGTCTGTCCTGCATCATAATCTGGATTGAAAAATCATACCACAGCAAAGGCCCGAATTTCACCCTCAATCATGTTTTGCAAATTTGGCCAATCCAGATTAGGATTAGTTGATCCCAAATCGGGATTGGTAGCTTCCAACCTGATGGGGTGAGAAAGTAGTGGGCAAGCCTTATATTTTCATCCAACCCATTTCAATAAGTTATGTTGATTGTGTTATCAACATTCAAAATTATAGAGCAAGCATATAAGCATAACCGTAACTGGTACTCTATCGGAGAATATACTAAAAATTTAGCAGCAGTAAATCCAAGAGAAAAGAAGTAACAAATATCAACTAACAGAATAACAAAGTATAAGCTCATCATGCACACCTAATGACTCTTTGACAACTGCCACTATACATGTCAAACACACGACTTCTTCCATCTTCACAACCGATCACTGCTTCTGGATCACTATACCTGGGGATGCGAGTGGTTCACAAGAAACATGAAAAAAAAAATAGAAGTAAATAAAATATTGCAATCAAAGGGAAGAGTATTTCAAGCTCAGAGTTGTCACTATGAAAAGCATCATGGCTGAAAGCACTAGTGAGCCCACCACATAAAAGACAATCTTGGTGCATGTCTTGGCCCTGGCAGGCTGCCAATAGCTGAGATATGTGAAACAATATGGGAGATCACCAGAGGGGGTGCTGGAGATGCCACAGAGGGTGGTAGTGGTAGAGGGCACTGGCTTCCCTGCCGGGCACCAGTCCAGAATGCTCATCCAGACCAGATCGGCAAAATCGGCTGATTTCATGGAAGAAAAATCAATCCGCAATTGGTCTTAAATCTGGGTTAGTACTCTAAAAACCATAAAAATCGAATGAAACACAAAATCTACGCCAAAATTGGATTCTGGTCTGATCTGACCTTTTGGGGCTGGAATCAGCACTCAAATTGGCCCAAAATGAAGCCTACAGCGGTGATGCATCTTCCCCGCCCAACAGCTCATACTAGGTCCCCAGACCCAGTACAAGATCTAGGTGCTAATAGGTCCGTCTTCTAGATGACGTGGCTGGTGGCCCATTTCAGTAGGGAATCGGCCAATTTGGCTCAAATTGGACCCAATCTAGGCAGATTCGGCTATTTCGGCCAACTCTAGTGCAGATTCGGGGGTGAATGCCCCCCAGTTGGCTTATATCAATCTGATCCCGGAATCGACCAATTCCATGAATGATGGTCCAAGGTGTCTGCTCCACTCTGAACTCATGCGAATCTTGTGAGATCTTGTCTCAAATCCTTTCTAGATGAGGTCGAGAACCGAGATGGCAATCTTTGGCCCACACTAAGACATGTCAATATAATGCATACGATGGTAAGTTTAAACCTGAACAGGAAAGTAACATAAAGCCTTTTAAATAGTATGCTTGAAAAAATATGCTAGAATCTCATTACAGATGTTTAGATAGGATGTCAACATGGGTATATTCAAAAACCTAAACAAAAGATAAAGCCTCTTAAGTAGAATGCCCACAAAGGCACATATTTCATTAGGAACAAAAATGGTGTCAATAATGTGGCACATCTCATAGTCTCACTCTTTACAACTTACCTTTCTGCTCAGGTCTAACAATTAATAGGGGTTCTGTAACAATGCAACTTATAAGCAGATCATGGAATTTGGATGAACACAACCTCAGCCGTTAATGAGCTAGGAGAGGCATCAAAACACCAAAATACAAGCTATACAGGTGAAGGAAAGATTAGGTAAGACTTTGAGATTAAGGATCCTGTGGATTAGAGGACAACTAGAAAATGGAAGGAGATGATTACTAAAGAATATGCTGTAAAGGAAGCATCCATTACTTCCAAAAAGTAACAAAAAGCTAGGGTGCAAGTCAGTGTCAACTTCTATTGGTGTAAGTCATGGAATTATGGAATAAGAAGCAACATCTTCAAGGTCGGACAAAATTGAATGGTTAGACAGTGCATAGGTTTACAAATCTGCCTCCTTAACTGACCTGATCTCAGATATATCAACATCACTTCTCCCAAGGGAATGCATATAATAACTATTAACAAAATATTCTCTACTCTCCAAGAATGTCAACTCGTAACTTAACCTTATCTCAAAGAGGTTGGAAAGACGAGATCCAGCAGGAGAGCCTCGCCGGAAGAGGGACGGGCAGCCATTGGGTGGCAGCAGAAAGCAGCAGTGAGGTAACTCTGCAGCTGCCAGTGCAATTCTCCATGGGGAAGACGGACCACTGGGTCTGGATTCTCGGACTCAGCAATGCCAAAAACACCTGATACCCAACTTGAAGTTGCGAATCAGGCTGCCAGGTCCCTAGATCAGCAACTTTAAATTGTGAATCAAGTCCTTGTAGGAGTTACCGGGTGGGTCTGAGAATATGGACCCCAGCCATGCCTCATCAGGCAGGGAAGAACACCCCCCCCCTCTGCAGCACCGCTGTCTTCTCCGTTAGCTTGGCTGCCCCACCACAGGCCAGCTTTGGCTCCCTCAGATCTCAAATGCCTGTCAAGACTAATAATCTAGCAAGATCTCATGATATCTTGCCAAGATGGAAAATCACGGTCTCTCTAGCCTCTACTATCAATATCTAACACAAATATCATGATGTGTTTCCTTATCTGTGTTATTTTCAAAAGTTCCTATATAATTTCACATGGCAAATAAAGTTCAGGAAGAACCCTTCCTCACCGTGTAGGCACCAAAAATTTTCAATGTTATTGGGTTGGGATTAATGGGAACCACAATGATCAACTCTCAAATATAGACCCTTAATTGGAGCTCATCTTCAATGCCAATCTATGAAGAAATGGCCTATTGTAATCATGGATTGCAGAATCGGTCGATCCGGATCGGGATCGACCGATTCTTGGATCGGATCGGTACCTACCGATCCGATTCCAATCGGAATTAGCGATCCAGCCGGGAGTCCCGGCTGGATCGGCCGGAATCGGTCGGATCGGTCGATCTTAGACCGATCCACCCGGATCGATCCCAAGATCGGTCGATCCGGACCGATTCGCCGGAAAACCGGAAGACCCGGAATCGAACCGATTCCGGGATCGATCCGGACATGTTTTAAGGCCCGATCACCCCCTATTTGGGGTCGACCCGGACCGATTCTCCCCCCAGCGCCCTCCTTCTCCTTCCCCCCAAGCCTCCTTGGAGTTCTAGGGCTCCTCTTGCCGGCGATCCAGCTGTTGGAGGGCCGATCCAGCCTTCCCAAGGGGCGATCCAGCCTTCCCAACCGGCCGATCCACCCTACACAAGGTTTGTAAGGGGGGGGACCTTCGATCCCCTCCCCCCCCCCCCCCGCCTGGGCCACCGCGGGTTCGGGATCCCCATTGGGGGATTATTTCACCCCCCCAATGGGGGTGGAATTGCTAATCACCCCTTCAGGGGTGTTGAACAGTCGCCCCCGAAGGGGTGACTGTTTTGACAGCGCCCCCCCCCCCCCCCGGGGGGGGGGGGGGCTGGTATGAAATCCCCCCATTAGGGAGGGGATTATTTCACCCCCCAATGGGGGTGGATTTAATTGGCCTAATATTGTGTATGTTTTTATGTGTTGTAGATAAGATGTCGGACGAGGAGCATGGCACCGGTCCCGCGGAATTTCGTGACATTGGATGGCAACATGGCCATCTCCTTGATTCAGAGAAGAAGAGAGTTAGATGCAAGTGGTGCCAAAAAGAGATGAATGGAGGTGTGTATCGGCTCAAGCAACATATAGCCGGGACAGGTGGCAATGTAAAGAAGTGTGATAAAGTACCGACTAAGCTGAGGGAGGAGATGGAGGGTTATATAACTGGAAGGGCATCACAGAGGGAGGTGAGAATTGGTCAGAGACAAGAGCTACATGACGAGTTGCTAGGTCGGAGAGACGCCGATCTTATGGCCGGAAAGAGCAAGAAAGGGAAAGGGCCAGCACATGAAAGGGTCCAAGTTGATTCTTCATCTTCATCGGGATGAGGAAGAGGCTCAGTCGAGAGCCCTACACGAGAGTAGGGCTCGGTGCCCGCGAGGACGAGGAACGAAGACGAGGAGCAGGGAGGTTTGGCCGGGACAATCCGATGCGGGGGCGGGCACACGCCTGCTCGAGAGCCCGAAATCCGGAGGACACATTCCGTTCGACCGATGCCGACAGGAGACACCGCCATGTATGTGGAGAGTGGCGCAGGTCGAGGGGTATAAAACAAGCATTTAAAGGGGTGAAGGCTTCGATTTGGGGCAACAAAGAAAGCCCTAAAGCATACGGTCAAGTTCTTTCATACATGCAGTAAAGATTTGTTGAAGTTGTGGTTAGCATTTGCTTGTCGATATGAATTTCTTGTTAAAGTTAGTTATTATTAACAACCCTCTCTTCTCCCTTATCTTGTTTTTGAATTTGTAGGTGTCCCGGCACATGTACCACGAGTCCATATTTCCGCACTATGGTTGATGCGATTGGTGAGGTCGGGCCGGGGTTGAAAGCCCCTACATCAAAGTATATATATGAAACAAAGGCTTGGATGAGGAGGTCGATGAGTTGACTCATGGATAGATGGATTCAAATCCATCCGGAATGAGAGGGTGCACCGTAATGCGTGCGATGGGTGGATCGGAATCACAAGGAGGTCACTTATAAACTTCCTTGTGTATCGTTTCCGAGGGTACCGTATTTCTAAAGTCGGTTGATGCATCAAAGTTAGGTGAAAAATGCGTATTACCTATTCGGCTTGATGAACACCGTGGTGGATTTAGATAGGAGAGGCCAACATTCAGCTTGTCACAGACATAATGAGGCCTCATATAAGTGCTTAAAAGAAGCCTGGCTGAGGCTCGACTCACTTGTTTTGGGTGTCACGTGCGGCACATTCTATCGAATTCGATGCTAAGATATTGGTAGGGATCCTAGTGTCAAGTCCTTGGTCAACTATGGACAGCTGATCACCTCTTTATCTATTGCTATCCACGACTTTTACATATCATGAGGCAAAGACAATCGATGGTCATGATTTGATCGACCGGATCCTACAAGATTCGCCACCCATTTTATCGTTTTTGTAGAGCCTATACAGGGCTAGTTTAAAAGGTTCATCCTCTCCATCGCTTATCGAGTACATGGATACATACACGAGTTCCTTGATCAAGTATGAGATACCGCTAAAGATAGATGGTGATAGAGAAGATAATAAAGGTGGTGGGAGAATGTGCGCAAGACTACTTGTCTCGTCATAGAGCCTTTGGTGTGTGTACTTAGGTTGGTGGATTCAAATGACAAAAATCGATGGGGTACCCGTACGATGTTATGGATAAAGCTAAGTTGAAAATTAAAGAGAAGCATCCCAAGGGTTACAAGAAGTGGTGGAAGGTGATTGACAACAGATGGGACAAAACCCTACACCACGACATTCATGCTGCAGGTATACTTTACTAGTGTGATATAATTGTATTACAAGTTCTATTTTGTGTATTACCCCCACTGTCTTTATACTAATGGAGTATTTATGTCGTTACGGTGGTACTTCGAACCCAAGGATACGATATGGTGGCCAAGTATGTAATGATGGTGAAGTATTATCGTGCACACTATTCGTAATTAAACGACTATGTAAGACCCAAGAAGACGTAACGTGCGCCGAGGTTGAAGTAAGTAATACGTTTCATATTAATTACACTTTTAACTTTATCTCGTTAAGAGAAGATAAGCGATTTATTTTGTGTTTTCGAGATTTACACAAATGTACGCATTGGGGTGTACGGGGATCCAGATTGCGGTACTTCACATGATAGGGGTCCCCCTAGTAATTACGCTTACCCGAATTAATGACTCTTTTGGTTAGTTGATTTTTTTACATAACGTTATCGTATGCTTGTAATTGTCTTCTTTTACAATTACACGAGTGGTGGATTATGGTGACAAAATAAAGATCGGATGGAATCCACTCGCATCCGTTGCAATTCGGGTGCTAAGTCGAGCACATCATCATCCGTGCGAGAGAATGGAGCACCTTCAACCTTATTCACACGAAGAGGAGAAATAGGTTGAAGACATAAAGATCAAGAAGCTTGTCTACCGCCATTACAATACGAAATTTGAGGATCAAGAATATCAAAGATAGGCGAAGACATCGGAGCGAGAGATTTGCACGGTTGCCATAGGTGGATTGTACCAAGAAAGAGCACAAAGCCCAAGCTACTCGGGGCTTGTCCCAGGCGGACGCGGACTGGAATATCTATTCCAAGAAGAACATCCACTCGCGAACATGGGTGGAAGACAAGGATACCGAGGAGAGCCGCAGTTCGACCCGAATGACGCATCACGGGCCGAAGGAGAGCTTGACGCATCCTTGGCGAGAATGGAAGACATGCGAAAGTCAGAAGAAAGTCAAGTTCCGTGCACGCCTCCACTTTCGATCCACCCCGGACTACGCGCTTCCGCAGAGACATCCGCCCTCCTCCCGCCGCGGCACGGCTCGGATTCCACATGCGGTTCATCTACTACCACCACCACCACCAAGAATGGTGGATTATTTAAGGCTTTAAAGAAAGTATGCTTACCTTCACAAGAAAGCAAGTCAAGGAGATCCTACAATGAAGAGGAAGAAGATAAGTATCAAACGGCGACATCATCTCCTTGACACCGAGACCACTCAGCCACCTTCATCGGATGAGGATGAGGAAGAACTTGTCCCACCCACACACCAACAACAAGTACGGGGGTGGAGGTGGAGTGGGGGTGGCGGAGGTAAGGGTGGCTCTACTAGTAGTACACGCACGAGTGGAGCAGTCCAGATGATTCGAGTGATAAAAGACACTCATTCGAGTGGCAAAGGGTGGCGGACGGCCGGACGAGGATGAATGTTTTTGACGAGTTTGCATCTTCCTATCCAGAGCTTGCCTCAGACAGTGAGCCTGGCTTTCCACCATCTTTTCTAGCTCCACCTCCGACTGATCAGAGAGTTTATGAGTTTACCGACATGGCCCGCCTTTTATTTTCTTACGGATACGGGCCACCATGACCGACCCTAATCAATGGAGATTTGTAGAAAATCGTAATGACCAGAGAGATCCGTATCCATCCTACTCCGGACATTTTGATAGTTGGTGGTGATGGCATACGTATAATGTATTTGTTTGTTTTTTTCCCGGAATGTAATATGAGCGGTAAGAAGAATTTGTGTTCTACTATTGTGTGTTTGGATATGCTTGTTTGTTTGATAAAAAAATATGTATCTTATTCGATGTATAATGTGTTCTATTGTGTGATTGGATATGATATGTGTTCTATATGATTGATTGATAATTTGTTATATGAATGAGTGTTCCCTATATTTTTTTCACATTTTTTCTGAGTCCTATGTATTTTTATTGATTTTTTGGCGATTTTTCCAGATTTTTTCATAGAGCAAAAAAAAAAATCGATCCAGACCGATTCTGGATCGGTCTGGCTCCAAGAGAATCGGCCTGGATCGGTCCAATCTGATCCGATCCGGATCGGATCGGACCCCACCGATCCAAGATCCGATCCCGATCCCGCGATCCTTGATTGTAATGTCAAATTTGCAGTGCCTGCTTCACACATTTTATGAACCGTATTTAATGCCAAGATGGGCCCATTTTTGTCTTGATCCAATGAGAAAATAGGCCTTCCCATAGGCTATTTTGTAGTCCATCATGTATATGTCTAATAAACTAATTTAAATGAGAAACAGGCCCACACCTCACGTTATTATCATAGCCCACTTATACCCCACCTGATGGACTGTATTTCCATGCTAAACTGAGACCAATTTCATGTATAAACATGGCCCACTTGAAAGCCTATTTGCACAGCCCCATTTTCTACATCAGCAAGTGCCACCAAGGTCAACACAAGCCATTGCAAGATCCTAAAAATAGGACGCCACCGTGACACTCCTCCCATGCGCCAGCCATTGTGAGCTCTTAAGAGATAGGAAAGGTGGGAGCAGTCCCGAAAGAGCACATCCCACAATCAACTCCCTTGACCAGATCCATCAGAGTGGGGTACCAGGTATATGGAACTGTCATGCGACTACCCCCACGGCCATCTCTCCATAAGATGGCCATCACGGCTACTGCTGGGAGGTTCAGAAGAGGATATAGGGCAGAGGAGAGTAGATGGGATTCCAATAGCAAAAGGGTCCCTGGAGACAACATAGCCGCCGCTGTTCTCCCCTTCCTGCTCAGCCGAACCTTGCACACATGAAGGATGAAGAGGAGGAAGCCAATAAAGGCAGGGGTGTCTCCAATGCCACTGGTGGATGCTTTCGAGGTTTATGTTGTTGCTGCCAATGCTGGCAGATGCCCCTCTAGGGCCTGAGGGCTCCGGCGCACATAGAAGATAGAGAAGAGGAGGCCAATGCCAGCCCCTTGGTGCTCTAATGAGTTTCTTGCTCTTGCGCATCATGTCTGGGGGTTGGGAACCCTTGGTATATCCCCTAGACGCCTCCTCTTCTTCTCTATCCCTACTGTTGCACCCATGAAAAGAGATGGGGATGAAGCCAAAGATGATCATGCTCATGCTCATGCTGAAGCCAATGGAGGAAGGAGGAGCAGATGCCTATCCTCCCCCTACTACTACCACCGATGCTGGAGGATGCCCCTCAGAGCCCTGCTGGTCCTAGCAGATGCCTCTCTACCCCTACTGTTGCACCCATGAAAAGAGATGGGGATGAAGCCAAAGGAAAATAAAGATGCTCGTGCTCATGCTGAAGCCAATGGAGGAAGGAGCAGATGCCTACCCTCCCCCTACTACTAGCGCAATGCTGGAGGATGCCCCTCAGAGCCCTGCTGGTCCTAGCATATATGGAAGGTGAAAAAGAGGATGGCAATGTCAACGCCTGCTGATGTTGATGCTTCCACTACTTCCTCCAGCCCCTCCTTGCTCCAGTGCATATGGAAGAGGGAAGAAGAAGAGTCCGGAGAGAACCTCCTGCTACTGCTGATATGCCAAATGGTTGCACTGTCCATGAGAGATGACACCAATGGAGGGAACCCAGCGGAGATGCCATACCCACTGCCAGCCCTTACCCCTATTTGCTCCAGTGCCCATGGAAGAAGGAGATGAAAGAGAAGGCCCCATCGGCCCTTCCTATATGCTGTTCCAAATGCCCTCACCTGCCGTGTGCATAAGGAAAAAAAGAAGATGAAGCCGATGCACCTCTTGACGTCCTTGTTGCTGTTACGCACATGGAAGAGGATGGAGATGGAGCCGATGAGGAAGTAAGGTGCTCCATCTGCTGCTGCAGCCTCAGCAAGCATCTTTCTTTACCTGCTATTGCCGCACCCATAGGAGGAGCAGAAGACAAGGAAGGTTGATGCCCACCCTTGATGTTGCTACTCCTCCTCATCCTGCCGGTGCACATATGAGGGGAAGAAGATGTTATCGATGGCTCATTTGGAAGCCTATGCCTCAGCCGATGCACATGGAGGAAGCCGATGCTGTTGCCAAAACCTCCAAATATTGCTGCTGCCGAGGCTATCCATTGAAGCAGCCAATGCCCTTGATGGTGCTGGTAATATTGCGCAAGTGGAAGGCCATAAGGACGAGGCCTATATGTTTCCATGCTACCGGCTCCTACACACATACGCTCTCTTCCCCATATGAGTGTCTATGGTTCGATGGCCTAGTTACCCATGCTTGGCTTATTCTTCACACCACCATGTTATCCTGTGTTCACGACATGTTAGCCCATGCTTGGCTCATCTCCCCAGTCATATCATGGCTTAAACACAGCCCATGATAGAGACCACTACTCATGCATTTAGATAAATAAAAATCAGATCAGAGGATCATGGCTCTGCTGGACTGCTTGTTGTTGCACAGGAGGAGGAGGAGGAGGAGGGCTCTCCACTCCAGTGATGGCCAGGGGGAGAGGGACACGGGGTAGGAGGAGACGTCAGAGGAGGCACTGGAGGTTGGGCTGTTCCGGGAAAGGTGCCCATTCACATGTTTGGAACTGGGAGGTGACTTGTGGATTGCCAGACTGGAGGGAACACGCCTCATGACACTACAGAATGGTCAGTGTCATCTAGCAGCTGCACAGCTGGCAGGCTCCAGGGATTATTGAAACTACCAGAGAAGATGCTGCTGCTACACAAGTGTCAGGATGATGGAGGTTGGAAGAAGAGAAAGATTGACATCTATTGAGCAGGCAAGAAGAAAAGGGAGAAAACGGTGAAGACAGTCAACGTATAGGAAGAAAGAAAGTGAAGGAGAAGAAGAAAGGAGGAGGCCCATCTGGCCGACAAAAATGGGGGATAGGGATAACCGGACATCCCCAAGGGGATCCAAAACAATGATTTTAACTCATTTTCCACTTCCCCTCCTTGGGTTTACAAGATGAGCCCTATATAGAACCAATATGACATTTTTACCCTCTTAACTAAAGCAATTTAAAAAATATCCTTCAAAACAAAAACAGACTATTCAAACCAAAATAACTCCAAAAATATTTCAATGTTAACATTCATTTCCCGTCAGTATCCTTAACAAATTTGACACAAGTGAACACTTGTATTACATTCATTTCTTGTTTGTATTACAACTTTTCAAAATAACCAAACAACTTGTGATGATTTATATCAATATCAATTTAAAAATTAATAGTGATAGAGGTGTTTAATGCTGTTACCAAGCAGGCTATTATATAATTGACCTACATTGTCTTGTTAAACGTTACTAAGGTGGAATTTGTTTTGATTTAATCAGAAAATATAAACTCTTAAATTCATATGCAACTTCTTAATTTCTGATAAAAGGTACTTAGTTTGATTAAGATGTTTGTATATTAATCAATTTTGTGTTTACTTAAAGTTATAGTACAGATGTTACATCTATCATCTATAAAGAGATTATGTCTGAAAATAAAAATTTAAAATATACAATTTAATTTTAAGAGTTTCTTAAGATAAGAGATGTGTTTAGAATTAATTAAGACACAAAATCAAACTGTCTAAATACCAAACCCTCTGACAAAATCAGAGGTCAGAGGTATGTTTAGACCAATCAAATGCAGACTAAGGATAAGCTTATAAAGCCTTGCAAAGAACACAATCTGCCTTGATATAATATAATCAATTTTGAATTTTATAGTAGAAGTTGATTTACAGAATTCGTGGTACATTTCTTCCACTTTTCTGACTATATGGACAAGATTTCCAACAAGAACCGAATCCTCAATATGGATCTTGTAAATGTTGATTTGAGATTATATAATACCTTGATAAATCTACAAAGTACAAGTACAACGATCTGAAAATCATACCGAACTTTCTAAACATCATCATAAGACTTCTGGTTCATAGATAAGCCTCTTTCTGGAACACAGATCTTTTAGACATCTATTTAGAAATCTTTGATGGAAAGGTCTAAACACTAATATCTGTCTAGAACTTGATTGTCTGTCCCTTGTCAACCTTCATGGGCTTCATGATTCGATAAATCTGTAGAAGCTATGGTACAGCTAACAGGTTGAGATAATACATAAGATGGAAGCAGAACACCCACCTTGGATAACTGGTATTAATACCAAGCTCTATCATAATAAAAGAAGAAAGGGGACATAAAAATTTTTTGGAGTCACAAGTACTCAAAACTCACTTTCTATATTTATCCATTTACAAAGAAAAAACGAAACTTACGCCATAGCAACTATTACCTACTTTCTGTATTGATCCATTTACAAGGAAGATATGAAACTAATGCCATTGAACGACCATGTCATTTCACTTCTTGTTCACCTAATGTAGACAAATATTCTACAAAGCCCGTCATTACTAAAAATTTCCACCAATCGGAACAATACAATATTTTGTGTTTATGATTGCATACCGCATACATATGCTGCGTGCAAAGCTACCTTCTCTTGATTTTAATATACTTGCCTTTCCACTGCGCCTCCAAATGCAAATTTGACTTCCAAGAAGACCAACTACCTATCAAATTAAAGATGCCACAGTCTTATTAAAGAGAGTGGCAGTGAAAAGGGACTAATATACTTTTTGCAAGATAGACACGATAAACTGGTAGCTTTAATGATAATAAAATATTAGAATAAAAAAATTTACTAGAAACTGAAATTGGCGTAAGATGGTAAAAGGTGTTCTTCTGGAAAAGATTGATGGTTGCACCAGTTCAAGAACTTGATAAAATATACGCACATATTAAAAGAGAGATTCCTCAAAGGAAGATAAAGCACTCATAGTCCACATAACCTCAAAGCAGATAATGTCAGTATATGATCAGAAAAAAATATTTAAAGACCTTTAAGATTGAGAATTGATGAATCCTCAGATTTTTAAAATTATTTAAAATTTTGTTAATTTAACTATGGCTATGCAAGTATGCATCATATTTTTTAAACTAGATAGTAAACCATAAAAATATAACTAATTAGGTGTGGTATTAATATATTAATATATAGGAACTCACAATATGCATTCCCAAAGATCTAAGTTTTGATATAGGGACATACCTATAACTTAGAAGACTTTAACCATATTCTTTTTATCTTTTGAGGTTAATTTGAGTTCTTTGAAAATTTGACCTCTCCTCATCGAACATCCGATATTCGGTGATAATTACATTTCACAACCACTGGAACACTCTTGATTAACTATCATAGCAACTCATGCACATAAACCATTCATCCATAGAACACATTGGAGACATGTCCCCATGGCTTTAGCAGATTTGTACCGTGTATTTTTTATTTTGACTTTAAAGTCAGTTTTATTTTCTGTTTTGGGTTGCTTTAAGCTTTGGAATTTGTTTAATTTTATCATATTTTTGACTTATTGTCATCTGAATTAGGGTGTTTAGTCAAACTAGGAGTTCAATTTACAAAGTTTCAGATTTGGTTTTCCAACTTAGGGAGTTCAAGATTTCAGATTTCATATTTGGTGGATTTATATTCAGATCTTATCACTCTTCACATTTTGAGAGTTTTATATTCAATGCATGGGAATCGATGGGACAGCATGGAGGCCTGTTTTAACAGGGCTGACCCATGGCTTATCGTATGGCATATTTCTCCATAGAAAGAAAGCATAAAAGGCAAAAAAACTTAATTTTATGGATTGATTCTTAACAGCCTTATTTGATTTTTTATTGTTTTCAAGGCGTGGAGCCCACCTTGGGTTGACTCCCACTAGGCTTACTTTTTTTCCATGACGTGGAACCCACCTTGGGTCAATCCGTGCTAGCCTTGCTTGGTTTTTCATTTTTTAGCTTTCTTCATAGCATGTTATTGGGCCTGACTTGGGCCTGATATTGGGCATTTTTAAAGCTCCGTCCACCAGCTGCTCCTGCCCCTGTTTAGGGCTGTCCTCGGACCTGCATGAAAGAGGTTTGAAGAGCCCTATATGTGGGCTGTTGCAGGACAGGTTCAGGGCTGTTCTGGGGACTGGTTTGGGACAGGTTTGGGAACAGCTTTATGACTGTGTTTGAAAGCAATTTTGGGGTTGTATCAGGATTGATTTCAAGTCTATTTTAGTCCTTCTTTAGGGGGCAATTTGAGGGCCTGTTTAGGGGTATTTTCACACCGATTTTAGACTATTGTAGGAATGGTTCCAGACCTATTTTTGGGACTGTGTCAGGCTTGGTTTCAGGGCTATTTCAAGCCTGTTTTGAGAAATTATTTCAGTCTAGTTTTGGGGATGTTTGAGGGCAGTTTTGGGCATGGTTTGGATAAGGAATCCATGGTATTTAAGGGGTTTTAGTGTACCATAACAGGATGCAGTGAAAAAGGGGATGCCCAGAGCAGTGTTTGGCTTTGGATTGGAGGATGAAAAGAAGAGTATTGTGAGAAGAAAGAAATGGGAAGGTGGCTCTGCAGATTTCCTTCCTTTTTTTTCTTCTCCTCTTGCTTCCTCCTTGCACATCATTAAAGGGAAGGGCTTTCCCTTCCTCTCCCTTTTCCTCTTCCTAAAGGTTGCGCAGTACTAGGGAAGGCGTTGGTGTAGCTTTCTCCTCCTTGCCTCTCTCTTCTCTCTTCAGCTTCTAGAGCAGCTAGGGTTGCTCAAAGAAAAACCAGAAGGTTTTTAGAGGCGGCAAAGCTTGGCTGCACATTAGCCTATTGGAATTCGATCAGATCCGCTGGAAATCAAATAGGGACGATTTCAATGTTTACAATTTTCCAATGATGTTTTTACAATTTTTAAGTGGTGGGACCCACGCCCAACCAATTCCAGCGTGGAAGGGTAGATCTGTGGGCATTTAAAAATTTTCCTAATCATTTTCCCAGCTCAGGAATTTTTGGGTTCTATTCCCTACTTTAATGATTTTTATAAAAGAAAAGGCTAAAAAATGCTAAAAACAGAGACCCCAAAAAATATGAGATTTTCAGAAACGTTCCTAAAGATGATAAAAGTAATTTTAGTCATATTTATATAATTTATAAGTAATTATTTGGTTTTTTAGAGAAAAATTATTTCTGGGACTTTTTTAGAAATAAAATTCTAAAAATTTCATAAAATTTATAAATAAATTTGATGGCTTTTCATAAATTTTTGTGACAAACGTTTATCACAACTCCCTTGATATTTTAAAATTTATCTTCAATTTTATAAAATTTAAGTTATTTTCAATTTATATATTCTCCTATTTTTTCCTTTCAAAAATGGACTTGAATGGGAACAGAGGGGGGGTGCTGGCGCAGGATCTGTTGGAGGTGAGAAGTTTTCTCACCCACTTCCTTTATTCTTCCTTTGAATGAGCATGTGTGAGAGAGAGAAGCTAGGTACGCTGGATGCCCTGGTTTTCAGGGCTGTTGTGGGCAGCTGGCAGAATAATTGCACAGCCCAAAAATGGCAGATTTGTTGGCCGATTATGGAGAGAAAATTCAGAGATTCTCTGGCCTGAAATCAAGGGAAGTACAGAAGGATGACAGGGAAGCTTTGCAGGTCAGCTGGTAGCATAGATTTTCTGGTCGATACTTTAAATAGGCTTTGAATAGGTCTGTAAATGACCTAATAGCAGACCCAAAAACCAGGTTTTAAATGATCCTTGGGGTTTGGGTTTCAAGTCCAAAAATAAGCCATTAATTTTTCCAAAAATAGAGTTGATCATGGGCCAAACACAGACCTCAAACAGTAATGAAGATGAGCCATAAATGGAGATGGACTATTTCGATGGTTTTTTCAGGGCCTTATCATAGACTATAAACAGTTGTAGGGATAGACATTAATGAGCTTTAGCATCTCCTTTTCACTGGGCTGGATAAGAGCCTTTTGGGGCTGCCGGCCGGGCCTCGAAGCAGGCCTCATAATTGCCCCTTAATAGGTTGAGAATTACCTCTGAGAAGGTCCAAAATCAGTCCATCAATTGACCCATAAATGAGATGGATTGAGATAAATGTAGGCCTAAATATATAGTCCAAGAATAGACCCAAAACGGGCCATGGAACTGTGCCTATATGGGCTGGAAATAACCCAAAATTAGACCTGAACTTACAGGTTACCAGCTTTAGAAAGGCCTCAAATTGGTCCTCAATATGAGTGACGATCCTGACTACAATAAGGTCTTGATGGGCCTAGGTAAGGCTAAGTCCATAGAGACAGTACACGGCATGGAAACCACTTGTATGTTAATTCTTAAGTGAATAAAATTAAGGGGTTAACAAGAATCAATTCCTATAAATAAGAATCAGTATTTTAAGTTAAGATAGAAAGTGATATTTCATGGTTTATGAGTAACAAGCAACATAGATGTGCAACTCATCATCCTCAGACCAGCCGTGATCTATGCTACTTAGCGTCAGTAAGAATTCAGAAAGCTAAATACCCTCTGTTATCTACCAAGAAAAAATATACAATTATGGAACTGAACAAAACTTTATCTATCTCACCTTACTTTCATCAAAATCAAGATCAATCAATGAGTTCATGCCAGGAAATGAGTATTCACCCAGTCTCTGGTAATTAGCTGCAGACCACAGTCGAACTATCTAACAAACAACGGATAAAATGTGTTAGTTAAAACAGCTTAAATATCAAGAATACAAAAAAAACGTACAGCAAAGGACCAACAGAGGGTTTCACCATGTCAAACCAAAAAATGGTGTATTTGCATTATTTCCCCAATAAACTCTCTCTCTCCCCCTCTCCCTCTCTCCCGGGATAAACATATTATATACATGAATTTTAACTTCATAAATGTTCATAAACATTTCAAAGATGAGAAATATAGACAGAAATTGTGTATATCAAGATTATGGAGATAGAAACATAAAAATAAAAAATTATAACTAAATATTTAACTATCAAAAGTATCCAACAGACAGAATGCAATTGATAAAAATACTACAAAGATGCTTATTGCTACCACTGCATATATTTGAAAAGCTTGTTTGTCTGCAGTTTAACAACACAACTATTCAAATAATGTACAGCCATGGAAATGTAAAGCCTTCCTGTAGAAAAGGATATTTTTTCCTAAATGTGCAAGATATAGACCTAAATGAATTCTTCTTATTTTCTACCAAGGACCAGTTATACATGATTAGACTAGTCTACTTTGATTTCTCAAGAAAATTTCATCCAGGTTAACAAATTCACTGCATCTTAATATAACTGCTCTTAGGTCTTAAGAAGCAGTAGCACCACAAATATTTACTTATTCTTCTTATACATTTTTACATTACAGATGAACCTTTGACGTTTTGCGTCAACATGTTGGCTAACAGTAAGTTACTAAAAACAGGACTACCATAAATTCACTTTTTATAGATGTCTTTAGCCAAACTAATATCATTTTTACTGTTTCATAATCTTCTTTATAATAGAATAAAATGATTCAATTGAAGTGAGAGACTTTCCAGAATACTCCCCATGGGCATGAAATCATTAATAAGGATGTGAATCATTGGGAAACTACTGAACTGACTATTGTAATCACCATTAAAAACTTCTTTCACGTTCATATGGTCCCAACCAGTTCATGCATCTTCATTTTTATTGATCACAGATCAAAGGGAAGAGATTCCAAGTACGCATGCATATCTATCAATATTTACTTATAACATAAACTCTGTTGAAAGTACAATAAAAGGACAGTTGTAACGGAGCCAAATAGCATATCCAAGGCCTTGGATCAAGAAATGCCACTTAGATTGCCAAGACTCACTGTGAGAATGATCACCTTTTCCAAGTCATATCGAGCATTAAGCAAATACGGGTACGTAATGTGATTAAAGATTATACATCTCCATCCCATTCAACATGGCAGTCAAAGCAGGCACGCAAGGACTAAAGAAGATCCTCAACTTAGTTAATTGATCACTGTTGGCACAAAGTTTGCAAGTCAAAAAGAGAAGAAGGGAGTCCCCAATTCCAAAACCCCCTCAAAATGGAGCCACCCAGTCCAACTCATTTAGGATTCCAGAACCCAACAAGGAAGATCAAAACCTGTCTATAGCAAGAAATGATATCAAAAAAGAGAAAAACTGGCTACAGTCCTGAAAAGAAAAAAAAATCCGAAAAAGGGGCAGTATGCAGGAAATTTGGAAAGAAAATGTTGCATGCAAGATAGTATGCAAGAAAATCAAAAAATAAGCACAAGAAGAGAGAGTGGGAAGCCCACAAAAAAAGAAGAGGAGGGAGCTACCCCCACTCAAACCATAGCTTAGATGGGATTCAAATCCTAAGCACAGTAGGATTACAATCCTAAGCCAATTAGGATTCAACTCCAAGTTCATATAGGATCCCAAATCTTAATCAAATTAGAATATCAAATCCAAATCGAATTGGGAATTTAAATCCCGCTACAAGTTGGTTATCAAATCCCACCCCAACTGAGAGTCCTACTCCAACTAAGATTCCAAAAAAAAAGAAAAAAGGGGAGTGTCTCACCTAGGAGAAGGGACAGGCAAGCGGCCACCTGTTCAAAGAACACCACAAGTCTGAAAATCAGCAAATAAAGGGAATTCTCAGGAATCCACAGGTTGTAGTCCAGAGAATCATTGAAAAAAGAGAGAAATTTCATGTCTACATGCTGTGGGGTATACAATGATGACAGAAATTTAAAAAAAAAAACACTGGCTCTCAGGAGCCTGTTGGACCTAAGAACCAGCAAAAAAAAGGGACCTGCTGGGTCCAAAACTCAATGGATGCAAGAAAAATCATGCAATCTGTCAATTGTAGAAACCAGTTAAAACAAAAAGGGGGTGTCTAAAACCTGTCAGATCTGAAACAAGCAAGAACAGCAGAGAAATACATGTACACTCAGCCAATGATTAAAATAAACTCAGGACCCTTAGCACTGAAGCAGACAAAAAAGAAAAGGGGGCTGTATATGTTTAGCCTGTGATCAGCCCAGAAAAAAAAAACAGGATCACACCAGTCCGACAAAGCCAAGACAGCAAAAATCTTGCAGCCGATGGTGAAAGAAGATGCAAAGAAGAGTGCCCCTTCAAATCTTGCAACAGGGAGAAGAAGAAGAACAGAGCCCTATCCGCCCAGGCACCAGCCAATGGCCAGCAAGGACCTGAAAAGGGCAAATTCATGACCTGTCAGGTCCGAAAAACACCTAAGCAGAAAAAAAGAAGACGAAGAAAGGGAAGCATAATGCCCGCTGCGGATGGAATAAGGAGGCAAAGGGAGTCATTCTCCAAGCTTCTGCCCAGCCAATGACCAGCAGAATGCAAAAAATAAAAAAAAAGAAAATCAGGACCTGCCAGGTCCAAAAATACCAAGACAGCAAAAGAAAGAAGAAAAAAGCATACCTTTTTTACCGCAAATGGAGAAGGGGAGCCATTCTCCCAATGTCAGTCACAGCTGATGAAAGGAGAAGAAAACCTGCTATCGTGCCAAAGGAAGGGAAGTGTGATTTATAACAAGAAGAGTTTGAATTGGAGTGGGAGTCGAAACAAAGCTTAACCACAACTCAACCCAACTCCCACTTGCGACCTTGTCATAGTTGGGTTATGATTCACAACACAAATTGAATTCCTGAGTCCATTTTGAAATCCAATCCCATTCAAAGTCCAATTGGGTCTACAAGCCCATTGTGCCAATTCCTTCCATATAGGCTTAGGATTACAAGCCCAAACCCAATTCAATTCCAACCTAAACCCACTTGCCTTATTGAGCTTAAATTTCCCAAACCCAATTCCATGTCCAAATGCTATTGGATTTCTTTGTTCAACTTGATATTGATGCATTGGAATTAAATTTTGGGTAATGGAAGAATTTAATTGCATCTAATTACGGTTTCTGGCATTACCGACGGTCGAAATCACACCGATCAAGGAAATCGGTAAAATCGGAAGATCTAATGCAATTCAATACATCATGACCACACATCTTGATGGTGCACAGGATCAATGGTCATCAAAGATTATACCATATTTTTCTGATTTAATTCCGGATGTGTTTAATCAATTTTTGGCTGGAATTAATGATAGCCGTCGGATCGGGAACATCTAGATGGACGGGCTGGATTGAGCTTCATCTCCTGCATCCATCACCTCATAAGACAAGTAACAAACTACCCCATGGAATACCGCTATCACATAATGATAAAAAGTGTACCATGGAGGTAAGATTAAATAAGATGTAGTGAATGAAATCAAAGATACATGAGAAAATATACTGGGGTATAAAAACTTGACATTTTGTCTTTCACATGCTAACACTGACATTTTTCTTTTAGAAGCTATGCAACAACCAGAAACTTGTTGACATTGTCGAAGGAAAAATATACCTTATCTCCCCCTCCGGTGAGAATCAAGCCCCTCTTCATGCGACACTTGCTAACCCTATGTAAAGAAAAAAGTGTGAATACATGGGCATTCAAGTAACATATGGGTAATATTGATTTTGAGAGACAACGTAAGCTATACAAAGATGAAAGAAACCTTCTGTAAAAAACACATTAATCATGGATTCAGTGAATGTTTCTGCAGCCATAGCAGAACCGTCACTAGAGTAACAGCTAACTAGATTAACATAATTACACGTCATTAGCCTTCTATAGACCATCAGAAAATGCTGGAAGCTTGACAGATCCCTCCCCCCCCCACATCTACCTCTCCCTTGCACACAAATTCTCTCTCCTCATTCTGTGCATGTGCTTGTGCATCCTCGTAGATTCTTTTCTCCATGCAAGGAACCAAAGTTTGTCTAGACAATGAAGACCACAGTCAACTTGTTCACGGCGATGGTACCTTCTTACCTTTGTTTTGGAAGCGAAAAAATGCCACAATTCATTCATTCAAAAGATTAATTATTACATTGGGACAGAAAGAAAACAACACCTAAGAAACTAGAAAATAAAGACAAAAGATGGCACCAAAAAAGAACAGCAGGAGAAAGAAGACAAACTGCCTGGAGCACCACTGCCAAGATGGCACATTCTTACCTTCCATCATAAAAGGTAAACAGTGACTAAGGTTGTTTTACAACTTTTCCCAGCCATAATTGTCTTAAATATTGTTTTTCAGAAAAGGTCTTGTTTCTTTTGGTTTTGGAAGCACAGAATAAAATATAGCAGAACTTTATGGGGAATCAGCTAGGGTTCTTTTTCTGTTGGACATCACTATCTCCCTTTGGCTTCAGAATCCATCCAGTGCTCAGACAGTCAGACTAGGTTCATGAATAGAGAAACCCAGAAAAACAAAAATTGTGAAGTCCAAATACGAGAAATCTAGAAAGAATGCAACGTTCATGTAGCAAATACAGACAAAAAAGTATTTCCTTCTGACCTACTGAAGCTGGCCTAGTATAAGCTCATTTTGGCTCCTTAATTATGCTAAACATGCATAACATAAAAGAAAAAAACTCAGCTTAGTAATGGCATGTCCGAGCATACCCTTGCTCAGCTCCATTAAGCTCACAAGTAGACAAGGTTTTCAAGGCGACCAAAGCAACATAGTACTGCCTTGGCACTTAGGCGACAAGGCAAGGCATTCGGCGACACCTTTTTTATATAGTAAAATTGATAGCATAACAAATATATGTGACAAATAATACAAAATAGTTAAGACACCTTGTAAATCAATTAATAATGTGCAAGAGTATAGTTTCATAGACTGAATAACTTGAATATAAGTTAATTTAAACACTTAATTTGTATTAACTATTAGTAAACATTTATAAAATTATTTAATCCTAGTTATTGTTCCATCAAAATGTCCACTTATAATCAAATTAACTATTAGAACTAGTTTTTTTACCTCAAAATCACATAATCAAGTGATGTTGATACTTAATTATCATTATGTATCATTAAATTAGCTAAAATGGCTCTAAATACCCATGGTCGCCTAGGCGCCCCTCACCTTGGCCGGCCTTGGGGCACCTTGTCGCCTAGGCGATGCCTTGAAAACAGAGCAAGCAGCACCACTAGGCTCATTCCAATACTCATTCTAAACTAGATAATATGCTTATTGAAATACTCGTTTAAAATTTAAATACCTGTGTATATATCTAATTGTTAAATCTAAATATTTTAGAAGATAAAGTTGAATATAACACTCCATAGTACTAAAGCATAAATTCAAAGAAATTAAGAACTAAGCATAAATTCAAAGAAATTAAGAACTATATTATACAAGTACAACCCTCATACATACTTGTTGCTTATTATTCCCATCTCAACCCCCCCCCCTTTCATGCATTGCCTCCTGAACCTCCCATCATTGCCATCGGGACTCCTCCAAGTATCACTGGTAAGTGCCCAACCCCCTCCAACTAGGCCTACAAATGGGTTCAGATTTGATAACGAAATCACCTGCATCCAATTCCGATTTTGATAATTTTGGAATCATTATGTTCCGATTTCGATCCGATTTTGACTCCATTATTAGAATAGAAATCGAATTCATTAACTTCCAAAATAATACTAAAAATTATTTTTATTTAAAATTAAGTTAATAATTCATATATAATTACTAAATTTTGATATAATCTCTTTACAATTTTATTTTTAACATTGTATCATTTTATATATCATATTTTATAATTTATTTAACTTACTTTTAATTAATTTTACTTTTTAATTTTTATTTATTTATTTTTTATCGAAATCGGATAAATGGAAATGGAATCAAATTGATTACAATTTCAATAGTTTATAGGATACAACAACAAGTATTGAACTCAGTTAATTTTTAGCAGAATCAAATTGGAATTTTGGAATACGTTTACACCCCTACCTCCAACAAAGACCTATCACCATTTTCCACCTCTTGAATGTGAACATAACCAGTGCGGATCCTTGTGGACAGCATGGCAATTCTCATCAAGGTAGAAACTAAAACTACCTTAATGCAGATATTTTCTAGTGTCAGGGAGAGCAGGTCCTGATCTTCTTCAAGGTGCTCAACCCTGATGCAGGTCAGCAACCCTCTCTAGTTCTGTGGCGTGCTGCCCTCCCTCAGCCATCTGAAGGCTTCCCCAATCTCCCTCCAGTGTTCCAACCAAGTCAGCTGTAGTTGGTAATTGAACTGAGGTTAGCTTATGATAAATGAACTGCTTGGTGAGTCAAGCTAAAACACTGAACTGCTCAACAAGGTGAGCCTGAAAATGGTCTCTGATACTCAACAAGTACTGTACCGAGTTTGAGCTCCCTTCCATTTAACTGGGGCAAATCTGAATAGTCTAATTCTTGGCTCAGCTTGGCTCGTACAACCCCTATTAGGAGGTGACTAAAAGGTCACAACTCATAAATATATATAATATATGTTCCTGATGTATAATATACTTTAATATATTATTTAAAGAAAATAAAAATCTTATTATTAAAATAATATGTCACAATTAACATGGAACATAAAATATACTTACAAAAGGTGGTATATCTATCAAGAAGATAAAGCCCCAAGATTACAAGGGTAAACAGAAAAGAACAAAACAAAGACAGATAATACTAACAAGAATGCTGATTAAGAAAAGACAAACCTAATATAATCAAGTTTTAGATAAACAGACAATGATAACCAAATTGGGAGTTGCCAGCCATCATCAAACTCCAGAGTTCAAACCTCTTTTTGCCCAATTTAACATACCCCAAATTTCAGGTTTCTTTTATAGAACTCGGTTTAATTTGGATTCAAGAGTCCACCAGTAAGTTTTCAAGATGCGGACATCAAATCATCTTCAGAAAGATAAATACGAAAAAAAATCATACAATCAGTGATAATATATTCTTGGGAAAGGTGGTTAGTACCCACATGGATTGATCAAGGTGGCTTCAAGAATTAAATCAGCCTATTGTGTATCTTTTGAAAAAATAATAAGCGTTTCTTCTTATAAAGGGTGGCAGAATCAGAATCAGGCACTAGATCAGTGGGTGCCAATTCCAATTTGGATCCAGATCAGATCAGACAAATCCCCCGATCAATGTGAAGACATTCCAATCCAGAATTGGTCCAGATTTGTCTTTTTTTTTAATTGCAAAAAAAAGAACGAAAAATCAAGAAACATAGAAAAATAGCACTCAAACATCCAAACACACATACATATCAATATAAGAGATACCAAGATAAGTACACAAATATGTTCTATCAGTTTTATGATTCAATAATAATACATGGTTCAAATGATATATAATACAAGTAGCACCTTAATATCATCAATATCTATGACAATTCTTACGTGTCTTCTTCATTCTCTGAATTTTCTAAAGTCTATTGTGAATGAGAAGTCATTATGGGGACATATCTATATCCAAATAACACATACTCTACATCTGGCGGTGGATATGTAGATGCTTAGATCTGGATAAGAATATGCTGCATAGTCATTATAAAATCTCATTTGTGTCCAATGATGACTTACTAGAATGTTGCCATTAACTCAAATCATGTTCTTCTTGTCCAATTTGACCTTCTCCTCCACTTGTACCTGCACCAACATTGGCACTTGTATCTACACATTCACCTCCACTTGAACCATCTTGTTGTCATCATGGTGTCTTTGCAATTGCATCTGAGTAGGGGTGCAAATGAACCAATACACTTGACAAGTAGCTCGAAGCTTGACTCGATAAAAACTCAACTCAGTTCGTTTATTATGTTAAATGAATAAGCTTGAACAAAAAATAAAGCTCGACTCATTAAACGAGCCGAGCTTGAACAAACTCCTACTCGGCTCGATAAACTCGCGAGTAACTCGATTAAATATTTTATTGTATATTTATTTTTAAAAACTAGATTATGAGTATTAATAGTTATATATTGTCAATAAATGTATTAAATAATTCAAAATTTGAGTTTAAACTTAAATCGAGTTTCATAAATGAGTTAAATCCAGAGTTTCACAAATGACTTTTCATTGACTTTGAGTTTTATAAACGAGTTTGTATATAGCTTAAACTTGAATGTGAATTGAATTTTAGTCTAGCTACTACTCAAGTTCGAACTCGACTCGGCTCGATTAATAAATGAACCAAGCTTGAACAAGGGTTCAACATACTTGTTAAAACTCGAGCTCGAACTCGAACTCGAACTCGTGTAAAATAAACGAGCCGAGCTTGAACACCATATTGCTCGGCTCGGCTCGGCTCGTTTGCACCCCTACATCTGAGGCACTACTTGATGTAGGGGTGCTTGAGTAGTATTATTTAGACTCACCGGTTTGTCATAATTTCCTATTTTCTTTTCTTCCCAACTACTTCTTCTACCTGTGAACTAGCCACAATGCTACGCTGATACACCATCTTAAATGTTTAAAGTCTCCAAACTCGTTGGAATCGACCTTTGTCTTCTATGTACCCTTCAGTCATGAAGAAGCAAGAGCTAGATCTATTGTAGGCTTTTTTTTAGTGTTGAACCACTTCATATAAAGCTTGTACATCGTCAAGTTCCTCTTCAGACCATGCATGATCATTTAAGTCAAACTCTAAAGATTGTCCCACAACTATCTTCCATCCAAGCTGTAAGTGAATGCTACTTGAATAGAGATTCAAATCAATATCAGTTGACTCTTCTTCTGTTGTTTATACTCTTCTTTGATCTGCTTCAACAACAAGTCTTGAAAATCTTAGTTCAGATAATCTTTACCAATCTTTAATATTTTTTATCATTAACTGCATATTGCAGTGGCAGAACACCAGCGTCTTTAATTTGTCAGATGATAGTATATTCATGCTTTTCATGTAGATTAAGCTAAGCATACTCTAATTTCGCTTACACTATGAAGAACTTGCACTTTGACTCAATAGGCGAATGACAATAGCAACAAGTAGATTTCTATCTACTTCTAGTGTCCACTTATATCCACCACTCAGTTAAAAAACCCAAAAAAACACAAACAATATAAGACTTATAATACACATACACCATAAATAGAAATTGTAAAACATCAAACATATTATACCAAGAGTAACATTGTCATACAAATATCTCAAATTTAGATAAAAGTAAACACCAACTCTCATCCTATATAATTGCATCTGAAAGAAAAAAATATTATAATAAGTTTTAAAACAGTAACACAATAAAAAATTACATATTTTGAGTCTTTTGACATATTTTTAACTCAAATTCGATTCTATCTTGCTATGTTCTTCCAGACATTGTATCACTAATAATGTATCCTTCATTACCTCAACGTCAATGCACACTTGTACACCATATTGCATCATCGAGTTTAAAAAATATCGGGCACCATTACAAAATTACAATTAAGTATTGTTCAAAATTTTAAATAGGCAAAAGAATGTAATTAGAGGTTTATGCTTAATATCTTGTCATATCTACCATCAATGATCTACCATTTCTTATACTCATTTGGATGTTTCTCTTTTATTTTCATATTTACCTTATCGTATCCCATATAATTTTTTTTCATTACATTTGTATAAGGGGTTTAACAGGTAATAATGAATGCTCTCTCAAAAAAAGAATTCAAAATAAGATGTTTCATTTGAGCCAAGATATCAAATTAATCTACTTTGTTATGAAAATCAGTCATATGCATGATATGATCAGAATTAATGACAAATTTAATAGAATGGAGCCTAATGAAATAATAGCTATCAATGTATTATCTCATGATGTGCAACAATCAAGAATGACTATATGAACAACGTGATCAATTGTGCATGACTGACAAATGTATTAATAGAAGCTTCCTTCCCAATGTCCTCTGACATATATAGATTGAAGAATCTGCCGATTCAAATAGGGATCCGTCAATTTTTGGATCGGATCGGCCATTGCAGATCTGATTTTCAGCTGAAGAACTGATCAAGAAAAAGTTTCGGCAAAATCAGCCAAGTTTGGTTAGATCGGTTGGGATCAAAATCGGATCGTTTTTTATATTTGCTATTCCGGCCAATCGGCCAAGATCAATCGGGATCGGATCGGATCGGGATCGGGATCGAAATCGAAATCGGTGTTTTTTCTCACTGATTATGGATTAGATTTTGTTCTAATGGATCGGTCGGGATTGGACTGACCCGACCTGATCCAAATCAAATTGGTACCCACCGATCTCGACTCCGATTCCAATTTCATGATCCTTGCTAATATGAGATCGACAAATGTATTGCACATGATACTCAAAACTTATGTCTTCTTTTCTCCATCAACTTTTTGCATGCAGCCTTATAGGAATGTCCATTGTCTATCACAAACAACAAAATATTTTTTCTCACCAATTTCGTTCACCACATCATGCATCAAAGAAAAGAGGTAATCTATATTCTTTATATGAATTAATACATCAATAGATTTTAAAAGAATAGTGCTCTCATAATAATACAGAAGGAAATTGATTATACTCCTTACTCTCATCTATTCATTGCACATAATCGTACAACCTCACATCTTCCAAACCAATCAAAATTCATTTATTTAGTACTTTTTGTTTATCAACCTCTACATCAAGTCTAATTTCGTAAATGTACTTAGAGGTTGGGACTTCTAATCTTTATCTAGCTAGCAACCTCTTCAATGGCATTTAACATGGTTTGAAATTAGAAAATATTAGCTATATGAGTTGAGACACCTACATGATGATACCATATAACCAAATGTTAAACTTAAATTATAATACCATAAATGTGAAGAAAAAAAAGTTCAGAATTGTATTGTATCAACATGCATGTAAAAATCACTTGCAAATGTATTTCACTACCTATTTTGCAATTGAAGTAGTTGTTTTTAATTCATATAAATGCATGTTGTATTGTTCTCTAGCTACCATTCTTTCTCATAAACATGGATTCATCCATAGGTCATGTCGACTGTGACCAATGAAACTCATAATCCCTAGCTCCTACATATGTACATCAAGTAGCCTCAACATTTGAATACCTAGTACTAGACCCCTTGCCGGCTTGCCCCCTCCCTTCTCTCTCCACCTTCTTTCTTTTCTATAATATTTTACTTTCATACATTGACTTCTTCGTTTGTGTCTTCTCTTCATTATCTAGATTGAATGCATCACCCTCATGTATAGTTTTTCCTTCCTTTTTTTCATCATTTCCGTTATTAGACCTTTGTGTCCTAGTTACTCAGAATGCAAGCCTCTTTACTACTCAATTCGTATTTCTCTCAAAGATGTTCTTCTTGTTCAATAGGCCCTTGTATCTTTTCGCAATTCTGCAAAGATTTTATTGCATTTCTTGACATTCCCACTTATCCCACTTATATATTGTTTGAGACAAAAAACACTTTCACTAATCTATTTTCCACACCATTTATATTGATCTCTCTTTTTTCACATACACCGTAAAGCCATGATTTCATCCAGCATCATGGGATCCGTGGCATCACGTTATTCTCAGCCATTTCTCTACAATTTGCACACAACATATGAACAAATAAATTAGTATAAAACTATCAGCTAAATAGATCCAGGTTGAAAACCGACAATGTGCTACGTTCACAGCTCACCTCTCCACAAAGCTGGCTTCATCAGTGGTGGGTCCTGTACTACCCAGCAACAGGTCCTAAACAGTCGTACGATCTCAATCCAATGACGGCAGTTCTCATGCCGTCGCAAAGATGCTAAGGTGGTGGCAGCTAGCCTGAGGCACTAAGCAGGTCGGAGGAGGGGTGAAGGCTAGCAGAAATCAGGATGCGGCTGTGCTGCTTAGGCAGCTGTGGCAGATGTCAGATGAGTATCCACAGAATGACAGCCGCAGAGGCATCTTCTCAGACAACAACCAGGTGGCACCCTAGGGATTTGATTCTGCATTTATTCTTCAGGCAGAATCAGTGGATCGGCTGATTCTTTGTCAATTCAACTGAGCGTTTGGCAAGGATTGAGTGTCCCAATCAATATCGGACCAGTGGGTCTGATCCGATCCGGAAATCAGCGGAGTCCAATCTAGCCGATTACACGAACCATGCTTCTGACATTATAAAGAAATTTATTACCTATAGAAAATTACATTCAAGGTAATGATCAATTCCCAAGAATCAAGAAACAAGAAAACCTCTGATGCACCTATCTGATAAATGAGTTGCATTTGCCAAATTTTGATTAAGCTTTCATCACTGCATTTTTATCATTGTCTGCTTGGAAGAAGTTATGTCATGGCACTCTCCTCTAAGAGGCAGCATGGGCTTTGGCCTTTAATTTCCTTTTTCTCTAAACAGAGGGGATAAAGAAGGGACCTGCTTGTTCTAGACTTTTAGCAGTTTTTTTTTTAATTCTATCTTTCCCATTTTTCATGTATTTTTCCTGCTCTCTTACGTGCTATGTCCTCTTTTGAGGTGCACCTTAACAAGAAAAAGAGAGAAAGACAGCATGTTGAAATGGGGAAATCAATAAACGTTAATAGAGTAATTCCACCTTCACGAAGCATATATTAAAACTCAGTGTCATCGTTCCTGGGCTGCATGTAAATGCCTATCTTCCTATAATAAGAGACTTTCTTTTAAAACTTCGACTGCAGAACATTTATAGCTAACTATAGGACAAGTGAATTCATGTTTTAAACTCGGCTCGGGCCTTAGTCCCAAATTTATTGGATTCGATCATATGAATTTCTTTTCTCCCTTCATGTTGACTTTGACTTAGTTCTATCCAAACTAACTCTCATTTTTCTTACCTTTGACCTTCATAAATTTACAATGCATATATTATATCTGAATTCCACTTATTTTGGAAATCTTTCGACTCTAAAGTGTTACTCCAAAGCTCTTCATATTGATTCCTTCTTGTGCATCATTGATACAATATCGTCTGCAAACACCATACACGATTGTATGCCATGTATATTTTTTGTTAATCCATCCATAACTTATCCAAAAAGAACCATAATCCCTAAGATTTGAATTTAGGACCGCTTTGGGGACAAAGAAAAAGCTAAACCACTACACTATCTAAAATGTTGCAAAGTGGGGACAATTCACTTCTCTTTTGTAAACTCACCTATGTTATCGAAGACATAAAACATTTAGGACAAGGGACCCCTCGCTCCATCGCCTTCGACGGTGAAGGCAATCCAATGGCGGCCTCTGCGACACCATGGCCAAGCTGATAAACCAGCTCTTCAGGCGGAGAAGAGAGAACCTGCGGGTCTGATTTCGGAACCCATGGGCCCGATCACCAAATTCACAACTTAAGTGGTGGACTGGCAGATCACAGCAAACCGGTCACGTTAAGTTGCAGACCAGCCTGTTCGGGGTTAAGTTGTGGATCGCCCATTTATTGGATCTGCCGATTCCACTATCAAACCCGATCAACCACCTTTCCCATTTGAAACCTGTATGAAATGCACCTCCGGCACTGCCAAGCATAAGGCACTTCAAAGATGGTAGAGGGACCGGCAGACATGCCAGGGGCAGAGCGGGGTCGATCCATTGTTTGTGATATCGGACAATCTGGATTGGATCGGCCCCCTCCAGTCCAATTTTGGCCTAGAATCCCGATTCCAGCCATCCTCCGGACGAAATCAACCGAATTGGCCTGAATCAGGACCGGTCTGACTTGACTTGGCCATTCTGGACCGCGTTGGGCAAGGGCATCAATGAAAACAGTGGTTGCGGCGTGATAAGCCGCTGCAACGTCTTCCCCACCCTATAAACTTAAGAACATGCCATAGCAGGAACACATCGGATCCCATGCTTACTAGATCTAACTATTGTTGTCAAAGCGGGTGCTTAAGTGCCACTTTATATGCCTAAGCAGTTTTTGGAGGCCCGAGTGGCGGTCTACTTAATGGCTATGTAAAAAAATGAATGCTTTGTCCGCTTAATGCCAGGTCCAGTCTGGATCCAAGGACCCAAAAAGACCCGATAATTGGATTCGGACCAATATGTGTACATAATGTTTACAATTATCCTAAACCCTAAAATCTCCCCATGCTGAAAATTTTCTTCACGCCCACCCCCACCCCGTACCGTGCACAACCTGCTAGGGTTGTCTTTCGCCATCTACCACCATTCAGAGATTTTCATCACCGTTCATGGCTCCTGCTCCATTGTTCGCTATCACAAAAATCATGGTGCTTGATCGGCTGAGGAATGGACCGCCGTTCACTTCTCCCTTCCACTCATGCTCTACCATTCTTCTACTCCCTGTGTGTCCCCCATTTTCAGTCAAAAAAATATTTTTTTTTGCATTAATCAATCAGAAAATGCCAAAATTGCATTTTCCAGAGGTTAATCCAACAAAATTGATCTGGTTGATTCCATCGAAATAATCTTCGGAAGTCCGACATTGGAAGTGTCGGACTGTCTTCCCCACCTTATCGTGCGGGAACAATAGTCATATCGGGACCAAATGGACCCGATACAAGTAGATCCGATGATGTAAAGTCATTAGATAATCTCTTTCAGGTCTGAGAAACCCTAAAGAGCATGATTCAAAGAGTTAGAATACATTTAGACCCAATACAACTGTCTTCCCCACCCGATGAGGCAAGAAAGACAATCTGACGTTTCCAATGTTAGATTGCCACCCTCAAGCCACGATTCCAACCCCTATTCAATGCCAAAAGGGTAAAATAAGATTGAAATCACTTGTAAATCCCTCCCTTGCTATTTACAGCTTATTTTCTTAGCAATTTTAAAGAACTTTTTGAAGGCCAATTTACTGTTTTGTTCTGGTTTCATTTTGTCTGAACTTTTAAATCAATTTATTTGTGTTGCTTGTGCATGTTGTGTGGAACCGTGGAACAAATGGATGCATTAGGTTCAAATTCAGTTAATATGTCAGTAGTTGGATCGGAACAAATAGAAGAGAAGAAAAGAACAAAATTTAAAGATCCTGGATAGAAGAATAAATATTAACCAGATAAGACCAATAAAACTAAGATAAAATGTGATTTGCGTGGATTGGTCTCAAACGGTGGTGTTAAAAGACAAAAAAAACCTATGATCAGAGGCTACCCGATGTCAAGAAATGTCAAAAGACAACAAGAGATACAGCAAATGAAATGTTGCAATGGCTCAATGCAAACAAAAAAAGAAAAATAGGATCTTCTACAATGCATGGAGATAATGAACAAGAAGAATAGCTAGCACCATCATATAAAGATTTCCCATTGAGTAAGAAAGTGTAGGTATAATAGATACAAGTAAGCCCATGTTGAAACCTCGTTTTTTCTCTCTCAAAAGAAAAAGAAATTTTGTGTTTGGAGGGATTATTTTCCTTCTTTTGGGCTAGCATTGACTACTATGAAAATATGTAGTATTCATAAGAGTATTAGCTAATTTAATGTGGTATTATTTTATAGGAACACCGATGATTCCACAGATTTGCTAAGTGTCGACATGGGTATCACCCACCCCTTAAATGATCTGAACCACAATTTAATTTATGAGATTTTTTGAGTTCTTTGAAAAATAAAATTTGACCTCTCTCCACCGAACTTGCGATATTCCGATGTTAATTACATCGAGCAAACACTCGAACACCATTGATTAACAGTCAAGGCAACATATTGAACGGAAGTCATTCATCCACATAAACACAAAGCAAGAAGACATCCCCATGGTCTTATGAGATGGAATTTGGTTGAACTTAATTCAAACTTTTTAATTTGGGTTCATTGATCTTTTTCTTTCTATTTTCTTGTTTGAGATTTGATTTGATTTATTTATATCATTGGCCATTTGTTGACATAGACAATTTTGAGTTGATCTCTTTCTTTATTTGTTTATTGAAATTGATTTCCATTTTTTGTGTGTTTGTTAGCATTTTTTGTTTAATTTAAGTGATTTTATTATTATTATTAAGATTTGCTTTTAATAATATTGACCACTTTGATTTTCATGGTTGATTTTAATCCAACTTTACTTGTTTTTGTAGTCACTGGCTAACATTTTTTATGTATTATTTAATGACATAATTTTGGTTATATTATATTAACATTTTATTAACGTTTTAATCATTTATTTGATTTCGATTTTGTTATGCATATTTATTTAATTAGGTAGCATTATCCATTTGGTTTGATTTAATTTTTTATAGTTAAGTCGAATTCAAACTTAACATGTTTTGTAACTGTTTGTGGTTATTTTTATGTATGATTTTATGACATGGATTTAATTTGATTATGATGACATTTTTGTTAATAAATAAGTCATTATTTGATTTAATTTAATCAAATTTGATTATTTAATTAAAATTTAAAATTATTTAAATGACTTATTTAATTTTTATCCATCTCTAAAAGTCTATGGGGGAAATCAATGTCATTTTTGAATGGTCAATCGAACTTGAATTTATTTCATGTCGATTTGAGTACATAGAAGTATAATAAATGAGGAGGCATTCGAGCCTTTCTCCTCAATACATGTCAAAGTTTGTTCGATTTGGCCAATATTACAGCTTTACCGATTCAGGTTTTCATTTAAAATTCTCATTCGGTTTGACCAACATTTCGGCTTTATCAATTTGGGTTTCGGCCTTTCCGACATTTCGGCTTTACCAAACCAGATTTTCTTCATATATCCAAGAATGGCTTGATTGCTTTTGACATGCGGCATTTCAGGAGTTTGTTCGATTTTGCCGGCATTTCGGCTTTACCGATCTGGGTTTCAACTTTTTCGACATTTCAACTTTATCAAACTAGATTTTCTTCATATATCCAAGAATGGTTTGATTGTATTTGATATGCGGCATTTCTGGAGCTTGTTCGATTTTGCCGGCATTTCGAGTTTATCGATCTGGGTTTCGACTTTTTCGGCATTTCAACTTTACCGAACTAGATTTTCTTCATATATCCAAGAATTGCTTGATTGCATTTGATATACGGCATTTCTGGAGCTTGTTCGATTTTACCGGCATTTCGAGTTTACCGATCTAGGTTTCGACTTTTTCGGTATTTCAACTTTACCGAACCAGTTTTTCTTCATATATTCAAGAATGACTTGATTGCATTTGATATGTAGCATTTCTGGAGCTTGTTCGATTTTGCTGACATTTCGACTTTACCGATCTGGGTTCTCTTCTTGAATTCTAGTTCGGTTTGGCTGGCACTTCGACTTTACCGATTTGGGTTTTCCTTTATAATTTCCATTCCGTTTGACTGACATTTCGGTGTTACTGATTTGGGTTTCTTTTAGAATTCTGGTTCGGTTTGACTGACATTTCGATGTTACCGATTTGAGTTTTCTTTTAGAATTCTCATTCGGTTTGACCGGCATTTCGACTTCTACCGATTTGGGTTTTCTTTTAAAATTCCCGTTCAGTTTGATCGGCATTTCGACTTTACCGATTTGGGTTTTCTTTTAGAATTTTCATTCGGTTTGACCGACATTTCGGCTTTACCGATTTGGCTTTTCTATTTAAATTCCCGTTCGGTTTCACCAGTATTTCGATTTTACTGACTTGGGTTTTCTATTTGAATTCCAAAATAGCAAGCTATTTTGGACCCCTTTTGATGGAAAGGTAGCCCAAAACCATTTAATTTCGGTAGCATTTCGACTAGACCGAAATTGGGTTGACTTTTTTCTATCTAAAATAGCGAACTATTTTGGACCCCTTTTATGGAAAGATAGCGCAAAACCAGCCCTTTTTATGGAAAGGTAGCACAAAACCGATTTGGGGAGATCGGGACTTGCTTTGAACTCTGGGCATAATGCCACTAAAGAGACATTTAGGCTTTCTCTCTCTTGGAACAAAATTCCAAGAGGACTTGGCTCACAAATCTCTCTCCCCTCTCCACCCCATCTTCACTTACAGCCTCTTCCCCCAACCCCTTGTTCGAATGGCCATATGGGGGTATTTATAGAGATTTTTGGAGAGATAAAAGAATCATTTGAAAGACCCCCACTAAACCCATTTTCAAGTTAGTGGAGGGTGACCTGATTCAGGGTGAGTTTATCCCCATTTCCCCTACTTTAAGGACCAGTTTGACTTGTGGTCAAATTGGGATGGTAACCCTACCAGGGGTGACTGGATCTAGGGAGGTGGGCACACCTCCCTGGCTTGTGGGCATCATGGGGAGGCCGGTTGGCCCGGTCTCCCCATTTTCTGTCTTTTTAGCTTCTTCTTTTTTTCGGGTCCTATTTGACCGAAAACCACCCGATTTGACCGGGTGGTGAGCACGCGTGAGGCCCGCTGGCCAATGTCAGCAGATTGCGGCGATGGCAGCCGGCCTTGTACTTCCCTCCTCTACCTCCTTCTTCAGCCGCAAACAGGCTCGTTTCTCCTCACGAAGACTTCTCCTTCAGCCGGTTCTTGCGGCGAAGGCTGTGTGGTCCGACAGCAAGGGCGGCAGTTTCTTCCTTCCTTGGTGACAGCGGTGTTCCTTTAAAGGCAGCAAGTTTGGTTGCTTTGGTTCTTACGGTGAGCTTAGTGAGGGAGTAGTTCGGCGATAGCTCCCCCTCTTTCTTCCTGACGCACAGGTGCCTGTGTGAACCTCTTTTTTCTGCGTCTGTTCTTTAGAAAGAAAGACATCTCCGGACCTTTCTAGGAAAATAGGTGATATCCTAAAAATATTAGGTAGTCCGGTGATAGTTTTAAAAATATTAGAACCGAGGTTCGGGTTCTTTGAAAATTTCATTTTTGACCCTTCTCCGCCGGATGGTGCGAGTACCCGGCGTTAACTTACATCGAGCAACGGCTCGAATGCCTTTGATTAACCGTCGCGGCAACCTGTTTTCGGAGATATGCACATCCACAACATAAAATAAAGAACTCAAAAGGGCAGCGGCCTCGGGTCCGATCAGATGCAAACCGTTTTGTTTGTCATTTTTTGATGACTTTGATTTTTCTGATTTCTGAGTTTCATCCGTTTTGAATTCGATCAAAATCTGATTTTTTTTGTTTAAGGACTGACTTGGGATTTCACCGAGCCACAAAGGGACTGGAGTGAATGGATTATGATGAGCTAAAATGGGCCTGCATGGAGGACTGTTTTGGTACCAGAATCTGGACGGGGGCTGAGCAAGGGTAGCTTCGGACCCGTTTAAAGGGGGTCTGTTCAAATGGCTCTGGGTAAACCAATCGGGGGGCCTGTTTGAGATGTCCTTGATGGGCTAAAACCGGGTCACAAGGGGACTGGTTTTAGGATCTGGACATAGGCTTGCAAGTGGGCCAGGATATGGGCCTGTTTGGGATGTCCCCGATGGGCTGAAACCGGGTCACGAGGGGACTGGTTTTAGGCTATGAGCATAGGCCTGCAGATGGGCCGGTATGGGCCAGACAGAAGGGGCTGATCGCAGGCTGGATTTGGGCTAGATTTGTGCCTGGCGCATGGGTTCAAATTGGGCCTGAAAAAGGGGCAGCAGGTGGGCCGAACAGGGGGGCTGTTCATGGGCCTGGATTGAGGTCTGCGCAGGTGGTTTTGGGTGGGCAGCCATGGGCCTAGACAGGGCTTGCAGCGGGCAGTAAAATCCCATTTCAGACCTGCATTGCTTTATTTTTTTTTGATTGTTTAAAAGAAGTTCTACTTACTAGATTCTGGCGGTTTGCATCTGATCGGGCCCATTGGGCTGCCAATCGGTGCCCACTTTCATGCACCAAATTGACATTGAACTTTATTTCATTGAATGGTGAGGTGAAGTACATCGGTGTACAATAAGTGGTGACCCTTCCCCCAATTTAGGTTCTCCACCACCTTAGAAAAATTTCGGCATTACAACGACATACCGACAAGTTTCTAATTTGGTGAAGTTTACCCATCCAATAAGGCTAGTCAATGACTTAGCCAAAATTGGGGGAAGGATCATCGGCTACGGGAGCGTGCCCGCGCGACGTCCGGGTCGTAAGCTACGGGATGCATGCCCGCGCCTCCGCCCAAGGTGGAGTTCCCCGCTAGGGGTGAATCTCCTTAATTTAAATGTAGCTTTCGCCTTTCTGATTTTTTTATTTGTTAATTTTCTGAAGGCCACTTCGGGCCGGTCCACTCCTTCGGCGTTCAAAGCCGGGCTTCAATTCTTGCTTGAATTTGGGAGGGCAGCTTCTAGGAGGGAAAGCCAGACCCGTGAAAGGGCCGTTGAGGCTCTCTCTTGATGTGTTGAGGGGAGAACCGGACCCGTGAAAGGGCCGTTGAGGTTCATCCCTCACTTTGCCGGTACATGCCACAAGGGGGCTGCTGCAACCTCTTCTTCTATTTCTTTTTGCTGCAAGGGAGCTGCTGTTGGGCTTCTTAGGAAGCGGATTAGACCCGTGAAAGGGCCACTAGGTTGAGCCGCAAAGGGGGCTGGCGCCTGGCTGCATGGGAGCCGAGATTGAACCTGTTTTCTGGCTGCAAAGGAGCCGCAATTGAACCTGTTTTGGGCCTGAATTGGGTGCCGAACATGGGCTGGAAATGGACCGGTTTGGGGTCTGTTTAGAGTGCCTCTGGATGGGCTGAACAGGTCCTGAATTGGACTGGGCAAGGGCCAGATCTTGGGCCTGATATGTGGGCTCGGACTGGGCCTGTAGAAGGGCCAGTAGGTGGGCCGGACAGGGGCTATCCATGGGCCTGGATTGAGGGTACCTGCAGGTGGTCTAAGCCAGGTCAGGAGGGGACCGAATATGGGCTTATAACCTGGGCCTGCAGGTAGGCGGTTATGGGCTATCCATGGGCCTGATGGTAGGTCTGGAAATGGGCCGAAATTGGGCTCTTTTGGGCCTTGATTGGGACTGAAAACCTAATCACAAGGGGACTGGTTTTTTTTGCTCCGGACAAGGGCCAGAAAGGGCCAGATTTATGGGTTCGGCCCAAGGGGATTACAGTCCAATCTAGGGGGGTTTGAATGGACTGAAATGGGGCATTTTGTGAAGGTGGATAAGAGCAGGAGATGGCTGGTAGAATCGATGGAAAGAAGGCCCTTTAAAGGGCTACATGGACATACCCACGATCTCTTCTTACCTTGTCCTCTTCTTCTCCCCTTTTCCTCTTTTGACTGCAGACCAGCTTCTGTAGCAGGGGACAGAGCACGGTTGGCAGCAGCAGCAGGGAGCAGGGCGCAAGGCAGCAGTCTCCCCTCTTTCTCCTAGCAGCAGGTGCAGGCGCAGGTGCAGCAGGTGGCAGGGTGCAGGTGGCAGGGTGCAGGCAGCAGTTTGGCAACCTCCCGGCGTCTGAAGCAGCCCCCCCTCTGGCTGGTGCGCCCCCCTCTTCTTATAGAGGCTGGAGGGGGAGGTGAAGAGCCAGCAGGTGGCCTGTACGTAGGCCTCTTGGCCTCCCCCATGCAGTTACTCCATTTATTCCAATTTATTGACATGCTGTCCCTTGATCTCCCCCTGGCCTCTTCGGTTTCCCCCCTCCATAAATTGACTAATGAATGGGCTGAGGTGGCAGGTGGCTGGCTTGGTGCGCACAGGGGTGCTGATGTGGCTGAATTGGGCCTGTTTTCAATGGCCACGGCCCACTTCTTCCCTCTCTTATGGGCCTGTACGTAGGTGGGTTATAGGAGCTGGAAATCAGTTAATTAAATCATGTGAGATTGGGCCAGCTGGAATTTGTGCCAAAGGGCCCAATCTATGACTTGTTTTGGGTCCTGATTTGACCCAATTGAGGGTCGATCCAGCCAAAAATTGGCCTGAACCTATTCTTTTTTTTTTGCTGCCCCTCTTGTTTTTTTTCTTTTTTTTTCTTGAGAAAAAAAAATCTGACGCCAACAGTGCCCCTTCGACAAGTTTGATTATCAACGTCGCAAAGACATTAGGCCTTCTCCTCCCCTCCTTTTTTCGACCCCTCCTCTTTCTCTGTCAGTTAAAATTTCTCCCCAACAGCTCTCCCTTGCAGAGACAACGGCAACAGGGGAGGTCCATCATGTCGGTTTAGTGCGACGATGATGACAGCGGGGCTTTTGGCTTCCTTTGGCGCACAGGGGCCTTTTGGCTTGTTTGACGACTACATCGACGTCGTTTTGCGACGTTGACAGTGACGACGACGGGAGACCTTCGGTCTTCGCTTCTTTCAATGATTTGGACCCGACCAAACAACGATAATGAAGCTGTCCCGTTGACCTTCTTTTTTCGATGATCGATTTCTTCAACCGTTGATTTTCAATCAGGTTGATTTAACCGGTTGGGAGACCTTGTTTGCCTGTTTTTTACGCCAAACCAATAAATCACCTAAGGTTTAACTGATTGGAATTTACTCCTTTTCGGATTCGGTTTCGGCTTACTAATATCAAATTCTACTGATCAACACGCACATGTGTTTTTGGCCTCTTCTAGGATTGAGATTTTTTTGGTTCAACAGCCCACTAAGGGTCCGATGGATTTATTTGAAAAGATGAGTGTTGAACAATTTGTTGATGTAAGAAAAAGTAGCAAGACCAAGGATCGCGGAATCGGAATCAAAATCAGTTGGGACCGATCTGATTCCGATTCCCAAGAATCGGTCAGAATCGGCCGATTCCTGGAAAGAGAATCAATCCAGGAATCGGCCTAGATTGATTTTTTAAAAAAAAATTCATCAAAAAAGTTCAAAAAATCAAAAAAAAAACCTAAAAATAAGATTAATATTCATCCACAAGACTACATCGAATAATTACTAATGAACATGAAATGAAGTTAAGTACATATTTCATTATTCAAAAAGCAATTAATTGATACATCATGAAAATATAAAAATTAGAAATTTACATGATAACAATCTAATACCAATATCTAGGATATGGATATTGCCCTTCCTCCTCTTTCTGCCGCTGTTGATGTTCCTGAGTTATACTCAGTCTTGTATATTGTCCGGGACCATATCCATATGAAAATAATGTCGATACCATGCTATCAAGGTCGTAGGCATCAAACTACGGGACAACCAGGACGTAGGCAGACTCTGGTGGAGCTAGTGGTGATGGTGGAGAAATCCACTGCTGTTAAGTCTCGCCAAATGCTGGATACTGTGGCTCTATAAAATGTTGTGATATCTGCTCATCCAGCGTGGAATATGACTTTAGCCGCTGTGAATCAGGTGACTGGGCTACTGCTGATGGCTATGTCGCTGGTATGCACTCCTCGTCATCATCAACTAAGGAGTGAGAAGGACCCTAACCTCTTCAGCCATCTCTGGAGTACCAGAACCCAAACATTTTTTTAACTTTCCAAATCCGCCCATTTTTGTGCAGTCACTTTTGTTTTCGTTTTTCCTGGACTACGAATGGGTTGGGTAGCAGCGGCTGAGACTGGAGCTAGGGCTAAAGCTAGAGGTGGCTGCTTCATAGCTGTTGGGGTAGAAGAAGACCCTGCCTGAGCCTCAGAAGTAGGTAGAGCTAGAGCTGGAGCATGAGCATCCTCCTCGACTTCAACACCATCAAACTCTCCTTCAGCCCATACACGATCATCGGAATCAAACTCAGCTGGATGATCCCTAGCTGCCCTCTCCTCTATCCAGGAGGCAAGTGCATGCTCCTCCTAAAATATCTAATCCATGTCCACCTCCTCAAGTGGTGGTGTGGCGGAGATATGCCTTTGCCCGTACGGACCACCTGCGAATCGTGCAAATCACAGCCTCATATTGTAATGACATAAGACCAGCTTCTCCAGCCGGTTTGAGGTCAACTTGTTCCTCCTTTTTGTATGTATCAGGTTAAATGTACTCCAGTTCCTCTCACAATGAGAGGAACTAGTGCTCTAGCTAAGTATCCTGATACCAATGGCAGCAAGTGGATTCCATCCACTCCTAATATTCACCTGAATCCACCACTCGGCTGCAAAAAAAGAAAAGAAAAGATAAACATATAGCTCATCATCTTCAATAACTTATATGAAAATAAAATAAAATCTTCATCATAAATTAATATACTAGGTGACACTTTGTCGCACGAATATCTCAGATCAGCATCTGAGTATACGTCGACCCTCATCTTCTATTTCTGCATCTGAAAAAATTTTAAAAAACAATCATTAGTTGTTTAATAATTAGCTACTCCTAAGTATTGAATAAACTCCAACTTCTATCTCAGCCTCTATCCTATCCTACTAAGATCGGCAGAGAGCTGAATAACAACTAGTGTACCCCGCATCACCTCGTTGTCGTTCACCATCTGTCCTCTATATTGAATGTGGGGGTTCAAAAAATATCCTGCAAGAATTTAATAGTTAACATTATAAATAAAACAATCATTGAATAAACTTAGAGTAGGTAAGCACAAATATTTTTTGAACCTACTAATATACAGCATGGACATCGTGGTGCAAAGTCTTGTCTCGTCAGTCATATATGATCTTCCACCACTTTTTGTAACCTCTGAGATTTTTCTCTTTTATTTTCAACTTTGCCCGGTCCATGGCATCGTACAGCGTGCCCATCTGGTTCCTGTCATCTGAGTCTACCAACTTCAAGACAACTACCAGTGGCTCAATGATTGCCAAGTAGTAGGCAATCCTCTCCCAAAATCTCTTGTCAGTGATCTGCTTCTCAGGTGGTCCACTATATAGTTATAATACTCCTCGGACTGCGTGAACCTAACCAATGCATGGTTGTGCCGGTGTAAACTCTCCAATGCAATGAAATTCGTGGCGAAACGAGTCGGACCAGGCCTAACAAGATCATGCCGTCCTGTGTGTGTTCTCATAATATGTAGCAGACGGGGATGTGAATAAATAAATGACGTGATCGTTTGCGCTTGCCTGACAAGGGTGGATATACTCTCCTCTTTGCCTATATCCTCTAATATGAGATCAATAGAATGTGCCGCACAGGGCACCCAGAACATGTGCTTCCTCTTCTCCATCAACTTTTTCCCAGCCGCCTTATATGAAGGTTAGTTGTCAGTGACAACCTGAATCACATTATCTTCGCCAATCTCCTCCACCACCGCATCCATCAAAGAAAAATTAAAGTCGGCATTTTTAACCTTCCCAAAAGCTTCCACCGACTTCAAGAATGTGGTCCCCTCAAAACAATACACCAAGAAGTTTATCATACTACTCTTGGTGATACCTGTCCACCCGTCACACATAATGGTGCAATCTTTCTCCTTCCGCACCAATTGAATCCATCCATCCACTCTCTCAACTCCTGCACCTCCTCATCCAGAATAGTGCCGTATATATGCCTACTGCCCGGGGCTTGCAAACCCGGTCCAACCTCACCCATGGCATCCACCGTCGTTTGGAAGTAGGGGCTGGTGGCTGCATGTGCTGAGATGCTTACATCAAGTTAAAAAAAATTGGATAAGGCAAAAATTAAGCTTAAGTGAATAAAACACATATAAATGCCATTTTAAAAGTGATACATGCATGCAAAAATCACTTCACAATGTGGCGAACGACTCTCTTTGCAGCCGTTCCTGTTGTCTTCACCCCTTTTATAGCTTGCTTAATCCTCCTCTGCCCAGCACTCCGTTTCCTAAATAAGTACTCATCACTCGGCGTAAACCGAGTACTGGCAGAATGGCGATGTGGCTCTTGTCTCCATCCCTCCATCTCCCGGTCCTGGGTAGGGCGAGCCGATGCTGATCGACCAAGAGTTGGGTCAGCTCTGGACCCTGACCCTCCTGCTCCTCTCCTCCTATCCTCGTCCTCAACATATGCACGCTTGCTAGCGTACTTAACATGTCTAAGCTCGGAGTCCGTGGAGTCCTCGCTCTCTGGCGCTGGCTCTGGCTCGGCTGGTGCCTTCCCCTTGCCTTTCCCTTTCCATGTAGGCAAATCTCGGTCCCTCCTCCTCTGGAGTAGCTCGTCGTGTAACTCCTCCCTCTGCTCAATCCAAACAACCCGTTGAGAGGCTCTACCTATCATGTAGCCTCTCATCTCCTCACTCTTCTCCCTCGGCACCTTATCACATTTTTTTACATTTCCACATGTTCCGGCAATATGTTGTTTCAGCCAGAACACCCCCCCTCTCCCGTTCATCTCCTTCCCACATCATTTGCATTGCACTCTTTTTCTGACCGGGTCTATCATATGCCCGTGTTCCCAACTCACGCCAGAAGGACGTGCTAGTGCTGCATCACTCTGATCGGCCATTGCTTAGACCTACAAAAATTGTAAACAATGCATTAAAAATTATTAGGCAACATAAAAATTGCTTTAGGCGCTGTTCGGGAAGCAGACAGTCCGTCGAACACACTATTCGGTATGGTTAAAGGGTTACGTATTTGCCGAAAATGATCATAAATCGATGTACAGAGTATCCAAAATTTTTCCTGTACAAAGAACATCCAATCGATGCTCTTACAACTTGAACGGAGTTGTTCGATCAAAACTCACCAAGTTTAACCATGCTCGGAGTCGTTGGAAACGCGTAAAACTAGGTGTATGGATATCTAGAATTTTTCCCGTGCAAAGAATATCCAATTGATTAGTTTAGAACTTAAACGGAGTTGTTCGGTCGGAAATCACCGAGTTTAACCACGCTCGGAGTCGTCGGAAACGCGTAAGAATGGGCGTACGGAGTTTTCGGCGAAGAAATCTTACCAATAATCTTCTAAGGATCGAAGAAGAGGTTGAATCGAGGCCGATCAGAGCTTGGATCGGCGGAATCCCTTGAAGAAATCGGTTGGCATCGCCGGAATCGCGGGAATCGCCGCCGAAATCGTCAGAATCGCTGCTGGAATTGCTGGAATCGCATCGGAATCGGCGCAAGAAGCTGGGATCGACCTCGGAATCGCCGGATTCCTCGATTCTGAGAGTTGAAATCGCTCAAAATCGCCGAAAGGACCCTCACCGCGCTGTTGGATCGCCGAAATCGACCGTAGCGGTTGATTTCGGCCCTAAAAGGGCCGGAATCGGTTTGATTCTCGGTCCGGAATCGAACCGGGAATCAAACCGGACCAGCCAGACCGGTCTACCGTGGAATCGGTCGGGATCGACCGATTCCAGACAGAATCACCGGAATCAGATCGATTCTGACCGATTCCACGGAATTCCTGCTAGAATCGACCCTTCCGCATGGAATCGGATCCGATTTGATTCCGAAATCGGCCGATTCCGATCCGATTCCGGCGATTCTACAATCAATGAGCAATACATTTCAAAGTACACTTGGGAGCAAATGGCAAGATGATTTATAAAAGGGGAATACCCTTTAATGCTTCAAAATTACAAAATTTTGAGGTCATGTATGACAAGCAACCCATGTTCGGCCAGGGTTGTAAGCCACCTAGTTATCATACGTTGAGAATGCCATTTCTCAAAAAGATTGTTGAAGAAACAAAACAAATGTACTATCAATATTTGGCATAATGGAAAGTGTGTAGTAGTACGATCACGTGTGATGGTTGAATTGACAAGAAATTAAGAAAATTAAATAATTGTTTAGTAAATTGTCCAGAGAGAACATACGTTATGGAGTTCCTTGATATATCCGACCGAAAGAAGAATGTTATCCTCTTGCATGAACTCGTAAACAAAATCATTGAGAAGGTAGGTGAAGAAAAAGTTGTTCAAATTGTTTTAGACAATGATCTTATAATGTTGTAGAAAATTGTTAAGAAATATATATATTTTTTGGACACCATGTGCGAAGGTGGGTGAAGAAAAAATCGTTCAAATTGTTACAACAATGCATCTTATAATGTTGTTGCAAAAAATTGCTAATGAAAAAAAGAAAAAAATTATTTTGAACACCATGTGCAATGCATTGTCTCGATCTCATACTAGAAGACATTAGAAAAATAAAAGTCTATGCAAATACTATTTCAAATGCTAGAACACATTATTTATACAACCATATTCATTTGCCTGATAATGAGGAAAAAAAACTTATAAGATATGGTGTTACTAGATCCGTCACTTTCTTTCTCACATTAAAATGATTGCATGATGATGTCATAAAAAGAGATTTGCGCAAGTTATTTTCATATGATGCTTATCATAATAGTATTTAGGCAAAGACAAGGGGCAGGAAAGAATGTGTCATCAATTGTTTTTAAAAAAAAATTCTAATGAAGTTGAGAAAAGTTTGCAAGTATCTCAACAAATTTTACAAATGTTGAGATTAGTTGATAGAGACGAAAAGCCAACAATGGGTTATTTGTATGCTACAATGAGACTTGCAAAACAAAAAAATCATAGAGAACTTTGGTGGCAAAGAAGTGAAGTATGTTCCTATCTTAAAAATTGGGGGCCATTGTTTGAAGATTCAAATGCAATTGCCACTACATGCAGTTTTTTTTAATTTCAAGTTTTCTTAGGCCAAATAAAGAGATCCAAACTCTAACAGAAAGTTTGAAAAAGTATTTTTCACATGTCTCTAGAGAATGATGGAAACTTCTGACTGAAGAAGCTCTAATAATGTAACATCAGAGCTTCAAGATAAAATTAATGAGCAATTTGCAATGTGTATGACCTCAAAAGAAATATTTTCTCTTCCATTTGTCATAAGATCGTGTGCCAAAATTTCCTAATAAGTGATTTTAACTTTCAAATTTAACTTTTTTGTTATGTTTTATTTGATTACTTCATTGTATTTTTACTCAACCAACTATTATTTTAGCTAATTGTTGGACACAGTATGGTGGAAAAACGCAAGAGCTTAAAATGATTACATTGAAGGTTTTAGGGCTTTACTGTAGCACCTCTAGTCACAAGCGTAATTAGATTACAATTGAGTTTGTTAGCATCTATGATTCTATGTGAATTGTGACATTTACTTTTTGCAAATATGTGGAGTATAATTGTTACCGTGTATTTCAATTCTTTCTATATTATTCAATTCTTTCTATATTCATACAAAGAAGAGAAATAGATTGGAGAATAAAAAGTTGAATGATTTTGTTTTTTTATAATATAACCATTGTCTCAAGGAAGGATTTAGAGAAATGAAAAAGAATCTCAACAAATTTGATCCTATTAGCTTATCCAAGTTAGAATGGGGATGTGAATAGATCATAAAAAAATCCAAGTTTAGTTCATGCATGCGATGATCTTTCCTTTTATTAGCTTTTGCTTTCTTCTTTGTTATATTTTTTCTATTTTAATAGAATTTTGCTTTATCTTAAAAAAAGGTGATAATCTTACTTGGAAAGATTTGGAAAACGTTATAGGAGCTTCGGAATCAAAGCAACAAAAATTGTTGACAAATCCGGAGCAAGTACATCATTTATGGAAAGAATGAAGAAAAAGATAGTGGAAAGAGACGTAAGATGGAGACAAATGATCATGAGAATCAAAATAAAGATAGCAATGAAGAGGAGGAGGAGGATTCTAATTTAGATAATTTAATGCTTGATTTTTAAAGTTTAGAAACAATTGCAAAACTTGTAGTGATATGTTCTTTTATTATATTTGTATTTGTTTTGTCCATTTAATAGACTTGTTTAATTGTTTTGTATTACTTTCACTTTCTATATTTGTCTATTAAATGTGTTTTTTCGTTGTTATTTACTTGACAAAAATAAATTGCATGGTGTATTTATATCATGTATATTGTAGCACTTGGGGATTGAATTTTCATTTGGGCGATTTGCAGTTCTTAGAGATTGCACTTTTTAGCACACATGTAAGTATCTTTGATTTTTCCCTTTGATTAAGACTTCGTCAATTTACATATAATTTATATTTGCCAAGTTGTCTCATTAGTTTATTGATTATATGAGTGAAATAATTAAATTTATGTCCATTTATGTCTCGTTGTTTTGTTATATTTGGTGGGCCGACTGCGGACTGCCCCCACACCCCAACTAGTTTTACCACTTAAGTGCCGCTTAAGCGGGCACTTAAGCACTTAAGCGATAAAGGGCCCCTTGGTCACTTTGGCCACTTTGTCGCCTTAACCACGTGTCTAATGGACCAATTTCGGGGCTGATTTCGGCCCCAAATAGACTAGATCAGATTGGAATAGGACCTAGTCTCTTAGATATGGAATCGAAACCCACCGATCCGGGTACCAATTCTGATTCCACCATCCTTGGGTCGATCACCTAAGTGACACGGGCTGAAGTGAGGCATTTTACATCCATCTGGCCTCGTTGCCTAGGCTAGAGAGGCGATTGCCTCCAATAACATGAAAACTCACTAGTACAAGTGTTAATCTTTTGAATCTCTATGAACATTGAATAGATCAAGTAGACTCTTCAAATTAATTCCAGCAATGACTAAGAACAATATCATCCACCTGAAACGTAATAAAACTTTAAAGACTCAGCCTAAATCCTCCAACCTAATTAAACAGGAAAGTATGCACATGCGGTGTCCACTTGCTGCACCTTGTGACATGTCATCAAATATCATCCAGGTCAGCTGCAGTTCCACGATCAAAAACAAATTCGAAGGGGGTAGAAAAAGTTAAGAAAGAAACAAATAGAAGGATATAATGCTGTCAGATGTTGCATACTGAAAATTATTGGACATGAATTGTCTAAAATGAGGTACGAATTCATTTATACAATAGACTTAAATCTGCTATAGATGGATGAAAAGTAGCTTCTCGAAGATACCCTACTGAATGACAGTTCCACTGATGAATTTCTGCATGTCCATTTAGTAAAGCCAGCCTATGTTGTTCCATTGCTAACTCTTCCAAATACGTACTCAATGATAATCCAGACGAAATGGGCAAATGACTGGTATTGAAGATCACTGGACCTCTTTGAACATATATATCACGCAATAAAGTTGATGAACAGATGATATGGTGCCTGGAGCAAATGAAAGAGGGAAGTTAGATACTTCACAACAATTATAAGGCTACACAGGAGCTTCATATGGTACATCAAAGCTACCTTACAAGAGAGAAAACAACTAAGCTGAGAACAGCCTGTTCATAGTGCCCATTCAAAGAAGCTCAGCAAGTTGCAGATCTATAAGATTATCTTTACTTGCAAACTTCAACAGGGTCAAGCAGGTGATGGTTAAGGAATTAGCTATTTCAAATATTCAAACATGTGGAGATAAAAGGTTGAAGCAAAACATAAACCAAAGTGATCATTCAAGTTAATCAACAGGAAAAGAATCAGAGAGACTCGTATTATTAAGATAAAAGAAGTAAACCATGAACATGCATAAAGTAATCATTCATACCAAAGTTGCCAATTATGTAGTGGTCCATCTCCCATTTTCCTACTGGAAAGGTACACCCTGGCATGGTTTGCAGGATGGACCGATCCAAGATTAGGATTGGCACCACTCCCCAATCCAACTCCGCCGAACAGGGCGATATTGGTTGGATCTTCTGCCAGGATCGGCCAGGATCCAGCCAGACAGGGTAAATTCAGCACAAGAATATAGAGGTGGATATTAAATGGTACAAATAACTGCTAAACCGAACTGTAGGTTTGAACCATTGTTTTGGTTTATCCAGTTTGAGGGCCCTCCAAACTGAACCAAACCGGATAAAATGAATAAACCAAAAAGTAATGAAAATGTTTCTGGACTTTGTATAAAAACTGCTCTTTATATAATATGTATGATAAAATAAAATTTATATTAATTATTTACAGCTTAAAAATGAGTATATATGTATATAACTGATTATTTTAATATTTAACGAAATTTCAGTCTTAAGTTGAACCACCTAGTTCAGTTTGGTTTGAGATCCCTATTCAATATGGATCGGTTTTGAAAAAAAAAATGCCCCAAAACGGAACCATGCATAGCCCTGCGAGGATGGGATCAGATCAGCCGATCCCAGCATCTCCCATGAGGAGCTGAGGGTGGAGAGGGGCAGCCCACCAGCTTGCACCAATCCAAGCTTCCGGGACCTGCTGCCTGCAACATCCAATGCCTGTTTTAGGCAAGGAAGACAAAGGGTCTGCTTACCCTAATTGGGAGCACCCAACAAGCAAGGATTTGTCTTATAAGTTGCAGATCCACAACTTGATAACTATATTGGGTCAGTAGGGCATGTGTGTGCGCGTCTTAGACACCCAAAACGTGATGAAAGTTGCAGGGTGGCAGGTTTCCCACACTATGGGCTTTGCCGCTGCCGACAATCCATGATTTCCACCAGAAAGTCTGCCAACTGGCCCGATCACTGCCTTGGATCTTAAGGAGCGGCCAATCCTAGGCTTTCAGCAGATCAGCAGACCTGCCAATCCCATCTTGATTGACATCAGGATCAGCCCTATCCGATCCTATGGAAATCCTTAGGCCCTGGTGGATCTAACAATTTCAATGTCAATTCCTGTTATTTTATAATAAACGTACTAAATTGTAATAAAGATGTATACATAACAAACAATAACAGAAAAACAATGAAATATGAAAAGTGGACAACACTATTGCATTCCAAATACGGGTACAAACAGAAACCAAAATTTTGAAATTCCAATTCAATTTCGATAAAAATTAACGGATTCATAGGCTGTTAGTGTGTCTGAAAATTTATTGGAATAGAAATCAGATCATTCGATAGTCAGAATCAGCTAACCTAAAATTAAATATGAATCTCTAAAAATTGATAACATGATAAAATAAAAATAAATAAATTATAAAAAATCTGACATACAGAATGATAAAAAAGTAAAAAAATAGTCATTAGATCAAATTTTGGTAGTTGTATAAGATTTATTGGCTCATTTTTAAATAAAAATTAATTTATCATACACATTTTAAAAATTAGTGACTTCAGTTCTGATTTTGATAATAGAATTGGAATCGGAATGAAATTGGAACATCATGATTCTGCTTTAATTAGAATCGAAATCGAAATGTCTTAACCCTAATGGGCATCAAAATCTTAAATAGGCTATTTTGCTAGCAAACTCAACCAGTTTGCAGCCCTAATTCTAAACTTCTCAGGTTGGAACTTCACATAAATGGCACCCAGAAGTCTTATTTTTTAGAAAATATTCCTATCTAAATGGTCTAAGCACAATTAAACTGGTTAACTGAGTCATTAACGTGACCAGGATGCATGTTCAATGAATGGAGGGAACAAGATGAACGGAAGTTTGGCAGAATGACCAGGATGGATGGAGACTAACCAGATAGGGGGATACAAACCCATTGCTTTTTCACTGAACAGAATTGGCAACTATCATTCCTACATATTTCAGGTTTATATATATTACCACTTAAGTGACTTAACAGTATAACTGATGTATATTACAATGAACATGAATCAGCAAGAATATGGCAAACTAAAATTTGCTTTTTCTTGTTGAAATACACTTCATGCATTATAAAATTGTAATTCTAGAAGAGTATGTACTGTGTATGAGTGTTAGCCAGAGATGACAAAAGAACAAGAAGCATATAAAGGGATCACTATGAAACAAACGCATCAAATATGAAAGTCTACCATCTCCTCATCCTAACGGTTCCTTCTTCCTTCTACATGCTCGGCACCATACCAAGAAGTCCTTAAATAAGTACATAGAGGACTCCATGTTGGCTGGCAGATTGAAAAAAGCAATAACAAACAGGTGGGAAAAGAACAGAAATGTAAGATCACTGCACCAAAGGCTCACCCAGAGCTGTGCCAGAAAACATCACCCCCCAAAGGAACTCATATACTAGCATTAACCACATCAACAACCTAAACAATGCCTCTCCAAATGGCACATGCATGCCACTTTCTGAAGATCAAAGTGTTCCGGTACCATGTAACCACAATACCACATATCCCTCTTCCTGAAGGCTAGGATTCTAGTTGGAAGGACTTACAATAAAAACCATATGAAAACCGGCAGAACATCAACAAATTATTCATTCTTTCAAAAAAGATCATAGTTTCTGCATGTAGACAGCACAGATAAGCAACCTTTCACTGTTGAATTATCCTTCTCAAGGAACAAGCTTAAAAGCCGTGAAACCTTGAAAAATTATCCACATCATTATAAATACGCAAGAATATGGTTGAATATTCATTTGACTTCAAACATTTCACAAAGAATTTTTATTATCTTTGGCTAACAAATACTACTTAGAAAAACACATGATATCATAGGAGTATTAGCCAAAGATATGATATGCATAAAAATATAAACGTATCAAGGTTTTGATTTCATTAAAATCTCTTTGAATCTCTCTACATCGGAAGGTGCAAATTTCCAATGTTAATTACATTACCCTTGATTAACTATCATAACAACTCACAAAAATGGAAACATACATCCATAAAACATAAATACATGTGGGAGATAAATCCCCATAAATTCAATGAAATGCAAACTAGTAATATTAAGTTTGGTTTGAGTTTCATCATGGTTTATGAATGATACAATTTAAGATTCTAACTTCTTAAGGATACATGTTCCTTAGTGAATTCTTAACATATTTAACATGTTTATCATGGATTTAACTCTTTTAATTCAATGTCTTAACATTAAGACATCTTTTGAATTATTAGAGTTCACTCAGACCCAAGATCTAGAAAAGATATAGTTCAGATCAAATAGAATTATATATTTTGATCATATAATTTTTATTTAAATTCATTTTTATCTAAGTCTTGACATCTTAGATTTAGTGAGATTTACTTAAATTTGATTTTTATGACATCAGATTAAAGCATGTTCATTATCATTTCATTTCATGATCTAAATCCTTTCAATAGTCATCTTAGACTTCGGATTTATTATGCATCCCTTTTAAGTCTCAGCATCAAAATTAGTGAAAATTTGCTAAGATCTGATTTTATGGTATCCAATCATCTCATTTCATGTTCTGAGCATATCTAATCCCCTCTTGGATGGGTGGGTTGGTGATCATTCCTTAACACATGAGCCTTAAACATCTCAGTCCATGGACTTGGTCTTTAGGCACCTCATGTTGCCCTATATTAGGCTTAGCCCTCTATGTTCTGATTTAAATGCATGATCGGATCTGAAATGTGACTTAGTGTTTGAAACGTCTCATCTTCCATTCAGATTTCCATATAATGCTATCAGTCCATAATTAAAAATAAAATTTTACCATCCATTTTAGTCTAAGAGATTAAGGCTAACATAAATATTTCGGAACTAACCAAACATCTGATTCATGCACTTTCGGGTTTCAAACCTAGGGATTTGGCATATCCAATGTCATCTTAGTTCTAAGATCATCCATTTCAATCTGAAACTTGAATCTATATCCCAGAACATCGTTCAATCCATGGAATGCCGGGTCGCGACCCGGGTCGCGACCCGGGTCGCGACCCGGCCCCGACCCGGTCGGGTTTAGGCCCGACCGGCCCGGTCGCGACCCGGTCGGGGCGACTCCCCCGGCCGGGTCGCGGAGTCGTGGCCGGGTCGCGCGACCCGGCCGGGTCGCGCGACCCGGTCTGGCAACGGTCACTTGACCGTTGCCAGACCGTTGGCAACGGTCTCAAGACCGTTGCCAACGGTCTTGGGGGGGCGCAGCCCCCCCATTCAGCCCCTTGGGGGCTATTTAAAGCCCCCAAGGGGCTCTCCTTACTCCCACCCCCCACTCTCACTCTCAACCTCTCATTTGTGCTCTCATTGCTCTCATTGCTCAAATTTTTTTCTCATTTACTTAATTATTTCATCAAGCATTTCATTAGTTCATTTAGTATATTTATTTAATATTAGTTCCATTGATTAGTGGGTTAAGTAGTTTATTCTTTTTAATACTTATTTGCTTACTTGCATAGTGTACAACACATCATGTTGGAATAAAATTGATGCATTATTTATTTAAATCATGTCATTTAATTTATCCAATTTTTGTGTATTTTTTCAGATTTTTTTCGCATTTTTCTTATTTTTTTGAATTTTTCAAAAAAAAAATTAAAAATTAGGGTCGCGACCGGGTCGGCCTGGGGGTCCCGCGACCCGGTCGCGACCCCCGACCCAACCCTCCTTGGTTCAATCATCATCTTCAAGATCTGAAAATTGGCAGCCCGTGAGGCATCCATATTCAGATGAGCATACTAGTTCAATCACATATATAACCAGATTTAACAAATTTATATTCCTGCCATCTCAATTTCAGATTACCATAGATATGCTCATCAGTTGGATCTTATCATTTTCAGACTATTAAGACACACATTTTTTTATTCGCTTTAGAAGTATGCTCTGATTTAGGCATTTATTAGATTTAAGACCTAAGAATTCTTTTGGTTTCAGTTCATCAAGATCTCATTATCCCTTCAGATCCAAATTTTGATTTATCAATCCGAATTTTCATATTTGATTATTTTATATTCATCTTTTCATATTTGCATTCCATATGGTTCATGTGGGTTACATTAACCTCCCTAATCATAGATATGAGACAATTCATACATAAATGTCATTCATGATGATATGGGGATACATTCATTTACAGCAACATGTGGGGAGGCTCTATATAGTCTTAATCCCTAAAATGAACATCATATCATATGAGAACCCCCGTGACCTTATGAAGACATGGGATATCTCAACAACTCCCGACTTAGATTTAAGGTCAGTTTAGCACGGTGACATGCATGACCACTTATTAAATCAGATAGAAATTTTTCCTTATAGGTGGAGTGTATATACTCTCCCTAAATTGGGAATGATGGGTTATGATGGGTACATGCCCACATCCATTTCTAGGATCAGTCCACACCGGGGACATGCCCGTGTGTCCACCCAAAGTTGATAGGAGGCCTAAGTTAATATGCTGACCTCTTAAACATTTTTGTATATTTAAATATTTAAGATGTGTATTTTTATCATTTTGGCCACATTTGACCTACGTTTGTTGTCTTCATATCATCTCGGCCTCATATGGCACATCATGTGTCTTCATCTAGGCCCAGATGGCCTGTTTTTACATCATTTGACCCTAGCAGCTTATTGCATATGTCATCTAGGCCATGATGACCCATTGTAGATTCAACTTCATCTTGTTCCCATTTTGTTATCGACAACCCTTCAAACCATTTGATCTTATTTTCAACTGAGCATATATCCTTTGCCATCAAGATGGAGTCTGGATTGGAGGATTCCATTGGCCGAATAAATGAAAATATAGGTCTATCATGAGATTTTCTTTTAGCCATAGAGAGTGAGCCGAAAGGGGAACTGTTGGCACAAGGTTGCAGTCACCCAACATTAGACATGTTGTGGGTTAGGCATAGAGTATGATAAAGGGCATTAGACAAGCGGTGTGCTATGCATAAAGCATGATGAGGCTGTGAATAAGATGTCTAATGGGGGGTAAAGTAGACTGATATATGGCTCTAGAAGAGAGGCCAAAGAGTGGATATGAAAACTGTTTTTTATGAATTTACAGTCATCAGATCATGGGTGTGAAATGGCCAAGCGAGAGGCCAAGAAGACTCTGGGAGTTGGGTCGAACAACAGTATGTATGGAACTATTGTGCAGCCAGCTATGATAGGGCCAGACAGTGCCATGTACAAGGCTTTCCATGGGGTTATGAAGGAGGTCAGGTAGAGCTATTGTGAACTGAGCATAAGGGCACACCTGTCAGCAGGGGTAGTGGACTGAACAAGAAGCTAACACAGTTTGAACATAGGCTATCGTAGAGGTATGGATAATAGGCCACAAAAAGAACCATTCCTATAGCGTGAAGCCATCAATCATAGACACAAGTGGGCCAAGACTGAGGAATTATGTGGGCATGCATAGAGAAGTGCGGAAAGGCAAGAGGCATGTATAGGCATGCAAGAAAGCACACATTTCTCTTCTTCACCTCAACGTTCTTCTCCTTGCGCAGGTGGCCACAACTCTTCCTCTTAGAGTCAGGCCAGCAGGTGCTCCTTCTCCTTTTCTCTTGTCTTCAGAACCCTGAACAGTCATTGAGAAGCATTTATATAGATCCCCAGTGGAAGAAGCAGTCTCGATGGGGCAGTTATCCACCTCCTTGGATCTGATGCATGATGGGGGAGAGTGAGAGGAAGATCCGGTCAAGCTGCCTATGTGGAGAGTCCTAATTCGACTAGGACTCATCAAGGATAAGCACGACTTGGTCTTGCCCTCGGATGATGGAGGATTGTGAGGAGATAGCCCTGGAACTGTCTTCGATCCCTCCTTCCTTGTGGGAGCATCAAAGGGAGATTATCTTGACCCAAACTGTACGCAGTTGTGGCTTTTTTCTTAGGCTTCTCTCGATGGCTGCCAAGTGTCCAACAAAGCCTATTTTTTAGGCATGTTACGATAACTGCCAGTTGTAGCAGACTAAGCCGATATTATAGACATTATCCGAGCATATGATGACTTATCAAGTACAAAAATCCAGCCTATTATTCAGGCATCTCTTGAGATTGCCAAGCGAGCATTAAAGCCTATTATTTAAGACATTCTCCAGGGTTATTGCATACCATATAGAAATATTGCCCTACTATTTAGGACATATTGCCCTACTATTTAGGACATATCTGCATAGTCCGATAACTACCATATAGAAATATTGCCCTACTATTTAGGACATCCATCGGCCATCAAGTTTGGCTAAATTTTCAGATGATCATATGTTCATTTATATGCCTTCACGAGACAGCCTCAAGGACACACAGGTCCCTATATTCCAGGAACACCCAATGGCCATCTTATTGACTTATTTTATCTACACGGCACATCAATCAATAGTGGATATGGGCCGTCAGATCCTACAATTAAGGATCATCAAATTGCATCATGGTCATAATAATTATGTCATATAATCTTCCATAATCTGAACTTGATCTTATGTAGATATTCAATTTAAGCTTGAGAAATGGATTTCAATAACCACTTCATCACTTTATTGAATTGAACTCATTATTGCCATATATGTCCCATGACTTGATGATCCAAATACCATTAGGTCAGGGCCTCACAGCATCTAATTTGAATGAATTTTGGGGTTACTTCCACGCATATTGCTCCATGCATGACCATTACCATACCAAATTGGGTATAATAGCCTCACAAGATTGACTTCTCCATCCTCATCAAATTGATCTTTATTTTGCATCCATCTGTATTTCAGAATTGTCTTCAATTCAAATTTGATCTCCCGTCACATCTGTGCCTTAACATCCATTTATTTAAATGCCATGGAGTCCTAAACCAATTAGGACCAAAGGAGAGCTCCAGTATCCATCTAGGGCATAAGTAGGATCTGGCTCCTATTAAGGATCCAGTTAATGATTGGGTCCATTATCAACTCATCATATCTACCCTTGGATCATGTGTCAATATCACTCAACTATCTCCTAATCCAATTAAAAGATGAGTAGAATCCAGATACCATTGAGGATCCACTTGATAATTGAATCCATTATTGACTTATCGCATGAGATTGTCACTCAGATCATGTGCCAACCAATGCCCATCATCTTTAAATTTAATTAAGAATAAAGTGGGATCCAAACCAAACTAAGGATCCATTAAGAGTGGGAACCACTACTTAAGTCATAAACATATCTTAGCATTGGATATGATCTCATCTCTTATACATATGATCAATCATAATTAAGTAGGATCCAATATATTGTTACAGACCCAATAAGGATGGGATCCAAAGCTTAAATCATTGTAGCATTCTATCCCTTGATTATTGCGCCATCATCATCATATCATCATCTCCTCCACTTAATTATGACCAATCATAATCAAGTAGGATCCAATATCATGTTAAGGACCCAATAAAGATTAGAGCCATAACTTAAACATAAATGCATCTTAGCCATTGAATCATGTGTCAATCATTGCTTGATCTTTTCATCATTTAAATAAATATTCAATCATACTCCAAGTAGGACAAGAAAATAGCGGTCCAAGCTCTTTATGTTTGGCTTAGAATCGGACTCCCCTTTGACTCGCATCTCATTCAAATCATCAAAACTTGATATATAATGTTGTCCTTTAAAGATCCTAGTGCAAGAACACCCCGACGATATGTTCTCCTTTTTTACTTTTCTCCTGCAGCAGCTTGCTGTTCCTGGTGCCAGACCTGTTGGGACTTGTTGACGCTGCCCAGGGTGAGCAATTGAGCCTCAGCCTGGTCTGGTTTAAAGAAGGGGCATTGCTTTGCAGTTCCAGATAGCCATTGAGCCTCAACCGAGTCGGGTTTGAATAAGGTGTGCTTATCGTCTTGTTTTCATCTTCGTCTCAGCCGCGATCATCGAGTTGTATGACAAATCCATTGGGATCATTTCTTTGTTGCTCCAATGTACAGTTGGTCATTGGCTGGGCCTGAATTGGGAGGGGTACATTGTCCTGATATTCTCAGTTTCCTCCAGACCTCATTGGGTCTTGGTTTGAGTGGGGAGATCATCTCCACCTCTCTTTGTATCAGCATCTGCAGGTGATCCTCTACTCCTATGTTTTCATGCTTTTTGTAGATGCATAATTAGGCACTAGCTGTAGTCGATAGTAACTTTATCTTTGAAAACTCACTTTGGTTTCCAATTAACCACTGGTTATACAGGATTTTGTCTAGCAGGGACTCCCCCCCTCCTTTTATTAACCTAGGCAGTAGTCTGGTTTGTTCTACAATCAGATATAGCCAGAATTGATAGGGAGTTTGCCCTCCTAGGTTTTGAACATATGCCGGTCCCATTGGGTCCTTGCTTTGACATCCAAATCATCACCCATATTCCCGGGTTTGCATTCACATATCTGATAGTCATGAAATGATCATCCGATCATCATCCTGCACATTCTTAACTCAAATCTGGCCTTGGCAATTCCCTTTTGATACTCAATTGCTCATCTTTCAAAGAGGGGCAACAGTAGGATGTACTATGCTTCCTTTATTATCGTGATATTTTACATTTAAAAAATTTATAAATTCTTGTGATTTTTATCCAATAGTTATTGTTTTTTATTGACCAAAAAATATTAGAACATATGGAATTGTGAAGCATAATTTCTTTTTTTTAGTTGATTCAACTTTTCTAGTTGAATGAATACAAGTAAAGGGATCCATGGATGAAGATAAAAAGTGCATTTCAAATCATAACTAAATATTCAATTTTTTTATTCAAAAGGGGATTAAAGCGAAATAGTTAGAAAATGGTGGCATTGGTTTACTAGAGCTATCAACATATTGTTTCAGCCGAGCACTTAAGCAATTTGAATCTGGAGAGTGATATGTCTTCTCTCATATTTTAGCTCGTATTGGCCACTTTTAGATCCCCATTTGCCTACCAGGGCTGTGGGGGTACAAATTCCCATTACTTCATCAACTTTCCTGTTTGCATCCAATTAGTGTTTTAGAAACCCAAAAACATCAGTCTCTCTTTCACCATCATCCAAATGCCCACATACATCCAAGTTTTGTAAGCTCCCGAGGTAAGGAAATTATCTGATTGCCTGGCTTATCAGGGATCAATTGCAAATCCCTCGTCAATCAGAATTCAGACTCCTAGCAGCATTTGGCATATACCATGCATTTTTCATTGTTGTACTATTCTGGATACATGTTCAGGCATCTGATATACCAACATAATCGAAGAAGGCATCATCTCTTCCTTTTTATTTGTGAATATGCCTTAGGCCTGACAGGTCTTGACTTTGCTGTACATTTTTTGTGATCACCAGTTATGCTTCAGATCTGTTCAGACGTGTGGGGAATGGAGGAAATCCACCCCCCTATGGCTTGACAACTTCCAGCCCTACCAAGTCCTGGTTCCTTCATATTTTGATTGAACAGCTTATTGCTCAGCTATAAGGACCCGTACACTCCCACTTATCTGAATACAAGATAATTTGGAGCATGAACCTTGAACCCTCCCCCTAGGTGCTAAGAATTGACACCATGTATTGATGATTTAGCCCTCAGATTAGACATACTGAAGCATATGTACCGATCAATTTGGCTATTGGGCATGCTAGTATGCAGGAAGCATAGTCATTCCCCTATCATCTTCTATTATCTGTGGTTGCATGTAACCTTGAGAAAATATGTTTGGTAGTATTGTGTGACGTCATTTCTCATTTGCTTTGCTCCCATTGACTTAAAATATGATAAGTCCTTGACCAACACCAAGGAGATTTTGATGCGGGACGAGGCGGGACGGACCGGCGACGTGGGCGCTGCAGCGGACCGTGGAGGTGCTCAAAAGACCTAAAAATGCAGTAAACAAGCAAAACCGGACTTAAACCGGTCAAAACGGGCCCCAAAATATGTCGATTCATGCCCGAACCACTCAAAACGGGCCTGAACCGGCCCCAAAATGGCTTGAACCGGCCTGAACCGGCCCAAAATATGGTGAACCGGCCGGTTTAGGCCTTGAACCGGTCTCTGGAGGGTCAAACCGGGCCGAACCGGCCCTGAACCGGCCTGAACCGGGCCCCGGGGCCGGGATGCAGGGACGAACCGGGCCGGTTCGAGCGAGAGGCGAGCCGGCCGGGCGGCGGGGCGAACCGGTGCCCGGTTCGCCCGCGACAAGCGGGGGGGGGGGACGTGGCCCCGCGGCCAACCGCGGGGCGGGAGATGCGGCCGGCTCGCCGGCCGCCGCGTACCCCTCGGGGGCGCCGTCGTCTCCCTCGCGAGCACGCGAGACCCTCGCCTCGCGGATGCGGCCGCGGCCGCGGTGGCACGGCTCGCGGGAGGAGGTGACGCCGGGTACGGCGCCGGACGCCGCCATCGCCGTGGTCGGAGGGGTAGGGAGCCTCCAAAGGCGCCGTCGGCGCCGTCTTCGCCTTGCGGATGCGGCCGCGGCCACCGCGCGAGGGTTCGGGAGGCCGCGGGCGGAGGATGCGGAGCCGGCGGAGGCCGCCGTCGCCGAGCCGTCGCCGGAAGGGGGGCTCCAACTGGGCCGACGGCGTCGTCTTCTTCCTCCTCTCGCCTCCTTAGGACGCCGTAGTGGAGGGAGCCGCACCGGAGCCCTAGCGGGGCCGCGCGCACGGACAGAGCCGCAGACGCGGCTCTTCCTCCTCCTCCTCCTTCTTCATCTTCTGCTAAGGGTCCGACAGGGGGCTTCCAGCAAGGAATGGTGGGGGTAGGTACTCCGGGGATCGCCGAAGGTGGGGGTGGAGATCGACACGGTCGGAGGTGTCGAAACGGACGTAAACGGGGGTGAACGGTGTCGATAGGGCTTCAACTCGAACCGGTGAAGGGGGGAAGGGGAAGGAATGGCTCGGAGGCCGCTGGACGGAGGAGAAGGAGAAGGCACTCACGCCGGAGGGTTGCGAAGAGACCGGTCCTCACCGGAGGTGGAGTCAGACGACCTCCATCGTGGAGGGGGTGAAAGGGAAGGGGCAGCGCCCCAGCACAAGGGGCAGCCCCCTAGGGTTCCAAAAATTCAACACTAACTTCTCTCTCTTTCATTCAACAAGTGGCCCTCTTAAATAGAGGAGCCTATTACAAACAAGACACCATAAATGACTAATTACATACATGTCCTCGTAAGGACTCAAATTAAAGGAAAAGACTAAAACAAACTTCAAATATTTACAATGAAGTCCATAAGGACGTAAATGCAAATAAACCCCAAAATGGACCGGACCGGGTCCCCATCAGATTTCCTCCCATATATCATATATATATGCAAATTTAGGTGCCAACATGAGCAAACACCAAGAAGGACGTAGGCTAGCAAACTAAGGTAGGAGATTTCATCACAACAATACTTATTCAGAAATTTTGATGCACTTAAGTCAAGATATCTTCCTAATACAATTAAGGACCGCTACAAATCCAGAAGGACATCTATACATATATAAATTTAGGAAGTCAAAATACAAAAGTATGCATGCCTTACACAAATGGAATTTTCTGATGTCATAAATGAGCATGGTAAATAAGCAAGAGTGATTTAATGTATGCTTTAAACATGCCTGAGAAAAGTGCCATATAATGACAGGAAAAGCCCATTTCTCCTAAGGGATTTGAGAATGTTGCATCACAGATTATGTGAACTGTTTAGCAGAAAGTGTAACCTTTTTACACATGCTGGTCTACAAGGCTCAGAGTACATAGAAGTGATAAAAGACCATTCCATGTATCTTTATCCTTGCTTCTGATGGACTTTACCAGACTCAGGATGCATGATGAGGAACAAAGATTGTATTGCATACAACTATCTCTCCTTAGAAGGTTTACTAGACTAGGGGTACATGTAGAGTGATATTCAATTTTTATTAAGGTTTGAGGTGGTAATGAGGCATTTTCCCGGTGCCTCATGAGGCAGAAGCCTCAAGACTAACTAATATGTAAGTCTTAATTAAAAGAAACATGGATAGCGGTCTTATAGGTCCAAGCAATTGATAGTCATACAAGTAGGTATCTATGAATAAATAATGAATAAAGTACAAAAATATCATCAAAAATGAAATAATAGTTAATCAATCAATATTTAACAATCTTTAGACTCATAATAATATATTTTAAAAATACCTAATAAATGATTGATGACTTTGTATGATGTGGAGAGGAAGCTTCTTCCTAATTTATCCTCTCCATTTAGTTGATAGGAGAAGTTTGAAATGATGAATGTAGGGCCAAGCATCTGATTTCTTACATTATTACTTACTTCCTTAGACCCAATTGTCCTATTAATGTACTTCAAACACTTACTTGAATAGAAGCATAAGACTTACATTTATTAAAAGTATCATCACCTCACTGTCTCACTGCATCACTGCCTCAAAATGACTTACAAGCAAAAAAGAGTAAGCGTCACAATCATAATAAAGGACTTAAGTATCAAGGTGTAATTAGACTGTCTCACCTTGAAGCATTGACCTTGAGGCATGAGCCTCAATGCCTCAAGGTGGTGCTTTTTTAAACATTGGTGATAGTAATGCCTTATTTCAGACAAGGCCTGCTGGACTTGGAGTACACAAAGAATAAATAAATCTGGTGTTGCACACCCTTATTATTATTTTTCTTATGGGCCCTAAAGTGTTAGATGTAAGGTACGTTTAGAGTGACAAAAAACTAGTAAGTTGTTTACTCTTTTTTCTAATGATGGGGTTAAGGGTGAGCCTAGGATTTGGGGAAATGAGGTACATGGAAATGATAATTTATATCACTAATTTTTTAACCAAATTCCAAATACATAAATGGCAAAATGACACATCTCATTTGTAGTAAAAAATTCACTAAGACCAAGACAACATGGTACATGTATCCTAGTAAGCCAAATTGATGGCTCATTTTACCCTCTGGTTTGTACAGAAGCCCAAGGGCAATCAGATATAGTGGTTGAGGATCATCCTCAATCAGAATGATGTTCCTGAACCAACTGCCAAAAAAATTGTTTATCTTAGAGACTCAGAAAATATTAAAAAAAGAAGGAATTAAGAACAATTACATGTTACTCAATGATTGATCATTGATTATGAAATTAGAGTTTTCAAAAGTTTGAAAAGACTTCATAGAAAGTGAATGATATAGTTAAATGAATGAGAAATTATAGCAATATTAGAATATTTTCTTGCACCTAAATGAAAAATTTTAACTATAAAAAAAATTGTAAAAAAAAGTACAACAAAGAGAAATTTCATATTGGAACTTAATGAACTCACTCTTTTCTGCTTAAAATTTTCGAGTTATTTGTGCTCCATGCTGACCTATTTGACTTATGATGCAGCCATGCAAACACCCAGCAAGCTCAGCTGTAGTCTGAAGAGTCATTACAGAGTTCTTTGCTACTTTCCCTTATGAAACTCCAGCATTTAGAGGACAAGCTGACCTCTAAGGGCAGTGATCTTTAGGATGGGAAGACAGATGATTAATACGGTGTGTACCCAAAAAAATCTTGAACACGTGTTTCAGATACTATCTTTACAAGGGTGGATGTTTGACCTTTTTGCCCATCTTCATCCCTATATATTACCATATTCTGCATCTACGATTAGGGCTGTAAACGGATCCGGATAAAATTCGGATCCGGTTCGAATTCGTATCCGGATAAGCGGATATTATCCGTTTAACTTGATCCGTCGGATAATATTTTCGGATTCGGATATTATCCGAATTTTAAACGGAGCGGATTCGGAATCACTAGATCCGCTCCGATTAAGATCCGGTTCGAACTGAGCCATTGGATGTAAGATCCAACGGTCCTCTTTAAACCACAATTTACACAACCCATCCGTCTCACCCCCGAAATCCCTAGCCCCCGATTCTCATCCCGCATCCCGGCAGCTGCGGAGAGTCGGAGATGGCGACGGCGTCCCGAGGAGGCGAAGGCGAGCACCGCCGCACGAGGAGAGCACTCGGTGGACGGTGAGCATCGCCCTCCCGGCAACGGCTCCCCGCGTCCCTGCGGCTCCCCCTCCCTCCCGAGCCTCCCACGGATCCCCATCTCGCATCCTGGCAGGCGGCAAGCAGAGAGTCGGAGACGGCGTCCCGAGCACGAGCAGGCGAAGGCGAGCACGAGCAGTGTGCAGAGCATACCTCCCGGTCCCGGCGGCGGCGACTCGGTGAGCATCCCCCTCCCGGCGACGGCTCCCTTTGTCCCGCATCGCCCTCCCTCCCGAGCCTCCCCCTCCCTCCGGCTCCCTGCCTCCCTCCCGGCTCCCTCCCTCCCTCCCCCTCCCTCCGGCTCCAGCCCTCCTCCCGGTCGGCGGCTCCCCCTCCTCCCGGCTGGCGGTTCCCCCACCCCCGAGCATCCCCCTGCTGCTCCAGCCCCTCCTCCCGGCGGCTCCCCCTCCCTCCGAGCCTCCCCCTCCTCCCGGCGGCTCCCCCTCCCCCCCGAGCATCCCCTCCTCCCGGCGGCTCCCCCTCCGGCTCGGGCCCTCCTCCCGGCCCCCACCCGGCGGCTCCCCCTCCCCCAAGCCTCCCCCTCCTCCCGGCGGCTCCCCCTCCGGCTCGGGCCCTCCTCCCGGCCCCCTCCCGGTGGCTCCCCCCCCCCCCCCCGAGCATCCCCCTCCTCCCCGGCGGCTCCCCCTCCGGCTCGGGCCCTCCTCCCGGCCCCCTCCCCGGCGGCTCCCCCTCCCCCGAGCCTCCCCCTCCTCCCGGCGGCTCCCCCTCTGGCTCGGGCCCTCCTCCCGGCCCCCTCCTGGTGGCTCCCCCTCCCCCCGAGCAGAGCATCCCCTCCCCCGCAGGGCCACAGCGCTCGGGCCTCCCGTCGAGAATCCCCCTCCCCCACAGTAAATCGAACCGGATATTATCCGTATTCGCTCCGTATTCGAGAGATATCCGATTGTGAAGATCCGCTCCGTATTCGAATTTAATTCGGAGCGGATATCCGATATCCGAATTAGCCAGCGGAGCGGATTCGGAAATGTCATATCCGCTCCGTATCCACTCCGTTTACAGCCCTATCTGCGATCATCCTTACGTTAATTCCTTTTGGCTTCTAAATCCCAATACAATCTCTGAGGGCACTTACCTACCTTTTCCGCATGGTCTTCTCTATTTAACAGTTTTTATGAGAATGAAACTCTTACATACATATTCCATTACTTCTCCAAAAGATAAATATCTGTTTGCAATCACTTCCGCCTAAAGGAGCATGCTCGTACGCATACGAAAAGGGTGATGCCATCTGATCTAAGAATTTATTCAAACTGTCAAAACCATTCCTTGTTGACCACGCTCTAATGGAAAATTTCTCCTAGTCGTGGATATTTCTTTGTGAAATAACTATGTTCAAGTTTCCAACGTAAAAAAAGTCTAAGAGGGAGGTTTGGCATCTCAGTATGAGATCGGTTATAACCATCGCTCAAACAAGCCCATGAAAGTGGAATGCGAAAGTGGCTTCCAACAAGAAGATTGACCAAACACGCCTTTAGATATACAGAGAACTGCAAACACAGGATTGAAGTACTATTTACCCACGCCATGTGATATTCGTTAGGAGAGGAAAAAGACGAGGAGGGAAAAAAATCAAGGGCGCATCCGACCATGACTTGCAAGTGGCGGCACAACGAATGACATCGAAGTGGTCGAGACGTGCAAAAATCGCGCAGAGGATGTCGGCGCCTAGAGACGAGATACTGCTGGCGCCGGCGGCCACCCCTTCGGAGCCTCTCAGTCGCCATCTCCGGGATGCACCGCCCCCGCGGCCGCCGCCGTCCTTCTGCATGTCGCCCAATCCACCACAGATGATCGGACTAGTGGGCAATTTAGGGGTGCAACCCAGTCGAGCCTTTTAACAAATATATTAAATTTTTTTTCAAGATAAGTTCATTTATTAATAAAGTCAAGTTGAAGTTGGTAACTGAACTAAAATTTAATTCGTTATCTATAAATTCGTCTAAAAAATTTAAAATTAATAAAAAATATTTGTAAAATTTTTAATTTAATTTATTTATGAAACTCGATCTAAATTTAAATTTAAAATTAATATATTAAAATATATTTAAATAAATAATATATTTTTATTTTTATTTTTATTTTTATTTACTTTTAAAAAATAAAATATATAATAAAATAATTAATTGAATTACTTACGAATTAATTGAGTCGAGTAGAATTTTGTTCAAACTTGACTCGATTAATGAGTCGAACTTTATTTTTATTTAAATTTGTTCATTTAACATAATAAATGATTTGAGTTAAATTTTTATCGAGCCAAGTTTCAAATTATTTGTCGAATGTATTGGTTCGTTTGCACCCCTAGACGGCATCACCGATCGATTAATATTGGATAAAAAATTTCCTGCACATTTATTATCTTTAACGACGGTTAGTCATCTATCTTTAAAGAAAAAATTTGAATTACGAAACTGTTATTCCTTATTAAAGATAGTCGAGTATAGAAAATCAGACTTTATTTTACGAGGTAGTAGTAAATATATATATATATATAAAGTCAAATGGTTACTTTGTACCGAAAATACTATATCCTACTCACTTGCAGAAAGCCTGAAATTGGTCGGTAGGGTATGATTTGTCTGATTGGAAAATTCTTAGCTTAAAATCAAATAATCTATGTAAATCTTGTTCGTGAGAATTAGGGGGTGAAGGTTTGTCACGACCCGGAATATACAAATGCACAGTGAAAAATAAATCCGGAATATCGGGACAGTTTAGGAGAACAACAAAATCTAATTCACACTATCAAGTATCAAGTCTGAATAATTAAAACAACCTGTAATGATCCAATCAAATTCAAACTCCAAGTAAATACTATAAATAACCAACACCAAACAACTAAGAAGGACTCAACACATAGTCTAAACAACCTCTAAAAATCACACCAAACAAATACCAAACTAACAACAGAAGGGAAATTCAAGCAACCTAAATGATATGAGGTGATCACTCGTCACCAAACTCCTCCTCTTCTGGGTCCTCGAACGGCTCTGGATCAACTCCAAGGTCCTCCTCGAAATCTTCTCCAAAGTCCTCCTCAGGAAGAGGTTCCTCGAAATCAGCTGAAAAAGTTAATAATGGGAAGGGGTGAGTCACCACAGACTCAGTAGGTCTTACACCCGAACTACCCTACTATACTAGTGATTTCTAATGGTATACAATACATATTAAGCCTAAAAATCAGATTTAATACATAGGATTTAAACTAATCATATATCTTTAATTAATTGATTACAAAGTCATTCAACTACCTCAAATGATAACATGACTCCAAATGCATTAAAACCAACATAACCTACACATTAGGCTACTCTATGTATGCTCATTACACACATAAACCTGACATAAAACCAAGGACACATCTAGAACACTAACATCTATGCCAAAATGCACAACTAAACACTTGTCTGAGTAAATATCATGCTCCATCTGAATAATGTAGTCACATCACAAAACTAGCACCCGATTTACCATATAGTAGAAAGTAACATATAGTAACTAAATCCCATAGTACCCCTAGGCAGGGGAGTACTTAGGATAAACCGCGGTATCTGGGATCGAATGATGCTCCAGATTCAACTAATCTCCGCTGCCCACGGGTCACTAATATACTCTGGTGAAGTACATTTCCATCACAATGCAGCTCACTGCATTAACCACATTCCACACAATGCAAACATATAAATAACTCAGACAATAACTATGAACATGAAAATTGGCAATCCAAACATGAAATACATAAATAAACAACCATGGTTCTATGCACCACATATTTGCATACCACACCACAATCTAGCACAAACTAGATGCATATAAATAGGATCATGCAAATTACAACCTAAACACATTAATCACATGCTTAAACAGGACTATCTATTACATAAAAAAATACACTAAATTCTAACACCACTATGCCTAATCCTTACATCGGTTTTTTATCAAATCGGGATATACATGTTTAAGGTTTATCGTGATGCAAACATGCTAAACTAGCTAGATCTAAACATATACAAGCCTATCATGATGACTAACATACATGAATCCCAAATTAATCTAAGCATGCACGGTTTAAACAAATTAATCTATCTCTAACTAAACATGTAAATAAATCAAAACAGCCCATTAATTTCAATCTATTCATCATGATGATCTAAGCATAATTTTTACGATTTAATCAAGTATATAGAGTGCTAAGAATAGTCGAGACGTCTACCTTTACGACGACGACGAACGGCGCACGGAATTCCAAGAAAAATGAATCAGGCGACGAAACTGCCGCTGTTGCGTCGGCGACGAAAAATCAAGCCGGGTAGGTGTTCTAAAAAATTGTTGGTAGAAGAAAAATCATAAACTAGAGAGTTTAACGGAGGGCGACCGGAGAGAGGATAGGGGAGAGAGAGTGTATACCGCGCGGAGGAGAGGGCGGCACACGGTGGCGCGGCCAGGTGCAGGCGGGCGCACGGCTGCGCGGGCTGACGGGGCGGCGGGGTGGCGTGGCAGCGGCGGCCGCGTGGCACGCGCGGGCGGGCGGCGCCGGGCGGCAAGGCCGGCGCGCGCGGGGCGGCGCCGGCAGTGCCGGTCAATCCGGGGAGACGTCGAGGGACGGCGCCGGCGCGTGACGCGGCGACTCGTGGGCGTCAATGGTCGGCGACCGCCGCGCGGTCGCGAGCGCGGGTGGGCGCGCACGGCGAGGCGGCGGAGACGCGCGAGGGCCGAGGCGGGCCGGCCGCGCGGCACGCGGGAGGCGCCGGCACGCGGCGACAGCCGGGCGATGACGCGGCGGCCACGTCCGCACGGGCGGGAGACGGCGGCAAGGCGGCTCGGGACACGCGGCGGGCCGCGACGACGGCGGTCAACCGGTGGCTGCGCATGGCGGGCGCGGGAGGACCGAGGCGGCGATCGCAACAGCGCATGTGCGCGGAGGAAGAAGAAAAAATGGCAGAGGGGCGGCGCAATCCGGAAGGGGGAAAATAGGGTTTTTTTTGGGGGGGGGGGGGGGGGGGGAAGAGGGGGCGCCGCGGGCTCGCACGGGGGAGGTACAAGGGGGAGAGGATATAAATAGGGGAGGAAGGGATTAAAATAATAATAAATATCTATTAACTAAATTTTTTTCTCTTTTTATTAAACTAAAAACGTAATGTTACAAGGTTGCTTGAGCGATGATAAACTACCTAATTAGATGGTGCTTGTTTTAACCAAATATGAACTTTTAAATTAACCTCTTGTTTTGTGATAAACGGTACGTCGTTCAATGATATATTTATTTGTCCTAATCATATTTTGTAGACAAAATAAAAGAATAAAGATGTGTATGTACACTCTACATTTTTGCATTCCCATGTAAAGTTAGATCTTACGACTTGTTTTGTTACATTATTAGACATGCTTTGCCATTACTAATTTTTAAAATTAATATTAATATTGATAGCATTTACTCAGAAGTGTATGATTAATAGTATCAATTTAAATTTTATGGTAAAAATAAAACATATTGCGTAATACAAATATTTAAAAATATTAATATTAATATTGATGTAATATCATTTTTGAAACTCCAACCAAACTCGTCATTAGAATTAAAGAAGATAATGATGGGTTTAAGTGACTTATCAAAAACAATAAAGATTTGTTAAGATATTAAAGGCATCGTACCCAATGATCTAATTCTCTAAGACATTCAAAGTTACAAATTTAGGGTCTCTTTAGTAATAGACATCTCTATCAAGTTAATTTTAAAATTGATATCGACGGTAATCATTAAGAAGTGTTTAACTAGCAGTATCGATTTCGAAACTCACAGTACAAACAAAGAACATTATATAATACAAGTGTTATCTTGTATGAATTTTGATATTGATATGTCGACTTTTAGAAATATCAATATTAATATTAATATAGTATCATTTTTAAAACTCTAATGAAACATGCCATTAACAAGTGAAAATTAAGATGACATTCTTTTTGGGACATGAATAATCTAAATCCTTAATTTTGCTTCTAATTTATTATCTTATGCCAAAAATACTTATTTTTATCAAGACATTAATTAATCTATCTAATCTTTATGTAAAATTATAATACGTATGAGTGCTCCTAGATATGTGGCCTTGTTTTGTAGTAGTATTTGACAACTTGTCAGTATCAATTTTGAAATTGATATTAATATAGATGATTAAAATATGTTTGGTTAGTCTAAAATTTATAATACAACCAGATCAGGTTGTATTGATTTTGACATTGATAATCTTACTTTAGAAATATCAATATTGAAATTAGTATAATATCATTTTGAAATTCTAACCAAATAGAGTATAGATAAAAAAATAAAAACATTAAAATTATGTCATATTGGTTTAATTGATAATATATTTTTCCAAGGAAGGTGGGGTCGGGAGTCGGGACTGGGTCGGTTGGGCCCAAAACCGACCCGGGTCGGCCGGGGTCGCGACCCGGGTCGGGCCAGGGTCATCAAAAATAATAATAAAATATTAATTTTGGGGTCGGGACCAGGTCGGTCGGCCCCAAAAGCGACCGGGCCGGGCCCGGGTCGCGACTCGGCGAACCATGTATATTTCTGAAGGCTTTTAAGGCATCATTACCAAACTTGGTACAATTGGACACTTTGTATTATTTGTACTGCAAATTTCAAAGTTAATACTATTAATCAAAAACATATACATGATTTGCATCAATATTAATTTCAAAATTATTAGTATGTAACAAACATGGTCATAGCTTTTAGTATGTTTTGTTGGATGGCAAATTAGGTCTTCTCTTGTGATAAAAATTGTTAAAAAAGATGTTTAGCAAGTATGGTAAAAATAAAAATTTTACAGAGAGATTCCTCTTGGATGAAAAAATTGGTGAATTTTTTTTTGGTGTGGCCTCTCACTTTTTTAGTTATATATAGTCTTCACATTTTTGTTCCATATCTCACCAAACATGGCATTTTTTGTCTTTACCTATCTTAGATTTTATTTCAATAACTAATTTAATCACAAAAGTGTCTAAAAATATAGAGCGAACCACCCTATTAATTTTAAGAACATTCTTTCAAAATATAAGAGATAAACTAATAGTTTGATAAGATTTTTTTCAAACAATCTGAAATCTCCAACCTGACCAAAATAGGGAATAGAATCAATAGATGATGGATAAGACTAATCAATCATACGTGAGGTTTGATCCATGTAAAAATCTTCAGAACAGATGGGTGTTCCAAAAGAAACATTACTCCCCTCTCCTCTAACAAGATCTCAGAAATTTTATTGGATGGTAAAGCCGTTCTAAAACTTTTTTACGTTGTCCATAGAAATTATTTATGCCTATCTCTCCCCACAAACAGGAATTCAGAGGAGCACAAAAACAGAAAATTAAACTTTAACATATTTGGTTGAACTTGATACAACATGATTTACGATGACTATATTTCCTAAAAGGATTTAACCAAGCAAGCTCTCAAACTCAAGAAATTGAGAAATATCCAATTCACAGGGCAGTCACATTCTGTCAAATAATATAGATGAGATCAAACAAAGGAATGCACATAAAGCATGGAATCGACTGGACAAATCATATTATTTAGTTTATGTCCCACGTTTGTTACAGCTATCATCCGACAAGGATGCTGCAGAAAATTTTTTTATCACATTTATGGTCATCACTGTAACAAGCAACATTTCGGACTCTCCACAGTAGAGAATCTAGAGATCCCTCGAGGAATCCATCCTTCTGAATTGTGACTCAATAACACTGGTTAAAGCAGAAGAAGAAACCCCTAGATCTATTTTCCAGCATCCCATTTGGGGTATCACCTGCATCATCTCGAACAGCCATCAAAGAACTTGTCCCAGGAGACTCCGGAGGCAAAATGGTGTTCTCAGAACTGAATACACGTACAGGGGCCACAGGTTTTGGTGGTGACAGAGTAGAAAGATAATTTAGGAGCATCTGGACTATCTGGCCGAAGTTGGGTCGAGCATTAGGATCCTCCTTCCAACATGAAGTCAAAACATGTCCTAGTTCCTCTGGAAGGTCATCTGCACTAGGCCTGACATTCTGAATCAGAGGAAAACTCAAGTAAGCTATGAAATAAGTCAGGTTAGAACCTTGAAATATCAGAAAGAAGAGTAGGGTTTTACTTTAAAAGCAGCTGCATATGCGGCTTGTAAGTTTGACATGCCCTCAAATGGGAGCCGATTGTGCAGCAGTTCCCATAGCACTATCGCAAAGCTATAAGCATCCACCTTATGATTGTAATGTTTCTTCTCTCCATGTCTTAATGTAACTGTGCTGTACAACTACCATACAACATTAAGGTTACAATGATTAATTCTTCCCACATGGTTCATGGATGTTATCATTATTGACCATAACTTTCAAATGTAAAATCATAACAGAGTTTGTCAAAGTTCAAGAAGCACCTCTGGAGCCATCCATCTGTATGTCCCAGTTTCAGCTGTCATCATCTCTGTCAACGTCTCTTCTCTGGCCAAACCGAAGTCCACAAGTTTTACAGTTTTCTGGTCTGCAGTCAACAGAAGGTTTTCTGCCGAAGTAGACAAAGAAATCCACTTCAGGATGATGATCAAATAAATGGAACCATTAATCCACGAAAATATTGACAAAAGCAGAACTATTGCATGTATGATAATCGAGGAAAGCACCAAAACATACAAATATTGCAACTAACAAGTGAAACAGAGAATAGAGATAAATACATTTGTCAAATATAGGAATCACCGAACATAAAAAGTCTACCTAGAAATACTGAAAGAAGCCATTGGGGTGCTGACCCCATCAATATTCGCATGGACCAATCCAAATTAGCAGACTTTGTAATCAATGGCTGTGTACCTGTAACTCGTGCTTTAAGAACAACCATAGATGCACTTGCTTCTGAACACCTTGTCAATAAAAAAATAAAGGGATCCACAAATTTCCAGACACCTACCCGTCAATATCCCCTTTTTTTCTCCCAGTAACTCTTGACACTTGTCATGTAAACATGTTTCATCTTATAACATCCACGTAACACTGTAACAAGCGTGTTTAGGAACACAATCAGGTCCAGAGTTTAGGAGCTAAAGGTGGCTCTTAAGATGTGGAGAGTTCCACATGGAGTTAAAGGTGGCTCTTCATTGATTATAGCAAGTAGGCTAGGTTGGAGATCGGGAGCAGGCCGGCCCTGACTGACCCAGGTCGCCCCGGGTTGGCAACCGGGGTTGACCAGGATTGGAAAGGGGTAGCTGAAATGACCTGGAGCTATTGGGCTAGTTGTGATCGACTTAGCCAACCTAGTCTGACCCTGGCCGACCTCAGCCCGATCAGTCACTTTGGGTCCCAATCAGTTGATGGGGCCTAAATCCAACCGGGTCGGCCAACCCAACCCAACCTGACATTCTATGGATTATAGTATAGCCTTCTAGGGAACAATTGCAGGAATAGAGGTGATGCAGGCATTGCTATTGCTATCGAAAAATTGAGTTAGACCTGGTCATTCAATAATATGAGAAAGTCCAACACCGACCTCCCTTTTAATATGTTTTAGGATGTCATTTCTTTATTTTACATTATTCTTGTTAGTATTTGAGAAAATGGTACATAGACAATTTTAGAAAGCCTTAAATAAAGACCGATCATTTGGAAAAGATCCCCGGGTATTTTTTGTAAAAGAGAAAAGTGTTGGACTTTTATGTAAAGTCTCCCTTTATATATAAGGGACCCCTTGGTACCTAAGTTGATCGAAGTTGAACGAATGGCAACCTGAATTTGATGGTTGCTTGAGTTTGAGCACTCTGGTGTGAGGTCTTGGGTGGGCTCGGGGGTGTCAGCCCCTCCTCCATCTTCTTGCTCTCGCCCCTATTCCACATCAAACTGGTATTTTAAGCTGCAGAGGGGCTGGGCCACAGTGTTGCAGCTTGGTTGCGGTGTGCATGAGAGGAGCTCCAGAGAAGGTGGGCTGGCTGTACTCTGTAGACAGCTAAACAAAATCCATGAGCTCCGCAAACAGATAAGCATTTATGAGGGAAGGGGAAGGTCCATTGCGATCCATGCAGAAAAGGCAAAGTTGCTATGGTATCTCATGAGAGGACTGACGCACATGTCTCACACGTAGCAGTGCATGCAAGTTGGTTGCCTGTGGGAAGACTCGTGCAAATGGATGGACATGGCCACAGTGGTCTTGTCCAGCGGTGACAGAATGCTCACGATCTTAGAGACCAGACAGAGGAAGAAGATGAAGATGTGAAGAAGGGAGGAGTTTCTCACACGTACGGCTTTAACCCCCTGTTCCACCATCTTAATCTCTCAATGGCAATAATTATGCTTCCAGGTCATTAGAGGTCTGAAGGGTAGAGAAATTAAACATCTAATCCCAGAAAGAAGTTTTTTTTTATGATGGCGCAGTGGTCACCGACCACATCTGTGCGGCAGACGCCCAAGGGCATTCCTGGGTTCGAACCCAGGAGGGGGCTTTCCCTGAGAGAGCAGATGTCCACTTCGCCATAGGGCGGGGGACAATCCCAGAGAGAAGTTGACATCATGTGCATTGAAAAAACTAAGAGGGAGAGATTCAGTGATGTGATTTATCTCCTGAACAGGGAAAGGAAGTTCTTTTTTTTCAAGTGTGCAGAAGGAAATTCAGGTGGGATCCTTATTCTTTTGTAAAATGACTTGCCGAAGGCTGAGACTGCCTTCTTGGGTACTTTTACTTTTCTCTAAAAAGAAAGTACACAACTTCTTTCAGCTTAGACGTCCAACCAACTGCCTTGGAATCTATTTAACTTTGACTGTTCCAAAGCGGATAAAAAATTTGTAGAGATAAACTTTCTAACTGATGTTTTACCTCGTCTAACAAGCTGGCTCGTTCAAGAATTGATAGCCTGCTTGTGCCTGATGAATGGCAGTAAGCAATCAGAATTTATGTAGCTAAATGTCACATAAGACTTCGAGGACACAAGTCTGTCCCATTATCATTTGGGTTCTAATTGGTTAGGACCAAGCTCGTAATTTTCTCAACTCTTGTTAAATAAAGATGGAAGACGCTCACATTAACAATACCCATGCCACTATACTTACAGATCATTTCTTTCGTACATGACTCACTAAGTTCAATAATCTATTTGATTTAAGTCTAATTAAAATAACAACTTATTTTAAATTAAATTTGTTATCTAATAACAGATCTAGTGATTTTTTGATTATGAAAGGTACAAATCACATTTTATGATCTTAAACATCATTAAGGATAATCTTATCTTTATTAAGTATGTCCATCATTAGTTAACACAAATATAAACTTTCGTACATCCAATGCCTTGGTCGACTAGGGATACTACATCAACTACCAATCCTTTAATATACCGACACTTAAAGATTTTGTATTCGGTATTGAATCAATTGAAAAACTCATTTTCTAATTATCCCCTCTACTCTGATTAAAGATATAGAGTACTATTTCATGGCATTCTCTTTCAATTAAAAAAGTAAACAATATATTACTATCCACTTAATTGTCTCCACCATGGTTCGTGGGGTCGCAACCCGGGTCGCGACCCGGACCCGACCCGGTCGGTTTTGGGGCCGACCGACCCAGTCGCGACCCCAAGACCCCGACCCCATTTTTAAATTTTTTTATTATTTTTCGCGACCCGGGTCGCGACCCCGGCCGACCCGGGTCGGTTTGGGGCCAAACCGACCCGGTCCCGACTCCCGACCCCACCTTCCTTGGTCTCCACCAAATTTTCATAATATCCAATTCATTAATTATACTGGACCATTGAACAAGATGATTTATGAGTCAATAGTTAAAACATAGGGTACACATAGCAAGACATCTTTGATGACTCAAGTCAAAAATCCAACCGTACAATTATGATAATAAAAAATCCTGATAGACACTTAAAAGATACCATTCAAGATTTCTAAATCAGTCAATTCAGTGAATTCATTCCTTTAATAAGTACTTATATGTGTAAATTAGTATCTCTATATTAATAACCAATGAGATTAGTCATTATCATATAGAAGACTTCACGTGTACTAGTCTATCTAAATCTCTAATATCTTATCTTAAGATATACTATCACAAATATCTGAATGATTGATTTCTTTATCATAATCTCATCATGATTCAATCATCATTATATATGATCAAGAACTTTATTATAATACACATATCTAATTATAGCAAGTAATATCACATAAGAACTTAAATGGAAGCAAAGGATGGTTAAAGAGAGAAAATATTAAAAATTTTACGCCCTCAAAAACTTATCAAGATGAAATATGATGGATCTCATATCTATTTATTCATATTGTCTTTGTAATTTATTTGTTAATAGAGGCTAACATATAATAAATATATCTTCTTTAGTTTTATGAAACAAAGATCTCACATTCTCTCTCATCATTAGATGGTTTAAGAGACACTAACTTCTTAAGTAGGTTAACTGTCAACTATGAGAACAATTTACATAGTTCTAAACTGGTCAAAGAAGTTTAAGTTCAGTAAGCCTGCTGGCATTTAATATGCCACGTAACTAGTGGTTTATTATTTAATTCTATAATGAAAATATAATTTACAAGATAATATTACAGACATTCATTTAAAAATTAAAATATAATCTTTTATCACAATTTATGCTCTCACTAATTTTCGACAAATTTACATAAGCCTCATTATGCAAAGACGAAATATTACGATGACACCTTAGTAGGGACTAAAATCTTATTAACTTTATGGTGATAACCACATAAGAAACACAACAAATCACCCCATACTTAATAGATAGACAACTTTTGCCAGTTGTAATTCTTGAAACTTTTAATCATATTTGGCTTCTAAAGTTATGACATCATGGGAAACATAACAAATCATATACCTTAGTTAAGTCAAATCTGCTTGTTGCATTATAAGAATAAATTTTTAACATAACTCTTGTAGGATATATAACAAGGTCATGCCAATTGTCCACTCCAGAGTTCGGCAAATACATTGATCACCTATCACTTGCTGAATGAGTTTTATGGAAAACACAACAAATCCATCTAATTTAAAATTGACTCATCAAGAACACAAGAATGGGAGACTTACATGAGTCATTCTTAATGTCTCACATTTATCAACCTAACTTAGACGAGAAAAGTTTTTATATTTTAGGAATTCATAATGTCTCGTGTTTGTCAACCTAATTTAGATAACTAAGATTTTTTTATTTTAATCTCATTAATATTTGTGTTGCATATATATACATATTTTTAGAATATCATATATCTAAAGTATTTTAAATAGCATGCATGCAAAAAATAAAATGAATAATCATAAACTTTAATCATAATTATGCAACACTAATGCCAACAGAATGCACCACAACGAGCTAGCATCTAATGCCAATGTAGATGTAAACTTCCTGAAAAATGCTTTTTCAGGTGGTTCCGCTCTCTCCTCCTTCACAAAGAAGTCCTTTTGTCATTACAAGCAGTTTAAGGGTACGTAGACCCATAAATATATACGTCTCCATAAGAAACTTTGATTTTAACCAAGAGAGTACAAAAATGAAGGGAGATACAATTTAAAATCAGGTTTGCATAGAGAGAGGAAACACGTAGACTTCAATGAGCACATCTATATAAAATTAACTACCATCACATGCAAAGATTACAGTCTCGGATCTCAACTTCATCTTGGAAGGGTGAAAGAGAATAGATCTCGTGAGATTCTCGAAAAAATCTCGGAAGATCAAATCTCAAATTTCATTTATATAGGGTATGCCTTACTCAAGAATTGTTATTTTACATCTAGATTTATTTCATGGATACTGAACATAAGAGATCTCGGGAAAATCTCAGGAGATTTTCTCTTGAAAATAACAATCAATATACATGTTTAGGTGTAAAATGTCATGTAATCTCTTCAAAAAGAACAAGAGAATTCATATTAAGCATCAAAATAACATACAAGAAAATAAAAAGTGTAATACAGAGAGGGTGAACTATTGTTAACATGAGACATATAAGATATCTTATGTTAGACTAAAATTTCATCTTGAATAATATGGATAGGAGATTGATGACATCTTGAGTCAATTATACATATATAGTTATAAAATTTTATCAAGCAATAATATCTAGATAAATATTTGTACGGATTCCCTAATAAAATTGAAAATATATGAATCAAACTTAACAAGGCTATCTAACAAGTTAGGAGTAGTAATAGGCGAAGGAGTTCAAGGTACCAAAGATATTATATAGATATTATCATTTTGACGATCTTATTTCTCGGACGTGTAGAAAAAAAGAGATTCTCGGAAGATCTTATGGATAGGAGATCGATGACATCTTAGGTCAATTGTACATATAGTCATAAAAATATTAAGTTATAAAATTTTATCAAGCAATAATGTTTAGATAAATATTTGTATGGATTCCATAACAAAATTGAAAATATATGAATCAAACTTAACAAGGCTATCTAACAAGTTAGGAGTAATAATAGGCGAAGGTGTTCAAGGTACCAAAGATATTATATAGATATTCTCATTTCGGCGATCTTGTTTCTCGAACGTATAGAGAAAAAGAGATTCTCATGAGTTCTCGAGAGATTCCAGGGAGATCACATTCCATGATCACATGATAATTAACCTAAGTCCATGATCTCTAAATATTCACACCATCATTCATCTGATGAATATAATATGAATACGTGATAATAATATAATATAACATTTATACCATAAAATTATAGCTTAAAATTTTCAAAATTCTCAATTTCATGTTTGTCATAGATTTTCATGAAGTAGATAACATAAAAAAATATATAAACAATTTATATAAAATAAAAAAGTAATTCTAAAGAAATTAGCTTATTAATGCATTCTCAAAATTGTTCAAAATACCAAATTAATGTCATAATCACCATTCTGCACAATCACATTTTTCAAACTTAAATTCATGGTGATCAGGACATTAATTTTCAAATCACCTTTTGATTTCATGGTTGTAGTCTTAATCATAACCGAACGACAAAAATTGAAAAACCAAGTTCGATCCAATCGAACATAGCTTGACAAGATTCTACCAATCCCCAAAACTAAAGAAGAACAAACATAAGACACTTCATGCACTCCAAGCCGCCGTTGAAACCTCGTTTTTCTCTTCACTTTTTAAAAGAAAAAAGAAAAAAAAATTGTTGGGATTAGAATTCCTTTTTGAAATTCTTTTCCTTCTTTTGGGCTAGCATTGGCTACTAAAAAAATATGTGGTATTCATAAGAGTATTAGCTAATTCGGTGTGATATTATTTTACAGGAACACTGATGGTTCCATAGATTTGCTAAGTGTCGACATGGGTATCATCCACCACTTAAATGATCTGAAACACAATTTGATTTGTGAGATTTTCAGAGTTCTTTGAAAATAAATTTTGACCTCTCTCCACCGGACTTGCGATATTCCGGTGTTAATTACATTAAGCAAACACTCGAAAATCTTTGATTAACCGTCACAGCAACCTATTGAACTGAAGTCATTCATCTACGTAAACGTAAAACTGAAAGATATATCCTCATGGCCTCATGAGATGAAATTTGGTTGAACTTATTCAAACTTTTAGCTTGGGTTCATTGATCTTCTTCTTTTTTTAATATTTGATTTGATTTGTTTATATCTTTGGTCATTTGTTGACTTAGACACTTTTGAGTTGATCTCTTTTTGTTTACTTGTTTGTTGGATTTGATTTCCATTTTTTAGTGTATTTTTAACATTTTTGCTTGATTTAAGTGAATTTATTATTATTATTATTAAGATTTGTTCTTAATAATATTGACCACTCTAATCTTTCGTGGTTGATTTTAATCCAACATAACTTGTTTTGTAGTCATTTGTTGACATTTTTATGCATTATTTAATGACATAATTTGGTTAGATTATGTTAAAAATTTATTAGCATTTTGATCATTTATTTGATTTGGATTTTGTTATGCATACTTAATTATTTAAGTAGCATTATCTATTTGAGTTGATTTAAGTTTTTTATGGTTAAGTTAGATTCAAACTTAACATGTTTTGTAATCGTTTGTGGTCATTTTTTATGTATGATTTTATGGCATAGATGTAACTTGATTATGATGATATTTTTGTTAATAAATAAGTTATTATTTGATTTTTATTTAATCAGATTTGATTATTCGATTAAGTTTGGATTATTTGAATGACTTATTTAATTTTATCCATCTTTTGGAGTCCATGGGGATTCGATGTCATCTTTGTAATGACACATCGGGTCAATCGAACTTGAATTTATTTCATGTCGATTTGAGTACATGGAAGTACAATAAATGAGGGGGCATTCGAGCCTTTGTTCCTCAATATATGTCAAAGTTTGTTCGGTTTGGCCAACACTTCAGCTTTAACGATTTGGTTTTTCTTTGTGAATTCCCGTTCAGTTTAACCAGTATTTCGGCTTTACCGATTTGGGTTTCAACCTTTCCGGCATTTCGGCTTTTTTGAACCAATTTTTCTTCATATATCCAAGAATGGCTTGACTATATGCAGCATTTTTGGAGCTTGTTTGGTTTTGCCGACATTACGACTTTACCAATCTGGGTTTCGGCTTTTCCGACATTTCGACTTTACCGAATCAGATTTCTTCATATGTCCAAGAATGGCTTGATTGCATTTGATATGCGGCATTTCTAGAGGTTGTTCGGTTTTGCCGACATTTCGACTTTACCGATCTAGGTTCTTTTCTTGAATTTCCGTTCGGTTTGACCACCATTTCAGCTTTACCGATTTGGGTTTTCTTTTGGAATTCCCGTTCGATTTGACCGTCATTTCGGCTTCACCAATCCATAGATCGCGGAATCGGCCGATTCCTGGATCGGATCGGCGGGCCGATTCTTGGCTGAAGGACCGATCCAGAAAAAAGTTCTGGCAGAATCGGTCGGGATCGGCCGAATCGGTCGGGATCGGAATCGGAATCGGAATCGAATCATTTTTTTTCATTTTTTGCTATTCCAGTCGGATCGGCCAGAATCGGTCCGAATCGGCCAGAATCGGTCCGGATCGGTCTGGAATCGGATCGGATCAGAATCAGATCATTTTTTTTTGCTTATTGATTCTGGATCGATTTTCTTCCATTGGATCGGTCGGAATCGGTCCGATCCGATCCGATCCGGATCGGATCGGTACCCACCGATCCCGATTCCGATTCCGATCCCGCGATCCATGCACCAATCTGGGTTTTCATCTTGATTTCCCATTCGGTTTGACCGGTATTTCGACTTTACCAACTTGGATTTTCATCTTGATTTCCCATTCGGTTTGACCGGCATTTCAACTTTATCGATTTAGGTTTTCATTTAGAATCCCATTCGGTCTGACCGGCATTTCGGTTTTACCGATTTGGGTTTCCCTTTAGAATTCTTGTTCGGTTTAACCAGCATTTCGATTTTACCGATTTGGGTTTTCATTTAGAATTCTCGTTCGGTTTGACCAGCATTTCGATTTTACCGATTCGGGTTTCTCTTTAGAATTCTCGTTCGGTTTGACCGACATTTCGATTTTACCGATTTGGATTTTCTATTCGATTGCGAGTAGCTTAAGTTCGTATTTTTAAATGTGGGCTACTCGATCCCTCTTCCGAAACGAGATAGAATTCGGATCGATCGAACTTTGAAGGTCGGGCGAAACCCTTACTACCTTCTCGAATGGCTAAAAGCTAATTCGAGGCGATTGAAACTTTCTTTGAAGGTCATGTAAAACCCTTCCTTCCCTTTTCGAATGGCCGGAAGCCAATTCGAAGGGATTAAGACTTCTTTGAAGATCAGAGCTTCTCTCTCCAAAAGTCTCTTCCAAATCCCTTTTTCCAACCTCTTGTACGTATGGCCAAAGGAAGCTATTTATAGAAGTCTTGAAGGGGTATTCCGGTCATTAGGCAGTCCCCACTAAGCCCATTTTCGCAATAGTGGGGTGGTGACCAAATTCGGGGTGAGATTACCCCCATTTCTCCCTTCTTTATGTTTATGTTTGACCGGAGGTCAAACTGGTGGGTGAGGACACCTAGGGGTGACCGGATCCAAGGAGTGGGGTGAGTGGGCGCACCCCTCGGTTGTGGTGACGTGGGGAGGCCGGTTTTGACCCGGTCTTCCCCCCTTTTTCTCCTCCATTTTTTTGCTTGGGCACTGTTTGACCGGGAGGCGCCTGCGTGTACACGCACTGTCACGCTTGTGCGTACACGAGGCCCGCCGGCCCATGTGGCCGGCGCGGCCCACTTTTTTTTTTAAACCTTCCCCAGGTAAAACCGGGGGAAACCTAGTTTGACCAGGTGGCGGGTGGTCGCGCCCACCGCGCGTGTTCCACCCAAGCGCACTGCGCGCACTCGTCGCGCAGCTCAACGGCCGCACGGCCTCCTCATTTTTTTTGTTTTTAATCCCACGCTGACCGGGAGTTGACTGGGGGAACTATTCCCTCGAGCCCTCTCTTTCCCCGCCGCCCTCTCTCTCGCAATGGAAGCGAAGCGCCAATTCTTTCTCCCGCGGGTCTCATTGGCAACGGCCTGGTTTGATGACGGGTAGCTTCCAGCGATGGACCTGGCCGTAGGGGCCTATGGAGGCGAGGGGGAGTTACCCCTTCCGTTCTCCGCAGTAGACGTAGGGAAGCCCGCAATGGCTTCTCTCTTTTTTATTTTCGAGGGCTTGGTGTCGGCAGATTGCGGCGATGACAACCGGCCTTGTACTTCCCTTCTCTACCTCCTCCTTCAGCCGCAAACGGGCTCGTTTCTCCTCGCAAAGACTACTCCTCCAGTCGTTTCTTGCAGCGAAGGCTGTGTAGTTCGATAGTAAGGGCGGCAGTTTCTCCCTTCCTTGGTGACAGCGGTGTTCCTTTGAGGGCAGCCGGTTTGGTTGCTCTGGTTCTTCGGCAGGCTTAGCAAGGGAGTAGTTCGGTGATATCTACCCCTCTTTCTTCCTGACGCATAGGTGCCCCTTCGGCCAATTTGATTACCGACGTCGCAAAGGCATTAGGCCTTCTCCTCCCCTCTTTTTTGGCCCCTCCTCTTTCTCTGTCGGCAAAAATTTCTCCCCAGCGGCTCTCCCTTGCGGAGACAGTGGCAACAGGGGAGGCCAATCACGTCGGTTTAGTTCGACGATGATGACGGCGGGGCTTTTGGCTTCCTCTAGCGCACAGGGACTTTTTGGGCTTGTTTGACAACTACATCGACGTCGTTTTGCGACGTTGACAGTGACGACGGCGGGAGATCTTCGGTCTTCGCTTCTTTTAATGATTTGGACCCGGCTGAACAATGGTAACGAAGCTGATTTCTTCAATGATCGATTTTCAATCAAGTTGATTTAACCGGTTGGGAGACCTTGTTTACCTTTTTTATTTGGAGGAAACCAACAAACCGCCGAAGGTTTAACCGATTGGGATTTACTCCTTTTCGGATTCGGTTTCGGCTTACCAATATCAAATTCTACCGATCAACACGCGCATGTGTTTTTGGCCTCTTTTGGGATTGAGATTTTTTTGGTTCAACAGCCGCCCAAACACACGACCTCCAGCGGTATCCACACGAACTTTGTCAGTAGACAGCTTCTCCTACACGTCGGACCTTTCGACTCATTTCGGATGGAGCTCCACCATAAAAAGCATGTTCCAAATAGAGAGAGAGTAGGATAAGGTTGGCTACGAAATTGGCTCCCTGACTTGATAGAGTTTAGCTAAATTTATTTATATTTATAAAAATTAGAATTATTTACAAAAATCCCTCAATTTCTATAAATTATGCCCATACCCTATACTTACGGATCAATCATTATGTGTGTGACCCGCTAGGCCTGATAAATCATTTGGTTGAAACATAAATAAAATAACAATTTATTTAAATTTAAATATATTATCTAATAACAGATTTAACGACTTTATGATTATAAAGCTTACAAAGCACATCCCATAATACGAAACAACTTTGACAATGATCTTATCTCTATTAAGTCTTTTCATCTTTAGTTATTACATGAATATAAACTTTCATTCGTCTAATGGCCAAGTCGGATAAGGATACCGCATCAACTATCAACCCTTAATATGCTAACACTCTAAGATCTTGTACTTAAAATCGGATTAATTGAAAACTCATTTTCTAATTATCTTCTATACTCTGACCATAGATTTAAAATATTATCCCACATACATTTTTTACACATTTATTGAGAGTAAACGATCCGTTGTAGTATACTTAATTGCCACCACTATATTTTCCTTATACTTGATCCATTAATTATACTAGGTAATCGTCTCAGTGATCTATAAGTCAATAGTCAAAGCACAAAATACATCCGGTAAGACATATTTAACGACTCGAATCAAAGGTCTAACCATGCAATAATGATGATAGATTATCTTGATAGATCATTCAGAATTTCTAATTCAGTCAGTTCAATGAACACATTCCGCTAATGACCTGTAAGTGTATCTTAGTATCTCTATATTAATAATCAATAAAATCAGTTATCTTCATCTTATGAGAAGATATCATATACACTAACCTATTCGTATCTTTGATGTTTTGTCTCAAAGATTCTATGATTGAAGCTATTTAGATCGTATACATTTAAATAATTGATCTAATTATCATAATCTCATCATGATTCAATCATTATTATATGTGAATGACTTCATTATGAAATACGTATCTAATAAAAACAAGTAATGAATAATTAACAATTAATTGAATAAGATATTTCAAGACATTTCTATCACTCGAGTTCAAAAATGAGTGGCAGTGGGTCCTCAAAAATAATAGTTTTGGCATATGTTCCCATCTATTTTTTGTTGAGGGTAAAGTTTTAACAAATCTAAAATTTGTTATTTCCTTTTCTTCGGGTCCAAAACTTTGTCCAAAATGAAACCAGAGATCAGGTTTGTATTAGCTCCACTTTGTATAAAATTTCAATGTCAACACACACATGCAAGCAAACAGCTTCACATGGATGCAATGTCCAAATGGAGGGGAACTTGTCATAGGTGCGATATCATCAATCTGGACTATTGTTGATGTGATGTGATGGTGGAGTGCCGACGTTGAGGCAAAAGAAAATCGGGTGAGGCACTTGAGTGGAAGCTACAGTGATTGGACAAACAAGAGGAAGATGGAACGTGGGGAGCTACTTGAGGCTTGGATGGGAGAAGAACGAGGAGGTTAAAGACACATAAGTCGAAAGTAAATGAGAGGGTGAAAAGCTTTCTTGGTTGCAAGAAGAGGATGGAGCAAGGAGGGGGAGAGGAAGGCCACCTTGGCCAAAAAGAAGAGAGAGAGAGGGGTGCTACGCATCAACCTTTTACCATTTTCAATTAATCTTCCTTTCTCATTGGTGGTACAAAATCTTTCTTAAGGAGAGCTAAGAAACCCCAAAAAGATAAGAGAAAAGCTCTAAAGGAGCATAAAAAAATAGATATTCATCATCATACAAGGTGTTCATAAATCATACATGGCATACAAAGTTTGGGTACATGACCCCAAGTATATGTCATCATGTACAGCTATACATGAAAGTATGAAACGAGACCAAACTTAGAAAATGTATAACTCTAAATATAAGTCTCACATGAAATAGCATACAAAAATATATGATCCCAAGTGTATCTCATAAATATGATACTGTTGGCACCACAAATTTGTCAAAAAAAAATAAAATTGAAGCCCACTTCAATTTTAATCCTTCAGAAGTTGCCTTATTATGCCAATATCGCTGCTCACTCTTCACATGCTTAGTGGGATGTATTTTTGCTTTGAAATCAAGCCCATCTAAATCTCAATTCAATGATAAATCAGCCCCATTTCTATTCTAATTGCCCAGCCCATCATTTATACACTTAATGAGCTGTATTTTTGTGTCAAAACAAGCCCACTTGTGATCCCAACCCAATGAGAAAACAGCCCACTTCAAGTGTCAATTTCGCAGCCCTTTCTTATACATTTAATGGGCTATACACGTCTCAAGATAGGCCCGTCTTAGTGTCAATTCAGGCCCACTTGGGAGCCTCTGACATAAAAAATTGATTGCCTTAAGCCCGGTATATGCTGTCCACGGTCCAAGTTGCCTTTGCCACCTCAGCTACCATCCGAAAGCTTCTCTCCCTGTTATTGAGGATCACAGCTATGCTTGCCATACCGAACCTGCCTTGCATCATGATGTAACCTCAAAATCTCAAAAGATTTGATATCTTTTGTTTTGGAAATTCATTTTCTTTTTGAATTTGAATTAGGTTTGACCTTAGCATTGACTTTGTAAGAAAATAGATGGTATTCCATAAAAGTACTAACTAGGGTCAATGATATTTAAAATTATAATTTGAGGTTGTTAGGTTCTTTGAAAATTGATTTTGACCTCTCCCCGTCGGATGGTGCGAAGATCCGACGTTAATTACATCGAGATAACTCGAATACCCTTGATTATCGTCATAGCAATCCATTGAAGTAGAAGGCATGCATCCACAATAAACAATCACACAAATATAGGAGAAAACAACCCCATGAATTTGGTGGAATGCAAGCACTTAATTTGGCTTTGAATTTGATTTTGAATTGCATTTTGTTTTGAGTTGAATTTGATTTGTTCATTTTTTGGTTGGTTTGGATTTCAGTTAATTCTGCAGATCTTGACAGTTTCTGTGTTCTGCAATTTCTACAGGCTTCGATTCCTTGCAAAGTTCAGATTTTCTGCTTCTTCAAATATCAAACTCTAGATTTCCGCATTTCAGATTTGCAGTCTTTCAAACTTCCAGATTTCTTACTGACTTCAAATTTCAGACTTTAAATTCTGCATTTTTTTCAAATATTTCCAGATTGCAGACTCTTAAAGAGGTTCAATACAAATTCAGTTTTCAGATTCCAGATTTTAGGCCTCGGCTTCTGCAATGCCCAGATTTTCTGATTTCTTCAGATTCCAAACTTCAGGCCTCTTGCAAATTTCAGTTTTGCTGTATGTCAGAAATATGGAGTTCAGACTTCGAAACCCCTGAAATTTAGATTTTTTGAAGCTCCAATTCCAGATCTCTGCATTTTCAGATTGCAGGTTTTTTTAAACAGATTTCTAGACTTCGGATTTCTGCGCCAATTCAAGCTTCAGCTCTGGATTTTTTAGGCTCTGCACACATTCAAATTTATTAAGCCTCAGACTTTCAGATTTGACATCTTGCACCTTTCCCAAAGATTTCCAGATTCCTCTTCTTCCGGATCCCAGACTTCTGTTTCAGATTTTATAACCCCAGATTTCCTAGTGTATTCAGATTTTCAAATTCCAGATTTAATTGCAGGTCCTTCAGATTTTGAAATGGGTTCTGGCTTCTGGCGCCCATGCTCTAGCCTCTGATTTTGGTTTATTCCAGATTTGGGTCACAAATCTAAGTCTGTCCTCAAGGATTTGAGAATTCAACTTGGGTGAATGGCTCCAGAATTCAGATTCTGCACCACCCCAAATTCAGATTTTTGTTTCTCTCCAGATTTTTGCAATAATCCGGACTTCTTTTCTTGTTTTGAATCTCCTGGAATTCAGATGTTGAATCTCCAAATTCTAGATTGCAGAATTTTATTTGGCTCGGACTTCTTCCAAATTTCAGGCTTCCTGCAAATTCTGCACGTGGATCCAGATTTTTCAGACCCTGTCTTGAATTCCGGTTTCAAGTCCTAAGCATTCTGATTTTGATTTTTAGAATTCAGATTTACAGGTTTTAAAATTTTAAAGTCTTTTACAGGTTCAGAATTTTTTTAAGGTTATTTGAATCATTTGTTATATTTCTTTTTGTTGTCTTGCATTCCAGAAATTCCATGTGATTGTCTCTCCTCCTTGAGACATCAATCTATGTACCGAACATGAATTTCACTTGTTCTCTCAAAAATATGAGACATGATTTACAACTTGAATAGCAATCCGGTCCCTTCGAGTCCTTAATGAACATGGAACTTGCTTGATCAGTTTGAGATGGAAAAACACCCGGTCTTTGATAGACTTGTGGGCATTCCTCTCGCTGATTTGAGATTGAGCATATCCCGGCCTTTGATAGGCTTGTAGGGACTCATCTCCTTGTCTTGAGATTGAGCATATCCCGGTCTTGATAGACTTGTGGGAAATTAGCTCATCTCGATCTTCATGAGTTGATGAACTTGTCATTTCATGGGCGGCATGTACCCGGTCTTGATAGACTTATGGACATCCCCCACTATTTTTGATGATTTCACTAGCATATGACCAGCATGATAGCATATTGATTATGCTTGAGCCTTGCATAGCTTGATGGACTTGGTAAGACATTTGGGTCTTTTATAGACCTTTGTATGTCTACCTTGAGGACGTAGGGGCGGATGGTTAGTCGACCCCCCAACTAGTCCATATTTTGGATTCTTTTAAGTTAAGCCGAGACGTAGGGGCGGATGGTTAGTCGACCCCCCAACTAGTCCGGTTTGTTGAATTAAATGTAGATTTTTATTTATTTTCATTGGATTGTTTGTTTTAAAACATTTCCTCTTTTTTTTTGAAAATGGCCCCTGCGCTGTGCGCAGGGGGTTCTGGCAGCAAAAGGGGGCTTCTGGTTACTGTTTGGGCCGACCGGCCGGTTGTTCCGGACCGGCGGTCCACTCCGCAGGGGCGGCCGGCTTCGCCCGGTCGTCCTCCCTTTTTTTTTTTGATTTCTCCTCCCGGTGGGCCCCGCAGGATTTCCACGGTGGACTAAAGTGTGGGAGATATATTCTCCCTCATTACGGTCTCCCGCGGCTTGTCTTCGGCTTCTCCGGCGCTCGACGGCACCGCGGCAGCTCCCGACGAGCGTCTCCGGCTTGCTCGACGGCGGCGGCTCGGAGGAGTAGGGAGGAGGCCCCGACGGCCCTAGGGAAGAGAAGGATGCCCTCTCGGCGGCAACGGGAGGGGCTTTTCGGCTGCGGCACCCGCGGCGATTTGCGGGGAGGGTTGCGGCGTCCGGAGGAAGAGGAAGAAGAAAATGGGAGCACCGTGCGGCTTCGACAAGACTCCAGGGGACTGGTAGACTTCTCTCCCTCTCCTCTTTTTGTTGCTCCGCTCTCTCCGGCCTCTCTTTTTTCTCTCCCAAAACTCCGCGGCGACTTGCGGCTCTTTATACGCGTCGGGAGGGCTCCGTGCCTTGCTAGGAAAGTGGTTCCGAGTCCGAGAGGGACTCGGAACTTCCCATATCCTCGACCCCCATATCTTGGGAGGAAATCGGGATCCTTTTGAACCAGGATAGCCTCCGTCGACCATTGCTTCAATCGTCTCCGCGTAGAATCCGGAGCTTCCATATTATCCGAATTAGACACCGATTGAGACTCCATGCTTTGTCGATATCCCAAGCCGGATCTCCCACTTCCTTCGTCTGACATCCTGCCTCTTTTCAGCAAAATCTTCTTTCTATTTTCCTGTCGACCCCTCCTTTGGGCAGACTCGCGGGCTGCTTCCTTGGCTCCCTTAGAAGACTGTCCGGCCCATTTTGAGCAGGCCAGTGGGCCTTGGAGATGGACTGAATTGGGCCTGTTTGGGCCGAGCATGCCATTCCTCTTGTTTCTCTTTTTTTTTTTTTTTGAAAATTTTCGGTTACAACACATCACTATCTCAAAAAAATAGCAACCTCTGGCTATATCCTGCAAGCGTCGGGAATATTGATTGCCTCTCCTACAATCAAGGATCCACCGGAGGCAAGATATTGCATCAGATGCCTGTGGAAAATAGAGAATTGTCACCGGACTCCTAAATATTAGGAAGCACAACCAGATACTCGGCTGGTTACCACTACCTCCTAAAGAACAGTAGTCCATCGGAACTGCAGCAACTTACCGAAGCTGTCAATTGAAGAGTCTACAGGGGCCAGGACTCTCCTCCGATGGCATACAAGCCAACTTCCTACAATCTACGGCCCTCCGATGGCAAGGAGACCTGCGCGCGGGCCAGCTAAGCCTGCCACCTATCCTGGAAATCAGAAGAAAAAGATCCCGGAGGATCCCAGAAAGTAAGAGGCTACTGCAGCATTCGTTTGAAGCCATGACTGCCATCCGTAGAGTCCTCTAAGCAAGAGGCTCTCCACGGATAGATGGCAGGTCACCACCCTATAAAATCAACCTCGTGGCATCAAGGAAAAATGTTCCTGGTCCTCTGCAGAAGCCCAGAAGCTGCTGGTGTGAATCAATAGATCCATAGAGAACTTGCATATCTGCCTCCGCCAGCATGAGGAGAAGAGAAGAGAAAAAGTAAAAAAGCCCTGCTGATCATTTGCCTGCTGCACACAGGCATGGAGAAGCCAGGAAGGAACAATGCAGAGGAAGAAGAAAAAAGGGGCCATTGAAGGCATCTTATTGCGGGGCTCAAGTAAAGATAAATAAAAAATAAAAGAAAAGGTAAGGAGGCCACCTTATGAAGCCACGCCCTCAATTTATAACCCATGTTCTTCATTTCAATCCTCTTCTCTCATCTCAAAATCCTGTGCAAAGCCCATCTTGATTAATCACACGAACATCATGTAGGCTTGCTTACTGGGTAGCCTGTGTACGATCTTCAATTAACCTGGCGAGAAGCCCTCTAAACCCTCCCTCTAAACCCTCCTGCACACCACACTCAAACATACACATTGCAGGCCCTTTCCTTAATTCTCCTATAAGGCGATGCAAAGACCCTCTGTCCAGGCCATGGTTAGACTTAGACCCCATGAGGTGTTTGAAATCCATCCCACATGAGAGCTGCCTGCAGACATAGGTAGATCCATATGCAGCAGCCTGAATGTTCCTCAGCGTTTGTTTGGGTGTCCTGGTACGCTTCACATATAGCCTATAATATGTCCAGATTGGATCCAATCAAGAATGTCCTGTCAAACATATATGTTTCCCCAAACCCAGAAGCAACCAGAAACTCATATGAAACAGAATCCACACATCTGTTTGCCTAGATCCGGAAGGCCAGAACCTGTTCTCAGAACCAGTATACAGGGTGCCCAGGGCGCAGACTGTGCAGAGAACCAGAAGCACATCGGCGACAGCAATGCAGGCATAGAAAACAGTTGCAACCAAGGAAAAAGATCCAGGCAGCAGAGCAAGGCATGTCCAACCAGGAGACAGGAAGATGCCAAGCTGGTAGCAAGCCTATGAGGTCCAAAACTGGTGGTAGCAGCCACTGGGCTCAAAAATGATGACAACATGCCACCAAGGCCCAATTAAACCTCCAACAAGACCAGCAGAGCAAGGCATGTCCAACCAAGAGACAGCAAGATGCCAAGATGGCAGCAAGCCTATGAGGTCCAAAACTGGTGGTAGCAGCCCATTGGGCTCAAAAATGATGACAACATGCCACCAAGGCCCAATAAACCTCCAACAAGACCTGATGAAAACCAAACAGACCAGCAAAGCCCAACGAGGACTAAACAGGCCATCAAGACCATTGAAAACAAAAACTTAAAAAAAACATTCAAAGTCAAACAATTAAATCCTAAGTGGGGCAAGCGCATGGGCATGCTCTCAGAAAGTTTGATCCCGGATAGGCACGTGGACATGACCTGGGATGTACTAATCCTGGACAGGTAGGTGGGCACGTCCCCATTCTACACAGATCACTCCCCTGAGTAGGAAGTTTGAACTCTATCTACTAAGGAGGTAAATCCCACTACTTCAATGAGAGGTCACGGATGTCACCATACTAAACCAACATTTAAGTTAAGGATAATCGAGAAGAATATCGCATACCCATCAAGGGTCAAGAGAATTTTATCCTACCAAAATCATCAAAGAGAACTATGGCTCGTTCATGGCTTCCCACAATTATGCATGATATCTCACACTGCATTTTCATAACCCTAAAGTTAAGGAAAAGGTCGTATGTGATTTTCATGCCAACATGCCCATACCTAACTTCTGAGGTTAATATCATGAGATGAGTCCTTTAATGCCTATCAAAGGTGATGGGAACCGAATCGGGACATAAGAACCGATTCATGTTATTAATTGAATCGGGATGCAAGAACCGATTATTGATTTTCAAATTTCATGTAATTTTGATTTTTAGGTCAATAATGGGTCCATATAGGTATTTTCCTAATTTTTAGGATTTTTAGTTGATTTGTTTGAGCATTTTTCAATTTTATTAACATTTTAGGACTTTTTCCTGAATTTTATCCTATAAATAGGACCCGCACCTTATGTACATGAGATGAGATGATATACGAATGCAATGGTTGTTACATTTTTACAAGTTTGCCCTCTCTTCTTTTAACCCTCCTGCGGTTGTTTTCTCTCTCCCCGATGGCTATCCGACGCGATTCGGCGCTGGTTCCTTCTTTCCCCTTCGCGATGGCGTAACCCTAGCGACGGCTCCTCCTCTTCGATCCGCCTCCTCCCGCGGTGATTTCGGCAAGCCTCCGTGGAAGAATCTCTTCCTCCCGGCTCCTTCTTCCTAGTTCTCTTCAGTTTGGTCGGCATCGGATCTTCTTTCCGGCGGAATCTTCTTTGTCCGCTGCTGTTTGGGACAACTGTGGTTGCTGAAATGGGTTTCTTCCTCTACGTACCTGCTATTATCTTTTTCCTACGGCTTCGGATGGTCGATTTCTAGTTGGAGAACCAGGTTCCGGTTGATCTTCACTCCGAAGTGAACTCGTTGGTGACGGAACAGAAAGGGAAATTTCAAACAAGCTTCGGTTGGCTCCAGATCCGACCAGATCCAGTCCGTTCAGCTCCGATAAGGATTTCTTCTTTCTGGTTCGATTATTTCTGGCTTCCGAACGGTAAACCCTAACTGTTCAACGTCTCTTTGTGGTTTCTACCATTACAACTGATGATGAGGACATCCTGGGAGTACCTGAATACTGTCTTCTCAATCCCGTCCTGAAGTTTTATCATCCATTGAGAGTTCATCTAGCTTCATACGAGAGTTGCCCGGATTTTTTTTTATTGTTCCGTTGGTAGCCTCTACAGTTTGATTTGGGTTATCTTTCTAAAGCTAGAAGAAGCTTACATTAAATTTCTTCATCTGATTGCTACACATGAGATGGAATATATTCGAGACTGGTCCTCTCCAGTCAATTTGGTTCTGGCTGTGGTTGTTCTGTGAAGCTATCTTGATTCCCGTCTGAATATTGGTCTGATTTGTTTCTACGAATATTTTGATCGATTGGAGCCTACAGTAAATGGCATCTTTCAGACTGTGCCTATATTTCTAAATGAGGAAGAATAATTCTGATGCTGTAAACGTACTGTGCTGATCAGATCCGGTTGTAGATGACGGAATAAAATCCGTAACTCCCGGAACAGCATATCAATAAACTCGATCAGGCATGAGTTCATATCTGAGGTCGAGTAGGGCTATGATGACTCATACTTTGTATTTCTGAGCCCTTGTCCCTCCCAAAGGTTACCATATTCTTCTTGCGACTATTTCATTTGTTGAGTTGCATAATTTTCTTGAATTTCAGCATTTTGGGTTTATTGTGGACATATACTGCTGATGCCAGTTAGTTTTAACACCTGTTGGTATTTTGGAATTATCACTGGATTTCTGCTCTTGTTTGGCAATTTACCTGCTGGTTCATATCTTTGAATTCTGGTCAGACTGTTGGTTCCTGGATATTTTCTGTTTGGTATTTTCTTCTCTTTCTGAACCCCTGAAATCATGGGACCCCCGGTTCCGTCCCGCATCAAAAGGCTAATGAGATTCTATCCTAATCCAATTCAGAGAACTATGGCTTTCATGCCTTCCCTCATCTACATATATCTCAATTGATTTAAGCAATAAAAATTTCATGTCCAATGTTACTGATGTAACCTCAAAGATCTCAAAAGAAGATTTCTTTTGTTTTGGAAATTCATTTTCCTTTTGAATTTGAATTAGATTTGATTAGACCTTAGCATTGACTTCTTAGGAAAATAGATGGTATTCCATAAAAGTACTAACTAGGGTCAAAACTATATGTTGAGGTTGTTAGATTCTTTGAAAATTGATTTTGACATCTCCCCGTCGGATGGTGCGAAGATCCGACGTTAATTACATCGAGATTACTCGAATACCCTTGATTAAGCGTCATAGCAATCCATGGAGTAGAAAACATACATCCACAAAATAAGCATTCACACATAAGAGAAAACAACCCCGTGAATTTGATGGAAGGCAAGCACTTAATTTGTTTTGAGTTTGGTTTAAATTGCATTTTTTTATTTAAGTTGAATTGAATTGATTTGAATTTTGGTTTGATTAATTTGAATTTGGTTTGATTTAGAATGTTTTGATTTGTATTTAAGTTGATTTGATTTAGTTTGAATTTGAGTTTTGTTTAGATTGGTTGAAATTTAGATTCGTGTGAGTTTTAATTTGATTTGAATTTGATTTAATTTGAGTTGATTAATTGATTTAAGTCTGTTTGGAATGAATTTGTTTGGAATTTAAATTTTGGCTTGTTTGATTAATTTGAATTTGTTAATAATTTTTAACTTAATTTGTGTTTGAATCTGATGGGTTTAATTTGGGCAAGTGTTCGGTGGATTATTTTCAGGTTTGTGTTTGATTTGAGTTGAAATTATTTGGGAGATTTAAATCTGTTGATTAGGATTGGTTTACAAGTTCAATTTGATTTGGTTTGAATTGAATTTATTTCATTTGAAGTTATTTGAAATTATTTAGTTGAAATTGAACTGAATTTGGTGCTTGACAAATTGTTTAAATTTGGAGTTTTGTTTGACAGATCTGTCATCAAGTTTGGTTTAATGTTCTGTTTTGAGATTTATTTGGATTTGTGGTTTGCTTTATGGCTAGGTTCAGATTCTGTTTGTTTGATTGATTCCACTTAATTTGAATTAAGGTTGTCTGACTTAAATATTGATTTGGATTAATTTAAATATTTTGATTTGAGTTTGATTTAATTTAATTGATTTGACCATGTTTGGAATGAAATTGAATTTTGAATTTGAAAATTGGGTTCAACTTAACGTTTGACAGGTTATTAAGTTCACTTGGTTATGATTGGTTTTAATTTGGATTTTTTGTTTGTTTGATTTTAAATCTGATCTAATCTTATTTGTTGAGATTGGATTTGTTTAAACTTAATTTGATTTGAATCTTTTTAATTAAAATTGATTGGGTCTTGATGCTTAACGGATTAGAAGTTATATGGATTGTGAATTTGTGATTGCAGTTTCAACTTTTGGCATTCAAGTTCTGATTTTAAGAATTTCAAATTTTCAAACTTTCATTGGTGGTTCATTTGATTTCTTTAAGTTTGTCTTTAAAAAAAAAGAATCGGTTTGTTGGTTTGATTTAAGTTTGTTTTGGTTAAAATTGATTTGACTTAATCGCAGTTTTATTTAGATTTGAAATGTTCAGATCTTAAACCAATCTTAAACCTTCAGATTTTTATCAATCCCTGCTCCAGATTTCCTTTTGAGAATTCTGCACGCTCCTATGAAGTTCAGATTTTTTTATCTTTGAAGTTCAGATTTTTGCATCTCCAAATTCCAGATTGCAAATTTTACTTGAAGGCTTCAATCTCAAACTCTGGACTTAACATTTTCAGACTCTGACTTCTGATTTTCATGTTTATTTCAAATTTCAGATTTGGGTTTTTTTTTAAGACGGTTCTGCATGTTGTAGCTTCAGGTTTCAAGTTGCGCATTTTTACTCAGCTCCCCTTCAAATTCTGTACATTCCAAAACAGATTTCAGATTTGGAATTTTCAGAACCAGCCCTCTTGCAGAATCTTACAACTTCAAATGACAGTTTTATGGACTTTTCAGATTTTACAGTTTTCTGGATTTTGTGCACATTTGCCGATTCAAATTTCAGATTTTTATGCGTTTCAGAGACTTTATTCTGCACTTGACAGACTTAGATTTCAGATTTTAAATGTTTCAGATTTTCAATCTTCATGCTCAGAGATTTCCAGATTTCTGGCATCCGGACTTCAAATTTTAAACTGCAGACTTTGTTTTTCAAGTTCAGAGATTTTTTATTTCAATTTTACAGGTTCGGTTTCAGATTTTTACAGTTTTCAAATTTCTCTTGTCTTGCCTTCCAAAATTTCATGTAGCGGTCCTCTCCTTGTAACAAGAATCTGTGCATCAAGTATGAATTTTCATTTATTCTCTCAATATGAGACATGATTACAACTTGTCCAGAAATCTGGTTCCTTGAGCCCTTGATGAACTTGACAATTCATGGGTGGCATGTACCCGGTCTTGATATACTTATGGGCATCCCCCACTGTTTTGAGATTGAATACACCCGGCTTTTGATAAGCTTGTGGGGACTCATCACATGATTGATGAACCTCATTAGCTCATAGTTCGGCATATTGGCATGTTGATCATGCACAGCCTTCCCATGGCATAATGGATAAGTAACTCCCTCTTGGGGCATGGTAAGACATTGGGGTCTTTTAAATAGACCTTTGTATGTCCACCTTAAAAGGTCAAGGGGCGTGCTTAAAGCCGGCCCATTGCTTTCCCTATTTGTTTTGAATTCTTTTAAATTAAGCCAAGACCATGAGGCGGGTTTTTAGCCGGCCGGATGCTCATCTCGATTTGTTGAATTAATTAATGGATTTTTATTTAATTTCTGTTTATTGTTTGTTTTATTTTATTTTTGAATTATGGGTCAAGAGGCGTGCTTAAAGCCGGCCTATTGCTTTCCCATTTATTTTCATTCTTTTAAGTTATGCCGAGACCATGAGGCGGATTTTTAGCCGGCCGGATGCTCGCCTCGATTTGTTTACTTAATTAAGTGCATTTTTATTTAATTTCCATCAAGGATATCTTTTAAGAAAAATTAATTTTATTGGGCCCTCTTCGGATCCTGTTTCACCAAGGCCTGGTGGGCCTTCTGTCTCCCGCGGGACTTCATTCGGGCCTTCTTCTTTCTTTCTTCTTTTTTTTTGACAGCCTCTTTTGGGTGGGCCCCACCCTCAGTTGACCGGCGGGTCAACAAGTCTCCCGCGGCTCCTCTTCGCGAGCGGCTTCTAGCCGTGGCTCTTTCTTCTTTTTTTTTAACTCCCCTTTTCCTGGTGGGCCCCACGACATGGCCAGCTTGGACCAAAGTTGGGGGAAAAATATCCCCCGCGGTGGACTATTCACCCGATGGCTTCACTTGCTGCTTGGCCAGGACGGAGGCGGAAGATGGCGACGGCGACGGCGACGGCGGAGGGGTTTGGAGGAGACCTTGCGGGCGCCACCAGAGTAGGGATAAGCCCTTCCCGACAACGCCGGAGGAAGCTTCATGCCCTGGCGACGCTGCTTGGAGGAGGGATAGGGCCCGACGACATGAGTCGAAGGAGAATATTGCTTCGGCAGCGCCGCTTGAAGGAGGCAAAGCCACCGTGAGGTGGAGATGACTTCGGCAATACGACCGGAAGAGCAGAACGACGTAACCAGAGGAAGGAACTCCCTCCAACGACACCTGCTAAAGGAGATAGGAGACCCGGTGCCGCGGTAATTCCTCTCCGACGCCTTTCGCTCAATATCGCTCCCTTCTCCCCCCTTTTTTCTTCTTCATCCCCGGCGGAGGTTCCGGCGACCGCCCCTACGAAAGGATCCCCTTGGCCAAGCTTATATAGGACCCGCCCCCTCCTTTCTGCCGTTGAGTCTCCTTCCGGAAATAGACGTCCAGCTTCAAGACGGAACTGGACGGGTCCGGGATACTCGGATTTGATGTGCTTCAGAGAATCCTTCCTTCTACGCAGGATTTCCATCACCGGAGGACTTCTATTTCATACGGGATCTGACTAAGGATTGATGTCGACACCAACACTTGCCATTTCCGCTCCTCACGGCCTCGTTCCCTTTCCGAAAATCTGTTAGCTCCATATGAGAGCAGTCTTACGGGACTTCCTCTTGTAGTAGAGTCCCAATCCACTTGGATTTCATCCGTCAACCTTGCGATATATCCTTGCCTTTTTTTTCTTTTCTCTTTTTTTTTTTGAAAGCCATTTATAGAAGCTCCAGTCGGTGCCTCTGCTTGGGCAGACATCAATTGAAACAATAAGATGGGCCTATTTGAGAATTGCAAGATAGCCCATTAAATAGGACAGAAAATGTGCTGTGAAAATCACACTACTAGTGGGCTAATTCCCTATATCTGTTTGGAGTCAAAATACAGCCCACTAAACTGAACTCATATGGGATACTTTCGCCACATCTCTCTCTCTTCTATTTGAAAATTCTAGGTGTCAACAGTTACTTATGGCGTGAGGGGAACAAAAACAGCCCTATGGCTTGATGGAATGCAAATAGATAAAAGAAAAGACTGAAATCATGAAAATTCATCAACTCTGCAGATCTGAAGAGCTACGTAAAAAGAGGGGAAATCAGAAAATCTTGACAGGACATGGTCTGACAAACTCTAATGAAAAAGATTTGAAGAAACCACATCCTGCGTATTAGCGTATTATGAGGATGCTGCAAATCTGCTGGAACCGAAGGATCTAAGAATTTGATAGATCTGAAAATGAAAGGATTCAGGAAGTCCTAAAAATCAGAAAATCTAAAGATTGCCAGCTGCAATCATGGAAGCTGAGACTAAAAATTTTTCAAACTTAGAAATTCCAGAACCGGCAGACCAGTCCCCAAGTAGATCAAAAACCAGTCATCAAAGCAATCAAAATCCAACTCCAAAGAAGGCCATTCAAACCAGCCGCAAAATCAACCTCTGAACATTCCAAAACCAGTCAAAATCAACCCATAAGCCGGTCAGCAAAAAAAAACAGTCAAAATTCAGTCTGAAGGTAAAAAAACAGTCAAAATTCAGTCTGAAGGTAGAGGCAAATCAGAACCCCTTTAAACACAGGTCAGAAACGAACTCAGGAATGTCAAGCCATTAACTGAAAATTCTGAAATCAAAAGCTGGTGCTAGATCATTAAGTTCTTAAAAAATTAAGTCCACAGTTCCCCAAAAACTGAAAATGAAACCATAAGTTTTAAAGCTTCTAATCTGAAACTCAGGCCCAAAGCTGCAAATCCCAAAGTCTTCACATCTGAAAGTTCAAATACAAGAATCCCAGACCAAAAAAATCCTTGAATCTAAAATTAACAACTTGAAATCCCAGTTTCTCTTAAAGAATAAATGTCAAATCTCGAACCAAAAAGCCAAATTTCCAAATCTGAAATCTTAATCTCCAAACTTGAAATCTAAAACCAAAATTTCAAATCTCAGAATTTTAAAATCTTAAATCCTGGGTTCCTTAAATCCAAGGTATCAAATCTCAAATAAAAAAAAACTCATGGGTGCAAATCCGGCATCTGAAACACAAAGATAAAAATGTGGAATCCCAAAGGTTCTCAAATATGAAATTTGAAAACAAGTATTTTCCTGAAGCTTGAAGCCGGAAGGTGCTCAAATCTGAGATCCTTTTAAATCCCAAGTTTCCCAAACCTGAAATTTGAAACCAAAAAATAAAAATAAAAATATTCAAATCCAAAACATCAAACCAATTTCACAAAATCCAAATTCTCCAAAGACAATGAAATCTCAATTCAAAAGAAAGTCAAAACAAAAATCAAAGACAACAAATCCTAAACATAAAAGACAAAAATCTAAAAGTTCACCAAATCTAAACCTGAATAGAAATCTCCAAAACACAAGATCTGAAAGATCGAATCTAATAATAGATCAAAAATCAAAACACCTCCAATTGAAAAGGCATCAAGTGATTCAAGTAAAAAAAAAACAAATTCAAAATAAATCTTCAAACCAAAAGACATGAAGTCTTGATAAAATAAACCAACCCAAATCCCCAAACGAACTTTAATCATTTGAGATTAAATTCAAAACAATCTCAAAGACAAAAAGACACCAAGTCTTAACCCATAATAAAACAAACCTAGCCAAACAAGCAAAAAATGCTAAGTATCTCATCAAGTTCATGGGGTTGTTGCTCCCAAATGTTTATTTTGTGAATGAATGATTCATATTCATGAGTTGCTATGGGGGATAGTCAAGGGTATTTAAATATTTACTCGATGTAATTAACATTGGATCTTCGCAAGTCCGACGGGGACAGGTTAAAATAAAAAATTTTCAAAGAATCCAATACCCTCAATACATAATTTATTTATCATGAATTAACTAATATCACATATTTTCATAGTTATTAAAGCTAAACAAAAACAAAATTCTTTTCCACAAAAGAAACATTAATTTTCATAAATATTTTCACATCATGGTTACATCAGATACACCATATGAAATTAACTTAAAAAAATCATGGTGCTAAGTGAATATTTCACATAAAATGACAAACATCAAATGAGATCTAACTTAGGAAAATATATGGTTCTAAGTAAATATCTCACATGAAATAACATCTAACTTAGGAAAATGCATGATCTTAAGTGAATATCTCATACGAATGCTATGTAACTTAGAAAAATTATGATCCGAAGTAAATATCCCATATGAAATGATATGCATCAAATGAATATTTAAAGAAAATGCATGGTCCTAAGTGTATATCTTTTATAAATATTTTGGATAAAATGAATTGTAACTTAGGAAATATATGTTCCTATTTTACATATCTAAATAAATCAACCGAGCATGGAGGAGATCCAAGTTTAAAGAATACACAACCCTAAGTGCATTTTAGAGATGCATGACATTTAATATACATCTCTCCAAAAGAAAGTCAAAACTTTGGACACAAGGGCATACAACCCCTCAACTTCTCAATATGTCCAAGATAAATTGCGAAGAGGGGATTATTCTGTATGCTCAAAGGCACCCTGAATCATGATGGAGCAATATTGGGTTAAGTTACAAAGCAGCTACAGACAGGCTCCAACCAGCCAAACTTGAGCAATCAAAGCGGATGACAGTAGAAAAAGGAATTATGGCTTATCTCGTGCCTCTCTCCTAAACTCACTCTATTCAATTCAATTGATATTTCTATTTGTAAAAAATGTGTACACCATGTACTCTATGACTTTGAGAAAATTAAATACAGTTTATCATGAATGTCTTTCATGATGAGGATAAACATGTTCCTTACAAAAAAATAAAACTTTCCATTATCCTATAAGTAAAAATGATCAATTAAAAAGATAAAACAGCGTAGAATTAAAATCTGAAGATGATAAAATTCAGATAACAAGTTAACTACTGGTAAAAAATCAGAAAATTATAAATTCATAAATAACAATCACCAATAAAGATAAAACATATGCCATCAATAAAAGATATATTAAACTAAAAAACATTTTAAGGGTCAAACATTAATAAAATAAAAATAATAAATAAATAAATATAATTAATCCAGAAATGAATACAAAATAAAAAGTAAGGCCAATCAAATAAAGCATCCAAATGACCAAACAGTGCACAATAAATGTTTCTTTCAACTGTAAAATCATAAAAATCCCTAATCATAAAAAATAAGAATAAAATATAAATAATAAAATAGAAAATAGAAAACAAAATAAATAAACAAAAGTCAATAAATTAAATAAATAAATCATAAAAATAAACAGATAAATCACAAAAATAGATAATTAATTCAAATAATAACAAATTAATAAAAATGTAAAAAATAAAATAGTTAATATAATATTAACAACAAAACTCAAAATTTGCAACAAATTTGAAGACAAAAAATCATAAATACCTTAAAATCAAAGATCAAGAGAACCCAAAAAATCATTTTCCTTTTGTCATCATGCATGTCAACTATGAACTTCGTTATTTTTAGGTATTGCTATGATGTTTAATCAAGAAGGAACACTGAAGCACTCCAACTTGGGTGGGGAAAAGTCCAACCATAATTTTTTACGAACCCATAACCACACATGTATCCTCAAACATAGCAAAAAAAAAGCTTCCAACGAAAAAAGAAAGAAGACAAAACTCAATCCATCATCAATCAGATGTTTATTTTCTTTTTTCTTCTTCAGAGAGAAATCCTGACTCCCGAGGTTTCAATGTGACATCACTAAGTGGCCTTTTCAGGAATCATGGCCTTGTCTTAAGGCAAGAAAGTAAGTATTGAAGTTCAGGGTGCAAGGAATTCCATGTATGGCCATTTCAGATCAGGATCAGGATCAGGTCCACCAATCTGGGTCCCAAGATCAGCCAAGAGTCAGCCCATCCAGCCTGATCTCAACCAAGCCTAGCCAGTTCAAATGGATTGGCTAACTCTGGCCAATCCAGACAGATCTGGGCCAATTCAGGGTGAAGTTCACTCCAGGATCAGAGTTCCCCCTCAGGATTAGTTGATTCCACAAACCATGTTGAGATCAAATTGGCCAGGGCACAGCCAATATGAACTGGCCATAACAGCCGACCCATAAATTATTACTATATGTTGACTTACATAGTTCAGAAAGACAGAAAATAAAATAACAATTAACAACAATACAAAGAAAAGATTATGAAGCAGACTAATAACATTTAAAAAAATAAAATCAAGACAAATTTGAGAGAGAGAGAGAGAGATCAGCTGCAGGGCTTTTGCTTGACTAAGTCACAATGCTTTGCAAGTCAGTTATAAATAAAAGGGTAGGGTAAAACAGGGTAATCAATTTGTTTACAACCTTAAGGCCACATGGGGCCCTTGGAAATGGGAATCAATAGAGCCACAGCTACTCCACATCAGCTGCAGGAGCAGAAGATCCAGCCCTTTACTAGATGATCCATTACGTAATTCTAGAAACTAGAAGAAAATCCTCAAGAATTCAGTTTTCACGCAGCTAATACTTTGTTTGCTGAATAATTGCACCTTCAGAAACCACTGTTTTTTAGAATATAAAGGCACATGAACAAAAACATTGTCTTAATAAAAAGAGTAATAGCAGTAAAATTACACAAAAAGCCACCACGTCTGGATACCATAACAAATGCATGTAATCATTATGTGAAAAGCAAACCCACAAGAAGCAGTGCTTATGCACAGCCTGCAAATCATCAACATGGTATCCACTTCCTATCTCACTTTTCCCTCCCCTCAAGATATTGGTAAATAAGGAATGTCCACTGAACATTCTCTTTTTTCAGTTTTCTTTCTTGAATTGTCATTATATGAGGTAAAGTTGACTTGATTTCTTTGAAAAATGACAAGGGTAGTGATATAAGATCATTTTTTCATGCTTAGCAGTCTCTCAAATATAGGCCCATGAAAGAGGCTGGCTATATTTCAGTTCTTAATCGTAGCATATGCCTGTCCTGTTTTAGCAATGGATAGAACATTGTGATTTAAGTTTCGATGCCAACAATGAAAAATTTTCACATGGAAATCTTCCTTGACAAGTTTTTGAAGTTAAACTTTCCTTGTGTATCTCTCACATCTTATTATAGTAGTTGAAAAGCCAATGTGACTCCCTTTCATTTGGGAAACAAGACAACGTTGACATCCATATGACAGGTAACAATGATTAATGTAGCACGGAATGAACAAGTATACAAAAGCTCATAAAAAGCAAGGACATCACATGGCCCAATTGCATTCAATGAAAACATGCTAAAGAAACCCAAGCACAATTACACTGCAGTTACTACTCAATTTGCTTAACATGAAGGCAGTACAACAGTTTGTTGTTTATGATAATGAAGAAAGCTGATAATCCAAGCACCTTAGAAAAGTAACAGGACAGTCAAGCATGTATAACCAAGAAGATTACCAGGCTTCAGATCACGATGGATAATTCCATGTGCATGTAAACACTCCATGGCTCTTGCTATGTCCAGCGCAAACCCAACGGCCACACGCACATCCAGGCACCTCGGTCTTGAGTTTAGCAAGTATTTACGCAAGGAACCACCTAACAGGAGTTCCGTAACCACCACCATCACAGGCTCCTTACAAGCGCCAATAAACTGTTACATTACAGAGAAACCAATCAACCATTAGACGAACCAACCAGGTTAGTTGGAGAAAACTTCAGGCACATGTAGAAGAAGCGAACCTTGACCAAGTTCTTGTGTTGTACTTTGGATAACATTGCCACCTCTCTGGCGAACCTGGCCTCCCTCTTCGCTTTGTCCTCTGGAGTCTCCGCTTTGTGCATAATCTTGATGGCTACAGTCTGATTTCTATACCTGGACGATCAAGACTAAATCATACATACGTAGATCGCTGCTCGAATTCTAACAAATGAAAGGCAAGTACGATTTGAATCAGCTACAATAGCTAGCTACAATAGCTAAGGTTCACCACATACTTGCCCTCATACACCTTGGCATGAGCTCCCTCTCCGATCCTGGGGCCAACAAGCAGCTCCTTGGGATCAATGAGCCACTTGGAATCTAAACTGAACTCGGTGATGGTGGAGAAGAAGTCGCTCCCAGATTCCATATCCAGCGCACTAGAAAGACTCTAGCATCTATCCACCTTCACAGCACAAGCAAACAACAAAAGTAGGAGATCGAGCAGGCATATCAGACACAAAGACTGGATCTTTTTCGCTTGGCCTTTGTTCACCGATGCTAGAACTTCCCTATCCCCTACTTCAATGGCAGAAATGGAGATGGCAACTAGAAAGACGGCCTGGTGCTTCTGATTTGATCAATTCCAAGGGAAAGTGCAGTAGAGATGAGAACGCCCTCCCTTCCTCCGGGATGCTCAATGTACGAGCAGGATGAGCCGCAGCAGAGTAGACAAGGAGCAGCCCACCTCAGCAGGTCAAGACCCCTATGTCTGCCAGAAAATTGAACAGGCAGCAGTAGGACTAGGACTAGAGGATGAGGATGAGGCGGCGGCGGCGGGACTAAATGCAAACGCCACAAAGAGTGGGCAGGCCATACTCCATGATAACGCCCATGCCCGACTAACCCTGACCTGGCCGGTGTTCTTGTGCTGTGTCCCTCTCTCCCTCCCTAGCCGGCGCCCGCAGGAGGTGCAGGGAAGCCACATGGGAAATGGGCATTCTCACAGAACAGTCTCTCCCACCCCAAAGCCACCCAGAGAGGACCAGAGAGAGAGAGAGAGAGAGACTGACTTGTTGCTGCTTTACTGTCCAGATTGGAGAGAGGGGGAGGGAGCGGAATTGGATCTAGACAGAAGAAGGAAACCTCCAAGAACAGCAGCGGCGACAGAAACAGCAGTAGCATTATGTTATCGCGCCTTTGCTCCCTCTTATCGTCTCTCATCGGGAGCCGGGGACGGTGAGACGTCAAACAAGGTAAATCTTTGTCTTGCATACGACTAGGGGTGCAAACGAACTAATACACTCGGACAAGTAATTCGAATCTCGGCTCGATAAAAACTCGACTCGGCTCGTTCATTAGGTTAAATGAACAAGCTTGAACACAAAATAAAACTCGACTCATTAAATGAGTCGAGCTTGAACAGACTCCTACTCGACTCGATAAACTCGCGAGTAGCTCAATTAAATATTATATTATTTATTTATTTTTAAAAATTAAATTATGAGTATTAATAATTATCTATTATCACTTAAATATATTAAATAATTTAAGTTTAAACTTAGATTGAGTTTCATAAATGAGCTAAATATAGAGTTTCATATATAATTTTTCATTGATTTTGAGTTTTATAAACGAGTTTCTATATAGTTTAAGTTTAAATGTGAATTGAATTTTAGTCTAACTACTACTCGAGTTCGAGCTCGACTCAGCTCGATTAATAAACGAACCAAGTTTGAACAAGGATTCCACGTACTCGCTAAAACTCGAGCTCGAACTCGAACTCGTGTAAAATAAACGAGCCGAGCTTGAACACCATACTACTAGGCTCGGCTAGGCTCGTTTGCACCCCTACTCACGACCGTCACCGGTTGTATCCTTCCATTCCAGTTTCCTTTTACCGTTCTCTCTAATAAAGAGAAGAAAAAGGACAAAACTCCTCGTAAAAAAAAATTATTTTATTTATGTATGCCATGTTACACACATTATTTGATTTGCTCCCTTCACTAAAATAATTAGATAAGTGCCCAGAACTACAAAATGAATGTCGATTATTTTGACTCAAGTTCAGTTCAAAAAAATTAAAATCTACTGGCATTGTTATATTATGCATTGAACCCGTATATTTTTAATTTTAAAATTCCACAATGAACTTTTAATGTTGATGTGCCATAGTACTACAAAAATTTATATCATGTTTGATTAGAAATAAGATGTTTAGTTACAGTACCAAACACTAAAAAGATGTTTGGTTATAGTACCAATTTACACCTGTGATAAATAAGAAATTAAAATAAAGCTAAGGTAAAAGTTTAAATTATCATGTTTGACCAGAAAACATATCTTCACAGGGAGATCATGTAACATAAAAAAAAGTGGGAGAGACCACAAAAAGGGAAAAGGAAGTCCTATCCCATTTTTTATCATAGAAGATGCTCTCTGAAGATGATATTTGTATCAATATTGTTAAACACTTTGTTGACACCTTTTGTCACAAAAATATATATTTGTAGATAAAAGCTGTTTCACCACACAACTAAGCATCCTATAAACATGTTAATAGTTTACATGTTAGAAATTTTATCACAATTATAATAATTTCTTTTCTAGAGCCATACTAAAATATACGTTATATGGTGATTGGTTGCATGGCAAAATATTTATTTTTATAAGAATATAACTTTTGTAACAAAGCTTGTTAAAAAGACATGGAATGCTTTCTTAGTTATACATGATCTCCACTCTTCCCCACCAAGGAAGGCGGGGTCGGGAGTCGGGACCGGGTCGGTTTGGCCCCAAACCGACCCGGGTCGGCCGGGGTCGCGACTCGGGTCGGGACGGGGTCGGCTCGGGTTGCGAAAAATAATAATAAAAAATCAAAAATGGGGTCGGGGTCTTGGGGTCGCGACCGGGTCGGTCGGCCCCAAAACCGACCGGGTCGGGTCCGGGTTGCGACCCGGGTCGCGACCCGGCGAACCATACTGATCTACACTCCTTTTGTTATCATATGTTAATTTTATGTATTTTACCTTTTTATATCTTATGTCGGTATAAGTTTTTATGATGAAAATGTATAAAATTTATTATGCTAGCAAACACCCGATTAGCTATGGATGATCCCGAAGGCCAGTGAACTGCGGTGTACAATTGTAAAAGAAGAAGAAGAAAAAAGAAAGAAAAAGAAAGAAAAAATGTAACACTCCAGTCTGTGAATATGTTAAGAGATTAAATCAGTAAACTATTAACAACACCAATTAACCATTTCTTGGAGGTTGAGTTTAAAAAACTCCGAAATTAAGTGTGCTCTGTTGGGAGCAGACCGATGATAGGTGACCTCTTGGGAAAGCTATTAATTAGTTTAGTTGTTGAGTCAGTCAACTGATTTAATCAATCATTACATATAGTATCAAAGTAAGACCCAACTAGAAGATTTGGTGCGACTCACTTGGATATGTGATATGTGTAGTATTGACAAGAGCGTCAAGTCTTTAAGAGAGGTAGATTGTAACATTCCAATTTGTGAATATGTTAGGAGATTAAATTAGTGAACTGCCAACAATATTGGTTAACCATTTTTTAGAAGTTAAGTTAAAAGAATTCCGAAATTAAGCATGCTATATTGAGAATAGGCCGAAGATGAGGATGACCTCTCGAGAAGGTTACTAATTAGTATGGTTGTTAGACTAGTCAACTGATTTAATCAGTCGTTACAAAAAAAACTAAATGCGGTGCGCAACTTCTTATATTGTAAATGTGTGGTCACGAAGATCTTTCAAATGTTTATCGGGTTCACTTCGAAAGTAACAAGTGTTTATGCGCACGCTCGATGCATCATCCGCAAGAAATCATTTCATCAACTTATTAGACTAAATATTTCTTGCTATGTTAGGCCAATCCTTCGGAACTGTTTTTTATCCCAAGTGTCGTGTGTTCTTAGATTATGAAAAGCTAAATCCTAAAGTTGGAGGAGTTGCTTGGGGGTACAAAGCCGCAGTATTTTAACTATGTCCCTGGTTTTCGTTATTCAAATAAATGTAGTAGAGATATTTGAGATGGAGAAGTTCTTAGTACTGACGTATAATTAATGAAAGTATCTATCCAGCGTCATAAAGTCTAGGCCGAGTTATTTGAAATTGGAGAAGAGTTGAACTCATCGTACACCTCCCAAAAACACATGCTCTCTAAAAATATTATATACATGTATATACATAACACATACATATATCTTGTGTATGCATAAATCGACGTCCTCCGTACGTACCTATATATGCAGAAATACATAAATAAACATATACAAAAATATACGATTCGTCTCATGAGCACAGTATTTCTTGAGTATAACTAACATGCCTGATCAAGTTCATTTGTTTGCATTATAAATTTCAAAATTAATATTATTAATCAAATATCTTTTGCTATCGATATCAATTTTAAAATAGATAATGATATTGATGTCTAACGTTACTAAACAGGGCTTTTAGATTGCATGACATATCCACTACCTTTACACTCGGACCAAGCATGTCATTATAATGGTTGAATCAACTAATTGGCACCATGTCTGGTTACACCATCAGGATTTACTTTTAGTAATGATTTTGATATTGATAGTAGATATATGATGCTTGGTTAAACTATATATCAAGTTTAAATTTTTTTTTGATTGTCATGTGTATATTGTATAAAACAGCAACTGTTGACTTGTATCAAATATGAAACAGGTGTTCTGTATATGTACTCTTAGTCACACTCTAACCTATTATTAGGTTACAAAATGGGCATGATTTACTTTCTGTTAGAAATTGCACTATATCATTTCCGATGTTAAAATTATGCCATTCAAAATTTATCAGGATTAAAGCTAACATGTTATTTATATCTAATACTCCAATCAAATAGGTTTTGACTTATAAAATATATTAGCTAGAAGCCATTCCAAAAAGCCACAATTCCAATCAAACATCTTGAATTTTAGTACTACATTCAAATCAAATTTTAAATAAGTCCAACCAAATATGTTTACGTCCAGTTTGGTTAGGGCCATATTTGGTAAGAGTACTAAAAATAAAATAATACTATTTTTTATATTTTTCAAGGATAGAGCCCCAATATAAAAATTGACACAGATAGGCACTTATATGACACCATTAATATCTTGTTTGCACTGCACTTTATAAAATTGCAATTAATAGCTGAACACTTCATGGTGATTTATATCATTATCAATTTCAAAATTGATAGTGATGGGGCATTTCATATTGTACCAAACATACCATCGAGTTTTAAATTAGCATGACACTGTATCAATTTTGATATTGATATTTCTTAAGAATAAAAGATAAAAAATGGATACTACATCAATACATTTGTATCACAAATTTCAGAATGTTTAAATATGAATTGATCTTGTAATTATTTATTTAAGTATAAATTTCAAAATTAATATCGATAGACATGTTCAATACTATTGCCAAACAAGTTGTTAAGTTTAGAGTTTTTGCAAGCTTAACATAAAAATTGACTGATTGAAATTGACTTAATCATAGCAAGTTCTGATGTAGGATCTTGCAATCTCTCAACCACATGATCACCTCTCCATCTGCCACACTCACACCATACTTCCATGATGGAGATTAAGAAACACTCACTTTAACATCAATAATGAAGATTGGAAATACACAAAACTTACATTAAAGAAATTTCTGTATTCATGGTGATATATACATGAGACAACAAATTCTTCAGGATTTATAGGTGCAACAAAGGCTCCATAAGAAAAACTTTCAATAAAAATTATATCTAAATCTATCATTTACCTAAAAGTATGTTCTAGAAAATTTGTCCTTATTCGTCATCTAAAAAAATTTTACGTGCAAAATTTGTAAAACATATTTTATTCATGACAAATGAAAGGGAGCTCTTTGGTCCATTTAAGGCATGTAAAAAAAACTTTAATTATAGGTCCATTTAAGAAATAATTTTAACAATAATTCCATTTTCAATATCACTTTAACGCTAGGTCCGTTTTTAAAAAATTTTATAATATCTCACTCTATTTTTAACTTTGAAAGTTTGAGACTTATATTTTTTTAAATTACTCACATCATTCACTTCTCTATTGAATTACTTCAGAGAAAGGTCATAAAACTTCATTAAATATCATTAAGATATATGTTAATATATGAATAAAAAATCATTTTCAAAACTATCTTCAATTTCTATGTTATTGTTTATTTTTTATTAATGTTCTGGTTATTATAAAACTCAATTACTTTTACAAAATTACAACATTTACTTGGGCAATCTATTTTTCAAAGTCTAAAAGAGAATATGCTGTACAGCTAAGAGCATGAATGGGGATAGTATTGAAAATAATTTTTTTCTATGCATATATCAACCATCTGAGATGTTATTCAGTAGAGAAGTGAATGATGAAAGTATTTTAAGAAAAAATGTAAAAGTCTCGAACCTTCAAAGCTAAAAATAGAATGAAGATTATGAAAATTTTCAAAGTAGGACACAGTGTTAAAGTGATATTGAAAACAAATGTAGTGTTAAAGGCGACCATTTAAATTGGACCTGGTGTTGCTTTGTTAAAAAAAATTGGAAGTGAATAAACATGCCATATTTTTTTATAAAATTTAAAAAAATGTGAAAATATTTTTAAAAATTGAGATTTATGACCTATATTCCTAAGATCAATTACATCAACAACTGTTTTCAACATCTACTTACACCAATATATTATTTAATCTAATGAGTTTTTTATTTAGGAATTCTTGATGCATGCAAATAGTTGTACGTGATGGTTTCATGTCAAAAAATCAAGTAAAAAGTTACATCACATAATAGGTTTACTATTGAAAATAGAAACATCATCCATCATTTAGTAGGTATGAAAAGTATTTGATAAAATGGTTTACATTACAAGAAAAATTGTTAGTGATAGTTTTCCTTGAGCCGTCACTATTACGAAAGAATTAGCAACGACTTCTAAAAGACGTCACTAGCACTTTTGTAAAAATGAGGACTCTAGGAAAGTTATTGCCATAAGATTTATTGACAACATCTATAGTCTACGAAATCATTATAAATTTTGCCAGAGAACTAGAGAAGCTTTTGACACATTTTGTAGAGGAATTGACAACGGCTTAAGTCCATCAACAACTATCATCAGTAGACCATTTTAAACTCTCTCTCTCTCTCTCTCTCTCTCTCTCTCTCTCTCTCCTCCTGCTGCTGCTATCATCGACTGCTGCCACTCCTTGCGGAGCAGGATCTCCTCTTTAGATATTTAGTTTTTGTTACAATTTTAAGCATCTTTTTAAAACAAGTGTTTAAATTTACTTTAGGTATTTGCTTTAAACATCATTTTAAGCATCCTAGGTGGGTGTTTTGTTGCAATAAATATTTGATTTTTGATACAATTTTATGTTTTTGAAAGAACATTTGTTAAAAGAAGTGTTTAACAGCCACTACAAATTTATATTTTTAAAGAAAATTTATCATTGGACAAAAAAAGAGTATCATCTCTCTCTTTTATGGTGTGGTTTCCCATAATATTAAATATACTTTTATTCGGAACCAAAGCCGATTTGATCAGTTTGGCTCAATTCACTTTAAGAAATAGATTCGATCTAAATTGAACTAGACCGAATTGAATTGCTTTGGTTCAGTTTGGTTCGATGAATCAGTTTGCCTTGGCTTAAAAGAGTTTAGAATAGCAATCAAGTCAATAAACCTATTTAAATTTTTTTAAAAGCCAATTTACTAGTTTAGTTGATTTTGCCTAAAAGACCTTAAAGGGCAATCCAAACCGGTTTACCAATTTAGCTTGGCCTAAAAGGCCCTAAGGTTTGTTTTAAATTTTTTTAAAGATACATTTTATTATTCAGCCAATTATTTATCTAACAATATATATTTGTCTTTTTTTTATTTTCATGAAGTTTTAAACGAGATCTTCATTTGAGACTTGCTTCTTTTGGAAGAGGTTTGGTTATATTTAATATCTTTATCGTATTGTTATTTACTCATTAGTAGACCAAATGAGTACCTTAGACAAAAATTGGATGCATATTTCTAATAGATTAGATTCTCAATATCTTCGAGGGATAGAAGAATTTTAGACTATGCTTTTCATGATTGTATGACACAATATAGACATCGTCAAAATAAGAATTTAATTCAATATCCTTGTAAACAATATTGCAATACATTTACCTTAAAAAGATATGTTACGAAAGAACACTTAAGTATGGTTAAATTATCCAACTTGGATATCCTACGGTAAAATTGAACTTAATTTGAGTAACGAGGACGATACACAATTAAATGAATTGGCAGATGAAAATGTACAAAATAAATTGATGAAAATGCTCCAAAATATTCAAAATAATTAATCTTCCACCTAATATAATGAGGATGAGCCAAATGAAGAAACTCTAAAATCTTTTAAGTTATTAAAAGATGTAGAAACACTTTTATATGAAGGTGTGAGATATATCTAAATTAAAATTACGCTTAAAGTTGATTCAACTTAAGTTGATGACTGGTCTCACTAGAAAATGTATGGATTTGAGTATTCATTTAATGAAGTCTTTCCGATAGTTGGTACGAACTTGAACAAAAAGTTAAACACATAGGACATAGTTATAACAAAATTCATGTATGTAAAAATAATTGAATTCTTTTTCGGCAAGTTAATAAAGATAACATTGTTTCTCTACAATATAATACTTTTACATATAACAATGATTCTAAAACTAAAATTTTAAAACTAGCACAAAAAGTTATACATTATTTTCTATTAAGGGATAGGTTGTGGCATTTATTCATATCATCTAATACAACTAAGTGGATAACATGGCATAGCTATACACGGTCTTATTAGTTGGCTGGTGAAATGCATTATCATGCCGATTCTCTCACTTGAATGAGAGTAGATGAAGTTTACTAGAATTTTTTATTAGAGAAACACAACGTTCAATTTATGTTGACTTCAAACGGTTTCAATCTATTTGGTAACATATTTTCAAAGTACAGTGTGAGACATAACGTTACAGTGCTATACAACTTGTCATCATGGATATGTATGAATGTCGCATACACAATGATATCATTGTTAATACTTGGTCCAAGAGTTTTTGAACATAATATCGATGTATTCGTACAACCATCAGTGGAAGAGCTAAACGATTTGTGAGAAATTGAATTGGAGACATGTGACGCAACAAAAAAATAAATTTTTGTGATCAGTCTTACTCTTGAGTACGACAAATGATTTTTCGAAATATGCAAATTTTTTTAAATGGAGTACTAAATAAAAATTAGCATTTACTATTTGTAACGAGGAAACACATTCCACTCAACTTACTCATAGTCAAAAGTAATATTACATAGGACATCATCGGTTCCTACCAATAGCACATCGATGGTGAAAGAACAGTTCAAACATCTTTTTGATGGTCAATAGTGTGAGAAGGGAACACCGAATATGTTAACAAGACATGAGGTACGAAGGCAACAATAAGGGATGGATGTTATTAGATTCGAAAAACTGTTTAAAAAATATTTAAAGAATTTAAGGAAGAATTTACCAAAGAACATAAATCGGAAGAAGAGTATAATTTTTTGAAAAATTACCATATTGGACATCTCTAATTATCTATTATCATTTGGATGTTATGTACATTGAGAAGAACATGTGATAATATACTAGATACTATGGCCAATCAAAACTAGTATTTAGCCATAAAAACCCAAATAAGATTTAGAACCCAAACCATGACGTATTCGGTCATAGAAATCATTTTTTTTTAAGCACAAATGGTGGTGATTAGGTCAATCCAAACCGGTTTTTAGTTTCAATTGTCCTAATTAGCCATAGAAACCAAAACATTTTTCATATCAAAAATGGTGGCTAATTAGGCCAATCCAAACTGGATTGGCCTCAATCAGCCACAAAACAAAAAATCGGATTGAATTGGCTTCTTAGACATTTTAAAGCATTTTGGTCTAATTTAAAGTTAATAATGATTGAATGTTAGATCATGTAGATGAACATGTTTAGTAAGACTCGATAGACATTTAGGTCCGATGCATCTCAGGCAAGAGCATATAAGGTTGGTGCATCTTAGGAGGATTCATTTCAGTCGGGTGCATTCACAACCTTCTCCGTGAACACCACCCAATGTTGGCAATACAATATATCTTAGTTTAGGTATATATATTTTTGAATATTAATTATATTATTATAGAGATTTGAACTTAGAATTTTTTTTCTGCAATTGGCTTCATCTACTAGACTTGGGTGAGTTCCCTTCAAATCCTATGTGGTGAGCACTTACCACCCGGACATACCTTACACATCACGTTAGTTGGCAAGTCAGTTGTGGGCCATATTCCAACAATTACCACATATCTTGGGGGTGATGAATAGAGTGAATTATAATTTATGACAATAAAATTATATCACTCTTCCACTCGAGACAAAAGAAGACATCTTCAAAGATTTTAAAGTAAACATATTAGGTACTATTTATAATTATATTTTATTAATGATTGCTAAGAGGTTAATAATAATGACTATCAATATAGGCATTATGCAACAACATTTTAGGTTTAAACAGTCTGTATTTACATATGCAAACTTTTTAAGACACATGGGAGAAATACATAGAAAACAAAGAAATCACCTGCAGAAAAGAGTAAATGGCTGATTTAGTTTTTTGAAATGAGTTACATTATTTATAAACTAATGTTCCTTATCACGTACAGTATTTTGCAGGATAATCGATAACGGAGGCAAATGAGAATGTGCCTTCACATTGTGATGTCGAACAGTGGCGTCACATTGTGATATATGGTCAAGAGAAGAAAATAATGTAAAAAATAATATTTTTATTTCAACATTTTGTTATTATATATTAAAATCTTGAAAAAAATTGAAGGTGCTTTGCTAAAAAAATAAGCATAATAGAATAGCATTTTATGTCATATAAAAAAGGTAAGATAAACATTTATGAATTGTAAAAAGAATTTGTAAGTATTTTTTATTTTCACTTATTTTTTATTGACTTTATTCATATTTATTCTGACATTATCAAATAGATGCAAAAAGAGGGTCATCCTCCTACAAGTTTGGAGATGTTCTAGATGATGCAAACTCATGAAGGACCCAATGGGCGATTGTTTGGAGCAACAAATAGAGTCATCAAATGATGGTATAATTTATTTCATCAATAATTTGAATAGTTTTTCATTACTTCGTTAGATTCATAAAAAATCAAATATTATCTTAAGGATGAGATGACATAATTGATGGTTACCTCACTATAAACGAATTGGATGGTCCACATCCATTCAATCCAAAAGTGGCATCAAACACCATCTTTAGCAAAGATAGGATAGGACGGATTACTTGCAGAGGGTGAGGGCAAACTCTAAAAACTTGGTATGGTGGAAGTAGTGGAGTTACCTCTTCTTCTACGACTCCACTAGTCTAGGAGTTGTTGAGTAGAGTCGACAAACAATTGACCTAGCTCATGATGCAATCGAGCCAATCGAGCAACATTATTCGATTATTGATACTTTGAAACAATAGATGACCAATCAAGAGAGAAATTTTGCGTCAACCATGGGACAGCTAACACAACAAATGTTAGCTAGAATTGATCAAAAACTTCTCCTACTGGATGCTCCATCAAGTTTGAGACCACCTCTAGGATTGAGCGAGAGGGACGATGGAGAGGATATCAACAAGACTAATGAAGATATGGATGATGAGACATTTTTTGGAGAAGATGAATGAGAGATTCTTTGTCTTGTCCGGTATCTTAGAAATAATGTTTTTATACATTTAATTTTAAAAATGTGAATTTTACTTCTATATTTGTGTTTTGTGAATCGTTATGAATCAGTTTGTGAAATATGGTTATACTTTATAATTTGTAAGTTGTGGAATGTGGAATATGGAGTGTGATTTGTGGTTTGTGGATACGTTAATGAATTGTAGATTCTAAAAGAAATTGCATACAATTTTACTTGGTGAATGTGAATGAGAAAAAGAAATACAAGTTGCACACCCATACATTATTATAATTCTGCATAATTTTTTTATTTTATAAAAATAAAATTTTTTTTGTTCATAATAATTATTGACGATGACTCTCAACCATCGTCAGTACAACACTTAGCGACGACTAAAGGGTGGTGACAATCACTCCACCCCCCAAAAATTGTTCCGAGAGCATAGTGACCGCAATGACGATGGCTTGAAGTCGTTGCCAATGGCCTTTCACTTACACAAGCGAAAAATAGCAACGGCTTGGCGATGGGCTTATTCGAGGCTGTTTAACGACGGCTTCAAAACCGTCGCAAAAAAATGATGTGAAGACTGTGTACCCATTGTTGGCGACGGCTTTCCGTCGTAGTCATCGAGCATTGCTCTCGTAATATATGTATGCCCGTGTCCGGCCTCTTGGCCCAATCTAGTTTGCCACGTAGTTATAATAGGAAGGCTGCGCGCTCAAGCTCCGACAGCAGCTACAAATATATCTCGTCACCCAACAACCGAGATCCGATGGGTACCGTCTATGTCGTTTCCGTTCTCCCCTTATTTTAAGTCGGGCACAGATGGGCACAGCACCATAGTTTGTCGGATCCGCAGGATGTCGGAAATAAATAACTATGAGATCACATAGGAGGAGGTCGGATAGTCATCAGGTTCGGTAGACAATACGCAGTAAATGCAAAAGCGAAGGTATTTTGGTAGCGATATATATATCTTTTTATATACCTGCAGCATGATAAAACAATATATTACAAATATATATACCTGTTAGGGAGAATTAATTACGCAGCGCCCAGAACCCTGCAGTAAACCATTGGAAGCATCTTGCTCCGCAAGACAAATCGTATCATCAAATATTTTTGGACATGGTAAGAGAATACTGTCCAAGATCGTTGATTTTGCAGAGTGTCTTAAGATATATATACATATGAGGAGAGTAGGCCATTGGTGACGGATTATTGGCGACGATTTTACTAAATCGTTGTCAATAATATTTAAAACGACGAATGACGTAAAATCGTCGCTAATAAACGATAAATAGCGATGTTCAAAATAAGCCGATATACACTGGGACAAGTAACTCAAAATTTCCTCTCCAAAAAAAAGTAACTCAAAACTTTTGCCTGATCAAGTATAATATAGGTTGATTTATTTTGTTATATGAACAAGAAAAAATCACTCTAGTAGACAATGAGCCGAGCTTGAAGTGACTCTTGTTCTACCCGTTAAAACTGGCATAAGCGGCTCAATATACATATAAGCCTCCATTAACTATACCTGATCAAATATTTATTTAAAAAATCAATTTACTAGTGCTCAATAATCGTATTGTATCAATTAAATCTACTAAATAAGTTGAAATAGATTTAATTATAATCGAGATCACGAGTTTGAGTTTTGAATAAATTCAAATTCAAATGGCATAAATGAGTTTGATCAAAATCTAGTTTGTGTTTCCCAAATGTGTTCCTGTCAAGCTTAAACTTGAACCAAGTGGAGCTCAAATGCTGCTTGAGCCCGATTGCCAAGTATCGAGCAGAGATCAAGTTAGAGCAGAGATAAACAAGTCAAACTCGAACAGTACATTACTCCGGTTTACTCGACTCTCTTGTATTGCATATCTTCAAAATCTTTAGAATGACGCATGACCTTTTCTAGTAAAAGACACTAAACTTATTATTATTTTTTGCATTCATTATTCCTTACGTCCCTGTTTGATAACACTATTAGGTATCTCTATCACTATCAATTTGAAAATTGATATTGAGAGGAATCATTAAGAAGTGTTTGGTTAATTGTAGGGGTGTCAATGGGCCAAGCTTGGGCTGACCCGGTCCAAGCCCACTTCAGCCCATATACATAGAACCCAAACCCAAACCCACGTAGAAAGCCCAACGGGCTCAAGTTTTGTAAAACAGCCACAAATAGAAAATTCTACAAAATTATAAAATTAATAAAAATGAGTAATTTTTTAAGAATCACAAAGAGATTATAAAATCATCTGTAAATTTCATAATTTAGCTAAATATAAAATCTAAAAAAATAGACTGTTCACATGTTTTCATGAGCACCCAAATTGGCACAACCAAAATTTTGTGTTCACCTGTTTTCATTACAAAATGACTTATACCACTCTTGTATAATCATTGTAAAGTAACTAAATGGATCGACAAAGTAACTAACGGCATTATAAATGAAACAATTATTTTGGATAACAAATAACATGATTTCTTTGCCCACAAACAACCGTAGGATTGTAGTATAACAGCTTGAACAAGTTGGATCAAATTCGACAAATGAGCCGGAATAATCTTGAACAACAAAAAAATGGAAAGAAGGCTTAGCACATTGCCCACCACGTGAGAAGCAGAGAATAGCCCAGTTATACATCCAAAGGCTCCAGCTCTTCTACTGTTTTCAACTACAACTGCCTAACAAAATTAAAAGACGGCTCATCCGATCGCTCCTGCCACGAATAAAATCTTTCATGGTGCTGCTGCCATAGTGCCATCTTGGACGTGGCTTCAAACCTTTCGACGAGCCTGATGAAGTTGAGGACCATAATTTGTCTACCTTCGTAATGATGCTTTCTGGATGGAATTGAACTTCTTGCGATTCCCAAATAAAACAATATTATACGACAATATATATATTTTTTGTGGAATTGAACTCCCTGCAGTGAACGATAGACTTCAGAATCAACAGTTTTTTAAGATCACTCTTAGTTTCCTGGATGGATTATTTCTTAATGTTTTTTAAGAAATGAGCTACCATCAAGCTTAAAATACATCTACTAACATCACTGCAAACACGAAAGGAAAAAAAAAAGTTGAAACTCAACCGTTTGCGGCTATTCTGACGTCCCAAACAGAACATGAATGGGAATATTGCGCCAACTCAAATGAATAGTAGCAGGTTAGATTCTAACCCAAATGAGAACAATGAAATTTGAGTTTAAATGAAACAAAACATCTTATTAGGAATGGCCAGCTGACCTAAAATTTGTCATACGCAAAACATGAACCGAATTCTGAAGGGTCATTAAAAGGCTGAACTAATCTGACAAGGCCACGGTACAAAGAGTTCGTGGGTTGCCTATATCAAATAAAAAAAATGGAAGGGCTATTGACCGGAACCTGATATGTTTATGAAGATAAAAGAAGAGAAGGTAGGTCGCTTTGTAGAGAGTATGAGAGCTTAGAACTTAAAGAGTATTGATACGTTGATCTCCAGAGTCAGAGAGTTGAAACAAAAAGATTTTGAATCCAAGTCTGGTACCCGGAACTGAAAGTTAAAATAAAGACCCACTCGTTGCTAAAACCTGAAAGCCTTAAGGAGCCTGACTTTCAAAAAACAATTTGACCAGTCTAGGAACTTTGAATTGAGAGTGAAAATGCTAACGTCCGTCAAAACTGAAATTTGGGTAAATATCAGAACATAGGGGGTCAAGGCACAGATGAGAGAGAAGGATGCTTTCAGTTGGATCTCCCGTAAATAAACAATTGAATCCTTAATTCTGAAACCATAAAAAGCATTCAATTTGAAGTTTTTCAGATAACATATCAAACCCAAAAAAAAGTGTGCTAAAATCAAAAGATCAGGAATTCTAGAATAATGACAATCAACATTAATGATGAAAGAGTCAAACTATGAAAATCATATTTTAAATAAGGCAAAATAAAAGAAAGAGTTAAAATGTACTTGAAAATCATGAGATTATAAATAGACATTCATTCAGAACTCCTGCAAAATTACTTGAAGACAATGTGAGCTCTAGAAAAAAGAAAATAAGTTAATTGGTGTAAAAATGAAAATGGTAGTACGAAGAAGTTAATATACTTGCCATGCTATCTTTTAACCAATCTTGTGCACAGATTAAAGTCTTTACCATCTCTGGAGACAAAGAACTTCTATATTGATCAATAATTCTTCCACTTGTGCTAAATGCGGATTTTGAAGCAACTGTAGAAGCTGGACTTCCCAAGCTATCTCATGTCATTTTTGAAAGTATTGGATACCTGATCATATTATCTTTCCACCAAGCTAAAATGGTAAAACCTTTTTGACTTCGAGATACAACACTCTCCTTTAGATATTGATCCAATTCAGATTTTGAGTCTTTCAATAAAATTTGTGAATGAAGAAATTGGTCGAACCCACTCGAAATAGCAACTTCTTCATTTTCTCCTAATGATGGATCCTCATTTTCTGGCATTTGAAGATTGCATTCATTCATACTTGTGAAAGCAAATTGTTGTGAATATACATCAGAAAGATCATAGATGCCTTGTTTAATATGAATTATATTCAAAGAAGCCTCGAAGCTAAAAAGATCCATTAATGCATAAGTAACAAACATCAACTTGTACCTAGGATCGAGCACCATTACAATAGAAAATAATAATGCAGAATCTTCTATTTCTGACCAATATTTGTCAAATTTCTCTTGCATCTTGGCAATCATATCATGAACAAAGTCATGTGAATTTTGCATTTCTTGTCTCAACAATTTCTTGACATTATAAATTTCTATCAAAGCTATGTTTGAAGTAGGTTCATTGGTCATTGAAAATGCATTTGTAGCATTGTAAAAAACTTTTAAGAATTTACACATAAACTCTGCCTTTGACCATTCTTCAAGAGTGGGAGCACATTTAAAACCCGTGTCCCATGTCTCCAATGCCATAAAAGCTTTTTTGTAGAAAAGTGCAGCATCCAACATCATGTAAGTTGAGTTCCATCGGGTGTGAGTGTCATATGGAAGACCTTTCTTCCCAGATAATCCAACTTGTTGCACAATTTCATTAAACTTTTGTTTTCGTGCTTGTGATGATTTAACATACTTTACAGACTCATGAACACTTGAAATTGAAGAACGGGCCTCACTTAAACCATCTTGCACAATTAAGTTCAAAATATGTGCACAACATCTCACATGAAAATATTTCTTTACAAAAGTTCAATTAATTGTGTTTCGAGACACACTATCAAATTCTAGATTAAGATTTCTAGCAAAATTTTTAAATGCCACTCACTCTACAAATGTGAAAGGTAGTTCTAACATAATAACCACTTTTGCTAATTCAAGTCGTGAAAATGCTTGATCAAATTTGAAGTTCAAAATTTGACTAGTCTGTGGGCTCTTGCTTTGTGAAGGACGTTTAGAACACTGAGTAGTATGCCATGAGAAATGACTTGTCCCCACATATTTTGAACATGTAAAAGTGACATTACAATAATTACATTACATATCGCCTTTTTACTCCCGTCTTCTAAAACTTTCTCACTAAAATGCAACTAAACTTTTGAAATTCATTTACGAAGATGTGATGAGGAGGAATGTGTCTCAGGTTTAGTGGTTGACAGATTTATGCTAGAATCAACATTCAAACCCTCATTTAATTCCATCTGAAATATAAAAGAAACTAAATAAATGACAGACCACAGATGAGTTAGTGATAAGGCAATGCTGAAAGAAGAATAACATGTTCATTCAATCAAAAATTTGAACACTTCTTAGCATTATTGGATCTTTTTGGCTTTTATACTAAGTTAAGTATAAACTTTGATTTTGTTTTGTTAAGCACAGATAGAAAAATCCTAGTATGCACATATTTCTCCACTTTAAGTACAGACAAAAAATCAGTAGAATAATTGATTTTGTTTTGTATAAATTAAAGAACAATTCACTTAACATAAAAGCACACATTACAACCTTGATATAGAATATGACCTATAAAAGCTTGAGAAATTATAGAGAATTACCTAATATTTCTTTACAAAAGCAATCCCAAAACTGTTACTGAGCAGAATCTGCAAGTGCCTCCTTCTTTACGTCCACTTGTTTTGGATTCTCCAAGTGCCTCCTTAGTTGCAGCAAAATCTACGTCTGCGATGGCTGCAGCTCCTAAGTTAAGAATGCTATAGGAAATTCTGGGTTTCAGACACCTTATTTTATAATAAGAAAAAAGGATGCCCAACGAGTTAAGAATTTACCCAAGCGGGCTTGGTCTAACAGTGAGATAGGGACCAGGGGACTCACACTACTGGGCCCATCTCTCAAAATTGTTATTTTGATGGATCAATGCTTAGGGACCAGGGGACTCACACTACTGGGCCCATCTCTCAAAATTGTTATTTTGATGGATCAATGCATTACCATTCTTGGACCCTAGCCCTAATATGTGTGCACATACTACGTACATTGCATTTATTTGATCATCAGCATCATCAGAATGTAAGTTCTGATAAAAGGATACAAGAAGACCTCTTGAGGGGGGGGGGACTTCAAGCCAAGGTCATATATAACCTAGCTCGTCAAACCGTGCACATAGAATTTGACAAACAATCAGAGGTTATATATCACAGAATAAAAAGTGGGTCAACATAGGACTAGTTCATTTCACAAAAATCAGAGGCTATATATCACGGCTGCAGCTCCTGAGTACCAAAATTGAGCAAAGCCAAGAGCAGAGGACTACTAGGAATGCTATAGAAAATGCTATTTTAAATTAGTACGCCACGTTTTAAAACAGGAATTGAGCAAAATCAAGAGCAAATGACTGCTTCTTCAATCTAATAAAGAAGAGGATTGCTTCGTCCCAAAATCCTTCTACCAATCTAAGCAGCGTCAAAAGGTACAATTTATGAGGAGATCAAAGAAGCTACTGCCGCAATCAATAGCATGTACGTCGCTAAGCATATCGTCGACGGAGAAGCAAAAGATAGAGAACCAAACATCTGCGGAATAAATTGATACATAGGAGAGATGATGATAGAGACATGCCGCAAAAACAAAGAATTAACCCAAAATAACGACGGGTAGCAGCGAATGAGAGGACAAAAAAGATGAAGCGTAGGTAAACAAACCCTGTGAGATCCTTCGCAGCAACGACAGGAATGTAGATGGCGACGCGGCAGAGAGAGGGGTTTCCCCCTCTGCTTTCAGTATGCGCAGCTGCACTACGGGCGATGTTCACCGCTCCCCCTGCTTTCACAGCTGCGCTACGAGCGCTGTTGACGGATGCGCAACTGCGCTATGGTGTGCTGTTCACGGCTCGTCGGGACGACACTCACGGCTAGCCAAGATGATGATGCTCGCCGCTTTCGCTGGAGGCTGTTGCTTACCGCCGGGATGCTGCCACTGCGCCTACTCTAGGGCTCCAGCCTCCCATGACGGGTTGACGGGTTGACGGGCTTTTGACGGGCCAGATCAACAGGCGGTCAAACGAACAGAAATGAGGGCTGAGCTTATTTGATCGGCCCGTTTAACTTCTGTGAATGGCTTGAACCCGGCCTGTGTTCGAATATTTGACGGGCTGGTGGGTTAAGCCCGCCCATTTGACAGGCCTGGTTAATTGTATCAATTTTAAAATTTGTAATGCAAATAGAATATATTATGTAATACAAGTGTCAACTTGTGTTACTTTTGATATTGATCCTCCAAATTTTGAAAATATTAATATCATATAGTACCAAAAATGAAACTCTAACCAAACATGACATTAATCTCCACAATATCTATCCTTCTAGGAGGATTCTTCGGAACTACAGTATTTAGGTAAGCCGATTAAATCGAACCAAACTACACTACAATGATGGTTCGTGTTGAAGGGTTTTATCCCATATTGGCCACCGAAGGATAGTCCAATGTCTTTATCATAGCATGGACCTGGGTCTCCTCAGTGCACGTGCGTTTTTGGATTTTCACATGGTATCAGAGCGGGTGGACTTTAAATTCTAATAGTTTATCATTTTATATAATATATTTTTAACTTATTTAATTTTATTTTTACTAATTTTACTTATGCATACTAATTCTTTTATCGAAATTAGGTAAATCGAAACACACTCAGCGGATTCTTCCGATTCTTCTCAATTAGGGCTCGATCGCTCCCGACGGACGCTCCCCCGGCGGCGGAATCTCGCGGCGGCCCCCGGCCGGCGGCGGAATCTTCGTGCGGCTCTCCTCCGCGGCGGCGTCTTCTCCCGGCGGACGCCCCCCTGGCGGCAGAATCTCGCGGCGGCCTCTCGGTCGGCGGCGGAATCTTCGCGCGCGGCTCTCCTCCGTGGCGGCATCTTCTCCCGGCAGCGGAATCTCGCGGCGGCCACCCGCTCGCGACTGTTGACAACCCCCTCGCGGCCCTAGTAGGCGGCGGAACTCGCGGTCCCTCGCTCGGCTCCGGAACCTTCGCGGCGGCCCCTTCGTCGGCGGCGGAAACCGCGGCGGCACCTCGCTCGCGGCAGTAGCAACCCTTCCTCGCGGCGCTCGTCGGCGGCAAGACCTTGGGGTGGTTTCCTCGGTTGGGAGCGTTACTCTTGCTTGCGGTGCCCCTCAGCGGCTCCAGAAACCCTCCCTCGGCACCACCGTGGAAGCGGTCTTTTTCGAATGGTGAAATTTGCACCAATTGTTTTCTGTTGTCAACCTCCCGGTGCTGCATTGTTTTCGTTCCTCGCTTTTGAATCGGTGGGAAGTTTCTTTTTATCATTTTGTAGTTGTTTTTGGTTGGGAGGGATCCTCCCTCCCTCCCCCGCTCCCTCTTCAACGCTCTGCCTAAACATGGGTTTAGGCGTTTTGTATCCTTTTGTGGCGTTGAAGATTCGGAGCCCGGCTTACGTATATTGGCTTGTGTTTTTTAGGTCTTTGTTTCTGTTTGGCGTCGTGTGGTCTGGTTTCTTGATGGTGTCTCTTCTAGTTGTCTACATAGTCACCTGGTTTAGCTCGAAACCGATGGCCTGGGCGTTATCCACATCTTACTGGTGTGATCTTCCGGTCTCAAGACAATTATCAAACTCCTCTTATGGAGTCCCTTCATCTACTGTTCGACCTTTTAAACACTTATATGTGTTGGTCGATTTGTGGCTATGTTTGAGTCACCTAGAAAAGAGGTATCTTCTTGGAGCTGTCGTTATGTGTGGTTTAATCTTGTGTCTTTTCTGTGGTTTTAATCTCCAAGTCTATCTGTTTGTATGTACCCTTTTACGTAGTAAATGAAATATGGTGGTGGTGTTGTTTGTTCAAAAAAAAAAAGATTCTTCCGATTCTTGTTTCGATAAGTTATTAGATTATAAGATTCATATATTGGCAGCTTATACGGTACAACAATAATTTTTGAAGTCGTTATTTTTTATCATGATCGAATTGAAATTTTTGAATATCGTATTTTATTTACACCCGTATCAGGGATCAAGTTGCCTGGTGTGAAGAATGAGAGGAGAGGGTAATAATTCTGATTTCGATATCTCTAAGAGTGAAGAGAATCAAATATCAAAATCCATAGAAGTTTACAATTGTATCATGCAACATGTTTGATTTGTACTGTAAATTGTAAAATTGATGTTGCAGTCAAACATCAGCTTTAAAATTGAGCACTACTCCAAAAAGAGTTAGGCTGGGCATACGGATTGCACATTCACAAAGTAAGCATTGCATACTAAGTTCGGGTCATCTCGGGAGATAGACAAAGGAAGTATTCTCCACTCAACGTGCAAAAAATGAGATTTATCATGATTTAAATATCGTTTTAACCCGTAGATTCATCTCTATTATGTGAATTTTACGGATATTTGCGTTTGAATAGAAAATATTCTCTCCGTCAACCTCTTAGGATAACCCTAACTCTTGCATGCCGGAATGGTCGTCTCCTTTGCCCTAAGGGGAGCGTATGCCACCTTGCATCGCCCGGCACGCAGAGGGTTACTTTCGAAGTCAACTTTGAGAGAGAGAGAGAGAGAGAGAGAGAGAGAGAGAGAGAATTAATTGTATATAGGTTTTTTTTATCATGCTAGGTGCATTTATACTCAAGATTTTATCATGCTAGGTGCATACACAAGACAACATGAATTTTAAATGAGCTACTTTTCACAACTAGTATAACATGAATGCATATAATTAAAAACCACTAAGCAATAAAATATGTCTAGAAGTCACATCATAATAGCTAGTACATTTTTTAAAATACATTTAAGGTATGTTATAAAGTACGTATAAATTAATTTTAGAAAATATATTTTTAAGTAACGTGCGCAGCGTTTGTATTTTTTTTATATGTCCTTATAAAATTAAAAATTCACGGGTTCCTAAAATTTGTTGGCGATGAAAAATGAGTCTTAAGATTAACTAAATCAGGTAAGAATTATTATTTGTTCAATAAATAAGTCAGGCGTGGACTCGCGTGATGTTTGAAATTTTTTTTTTAAATTCCTATGTGTAGGTGTTGATGCTATGTATTTAACAAGACAAGACATGTTTTTACTTCAATTAAGATACCTTAAATAAATTAATATTATGTCCAAAATTCACCTTTTACGGCGATCTTCGGTTGATTTCTTAAACCTGTTCTTACGGGTAAGCAAATGCAGCCATGGTTGTATAGATAAGGTGGGTGGGAGTCAATCCGAGTCATGAGGGGGAAGGGAATTGATCATTCGGGTCGGATCGGCCGAGTCACCGGTCGGATCCAATCGTAAATTTTTTTAACGTTAAACAGTGATAAAATTTATATATTAGATATTTTCTATAAATAAAAATATCCAGATATTATATTCGGATCCCCATTTATACTTCATATGCCAAAATTTAATTTATTTATTACTCTGGTGAATAAAACTGCCTAACGATACTTTGACCGACCGTCGTGTTTTTATTGTCCACGAGGTGTTTGGTTGTACGACAATGAGTATTTTAATTTTAATTTTTAAAAATTATAGTAAAATATATTTTAAAAATAGTCGGTATGTGCTATAATTTTTTATTTTAAAATTTTTTCACTCTCCTCCGCGTGATAGAGGAAAAAAGAGATATTGAGCATTTTTTTTCAAAAGTGCACACCCACAGCACATCATGGACAAGCTTAACCCCCGTGTGTTACATAAGTGACTTTTCATTTATGCACCAAACATCTCACCATCATTTTTAAACATGATAATATTTTTTCCCGAACATTATATTTTTATAATTTTTAATTCTAAAATTGTCAAATTTCAACGTGTGATATCATTTTTTAAAGTGAATTTACATAAAAAAATAAAATGCAACCAAACACCCCGTAATATCCGTAAGCCTCTAATACCTATACTATACAAAATAACGGTTAAAAGGGAACGTGTTACAGGCTATCTAGATAAAATATTAGAGTACCAAACATAAGAAAAACCTATACGAAACAAGAAAAAAAACCAGTCAATCGACGTGTGGTCAACTCGATCTGATCCGATCTGATATTCCACGATGGGGTTTGAACGAGTCTCAGTCAGGATCCACAAGAAGACAGGTATCCGCTTGGCCAAGACCTTATCACACCGTAGCATTGACTTGGCCGTCCAACGCGTACCATCTGTCTCTGCGCTGTTTCAAGAGGCAGCCGCCGGCGGCTGGAGTGGGGCCGTTCACTATTATTTGATTCAATCCGGAAATTTAAGTCAGATCGGGAATTTAGTTCGATTTGATTTGACTTGAAAAATTGACCGATTTGATTTGATTTATAGAATTCTTCGAACCGAATCAAATCGCCAAACCGAATAACTCAAATTAGATTAAATATTTCATTTTAAGTTATATGTAATAGAATATTTACGCGTCTTTTCTTATGAAAATAAATTTGTTTCGAGAGTTTTAAGACAAATTAATAAAATGTATAAACAAATACACCATATTTTAATAGGACGTGATTTAAAATAAATAAAATAAAATTAGGTATTGACATATTTAATCTACTTCGATGAAATATGGTTTAAACCGCACCAAATCAAATTAAACCGAATTAATTTGGTTCGGTTCAATTTGGTTTGGTTCGAGAAAAAATACGTAGAAATCAAACTAAATCAGATCGTGAACACCCCTTCCGGATAAATTCCTATACCATCGCCTATGTTCTGGATGAATAAATAAAGGGTTTTTATTATAACTTTTAGAGAAAGACTGAAATTTCAGAAAAGAACGAAATCTTATCCATTTTAAAAAGTAATTAACGTATGAACGTCAAGTCACATGGTACCAGTCTGGCGGGTGCGACGCAGAGGACATGTCGTTCTCTGAGACTTAATTTAGTCCTCTGGTGGCTTCGAACTTAAATCGAATTATTGCGCGGTATCTCTTCGAAAAGAAAATTCACGTGATTTATGGTGAGATTTGGATCAATATCTCGCGCGCGCGCTCTCTCTCTCTCAACCATTAATGAATGTTGATTGTTTTGGGGCAATTTGGTTAATTTAGAGATAAACTTGATTTATCTCGTATGGGGTGTTTGGTTGCATGATGATAAAAATTTTTATTTTTATTTTTAAAAATAATAAGAAAATTGGTTAAAAGAGGTGTTTGGTAATCTCGACAATTTTATATTTTAAAAGTGATTTACTTCTTAAACAAAAAAGAGGATCTCACCTCTTTCTTTTTTCATTTGGTCCCCCACTTTGTTTGGTCTTGAATGATAGTAACACCTTTTTATTATCACATACCTCCAAACAAGATAATTTTATGTTTCACTTTTTATTTTAATATAATTTTTTATCATGAAAATATACAAAAAATTATCATGCAACCAAACACCCTATTAGATATTATAGTACTCAACTTAACTTAAAGAAGTGAAATAGTGTGTTGTTGAAAGTCAAATGGAAGAAGAAACATTAATATAATCATGGGGATTAGAAGTAGATGAATGGCCATCTACAAATGAAATAAAAAAAGAGTCATTGAGAATCTTACACGAACAATTATGGGGTGTTTGGTTGCATGATAATTGAGGTTTTTATTTTAATTTTTAAAAATTGTAAGAAAACTTGTTAAAAGAGGTGTTTGACAACCATGACAATTTTATGTTTTGAAAGTGATTTTCTTCTTAAACAAAAAAAGAGGGTCTCACCTCTTTCTTTTTTCTTGTGGTCCCCCACTTTATTTGGTCATGTGCGGTGGTTACTCTTTTTTGTAATCACATCCCTCCAAACATGATAATTTTATGTCATGAGTTAGTTTACTTTTTATTTTAATACAATTGTTTATCAAGAAAGTGTACAAAAAATTATCATGCAACCAAACACCCCATTAGCTTTTCTTTCTTTTTTGCTGACATATTGTTAGAATTTGATGTGAGTTTGAATCTAGAGGTCCGCAAGAGATTACAAGATTTATTTTGAAGAAAAAAAATAAGATGTCTTTTATCCTTCAAGACTGTCGCAACAAAAAAAAATCTTAAGATAACAGAAGATTAAATTATCTCTAAAATTAACTGAAATTAAATTCTAGATAAAACAAGCTAAATGAATATCATCTAACCGTTCAAATTACAAATATAGCTACCAAACTAGCATGACTGAGTGCTAACTGGAAGAATCTGAACTGAATATGTTTTAGGATATGTGAGGATGAATGATCTCTCTCATAGCCAACTTTTTTTTTAACCAATGGGGTGTTTGGTTGTATGATAGCGAAGATTTTTATTTTTATTTTTAAAAATTGTAAGAAAACTTGTTAAAAGAGGTATTTGGTAACCATGACAATTTTGTGTTTTAAAAGTGATTTTCTTCTTAAACAAAAAAGAGGGTCTCATCTCTTTCTTTCTTTTTTTGATCCCCCACTTTGTTTGGTCATGTATGGTAGTTACTCTTTTTTGCTATCACATCCCTCTAAACATGATGATTTTATGTCATGAGTTGGTTCACTTTTTATTTTAATACAATTTTTTATCATGAAATTGTACAAAAAATTATCATGCAACCAAACACCCCATAAATATTTTTTGTGGCGTCGAGTTATATATATATATCACTAAGTAGAAGATGATATTGAGTTGTCATAGGCATATTACCCAAAATTTACACTCCTAACGATCAACTATAGCATATATCTTATGTCTCTGACATGTTATGCCATGAATTCCGTAAACAAACTTGTGTATTAGCCTCCCAACTCGACTTGTATAAGGTTAACAACATGAATACAAAGACAATCCACTTAATTGGAATTTTTAAAGAATTGGGTCATCATAATAGTAAAGAACATGGATATTTTTTTCTTTATTTAAACTTTTGTATCCGAAAACCCCCATGAAAATTTTTATATCCGTGTCATTTTTTTCTTGACAGGCCCATTGAGTTCTACTCTAATACATATATACGTTATTGGGTGAGTTCATCCATGACTTCCTAAATTTGTCTTTAATCAAACTTTGTAATCAAATATGTAAAGTATAAACACTAAAGATACTGATTATCTCATTTTCTAATTAATTTTACAAGAATAACCAGATTTTTCGCTAATATTCTTGCATCTTTCAATATTTTATCAATAACTTACCACATTTTTATTCCTATCATTTTTTATATTACACAGTTTACAATCCGCATTTACTATTTTTTGCATTTCTCTCGTACTCATTTGACTTCTTGAATGTAAATAATGTTATTTCTCTCGTACTCTTTTTTTTCAATCCATTTTGAATTCATCTTAAAACTCCAACAATCATGCCTTGTTCTGCCCTACAAACTCCTTCCATTACTTACACTTGTCTTTGTCGTCTATTCTCATCCTTCTTTAGCCACACACAAATGACTTGGTCAAAGAAATGTTTCTTTTTCTATTTGACATTGACATGGTTAACCCAAGAGAAGTATGAAATGATAAAAAAAAGAAGAAAAAAGCCAAACTTTTGGTAAACCTTTTGGTTATCTGTCCTCACCATAAAATTGCTACGCCACCATCAATCACCATCACCACCACTAGACTATGATAACTAATTAATACTGGGTTTGACACTATTTTGCTTCGGATTAATGGGCGCCAGAGGTTGGAAAATTGAACCTCTAAACATATTTCTTATGCCTTAATAAACGTTTTAATTATTAAAAATAAGTGGTACAGTCTAGTTGTTATCATAGTATGTAGTATATAAGGTGATAAAAAATAAAGTAATACATAATTTAACGTGTAGTTTAAGACAATGTAAGATGTTGAATGGTAATACATACAAATAATTATCGTTAGATATATTTTTATTTTATATAATATGTAATAAAATAATTAAATGACAATATTTAAATACATCCTTTAATCAAGGGGTGGAGCAACCCATCTCACAAAAGTAGAATAAGGGGGTGCTGTGGCTGACCCTTGCAACCAAACCAGTTGCTACTCCAACAGATATGTCAGTTCCAAACCGGGCACTAATGGGGTGTTTGGTTGCATGATAATAGAGGTTTTAATTTTAATTTTTAAAAATTGTAAGAAAACTCGTTAAAAGAGGTGTTTGGCAACCATGACAAATTTATATTTTGAAAGTGATTTTCTTCTTGAACAAAAAAAGAGGATCTCACCTCTTTCTTTTTTCTTATGATCCCCCACTTTGTTTGGTCATGAATGGTTGCAACTTTTTTTTTTATCACATCCCTCCAAACATGATAATTTTATGTCATGAGATGGTTCACTTTTTATTTTAATATAATTTTTTATCGTGAAAGTGTACAAAAAATTATCATGCAACCAAACACCCCATAAGTATTTAGGCACATAGTTACGTCCTCTTCTTTATATGTTTGTTCAACTCCCTAAATTTATTGTGGTTATTCTGATGCTCCAACTCTTTATTTTATTTGGGTTTTGCTCCCCATGTTCCATAAATTGACATTTTGCACTAATTTAACAAGTCAACGGCGAGATGAGGTGTTTGACTTGGTGAGGAGGGCGGGCAAGTGGGTGGTTGGGCACGGGTGGGGGTTGTCATCCTAGCGCATGCTTAATATTAGATATGATCAAAACATATATATATATATTAAAAGTAGTAGCATATTAAATTAAATACCAGCTAAGCAGGCCCATGGCCGGTACGAAGAGCCCACAAGAACGAGGGACCGAGTTAGAACGGACTCGGTCATACGGCGGGTCGAGCAACAGGGGGGCACGTACGCGTCCGGACTCGGGACAGCGCGGCCGGGTTGCATCTCGCTTGACTCTTTCTCTCCCCCCCGCTCACCGCGTCCTTCCGGCGGCCGTGTCAAAGGCGAAGACTTCGTCCGGCAGCGTCGCCAGCAGCACGTAAAGAGCGCCGTCTCGTCGACGAGAACTCGGAACAGCAGCGGCGCAGCGCCGTAAACAAGGCCGGGGGGGCGAGGGAAGTCAGAAAGGCGTGATCTTTCTTGGAACCGGTCGCGGGCTTTCCCGGAACGACCCGGGCGGGGAGGAGCCGACTGCTGAGCTGCCAAGCGCGTATGTTCTGGTATTTGGGTGCCTTCGCGATCATATATACTGACTTACTGAGAGCGAGGAGTGCAAGATAAGGTCTTGCAGGAAGGAGTAGAGAGAGGGAGAGGGGGGGGGTGTTGCTCTCCCGCATTTGTTGTCTCCTCAATCCCGCTTATTTTTTTGTGGTCGGAGGAGGCCGACGTGATAAAGAGTGGAGGGAGTGTCGAGGGCGGTTATCTTCAAAGATAGAGCTGTTTTGTGTTGTCTGTGCGAAGGAAGGCGAGAGGGAGCCAGAGAGGAGCCCCTTCAGAAAGTCTATAATTGGGAGGGGGCCGGAAGGAGTAGGAACAAATACCTGCCGGCTGCTATTCTCTGTCACAACGCAATAAAAGAAGAAGGGGGCTCAGCAACCCTCCCCTTCCTCCAGACGGGGAGCGGCAGCAAGGGGGGATCCAGCCTGGTATCGCCGTCTAGGGTCGCCGAGGAACAATCGTCCGATCTGGGTTTAGGCTCCCCCTCCCCTCGCCTCGCCTCGCCTCGTCGTCCCCCCTCGCTTCCCTTTTTCCATCCAGGAGGAAGGAGGAGAGGAGGAGAGGAGGAGAGGAGGAGGAGGGCAAAAGGAGGATCTTTTCTCTATTATTTCTTCCACATCCCTCAAGGAGGAGGGGTGAGCGGACTCTTCTGGTCCCATGGCGCCCGAGGCAGGAGGAGGATACTACTACAATTCGAAGAAGGTGGACGACGCCTGCGAGGGCGTCTGCGGGCAGGTAACACGTCTGTCTGAACCTTAGTTTGTTCTCCTCTGGATACGTCCATAATTTGCCCCTTCGTGTCCGAATAATTCCTCCCTGTATGCTTGTATGTGGACATCTATGTCCCTTGAAAGCTCATGTTGAATGCCAGTATTTTGGAACTCAATTTGTTCTTAAGTTCATCTAGACATGTAGACATTGCGCGTGGAAATTATTTTCTTATCGTTTGAGAGGTTGTATAATTTCATATGGTTTTGATCTGATAGATACGTATAGATGTTCAAAGATAGACATATTTGCCACAGCGATAATTGGTGATAGTGTCGATTGATAGATACATGAACATAACTATTTTCCTACAACCGCTGGAAACTTAGCATAAAGTAACTTGATTTTGTTTTCATTTTTTTGTCACAGAGACATTTAATTGGGATTTCTTCTTTTTGTGTAAAAAATCGAATTCGTGACAATATTTGCATTCTTCATACAGTGACCTCTTCTCATTTAAAGCAACTTAGGTTGACTCAAGAAAGGCTTTTTGAAGTTATGACATATTTCAAAATTTCTACCATGGCTTCATTTGTATTCAAAGTTAGATTTTGACAATTTCCTCGGGGCTTTTTTTTGAGAGTTGGGCCTGCCACCCACACCTTCTGATCTTTCCCTATGATCAGGTTGTGGGATGTGTCACGTGCTGTTTTGACATCCTGGGCTGTTCTTTACTTCTGTGCATTCGGAACACAATTTTTTTACACATTTGGCTTTTTTCACAAATTATTGTTATAGCTTTACTCAGTCAAATGCACAACATGGTAACTTTGCTTATAGGCAGTACATCGTTATCTTGCTCTGGAAGTACACAGTTTCCTATTTATAATTGCCTTGGATGACTTGAATCCTCTGTTCTTATGCTTATTTGATACCTTGAAGGATACAATCTTTCTGTTTGCTGCTAATCTTTTGAGATGTCTGATAGACTTCCTCAATTGTTTAATTAAAGTCATTTTCATCTTTGTCTTGGCAGGGTTCCAGGTTATCACTTAGTTTGTCAAGGATACGATGTGTTTTCCGTGGCATCGAGCTCAAGGCCATCATCCTACTTTTTGTTCTAGTACCTACTTGCTTATTTGGCATCTACCTACATGGGCAAAAGATAACATATTTCCTTCGACCACTGTGGCAAAGACCACCCAGACCATTCAACATGATTCCACATTACTATGATGAGAATATTCCTATGAAGGACCAGTGCAGGCTCCATGGATGGGGAATCAGGGAGACACCGAGGCGGGTCTTCGATGCTGTGCTGTTCAACAATGAAGTGGACATGCTCGCTGTCCGCTGGAATGAGCTGCTGCCCCATGTCTCAGAGTTTGTTCTACTTGAGTCAAACTCTACATTTACTGCCATAAAGAAGCCACTCTTTTTTGCCCGGAATAGAGATAAGTTCAAGTTTGTGGAATCCAGATTGACATATGGTACAGTTGGTGGCCGATTTGTGAAGGGGGAGAATCCATTTGTTGAGGAATCTTACCAGCGTGTGGCCTTGGATCAGCTTATACGTCTTGCAGGCATCACAGATGATGACTTGTTGATTATGTCCGATGTAGATGAGATTCCAAGTGGGCACACCATCAATCTTCTAAGGTGGTGCGACGATATCCCCGAGAAGCTTCATCTTCAACTTCGGAACTACCTATACTCCTTCGAGTTCTTCTTGGATGACAAGAGCTGGAGGGCTTCTGTCCATAGGTATAGAGCTGGTCAGACAAGGTATGCACATTACCGTCAGACAGATGACTTGTTATCAGATGCAGGATGGCACTGCAGCTTCTGCTTTCGCCGCATAAGCGAGTTCATCTTCAAGATGAAAGCTTACAGCCACGTAGACAGAATAAGGTTCTCTTACTACCTAAAACCATCAAGGATTCAAGATGTTATATGTCAAGGTGCAGACTTGTTTGACATGCTCCCAGAAGAGTACACATTTAAGGAAATAATTGGTAAATTGGGGCCTATACCCCATTCATATTCAGCAGTCCATCTGCCTGGATACATAATCCAGAACCCGGATGAGTACAGATTCCTTCTTCCCGGGAATTGCAAGAGGGAAAGTGGCTGACTGCTAATGGCCATTAGATCTGAGGCAGTCCGAGGTTGTACTGGCCTGCAGCGCATGGTCGGATGATTTTTCTCCGGCAGGTGGACATCTGTTGGCTAATTTCTGTGATTGGATTTGTACTGTTACAGTTGATGGCCTTTGGGTTTCTTAGTCTGATTCGAGGCCATTTATCTTTGACTGGGAACCTTTGGTGGCTTACCATAGGAAGTGTGGCTTGTCTCTCCCAACTTGCTGGACCCCTTGAAAATTGATTCTTTTACCCAAGAAGACTGAGTTGTGCAGTCTGGAGATTCCATTGATAGGGATTTTGTACTCACTTCCGTCCGCCCGCCATCATGTTTGGTTATCAATGGCTCAGACCATTGGATCATCCATGAGCCTAAAGCCCCTTCATGGTGTTGATTTACATGATGCATGGCTATAGTTCTGATTAGTTGTTACAAGATACTGCTTGCTGCACTGTAATTTTTGCTGATATGTAAAAGTGCACCTCATTTTCTCCATCAACGTATTTGATTGTAGCGTTTTTTCTGAATACTTGCCTTTCATAGAATGCCAATCCGACTTGATCCGATCAGATTTTCAATGTCATTTTTTTTTAATTTTCTCCAAGCATGAAATCTGGCTTTTGATTTGTGTGCAAGTGCGCATGCCTTGTCTACCAGACTATAATCCGAGCTACATGCGATCCCATGAGAACGCATTTGAATCCTCAAGACATCTACACACTTGAGATGATGTATTTTCTTGCGGAATCAAGAATTACAACCAATGTTTTAATCTGGTTAATCTACTGCGTGAAATATTTAGAATGTTTGGCTAAGGGGGTTGTTTGTTTTGGCTTAATTAATGTCTACCGCCTACATTGGTCGGTAGTTAGACAGTTAGACCGGTTGGTAAGACATCTAAGGGGCTATTTTGATTATGCTGAATAAAGATGTGATGTCTAATTCGATCAGGCTTCGAAGATGGTTTGGTTGAATCTCCTAACCATGCTCTAAATACAGCTCTTAAATCTGAAAATATCTCTTAAAAATAGGTGAAATGAAATCGTTTTTTATTTAGATGTTAATGGGGTGTTTGGTTGCATGATAATTGAGGTTTTTATTTTAATTTTTAAAAATGGTAAGAAAACTTGTTAAAAGAGGTGTTTGACAACCATGACAATTTTATGTTTTGAAAGTGATTTTCTTCTTAAACAAAAAAAGAGGGTCTCACCTCTTTCTTTTTTCTTGTGGTCCCCCACTTTATTTGGTCATGTGCGGTGGTTACTCCTTTTTATAATCACATCCCTCCAAACATGATAATTTTATGTCATGAGTTGGTTTACTTTTTATTTTAATACAATTTTTAAAATTATCATGCAACCAAACACCCCATAAGCGTCTGTTGGCCGTATCTCATCTTGTTTCAAGGTGAAACCGTCCTATTCTCATTGTTAGCATCTTAATCAAATTAAGTGCTTAATTTTATCTATGAGGTAATTGGGCACATGAAACGAAGATTTTATGTTTTCATATTAAGCCAAATTAAATGGTACCTAACTCTGATTAGGTCAAAAGATAGACAGTCCGTGCTATTCGGTAAAACATCTGAATTCACGCGTACACGATAAAATTTTCTTTATAAATTACTTAAATTTAAGTAGTTCACCGTATCTCTTTATTTTCAAAAGCATAAAATTATCGTGTTTAGAGGAATGTGTTGACAAAAAGGAGTTACTATCCTTCGTGATCAAATAAAGTGGAAGACCATACGAAAAAAGGAAAAAGTGAGATCTTCTTTTTTTGTTAAAGAATAAAATCACTTTCAAAACATAAAATTGCCAAAATTGTCAAACACTTCTTCTAACAAATTTTCTTACAATTTTTAAAAATTAAAATAAAAATCTTCATTACCATACAACCAAACATCCCATGAAGTTGTGTCCAACAAAGTAGAAGCAGATGTTTCACTCGGTCTCAGCCCAAGCAAACGACACTTAAATAATCATTTTCCGGACTCATCTGTGGTGTCCACCATCCCATACCAGCAGGGTTACATCACGACGGAGTTCTTATCTCTACTATTCGACCATTCGAGTATTTAAATAGGTTAGTCGATTTATGACTATGTTTGACTTTGTTGGAAAAAATAACTTCCAACCGAATTTTAGTGCCTTTTATTATGGTTATGTGTCTGTTGTCTTTTAGATGTGTCGTCGTAGTTTTATTTGTAGTATTGTATTTGTATTCTCATGCGATATGAATATAACTGCGTCGCTTGTTCAAAAAAAAAAAAATTTACACAGCGTACGAATAACCCTGCCGCGTAGCGAACGGCCAAGTCCACTTGCCGACTTGTTCTAATCATTATAGCCGGCGTTCATTCGACGGTGCCGGCGGCGAAGACGGTCGTTTTCATCTTCAAACGCGGTTGACCATGGCCCCACGTGATATTATATACATTTAAGATTCCAGCTCCAGCGGTGGGCAAGGAGTCAACGACGCCCCCGAGACGGCAGTGCTTTGCTGGGCCTCAAGAACTGGTGGTTGATAAGAATATTTTTCAAAGATAATTTCTTACGAGGCGGTTTGGTTGTACGATAATTTTTATGTACTTTTGGGATACAAAATTATATTAAAATAAAAAGAGAACACACGAGATTATCATGTTTGGAAAGATGCGATAAAAAAAGAGCAACTATCGTTCATGACAAAACAAAGTGAAGGACCACATGAAAAAAAGAAAGTGGTGAATTCTCTTTTTCTATTTAAGAAGAAAATCACTTTCAAAATATAAAATTATCATAGAGCAGTTCTTTTCATTATCGTACAACCAAACACCCTGTTAGATTTTTTTTCCTTGTGATCCCTCGGTATTTTTAGCGTTTTTGGGGTTGGGATGGGAGTACCAAAATTCTCGGAAAGTCATGGATACGAATTAGAAAAAAAATTCCTTATTTTCCGAACATAATACAGTTGGTATTCTGGTGTCTTCGGTCTGTCCGAAAATTTTGAAGATTTCTGACAACAACATCCGGCTAAGTGCAACCAAATACGTCCGTGATATAAAGTCTCCACTTTTTCTTTTTCTTTTCTCGTTATAACGACTTACGGGGCGTTTGATTGTATTTTATTTTTTAATAACTTTACGACAAAAAAATATTACAACTACAAGCATGACAATTTTTAAAAGCGAAAACACGACAACTATACAAAAATGTTGTAATTTAAAAAATGACAAGAGACGGTTCGATAACATTTTAAATTAAATATCCATAAGTTTTTTAAATATAAATAATAAATAAATTTTTCAAAGGTTCAGGGGGCCATGTAAAGGGTTAGTAACATACGGAGAGGGTTAGTAACTTCGGAAAATTGGTTTAAGGGGGCCATGTAAAGGGTTAGTAACATACGGAGAGGGTTAGTAAGTTCTGAAAAATAGCTTTAGGGGGCCATGTAAAGGGTTAGTAACATATGGAGAGGGTTAGTAACCTTTGAAAAATGGGTTCAGGGGGCCATGTAAAGGGTTAGTAACATTTGGAGAGGGTTAGTAACTTCCGAAAAATGGATTCAGGGGGCTATGTAAAGGGTTAGTAACATACGTAAAGGGTTAGTATGTTCTGAAAAATGGGTTCAGGGGGCCATGTAAAGGGTTGGTAACATACGGAGAGGGTTAGTAAGTTCTGAAAAATGGGTTCAGGGGGCCATGTAAAGGGTTAGTAACATACGGAGAGGGTTAGTATGTTCTAAAAAATGAGTTCAGGGGGCCATGTAAAGGGTTAGTAACATACAGAGAGGGTTAGTAAGTTCTGAAAAATGACTTTAGGGGGCCATGTAAAGAGTTAGTAACATATAGAGAGGGTTAGTAACCTCTGAAAATGGGTTCAGGGGGCCATGTAAAGGGTTAGTAACATATGGAGAGGGTTAGTATGTTCTGAAAAATGAGTTCAGGGGGCCATGTAAAGGGTTAGTAACATACGGAGAGGGTTAGTAAGTTCTGAAAAATGGCTTTAGGGGGCCATGTAAAGGGTTAGTAACATACGGAGAGGGTTAGTAAGTTCTGAAAAATGGGTTCAGGGGGCCATGTAAAGGGTTAGTAACATACGGAGAGGGTTAGTAAGTTCTGAAAAATGGGTTCAGGGGGCTATGTAAAGGGTTAGTAACATATGAAGATGGTTAGTAACTTCAGAAAAATGGGTTCAGAGGGCCATGTAAAGGGTTAATAACATACGGAGAGGGTTAGTAAGTTCTGAAAAATGGCTTTAGGGGGGCATGTAAAGGGTTAGTAACATATGGAGAGGGTTAGTAACCTCTGAAAAATGGGTTCAGGGGGCCATGTAAAGGGTTAGTAACATATGGAGAGGGTTAGTAACTTCCGAAAAATGGGTTCAGGGAGCTATGTAAAGGGTTAGTAACATATGGAAAGGGTTAGTAACTTCTGAAAAATAGGTTGAGAGGGCTATGTAAAGGGTTAATATTAAATATTAATTTTTATTTAAAAATTTATTAATAATTCACATATAATTAGTGAATTTTGATATAATATTTTAAAACTTTATTTTTATCAATTTATCAATTTATATATTATATTAGTTATGACTTATTTGATATATTAGATATATATTTATATTGACCTAATAAGTAGACATATTAGATATTTCGTATGGGTGAAAATAAAGAACTGCAGACATATTTTATGAAAAAAATCGGATAGAATGTAATTTTTTCTTTTGCAAAGAGTGCCGAGATAAAATTATGTTAGCTATGTCTAACCATTTTATTTATTTAACAATATAATATTAAATAGTGATTTTATAATAATAATATTTAATTCCTAAATAAGCTCAATCATGCATATAGTTTGATTTTCTCCATTAAATTCTCTTTCACTAAGAAGGGAAACGTAGCTACTGTCATATAAAAATAAATAAAATTTATTCAGAAATAGAACTGTCACCTGCCAGGGTAGTCAAGAAAGAGAAAGCAGTTCAGGTGAGACAGCGTGCGCTACTTTACATTGAATTTGTTAATCACATCATCATTAATGATGAGGCCACGGAAGGATAACAGGCGTGAGAAACGGCACCGTTAATGGGTTGACTACCGTTCGACAGCCGTCTGGTGCATTTATCCAGACAAAACGTGGCCTCACGCGGTTGGTGACTGAGGGGCTCGCCTCAGGAGGGGTCCTGAGGCGATCCGAACTCCTCACGGAGCTATCGGACTCTCAATGGGTAGAAAAGGGAAATTAAAATAAATGACGGTAAGTTAACGGGATAACTAACAGATTAGGTTTTTGATTAAATATATTTAGTTGATTGGATTTTTCGTAGAGAAATTTTGGTTCGTGAGTTTTTCATAATACTCATTTTAATAAGTGGGCCTCTAATTAACTTTCCCATTTTTTTCTCGAAGGCAGGAATTATTTTTGGAGTATTTAATAGGAGGCCCAGTTTACAAATCTCACTTTAACGGAAGATCCAGTGCTCAAATTATTGTAATAAAAAATTTTGTTTGGGAAATAGTTAAAACTTCAGCCTCACTACGGATGGTTACCGTTAATGAGGGTAGGAAAAAGACTCTTTTGCCCATCCGGTAGATCTTTGATGTTAATGTGGTAAAAATTAAAAAAAATAGAAAAATTGTAAAATATATAAAAATATATTTAAGAAAAATTGTAAAATATCAAATCATGCAAACGTTTGAAGCACAATACCCTGGTTGTGGCTGGAGCCTTTCCTCTGATGGTATGAAACCTGCAGGTAACAAGCCTTAAGACGTGCTTTTAGTGGATCGAAAATACAGTGGATCGTAAGAACGCCAAGATTTGATACTTCTATTTCATCGAGAGCTCAGAAGAATGTTTGGAATCAAACACTCTTGGAGACCTGAGATCCAAAAATGGGTAGGCAGCAAATCTGAAAAAGGGGAGAATGAGTTGGACAAACAAAGTGCAATTTACCATGGCTTTGGTCTTCGAATAGAAGGAGCCCACGAAATTGGGGGATCTTCCTGGTTGAAGACGATGCCAGATGCAAGGGGTGAGCGTCGTCGTATTCTAATGGGATGTTTGGTTGCGTGATACTGGAGATTTTTATTTTAATTTTAAGAAAATATAAGAAAACTTGTTAAAAGAGGTGGTTAGCAATCTTGACAATTTTTATGTTCCGAAAGTGATTTTCTTCTTAAACAAAAAAATAGGGTCTCACCTCTTTCTTTTTTCTTGTGGTCCCTTGCTTTGTTTGGTCATGAACGATAATTACTTTTTTTTTGTTATCACATCCCTCCAAACATGATAATTTTATGTCATGAGTTCGTTCATTTTTTATTTTAATATAATTTTTTATCATGAAAGTGTACAAAAATTTATCATGCAACCAAACATCCCATAAGATGTGAGACCCTTTTTTTGTCTAAGAAGAAAATTATTTTCAAAACATAAAATTGTGATGGTTGCCAAACATCACTTTTAACCAGTTTTCTTATAATTTTTAAAAATTAAAATAAAAGACTCTATTATCATGTAACCAAACACCCTATTATTGTGAAATCAAATACCTTATCAAGGTATAAAAATATGCTATTTAATGAGCTGTACGATAAGACCACAGTTTTTTGGGACTGATTTCACAGTGGTTTAATCTATATTGAGACGGTGTAATTTGGGGTGTAAATAGATTGGTTAGATTTAGTTTCGACTCATTTTTTTGAAATTGGAATCGAACCAAAAATTAAATTGAATCAAATCGAACCGATTTAGTTGAATTGAAATTGATTTTTGATTTGGTTCATCAGTTTAAATAAATTTTTTTTAGTTATACTAAGTAATTAAAGTTAACACAAAAATTAATACTTATTTGTTATAAATAATTATATTTTATATTAATTAACTTAAAATTTTAATAATATATATTTAAAGTTGATATGATATATATTTAAAAATAATATATATTATATTTATAGTAGATCAAACCAAGTCAACCAGTTTATCAATTCAATTTAATTTGGAGAGGTGTCGAATCAGATCAAATCGATAAAACAATTATTGATTTGGTTCAATAAACCTAACATACTCTTGAACCAAACCGAACTAATAAGACCGATTTGGTTCAGTTCGAGTTACCAATTCGCCAGCTTTTTCTTTCGGCCTTCATTGTAATTAGCTTTTACTATTTCATAATGATATTGTCATGAAAAACTTAGGAATAAAAACCTCAAAATTAGTAGCAACTGCAGTATTAAGAACCTCAAATGTTGAAAACGCAAGGCCTCTGGGGAGCTACTATGAATCATTTATACATAAATAATTTCTGATGCCACTCTTTCGTTTCACATACATAACTTATGTGCGTCTCTGTTGTACATGATCAAGGAAGTCTATAATTAGGTGTGTCAAGTGGGCTGGCCAGCCCGCCAGAAAGCCCTCCACGGGCTGGGCTTAAGCCCGGTAGAGAAAGTCGCAGTGTTAATTGAAAAAATTAATACTCTTGGCGGATCTGACGGGCCAAGCCCGTTGAGCCCACGAGCGTGAGTCTGCATGTCAGGACAAATGAGGCTCTTATCTCTCTCCCTCGCTCCTTCTAACATCGCAGCCCCCAGCCGATTTCTCTCTCTTTCTCTCCTTCCAGCGCAGCACCCCCGCTAGTCATGTATTGTATGGAAATTATATTCGTATATAATTTGATTAAAATTTTTAAAAAAACGACTGTCAAATATTTGGAAATTTTTTGAGTTCCGTATAGGGGTGGTGTCAATGGGCCCGGCCTGGGGTCAGCCCGTTTACGGTTCAGTCTAAAATATTTTGGCCCGGTCCGATCTGGCCTATACTACATTGTTGGCCCGACCCGATCCGACTCACAAAAATTATTAACTTAGTCCGACCCGATCCAACTTTAAATTTTACAAATAAATATTTATTAAAGATGATAATTTTAATTATTTAAGATAAAATTATTAAATTGTAGTAATTTAATTAAAATGATCTTAAATAAAAGTTTTATATTTAAGTCCACTGAAAATCACATCAAAGATAATCACTCTTCTTATATATTTTTTCTTTTATGTTGATCTAAATAGACCTTTCGATAAATACAATGAATAAATTTATACATATGTTATGTTTATTTTAATATTTGTTTTTAATCATATTTTAACTGATATATTAATTATAAATAGTTAAACTACTTTAATAGTTACATATTATTATTATAAAATTAATCTAGAATGATAAATATATAATTAATAACCATAAATAAAATAACTAAGTTCTGACATATTAGCTATACTATTTAGCCAATTGCACAAAAAATAGCTACGATCGATTTCGGATAATATTTATATTTTTCAATTTTTTTGGAAATTTGTGAAATTTATTGGCTTTTACATGTAAAACAAGATAGATATGAATTTGTGAAAAATTTATCTTTGGTTAGATTTGTCATATTTTAATGTCCTGGTCTCTTTTAAATCACTCGACAATTTTTAGATATTTTAGGATAAAAGATATATTTTGACTCATGCTGCCAAAATTTGGATACTCATTTCACCAAAACTATTAATTTATAGTATGCATATTTTAGATTTCATGTTGTAATATTATTTTGTCAAATGTACGCATAAATTATATTACAAGTAAATACCAAATATGCTCATAATGTTTTTTTTTAAATGATAAGGCTAGTTGAATGAGTAAGCGCACATATCAGGTGTTGACTCAAAATTTATTTATTTAAAATTTAATAAATATTTGAAACAGACTATTTGGCCCATTGGGCTATAAATGGGCTTTTGTGGCCCGTTGGGCTTTGAGTCCATTTACATAACTCAAAAAGACCTTGGGCTGGGCTTGGGCTTCTTACATGTGGGTTAAGTTGGGTTTAGGCCGGGCCAGCCCAAGCCCGCCCACTTGACACCCCTGTCTATAATAACTTGGCATATACACATAGATTCTAATTATTGGAATCTCATAGAAGATTTCGTCTATACAAATTTAGCTTCAACTTATCTGTTGGACCATGTTACTCCTATTTTGTTTCAAATTATGTCAAGTTTATTTTATGAAGTCTAGTTTGTAATACATGTATCAGATTATGATATTTATCTGTTATTTTTAAGAAAATTTACAAGAGACCCCAATTGTCATGAAACACTTTAAAAGGAGGTCCAGTGTTAGAAAATCTTTAATGCAAGGCCCAAACTTTGTAATTCATAAAACTTCCTTCCAATTTCATGAAGGCATTGTTAAACTTTTCTGAATTGACCCGTTTGCCCTTCGTAGGATCACATCTCGGTCAATTGCATGTGTACCCAGTGCTTTTACCTATCTATTATTCGATATATAAGAATTAGATGTGTGGTTTGAACAAATCAAAGGAGAAGATGTCATTGTGTTGTGGTGTTGCGGAAAACCCGGCGATCGATCACCCACGGAGCAAGACGCACACACCACAAAGACAACGAGATCTCGGAGAAGTCGAACTCCACTAAACCGCAGACGTGCAACCTCTTCCCCGGTGGCTCCCTCGACACTCGACATCCCGAATGAGCCACCGGCCTGGGCTATTTATAGGGAAAACAACCCAGGAAACCCATCCCGACTAGGACTCTCCTAGTCCCTATCCAGAGTCCTGATAGACTTAGGATAGCCCGATGCCTATCCGGTTAACAACCACCGGATCCTTATCCCCACTTGGGGATTAACCCACATACGTAACCTGTTAGTTACGTAACATTCTCCACCTTGGGTTAACTCCACAAGTGTCCGTCCGTCCGCCAGCTCCACCAGCATGGCCTGCACCAAGACCAGGTGCCCGCACAGCTTGATTCCGCTGCACGCCCCGACATGGCCCCTCCTCTCTCGATTGACACGAGAGATATCGACCACCGTCGTTGGAAGCGAACGTTACATGCTTCCTCCGCGCTCCACCTTCAGCAGATATTGTCCTCCGCTGAACCGTACTACTCACCAGGGAATTTGTAGCTACACCGGTGTCAACCCTCCCTACGAGCCTGTACAAACCTTTCGTCAGCAGCCCCTTTAGCATGGTCCGTGCTCCTCTACAGACCCTGAGAGCTCCACCTTCAAGAGTGCATCGGTATCCTCTTGAACACATGGCTCTCAGTGAGATCAGGTTCTTCTTCAGATCTGGCACATGTCGGACCTCCACGAGCTTTCGCACCTTTACATCAAACATGTGTATCCTCACGGATCCGATACCAGCAACCGAGCAACATGCTCCATTTGCCAATCGGACCAAGTCATCTTTGCATGCTTGATGCCTGTGAAACATCGTCCTGTCCGAGCATACATGAAATGAGCAGCCAGAATCTAAGACCCAACCTGAATCTCTCTCTCCTGCAGATGTCGTACAGAGGACGTCATCCACGTCCTCCTCTCTATCCTCTGCTGTTGACGCCTCTGCCTTCTCCAACTTTGCCTCCTGCAGCCGTTCGCTCTTCTTACGCTGTGGGCATTCCCGCTTGAAGTGACCTTCCTCGTCGCAATAGTAGCACCTACGACCCCGAGTTTTGGATCGTCCTTTGTCATCTCTGATAGAAATGTATGCCCTACAAGCCAATCATATATGATATGATTCGACATTTCTAGGAATATCTCATTCAATTAAACAGGCAAAACTTCGTTACTAGCTTTTATTAGAAGCGTATATCGTAATGAAGTCCTTAATCACATGCAATGATGATTGAATCATGATGAGATCATGATAATGAGATCGATCATCTAGAGGTATGTGATATAAATGTTCCTAGTCATAGGATCCTTGAGACGGGACATCAAGAATCCGGATAGACTAGTGTGTGTAATGTCTTCTCATATGATGAGAATGACCGATCTCATTGGTCATCAGTGTGGGGACACTGAGATACACACACTGGTGCTCATTAGTGGAATGAGTTCATTGAACTGACCAATTTAGGAAAACCTGATCGGTATCTTACCGAACTGTCTATCAGGTTATTCTTACATCTCAATAGCACGGTTGAATCTTTGACCTGAGTCGCCAAAGATGTCTTTCCAGGCGTACTATGTACTTTGACTATTGGTGATGGATCACTTAGTATTGTGGTCCTATATAGTTAATGGATTGGGTATATGGGAAACCTGGTGGAGGCAATTGAGCGGACAATAGGGGATCGTTCACTCTCGGTAGGAGAGAGAGAATGTCCTATGGATAGTACTCTAAATCTTTGGCCAAGGTAGATAGGATAATTGGAAAAGGAGTTTTCCAGTTGATCCATTCATGAGTACAAGATTTCATAGTGTTGGAATACTTAGGGGTTGACAGTCAGTGCCGAACCCCTGACCGACCAGGACATTGTATGAACGAGGATTTAAATCCGTGTGGTAATTGATGATGGAAAGGTTCAATGGATGTTATTTAACTCCCCAAAGTCATTTGAGATCATAGGATGTGGCTTGTACCCTTTATGATCAGAAAGCCGTAAAAACTGTTATCGGATAACGGTTTTGATTTAATTTAAAGGAATTGTTCTTTTAAATTAATTAAGGCTTCAACCAAATTGACTATTGGGCCTAGTGGGTCACACACAATAGATCTGGTCAATAAGATGAGGGCATGGACGCAATTTTATAGAAGTTTTGGGTTTTTGTGAAAAATTCCATCTTCTATATATAAATGGCTTATGAAGCCAAACCCTAACAAGCCATAGGGCTGGAGCACGTCCCAAGCCTCCTCTCTCCCTCCTCTCTCCTCTAGAAGGCGATCTCCCATGGTCAAGCTTGGATGCGGAAGGTTTACGGAGGCCGAAGGAAGAGAGAACTCGTCTATTGAAGCAGATCGTGTGGATACCGCTAGAGACCGGACACTTGAACGGTTTTCAGCAAGGAGGAACGTCCTCTCTTCATCCATGGTGTGGGATTTGAGAAATCCCATGAGGTACTCTCGTTCTAGTTCATATTCTGTTCCCGGATTTACTCGTTCGGCATCGATCAAGGCAAAGATCGTGGTTTTATGGAATCAAAATTTTTCCGCTGTCATGTATTGATTCCTTACAGTGGTATCAGAGCCCGGTTGAAGCCTTGGTCGAAGTTGAATCGAAATTGGCTTGATTTCATGTGATTTCTTGCTTTCCCGAAACTGCATACAGAGCTGTTTTGATTTGATCACCACAGTTTTTATGAGATACTAAACTGTGTGTAGTTAGATTCATTGGATTCTAGTGGATGAGATATTTCCAATGCTGCAAACCTCATGAATTTTTGCCTTCCGGAGAGTCCGTAATGAGTTCGGAAAGTTACTAAGATGATCATATCCGAAAATCCGGCCGAAATTGGGGGAGTTGATGAACTTACCTATTTGGACTCAAATACCTCAGTCTAATGACGTAGGAAGATAGGAAATTAAGTTTCCTAGAGTTTCCATAAGTTATTGGACACTCAACGGCCCTTGGAGGTGCCGGATTTGAGAGGGATTTGCGTTTTGGTTTAATTGCGGCCGTGGCATCTTCCTGCTAGAACTGCGCGTTGGATAGAATTTTTCATGAGATGAAACTTCTATAGATAGAATCCTTATTTTTCAAGGATTCCAACGCATATTTTTTCGGATTTTTCGGACACCGTTTGACCCCCCAAATCTGGCCCGAAAGTCGGCGATTTTATAGGGTTTTCGCGCATCCGCCCCGCCTTTATCGGGCGAAGAAGACGCTGTATCCGGATCGGATCCGGACCCGCCAGCGGCGGGGGTACGCGGCAGCTGCACAGCGCACCGGGGGTGGGGTACGTGGCCGCACTATGCTGGCCCCGGAGCCCGCGGCGGCGCACGCGGGCGCGCGACGCGCGGCACGCGGCCGCCGGCGGCTCGGCGCACCCGGGGGGTACGTGGCCGGCGCTGACTGGCCGGCGCAATGCGCCGCCAGTAAATTAATTCGAAAATGATTTTTAAATTGTTTAAAATTCATTTTTGATCCGAAAAATTGCCAGAAAATTCCAGAAAAATTCTGAAAAATTGTATAATTTATTTAATGAGTTATTAAAGTGTTTAATGACTTATTAAATAGAGTTTTACTATTTTGTCATTGAATTCTACTATTTTGATTTTAAAATTGTTTTAAGATCAAAATTAATGAAATTAATGATTATATAAGTTCTGAGAAATTATTTAATAAGTTTTTAAAATTTTTATGAACCTGTTAAATTGTTTTGGACTTTGGTTGCCATAGAATCATTTTATAAATGATTTTAAAATTGTTTTAAGATCTTTATTGATTAAATTAGTGTTCAAATAAATTCTGAAAAATATGATTTTGAAGAATTATGATTTGGACATTAATTTAATGCTCTGAGAAATTTTGGAAAAGCATGAATCATCTGAATATTTTATATTGCTTGTCTTATGCATGTAAATTGTTTATATGTGCATTTCATGTTATTTGTTTTATGAAAATTCGACAAGAATGAAATTTGGAATTTCAAAATTACAGTATATAATTTTATGATGGTATATATGATATATCTCATATAATTATCACGTATGCGCTCTATGTTCATGTGATGAATGTTACTGTGTGTATGGAGGTGATCATGGACTTAAATATGCTTTGCTTTTGATTGCTTGGTTAATTAAGTTGGTTATGTTATTAAATGGGGCCTGCGTGTGCCTCCTCTCTCTCTATACAATCTGATTGTACATTCTACCTCGCCTCATTTGTGTACTCCCCTTGGTTAAAACCAAGGTTTCTTATTATGAGTTGTACATTTGTGGGTCTATGTACCCTTTAGCTGCTTGTAATGGTTAGAAGCCGGCTCGTGGTAGAATGGAGAGCGGGACCACTTGGAGAAGCACCCTTCTGAAGTGGGAGCATGCCAACTCAAGCTTATGAAGCAAGGAATTGCACCTATAGGGGTGCCTTAGGTGTATGCTTAGGGTTAAGTCCATGATCACCTATGTTTTAATGCATATTTGATATATGGTGTGTGCTACAGATTATACCTTAAATATATGATATTCCAAAGGTATATTAATATTTATATGTAGCACCTATGTTGATGAGACTAAAATAAAATCCCTCCTCATTCTAATTAGGTCGATAAAAGTGAGACATTAAGAATGACTCACGTAGCCTTCCGTTGTTATGGTCTTGATGAGCCAATCTTAGATTGGATGGGTTTGTTGTGTTTCCCACAAGACTCATTCAGCAAGGGATTGGTGATCATGGCTAAGGCATTTGCCGAACTTTGGGGTGGACCATTGCATGGCCTTGTTGTGTTTCCCACAAGGGCTATGTTAAGAATCCATTCTCATAACGTAACAAGCGGATTTGACCTAACTAGAGTATATAGCTTGTTGTGTTTCCCACAAGGTTATAACTCTAGAGGCTGAATGACTAAGAATTGCATGAGTTGCAATTGGTAATAGTTACCTACCTATTAAGTATGGGATGACTTGTTGTGTTTCCCACAAGGTTATCACCATAAAGTTAGTAGGGTCTTGGTCCCCACTAGGATGTTATCGTGATATCCCGTCTTTGCATAATGAGGGTTATGCAAATTCATCGAAAATTAGTGGGAGTATAAATTAGGATGAAAGACCATATCTTAATTTTAATGAATGTCTGTAATGTTAATATAATTATATCTCTGTTGTAGAATATTATAAACCACCATTAATCTAGCATGCTAGATGCTAAGTATTCTAATGGCTCACACTTCTTATATAGGTTTAGAACTAAGAGAATAGTTCTCATAGTTGACCTATTTACTATCCTACTTGAGAAGTAAGTATCTCCTACACTATCTAATGAAGTGAGAGAAGATAAGATCTTATCTCATTGAAAAGATGTATTAATTGTCGTATATCAGATGTTAGCCTCTATCAGATAAAATTAGTAGTGGCAACATGGATAGATGGATTTGATATCCATCATGGCTCATGGTGATGAGCTAATTAAAGGCGATGAAGAATAATACATCTTGAATACTTCTTATTGGTAAGACCAATAGAAAGAAGTAAGATCATTAGATAGAGATAGATGGTGATAGTTAAAAGTCAAAGAAGTGAGTCAAGATATTATAACCCAAATTTGACATAGCATTCCTCTACTATCATGATGATGGTAAGTAGAAGAAGAAGTGCAAAGTGTATTGCACATAATGCAAAGGTGGAGCTTGAGAAGCTCCATGTATCTATGTCATTAATATTTACTTGTCTTATATACACATTTGATAGTATAAGATACTATGTATGTGTATTCTAGTATAAGATACTAGGGGTGCATGTAATAGTATGAGATACCAGAGATGCATCATATATCTACAAAGAGTTGTAGATAATAGCAAGTAAATGAAGGCTTAAAGAAGATTGTTGACCTACATATGAAATGGTACAAAATGTTGCATCATTACTAGTGAGAGATACAAATTTTCTATAGCCTTCTAGAGTTGTCTTAATTACCCTTCTAAAATAATATTGTTTTCATTTCCTAGTTGAATAAATGGAGATTTATTCTATGGTATGAAAATGACAACTGGTAAAGTGTTTACCAGTAGGAGCATAATAAAGAGTTTATTTATATAAGATATGTATGCTCTTATAATATGTGTGAAAAATCCTCATTAGGCGAAGTAGATTGATATTGATCAATCTATTGTTTAATAGTACGGTCATATTTATAAGAGAAGACTTAAGGAGTACTATTCGGATAGTAACATATAGGTAAATGATTTAGAATCATTAACTATATGTAAGTCTTATCTTATTAAGCAAAATGACCAACTCTTCATTTGTTAGACATGGAGAGAGGGCTAAAGAGTTTATAGAACTCATGCAACTAGATGCATGTTAGCCCATATCTATTAATGATAGAGGATAATATTTCAACTTCATTAATTTTCAAAGATGACTTCTCTAGGTATGGACATATGTACTTTATGAAGTACAAATCCAAAACCTTTGAGAAATTATTTGAGATTAAGAATGAAGAAGAAATATCAATGAAAAGAGTATTAGAACTCTTTGATGTGATCAAAGAGGGGATACTTAAGTAATAATTCACACATAAAGGAAGGATAGTATAATCTAATTTTGATAGACACCTCTTATATATTTTAGCTTAATTGAGCAGCTAAAATGAGAAGCCATATTGTGTAGGACATAATATGGACATTGACAACCTTTGCAAAATTCTTCTTTGTCTGTTTAGGGGTTAGCACTCAATATAGACATTTGATCTTAAATCGGTACCTTTCAAGTCTATTTCAATTATTTCATATTAGATATGGAAAGGGATTAAAGCTTGACCTTAAGCAAGTTAAGGTTTCAGAATGTCTGGCTTGGTAAAGAAGTATAACCCTATCAAGTTGGAATATAAGACTACAAAGTGTTGGCTTGTGGGATATCCTAAGGAAACTTAAGGATATTAATGCCTCCCATAGGGAGAAGGGTATGAGTTGCTCATCTCTCCATATTTCTAGAGGAAGAGTCCCTCATTTAGAAAGACAGTGGGAGCAAGGCATAAATGGAAGGTGTTCCAGTCCCACAATCCATGGACACTTTTATTAAGGTACTAGTTTATATTTACACAAGGGCAAATCATAGATCTTTTCTTATGTCCAATCAACCTAAGAGATATGTGAGACATATCTTTGATGGAAGAAATGAGACATAAGATAAAAGGATAATGATCCTAAGATCTATATTGAAGCAATATGAGATATTGATTCAAAATGGGAGGAAACAATAAAATCCGATATAAACTCTATCTATTCTAATCAAGTTCAGAACTTGATTGATCCACCTAAGGATTTAGTATCTATAGGGTATAAATGGATCACTAAAGAATAGATTGAAGTCTATTAGAAGGTAGAGACCTTCAAAGTAAGAATAGTTAAAAGGGATATCATTTATGTCAAATAGTTGACTATGATAAGACCTTTTACCTATGCCATGGAATTAATCCATTCAGATTTGATTGTTACACACTATGACTATGGGATAGGTCAAATGGATGTTAAGATAGTGTTTCTCTATGTTATTTTTGAGAAATAGGTGTATATGATACAACCTTTGGGAAACAAGTTCCAAAACATCCAAATAGTGTGTGCATAAGGTCCATTTATGGACTCAAGTAAAACTTCCTATAGATGGTAGATAAGGTTTAATGAGATTAAATTTTATGACTTCATTGAGAATGAAGATATGCCTTGTGTTTTCATATAAGATAAGTGGGAGTGCTATTATCTTCTTGACATCATATATGTATGATATACTACTCATTGAGAATGAAGTACGTATGTTATCATTAGTGAGCCTAGTTATCAATTAATCCTCCAAACTTAATATGGGTTTTAAGATCTATGGAGATAGATTTAAAAGGTTTCTTGGCCTTACCCAATTCATGTGCATAAAAACCATAGTCAAAGAGTTTGACATGGTAAACTCCAAGATAGGTTTCTTACCTATGAAGTGTGGAGTTGATTTCTTTAAAGAGATGTCTTTGTGGACTTCTTGAGAGATAAAGAGGTCACATTAGTATAGCCCTTATGCTTTTGCAATAGGACTTATCACATTTGTGATGCTACGCACATGACTTCATGCTCTAAGTGTTATGAGCATTCATTAAGTAAATCCTTGTGAGAGTCACAGGATAATTTAGAGATGTGTCCTTGAGTACTTGAGAAGCACTAAGGATATATCTCTAATGTATGGAGCATAAGACTTGAAGTCTTGTAGTTTAATGAACGCAAGCTTCTAATCAGATAAGTCGGATAATAAGTCAATATAATGGTGGTGCAGTGAGCTGGAAGAGTTCCATGCAAGAGAACACTGCTAATTCTACAACTAATCTAAAGTAGATTGAATAATGACTGTATATTGCTTGAGAAGCTGACTAGATGAAGATATTCATCTATCTTATGGGATTGTCCCAACTTTCTCTGAAAGTGCATTGTTTTGAGAAAACAATGGGGTAGAGCCAAAGTCTCATTGGAAGTTTCAAACTTCTATGGCAATACCATAGAATCAGAGAGAATGCAGTTGATAGAGATATAATTAAAGATAGAGTATCTTCCGTTAATAACATTACAGATCCACTAACTAAAGCAGATACTCAAAGAGTGTTTGAGCTTCACCTTGGAGTGATAGAGATCACCAATTTGGGTGATTGGCTTTAGTGCAAGTGGGAGATTGATAGAAATGTATGCCCTACAAGCCAATCATATATGATATGATTCGACATTTCTAGGAATATCTCATTCAATTAAATAGGCAAAACTTCGTTACTAGCTTTTATTAGAAGCGTATATCGTAATGAAGTCCTTAATCACATGCAATGATGATTGAATCATGATGAGATCATGATAATGAGATCGATCATCTAGAGGTATGTGATATAAATGTTCCTAGTCATAGGATCCTTGAGACGGGACATCAAGAATCCGGATAGACTAGTGTGTGTGATGTCTTCTCATATGATGAGAATGACCGATCTCATTGGTCATCAGTGTGAGGACACTGAGATACACACACAGGTGCTCATTAGTGGAATGAGTTCACCGAATCGACCAATTTAGGAAAACCTCGATCGGTATCTTACCGAATCGTCTATCGAGTTATTCTTACATCTCAATAGCACGGTTGGATCTTTGACCCGAGTCGCCAAAGATGTCTTGCCGGGCGTACTATGTACTTTGACTATTGACCGATGGATCACTTAGTATTGTGGTCCTATATAGTTAATGGATTGGGTATATGGGAAACCTGGTGGAGGCAATTGAGCGGACAATAGGGGATCGTTCACTCTCGGTAGGAGAGAGAGAATGTCCTATGGATAGTACTCTAAATCCTTGGCCAAGGTAGATAGGATAATTGGAAAAGGAGTTTTCCAGTTGATCCATTCATGAGTACAAGATTTCATAGTGTTGGAATACTTAGGGGTTGACAGTCAGTGCCGAACCCCTGACCGACCAGGACATTGTATGAACGAGGATTTAAATCCGTGTGGTAATTGATGATGGAAAGGTTCAATGGATGTTATTTAACTCCCCAAAGTCATTTGAGATCATAGGATGTGGCTTGTACCCTTTATGATCAGAAAGCCGTAAAATCGTTATCGGATAACGGTTTTGATTTAATTTAAAGGAATTGTTCTTTTAAATTAATTAAGGCTTCAACCAAATTGACTATTGGGCCTAGTGGGTCACACACAATAGATCTGGTCAATAAGATGAGGGCATGGACGCAATTTTATAGAAGTTTTGGGTTTTTGTGAAAAATTCCATCTTCTATATATAAATGGCTTATGAAGCCAAACCCTAACAAGCCATAGGGCTGGAGCACGTCCCAAGCCTCCTCTCTCCCTCCTCTCTCCTCTAGAAGGCGATCTCCCATGGTCAAGCTTGGATGCGGAAGGTTTACGGAGGCCCGAAGGAAGAGAGAACTCGTCTATTGAAGCAGATCGTGTGGATACCGCTAGAGACCGGACACTTGAACGGTTTTCAGCAAGGAGGAACGTCCTCTCTTCATCCATGGTGAGGGATTTGAGAAATCCCATGAGGTACTCTCGTTCTACTTCATATTCGGTTCCCGGTTTTACTCGTTCGGCATCGATCAAGACAAAGATCGTGGTTTTATGGAATCAAAATTTTTCCGCTGTCATGTATTGATTCCTTACAATCTCATCTTCCCTGCCGGTTGTCCGATCTTCCACAACCTCCACCTGCAATCAAAGCCTGACTCCCACTTGACGTCCCTGCTTCGTTGCTCTTTCGACGAGACTCGTTCGAAAGCAATGAGGCTATGACATCATCTAGTCTGAGAGTGTCGGTCTTATACAACATAGTCGTCACGATGTGATCATGCGACATCGGCAATGATGACAACAGGAGAAGTGCACGATCCTCTTCTTTGATTTCCTCACCTAGAGACAGCACCTCCGTCAGAATCCTGTTGAAGTCGTCGAGATGAGCTTCGATCCCTGTTCCCTCGATCATCTTCAAGCCATATAGCCGTTTCTTCGCTAGCAACCTGTTTGTCAACGACTTGGACATGTACCTGCTCTCGAGCTTTTCCCAAACATCCGCCGGATCTTCTAAGCCGATCACCTCCCGGAGCGTGTTGTCCGCCAAGAATAGCTGAATCGTGCTATTCGCCAACGCCCGTTTTTCAACCCACTCCTCCTCTGTTAGTTTCTCCAGTTTGTCTGCCGCTTTGCCAAGAGCCTTGATCAATCCTTCCCGCGTAAGAATATTCTTCATGCGCTGCTGCCATAGAGTGAAGTCTCCATAACCGTTGAAGGGTTCTATGGAGAAGCTTGTAACCTTTCCAACGGACCTCTAACTTGTGCCTTCTTGCCTTGTCATCGATCGATCCTGATCAAGTACACCCTTGATCGATATCGACGCACACCCGCACCTGCACAAATCAGACTGTCGGTTCGGAAATTGCCCGATCCAGACCGTCCAATGAACCCAGAGCGCCTGAAAACCTAGGGTTGGACTCCTGGATCGCCTGATTCCGCCACCGAACGCCCCCGATCAAGCCGAAACAACCTCGACCACCCGATTGGTAAACCTGCTCCTTCCGATCTCGGATCCTGTTAACGGGTACGGACGAGACCCGACAACCCTACCCGAAGCCCGGACCTAGCAACCTAACCTTATCGGATCTAACCGGACTTAAAATCTAAGTCCTAACAACCAAATCCGACAAGAATTAATTTGACCCAATAAATTATTTTAATATTGGATCTTGCTACGTTTTTCTTTTTTTTTTCCTCTCTCTTTTTTTTATTCTCTCCTCTCACACCCCCACGTTTGCACCCAACCACTAGTTGTGTGCTCCCACGTGATTACAAGAGAATAAAGAAAAACAAAAAACTAGAGGAAATCAAACGCAGTATAACAACTATGCACCGAGCCCTCCTTCACGGCCGACCTGACGGAGATCAACCCAAGGCCGCTGGTCCCTAGCTCTTGGTCCACTACCACCCTGCTGCTGGTCCACCTGCAGCAAGGTCCTGCTGCAGAACCGGTCGGTGTAGGAACGCCACCCAACGTCGTCTTCACCGCGTCGTCTTCAACTCTGCCCGATCGAACAACCGTCGCTCTGATACCATATGTTGCGGAAAACCCGGCGATCGATCACCCACGGAGCAAGACGCACACACCACAAAGACAACGAGATCTCGGAGAAGTCGAACTCCACTAAACCGCAGATGTACAACCTCTTCCCCGGTGGCTCCCTCGACACCCGACATCCCGAATGAGCCACCGGCCTGGACTATTTATAGGGAGAACAACCCAGGAAACCCATCCCGACTAGGACTCTCCCAGTCCCTATCCAGAGTCCTGATAGACTTAGGATAGCCTGATGCCTATCCGGTTAACAACCACCGGATCCTTATCCCCACTTGGGGATTAACCCACGTACGTAACCTGTTCGTTACGTAACAAGCTATCAACACTAATTTATAAGGTGTTTGGTTTCCTAATAAAAAGAAATACAGTTTCTCTTTAATGAATTCTAATAATTTGATAAGGGTCAAATGTATTACAATCTTCACTTGCCATCTAACAATTATGATAAAAATATAATTTGATAAAGAATTTACTTTTGGATACCAAAAGAGAGAATTGATCTCTAGATGGCAACAAAAATTACCTCCTAGAGGGTTAATCACTAAGCAGGGTTAAAAACTATACCTTCTAGGCAACATTTTACATTTTACATACTTGTTTCTTTTGCCCCTAAAAATCAACATGGTCAGTGGGGTTGGGCTAAGCCAGTTAAGATCAACATGGCCAAAGTAGCAACCCATTTCCAAGTACAATGAAAGCAAATAACAAATATCATAGTCAATCCTACCATAGTAGCAACCTTCATAATAACAATAGTCATAATTTCCAATGTACATTGAAAGTAAATAAATGACAAAAAAACTAATTTTCTAATACACTAAAAGTCATATTCATCCAAGTCCAAGACACAAAACAAGTTTAATTATCTAATACAAATAACACAAAATGGTTCTCATAGTCATTCTAAAAAGATGCTCATGTCTTCTTCCAAACAAACATGACTCACAACACCATCATCATATGATAGATCCAACGTTTTCAATAACTTCTTTGCATATGATTTAACTTTTTTTAATTTTTTCTACTTTTTAAACTCATTCTTTAATAGAAGTATGCTTCTCTCAAGTTGAAAAATAGGATCCGTCCTCTCACAACAACATGATAGAGTAGTGTCAATAAAAGTTTGTAGTTGACCACACCGCACGAAGAAATGACATCTTTCGACTTGTTTAATGACAAGACAAAAGAACTAATTTAACACATTACATAATGACATAATGAACATAAGTTGAGATAAATACATTAAGTATACGATATTACTAATCTTATATTTGTAGAATTGTCTCCCTAAATTTCTATCTGTTTGACTCTCTTAATACATAATATCCATGTCTTGTAACAACATCTCGTGCTTGGGATGGGAGAGCTCCCACTAGCCATGTCTATCTAATGAAAAAATAGTACAAATGTAGATGAGTAAGAAAAAAATGATAAAATGACAATTATTGCATAAAATACCTATTTTGCTATAGGGTTTCCACAAGATTGTCAATTGTGTCCAGATTATTTACACCTTGAACATGTGTAAATAACTCTATCAATGTCCAATGTTCTTTGTGAAGGTATTTTTTCTTCCTACTACGACATGTTCTTTTTTTAGTGATAGGAGGCTAGACCTCAATTTATTCAAAGTCAATTGAGGTTTATGTATATCAGATATTGGAGAAATGCACACCTCATAGCATTTTCTGTATATTTATATTGTAAAGTATGAAGAACAATAGTCTTTTATGTTTCCTCCAATTTTATGAGTTACTGTACAAACATGTTTACATGGCAATTTTAGACTTTGTCATCTCTACATGAGCATGTACCATCATCAAGATTCACCACTAATGAAGAAATCATGAATACCTAAAAAATTAAACGGTTAGACACATTAATCACAAAACTATAAGAATTGTCTATTAGATTCTCTATTTTTGTATGAACTGAAGGATAGAGATATGTCTCACATGAAGCACTATTCTTCTTTCTTTTAGCACTAGTCATCATGATTTTTATCTTTATTCGATCTATCATATGAAAAATAGGTAGATGTCACTCCTCCAACACTCAAGTATTAACTAATTCTGCTTGGTTGAGTACATCTCCCTAAATCTATTCCCACGAAGTATGCATTAGCTCAATAATTGGGATTTGAATCGTTTTTCCATTATACTACTTCACCAGAAAGAGGCACTTATATCCTGCATTGTTGCCTCATATTCATCAATAGTGTACGCATATGTTACCTTGTCAAATAAAGTCAACAATTGACTCTTTGTGGAGCCTTTATACTTTGCAATATGTTTTGTAAAATTCGCTTTTAAATGTTGTAAACAATATGCATGAGATGACTAAGCAAATAAATTTGAAATATCCTCAAGCAATCCTTTGCATTGGTTAGAAATAAATGCTACTTTTAGCAAGTGGTAATGTGGGATTAGAAAGGAACCATCGCCAATTATCCTCATTCTCAACATCATAAGTTGCGTACACCAAAGGGAAAACTCATTCTCACCATTCAATTCAGTTGCTCTTAACAATGAACAACAATGGCCAACATCTAAGCTCAAAGCCAAGTTGGCATGCATGAAAGCATAAAAAAATTATTTAAAACATCGTTCTTCATTCACTTGAAGATCAAAAACATTTTTTGAGTTAGATGCATGAATTGGTCAACATACCAACCAACGTAACTTATCAAAGGGACAACACTCATGACTCATAACTTGTTTATTTGTCACCTATTTACCAAATACTACTTGGTGATAAGGTAGGTATAATCCATCATCTCTAAATATATCTTGCTTGATATCAACATCATATACAAATGAAAGTCAACAAGTTTATCCACAACTAAAGAGCAAACAAACTTTTTTGTTGCTCTAAGATACTTTTGGGTGCTTATACTTCCTCCACATATGTGCTCGTTAATTAATTCTTTGATAACAAAACTTATACCTCTTCCAACTCTAAGTGGATGCAAGTGACATCCATAATGATCATATTTACACTTCATAGTTAATAGTATCAGGTCATTTTTTAAATATATTATAATTAAATCCTCTTGCAATTTCATAGTTTAATAAATATTGACACAAATGGTTGACACTTTCAAAAATCTGTCCCTTAAAATGAATAATGTTATTTTAAATATTACTTTTCAGCCTTGAGGAATTGAAATTGTTATCGCGAACATTTGATGAATTTCCTATAACAACATTATTGGAAATTATAATATGTCAATATTTTAGGCTTATTAAAGTAATAACATGATATGTGTTTAAAAATTAAAAGTCAAAATAATAGTACTTTTGAGAATGAGTCACCTCGGAATAGTTGGTTACTATTGATATTTATGAGAATTTTCCCTAATGACAATAAAAATGAACTGCACTTTTTAGATCTTCATCATCTATGATATGAAAGTAAATTGATATTTGTCTAGGCACAACATATCTCAACTGGATATGTTGAGGATTCAAATTCTATCTACCTATGACAATTTTGATAACTTTTTGTATGGTTAACTATTCACTAAACGAAACTATATATCCTTCCCCATTACGATTCAATTGAAATGCAGTCCATGATCCGCTAGACAATGTCCAAAATTAAATACAAAGAAATATAACAACAAATAATGGGGTGTTTGTTTGCATGATAATGGGGGGTTTTATTTTAATTTTAAAAAATTGTAAGAAAAACTTGTTAAAAGAGGTGTTTGACAACCTTGACTATTTTATGTTTTGAAAGTGATTTTCTTCTTATTTCACCTCTTTCTTTTTTCTTGTGGTCCCCCACATTGTTTGGTCATGTCCGGTAGTTTTTTTTTTGTTATCACATCCCTCCAAACATGATAAATTTATGTCATGAGTTGTTTCACTTTTTATTTTAATACAATTTTTTATCATGAAAGTGTACAAAAAATTATCATGCAACCAAACACCCCATAATGTAGACAATAAAAATAATATTTAAAATTATTTGCAAAAAACATAACAACAAATTGGTTCCAGTTGGAATCGCCATTCTGGATGGGAACATGGTTGGCTACTGACGGACCAAAGCTGAGAATCATTTGATGTTAAAATTATTTCTTGGTTTGGAATATATTTTAAAAATTATAAAAATAACAAATCATCATTAATAAAAACATTAATTAAGTATTATATTTAAAACTTATTTTATATTATATATGTATACATTTACTACAATACATTTGTGTCTTTTTATATTCATAAAATAAAAAATATTTAATTAATTTATTCTACTTATTATAAAAAATGCAACCAAAATAATGTTTCGCACGGTCTTTGGTCCATTGGTTTAAATGGGCCCAGCCTGTAGCCCATTAGAAACCGACCATCTATATTATATATAAGATGGGTCTCTCTCCAAATTTCCTCATCCACGTTCCTCCCCTCTCACCACTAAAGCGTTCTTCGCCTTCGTCCAGGAAAGAGAGAAAACCTAGCGGCGGTTACCGTGACGATGAACCTCAACAACGAGGCCAGGTATGGCGACCCCAATTCCTATCGGCAGAGGAGGACCGACCTACTTTCCTATTCGGCTCCGCTGCTGCTGCCGCCGCCCTCGGCTTCCTTGGCCACGACCGTGCCGGGGTCGTTCTCCGGTGCAGCACCTTTTGGCGGTCCAGTACCGCCTTTTTCAGCCCCAGGCGGCTTCCCCTCTGGTGGGGGATATGATGTCGGCGGGGTCGGGCTAGTTTTTTCCGCTTCCGCAGGCGTCGCTGGCCGTGGCTTTGGCGATCAGAAGGGTTTCGATGCGGGGAGGGGAAGATCTGGTGGCTTTGGGGGGCGTGGTGGACCGGGGAGGATGCCTAATGGGGATCAGGGGTGGAGATCTGGTGGAGGGCGTGGTTTTGACGCCGGCCGCGGAAGAGGGAGAGCACCAGAGTTCAGTGGAGACCGTGGCGGAAGAGGGGGTGGTTTTCGTGGTGGACGTGGTAGGGGACCTCCAGGTTATGGAGGAGGGCGTGGGGGTGGCAGAAGTGGTGGTAGAGATGGGGGAAGGCCTAGGGATGATCTGGACAGCGTAGTCCTTGCGAAGCAGGATTTTCGAAACCTAGCAGCTTTCGAGAAGAATTTTTATGTGGAGTGTGCTACGGTGCAAGCAATGTCAGAGGACGATGTGGCACTTTACCGCAAGAGACGTAGCATCACAGCTGAAGGACGTGATGTTCCGAAGCCAGTGAGGTTCTTTCACGAAGCCAACTTTCCAGGTAATCATGTTTCGTTAATTCAATGTGCAGTAGGATATGCTCTAGCAAAATGAGATGATAATTTTTGTGTTGGAAGATTGCATGATTGTTATTTTGTAGGATCATAGTGAGTCGGTGACTACGAATCTGTAGACAATTCAAAGCTACTGTTGTCAACGTCACCGGGCACATGATAAGATGTTATCTTGCATTCGTTTTGCAAATGATAGGAACCATAGCTGACTGCATTTTTACTAGTTGAAGAAGACAGTGAAAATGGAAATTAAAGTGAACTCTTATGCTGAAAGAAAACTCTAATGAAAAACTTGTTACTTAGTCATGTAATCTTCCACCCAAGGGCATTAGTTTTTGGTCAATCTACAAGCTGATTCCAATCTTACAGTTGCAGTATCAAGCATGGGCTGTAATGTTCCATTTTGGTTACAGCATTTGGTAAAGCCATGAATAATTTCATCTTTTTATTTTTATGGATGGGACAGAGATACTGTGGACCTTGATTTACCTTTCAATTTTCTTTATCCCTGATTGACGACTTCACAGACTCAAAGGTTTTAAATCATGTCCTTTCATGATTGTTCTTACTCTTTGTTTTCGTGGGGATATAGTCAAGGATTGTCGTCTCGGATCTCGGCTTCATCTCGGAAGCGTGAAAGAGAAGAGATCTCGTGAGATTCTCGAAAAAATCTCGGGAGATCGGATCTCGGATTTCATTTATGCAGGGTATACTTTACCCAATGATTGCCATCTCACATCTATATCTTATCTCACGGAGATTGAAGATAAAAGATCTCAAAAAAATCTCAAGGGATTAGATCTTGGAAATACCAATCAATATGCTTGTTTAAATGTAGAATGTCATATAATCTCTTTAAAAAGGACAAGATAACTCATATTAAATATTAAAATAAGCTGTGAGAGAATTAAAAACGTAATACAGAGATGGTGAACTATTGTTAGCATGAAACATACAAAGGATCTTATGTCAGACCAAAATTTTATCTTGAACAATATAAATAGGAGATTGATAACATTTTGGGTCAATTGTACATATATAGTTATTAAAATATTAAGCTATGAAATTTTATCAAACAATAATGTTTAGATGAATATTTGGAAGGATTCCATAATAAAATTGGCAATATAAGAAGGAAACTTAACAATATCATCTAACAAGTTGGGGATAATAATAGGCGGAGAAGATCAAGGTATCACATGTACTACATAGATATTCTCGTTTCGGCGATCTCGTTTCTCGGACGCACGGAAGAAAAGAGATTCTCGGGAGATCGCATTCCATGGATATAGTTACTGCGAATACTTGCGAGTCGGACTCATAATGATTGTTTGTCAAAGGATGACTATGGTTAACAAATGATTGAATAAACATGATCAATTTAATTAGGTTATTTAGTTGAAGGGTGCGGGTTCCCTCAGACACCTACCTGAGAGAACACCCTATACCCCATACACCAAAAAATGTGAGTCCTACCTCTGTCACGTGGGTCCTATAGGTGAAGTCAAGGGGTTAATCATGGTGGATCTCACGTTTTTTGTGTTAGGGTGGAGGGTGTTCTCTCAGACGGGCACCCGAGGGAACCCACACTCTTAGTTGAATTTTAGAAAAGCATCTAAATAGTTAATGTTTAGCAGAATGATATTCCTTGCTCATTATTGCATTTCCTTTGGTTTATCATTCCTTCAGATTGCAGAGAAATGGGAAATAACTTGACTAACCAAATCTTTAACTGGATTCTATGTAACACTCTCCTGTATTAAGATAAAGCCTATTACTTTCTCCTTGGTCCATGCCCTATTATGATTTTTTATTGTACTTCTATAGTTTTGCTTGGTGATCCAATTGATTGGTTTTTGCATGCTTTATTTTTCCGAGATGTACACAATGAATAATGGTAGGATTAGGGATTTGTTAAGGAGAGAGATACCTGGCTTGCTGGAAAAATAGGATTGGACCTATGACAATGTTTGTTGACTGCTATGCTTAGTGCCGTTCTTTCTATTTTCTGACTAGCCATAAGGGATGTGCCTTGCACAGGTACATGTAATTTTATAATATTTATCATATTAAATTTTGTATGAAAATTTACATTAATAATATATTTAAATATCAAATTTAATTAATGTATTTTTATTTTTGTTTTATAATTAAATAATTTATCGTCAACTAAATCATGAATGATTTACATAATGTTTTGTTATGTGTATTAATCACATAAAATTATGTGCTTGGACGACCCCATTAGAAAAGCACAAGTATTACATTAAATGATTCAGATTCTCCTTTGAACATAATTATGATATTTTTATAATATTTGGCATACTAAATTTTGTATAAATTTTTTATCAAATGATATATTTAAATATAAACATTTTTTTGTATTTTATGATTAAATAATTTGTTATTAACTAAAGGATGAATTATACGTAGAGATTTACATAATATTTTGTCATGCAATATTAATCACATAAAATTATCACAATTATGATATTTATTTTTTTGACAACTACCATAAACATAAAATTGTAACAAAAAACTCACCAAACACCTCGTTGCTTTATGTATGTTTTTTTAACCAACCTTGACCTCTTAGTTTGCCAGAGGTTAGTGTTTATGTTCACACCTTATTAATTTTTTCTTGATTCTATGGTTGGATTGGTTTTTGGTTTTTGATCATATATATAGCATTGAGGTGGGCTCCTTGTGTTTTTTTGGCTTTTATCCTTGTATATAACGATAAGTTTATACTTAAGTTGGTGTAAACATGGAAAGTGATAAACCTTTAAGAGATGACAAAAGATTAGTTATTATTTGTTACAATCTATGTAGTCAGAGGCGAGAGGCGACTGAGGCGAGAGAGGGCTCGCCTCGCCTCAGGCGCTTGAGGCGGGCGCCTCAGGCGCCCGAGGCGACATTTTTTTTATTGAAGAACTTCTCAATATATATATATAACATTAAAACTTTTGAAGAAAAACATAAAAAATACAAAAAACTCACTTCTAGGACCTATAATGTATCAAGATATCAGAATCTCAAGGTGGAAGACTGGGCATTGGGGGTTTCGGGGTGGGGAAGGAGGATTTAAGTTGCCAAATTTGACTTTCATAGGGTCCTCACCCGGGCGAGGCGAGATCTGCCGAGGCGAGGCGTTTTTGCCTCGCCTCGCCTCGCCTCAGCGCCTAGGCGCCCGAGGCGAGCGCCTTTGATAACATAGGTTACAATACAATGAATATATTACTAAACAAATTTTTTTTTTTGGGTTTTACAAAGTTTTTTTGGTACACTAGATCTGCTTACAACTTACAATAAACCCTAAGACATTACTTACGTAAAAAAATGTTTTTGGGTTTAGAGTGTAATAGCTTCAAGAAACCCAATGTAGACATTCTATTCTTGGTTTAGATACAATATTAATATTGAATTTAATATATGGTCATCTATGATTTAGTGATATTTTAGTCTTTTAGATACATAATTGAATTTAATATATAACTATCATATCATATATTTTATATTTTTATTTTATATACATATTATAATTTATCCTTTATAATAGTATCGTATACACATTTATATATTAAATGGCTATAGTGATAGATATTTAAAAATATAACTATAAATGATTACAAGCAAAATAAATATTTAAAAATATGCTAAACATAAATTAATTTATTGTGTAATTTATATTTTTAAATATTATGCTTTGAGTTTAATTCAGTGGTTATTAAATAGGTAATATTAAGTATTGTAAGAACCATAGTCATGAATATTAAGATTATTCTGTTATTGATGTAATGCATTACATTATAAGATCTATTAATTCTGAAGGTGCTTAGTTCATCTTTCGTTATTTTCTGGGTTATTCTTTTGCTACTAATAACTACTGACATTATATTCTTGAAATCAACTTTGCAACTAGGTTTATAGCTGTTTAGACCATGGTTGATATTAACTTTCATGTGTTTTTTTGACATGCGCAAATCAATCTTTATTTGACAAACTAAATCGAACCAAATCATCATTGATATAAACAACGTGGCTAAAAAACTTTCTTATCTTCTATATATTGTGTTACAAGTTAAGAAGTCTACGAGGTGTTTGGTCGCATGGTAGTGTGTTTTTGTTACCAAAATGTGTTTATGTAACAACACTCTGTAAAGAAAGTGTTTGAAAATTATTAAAAAAATAGTTTTTAGAGATTTTTTTAGACAAAAAAGAGTTGAAACCCTTTTTTTCTTTTTATGGTTCCTCACTTTTTCAAGTTATTACACATGATCTTTATTTTTTACCGCATGTAAACAAACATGAATTTTGTTTTTTCACTGGTTAGTTAGATTTTATTTTAATGTGATTTTTTACCATGAAAGTATACGAAAATGTTATACAGACACCAACCTAATTAACCTATTCTACCAATGCCATCACCTATTAACCTTGGTGCTTACAAGCTCTAAATATCATCATCGTGTCAACCTTTTATTTACAATCAGTAATCCAAATATTAGAATATTCATATATTACTAATTAAGAAGAAAAGAAGTTAATATGTAGAGAAACTAATGAACATATACAACAGGAAAAGAAAGCAAAAAATGAGAGTATAAACAAAATTAGTAATACACCAACAATAATATTGAATATGAAAATGAAAAACAAGGATCCTGAAATTAGAATCTAAATTGGATCGAATCAGTTTGATTTGACCCATTCTTAGGAAGAAAAATTGATTCGAAATTGGGCAGAAATTTTTTATTATTTTACTTTAAAAAAATTTAGAGAATTTATAATTTTTTAAAAATATGAAACCTTATAAGAAAAATTGTTAAAAAATATAAATCTGGTGTTTAACATGCCATAATGATAAGTGATAACACATGATCATCACAAATTTAAAATATACATGATAAATGATAGTGATACAAATGGTATATCTTTTATTAAAATTGGTGATATTGGGTGTCATCTTTATTTTTGTTATGTTCATTAATACCCTATTAATTGTTATTCCTGATGAACGGTGTAGGTCCATGTGATAATAGTGATTTAGCCATTTGGCTAAAATCATAAGTTGTCTCTTAGAGAGGATACGTGAATGAATAGTATGTCTGAAAACCTGAAGGAGAAGTGGTATCTGGATAATTGGTTGTTACATACTCATCAAAAGTACTATTAATGCCAGTGTTGACTTCTCTTACTAAGATGTTACCGGGAGCCCAAATTTAGTGCATCTGCACTACTAGTACGTACATTAGAAGTAGAATTACTACCTTCTTCTTTGAATTCTCCCCCTCCTCCTCCTCCTCCATCACCACCACCACCATCACCACCTCCTCTTCTATGCGAAGGCGATGAAGGTTGTGCGGGTGGTATGCACTCTTCCTCATTATCCTCTAAGGTGGTACTGCCACTTTCAATGACATGGCATCGCGTAATGTCGAACTTTTTCTTTTTTAAGTTCTTATTCTAATTGGGATGAAGTGCCAACATTCAAGCCATGCTGATGTACCTTCTTCATTGCGGTAAAAGTCTATGCACTATTTGCTTTGTTTTTGTTGGAGTAGGTTGTGTAGCTGAGGGTAAGGATGGAGATGAGGCTTAGGATACCATTGGGGCTGAAGCTGGGTAGGGATATGTTGAGTGTCATGAGCAACCTCCTCCATATGTTCATCCTCAATACCATCAAGTTCCCTTTCAGTCCATGCACAGTCATCCGGGTTAAATTTTGGTGATACCCTCTCTATCTTTTAAACATGCAAAAGTGTTCTTTCTGGAAAATATTGTTCACATTCACTTCTTTAGGGACATGAGACTCTGAAGTAGCTCTCTTTTCATAAGGCCTTTCTGTAAATCTTGCTTCTGTCAACTTTTGGTGGGTAATGATGTTCTTGATCCGCAAGCGCTTGTTACAGTGAATAAGGCTTCTCGAGCCTCTCAAACCTCAACCTATTCTTTTTCTTTGTGTGAATAAGGTTAAAGTTGTTCTAGTTCCTCTCGTAGTGGGAAGAACTGGTGTTTTGGCTTAACATGCGCATTACAATGGAAGCTAGTGGATTCTATCCACTTCTTGTGATCACATGCACCTATCATTTATTAGTGAAAAAATGGCAACAAACTCTTTAATGTTGTCAAATAAGAATATTGTAGTAAATCTTGTGAGCCCAAACCTAATGAAATTGTGCCTTTGTATACTGTCTCACAATATGGAGCGAACGAGGATGTGAATAAATAAAAGATGTGATAAGTTGAGCTTGACTGACAAGTGTAGACACCTATGGCTCCTTACCTAATATCCTCTAACATAGGATCTATATAATGTGTGGCACAGAGAACCAAAAAAGGTGGTGTCTTTTTTTCATCAACTTCTTACCTGTTGTCTTGTTGGAGCACTCATTATTTGTCACATTATGTTTAACTTTTTGGGTGGTGTCTTTTTTTATCAACTTCTTACCTATTGTCTTGTAAGAGGGCTCATTATTGTCACAATCTATTTAACATTCTTTCACATAATCTCTTCCACAATGGCATCCATCAAAAAAATATATAGCCAGTATTTTTAGTCTGACTAGATACATCTACCGGCTTCTAAAATGTGGTGCCCTTTGAATAGTAAATCAAAAATTTAATCATGGACCTGTTTGTAATGTCAGTTCATCCATCACACATCATTGTGCACCCTCTTTCCTTCCAGACCAGCTTGAAGGCATCTCCATGAGTTTTGCTCTTCTACATCCTTCTCTAGGCTAGGTTCATATCTGTATCAACTGTTGAGGGCCTTTAATCCTGGTCCGGCCTCAGCTATAGCATCCATCATGGTCTAAAAATAGGGGCTGATAGATACATGTGTAGGGATACTTCGTAAACATACATGCATGAAGGTTAAAGAATTTGAAGAAAAAAGTTAAAGAAAATCAATTAACTTTGTAAACTTCTTAGTTCTTACCTATATGCAAGAAGAATTTGGCAGTCTTATTGCTTTTTAGCTGTTGTGCCAGTTGTTTTGATGTCTTTGAATATTTATTTTAATGTTCTCTGAGAAGCACTCTACTTTCTAAAGCAAAAAAGGGTCATTTATTGGTGTTGCGGTGGCTAGACATGTGAAATATGAACGACGATATGTTCAAAATGGCCTCTCTCCTACTCCTACACCCTCACTAAGTGGGAGGTTGACTGCATTGTGAATGATAGAATGGAACATCTCATGTTTCAGAGCCTCGTGCTCCTTTCCTCATTTCCTCCTCTCTCTGTGCATACTTATTTGCATATCTTACATTTTTCAACTCAACACCTTCCTCAGCTCAACTCAAAGCCTGTGTCCTACGCGCTGCCACCCTAAAGTCACCGTGGCCTTGTCTGAGTCCACTGCCGACAGCACCACCACCCCGTATCCCCAATAGGTGCAGATGGCCTCACACAGACAATGCAGCAGTCTATGTAGTATCAGAGACAACGGCGGTGGAACTAGAATCCTTACAAGGTAGACGAGCTCCTGGGTGACAAGTAGGCATCTCTGATGACTTAGGCAAGCGTGAATCCCTTGTTTTCATCTATGTTTTACTTGTAGCGCCTGCGCCCCTGGTCCCTTTATGTTCTACTATGTTGGCTTGGCGTTGCTTTGGATGAAAGTGTTGTTTTGGTCGCAAACGTTTCTGCTTCACAGGCCACTGAACATCAGCAGGCAACTCCACTCCACTCCTTCTTGATGCTCTGAAGAACCGCTCTTGGGCATTCTGGTTGCGGTTGCCGAAGAAGCATCTGAAGAAGGAAGGTGTTGGTAGCCGCAGAACTGCACTTGGCATGTGGTTCCAGTTGCCAAAGAACCACCTTGAGGAAGAAACGACACTGCAGTTGAGATGGGGGTGAAGAGACGTTTCTCATGCAAAGCGGCAAGCCAGGCTGGCTGTGCGAGTGGAATAGACATGAAAAAAGAGGATTTGCGCTTCTATAGGTTAGTTATAGATTTTCCTACAAAAGACAAGTATTTTAGGACATGGGCAAGATAATAGAGGGCAATCTGATAGTGCATCTAATTTTTTGATTTGCATTTGGCTCATTATAGACTGTCCTGTGTGGAATAAATGCCATAACAACAAAGCCCATTCCAGTCAGTTTGTAGATTTACACGGTGCGCCTTAATTTCTCCAGTGTGAAATGAGAGACACCTGGTGCATGGGATGTATACATATATATGCATTTGTAGTCCTTGAAATGTAGTGTGGCTAAAATAAATGTCATTTTGTTTATGCCAAGTAGGAAATGCTCTTATCAGGTTGTGATATGGTCAGATCCTCTCATAATGCTACTAAAGTTGTATGCATGACCTTTTATACAGGTGGCATTTTAACCAGAATTTTGATTCAAAACTTCAATTTTGACAGTTGATGCTTGTCTGGTATTGGTTCCAGTAACTAGCATTGTGCTGATATACCTAGTTTACGAGGATAATCTACCCCAAAACCTTTTCTTTTGAACATAGCCAAAGAAGGCCCAAATTCTATTAATAGAATAATAAAATACAAAATAACATAAGAAAGAGGGCGGCAGACATCTACCAAAGCGATAGAGAAAAGAAAACACTACAAGTAGGATTTTGTCATTATATGTACTGTTGAATTTATATTTCTCATTTTGAAGAAGTGGCTTGTGTAAATAGATTATCATCTTTATTTAGGCATAGATGGTCAAGTGGTTTTAATAATTGAAGCTGTCATCTAAGTATGATAAGCTTTGGTGTCTTTTCCTGTAGGATGAACTTATCATGTGCTATAATGTCATTAAGACCTCTGGCTTAACCTTTTGTTTGGTTAACCCATGTATAAGTTGCTCCGTATACAGCTATAGATATATCATTTGCAGTCTAGAATGTCATCTTTTCAGGTAATCCTTTCTGAAGTATGTACTGTTTTCATAAGCTGTCCCATGCGTAGCTATTGAATGATGCTCGTGCTGTGTTACAAGTCTGATATTTGTACTATGAAATATCATATCTCTAATCAGTCCTATCTGAGTTATGTACTACTTAATGGTCTGATAAAAACACGAGTTTGTAGCTAGCGAACAATGTTTTCTTTTTCATGTTTTAAGTATCATGTTCTGAATGATAGTGTTTATTGCCTGGTGATGTTTTGTTTTCAAGAAGAATAACTGGGCCAGCTTTAGTTAATTTTTTTTGTATGATCAACCAGATTACTGTCTCCGGGTGATAGAAAGATGTGGTTTTGTTGAACCAACACCTATTCAGTCTCAGGGTTGGCCTATGGCCTTAAAAGGTAGAGATTTAATTGGTATAGCAGAAACTGGTTCTGGAAAGACATTGGCTTATCTTCTTCCAGCCTTAGTACATGTTCATGCTCAACCTCCATTAGGTTAGTTTTCTTATTATTTTGCCTAGAATCTGTTCAATTAATTTGATTTATTTTTAAAATATAATGATCTTATGATGATTTTCTTTAGCATATGGTGATGGACCTATCGTTTTGGTGTTGGCACCTACAAGAGAATTGGCTGTTCAGATACAGGTAGAAGCTGTGAAATTTGGATCACATGCAAATATTAGAAGCACTTGTGTCTACGGTGGAGCACCAAAAGGACCCCAAATTCGTGATTTGAAGAGAGGTTGAACATATGTTTAGAGTATCATAATCATGTTCTATTTGAAACACTTATTTGCTTGGTTTAGTATCCTCTACAAGCTAAAATAGGCAACCCTTTAAATTATGTAGGTGTGGAGGTTGTTATCGCTACTCCTGGCCGTCTCATTGATATGTTGGAAGCCTGCCATACCAATCTTCTTAGAGTTACATATCTTGTATTGGATGAGGCAGATCGAATGTTGGATATGGGGTTTGAACCCCAGATTAAGAAGATCATATCACAGGTATGTTGTCACAGGTTTCTCCCATTGTTTATTTTGAAGTGACCAATAGCCCATGACCATGTCAGGTAGATTATATATCATTCTTAGAATAGTCTTAATTATCAGTTCATTTGCTCAGCGTTACAAAAAAACTTTTATTCTTTTTTATCTATTTATTATATGGTTAGATTTTTAGTTTTTTCGAAGGTCTTGTTTCTTTTTCTTTAATGTGATCTTTTGGATACTAGCAAATTTTTTTTGCTTGATGTACTGCAATATGTTGTGCTATGGACTTCTAAATTACCTCTCTTTAGATTTTGTCATGTTTTGTTATAGCCATAATAACCTTTACTTTTCTCAGTGCTAGATAGTTTTTAATTTGTTAAAGTGACATCATTAATGCAAAAGCGGAATTACATGTAAATTGTAAAGAGTAAACTGAAGACGAGGATAGGGAAAGAACAGTCTTACTAACTACCGAGAGAGTAGTAGTTAAGAGTTCTTCCCGGTTCAAGAAGAGCAAAGCTAAATAGGGGCATCCTATTTACCCTGCTGGAGAGCAGAGGTCCATGACTCCAGCAACCTGGAGTTGGCCCTGAGTTACGCCGCTCCCAGTTCGGCCACCCTTCTCCAGCATTGGTCCACCAGATTGAAAATTGCTTTGGGTTCTGCAAAAGGGTTAGCTTTCTTGCACGAGGAATGCCATCCCAAGATCATCCATCGTGATATTATAGCAGCAAACATCCTTCTTGATTTCAATTTTGAGTCAGAGGTGCAGATTTTGGGCTAGCAAAAACCAACACTCATGTCTCAACATGAGTCATGGGAACATTTGGGTACTTAGCTCTGGAGTATGAATCAAGTGGTAAACTTACTGAGAAGTCTGATGTGTTCTTCGGTTTAATGCTACTAGAGCTAATTACTGGACATCGACCACTTGATCTTACTATCATGGATGAGAGCCTTGTGGAATGGGTTGTCAGGGTACTAGAAGGTGATATATCTATTGAGTTTTTGAATCATTGTGTCAAACCCTGGCAAAGCATGCAGATTATGATTCAGGACAGTACAACGTGGATATGGAAAAGTTCATGGGATTTGCACTCACGAGTGAAAAGTATGCTGGTTCAGATAGTCCATAGTCCGTACCAGTCTACCAGATCAAAGACATGAATATTCAAGTCTGAATTCTCTGAGCGTAGAAGCCAAGAATATTTAAGTGAATACCATGCAATTGCAACCACCAGTGAATATGTCAGAATCCATCTGGCTACAGCACTGAAGCTTATCAACCTCATTCAACGGAGATGGGAAGGATTAAAGGGTACCAAAGTGGCTTTAGTGGACCTTCTTGACCTACCATTTAATTATCTGGATAGAAGCAGTGGGTTTTTTTCTTGACCTTCCAAAAGAGCAAGCTGACAGAAAATTACTGTTGTTACTATTATTTTGGAAGTTCTGGTTGGTCTCGATTGCTACAGACCAGGCTCCCAAATTTACCTGCATCACATGGTATGAAAAAAATAGGGGTGTATGCAGGTCAGTTTGGCTTGGTTTGAAGCAAATTTTTTTAATTTTAAACCAATTGAAACCCTTTATCAACTCCAACCAAACCACCAATCAAATTTGTGTTGGTTCGTGTTGAACTGATTAACATCATAAATTAATAATTTTATTTTAGTATATAACGAAAGTAAGTTATTTTGTATAACTAAACTAATCAATCCGCTTTTATTCAAGGCAGATTCATCTTGAATAACTTTATGGCTGCTCACAAGTGTCTGCATGACCAAAGGATTAGGTTCAACGAGTGTCATTTGAAGCTAGACCTCAAGATAGCTTACGACTATGTTAAGTGAAATTGTCTTTTCAGAATCATTGAACTTATGGGGCTTTAGTAGTAAATGGATGAAGTGGATCACGAGTTACATCTCAACTGCAATATTTACTATTGATTTCCAGAGGTCTCAGGTAGAGAGATCTGATTTCCTTCTTATTTTTTGTTATTATAGGCAAGTTTTTAGCATTATGTGGGAGAAGACTAAGCTGCCCGGGTTGATTGAAGGCATTGAAGTGGGGGGCAATAGGGAACAAGTCACATATCTTTAAATTGCGAATGATACAATGCTTTTCTCTTCAGGGAAATTTGACAAGTGCTTTTACCTTAGAATTATGCTCTTCTTTTTGAAGGTAGTTATAGGGCTGAAAATCAATATGGAGAAATGTGAACTTGTCGACATCAATATCACGAGTGTTGTAGAGACAAGTTGCAACATATTTTCACTATGCCCTGGGCCATGTTTCCAGTAAAATATCTTGAGTTACTTCTCAGACAAAGGGACCAAAAGCAGTGATTGGCAGCATGGTATGCCGGGTCGCGACCCGGGTCGCGACCCGGCCCCGACCCGGTCGGGTTTAGCTCCGACCGGCCCGGTCGCGACCCGGTCGGGCCGACTCCCCCGGCCGGGTCGCGGGGTCGCGGCCGGGTCGCGCGACCCGGCCGGGTCGCGCGACTCGGTTGGCAACGGTCACATGACCGTTGTTTGACCGTTGCCAACCAGTCATGGGGGGGCGCAGCCTCCCCATTCAGCCCCTTGGGGGCTATTTAAAGCCCCCAAGGGGCTCCCCTTACTCCCACCCCCCACTCTCACTCTAAATCTCTAATTTTTGCTCTCATTGCTCTCATTGCTCTCATTTTGTTCCTCATTTACTTAATTATTTCATTAAGCATTTCATTAGTTCATTTAGTTCATTTATTTAACTTTTGTTTCATTGATTAGTTAGATAAGTAGTTTCTTCTTTTTAATACTTATTTGCTTACTTACATGGGGAGAGTACATCAACTACCAACAAAGTGTAGAACACATCACGTTGGAATAAAATTGATGTATTATTTATTTAAATCATGTCATTTAATTGTTTCAATTTTTCTGTATTTTTTCAGATTTTTTTTCGCATTTTTCTTATTTTTTTGAAATTTTCAAAAAAAAATAATTAAAAAATAGGGTCGCGACCCGGTCGCGACCGGGTCGGCCTGGGGGTCCCGCGACCCGGTCGCGACCCGCGACCCCTCCCTCCTTGATTGGCAGAGTGTGATCCATATATTGCCATGTCGGAATTGGTTATCGGATCAGCCAGGTCCAATCCTCCAGAACCAAGACCGATTCGGAATTGATTCTTAATAAACCATAACAAAACAAATAAAATACTTTTTAAGGGCCTAGATTGGAATCTGATCCGATCTAGGCCATTTTGGGGCCAATATGGTGGATCAAGTCACCGGATCTGGGGCTACTGGGTCCCGATGGACCCGCAGGCAGGGAAGACACCACGGTGGCACAACGCATTTGTAGCGCTGTTTCCTCGCTGGAATCGATCCAAAATTGACCCAATTGGTCGATTCTTGCCCTGGTTCGGACCAAATGGGCCGATTCTGTTGGGTCTTTTTTTTGGATCAGTCTGATTGAGAATCGAATCGGCAATGACTGATCTGATTCAAGAATCGGCCAATCTTAATCCGGATTGGCCCATTTTGCACACTGTGGTGTGATCCAGAAGATGGAAAGCAAATTGCATGGCTGGAAGAGTAGAATGCTTTCAGCAAGGCAGATAGTCGTTATCAAAGATGGTGCTTGGAAGCATTCAATTCTTTTTTTTTCTAAGTACCCAAAGACATGCAAAAAATTGGGGGAGTTTTAGGGCTGGATTCTTATGACAAGGGACTAACGACAAGAATGGCCTTCACCTTATCAAGTGAGAGCATGTTTTCTGGCCCACTAAAGATGGTGGAGTAGGCTTGGTGCCATTAGAAACTATCAATAATGCTCTGCTATCAAGGTGGTTGTGAAAGATTAATACCAATATATATGCTGTGTGGGCCATGATTGTTATCTCTAAATACGAAGTTTGTATAAGTTGTGCGTGGTTTAAAGACTTAAAAGGCAGGGGCAGAGTTTAATATTTGGAATTGTATTCTTGGTACTTGGGACTTATTTTACTTTTCTCTCTCCATCGAGGTTGGAAATGGTATTAGAACTTCTTTCTGGGAGGACCAGTGGATTGGGTACACTACTCTGGGGCTGTCTTATTTCCTACTCTATTTGTCTTATGTTGCAATTCTCATGCTACAGTTGGTTGCAACTGGGATGGTAGAGCCTAGTGGTGTTTGCTGTTAAGAAGAAACCTTAAAGATGAGGAAATTAGGGATCTCTCCAACTTGTCTCTACTTGATCAACACTGGTGTATCGAGAACAAAGAAGATAAATTGATATGGTTTCCTTGTAACAAATTTGTTTTCACTGTGAAGTCTGCCATGAGGAGTTTATTGTCATGATGTGTGCTTTGCCCGTGGCACAATAACGTTTGGAATATTCCCATCCCAATTAAAATCATGCTTTTCTTGTGGAAGATGGAAGATTGGCTGGTAGAGACTTCCAGTCAAATGCTACCTGAATAAGATTTTTTCTGATCCACCCACGACTTGTCTTATGTGGCATAAAGGAGGAGTCCATTGATCATCTTTTTATCTCATGCGAGATTATCAACACATTGTGGAGAGTTCAAATTTTGGAGAATTCAATGATCAGACCCTGTCAATGTCCATTTTCTTTTTTTTATGTTGCCTACTATGAATCCGTGGGATTCGGAACCTAGGCTGTGGGAGCTCAACTTACCGGCTATGCCGTGGTCCACTTGGCAGGTAAGGAATAGATGGACATCTGTGGAGCACTTTGAGCATCCTAGTTGGAGACTTGATCCTACAATTGATGTCACTATTTGTTAAAGATTGGTCTTTTGCTCACTGTGGTCGCTACCTTGATGAGGTTACTTTCAGGGAGAAATTCCTGACCGTTAGAGCATTCTTTTTGTAGCCCCTAACCCCCTACAATCTTGGTAGCTGGGTGTTCTGTTTTGGTTTTTGGGGCCTCTTTCTTATTTTTTGTTCTTTGGCCCTTCATGACTTCCTTGTTAGTTTGTACTGCCCTTAGATTTTCATGAATGAAATGAATTGTGACCCCAGGTCACCTTTAAAAACACTAATAAAATCAATTTAAACATTAGAGTTGCTTGATCATTAAAAGCGTTCTTGACAAATATGAAGAACTCATTACATTGATCTTCTTTTATCAGGTGAGGAAAGCTGAACTTCCAATATGGGATAAACGAGGGTCTAGGCATGCAGCGCACCATTCAATGTGCAGCCGCTTTTAGTCCCGTATCAGTTAGTTCACAATTATTTTGCACTGTATATACTCTCCATCACACATTCGTGTATTAAACTGGCAGCCCCTTAGGTAAACCAGCTGTGTAGCTTGGGTTTGTGGTTTGGGTCTGGTTAATTCAGGTTGAAGCTTTTTGACTATTAATCTGATCCTCTTTGTCAACCTGACATTTTCGGGCTGGGCCTCTTCAGTTTCTCTGGTTGGCCCAAGAAGTGAACACCCCTAACACTATCATAAATGGGGGGCGCAGAGTAGTCGCGGACCGACCTATAAATTTTGGAGGACTTCCCAAAAGGCGCTGGTCAAGTAGTGCCTTGTCGCCTAGGCGCCCGCCTTGACAACTATGGTATCAGGGGGGGCAAAGCCCCTCGAAGAATTTTTTTTTCCGGACTAGGCTACTTGGGGCGAGATCTCGGCAATCTCGTTTCTCGGCTCCCTTGGCAAGACCGAGATCTCGCGAGATGGCATTCCATGATCAAGTCTAACAGTTAATCTACAATTTTTACCTTGCTTGATGCATCAATAGATTTCAAATGTAGTTCCCTCGGAACAATACATAAAGAAGTTTACGACGGACCTCTTTGTGTTTCGTGTAATCGTGTCCACCCATCGCACATTACAATGGAGCTCATCTCCTTCCAGATAAATTTTAATCCATCTATCTAAGAGAGGTCAACTCATCAACCTCTTTATTCAACCCACCTTCGTATATGTATTTGGAGGTGGGGACTTTCAATCTTGGCCCAGCCCCATCAATGACATCCATCATTGTTTGGAAATAAGAATGAGTGGTTGCTTGTGTTGCGACACCTACATGAACTAAAATAAATACATCGTTGTTAATAATTGTTTCAAAAATATCTTAAACATGTACTTGATGAAACTTGACCATATGTAGAAAAAATTTCACCATATGCTTGATTATCTTCTTCGTGGTCCTTGTTGTAGTCTTAACTCTTTTTAAGACATGCTTTATCGATCTTTAGCCTCTATCCGAATTGAATGCAAATAACGGAAATCAATATCCTGGATAGGTCGTGTGCCTTCCCCCACATCAGTGTTTAGGAGTGGCACTTGAACCCTCTTCCCCCCTTCTTATTTTCTCATCCTCACGAATCTGAGCCTTACTCGCATTCATGGTTCTTTTGACTTGAGTCACCTCCTCGTTTTCCTAAAAGACGATGAATCAATCTTGATATGAGCTTGTCATTTTCTTTTCTTACTATTTCCATACATGAGATTGGTGTCTGTTTGTGTTTGCAATCATCATGAAGTTCTTATCTCTGCCTAATTCTAACGTCTCTTTGTGATATTCTCCCAGTTAAATATCCTCTCATTTATTCCGTAATTTTAGTCGAGACCTTATCACATTTCTTTACATTACCAGTTATGTTGGTCATATGTTGCTTAAGACAGTATATATCTTCATTCATGTCTTTCTGACACTATTTACATCTTACTCTCTTCTTCTCAACATCCAGTAAATAGTCGTGTTGTCATCCAATGTTACGATGTGCAGCGGCACTTTGCTCATCATCTGATATTTTATCTGCATCCACATACAACAATTTAAAAATTGTAAGCAACATGATCATTCCTTTTGGGTTGACTAAACATCACCCCCAAAGAGGTGATTGCTCTTGTTTATGGTGTGAGAAAATTAGAAAGCTATTCACGTTCGGGGGTGAGAAAATTACAAAATCACCTCTAAAGGGGAGACTTGTGCTCAGTCAAAGGGGTGACTGAGCATCATCCCCAAAGGGGTGACCTGTCATCGGTCACCCCTTCAGGGGTGACTGAGCATCATCCTTGCAGGGGTGACTTATGCATTCGGGGCCTGGGGGATCCCCCCTTTAGGGGTGGGGTCCTGGGGAAGGGGAGATCGGGGAAGGGGGAGGGGTAGATACTTATTTTAGGGGATGATAACTGGAGGAAGCCAATGATTGCCGGAGGGGAAGTTGAGAATCGCTAGAGGGGAGTCCTAGGGGAGAGGGGGGAGTTGGAATCAAGGGGGTGGGGAGAGAATCGGTCCGATCTCCTCCTTATTGGGGTGATCGATTTGGAATCGGGTCCCGATTGACTCGATTCTGGATGTTTCCGGATTTTGACGAATTGGTCGGGATTGATTGATTTGCGATTTGATCTGGTAGGATCGGTCAATTTGGGACCAATCTTACCGATCTAGGAATCGGTCAATCTCTATCCAGATTGATTGATTCTGTAATCCATGATGCCAAAAGAGCGAAGCTTCTGGACGCTCAATTTTATTGCATACCTATATGCAGACTTTGAGGGCTGGGAAGTAGTAAAATGATATGTTCTGCAGCACATTCTTCGACAAGCTCCATTTACCTCCAGCCAACAACATTTTTTTTTCTTCTTTACAGTCTTGCAACCTCCTTTCCATCTTCTGAATCGGCGACTGCCAATCTTTGGTTTTGGAACCTCTGTCCCCAAATATTTAATTGGCAAAGTGGTTAAGATCCTTTGCAACCTCTCCTTATTGTATCATGAATGTTAATACTGATCATTTCGCATTTATACTGATTTATTTTCAGCACTGTCACCACCTCTAGCATACAACAAAATTCTTAACCTGATGCATTTGTCAAAAGAGAACAAGGAGAATATTATTGTATCATTTGCGAATTACAAATGGGTAACATGTTCCCAGTTGGCGCCTACCTTAATCCTCTCAGTTAATTCTCCGAACTTAGTCTTCTCCCACATGGTATTAAGAACTTGTTCAACTAATACAAATAAGAGATGTGAAATAGGAGAAGGTACTAAAAACTTGTTTAACTAATACAAACAAAAGATGTGAAATAGGATCACCCGAACCCTCTGGAACTTCCGAAGTCAGTCAAAAGACCTACCATTGATGTGAAATATTGCTTAGTAAGCAGTTTGAGAGTCTCCCTTGCTCATCAAAATTAAGATTTTCTTATGGAAAATTGATAAGCAAAGACACCCTACCAGATGTTATCTCAAGAAATTTTTTTCAGATACATCTGCAGCTTCTGTCTTCTGTGGGGTAAGAGGGGAAAATTTGGATCACAGGTTCCTGAATTGTGGGATCATCAACTTTATCTGGATAATACTGCTTAAGAGTTGGAAGCTTCAATGAACATAACTGGCTAACATTATTCATCTGCTACAAGTCTGGTCTTGCTTAAATCCTTGGGTTTTACGCTCAAACTTGTGGAATTTTGTTCTACCTGCGATGCTTTGTGCTATTTAGTGCACTTGGAACATATGGATCCTTGAAGATTATTTTGATAATCTAAGCTTGATTCTCAACTTGATGTCTCTTTTTGTCAAGGACTGGTCATTTTCACACTCTGGTATCAGATTGGATGTGGCTACTTTCAGGGATAAATTCTTTCTTTTTAGTGCTTTCATGTTGTAACTTAGATGGTCACTTGCCATCGTATCTTCCATCACTTCTTTATTTCTTTTTTACTCTATGTTTTGTATTTTTTCGCATTAATGAAATCTGGCAGTTTTCTATCTTTTCAAAAAAAAAGGCATTGAATCCACCACTTATGATTGAAACCTGTTAATTGTTTAACCTTGTTGAGACCATTCCAATTCACCCTGTCATACACTTTTTCCAAGTCGAGTTTCAGTGGCACACATTTCTTCTTTCTTGATTTCTGATCATGAATACATTCCAAGGCTTTCATATAATTATCACGGATTTATCTACTCTGAATGATCGCTGATTGAGAAGAGCTGATCAATTTGTTAGCATAATTACTAAACCTGTTTGCAATAACCTTTGTCAAAAAATTTAAGCTGTAATTAAGAAGGCTTAATAGGTCTTGGGTATTTGATTTCAGAAGCACCTTTTTTGGGGGGAATCAAGGCCATGGTTCGCCATCTTGTGAGATTCTTGGTCTCGTGAGCCCCGTGAGAATTGGAACAGGTGAAATCAGCTGTTCCAGGCGGTTTGGTTGCTGGCATCCTCTGTAGCTGGCCGTAACTTCAGCTGCCAGCCATTCAGTTCTTCTCTGCACTGCTACACGCTTGCAGACCTGGTACAAACCAGATCCAGTGAAATCAGGTCCCCATGACCTTACATGACATACCCGATGCAGCTTGGACCCGGTATGAGCTCCTTCCCTGTCTGAGACAGCATTTTTGCTGCACGGCAGTGGCACTGCCTCAGCGCCAATTTGACTTAAAAATAGGCTGAATTGGACCGGAAACTTGGTAGAATGATATGTATGGGTTTATTTTTACATTTTTTTGTTTTTTGTTTATATTTTTAGGTAAAGTATACCCTATGTAAATTAAATCCGAGATCTGATCTCTTGAGATTTTTTTTGAGAATTTTGCAAAATATCTTCTTTTTCACCCTTCTGAGATGGGGCCAAGATCCAATCTGACAATCCTTGGTCAAGACCAAAGAGCGGTAATTGAGGAACCTAGTACACTGGGGGTGCTTCCAAATTCCTTGACCATAGCCACGAAGTCACCTTTAATGATTCTGCAACACTTGGTAGAACCCAACAGAAAAATCATCTGGTCCAGGAGCTTTAAAAAGGGCCATTGGCTGAAGAGCTGAAGGCACTTCTTTTGAAAAAAGCATCTACCGTAGACTCAACCTTTGTCTATCAATTTTATGGACGAGTCAGAGTTCATTAAAGGACGCCAAGCTCCATCCTGCCTTGAACAAGTCCTCGTAGAAAACAACTACTACCCCGATATGAATCTTTCTCAACACTACCATTAATACTCATACATTGAAGGGAATTCTTACCGAGTAGCCTGTGTATGAAAATATTTAGTGTTCTTATCTCATACCTTTAGCCATAAGGCCCATAACTCTTTAGATCTTTGTTTTCATTTGGTTTTGTTTTTGAGACTCCACTTATTGTACTCATGCTTCAAGGATAACAACTTCGTCTTTGTAGCTCAGACATGGATCTGGGGAGAATACGTTGGTCTACGACAAGAACTGCTATAGAGAAGACCTGTCCGAAGGTGACTGTCAGGTTCAACTGGCTCCACGAATGGAACAACACCCAAACACACTGGTTCATGAAGAAAAGCTGGACTGGTCTGAACCATAGCACCTCAGGAAAGCTGAACGGATCTTTCTCCGTAATGGGCCCGGTGAGACCCAAAGATGAACTATCTTCTTTACTTGACAAGGCCTCCTAAGCACTCACTGTGTGCCAACCCTATTCAGCCTCTTTAGCCAGCCCTGTGGCAACTAACTTTTTCAAAATAGCATCACCGTCAGTGCAGAGCTTCCTGTAATTGATCAGAACACCTGGGAGATTTTATGTTATCAAAGGGCCTTGGTTGCCTAGGCAATGAGGTGAGGCAGTGGCTTGGCACCTGACCTTTACCTTGATCGCCTAAGGCAATTTGTCAACTTCACCTAGCCTGCCTAATTGTGATACACCTAAGGCGATTGTCTACTTTGCCTAGCTTACCTAGGCAATCACCTGTCCGATCTTATCCACCATACTCTCAGAGCCACCCATACTTGGTAAGAAACCTGACCAAAATGAACCAAGAAACCAGGGTTAGTAACCCCACCTTTAACTTTGTCCAACATGGAATGCTTTCTGTAACTTCTTCTTGCCTAGAAAATTTCAACCCTGTCATTCCCCTCTAATTCTCACACTTTCTCTTACCTCCTCTCTCTGGTTCCCCCTCCCTCACTCCCTCCATGTCAACCGTCTTAATTTTTTTCTCAATTTTTTGGTATAAAAGTTTGCTACTTTTTTGTATCTTTGATATTTTATTTTAGCTTTAATTTATGTTGTTATCAGCAATTCATATATATATGCATATAAATGATATAACATATATTAAAAAGGTACTTTGCCTCAAGCACTTGAGGTGTCCGCCTCCTCATCTCGGGCTTCTTGTGCCTTGAACAACATAGGAGAGATTTGATTTCGAAAACTAGTTCCGTCAGCGTCCTCTGGGCTGACATGACATCACAGCCTCTCCAACTAATGTTGATCCAAATCCACTTTTCATCCAGAATCGCCAATAACTTCTCATCCTCATTCAAAGGCTACAGTAACTCTACCAACACCAAAATATCCATCCCCGATGGCTAAAACAGAGCCTCCTTATCAACGTGGACTAACGTTCCCACCGGCTTGACTGGCCAATATCAACCATGAGTATGCTGGTAACCTACACAGAGCCACCCATGACCCAACTCAAGGGAAGAGCTTTCTTCACCTCCAAATCCAAGGACCACCTCTTAAAAGAGAATTCAACTCTCTTTGTGTCAAGGGACTTCTTGATCACTGCCGCATGCCAGACCTGATACCAATATTTTTTACGTATAAGGAATCAAAGACAGTTAGCCTCAGCCATCAGGAACAAGTGTCAGGCCAGCGATGCACTAGGATTGAGATGGTTTTCCATCTCTTCCAGTGCAGAGAACCCCTGAACCTCCATGACACCCATCCAGCCAGTCACACTTAGCAGCCACCACACCCGTTCGGACTAAATCAGCTAAACTGGAATCAAAGACCTGAAAGCCGTCCCCGTGTGCAGTGCTCTGTTCTGAGCCAGCTTCCACTGAGGACAGAAGTAGCTCCTATGCTCAAAGCCCTAGCAAATTCTACACTGCCAGGTATCCTTGCACTCTGAGACCCAATGGCCCTTGCCAAAACAACAGCTGCACACCCCCAACCATGCCCACACCTTGCACCCCCGCCACTTACACGAAGTGAGCATAACTCCAGTGATGGCCTTCCGGAGTGGCGGCTTTGGTGAGGGCAGCCTTTCCTGCATTGTAGTGCCAGATGATTGCCCCAGCCTTGCCCCCACCCAAAAGGTTGACAATCCCCAAGCTGCATGCACACAAGGCACCCGTTTTCTTTCAAACCAGATTGCACCTCCTCCTTGAGACCAAGGACCAGCCAATATCCTCCTTCACAATCCCCACGTTGGTTCTAAGATGGGGGCTCTTGGCATGTGCCCCCAGCTCCGGCATGATATGCAACCAAACCTCCTCCACAATCACTGGAACCTCTCATTCCGGTCATCCCTCGGGATAATAGGTGGTTCCTAATTGTGTTAAGAATGTAAATGAATAATCAATTAAAACACTTCAACATCTTTATATGCTGTTTTGACTCTCTGTGCAGTGAGTGGAGCAATAATTTCAAATGTGATGCGCCTCACTTGGCTACTAAAGCCACCAAGGACTTTTGCATAAAGCATGCACCTGTTTGTGCCGTCAGTTGGCGTTTTTTTGGTTTCACTTTTATTAGTGTCAAAATGAGCTAAACCTTGAGAATTGTGGCCAACATGTTTGAAGTTGGTACTTTTATGTAGACAATGGTTGGAACCATGGAATGCGGGGTCATGACCCGGGTCCGACCTGGTCGGTTTTTGAGCTGACTGATCCGGTCCCAACTCCACGACCCTGACCCGGTGGATGTTTTAAAATCATAATTTTATTATGTTTTTATTGCAACCCCGGCCAACCCTTACCCAAACCGGGTCTCGACCCCTGCCGACCCGGGTCGGTTTGGGCCCAACCGACCTGGTCCCGACCCCCGATCTCACCTACATTGGTAGGAACGATCAATAATTCTAGTTCTTTCTGGATTAAGTGCAGTGAAAAGAATCAGTTTTACAATCTTTATTTCTACACTGTCAATCTGTTGTAGCCATTAGTGTGCATGCACTGCTTCTGCACCCACATGTCATCAACCTATTGTTTTTCACTGTTAAGGCACAATTTTACAGAAGGTGCTTATCATGGGATCTATAATTAAGTAAAGTTCTTTCATCATAATGGCAGATACGCCCTGATAGGCAAACACTATACTGGAGTGCTACGTGGCCAAGAGAAGTAGAAAGCTTGGCGAGACAGTTTTTGCACAATCCATACAAGGTACTTGTTATTGCAATTGTTTATCATGGTTGTTAATTTCTGGAAGCCTTGTTTGTTCCTTACCAGATTCCATTTTGGTTGTTCAACAGCTTTCATGCTGCAATTTGAGTACCCTAAATAAATTTTTTTACAGATCATCATTGGTTCACCTGATTTGAAAGCCAATCAGTCCATAAGCCAAATTGTAGAAGTCATATCAGAACATGAGAAGTATCCAAGGTTCCATTTCTCTATGGTTGCTTTTTTGAACACCATTTTATATACAAGCACGTCTTATTCATCCCCTTTTTGTGCAGGTTGGTTAAATTGTTGGGAGAAATGATGGATGGTAGCCGCATTCTGGTGTTCCTTGAGACCAAAAAAGGATGTGATCAGGTTACACGTCAACTTAGAATGGATGGATGGCCTGCGTTATCCATCCATGGTGATAAACCCCAAGCTGAAAGAGACTGGGTGCTATCAGAGTTTAGGAATGGCAGGAGTCCTATAATGACTGCAACTGATGTTGCTGCTCGTGGTCTTGGTAGGACCAACTTTTCTTAGGGCTTAGTAAAATGTGTGTTTGCATGGACTTCACAAGGTTGTTGGGTCATTGGCGCCGCAGGCCAGCATCATAGCCAGTGAATCTGTGGGTTGGCAGTATATCAATGCCCAATGCCATTGAAAAAGGTAATTGCTGTTACCTCCACTGAGTATGAGCACTTAGAAGACCAGTTAATCATCAAAAGCAATGTTTCATCTCGGCACATTGGTGCCATAGGTGGATTGGCATTGCATTGTCAAACTCTGCATGACAACATTTTTTTCTTCCTCGGCATAAGGGAGGAAAAGTGCTATATGTGGACTAATTGGTCCACATCAGATATGTTTTTTCTTAGTACTTTCTTTGGAGGCACATTCATGGAAGGTGTTTTGCCATTTGGCCTGTTGGAAGTTTTTGATCCCTTTCTAGATTTCTTATGAAGGATTGTTGTCTCGGTATGTAGATTTTCACTGCGGGGTGTTTTAATCTTGTTTTATACTTTTACGTACCTATTTAGGTAAACCAGTCACTCATGTTTTTTTACTGAGATTTCTTGTTTTGAAGGTGTGGCCTATACCACAATTCATTAAATCAATTGGCAGAATAATTACAAGGGTAAGTAAAAGGAAAAAAAAACTAGGCTACTACCAAGGCGGTAGTAAACTAGAAGAAACTACAAGTACAAAGGTTTCGAAAGATCTTAACTGAGATTTGTGTATTTGAAGTTTGAACTACGGTACTAGGTTGTATAAAATGGTTAGCCATCAAAGACTATATTTTTTTAATTTGGTTTTATAAGGCTTCTGCGGATGATTTATCTATATTATCTGAGAAGCATGATTAATTTTTCCTTCTTAACATCATTCTGAATACCTAGGATTCTAGGAAAACCACTGTGCGCCTGTTGTTGCGCGTATGATCACTGACCTGTAGCTTTGGGATAGCGACTTTGTTTGTTGTCACTGGCTGTTTAACGTGCTTTCATTTTGTTTTTTTTAACCAATATTATTGGTTCCTCGTACGTGCAAAATTGTATACGTTTTGCATAAAGATCATGTATTTCAATCTGAATTGCGTATTGATGCATTCCTGACATCCATCTCATTGACGTGGTCGTCAGTCATTACTGCCCCCCACCCATTGTCATAGAGCTGGTTCATGCGGCAGCATGTGTTTCAATCTTTAATTGCACATTGATGCATTCCTGACATCTTAAGTGCTCATCTCATTGACGTGGTCGTCAGTCATTACTGCCCCCACCCATTGTCATAGAGCTGGTTCATGCGGCAGCCTGGTCAGTTAGTTCCATTTGTACGTTTGTTCTCAGCTGTGGGAATAGTTTGCTTGGAATTTATGGCTGATAAAAGGGAGTTTCGTTCCCTTTTGCAACAAGCTTGCAAATATAACAATGCATAGAATATTTGAAAGCAACATAAAAAATTCTGCAACAAATGAGGAAAGAATGATCTTTTTGTCTTCAACTTGATGGTGGTTATATTTCTTACAGGTTCGAATGATGGAAAAGCAGGTATAAATAGAATGGGCTTGTTCTCAACATAGTATGCTTATTAATGTAATTTTATTTTAAAGCTTGAGGATAGACCAGGTTTATCCCAAATTAAACTCATGCCACGGGGGACCTGACAAACATAGTATGCATATCTATGTAAGCTCGGTTAAAAGGTTGCCCATTCAAAAACCATACTTTTCTTATGATAAGAGCATGAAATTGTTTTTAATCCATTTACCAAATATTTTCTCAGGTTATACCTTAATCGAAGGATTGCATTTGTGCAAGTGCTTCTCTAGGGAAACTTGTTTTTACATTTCCGTGTGGCATGAGTGACGTATCTTTTGTTGTGTTTCACAGATGTGAAGGATATTAAATGCGTGATAAACTATGATTTTCCCGGAAGCCTTGAAGATTATGTGCACAGGATTGGACGGACGGGGCGTGCAGGTGCCAAAGGAACTGCACTTTCTTTCTTTACTGCCGCAAACACAAGATTCGCCAGGGAGCTCATCAAGATCTTGCGTGAAGCTGGACAGATAGTGAGCCCGGCCTTGGCTGCCATGGCAAGGCCTGCTAGCGGAATGATGGGTGGTATTATGCCTCCTTGATGTTTCTTCGCTTATTTTGCAAGCAACAAAGAATACCCCCACATTTTCAGCTCATACCCTGGTTTTATTTGTCTCTTGACAGGTTTCGCTGGGAAGTTCCAGTCTAGAGGACGCGGCTTTGGTAATCGTACATTTATTTCGGGGTCTAACACCACCCCCCTGGGGAGGAGACCGTGGTAGTGGTGGTGCTAACCTTCCTGTCTCGCAGTTTTAGGAGCGAGAGTTTATATGTTGACATGATATGTTAATGTAGAAACAGTTGATGGAAGCAGATAACGAGAGCTCTGAGCCGTTCGAGTTATCTTCTTTTTATTATGGAGCCTGCATGTTAGCTCCGTTTGTAAGGTGCTGAATTATGGACCAGGTACTTTTTACGGTGCTTATGAACTGGCAGTTAATTTTATATAGCTTCTCGGTGGTCGATGTTGCTCTCCCCGAATTAGAGAATTGAGTGGCCAGGAATGGGATGATCTATGTATCCCGTTGGCCGGAGAAGCCTTTGAAGTGTTTGATTACAAAATTTGTGTGGGATTTTTCTTCCCATCTATTTTATAGTTTTTAACGTGGTCTTTGTTTTATTTTGTTGTCCTTTCTTATCAAATATGACGATTTATCTTTGATTATTTTACATTTTATCATAATATGAAATGTGTATAAAATTTATTGTGCAACCAACGGTCTCATGAAAAGTTTATTTTGATACAAAAGGTAAAAAATACAGTGGTAGTGAAAACAAAATAATTACTTTTTATTACTATATTATTAAAGTTGTCTAATTTTATATTTCTTCGAAGACTGAAGTCATTGGAGTCGTAGAGTTTGTTCGCTGAAGAGTACGTGTGCAGTGTTCTTATTCCTGCAGTTGACTAGCTGAGCAACAGACCAAGGATGGTGCAAAGCAAGCTATGCTTACTTGTCCGCGTGCCTACCACCGGTTGCGGTTCATGTTCCTTCCGTCAGATAAACGAGTTTAATTACGCAACAGTGTTTAGAATTATTTTTCTTTGTCAGATCTATACGATTATACGGAAACTAAATAGTTTATAATGGAAATTAAGCCGAATGCGACCTAACAAATACAATAAGTAAACTTGTAACTTTTCACCAGGAAGTCTAATTGTGTGCATGAAAACGATAAATTTTCTACTACTGCTTCCTGGCGCATTTGCGGTTAAATGATTAAGTTTAATTGTGTACGAAAATGATGAATTTTGTACTACTGCTTCGTGGTGCAATTGCAGTTAAATTATTATGAACGAAAAAAACATATATAGAATGAAATGTTTTACAAACAAATGCAACGACGTAACAGCAACAAAAATCGTCAAAATTTTCTCTCGTGCACGCACTGAAACAGGCGGTAAAGCTGGACTTGCGGCCTCTCTACACAATTATTTTCACACTATATTTCAAGACCACCAGCCAATAAAAAGTTGTAAACACAGAATTTTCTTTCTCTCGTTTATGATGTCTTTTATATGTCAGTGTTCAGGTATTTGGTGACGTGACAAGAAAGAGTATGATGTAATTTTCTCCTTCAGGTGCGCAAAGTGACGACCTTGAACGTTTACCCACCTGTAAGTCGCTGATCCTTGGTAGACAACGTAACCAGTTCCCTAATACGTCCAGACAAAAAAAAGATATCACATTTGTGCCTGTGCACTGCTACTAATTCAGCAAACACAGATTTTGGACTCGTTTGTTTTATCGTAATTTGCTTATTTCAAAAGCAGTTAATTAAAAACAAGTTTTTTTGGATTTAAAAAAAGGAGTTTTGCTTGGTTGATTTTTGTAGAAGGCATGGAAAATAAAACAGGGGGCCACATTATTAAGATGATTTTACAGCTATAACATGTTCCTGTTTTGGTTTCACCCCCTCATGGAATTTTGAAACAAAAATATTGTTTAACAATACAATATTTTACATAAGCCCAAACAACTGAAAATACTGCAAAAATGAGCAAGTGCACTACTTTGCAGAGTTTTACAATCAAACAAGTGCCCTCTTACACAGTTAAACTGATCGATCTACTCCAACTCCAGCAGAAAAGCACAGCCACGCTTACCAGAAACCCAGCTCAGACGAAGGCACAAAGCTACCAGACTACTAGGAGACAGTCTGCATGGATAGGCTAGAAACGTAATAGCTTATATGAGTTTCCCCTAGGCGGGTACTATGAATAGAAACATAGCAGACACCATATATACACTGTACAATTTAAGTGATTGGCTCTGAGTTGAGTTTAGGATCTTCAAGAACCGTTACCCAGGCATTTTCCATGATTCCCCACAGGTGGTAGGACCAACAGGCACCTTTCCCATAGGTTAAACATTCTTTTATCTATTAGAACACCAAACATTCCTTTGTGTAGTTCATGTTCATGATTCTTGTAAGCCGTTCGGGTACGGTCAGATACGTTAAGAGAACAGTTCAAGAATAAGCCTCTCACGGAAGCTATGGCCATGTCCGTCAAACTGTTTCAGAGGAACCAGTCCCTGCAAATCGTGCAAAATGTTATGACTGGAATATAAATCATAACAATAATAATCTTTTTATCAAATATAAGCCTAGTGTAAAAAACGCCAGTAGTACTAAAAAGGAAAATCGGTGTTTTGCTTATAAAGCACTTCAAGAATTATCAGTCACATACATACCCCTAACATCTACAAGGTTGTATTACCCTAGACAACCAAAAAATATTGCCTATTCCCGTGCAGTGACCAGAAGTCACTCCATATGCCCTCTACTCTTTTCCTCCTTACAGGTACCACCATCGGGCCACTAGCACTGGCACCAGGACCAATTTTGACAATCTTTCCCTTAGTACAGATACAAATGAACCAAGTTGAGCCGAGTGGTATGTTGTTTAAACTTGGCTCGTTAATTTTACACGAGTTTGAATTCTAGCTCTTACAAATATGCACTCGTTACTTAATCGAGACATGCTCGAGCTCGAGTTCAAGTTCAAATAGCAGCTCAACTCAAGTTTAGTCCACATTGAAGTTCAAACTCAATATAAATTTGTTTATGGATCTAAACTCATTTGTGAAACTCTAATTTTAACTCATTATAAAACTTGATCTAAATTTAAATTTGAATCAAATTTTATTTCAACTTATTTTCATATAATTAAGTGACAATATAAAACTACTAATACTCATAATTTAATTTTTAAAATAAATATTTAATTAAGTATTTACTCGAGCTACTTGCAAGCTTATCTAGTCGAGAATAAGTTTGTTCAAGTTCAAGTCATTTAATGTATCGAGCTTTTTTATTGGTTCAAGCTTGTTCGTTTAACATAATAAAGGAGTCGAGTTTTTATTGAGCTGAGTTTTGAGTTACTTGTCTGAGCGTATTGGTTTGTTTGCACTTTGCACCCGTACCCCTCAGCCATCAGGCATCATGTAGACCCTCCAGGCCTCCACTCTTTCCCAATGGTACTGCACAGATCACTGTTTCACTTGCTGCCCCGCTGAGCACCACTGCATGCCTCACTACCTGCTGCTCACCGTCACCCGAGAGAGAGAGAGAGAGAGTGGTATGTTAGTCACTCTGTCAAATATTAGACAGTCAAGTAAGATTTCAAAGGTTTAAACATACTTGTCATACATTTAGGGACATAAAGGGAAAAAGCAATGATTTCAGGGACCTGATGCGAAAACCCTTGAAAAAATATGCAATTATTAACCTAACTGCCCTTTATTTGAGAAGTTATCCCACAAACAGTTCCTGATAACTGTTTTGGGGCTACATCAAACTTCCATACTTCCAGATGTTACCTGAATCAACCAATCAATCTCCAGAATGATTGCAGAGAATTAACTTTATTGGAGGGCTTGATCAGTAAGCACTATTATCGGAAGAACCTAGAAGTTAAGGATGATATAAATGACAAGGGCATAAATGAACTGAAGAGGTCTTATAGTTACGTTTGGGCCCAAAAAGCACCCCACTCACCACTAGCCTCTGCACCCCCTCCCCCAAAACCACTGTAATCAAAACAAAGCCCATAATGGCAAGCATTATAACCAGGTGTAAGTACAAGACATACCGGAGCTTGGGTCGAGAGGTACACCTTCACCTCCTCATAAGCCATTCAGACACTCCAATTGAACTCTTTTGCCCCTTTCAGCAACTGGAAGGATAGGCTTTTCTTGGCCACCTTTGACATACTACACCTCTTGTTCATGCGGTTTGGTTGGACTTCGAGCAATGATGTTGACTAGTCTGCATCCGTTGGTACTGTAGTCTCAGGGAATTCTAACCCTCCTTTGTTTCCTGCTTTATTCTTACACTTTTGTTGCTCCTCAAATTAATCCTTCAGGATTTGTAGCATTAAGCCCTGTTTCTCACTTTAGTTTTTTGTTCGCTTTCTGCTTTCAATTCCCATGTCAGTAATTATGATTGACACCTCTTGTCTCCAGAGGATGATGTAGCATTCTCAGGCTTTAACTTGGTCATTATGAACTAGACCGAACCAATGGGTGCTTGGAAATTCAATTTATGACGGCAAGTAGAACGGACTGCTTGTAACCAGGATATGAGATCTCAATTAAAGAAGACATTATTGTATATAGACAAAGCCTTGCCCATTACAAAACTACTGACAGACCAACTGAAGTGGCATCTCCTAAGCATTGTGATCAAGGTGATTGCCCCTTGAGCATGTGGCAGTACATGAAACCTCAAAGAGAGGGGTTCTCTTTGGACATATCGGACAACTTACATCAACCATTTTACAAAGTAAACATAAAAGAGAACATCAAGGAATCTTGCACTTCAAGTACTGACTAGGATCTTGTGTACATATCATACCTGCCATTGTACGTCTTAATCATAGGGGATCATGATGCGGTAATTAACCCTTACAAGGTCATTCATTTGAGAAGCTAACAATATGACCAGGGTATGATCATGTGATAACTAGTCCTACGATGAGTTGGAGAAGCTAAGGGCATGGTGTTTGGTTGGGTTTCTAGAGACCCCTAAGATCTTATTAACCTAGTGCACATCTTACTTTCTCTTCCTACCAGTGTTGCTACTTGATGCCACCGATGATCAACAGAGTATTCCCTTTTGGGAGGATCTGGTTTACGTGGGATAGCTGGTGTTTTCTCATTTATTGGCCTAGGAGTCTCTAAACACTGGTATTCACAATGAAACAGCTTCTGGATTTCCTACTTCATCAGTTCAGCTAGATGTACTCAGTGTGGCTGTGATCTCGTTGGACCTCACAGTAAAACTACTTCCTATTGCTGTACATTTTCCTAGGCCACCATAGGTATGGTTTAGCTTCAATGTCAAGCAAGATCTGATCGGGGAGCATTAGGATGCAGTTTTATCCTATTTTTGCCTGTTTTCCTGGTGGCTCTTCTTATGGCTATCTTGGTAAGGGTAGCTGCAGCCATGGTAATCAGCAAAGTGCAACAAGACTAGAATTGAAAGGCGTGATGGTGACTGGAGGTTGAACAGAGTTGACAAGTGTCATCTGTTGCCAAACATTTGTCTGGGCTTTTGCCAGGAGCTTAAGCAGCGAAGTTAGAGGCATGAAAGCTAACACTATTGATAGAGCAAGACTGGTTTATCCACTGGAACACAGGCAGTATGGCCAGGAGCCACCTGTTGGCCACACCGTGGGCAGAAAGGGTGTAGTCAGGTTACTGCCTGAGGCTCCAAAGGCTGTTGCATTTTGATGTTGGATGCTCTTGAAGAAAAAGTCAATAATACCTTGACCAACTGGCATAGTTTGCAATATAGTTAAAGGCCGGGAATCTGAACTTGATGCGTACTGGCAATCTAGGGTAGATTAAGGAACTCTGCACTTCATTGTTTTCAAGTTGTAGAGAGCAGTTTGGCTCTGAAGCTATTCAGTTACAAAGCAGTCAATGGATCCATCAAAGTGGTGCAAAGCTGGGATCTGTAACTCTGCAGGCACCAGTTCCACCAAAATGTCAGATAACAATGGTGATTGCCAAGAGAGGATGAACACATGCTGGCCTTGGACTAGTCGACGTTGGATGGCAAGCTGGCAAACCTCTCAATACAGTTCAACTCTTGGTCAGACATTTATGAAGTCAAGACCACGAGAGCTAGCATGAAGCAAAGAGGTAGGCTAAGAAAGGCTAACCTTTACGGCCGAAGTCTGGCCTGAGATCTGGTTGACCCATATTTTTTGGCCCACCTTAAAGCTTATAGGCCACAACAAGGAAGGTTAGGTTGTGGGCCGGTCCAGCCCAAACAGGACCCAGTTAGACCGGGCTTTAAAATTAATTTTTAAATATTAAAAATATAAAAATATAGAAAATTACCAAAAAATTGGAATAATACCAAAAAAGGGAAATAGGAAATATGGCTAAATTTTTTTATTCATTTATATTCAAATATTACATTTTTTTGTTCTACATAATTTATATACTCTTCTCATCACATTTGAGAAGAATACAATTGTATTTGTCACTCTCTCATACAATCATCTTAAGATAACATCTGAAAGAACCACCATAACTATCATATGTACATTATGGAAATGCCCAATGAGGATCTATATGTATGATAAGTCATCCTATAATTCCCTTGGTGATATGGGAAAAACCAGAGTCTTAAGATGAATTAACTCCATAAGATTGCCCGTAGGAGTGACCTTCGTCCGTCGTGTGTGTTGATCTTCACCAATTTGCGACCATGCACCATGATCTATCTTGTGTCGCAAGTGTGCACAATTCTTCTCCAGTGAACTACATCGTTGTATGGTATATCTCCGGATCTGTTGACCTTTTCAGACCAATAATGATTCCTTCCACTTCCAACACTTTATTGCTGTTACTCTTTGAAGTCTCATTCGATGTTTGATATTAAACTCGAATGTTCAGCTCTAGTGTGTCTTCTCGTCTTTCGTCGATCATTTTTTTATCTGCAATATCTAATGGATCAATCACAGCATATTTGCCTTTACTCTTAGATTTCTTACATTGACGAGAAAGTTTTCTGATCTTTTGTCTCTTTGCCACTGAAGAAACAATATAGAATTTCTCGGCTAGAGGTATGCGGTCGAGTTCTCCTTGAGCACATTCTCGATTTTTTGGGTTGAACTCATGTTCGTCTAATCCTTCTTGCTCATTCATCCAAGATTTCAGCAGATTTTGTTCGTCAAAGATCTCTAAATCCATGTCGACATCTTGTATAGCCACTGTCTCACTTCATCGTTTGGATACTTCCTCTCTACATCTTTTCTTCCTTCTGGTTCTCTCTCATCTTATCCAAAATTTTTAGTTTCAACCTTATGTTGTAATGACATTACATCAACTATTCTAGTTTTTTTAACGTTAGCATATTCCTCTACTCTGTATGAATTAGATTAAACATTGATTAATTTCTTTCACATCCTGAAGCCAGTGTGAATTGGCTCAGAACTCTTATTACAATATCCGCCAAGTCCTCGTATCCCGATGCCTTACTATGATCTATCTACCAATCAACTGCTTAATATTATTGTATGTTAAAAGATAATTAGAAAAAGTTGATCATCTAAATTGTAAAAAAGGATCGAATGGTACGTGACAGAACTTGTGAACATAACTGCTCGTTGTACCATTGTTGTCTCGAAGTGGAATGCTCTTATTTTATAGTCACGCATCTTGTTACATGTTATAATTGATCGCTCGCCATCCTCGAGCACTATACAAATGACCTCTTCGCACTATCTAGAAGACCATTAATTGACTTGAATATAGAACTACAACAATATCTAGCATTAAAAAATGACTTGCCAAGTGGCAATATATCTATGTCAGTAGAGAGCATAATAATATAAATGTGATACATGATATGACTTAATGACAAAAAAGTACATGTTACATGTGTCGGATGATACAACGTTCGTTTCCATAGACGGTCGATAATATCTAGCCACTTGTTGAAATCTAATGATGTCTTAGCGGTTTCATCATTTATCTGCTCAAGTGCATCATAAAGATAACCCATGTCTGTTTTCCTATCTCCATTTACTATTTTAAGAACTTTGACTAACAATTGCACTATATAAAGTGTCTTCTTTATTATTCATCAAAAGTTTCCACTCTTCTCTTTAAGGTCTTCTCAACCTTTCACACTTCTTATATGAAGGACTAACCTTAACAATCCAACTAGCCCATTCTGATAAAAGTATCATTTGAGTAAGAGGGCACATCTCTGTTATATTAAACTCTTCGAGAGAATGTAATGAGAAGTGAACTGAATTGTTTCGGACTGTAGAAGCTTTCGAACCTTTGTATGCTATCTCATTAGGTTAAGAATTAAATTATGGTTGTATGTGAAAAAAGTATGAATTGTGTCATTTTAACTACCTAGTTATTTTGAGGATCCTTGCATAAATTCTCTAGTATTAAATTTAATGAGTGGGCGGAACATGGTGCCCAATATAAACATGATCTCTTGATCATTAACATTTGTCTAGCTACTTTAAATGTAGTTGTATTGTCCATTACCATTTGGACAACTTGATCATTTCCTATCTATGCGACAACATTGTCGATTAATTCAAAGAGGTGGTTCACATTTTTACCTATCCAGATGCAACTGTGAACTTTTAGAAGATGGTCCATGTGACAATATACTAAAAAATTGATCATTGTCTTTCTAGTTATACCGATTAAAAAACATGCATAAGTTCTAAAATTTGAAGTTAAACAAGATAAGTAGGTATTTAGTTTATAAATTCAAGGTTACTAACATGTCAAACCATCCATCATTAACATGTATCATCTTTCTTACCAAATACGATAAAATGACTTGACGTATTATTTGATATCTTCTGTCTCCATTTGAAGATAAGTATTATATATTTCTTTTGGAGTTAGTTTAAGTACTCTCCTGCCGATGTCGGCTATGATATTGATCATGGACTCGTAATACGACCCCTTTACAATATTTGTCGATATGCTATTATGGAAGAACCATTTTAATGTTGTTTGTCCGATCTTCTCTTGACATATCTGCAAATTCTTCATTTTTGCCGTTATGGTAATTTGTCTTTACCATGGGGATGTGATGACAGGATGCATGGGACCTACTGTTGGGTCATTATTTGGTGTGGGATCGTGAATCTCTTCTTCTTGGTTGTTCAATCCTTTATCGCTTCCACGTGCACTCCCACTTCCCGAACCTTGGCCCATGAATCAACTAGTATGCCAACACATGTCTTCATCTGCAAATGACTTGAGACTTATCTCCACCGTCCATATCAAGTCATATGTTTGTAACAATAACGATTAAATATTAATGTCATTCAAATATTGGTATGATTTAGTAAATATTAATGGCAATGTACTAGCATCGAAATTTTCATCTAGAGGAAATTCTAGACGCTCCTATCCGGTCCTATATATGTGACTAGAATGCCTTGCATGCTCAGAAATTTCTTCATAGACAATCTCCTTATGCTGCTTTAAAGGTCCCTTTGTTTGTTTCAATACTTGTAAATGTTTATAGAATTGAGTTCTTACCTTGGGTACAGTTTGTGTACAGGGTGCAACATCATCCTTCATCCTGGCTACGTGATGCTTTAACCGCAAAGTCTCCCATGCATTACTCTTTTCACAATATTTACATTAAACTTTCCTCTACACCATGGATATTAAATTGCAATGTAATCAAGTTAGATTGTTCTGGGTTGCGCTACAAGTTTGAGTCTCACGGCTTAGAGAAGACATTGTAAAAAGCAGAAAGTTTTACAAAAATAAAGATAACACTTAAAACAATATGTTAGTAACAAAATTAAACAAAAATTGATATCTAAGAAGCCTTGAAATGAATAAAAAATGAACTATCTAGAAGTACTTTAGAGAGAGAAAATGCCCTGAGAGTGATTTTAGAGTAAGATGAGAGTTGATAGAGAGTGAGGGAGGAGTGGGGGTAAGAGGAACCCCCAACGTTAGCTGTTGGCTTGACTCAATCGGGTGGGGTCCTGACCGGGTCACACAACCTAGCTCAAGTTTGACGAAGGTTCAGGGACCTTTGGTCCCGACTTGGCCGGTCGGTTGAAAAAACATCCAGGTTGGGCGACTTGGCCCAAACAAGGATCACCGGATTGGAATCGGGATTGAGATCAGTGGGTACCGAACTGATCAGGTCCAGATCGGATCGGTCTGATTCTGACCAATTCTCCGGAATAGGAATTAGTCCGGATAGATTTTTCTGTAAATTTTTTCAATAGAAAAAATTAGAAAAATTGTTTAAAAAAATACATACAAATCAGAAAAAACAGAAATATGTAAAAAAGTGTGATGATGTCGGAAAGTTGTAATTTCATAATTTATCACTGAGAGAAGTTTCTTAGGCCTCATTAACCTAGCGGCTATTTCGATTCTCATACTAATAACAATTTAACATTCATTCTATTAAATAAAGGATATGGTACAATATAACTAGAAATGAAATATAACATTAGAACTATAAAAAGAGTGAAAGATAAAAATATAGAATATACTTTTTCACCACCATGGACAAAATTGTCCCTCATATTCCTTATTTTGCTCTTTTTTCTCATTCTCCCGAATGGTCCATTGACTTTGTTGACTCATGATTGGCCCATATCTATATGAAAATAGTGAGTGGGCCATCTGTTTAAAATCATATACATTGTCTAATCGTGAAGGTAATGCTAAATAACAAGGCTCCGAATTTAAGAGAAGTTCTGGATATTGGGCGGCAACATACTCATCATAGAATCCTATTTGATCCTATTTTTGACTCAATGCTACTTCTCATCCAATTTGATGCATCAGCTCCACTAGTATGTGCACTACTAAAGCCACCCAAATGACCCAATCCTCCACCTCCACCTCCTCCACTTAAACCCTTGTCTTGTTGTTGAGTGGCAGGAATAAACTCATCATCATCATCATCATCATCATCATCTGAGGAAGGTGCCTGGGTACTGTCGTCTTGAATAAAATGTCATCGTTTTATACTCAATTTCTTCCTCTTCAATATTGCTTCTTGTTTTGCAGGTGGTCTTATACTAGTATTGTGCTATATAGCTCTCTTAAGTGCCTTGAATCCTCCAAAGGCACCACTCTTATTAGTGTTAGGTCCAACACCTGCACTTGGAATATGCACGGGAGCTGTGGCTGGAGTTGTACTCTGCAAGCTGGAGCTACCTGTGGAACTGAAGCTGTGTAAGGAACATGAGTTTCTTGCCCTTCTTCTATATGCTTATCATCACCAATGACGCTATCAAGCTCACCTTTAGCCCCAAAATCTATCATTTAGGTCGAACTTTGGCTCTTCCTCAACACCTTTTTGATCCATCCATGTTGCAAGTGAATGTTTCTCTTTGAAAAGATATTCAAAGTCCACATCCTCTTGTGACAGGCCCTTACTAGCTTCAACGACAACTCTTTCTTAATAGATACCACCTAGAAATCTAGCAAATCTCTCCTCAGATATCCTTTGTCTATCATTGATATTTTGATTTCTCAACCTCGTGTTGTAATGGCAGAAGACTAATTTTGACAACTTTTCCGTCTTTAACCTATTCATTCTCTGTGTATATAAGGTTGAATGTGCTCCAATTTCTTTCACAGTGAGAGAAGCTGGTACTTTGGCTCAGTATCCTACCAATGGATTCCATCCACTCCTGTTATTCACTTGAATCCACCAATCAACTTTGAAAAAAAAAAACATCATCACCGAATTAGTAAGAGTGAAACTTCTAACTAAAAATGTTTATACATATATGATACATGTAATATCGTACCAGGAGAAAATTTGTCATGGGAATATATAAGATCCGGATCCCCATACACTCCAATTTTATGCTTATATGAGGTCATTTGAAATACAATATGAAATATAATTAAGTTTAGTGCTCATAATTAATAATCAATAAATACTAAATCAGTAACAAGTAATATACTTCAATCTCAGCCTTCGTTCTATTTTGCAGAGTCCTTGCTAAAGGTTTAATCACTGACAATGTATCTGACAAGACCTCAACATCATTGCATACTTGAGGATCGTATGCATCCTTGAGTTGAGAAAATATCATGTCATAAAAGATATCGATCCCATCCAGCCATTAAGACACACAAATATTACTACAAGCGCAAAATTAACGAGCTACTAAAGAATTAAGTTTATTACCTACCGCATGGATATCATGGTGAAATGTCATATCCCATCTGTTGTCTATAATATTTCACTATTTTTTGTAACCCCTCGGATACTTCTCTTTGATCTTCATCTTGGCCTTGTCCATAGTTGTCAAGGCGATAAGGCGCCCAAGGCGTTGAAGGGTACCGATTCCGCTTAGGCGACAAGGCGGCCGCTTAGGCGTCGCCTAGGCGGTCAAGGCGGTATTCAAGGAAGGATGGGTAGGAAGTTGTGAGACATAAAAATATGCATAAATATAATCATATATTTTATGTTATAATTGAATATTGAGTGTTTTAACTATGTATATAAGTAAATATGATGTGTATGTGAAAGAGAAATAAGTTAAATAGATTTTTATAAAATTTAAGTATATAACACATTTATGATTATAAAATTTATATATATGTGCGATAGTATGTGATAGTGAAATATTGTTATAATATTATTAAATGGGGGTGCAGAGTAGTCGCGGATCGCGGGGGTCGCGGATCGCGCGGTCAGGTCGCGGTCGGCGGGGCGCGCCCTCGCGGGGTCGGGGGGCGAAGCCCCCGAACCCAAAAAAAGTATATAATAATATAAGCGATCTTATATATGTAATTATGAAAGTGTGGGTATTTATTTTTGGATAAGAAGTTAATCATGTAAATATGGATATTTAAATAGGTGTGGGTATTTAAATAGGTGTCCCTTGTGAGGGGTATCAAGAGGGTAAAACTTCTGAAAATTCTTTTTTTAATCATGTAAAAATACCCTGGGCGCCTTGTCTGGGCGCCTAGGCGGGCGCCTTGGACGCCTTGGGCGCCTAGGCGGGCACCTTGGGCGCCTTTTTGGCCCCAGGCAAGGCGCCCTAACAAGGCGTTGCTGGAAATGCGCCTTGCCGCCTAGGCGGGCGCCTTGACAACTATGGCCTTGTCCATGGCATCATACAAATATCTCATTTAGTTTTTGTCATTGGAGTCAACCAATCTCAACACTTGTACCAAGAGTTTTATGGCTGATTGGTAGTATTGCACTTTTTCCCATTACTTGTTGATCTCAATAAGGGTCTCCATTTTTAATAAAATCTCATATTGGACAATTGTGACTTACGTTGTATTCATGTAATCATGATAAACAATAGAGATTATAAACCTCGTCAAATCAATTATGTACTTGTAGAGGCTCTCTAATGTAATAAATTGTGTAGTAAATCTAGTTGGACTAGGACAAATCAGATCATGACGGTCAATGTGTTCTCTTATGATGGAGAGCAACCTAAAATTGCCATATACGTAAGATGTAATCAATTGTCTTTGACTCACTAAGGACCTCACACTTGTCTCCTTCTCAATGTCTTTCAACATTAGGTCAATTGAGTGCGCAACACATGACACCCAAAATAAATGAGGCCTTGTCTCCAAAAGGTTCTTTCCTACAAACTTGGATGAAGGCTCATTATTGTTGACAAGTTATACAATATTCTCTTCACTAATCTCCTCTACAACACTATTCATTAAACCAAACAAATAATCTACATTCTTTACCTGATCTGATGCATCAATGGACTTCAGGAAGATGATGCCTTCAAAACAATACACAAGGAAGTTGATAAAAGACTTCCTTGTGATTCTTGTACAACTATCACACATAATAATGTAACCTTTTTCCTTCCAAATGGATTTGAATTCATTTATTCATAAAGTCAACTCATCGACCTTTGCATCCAACCCCTTGTTGTAAATATATTTTGATGTGTGAACTTTGAACCCAGGTCTAATTTCAGCAATGGCATCTACCATTGTTTGGAAATATGAATTAGCAGCATGTGCTGCGAGACTACACGAAGAAAAATCATCACATTATTATTAATGTTTATTCAAAAGACATACAATACTCATCAGTTGAAGAAAAACTCTACATTCATATACCTGCCAAGGATCGCGGGATCGGGATCGACGACCACCGATCCAGTCTGGATCAGGATCGGATCGGTCTAGATCGGCCGATCCTCCGGAAGAAAGGGCGATCACAGATCGGTTCGAATCAGCCAAAAATTTTTATTTTTTTAAATCATAAAAATTCTCAAAAAATCATAAAAAATTAGGAAAAATCATAAGAATAAGTTAAAAAATTTTAAAAAAATGAAAAACAATGTGGATGCCATTCTATCAAACAATGCCATACAAAGTAAGTTTCTGTCAAGAAACTGTCAAATAAGTATAGACTATCATATAAGAGAGAGAAGAAAGTTAAAATAGATCTTTATGTAAATTTAAGTATATAATATATATTTATGATTATGAATCTTCTATATATGTGATAGTATAAATGATAGTGAAATATATTAATATGTTTACACTATCATCAGCGAGGCGCAAAGTAGTCGCAGATCGACCTTCACAGTCAAGTCATGGGGGTCAAGGGGGCAGCGCCCCTTGTAGGGGGTATCAGGGGGGCAATGCTCCCCAAAGAATTTTTTTATGGTGGTAAAGGGGAGGGGGAGGAAGGGATCAGAGGTCCCCCCTTCCCCAAATTTCTTGTTTAGGAGGGGATCGACCTCTCTAAAGGCTTGTATCGTTGCTGCTCAAGGTGGATCGTCGAGGGGAGGGGTCCAGGGGGAGCCCTAGACGATGAAGGGGAGAGAAGGAAGTGAGAATGAGGGGTGAGAATAGGGAATTGGTCCAATCTCCCCCTTAATAGAGGGGGATCGGATCTGAAAATGGTCCAGAATCGGGTCTTGAATCGATTTGATCCGGATCCTTTCGGGTTTTAGGGAATTGGTTGGGAATCTTGGGATCGACCGATTCTAGGATCAATCCAGTTGGATCAGTCGAGGATTGACTGATTTCAACGATTCCGACTGATCCGGCCAGAATCGGATTGGCAGGTACCGATCCAATCCAAGAATCGGCCGATCTCAATCCGGATTAGCCGATTTTGCAATCCATGATACCTGCATGGAGAAACCACTTGCAGATATGCTTGACTGCTTTCTTTGTAGCCCTGTACTAGCCTTCACTTTTTTCAAGGCATGTTTGATGCCCCTCTATCCCCTATCACTTTATTTATACAAGGTAGTGTCCATCGGCATAAGTGACTGCGACCAACGGAACTCACTATCTCAACCCAACACGTGTAGGCAGAATACCTTCCACATCTGATCATCAGGCACTAGCACCCAAGCATCCAACTCCTCGTCTTCTTTCCTCATCCTTTCTTGCCTGAGCCTTATTAACATGCATAACTCTCTTCATCTATGCCTCTTCATCATCTGAAGATGGTGAATCAACTTGCACATGAGCATAAGACTTTCTCTTTTTACCCCTTGAAGATATGAGATCGGTGTCTCTCCGTTCGAGCAACTCATCACGAAGTTTGGCTCTATGTTCAATTCTAATATTTCTTTGAGATGCTCTCTAGGCAATATAATTTCTTATCTCCTCTCTCAACTCAGTCGAGACTTTATCACACTTTTTCACATTCCCACCAACACCAGCTATATGTTGTTTAAGGTGGTACACACCTCCATGCATATCTTTTTAGCATCATTTGCAACTTACCATCTTCTTTGTCACATCCAACATATATCCATGTTGCCATCCTATATCCCTTTGTCCAACAACACCATGCTCTTCGTCCTACATTTTATTTACATGCACATTAAATAATTTAAAAATTATAATAAAGACTTGAAAAAAAATTGCCTATGTTCCTCTTCATAGTTACCCATTTGGGATGACTGTAGATATCCCTCAAAGGGGGTGAGAAAAACACCTTGAAGGGGTGCCCCTGTTTAGACCCTTCAGGGAAGCCGGGGGAAGGGGTTGGGGGGTCTTGGAAGAGGAAGAAAGGGGGCCTTGGGGAAAGGGGTGGGGATTTACCTCTGTTAGGGGGGGTTCACCGTAAGGGGGGGGATCGTTGGAGGCCTAGAGAGGGGGGGATCGTTGGAGGCCTAGAGAGGGGTGATGGCCGGGGGGAGCCCTAGGGGGAGGGGATCGAAGGAGGATGGGGGAATCAGGGATAGGGTAAGAGACTAGGCCGATCTCCCCCTTATTTGGGAGAGATTGGACTGTAATTGATTTGGAATTGGGTCCCAGATCGACCCGATTCTAGATCCTACCAGATTCGGACGAATCGGTCAAGATCAACCGATTCGCATTCAATCCTGGACCAATCCTACCGATTTTGACTGATCCGATCGCATTCGTCGTTTGGGGTGAAATCAGATCAGTTATCATCGATCCAATCCTAGAATCGGCCAATTCCGATTCAGATCGGTCGATTCTGCAATCCATGGGGCCAAGGGATGGCCATCTCACATATCGATTTCATCTTTTGGTGGATAGAGAGGAAAAAGATCTCAGGATATTCCCATGCAAGGTAAGCCGGGTCTTGGGTCAGGATCAGTTGTCCTGGCCCAAACTGACCTAAAACCGAACTAGGTCTAACACTCTAACCTGGTTCTAATTCAAACAACCAAAAAATAAAAATATAAAAAATAAAATATAAAAAATTATTAAAATTAAAAAAACAATTATTTCTATTCAAACTTTCAAAACTTACATTTTAAGAAGAATTTCCATCTTCTTAATCTTACGTCTTCCAGGATATTTATTAAAATTTATATATAAATTTCTATTCCGGTACTAGAAAATATGAATATTTGGTGAAAATGGTATTGGAACACATTTATATATAGAACTTAATAAGTGGTTTTTAATAAAGAGAACAATTCTTCTGAATGTATAAGATCTACAAAGTGCTCTAGGAAAAATGTAAATTTCAGTTTAAAAAAGAACATCGTCATTCAATGAATAGAATTTTAGTCCAAAATGAAAATTCTATCACATTTGGATGCCAATCCATTGCTTAAACTGGAATTTTTGTTCTTACAAACTTGGTAGATCTTTTCACTCTCTCCATAAGTAAATTTCTCTATGAAATGAAAATGAGAGAGAGATTTGGACCAATCCCCGTGAGCAAAAGAAAATTTCCACCCAAAAAGAAGATCGTCGTCCAATGCGATGGAATAGGTCTTCCTTTTTGGGCTGAAATCTTGGTTTTCCTACAAATAGGCCCCTTGGGGTGACAGAGAGAACTGGGGGGTGGAGTGAGAGTGTGGGAAAAAGTGGGAGGAAAAGTGGAAAGGTGCCAAGGTGCCGTGGGGGCACTCCAATGCCTCCAATGGCTAGCTGCGACCTGGCCGACAGGGTCATGCGACCCAGCCTGTTCCAGCTGCTGGGTGTCAAAATGGGATGGATTGGGCTGTTTGGGTTGTGGCCGGCAGGTCTCCCGAAATACTGACCAGGTCTGACCCGGCCTTCCATGTTCTCATGAGAACAAGATGGGACAGGTGAGCTGGAGTTGTAAGTACAGCCTCCACTGGGCAGCATCCTGAGGGTGGCAGAATGGAGGGAGGCAGCTCCGCACAGCCATTGCATCTTCCTGTCTGATAGTGTGGTAGAGATTCTTGGAACTGGCACTGGCCCAGTAATATGGGCTACCAAATTGGTTTTGGGTCTAAGAATTTGGACCAGGGAGACTGTCTTCTCTGCTAGATAGGTTTAAGAAGATGGCACTCTCCATGCTGCTGCTCTCTGGTACTCTCTGGCAGGGCAGGCCACTGGGTACATATCCTGCCTCTTCTCTCCCTACCGGCATCCACAGGGATGTCAAGTCATGGTTCCCCGCCATTTTGGAGGTCTTGGGTTTTGTGACCAGCATGAAACTGAGATTCTCACGAGATGGAAAATCATGATAGGCTAGGCTCAATTTACATGGCAACCTGGCCCAAGTTCAGGTTAAGCCCAAGGGCAAGCAAGACAGGCCTAACCTGTTGACAGCCCTACTGCTGGGAAATAATTAGCACTATTCTCTTGGAGAGGCTACAGTAACAGCCCCAATGTTTTGCCATCACTAAAAGGCATGGGGGTAGGCATACCACCTACCATATCCTCCTGCTGGAACCTGTTTCTTGCCATGACTGTCCCAAAACATGGAAGATGCCAAAGATGTTGGAGTTCAGCTATGGAATCAGGATAAAGCTTGGCCGGTGAAGCAGGGGCTCACCATGTAGGGAGACAGCAAGAGGAGGCTGTCAATATCTGATGGGACCTACAGCCAAAAGGTCAGCAAGGGAGGGCTTGAGGTAAACATTGTGTTCACCTCTCTGATGCACAACTAAGCTAAAGGTAGAACTGGGTGAAATAAAGACACAACAAGAAGCAAGATGTAAGCAAGATGTTTCATACCAGATTCTTTAAAGGTTCTTGAAACATTAGATCTGTGTTAGGTACCCAAATCTGGCATGGAGAAGATCATCACGTCCTCTCCTTGGCATTCCTGGAAACCTACAAGGAGGTCAAGGATTTGACACCATGATGATGGTTAAGTTTGAAGTTGCTATATCCAACCAGGGAGACTCAGTGCTGGTTCTATGCCTTTTTAGAAGGTGACCAAAGTCACATTTCATTCAATATAAAAAGAGAGTACAACGAGATAGAATAGCCATATAACGTGACTACAACGACCATTATGACTACCAAGATGGTAGACAAAGAAACACAACAAAAGGATAACACATCAATTAAAGACAAAACCGACCCCACATAAAAAACCACTCTCTGAAAACGTACTCTTTCGGTGCCCTACCCTTAGCAGCAAAAAGATTGATCCTTCACCACGGGTGTTGGCTCTATGCTACGGCCCAACTTTTTTGTGGTTTGGGGGAATAGTGACAATAATAAAGATTTGATACGACTGAACCATTCTCAAAAGGAAAAAAAAATGGCTTCAGCAGATCTCCCCCAACAGCTTCTATATTGATCTAATGTTTCTTCAAGTGATCGCATAAGCCTTATTAAGATCATATTGGCATAGTATCCCCTCAAAACGAGAATTGTAAAAATCCTTCTATAGGAGTTGATAACAATCACTCAAAAGCAACTATGATTCACAATATTCACAAGGATCAAATCCTCTCATCTGAGGTTCTAGCCGACAATGCTTACATCTACAAACTTGACTATGCTGTCAAAGATGGAAGTATTTAAGGCAAGCTGAGAGAGGTCCCCTTGCCTCAAACACTTAAGACAATATTTATTTATTATTTTTATACAGAAAGGGGTAAATAGGAGAGTAGAGCAGTCACCAGAGGTCTTGTGGAGGCCATAGAGACTGGAGACACTGCTAGAGGTGCAGTGCAGCACAGTGGCCTCCAGATCAGCCCTATTGAGTGAGGAGACATACTAGCAGGTTCGTCAATTTGATTCCCCAAGACTATATGACTAAATGTGCAACTGTTCTGGAGGCTCGCAGTGTGCCATGGCTTCCAACAGTTTCCTGATCCTGGCGGCATCCAGCAAGGCCCTATGGTCTCCCCAGAACACCAGCAACAACTCAGACATTGCCTAAGAGATGCCAAGGTACCTTTGGTGTCCACCTAGCAGTGGTAATGACCACCTAGGTGATTTGGACCAAGTTGAGGTAAGGAGGGGCTGCCTCTCCTTGTCTTCTTGCCTAGACGTTTCACCTAAAATGCCTTTGATAGAATATAATTTTGACATGTCATTAACAGTCCCAATCATACTCCCCTTAACCTACCAATGTCCCAACTTAGTAGTTCATTGAGCAAAGCATAGTCCATTGATTTGGAAGTTATCTCAGTATGCTTCACTAACTAATTGAAAACATACTAAATTATTATGAAGTGCTTATTGCATATTTGCATCCTAAATACCCTCTAGCACCAGTCCTCAGTCCTCACCTCTGGACATGCAACACTCTCACATCATTGATAAGCTACCTTTATTCCATTAAATTGGTCTCTACGAACATCATCAAAGTTAGTCATTCCACTTAAAATAAAAGAATAATTCTCCATTATCCCACAATTGTTACATACTTTGCACACAAATCTATTGCTAATCGAACTTAGTCATGTAAAAAATTACCTTCCTTTAATCAATTCATTCTTCAAAAGAACCACTTAAAGCCAGCCATTCCACTCATATAACATGACAGTGATTTCTCTTAAGACCAAAACTTTTGGATCATTTTTGTGCAAATGGTTATTATTAAATAAACTTATACATAAAGCATATTTAGTGGTTTGCAAAGATGATGAAAACTATGACAGTATTGAATAGCCTAAACATGGTGAATAGCCTTTACAGTATACATGGAAAAGTAGTATTCTTGTGGAAGGCGAAAAGCACTACTCACAGGAGATCCCATTCTTCCATTGACAGGTCAAGAATCTCATTTTCTCCATCTTCCTTCACAATCTGCCAAAAGTTAACATAAGGCTAAATTCAATGAACAAATCAACAATCAAGCCAGAAAAAATTCCTTACGGTATGCTTCTTTGACTGGCTGTCAAATCCCAATATTACTGCCGCATAGTACCTGTAGTATTTATGTAATTAACAAGTGCCTCAGGTGAGTACAGAAAAACAAAAGACACTCTTCACATCACTGTTAATTAGAGATACACTTTACCACAGTCCATAAAACAGCAGTCTGAATTTTGGGAGGCATACAAAGTCACTGGACATGGTGTCCCCTGGGAAGAGGAGAAAAAGCACAAGCCTGCTAGCCTGCTTCTAAGTAGCTATATGATTGTCAGCCAAGGAGAGCACAAGATAACTTCATGAACATGCTGTTGATTAAATATCCAATACGAACACAACTTGCTACCTAATTTATGTAGCAGATTCCAACACTACGTAATGATAGGTACTGAAAAAGGGGCCAATGAAGAATTGATTTTGTCTTGAAACCACACGACAGGTGACCAGTGTCTTATCATCCATTAGCAGGCAATCGAGGTTTCAGACCTAGGAAACAAAACTGAACATTGACTAGACAGGTTTATCATGGAGGCAAATTCTAAGATGACGAAGAGCCAAGACACAACAAAGAATCATCAGTCTAAGAATCAAACAAAAAGATAATCTTGACCACCAAGTAAAATAAAGAAAATCCCATGTTATAACTCAAACTCTAGCATTAATCCTAAACTGTGGGGTTTTGGCTACTTGGAATTTCTTTCTCCACCTGTGTTGATTTTAGGAATGCACAGGTGAACAGCAAGCATAGCAGACCTCGTTTGAGTTATAACATGGAATTTTCTCTATTTTACTTGGTGGTCAAGATATCTTTTTGACAGAAACCTTTAGCAACTAGTCTGGTCATACCTTTCCACCGAACCATCAGATCTGAACATTATTGTGTAGACCCATTTACATCCCACTGACATCTTTCCTAGAGATGGATCAACTAGCTTCCAAATATCATTGTTCTCAAGAGCCCTCATATCCCCATTCATAACTTCAACTCACTTTGGATTTTTCACAGCCTCATGAAAAGATGATGGTATTTAGAACTGGAAATGAAAGATAAGAAGGGTATGGAATTATGAAAAACATGAGAATAACACAAGCATTTTGATGTGGGACATAGTGCATTCTCTTGTGCCCCTTCTCAAGGCTTTATACAATTTGATTGATCTACAATTGAGTGGTTTTTAGCAGAACCTTCTATTCAAATTTCTTTCTCAGTCCAACCTTTTATTCTTGAGTACATTTGCAGTCTTTTCATCTGTCTTGTCTAAATCCGAGTGTTAACTATGCCATTACCATCCGCCGGCTCTGTCTAAGAAGGCGTGGGACAGCCTGGAGATGTAGGACAATCAAGATAAACAAAATTATCCATGCCATCCATAGCAAGGTTTGCTGGATCGAAATCAGGGCCAGATCAGTTAGTGTTGATCCGATCCCGATTGTACTGCTGATCGGGGATGATTCTCTGGGAGGAATCTAATTCGGAATCGATCTAGATCAAACATTTTTATTTTCTTTTCTTTTTTAAAAAATCAAAAAAATAGTTAAATCCTAAAAAATGAAAACCTTTAAACATTATTAAAAATATATATAAATATGACATCTAACACTTTCATGTGACTATGAGAGATTTAACACAAGTAAATATAAAATAACATTGATATTCCTTCATATATACAAAGAAAATTGTACAATTCATATACAATAGAAAAGATACCTTCGTATCATCAATATATACGATATTAGCCTTCATAATCTTTGTTATCCTGGTTCTCTTGAATGATCCATCATGACACATTAGTCATAATTGGCCTGTATCCATAAGACAATAATGGTCCGACCATTTGACTGAATCATATTAGGGTGGGGGTAAATAAGATAGCTCCAAGTCGGAAGTGGATTCTGGATAATATATGGCCACACACTCCTTAAGAAAACCCATATGCTGCAACATTTACTCCTTTCACTTGAATATTGTCTATGACCCAAATCATTGGGCTCAACTCCACTTGTACGTGCACTGCTGGAAGAACCACCTTCTCTTTCAACTCCACACCACCTTCGCTAAAATCACCTACAAGTTATTGCTGTATAGGTGGAATGTACTCCTTCTCATCATCTAAATTAGGTGCTTGTATATCATATGTGGGATCTTTGCCTAGCAACTAACTTCCTTCTCTTTCCCACTTCTTCTTCTTGCATACTGTGGCCAACACTGCACTGATAGACCTTCTTCAACAATTTGAATCCTACGAAGATTGCTTTCTTTTATTAAGACTTTTGAGTAGTAGAAGGACATCAGCTGAAGCTGCACGAGAAGCTGAACCTAGAGCTATGACAGGTGTTGGGTTTGGAGCTGTGATATGAGGTGGATCCTAAACTGTAACTACATAAGGAACATGAGCATCTTGTTCTTCTTCTTGTATTTGTTTATTCTCACCGATTACACTGTCAAGCTCTTCTTCGACCCATGCACGATCATTAGGGTCGAACACTAGAGATGGTTCGACATCATCGTCATCTATCTAACTGAAAGTGGATGTTTTCTTGAAAGACGTGTTCCAAGTCAACATACCTTGTGACACTCTTTGACCACCTGCATTGTGTCTTTGTTTAAAAGAACCACCTACAAATCTTGCAAACTTTTCTCAAGAAAATTTTTATCGGTCCTTAATGTTCTTGATTCTTAATTGCATATTGTAATGTCAAAACACTAGTTTTTCCAATTTTTAACATTTTAGCATTTTCCTTCTTTTTGTATATATGGTTGAAGGTTCCAATTTTTCTCACACTGCGATGAGATATTGAGATGACTAAATACTTGTACCGCAATAGTGGCAAGTGAATTCTATCCACTTTTGTTGTTCACTTAAATATACCACTCAATTGCAAAAAGGACAGGTTGTATGATAAGTAAACAACACTTATAAGAATATTTAACATGTATCAAGTGTTGTCATTGACACATCAAGAGAAAGCTTGTCATATAGATCCTGTAATGTGGGATCTTTGCACACTCAAATTCTATGCTTATATGATGTCATCTGAAATACGATATAAAATATAAATGTCATTTTCTAAATAATTGCATATTTTTCCAAACTTCGTAAGTGAACAACAACTCACTTCAATTTCGGCTTTTGTTCTATCATGTTGACTTCTGTACAAACGTTGTATCCTTGACAATATATCACACACAACCTTTGCATCATTGCACACTTGCCCATTGTATTGCATTCTTGGGTTTAAGAAACATCCTACCAAAAATTTATCCAACTATGAGTATATCACTACAACATTTAAATAAAATATAACAATAAATAAATACTTGTTGCATAGATATCATGATGAAGTGTCTTGTCTCATTTAATGTCAATAATCTTCCACCATTCTGATAACCATGTGTTTCATTGAATTTTATCTTTGTATTATCAATTGCATCGTACAAGTAGCCCCATTTGATTTTTATCATTCAAATCAACCACTCCAAACACTTATATGAGTGGTTCTATCATAGACAAGTAATATTGAATTCTCTCCCACCATCGGTTGTCTTCAATTAAATGCTCAATCTTTGCAACGACGATATCAAACTGCTACAATGTATAGTAGCCTAGTCATGTAATTGATGTACTATAATGATAATATAAATATCTTCAAGTCATGGCGGTGTTTGTGCAAACGCTCTATTGTAATAAAATGCACGGCAAATTTGGTGGATCTAGGTCGCATTAGATTGTGACCATCGGTATGCTCTTTTATTATGTGTATTAAGATGCCCATATATAAAGGATGTAACTAATTGTTCTTGAATCATATATATACCATATAACTTCTTCTTAATGTCCTCCAACATCAAATACATGGCATGTAGCATAGGGGACCCAAAACAAATGTGGTTTGACCTCCATTAGCTTCTTCCCTACAACCTTATAAGATGTTTCGTTGTAAGTGACAAATTGTACAATGTTGTCTTCACCTATTTCCTTGACAACATCGTTCGTAAGACCAAATAAATAGTCAACATTTTTTATCTGGCTCGATACATCTAGACTCATCAAGAATGTGGTACCCTCAAAAGAGTAGACAAGAAAGTCGATCAACAATCTCATTGTGATTCCTATCTATCCATCGCACGTTACAATGTTCATCTGGCTCGATACATCTAGACTCATCAAGAATGTGGTACCCTCAAAAGAGTAGACAAGAAAGTCGATCAACAATCTCATTGTGATTCCTATCTATCCATCGCACGTTACAATGTAACTCCATTCCTTCCATATTGTTTTGAATCCATCTATACATGAGGTCAGATCATTTGACCCTACATCTAACCCACTCTCATAAATGTACTTTAAAGTCAAGACTTTCAATCCTGGTCCAACTTTACCAATAGCATCAATCATAGTCTAAAAGTATTAACCAGTGGCCGCATGGACTGAGGCACCTACATTAATGAGAGCATTGGGACACCTACATTAATGAGAAAAAAGATACACTTTTGTTTCAAAAAAAAGCAAGGCATATTTAAAATAAGTCAATTTTTTATATACTTGTATGTAAAAACTATTTGCAAATTTTTTATATACTTGCATGTAAAAACTATTTGCAAATGTTTTGATTGCCTTCTTTGCAATCTCTGTTGTAACCTTCACTCCTTTCAAGACCTGCTTGATTGTCCTTTGACGTTTATCAGTTTGCCTATATATAGATGTATCCATTGGCTGAACTGACTGCGACCAACGAAACTTACTCTCTCGGCCTAGTAGAGGTGTAGGGCGAATGCCTTCCACATCTAACCGTCTAGTAGTAGATCCTCATGCCCCCTTGTTTCATCTTTGCATGCTTGAACTCTACTTGAATATTTTGCTCTTCTTACTTGTGCCTCCTCTTGATCATTTGAACTTGACGAAGACACTTCCATGTGAGCATGGAATTTTCATTTTTTTTTAAAATAAGATTTGTCTCAACATTTGCACAACACTTCGTGCAGGTTGGCTCCTGCTCAATTCGTATCTCCCTTGTGCTGCTCTCCCAGTTACATATGCCATTAAATCTTATTTTAACTCTCTTGGTACCTTGTCACACTTTTTGACATTCTCATTCACCTATCAATGTGTTGTTTGAGACAATAAACACCTACATCCATTTCTTTCCCATGCCACTTACACTTCACCATCTTCTACTCAATATCCAACATGTCTATGTTACCATCCAATGTCACGATGTACAGGGGCATCACGTTCCTCATCTAACATTTTTCCCACACAGACAAAAAATATAGTTCATATTAAACAAATATCCAACAATGGGGAGACAACTAGACTGTCTAGTCAAAAGAACCAAAACAAGTCACCCCTCAGGCCTTGGGGTGATTGCAACATAGTCACCCCTATAGTTCCAAGACTATACAGTCACCTCGAGTGATGAGAGTCACCCCTTCGGGGTGGCTAATGCCACAGGGTTTTCTTAAGGGGAACCCCATATCTACGAAGAAATTGCCCCCCTCCCCCTAGGTTTAAGGCCAACTAGCTAGGAGAGAGAAGAATCTGGAGGGAGAGGGATAGCGGGGAGAGGGAGAAGAGGGGAGGGGGAAGAGGGGAAAAACCCACCTTTGACAGAAGGGAGGCTGAAGAGGGGATGGAGGGGATGCCAGAGAGGGCTGTCTGAACAAGGGGAGCCCTAGATTGGGAGGGAACCGCTGAAGGGAGGAAAACCAGGGGGGATTGGACCTGATTCCAATATTTTTAGTTTCCCAGAGAATTGGTTTAGATCGGCGGATTCTCGATCCAATCTAGTAGAATTAGCCAATCTGATGTTGATTCTCTCAATCCATGCCGATTCCTCTAGGAATCGATTCAGAATTGGTTGTCCATCTGGTGACCAATCCAATAATTGACCAATTTCAATCTGGATTGGTCGATTTTGCGAACTATGATCCATAGAGACATCACAAGAAATGTAGCCAGATGCCAATTGGTGCATATCATATATTTCCTCCCCCTCAACCAACACTTCGCATTAACTTAGACTTCCCTTATATCATCAGATAGATAACCTATTCCCAAGCACACTTGGCAGCTTTGCCCCTTGCACTCTCAATGAAATACCCCAAAAGCAACAGCAGAGAAGTATATAGCAGGAACGGAAGACAACCTTGGGCACAAAAACAAAATCACAGCAACCCTTGAATTATGCTGGTTCAAAGGACAACCAAGACACAACTCAGAAAACAGCCCTTAGGGTTGGTGTTGGTATCGAGGAGACAGTGGAAATCTCGTGCCTATTAGTAGCAGACTTGGACGGATACGGCTTATCCATTTAACTGAACGAAGCGGACACACGGAAATGTCATATCTGCTCCCTTTACAACCCTACTTTATAATTATCAAGTATATATTTATAATTGAAAACTTCAAACATATACGATAAAATAAGTGATGATAAAAAAATTTATCATAACTTCACTATCATTAAGGGTGGCCATGATTTGTGGATCGTGTGGGCAACTAAGCGGTGCCTTGGAAGCCAAGACAGGTGACTTGAGCATCGGGTTCTCAAAATGGCACCCTTGAGCCTTGGCTTTGCTAAGAAGCCTCGGTGCCTAAGTGCCACCTAAACAGGCACCTTCACACTACGCTGCAATACAAGAATATGTGTAGACAATGGCTCTACTTAGATTAGTGTTATCATGACATAGCAGGACTAATATGTCCCGCTTATTATTAATACAGACCACAGGAAATATAGAAGAAATACACAAACATTAAATAAAAAAATTTTATACCCCTAAATTAAACTATTAATCAACTATACACTAGTGATACATAACATGGCATGTCATCTTGATAAGAGATTATTTAACTATAATAAATATGCACGTAGTTGCAAGATCTGCTAAAAGTGGCTCACTTATTATGTACATATTGATCTCATCATAGCATTAGCTACACAAAAGTACAATGCAGTACCTTCTACTTTGTGGACACCATACTCTTATGACACTATTGATACAATTCATTGAAGGGTTATGTCCACTGTATGATGGAGAAAGAAGCGAATTTCCTGCCCAAAAGAAAATTCGATGAGTAGGAAAAAAGACTTATCTCCATAAGAACCTATCAACTTGGATGAGTTAAACTGTTAAAGATCTAGAACATAAAAGAGGTACTTACTCAGTTCGGATCTTCCAGTCATCATATCCTAGCAATAAATTTCCACACCTTAGTTCCATGTGGAAATTGAGCTTAAGATGAATGAAAATTCAAGATTGCTGGAAATTATCAGTAGAAAAAAAAACTACACCAAGTGAACTACTAAACAAGAATATCCAATGATTCATCAATATAAGCTTTAGAAATTCAATCAATTTCTGGAGGGATGGAAGCAGCCAAAATGGCTTAACAGTTCAAAGAAAAAAAGAAAAGAACATATAAGGTTCTACTGAGAAAGTAGACAAAAAAATGAAGATAACACAAAAAAAGGAACCCAGAAGCCCAACAGAAGGTGTTAAATGAAGGAATCCCACCCACCAATAAGAAAAAAAAACAGAATTGCCCCATGATGCAGAGAAACAAACTATCAGCTCAAAATGAAGGAAGTTGTCTTCTTGGAGATGACCGTCAAGTCAGAAGAAGAATTCTTGGTTAAAAATTCCCAAATTTTGTTGTGCCCATATTGCCCAAGGAATGGCAGATAAACATAGGGGCGTTCGCTCATCAATTCAAACTGAACCAGTCACTTTGTTTGGTTCGGTTTGAGTAGAACCAAAGATAGGTTTGGCTCAGTTTCATGAACCAACAAAACTGAACCAAACAGTTAACCTGAATTAAACCTAAATTCTTCAAAAAATAGGTTATAATATTAACAAATAGTAATTTATAGATTTTTATTGTTAAAATATAAATTTCAAATCCTTTTAACTTATAATTTTATATTTTAAATGTATATAAGAAACTCAGCAGTCCCACAGCTGCATATCCACAGCAGCCCCATTGCAATTTCCTCTATGGTGGCGCTCGCAGGGCGTCTCTCTGCTGCTGGTCCTCTTGGTCTTGGGCGTCTTAGGCACTGTTCTGGTTCTGGCCAATCACTGCTGAAGGTGGAAGGAGGTTGAAACGCCACCTTCTGTCGCCCTCTTCGTCACTGACTTGTGCTGCTTCCCCCTGGCCACCTCGGCATTCGAAAGGCAGAACTTCCAGAGGTACCTGAAGGTCAGGGCGCGGTTATTCCTGACCACCACTGTCTTATATTTGCTGTCCTCCGTTGCCACTGCCTGCCTAAACTGTGCTCTCAGAAGAAAGGAAACCCCTGAGGAGCAAAGACCAGCCATCTTACAGTAACATTTAGGGTTTTCAATTTTCAGTTCTTAAAAAGTCTTGAGTTATTTTAGATTCCACCATTTGCTCAAAATACTTTTAGTTCCAGAATCATTTAGGCATAAATCTTTAGTTCTTTCCATCTCTCCTCTTTACTTTCTTCGATTTTTATCCATGTCATATATCCTTGCTCAGAACCCTTTCTGTTTCCGCTATAGATGGTGATTATAGGCAGTGCCAGAAATAGAATTGCACATATAATTTTTAGTTAAATAGAATAAACTGGTGCAATTGAAACCTTGCAATTAAAAATAAGTTAGTTTATACTTTTACATAATTTAACTGAATATTGGTGTTCATATTATTAATTGTGTTAATTAAATCTATAGTTAATTAATTACATGCTTATTTAGTTGATTAACTACAATTTTAGACATATTTCTTAAAACATATATAATTGATCACAAATATTTGTTGGTGGCACCATCTATAAATTCATATTGTTAGTTACTTATTTCAAATCTGTCATCATGACAAATAGCATAGTATGTTAAACTTGATTAGCATAATAATCAGTTTCTTAATCATTTGATTAACTCCTTGTTCATACACTTCATTGGTTGTCATATTAAATTGTTGTTAAAAGAAAAAACTTACATGTTGCCAGTATTTTATTTTAAGTTTGACATAGTTCATACTGGTACAAGTGGCTTCATATTTATTGTATATTTATTAGTATTTAGTATTTAGTTATACTGCCATTGTTGGTCTCTAACCCGAATAAGAAACAAAGAGGGTGCGGTAGGTGACAACCGGCATAAAACTTATGTTATTTCAGGTTGCATGGATTTGAATCTTATTTATTCTTGTGTCGGACCAAGGTGGAGTTCGAGGGTAAGAGGTACCATGGGTTGGGTTGGGGCGAGACCCACTCACCTAGGGTCGCAGAGTAGGGAGTCTATTGAGGGTAGGGGTGTTCATGGTTTGGTTTGGTTTGGTTTTTGAGTATTTTTTCTCAATCCAAACCAAACCAAATTATCTTCCAAACCAAACCAAACCGAACCAAATTAGTTCGGTTTGGTTCGGTTCAAACCATATTTTACTAAGGTGTAGTAAATATATCAATATATAATTTTATTTTGTTTGTTTTAAATCATATTCTATTAAAATATTGTGTATATGTTTATACATTACATTAATTTTACCTTAAAACTCTTGAAACAAATTTAATTTTACAAGAAAATATACATAAATACTATCTATTATATAACTTAAACTAAAATATCTAATCCAATTCGGGTTATTTGGTTTACCGGTTTGGTTTGGTTTGAAGGGTCATAGAAACCAAACCAAACCGATCGGTAGTTCAAACCAAACCAAATCGAACCAAAGTACTGGTTTGGTTTGGTTTTTCGGGTTGAACCGAACAGTGAACAGCCCTAATTGAGGGTGGGTCTTTAGGGTAGGGAGAGTGTTCGATTACGAAGGGTGGGGCTGACATGGTCTCCTGTAATTGTCAAAGCGGAAGAGTGCACAAGTCCAACCTTAGTTGGGTTAAGTCAGAGGCAATGTTGCATAATGGTACTTGGAATATAGAAACTCTCATAGGTAAATCAACGGAGCTCGTAGACACGATGAAGAGACATGATCAATATTACTTGCATTCAAGAAACCAAATGGAAAAGGAAGAAAGTTAAAGAGAAGGGAATGTTTGGTTTCAAACTTTGGTACATAGGGCAAGAGTCAAATAAAATAGAGTTGGAATTATTTTGGATAGTACCCTCAAAGACAACATAGTATTGGTGGTTCGAGTGGGTGATAAGATCATTCTAATTAAGATGATTACTTATCAAGAGGTAATCAATATAATCGGTACCTATGCACCTCAAATAGGGGCCAACAATGAGCTGAAAGTTCAATTCTAGGAAGACATGAATAATATCATGCGAGGGATATTGATTGAGGAGAGCATCTTGATTGGTGGTGATCTCAATGGTCCCGTTGGATCCCCAAGGAAGTGCATTTAAGAGCTTTCACGGAGGCTTTGGTTATAGGGAGAACGAAGAGGGAAAGAATATCTTGAAACTTGTGGTGGCCTATGGCCTAATCCTAACAAATACCTACTTCATCAAGAGACTCCCACCTTATAACATTTAAGAACGGGAGGAGAAGAAGTTAAAAGTTAGATTGACTTTATCCTTAGTAGGAAACAAGCCACACTCTATATAAAGATTGTAAAGTCATTCTTAGTGAAGCATTTACAATCTAGTATACATTTCTAATCTTGGATTTTAAGATCCTAGGGCAGTTGCGGCAAAGAAGTTTCTTTAAGATCAAATGGCATGAACTGAGAATAATTAATCAGGACGCATTTAAGGAGACCTCCAAGCTTAATGCATGGGAGTTGAACAAAGAGGCCAAGTCGATGAGGGCTAACATAACATCGAAAATTAAGATGATACAAAAACATGTTCTTGGTGACTCTATTGGGCAAGATCCATCTTTGAAAGAATCATGGTGATGACACAATGAAATGCAGAAAGTAGTGAAAAGCAAGAGAAAGTGACTTAAGAAATTGCCCTATTGTAGCATTGGTGAGGCCTTTGAACAACAAAAGAGAGCTAAAAGCGAGGTAAAAAAGATAGTTAGACGAGCTAGAGAGTTGCATGTAGCTGGTTAAATGACAAATTGGACACAAAAAATGTGAAAAGGATATTAACCAACTGGTCAAGTTGAGAGAAAAGAGATCTTGAGATGTGGGACATGTTCGACGTATTAAAGATAGAGAGAGGAAGGTGTTAACCCGGGATAAGGACATCTAGGAACGGTGAAAACATTACTTTGAAACACTCTTTAAAAAGCCTATTTCGGAAGGTACAATGGAGCGATAAGTGGACCGACAACAAAAGGTAGAGTCATCCCAAAAAATGATCCCTTTAGAAGTGCGTCTTGCATTGGAAAGAATGGAAAACTCAAAGGTGTGTGGTCCCGATAACATCCCGAATGAATTATGGAGATGTTTGGGTGAGAGAGGAGTAGAAGGACTTACTCTTCTCTTTAATAAAATAGCTACCTTTGGAAAGATGTCAAATGAATGGAGAAAGAGTATCATCATCCCGCTATTGAAAAGGAAGGGGGACGCACAAGATTGTAGAAACTACATAAGTATCAAGCTCATGTATCAGACTATGAAGCTGTGGGAGAAAGTTATAAAGAGAAGACTTCAAGAGTGTACTAAGATCTTAGGTGACCTATTTGGATTCATCTCGGGTAGATCGACTACGGAAGTCATCTTTCTAGCTGAATCATTAATGAAGAAATACAGAGACCCGAAGAGAGATCTCCACATAGTTTTTCTTGATTTAGAAAAAAGTCTATGACCAAGTCCCAAAAGAGGTTCTTTGGTAGGTACTAAGAAATAAAATGGTGCCCAATGGATTTATTAACATCATCAATGACATGTACGATGGTGCAACTACTTAGGTTTTCTCCCCAGGAGGGGAGTCAAAAACCTTCTCGGTGCCAATCGAGCTACACCAATGATCAACTCTAAGTCTATATCTTTTTATCCTTGTCATGAACGAAATAACTAATGATATACAAGACAATTTATCTTGATGTATGATGTTCGCAAACATTATTGTTCTGATTGACGAGACTTGAGAACATGGTTCGCCGGGTCGCGACCCGGACCCGACCGGGTCGGTTTTGGGGCCGACCGACCTGGTCGCGACCCCAAGACCCTGACCCCATTTTGAATTTTTTATTATTATTTTTTGCGACCCGGGCCGACCCGGGTCGCGACCCCGGCCGACTCCCGACCCCACCTTCCTTGCTTGAGAAAATATTAGTAGAAAACTTAAACGTAGAAGAATCGAGTTAAAAGTTAAGAAGTTCAAAATTAGTAGGACAATGATAGCATATGCATTTCAAATTTAGCGAAACCTTAGAGGTTGAAGAGGTCGAAGTAAATTGGACGGAAAAGTTCTCACACTGAGTACCCAATTTAAATACCTGGCTTGAATCTTACATATAGATGAGAAATATGATGAAAATGTCAACCATAGGATTAAACTGTGATGGCTGATATGGAGACATGCAACGGAGATTCTCTGTGATCATAAAATCCCCCCTAAAATAAAAAAATAAATTCTATAGCATGGCTATAAGACCCGTTAGGCTTTATGTTAGTGAGTGTTGGCAATTAAAAAAAACATACTACCAAATTGAATGTAACGGAAATGCAGATAATACAATGGATGTGTGGCCACACACAGATAGACAAAATCTGAAACGATTGCAATAAGGATAAAGTGAGAGTTGCGAGAATTGAGGATATAATAAATTAAAGAAGGCTTCACTAGTTTAGGCATATCAAGCGGCATCCTCTGGAGGTGCCTACTAGATAAGCTGAGGACTTGATATTGTCGGTGCGGAAGAAGCGAAGAGAAAGACCCAAGTTAACTTGGCGTAGGCGAAACAAGTATGACTTAGAGGAGCTAAGCATAAGAGAGGAGCTAGCAGAAGACTGTGAAAAATGGAAAAGACAAATTCATGTAGCCGACCCTAATTATTTGGGACTAAGTTGGATATAAATTAATTTGTATGTTATTTACTCAATTATGGTTTAAACCGGACCAAACTGAATTCGAACATGCTCATTTTGGTTTGACTACACCTTTCGATTTGGTTTGGGTTGGGAAAAGAACTCCCTAACTCTAACCAAACTGGATCGTATTCACCCCTAGATAAACTGAGAGATCACATTAGTATCATCGTTGTTGTTGCTATTGTTAAAGAATTTCAACATGTATCCAGCTCCACCAGATCATCAAAACATATGCCTAAAGCATATCGAACACCTAGAAGAAAGATCATTTAAAATAAAAAATACTTTATTAAATAAAATAGAATTGCAAATTCAGTAAATTGGCCAGGCACAAATGAAACCTTTGAAATAAAAGATTTTCTACTACTCAGTATTTACAGGTGAAGAAAGGATGCCAAATCCCGTTTTAGCTGGTCTAACATCGAAATGTCGGAACTGATGCAGGACGACATAGGTGGACTGGTGCTAAAATGCTACAAAACATAATTAGAACACTAAAAACAAACTAAAATTGACCGAAACAAAGCGAACTAGGCTTAAACCGGTCAAAATAGGCCCGAACCAGGTCGAAACTGTTTGAAATGGCCATTGTGAGGCTAGCTCAACCCCCACCCTAGGGATACCATGGCAGCCTTTGAAGGGGGTTGTAGCATGATTGACGGCAGCCTCAAGCCTATGCGTGGCAAGGAGGAGATGCGTGCGCGAGCCCATGAGAGAAGGATCTTATTGGTGACGTCATGGCGTGCTCACAAAGCTTCCAGGGAGGGGGGTTGTGGCTTGAGCGTTTGCATGGAAGCAAGAGGTAGCAAGCCGGGTGTTGTGATCGTGTGACAATGACAAGATTCCAGGGCTCGTGCGCCGCATCTGTACAACCCAAGCATATGTGAAGAGGAGCCTTTGAGGGATTGTGGAGGCACAGGAAGCGGCACTGAGGGGAAGACGTGGAGGCACACGGGTGCACGAGGCCGTATGAAAGGGCGCTATGGAGCTAGGGGGAGACGTGTCTGTCACAGTGACCTTCATCGCCATGTTTGGACCGACAGGTGGACGCAGGTAGCAGAGCAGGGTGAAGCAGGCAAGGTGGCCATGGCACCGGTGATGGCATAGGCTCCCTTGCGAGGCCGATGCGGGGACTGCCACCATCTTCCTCTTCTTCTCCTTCATTTTCTTCGCCATCACCCTCGTTTAGAGGCAAGGAGCATGTGGAAGCAGAGGTAGAGGGTAGAGCAAGGGCAGGGCAACATAGGTGGTGTGGGTGGTGGTTCCGGAAGAGAGGAAGGTGACGAGCACCAGGGAAGAAGTGGGGTGAGGCAGGGGAGATGGTTGGGAAGAAGTGGGCAACGAAGATGATGCATAAGAGAGATTAGACAAGCTCTCCAGCATATCTGGGGGGATGGAGGTGCGGCATCAATGCAGCCTGTGATGACGAGGCAAGTGGAGGGGCATCGGGCGAATCGGAAAAATTCCACGGGGGTCAGGAAGCCCCATGGGGTGAGCGAAGAGGTTGCCTTGTTGGAGGCTATCCGACGGTGAATAGGAGGCCAGGATGACAAACATGCAACCTTTGAGGGCTTCACGATGGTGCCCGATCGTCAAATGGCATAGGAAGCATACATAATAGTCATGCAAGTCCATAGATCGCCAAATCTACACGCTCAAGTGTCGATGATGTCAATGACGAGTGAAGCAAGAGGCTGCAACTGTTGATGGGAGCTCTAATATCTGGCAACGTCCAACTGGCATGAAGGGGAATGGCAAACCGACAAAGCCGAGAAGGGGAAAGGTGAAGGAAAGGTGCAGAGGCTAGAGGATGAGAAGAGAAAGATGACATCCAACCGAAGGGTAGAGGAGAACCGACCACTGTCAGAGGTGGAATCGGGGCTGGTCTCTTGCCGGAGGTGGAGAAGGAAACCTCCATTAGGATGGGGTGAGGGATGCCGGGGCCAAGCCCCTTGAGCACATACCAAGCTCACAAGCTGAAACTCCAAAACTTTGACTTCTTTTCTTAATTCAATCCAACTCGTAGATGACCTCTTATAAAAAGAAGTCATCTTTACAAAAAAAAACAAAAAAAATATTTACAATTATCTTCTAAAGACATAAATATAAAGACAAATGATTCAAAATATACCTCAAATATTTACAAATGGGTCCCTAAGGACTGAAACACAAAAGACCCTAATATTTCTTGAACCTTCGAGTGCTTCACGGTGGTTGCGCGATTGTCAGATGGCATAAAAAGAAGGCACGATAGTCATGTAGGTCTGGGGATTGTCGGATCTACGTGCACGGGTGCTAGTGATGTCGATGATGAGCGAAGCAGGGGGCTGCAGCTGTTGGAGGGAGCTCTAATATCCGGGAGCGTCCAGCTATCACGAAGGAGAATGACAAACCCAATGAGCCGAGAAGGAGGGAGATGAAGGAATGGCACATAGACTAGAGGATGAGGAGGGGAAGATGGCATGTAGCCAGAGGGTAGAGAAGAACTAAGCAATGTTGGAGGTAGAAGAGGTAGAATCAGGACCGGTCTCTTGTCGGAGGTGGAAAGAAGACCTGATGCGGGACAAACCGGCTAGGCCGGGCTAAACCGACCGAAAACGAAACGAACCGGCGCTAATCGCCGCTAAAGGAACTAAATGAACCCAAAATAGGTCTAAACCGGCCTCGAACCGGTCGAAACATGTCTGAACCGGGACGAACCGGGCTCAAATTGGTCTGAACCGGTCAAAACCGGCTCAAAACACCTTGAACCGGACTGAACCGGCCGGTTCAGGCACTGAACCAGGGTGAACCGGGTCATAACTTGGTTGAACCGGCCGACCGGCTGGTTTGGGCCGCGAATCGGTGACCGGGCGAGCCGGCGGCCAGTCGCGAGCGTCGCCCGCGCTCGCGGGCGTGAACGTACCCCCGGGGGGGGGTCGTGGTGGCTTCCTGGACGCTGTCGAGGGTGGTCGCGTGGCTTCGCGATGGCCGTCGCCAGCCGTCGCCGTGGCGGCATCGCGGCCCTCCCTCGCGGGCGCGCGCCGCGACAAAACACCGAGGCGGGCAGGCGTCGTCCTCGCCTAAACGCATCGTCTTCGTCGTCGCTGTCACGCCGTCCGGAGGGAGCTGTGCGCGACGCCACCGCCTGACATCATCGTCGTCATCCGGTGGCACTCGGGTGCAGGCGGGACAGGGGAAGGAGGTCGCGGCGTTGTCCGGCCGGCTCCGAGGCCGCGTCGCCGAGGCCGCGTCGTCTTCGTCCTCATCCGGATGAAGCCGAGCTCGCGCGGGGGAGCAGGGGGAGGAGGTCCGGGGATCGCCGGATCTGCCTCCCCTTCGCAGCGCTTTCTTCTCCTTCTTCCTCTCCTTATCCTTCTTCTCCTCAACGCCGTCCAAAGAGGATGCCGCTGTGAAGGCCACCTGGGATTTGGCGAGAGAAATCTTCTGGAGGGAGGAATATGGGGATCGCCGGGAAGTCCACCTCCTTCGGAGCCTCCTGGCCGAACGAACCGGGGGGGAAGCAGAAAGAGAGGAGGAATGGCACGGAGGCCAGAGGATGAGGAGAAGGAAAAGACTGGCTACCTGCCAGATCCGGAGGATGGAGAAGGAAATGGGACATCGCCTAGGAGCAAGGATTGTCATCTCGGATCTCGGCTTCATCTCGGAAGCGTGAAAGAGAAGAGATCTCGTGAGATTCTCGGAAAAATCTCGGGAGATCGGATCTCGGATTTCATTTATACTTTACCCAATGATTGTCATCTCACATCTATATTTTATCTCACGGAGATTGAAGATAAAAGATCTCGAAAAAACCTCGAGAGATTAGATCTTAGAAATACCAATCAATGTGCATGCTTAAATGTAGAATGTCATATAATCTCCTTGAAAAGGACAAGAGAACTCACATTAAAAATTAAAATAAGTTGTGAGAGAATTAAAAGCGTAGTACAAAGATGGTGAACTATTGTTAGCATGAGACATACAAAGGATCTTATGTCAGACCAAAGTTTCATCTTGAACAATATGGATAGGAGATTGATAACATTTTGGGCTAATTGTACATAAATAGTCATTAAAATATTAAGATATGAAATTTTATCAAACATTAATGTTTAGATGAATATTTGGATGGATTCCATAATAAAATTGGCAATATAAGAAAGAAACTTAACAAGATCATCTAACAAGTTGGGGATAATAATAGGCGGAGAAGATCAAGGTATCATAGGTACTACATAGATTTTCTCGTTTCGGCGATCTCGTTTCTCGGACGCACGGAAGAAAAGAGATTCTCGGGAGATCTCGAGAGATTCTCGGGAGATCGCATTCCATGCCTAGGAGGGGGTTGAAGAAGAAGAACGGGGCCGCAGCCCCTGTGCGGGAGAACACTGCCCGAAGGCTTTCCAAACATTCCAATCGATTACTGTTCGTATGTACATGGCTCCTCCTTATATAGAAGGAGAGGAAAAAATTTAAAGAAAAGGACTCCCTAAGAAGACTATTTACAGACTAGTCTATTTAAGGACTCAATTTAAAAGATGCTCAAAAATTATCCCCATCATTCTCTCCGACCGGGAGAAAACTCGACCTCGAGTTTTAAAACCGGTTTGGACGTACCTAAGACTCGACTCGTAAGAACGAGTCGATTCCGGGCTTTGATACCAAATTGATGCGGGACATTTAAAAGATGCTCAAAAAAATGTCCCCATCAAGACCTCCATCGGGAGGGGGTGAAGGATAATGAGGCCAAACCCCTTGCGCACTGACCAATCCCACAAGCTGAAACTCCAAAAATTTCACTTCTTTTCATAGTTCATTCCAACCTAGATGGCCTCTTATAAAGAGGAGTCATCTTTACAAAAAAAAAACCTAAAGAAAATATTTACAACTATGTCCTCTAAGGACAGAAATATAAAGACAGATGACTCAAAATATACCTCAAATATTTACAAACAGGTCCCTAAGGACTGAAACACAAAAGACCCTAATATTTCTTGAACCGGTTCCCCATTCGAAACAATCCCATGATCTAAATAATCGTCACAAGAATGCCAACCTCTCAAGAGAATTTCCCACAAGAACATAAGCAGGCTCCAAAACATTGCCCATACAACACATCACATTTGTTTCAGCTATAAGGACAATGCCCAGGTTAACATGCACTTCCACTAAACTTCCACAAAAGACATGAATACCAACCTCAACACCAGCACCATAAATGGCAAGCATGTAACACTCCATTCATGAACATATACATGCCTCCACATAGCTGTGACCATATGCAATTTATTAGCCAATAACACGCAACATGCTGAGACAATCCCACCAAGAGAAGTTACCCAATCTGCCCCATGAAACATACCGGTGATCGTACAGCTTTGTAACATATCATAAATACTATCCAACTCTGATGTGCTTATATGTAGAGAATCAACCCACTCCACACCTTCAGGAAAGAGAGCATTCTGACATACGATAACATAAATAATTTTCTAAATAATTTTCTTCAATCAGAAGCATGTTGCCATGCTGGCCTATGTTCCTGTCTCCCCTACATTTGTAAAATTTCCCGTAGTGATAATGGTACTAGATGTGTTCTTAATAAGGTGACTCACCAAACTGAGGCCATGATTCAACTCAGCGATAAAGAAAAGAATCACAAAGCATGTAAACAGACACTGGTAAAAAATACACCTGACATCATTACAAAGAGCAAAAGAAAAACTAGCAATTTCCACATAAGGAATCAGCTGGTGTCCATTGTTCACAAATTTTCAGCCTTTACAACGAACTGAAGCTTGACAATCTCAAATCAGAAACCCCATGAATGTAAGCCTAATTTCCACACACCACTTGGCAAGTAGAGCCTAGTAGAAAAAGTGCAGATTGTTCTGAGCACTGGCTGCATTGCTCTTTATGCAAATATACTCACATCCAATTGTTGTCATCCAGCCTAACTGATGTGTCAATCCTGTGCCAAAGATGTAATGAGTGCTACATTTGACAGAATCAACTTTCTTACACAGAAAACTGGAATCTGAAATTAAGAGAAATACTGAACAACCAGTGGATAACGTCCAGAGCAACCATAAGTACACTTCTGATCTGCCAGTGTACTTTCACCAACCACACAACCAAAAATGAGAGAAAGCCTTAGCCAACAATCCATACTGTTAATCACATTCTGGGCCAAGATACATTGCATTGTATGATATCAACTCATCTAGGTGATAATTCTGCATATTGCAAGAATGTCCTATGTAGTCTCTCAATAAACCCCAGAAAACACACATTTTCTATGCATCCATGTTGGCACATAAAATTAAAAAGAAAAACGAAGTGTTAAAGTGAGGAGAGCGCATCCACACATGCTCTCTCAACCCCCATTGCAGTTAAAAGCAAAGTTCTTCAAAAATAGGGGTGTGACCCCATCTGTTTAAGAAAAAATCCTAGTCGGAGTCAAGTCCTAATACAACTTGGACTCAAATCTCAATCTAATTAGGATTGTAATCCTAGTAGAATTCAAATCCTAACTCCACCAAGATCCTAATCCTAGTAGGATTCAAACCCTACTTCAACTAGGATTCAATTCCTAATCAAACTAGGGCTACAAACGGGTTGGATTCGGTAGTGGTGTTAACTGTTTTCAATACCAATTCAATTATGATTCTGTTGTTAAAATTGAAATAATATGTTAATTTCCAAAAATCTATATCAACCGAACCAACCCATGTTCACCACTGCAACATCACGTAACTCTCTTCACTCAAGTGGAACTAGTTACCATCATCTTCCTTGGCCCTAGTTGGTATTGTTTGGAGCTAGCAACCCCCTTGAGCAACCTTGACCCAAGATGGATCCTGGCACATACCAAGAACAGCTTCCACAATCATCTTCAAGCTCTATCAACACTTTAAAACAGGTAGAACCCATATCAAAGCTCAGCCTTCTTTGGCAAACCATCCAGCAAACGAAGAGCATTACTAACTCAAGCTAAGACCATTCTTATCTGTTAAAAATATTTGATTCCCTTAAGCATCTAAAGAAAGCAGCAATATGTCAAAGCTTTTCACATTCAAAACATGGAAAAGGTGGAAAATCTTCCACCATTGGGCACAACCTGCAGCAGCAGGAACTGCAGGTCCTGTGACAATCAAAATGGAAGGTCTTAAGGCACTGGACAGCATCAGCCATAGTTGTCAAGGCGCCCGCCTAGGCGGCAAGGCGCTTTTCCAGCAGCGCCTTGCCAGGGCGCCTTGCCTGGGGCCAAAAAGGCGTCCAAGGCGTCCAAGGCGCCCGCCTAGGCGTCCAAGGCGCCCAGGCAAGGCGCCCTGAGTATTTTTACATGATTAAAAAAATAATTTTGAAGAGTTTTACCCTCTTGATACCCCTCACAAGGGACACCTATTTAATGATAGTTTGAACATATTAATATATTTCACTATCACTTACAATATCATATATATTTAAGATTTATGATTACAAACATATATTATATACTTAATTAAGTTCTCTTTTAGCTCTTTCTTCTTCCTCTCTCTGTCTCTCTTAAGTCTTAATTTATCAAGATTAACTTCTTATCCAAAAATAAATACCCACACTGGTCGATCCGCGACTACTCTGCGTCCCCATTCAATAATATTATAACAATATTTCACTATCACTTATACTATCGCACATATATATAAATTTTATAATCATAAATGTGTTATATACTTAAATTTTAGAAAAATCTATTTAACTCCTTTCTCTTTCACATACACATCATATTCACTTATATACATAGATAAAACACTCATATTCAATTATAACGTAAAAATATAATTATATTTATGCATATTTTTATGTACCACAACCTCCGACCCAGCTTTCCTTGAATACCGCCTTGACCGCTTAGGCGACGCCTAAGCGGCCGCCTTGTCGCCTAAGCGGAATCGGTACCCTTCAACGCCTTGGGTGCCTTGTCGCCTTGACAACTATGGCATCAGCCCTTGAAAGATCAAATTGATGCAAGATCAAGAAAGTAAATATAGCTCAATTTTCGAACCTGCCACCCCCACCCCAACACCTCCAGCAAAGGCCAAAAGGTCGGATAGCCATCACCCATGGCTACTATCAGAGTTAATCCAGATCAACATTGACACAACCACACAACTCTCAAGACCTTACGGAACAAAGATTTGTGGGGCAGGATCAGCTCCTAGGTTGGCAAGGGCTGAGCATGGTCCCTGACACAAGTCCAGGTCAAGATCAGATAGACCAGCTTGGCTGATATTACAAAAGAAAAACTGATCTAGGATCAGCTTGGATCAACTCATCCAAAAAAAACATAAAAAAGTCCCAAACATATCTAGGGTGGAGAGGTGGTTGATCCCCATGGGGATTGCCGCTGCTTGGCGATGCCACCATCTCTGACAGCAATCCAACCCTGCGGAATTGTCCAATCCAGGCTAATCCAGCAGTTTGGAAGCTGATCTCGGTGGAAGCTCCTTCGAGATCATCAGGTCAGCTGGTGGCCTGGTGCTGATCATGATCCCAATTTTGGATTGGTCAATCCTGCAAACCATGTTCTGACAATTTGGTCACCTCTGTCATCCAAGGGACCATCAACACAATCTATCAAAATCCTCTTAACCAGATGCATTGTACCAATCCACTAGGCACCCATCTCTCTGATCGTTTCTTCAAAAAGAGATGATTTTTAGGACCACCTTGTTCTATAGTCATTACATCCATAGATTGCAAAATCAGCCAATCCGGATCAGAATCGGCCGATGGTGATCCAACAATCGCCCGAAGGAGCGATCTGGGATAAAATCCTGGCAAAATTGGCCAGGATCAGATTGAAATCAGAATCCTGATTAAAAAAAGAATCAGCTAGAATTGGATCGGAACTGAATCAAAAAATTTTGTATTTTTTAAAAAAATTACCAATCGGATTGATTCTGGATCAGTTTTCCTCCCAGGGGTGTCAGTTGATTTGGCCGATCCGATTCTGATCTAGATCAGATCAGGACCCACTGATCCAGGTCCCAATTCCTATCTTATGATCACTGATTGCATCTCAACTCCAAAAAAAGATGGTATCCCTAGCTCCCTTGACCAGTGACCTTGGCCAAGCAAAGTTGCACCAGCTGGCAATCTCCTGTTCCCAGATAATGATACCTGGAGATAGCTCTTCCTCCAAACACCAAACCTCTCCACCCAGCTCCTCCAAGTTTAACCACCTTACCAGCAAGTCTGCATCACCCACTGACCTTGGCAACCTGTTTAGCCATCCCCACAAATGGAACACAAAAGACTACAGATAGCTCTTGGGACAGAGCCGGTGCACCATCAGGTATTCTGATGAAGGTGAGAGAGAGAGAGAGAGAGAGATCTATAAACAATTTAATCACCCATATCCTGTTCATGGTTCATCCCACTCGATGGCCTTCTAGTCCCTCATTCAAAATCATTTATATCTTTCCAGATATTGCCAATTCTCCTATCTTGAAGAACAATTAAATGCACTATTCTGCCACTTTCACTGCAAAAGCTGATTATTATATCTGCTTTCAATCCACCCCATTCAGCTCAACTCAACTTTAGTCCTAATCATAAATTATTTGGGGTCAGCCATATGGATTCTCTTCCCTCACCCCACTCACGTCCATTTTGAGTTATTTCTTTAGAGATCTTTAAATCATCCACATGGTATTGAATTACCATCCTCTAGGTTAACTTAGATCTACCACATTTCTAATAGGAACTTCCTTAGGCCTATATTTAATATGTCCAAACTGTCTCAATATCTTTTTTTTTTCAATTCATCTACAATTGTCACTGCTCTCACATTTTCTCTGACATGTTCATTATGTATTATATATCTGATCTAGAATGTCAACATAACTATATTAACATTCTGCTTTCAGCAACACTTATTTGGAAACATTTTGCTTCATCTGCATATGCTATCATGTTGGAATCAGAGACCAGGAAATGAAAGCTTTCCTTCATGTTTTCCCAAGACACTGATCTCATCATCAATATATAGGACCAACACATGCATCAGATTGGAGTAAGATCCCTCATATTTCAGTTCACTTTATGATTCAAATATTCCACAAAAGAATAATACTTCATAATAAAAAATTCTTAGTTTCTAGTTAAAACTACTTCTGAAGCTTCGCTTCACTTCACTTTCCTGCTCACAAAAGCAAAGAAAAAAGGAACTCAAGTAGAAATGATAGAGCTCCTACAAAACACATCCTATTTAAGCAACTTACGTCTCTGCATGCAAGAGCTCCAAACTGAACCAAGGGGATAACCGCATCGGAAGCAGATGGTCTCAACTTGCTTGGTTTGCTGCCCAGTTTTTGTCTACAGTGTTGAGACCCACAATAACAATCTTGGTCCGCTCCAAATTGAACAAATCTGTAACACAGTTAGACAAGTAAAAGTTGTAAGCAAGATAAGACAATGTCAATACAAGAGAGTTACTCAAGAAGCATAAAGATGTTAGCTCCTCTAGGTAAAGCCACATCAACAGATGATATGTGTAAACATAAACCAATGTCTGGCGTATGGAACACACTGGTAATCGTATGTCAGTTCTTCTCCTTTCTTGATGTCCCGCGTTGCAAAAATGCCAATCCGGGTTTCACCATCAATTATCCTATAATTCAGGTAAAACAACTTAAATGCAAACCACCATTTGACAACCAAGAAAAACATGATGAATAAATCATGCAAACCCTACTTATTTCATTGTGCTTTCTACTTTTGTCAATTTATAAACTGAGTTGCATCAATATTATATTATCTTATAACCTAAACAATTGTACTCACAAGAAACAACAGAGGAATGGGAAACTTGAATGGCAACCAAGACAAGAGAGATGGTTTTTTTTCCCTTTGAAGGTGGCATGAACATTGTCACAATTCATTGATATAAAAGATGAAACAACAAGCAAGAAAGGTAAAGAAAAAGAGCAAACAAAATGGCGGAAGAGGGAAAAGAAAAGAACCATCCGACTGACTACCAAGATGGTAGCATTTAGACAACTAGTAACAAAAGCTCTTCCAGGTGAAGACTGTGTCTGAAAGTAGAAGAATCCGGAGGATGCCCCAAATAAGAAAAAGATCAATCCTTGACAAAAGAAGTAATATGTTCAGAACTGCTAGATCTCAAGTTATCAAAACTCATTAAATCTTGCTGCACATCTTTCCTAAAGAACAATTATAAGTGGTAGACAGTTTTTTTACCTGACTTGCACACACGAGTGTAAAATAAGACAAAGAAACAACAAGAAAAAAATTTGAAATACCCATATAATGTGTTTCCTACCATAAGCTTCTTAAATTTGCACATGGATGTCCAGCATGCTAACTTTGCTAATTGCATTAACAAATTGATCTCAGATTAAACCTTTGGTGAAAACATCAGCAAACTGTTGTTTGGAACTTATGCACAGCAAACGACTCTCCATTGTCCAGTCTTTTACGAATAAGATGTTTATCAGTTTCGACTGATTGTCCTCAACGACTCTCCATTGTCCAGTCTTTTACGAATAAGATGTTATCAGTTTCGATTGATTTGTCCTCTCATGCTGAATGGAATAATTAGTAATACCCGCTTTATTGTCACAAATAGATGCATGGGCATATTGACTTTCAATCCAGATCTTGGAATAGAATCTTCAACAACAATAATTCAGTTATAGCTCATGCAGTAGTTTATACTTGTATTCTAAACCAGATCAAGTACATACTGCTTTTTTCTTACTTTTCCATACCAGTACATTCCACCCAAGAACATACAATAGCCAGTGGTAGAACACCTACCATCTTGAAATCCAGTCCAATGAGCACCGTGTACCCTTATAAATTCAGGTGATCATTGTTTGAAAGAAGGCCACTTCCAGGGGGATGATTATATGTGCCGCAGGATCCAATTCACAGTATCGCGATGAAAGGTACAAGGAGAGTGTATAAATTGACTTACCCCACAGAGCATAGGCAAAATATCAGGTCTGGTAAAAGAGAGGTATAGAAGTTCTATGGCCGAACTTAGATATTACCTTTTTCAGTTGCTAATAAAATATCACCATCTGTCAAGCTCAATGTATGATTTGTTTCAATTGGAGTTTTTTGATGTTCTACAGCCTAGTTTTCCTCTCCTTTAGTAGAACAAGAGCATACTTCTGTGGGCATATATAAATCCCCTTTAAAGATTTAATGACTTCAATACCTAGTAGACTAGTAAATATCTCAACTGCCCTAGATCCTTGAATTCAAAAATATTTGCTAGTTTTTTCAAGGATATAATATTTTTCTGGCTATTACCTGTGATGATCATATCATCAGTATATAAGATCAAATTGCTATCTTTCCATCTATGCATTTTGCGACGAGGGTAAGATCAACATTACCCTATCAAAAATCATATCTAACTGTAGCAACTTTGAATAGTATAAGCCAGATTCTATGAGATTGTTTCGACCCATATAGAGCTTTCTCTAGTTAGCATACTGTTGGCACTTAAAAATGTGAAAGCACCAAAAAATGACAAAGTTTCAGACAAAGTACATAAAATAAAACCGAACAGACAAGTTGGATCCATTTTTCATTACACTTAGGGCCAATGGGCCAAACAAGCCCAGTAAGCCTTATTGGATCCGACCAACCAAATGTTGGCCCAATAACGATCAGACACTACTAGAAGGTCCACTTGACTTCCAGATGAACAATGCCAGAGTCGGATCAGAAATCCAACCCATATTTGAGGAGTTATGGGGAAAACACTGAAAGTCAATTTTCAGGTGACCTTATTGGGGGCATATTGGGCCCAAAAGACAAAACAAGCGAGTCCATGAGACTGTACCAGTCGAGACCTTCGCAACAGTACCCCAATTGTTAGAATCCGGTTTCAGATGGACCTCGAACAGTAAAATGACCTCTTTCACCCTTGGTGGGTTCGGTCAATTCGGAGCAAGTCCGATAACATGTTGGCGCATCATTGGGTCCGCTTAACTCCAACTAGAGTAACATTGAAGTCGGATTAGAAATCCGACTCATATCCATAAAGATATAGGCAAAATAGTGAAAACAAACTTTTGGACAGTATTTGCGGGGCTTAATGGGCCCAAATGACCAAACAAGTGGGCCCACAGCGTTGTCTCAGTCACAAGCTCTACAACGGTACTTTGAATGTTATAATCCGACTCCGGATAAAAAAATGACTGTTTTGTCCCTATTGGGCCCAGACAAATCCAAGCAGGCCCATTAACATCCGGCGCCATCAAAATGTCTGCCCAACACCAAGAAGAACAATGTCGAAATCGGATCATCAATCCGATTTATATCTGGGAAGTTATGGATGAAATTCAAAAATTTGCGAAGTCGGCACATACTTCGAGATAAGGGCAATTTTGTCCAACCCGCTTGCAGATAACATTATTTGTGATGAAGACTAAAGTCCTGGTGCATATTTATTTAATTAATTTATAAGTGTAATTTTCGGAATTTTTGAAGACCGAGATCATACCGATTGGAAATTCTATCAAATCGGTGATCTTTGGACAATTGGAGGGTCATTAACCGTAGATCTGATTGTACACAAGACCAACGGCTATCGGGGCATCTTCTGAATTATTCCGGTTACTTTTGGAGTTAATTTAATTAATTCCAACCGGAATTCATGTCAGACGTTGGATCGGAGTCATCTTGATCAATATTAGGTCAAAGCTGACCTAAGAAGGCCAGCCGCCAACGTCCCTTCTCTCCTGCCAGCATCAGCCGTCATATCCTTTGTTAGCTTTTACAATATTTGGGAAGAGCATTTATTTCTTATGATCTTCATTTGAAAATGAAAAGAAAAGAATAAAAGAGAAGACAAGATCGAGAAGGAACCTGCCATTTCTCTCCCTCTCTTGCCCACGTACGCTGTCAACGGGCAGCAGAAAAAAAAAAAGAAAGACAAAATGGCAAGATCGGCATCATAGCATCCTGTGGCCGATTGAAGAGAGAGGGAGAGAATGAGAGTGCCAACTTTCCCTCCTTATCCCTCTCTTCCTTTTCGTAACAGTCCCTGCCACCTCAACCTTCCCACAATTTCTCTCCCCCCTCCTATTATTCCCTGGTAACAGGCTGCCGTATAAAAAAAGAAAAAAAAGGCAAGGAGGGAGAGGGGGGTTCAGCGGCTCGATGGCTAGAGGGAGAGGGAGAGACAACAGAGGGGCAGGGCCTTCATCGCCAACAGCTCCGGTGGTTCTCCAACAAGTGCAGCAGCCTCTTCATCCATACATCTCCAACAAGAATTACTGTGCATCAAGGAGGGTTCGGCACCCAGCGTCCAAGAGAGGAGACAGAACACCATGTTCTGCATCCAGCGAAGACCTGCAACATAAGCTCCCAAGTCCAGTCTTCTGCCAACACAGCCGCCTGCACGTAGGGATCCCAAGCAAGCTCTGCAGCCACTTACGCAAGGAAGAAAGAAGGAGAAGAAAGGAGGAGGCTGGTCCTCTTCCTAACAGAAGCTGCAACGTCCAAGAGAGGGAGAAGAAGAGAAGAAGAGAAAGGAAAGGTAAGAAAAGGAATAGCACAATGTGACCTTCAACTTTTCTTCCCTCTTCTCCTCTGTTCTCCATCTCTTGCCATGGCCGAACCATCTTTTCTTTCTCTCCATGCAAGCCAGGTCAGATTCCCTTATGCCAGGCTTCCTGCGGCCTCCCCTTGAGGTCCCCTTCCATGGCCAAATATGCCATTGTCTTGTCCCCTCTGCAGGTAATAAAACAGAAAGCATAGTACACTTAAAACCCCATCTATTCGCCTTCAGTCAGACCCCTAAACAGGTATGAAATCAGGCAATTTCTGTCTCTTTACACAACTCGTACTGCCCCCCAAAAGAAAAATCAATAGCATCTCCCTTGTCCTACCTTGCTAGGGGGATGAGAAGGAGGTCGACATTCGGACCCCTTGCCCACAGGATGGGTTGAGGAACCCCCCGAATGGGCCCCCGTTCTCTACCCCTTAGTGAATTCTTGTGCCAATACAAAAGAAAAATATCAAACCAGTCTTCTAAACAGTCTACTTTCAGCTCCCCAAAGCAGTCTCCCAAGTGGCCTGATTCAGGTCCTGAATCTGTCCCACAGCAACCCCTGAAACCGACTTCTAAACCAGCCCATTTCGGCCCACTTCAACCCGCTATCACAGCCCTTAAACACCCCAAAACAGGTGCTTGTTCGGTCCCAAAACATGTGCCGGATCAATATCAAAACAGGTGCTGGTTCGGCTAGAAGACAAGCCTTGGTGCGGTGCTACAAATAGGTCCTTGTGAGGACCGGGTTGGGGGCGACGGTCCGGCCCCCTTGACTCATAAGATGGGTCAAGGGTTGAAAGGGCGGCCCTCAATTCTGGTCCAAACGAGGTGCAAAACAGACCGCCAGGGCTCAAGGAGAAGAAAATGGGCTAATTGGGCCAAGAAGACATGAAGCCGGCCTTATTGGGCCATGAGACTTGCAGCTGGCCCATTGGGCCTTGTACCAAAATAAATTTAAATAAATTCTGAAATGCGAAAGCAAAATTAAATAAGGAGTTAGCACCACATCGTGGGCACTCCACAATTGGGCGGCTAGTCCGGACCAGCTTCCGGTACGTTGACCCGGGCGTAGGCATGGGACAAGCTCCCACTGCAGACGGACCCTTCCCACTATGTGGAAAAGTCGAAAGACTCAACCATGTAGGACGGGTAAATTCCATTTATCGAGAATGGGTCGACATACCGTTGTAATGTCGAATTTTATTCTCGATATTATGGGAATTGCCTAAGGGAAGGACATGACCAAAGTTCAGACTTTTATGCATCCAATGTAAACCGACATGATGTACCTCGACATAGGATGAAATGAAATGACATTCAAGTGCTGATGTGGACCATTGCAAACCGGGCACCGATGCTAGCCCAACGGACCGAATGAGATGCAGACCGAACATAAATAAAGAGATGAAACAAATCTGAAAATACCTCAAAACAGGTCACTAAATCTGAAAAATGAAAGAAAAATCAAATTTCTAATAATCTGGAACAAATCTAATTAAAATCATTTAATTTAATAGAAACCCACTTCTTAATCAATTGAAAATTAAATAATTCAAAATAATCAAACAAATCACATTGAAAATATTTTAAAACACTAAAAATCTGTCATAAAAAATTAGATAATTGATCAAATCAAATCAAAACTTCAAACCATCTAAAACACACCGAACATATTCAAATCGGCACCAAAATATCAACCGGCATAAGAAAACAACAAAAATATCTTAATTCATATGTTGATCAAACTAAATAAGTCAAATTGCTTAAAATATCAAAACCCATTAAATACCAAACTCAAACAAAAAATATAACTTCAACCAATTAAAAATAAAAAACAACCGAAACCAAAACAAACCAAAATGAAAATTCACAATTTAAACCACATAAAACCAACTTCAAAATTAAAAAAATCAATTCCAAAACAAATAAAATCAACATCCAACAAATTTAAGATAACTTGTTCGCATCTTATCAGGTCCGAAAGGCTAGGCCCCTATTGAGTTATCTTTTGTTATGTGGATGTGCACGTTTTCTCAAACTAGTTTGCTATGGCGGTTAATCAAGGACATTCGAGTAGTTGCTCGATATAAGTTAACGTCGGATATTCGCACCATCCGACGGAGAGAGTTCAAACTTAAATTTTCACAGAACCCGAACCTCGGTTCTAATACTTTTAAATGTATCGTTGGACTATTTAATACATTTATAAGCTATCACCTATTTTCCTAAGTAGTCCAAAGGAGATACGAAAAACATTTTGCTGAAAAGAAAAAAAACGAGGTTCTCACACATACTTTACTTCCAGCAACAATACTTGGTCCCTGCTGCATATGACTTAATTCTGTCAAATAACCATTTTAAAGGGCACTCTTGACACCTAATTGATAGTCCCCAAGGAAACACGCAGATACAAAAGGGTTAGTCTTGTTAACTTAGCTACTGGCACAAAGATTTCAAGTAATCAATTACATAGCTTTCTGTGAATCTTGTCTTGAATCTGTCCAAACTCCCATCAGCTTTGAATTTAATGGTACAAACTATAAACTACTTAGTGCCAACTAACTTCTCTTTAGAAAGATCAACAAATTCCAAGTATTATTTTTATCAAAGGCACACAGATTCTCTTCTACAGCTTTACCTATCTAGGATAATTAATGACATCTAACAGAAGAGAAGGAAAGAGCTGTAATGAAATTCTGAAAAAGAAGAAAACAAATGGGAGTGACCTAAGTACTTGGAGAACTGATGCTTAGTGCACTCTCACCTTTTTTTGTAGCTATGTGCTTGCTAGTATCACCATGATCATTATTGATGAGGAAGAAAATCAATATGAGTTAACAATGGGAGAATAATTGAATTGAGGAACAATACCAACCTCTTGATATGAGAGATCTAGGGTGGCATGACCATGACTACAGTCCCTTTAACAGTTTAACGCCTTGCAGTTTTCACTTGTTTTTCTTCCCACCCCTTTCATAGAATTTACAAAATTTGTTTTCTTCAGTGAGACCAATCTGATCATTGTATCAATGGTCAGGAATATCAGCAAGAGCTTCCTCAGTAGTAGTATTCAGAAAATGCATTACAGTGGAAGGCACATAAATGATAGGAGAGATCAGATGAAGCCTCCCTACAAGTCAATCCTGAGATTTATTGGAGTGACTAAGTGAGGTTTTACTACATCTTTTATGGGTACAAGAATCATGGCATTTATATTCTTTTGGGGTAGATAAGTATCCAAAAAATATAAAGCATAAATAATGAATAAAACACAAACTACGAAACACCTTTAAACGTGAAGGGAACAGGGGGAAATTGACTGAAGAATAAAAATGGGAGTTTGGAATTTTACAACACTCTCGAGGGCATTATATTAATGACATATGCAGTTGCAAGTACAACCCCAATATGGAATTTTTAGGCAGATTGGGGTGAAGTGCCTAAGCTGCCTCAAGGATGTACCAATTATTGCACTCAGCCACCCCACTGTGTCATGGGGTATAAGGACATAACAATTCATGAAAGATACCCTTGTTGCCAAGAAAGATGTTAAGGTGCACTAGCTTTCATATCAATTTGATGCAGGAAGTATGGAAAAAAGTGGGCTGACTCTCATACCTAGAATGCCCAGCCATTTATGAACTCTCAATTAAACCGAGTCAATCAACATGCCTCATCCAATAGTATGCTAACACATAGATGTTCAATTAAGAACAATTTTCTGTAACTGACAAGAATATGAGAAGTATCAGGTTAAATAGTAGCTTGACTGTCAAAAGAGTAGAATGATTACCACAAGCACACAAAACAATTGACAGACGATCTGTATAGAACATCAGGCAGAAAGCCAGAAGATGGGGCTGGCAATGCAGGTGTCAGGTCGGTATGCAACAAATAGACTGGATGGTGAGTTGACTGAAGGGCATACTCATCGGTTAAATTGGACCTCCTGCTGGCACTTGGAGAGTAATAAGGTAGCAGATACGATTGCCAGGAGTAAAAGGGGCTGAAATTCAGATAGGCCGACAACGCAAGCAGTTCAATCGAAGCTTGAGATTTTGAGGCACATATAGAAAGAGTGTGTGGAAGCATGACTGAGGGCTAGCAGGTGGCCCCTGGGTTCATGAATGGGGAGTGGATGGGGCTGAGCATGCGAACAGCCATACACAGCTCAGGTGCACTGGCATACTGGAGTGCTGGCTTGCAACACAACACACCGATGAGTGGAATTTCACTTGAAGGTGTTGTGCTCATAGGGTTAGGGACTACAAATGGAGAGTTATGCACATTATGCGTGTGGTGTGGGAGAGAGAGAGAGAGAGAGAGAGAGAGAGAGAGAGAGAGAGAGAGAGAGAGAGAGAGAGATGCACCAGCACAGTGGGGTGGCATGACTAAATGGATGCTTCGTGGGGATGAACAACAGGAAGGAGCCACATTGGTAGATGCAGCATGCAGGCACCAGTGGATGGGCACATTGCTGTGGAGCACACACAGGAGAGCAGGCAGGGATGACTACAACTTAGTTGCAGGACACAAGTGAGCCATGTGGATGGTACCAAGTGTGCAAGTCCTCCTAGTGAGTGAATGAATAGCAAAGAGTGGGAGAAGAGAAAGAGAAACTTGATAGAACGAATGGAATTTGATGGGAGGATGGATAAGTTGACAAGGCCTCCTCAGCCAGAAGGAACAATCAACAGAAAGATAGAAAGATAGATAGAAGGGGGGATGGAGAGGGCTACAGCGCACCTCCTAAGAAGCAAAGCAGGGTTCGCAAAAGTCCATCATCCACTGTGTTTGTACGTACACGGGAAGGGCTTTCTTAAAAGAAGAGGACATTTACAAATAACTTCATCCATTCCCCTTGTACCAAAGTACCCAATTTCTCTTTCAAAACACCAACATTTCTTCACTTAAGTTTTCAGAAACTGTGAAAACAAACCTCTCACTTAAATCCCAGCTAAAATAAAAAAATAACTGCAATAAAATTTTAAAATGCTACTAAAATAAACTGTGAAAACAAACACTCACTTAAATCCCAGCTAAAATAAAAGAAAATAACTGCAATAAAATTTTAAAATGTTACTAAAATACAAGCCGCAGTCAGTTACTCCCAAACTTTCAAAAGACCAAGACTGAAACAGACTTCCAACATCAATAATGATGTTCCCATATCGAAGGTCTCCAGGTTCTAAAACATGTCCTTGAATTTTTGTAGTGTCGTATGATCCATACAGACACTCCAAACACCAAAGATAATTTCCAAATAAGTCGGACCGCAATGATATTGCAGGAGTACGTCATGGAGTTGTAGAAGTTTAGCCAGGCCATTTCATATGGACGGTCAGCCTAAAACTCTAAAAGAGAGTCACATCAAGCCATCAAGGTTTTGTGGTAGCATCCAGAGGCACCATCAAAGTGGAGTGTTCCAGCTGCTCAAGTCCTAGCTTGGTAGGAAGGTCAGTCATTAGCATCCCAGAGCATTGTGTCCAACTCGCCCTCGTAATTATCTGCAGGTAGTACTTTGCCTCGAGCTATGGACTAACTAGATAGATATCTTCCATAAATTCCCCTGGCTGGTCATCTTCTCGACTATCTCTGTCACTATGGTCGGCTCCTTAGTAACTGAACATGGATGGTAAGTGCTATAAATCCATAACGACTGCATAGAATTCGCAATCATGCTCTTGGCAGTAATGACAAAGTTGGCATGCCAATCGACTAGCTAATCTTGCCCCCAAGGTAATAAATAAACCATAAGAGATGATTTCAAGCTATGCATCGTCTACAAACCAAAGAACTTATGGTACTTTTTGCTCCCAATTATCTGTGCAATTCGTACATAAGCCCAATCACTCTCAATCAAAATAAGCTCGAAGCAACTAACTCAGAAGTGATTCTATAAGGACTTGATCTTTCAGATAAAAATGCCGTAGCATACATTGACTCCAGCAGAGTGACATCAAGAACGAAGTTCATGTCCCGCATGACATAGGATCCTAACTTGTCAAAAGAAGTCTATGTTGGCTATAATACCAAATTGATGTTGGATGTAGAGAAAAAGTTGGCTTGAGTTCTCGTATCTAGCATATCCAGCCACTTCTGAGTTCTCAATTTAACTGAAAATGTTCATTCTTCATTCATTTCCTTTGAACGTTTAAAGGAGGTGCCTCTTAAAGGAAGGGGACTTTTACAAGTAAGTTCATTTTCTTCAATAAAATTTTAGAATGCTACTAAAATACATGTCATTGCCAATTATTCTTGAACCATCAGAAATCCAGGAATGTATAATCTTCCAAGCTTGATAATGACGCTCCCACATCAGTATTACTTATGTATAGTGTGAAAAATATCAGAGTGTGATAAAATATCTATTTCAATAGATAGAAGGAATTGGAGTGGGATCACAAACATCTGAGTGATAAAACTCAAGTCATAAAACTTGTATCCATAGATATGGAAAATTGACTTCTATGGTACTTAGCAGGAGAACAAATGTCACACCGGGTAGATCAACGATCTATCTTGTAAAAATAAAGAAGGAAACAATTTCCAAGGTTGGAAAAGAATGACATCTGATGCAAGAATGCCACAATTGGATCCTTTTTATTTTGTTGCACACTATTAATACTGGCTGACTTCAAAATCTAGACCACTCTAAGACTGAAGCTGGTAAAGGTCTCCTGCATTCATGCTAATGGATGCATTTGTGTGCTGTTGTCAACACCTGCCAATCCAGGTGCCCAATGAAATCCTAGATACCTTGACTAATGGAACTGGGAGTTGACATAGATTGCATCAGTTCTTCGGTTGGTTTCCAACAAGGGAATCATTGAAAGTCAATAATAGCATTTAAAGAAAGAAAGCATATGCCTGGCCTGCAGGTTGTAACCAGTGGCTACAAAACTGTACACCACAGATTTTATTTTCAATTATTCTGAAACCATGGTGAAAATCTAAAGCAACAGATAAAATTTATCAGGGTTTCAGCAAACACCATTTTTGCATCTCAGTGTTCGGCTGGCAACTATGATTTATATATCTTGACTTGTTTCCCTTGAAAGTAGCATCAATCACCATATCACGATTTATCTCACAGAGATAGAAATTTGTTTCACCCCGGTGCTTCATTTGCCAAAGTCTGTCTTCACAGGTTTTGTCATCTATAACTGCAACAGCATTTTGCACAAGTTCAAAATCCATTGAGACTGGATTAGGTAACAAACATATAATATGAGAGGAAAATAAATCACCTTCACCCACATATTCTATGACAAATTCTCCTTGCTTTATATCTTCATCCGCTATGATGCCTGCTCCACATTTTTCGGTCTGTATTAAATGTTCATCAACATGCAAATATAATCAAACACATGAATGAAAAATGCCTACAAGAAAATAAATTGACAATGACAATCGAATTCACATCACACCGGTAAAATATAACATGAAAGATCTATTGGTAAAGGTCATACATATTTCACAAGAGAAAGAGAACTGGCTAGTGAGACAAAATGTAGCAAACACTTCCAAAATGAACACTTCCAAAACAAACGGTGCTACTCAAAAGATACAGTAGAAAAAATAACATGAGGTCAAGAAACAGAAATACAGAGTGTGCAGTCTAAGTGCATGCCACTAAATAACTGAAGAAGGAGCAGAAAGCTCGGCCAGGGATTTGAGGCAACCAGAGGGCACAATAGCATTACTCGTGTCTCTGGAAAATTCTTATGATTGGATAAAGTCAGAAGAAATCAAATTTTTTACTTCCCTGAAGAAAGTAAAAAATAGTACAGGATGCCTCTGGCAACATGTTCTTTTTAGAAGGTGGCAGAGAACCGCAATACCATTAATAACTTAAAATAAAAGAGGAAAATTACAAGCAACAGAAGTTGAACAAAAGCAAAGAAAAAGAGAAACAAGAAAACATATACCAAGAATGTAGATGAAAGGAGCAGAGGAGAGGCTACACCACAAACTTCTTCCACCCAGAGAACCTACAAAAAAAATAGGTTGCCGTATGGAAGCACCCCTAAGTGAGCAAAATAATAATCCTTAATGGACTCCGCCATGAGAGACTGGATCAAGAGAAGACGTCTTTGAAAAATCTCTTGTTCCTTGTTCTCCAAGCAGCCCAAAGAATAGTAGGCAAGGCAAGATCCAACGGAAGTTTATCCTCTTCCCAAGGATTAGAGGAACTCCAAGAATCCAGAAAAATGTCAAATGCAAGGTGGTTGATCCAAGTATTTTTCCATGATTTAAACAGTGTATTCCACCAAATCTGTTCCACGGTGAAAGAATAAATGATCAACATCTTCCCGCAGAATCCCACAGAAAATGCAAAATTGCTGAGAAATAAGGAAAATTTTGTCCAAGTAATGCTTCGTAGGAAGACTTCTTTTTCTGATTTTCCACACCAATAATCTAATCTTCCATGGAAGAAACGGAGCCCAGACTTTTTCCACCAATCCACCTAGATGCCTCCCAAGCTCAACAAGGTTTGCCATCTCGGATCTCGGCTTCGTCTCGGGAGGGTGAAAGAGAAGAGATCTTGGAGAGATCTCGGAAAAATCTCGGGAGATCGGATCTCGGATTCTCGGATCAAAATGTATATATGTATGAAACATAACATAATATCTTATAAAGATAGGAGTACATCAATGAATTTACGTGAAAATATATAACACATTTATACATCAATTGTGTGAATGAACAATTACAAAGTACTCTCAATACCAAAAAAATGATCTTTATGCTTCTAAAAGATTTAAACTTGTATACAATCTTATTTAAATACTAATATGGTATTAAGCTTGTAGCATATTTTTATCCGTGATAGTATAAGTGATAGTGAGATATATTAATATGTTAACACTATCATAAATGGGGGTGTAGAGTAGTCGCGGATCGACCTACGCGGTCAGGTCGCGGGGGTCAAGGGGGCAGCGCCCCTTTGTGGGGGGTTGTCATGGGGGCAAAGCCCCCTGAAAGAAATTTTTGGTATTATGTATAAATTTTGGGGGACTTCCCAAAAGGCGCTGGTCAAGTAGTGCCATGTCGCTTAGGCGCTCACCTTGACAACTATGGTATCAGGGGGGCAAAGCCCCCCGAAGAAATTTTTTTTGGACCAGGCTACTTGGGGTGAGATCTCGGCAATCTCGTTTCTCGGCCCCCTTGGCGAGACCGAGATCTCGCGAGATCTCGGTGAGATCTCGCGAGATGGCATTCCATGAGCTCAACCTGAAAGTTGCAGATTTGACAAAGAATGTAGGTGACTTCCCAGACAGCCAAACCAAACAGATCTGTACAAACAAATCCTGTGTCTATCCAAAAAAGTGATAAAGTCCTGAGTTCCTCATCCTTCAGGTTTCTTCTGAAAAACAGATTCCACAAGTCTGAAGAACTAAGGCCATCCCAGGCCTGAAACTAGGGCATTCTAACTAGCAGAAATCTGGAATAGTCTGGAAAATTGCTCTGCCAACAGACTGGGACCTAACCACTTATCATGCCAAAAAGGGTTTGACTGTTCCCCACACAACTATGGGTCGAAGAGACAAAGAACCTCCCATTTTTTAGAATATCCTTCCAGATATTAGAAATTATGTAGCTATTACTAAAATCCCTTGACCAACCAGACTGCTCTGGGTAACACATTCTTACCACTGGATAAAGTCAGAAGAATTCTTTTTTTTTTTACTTCTATAAAGAAAGTGAAAATAGAAACAAGATACCTCCGGTCCTCCACTTTGTCATGTAGCAAAGAAATATGAAAGGGACATACGCTTGGAAAAGCACTTTGGATGCACATTGCTTAGTAAAGGTGATCCAAAAGCATCCTGATGCAGTGTTGGCACTCAAAATTGCACAAGAGACATAGACATAAGAGGGAGGGAATTAAAAATGCTTAATTCCCCCCACCCCAATACCATTACATGGAACAAATCAGGATGGATGCAAATACATGAAATTCAACTCACGTATGGGCAGAATTTCAAAGAATCCAAGAAATAGAGGATGGCCAAGTCATGAAAGAAACCAAGCCATATAAGGTTAGGCCCAGGTAAGTTTGGCACATACATGTCCAAGCAAAAGATAGAGGGCAATGGGCACCAAAAAAGGCCCACAATCAACACCCTATACAGCACCCGGATACCATGATATAAAAGCATGGATGGGAGTAAAATGAGACAATGGGAGAATAAAAATACTCAACTCCCTATGGCCTACCCTCGGCATATGAATCAAGGAGGAGTCAAGGTCATATATCCAAGGCCGGGTATGCATAATTGGGTCTGAATATACAAGGGGAACTTAAGACCCATCCTGGCCAAAAAAAAGGACCAGCAGCCTCCCTCCCCCGGTACTTGAGAGAGGGGGATAAGAAGGCCAAGGATGAGATATATCCTGCACCTTTGAATTTCTATATGAATTCAAGGGGTCCAATCATCCAAGAGCTGATAAGCTCCTGTTTTAAGAAGAAAGATTGATGATAGCCTCGGTCAGTAATGGGACCTTGCGCAAACAAGCAATGGCATAAGTCAAGTAGTGGATTGCCAAATAAGCAATGGGAGAAGGCCTCGGACATGCCCACCCCAACATAGAAAGATGGCATATTAATAGACCTATTCAAGGAGTACCCAATTCAACATATTAAAGAGCCGGGTCCTCAACTTCATATGTACATTTGTAGGACATATGTCCTGTCTAGACAAGAAGGAGGGGAGGCCGGGAACAAAAGGCTGATATAGCTCCTGTTTGAAGCCCCCCAGAGATGCATGCTGGACATATGGCAGCCGATGGACCAGCCAAGGGAGCCAACTCAAGAAGACCCAATCCAGCACATTGAAGGGCCGGGTCCCCAAATCCATGCAACATGTCTCCTGTCCCCAACAGAATTCTAAAAAAAAAACAGAGAGAAGGCCGGATATAGCAAACAGAGGTCAGATTGGCTCCTGTTTAGAAGACCCGGCCATAATCATTCAAGTGATGGGCTGTCAAATGGGATGCTCACAGCCGGATGTGTATAAGAGAGAGGAGAGGGCAGCCATCTGGCCCGGGAGTTGGAAGAAAGCCCAATTCAATATATTGAATAGCCGAATCTTCACATGCACCAAACAGATGGGAAATTGAGAAAAAAAATACATCTCTATGCAACCGGCCATGCATATATGGCATGGTATGGAACAATTGGAGCAATAGGGATACTGCCGACAAGAAACAGATGGGAGGACATAGCATGAATGAACAAAATTTTGGATAATTGGATCATTGCTTACCCGGGAACAGCTAGGAGAATGTCCCCCTCCTCGGCTTGACCCCAACTAGAAGAGAGCACCCGGAAGCTCCAACCAGCAAGATCAATGGTCTCTCTTGGCAGGATTCAAGCTACAGCAGGCCTGTTGAAAGAAGATGGTGCGATAGAGAAAGGTGGAGAGGCCAGCTAGAAGAAGGCCTCGCGGGTGGAGAGTTTGTCTCCAACTGGGAGACTTAACAAGAAAACTGATAGGAGGAGGATCCGGGGGAGAAAAGACAGGCTGCGCATTTCAAAATCAGATCCGAGAGGGAAACCAAAGTCATCCAATGGCCGGGGTTAGCTGATTGAATCTTAATCCTCATCGGTTCATTAAAAGGATCTCCCGGATCCTTAATGGGATAATATCCAGTGGATCCACCTTAATGGGGTATCCGATGGGCAAACCATTAACAAGAGCAATTACCGGTTGTCAAGGCCCTCCCGGATCCTTAACAGTATTAATGTCCATTAAGAGATCAGGGGCTTGGATTAAATGGAGAGACACATGATCAAGGACCGGGATTGACCAATTATCAAGATCATTAGAGCATGGATGCTCCCCGGTCCATTAAGATGGCTAATTGGATCCTTAATAGGATAATATCCATTGGATCCATCTTTAATTGGATATTTGATTGAGATGGATTAATCCTCCTTGCGTAGGCAATAAGGCCTAGCTCCGACCAAGCCTTGGATGGCAAATAATCTGCCACCGACCAACTAGTGCATGGAGGGCTGGGATTAAGCTATCAAGAGGGGATCCGGGGACACTCAATCAAGGGTGGAGATGCATACTTACTATGCGATGAGCCCATTAAAAGAGTTCATTGGATCAAGGGAAGGGATGCCCATGATTGAGGCCAATCAGTGGCCGGGATCCTCTGAATAATCAGAAAATACATCAAGGAGGAAATCAGAGCTGAGCTACACCCTCCGATGCATCTCCTCCAGCCAAAGACTTGGTCAAGCCCCACTCTCCCCACGTTGGGAGAACATGGCCCCACTTCCCCCATACGCACACTACCTTGCAGCCCACTCTTCCTTGGGTGAACAGCACCCATCAGTGGCCTATAAATAGGGCCAGCCCCGCACATGGAAAGGGGTCGGAGGAGGGAGACAGAGAGCAAAGAAAGGGGGTCCTGCTGAAGCTATTTCTGCAAAGAGGAAGGAGGAAATTGGGTGGTCACCGGAGCATCAAGTGATTAAGGGACAGAGTTTGAAGGTCATAAGGTGAGATTTCGGGTCAATCACTCTATCCATCCTCTCCTAAACATTATACCCATTGACAATTCAAGGTCCATTACCCCATCCGTCCTTAATCCAATGCCATGCCCATGGACTAACCAATGCCCATGATTCCTTCCTAATTCCGGCCTAAAACACCATCTTGTTTGGACCGGACAGGCCTAGATAGGGTATAGAACCCCACGGGCCCATATGATCATCAATTTCCTAACTTGAAATTCATACCCTACCTTCCCATACCTATATTCTTAGAAGACAGATTTATGGGAAATTTTTCATCTCCCGGATATCAAGGGAATGGCCAAGGACTAGTGGTTTAGATAGATTGACTTGGATAAATACCAATTCGATAGCCACTATCCTAAATACATATGATTCATATCCCAACCTTCTGTTTGGTCCTCATAATTGGGCCCATTTCTGCTTCCTTCCCCGGAGAGTATATCTATACCCATGAACATGTTCAATTCCCCTTCACGACCCCCTCACTAGAGCTCCCCTTGGCCCTTGAAATTCTGGAAAATTCAAAATCCGACAAGTTCAGCAGGAATTGAATGGGAATTGATAGCTACAATATGAAGATGAGGTTATACCCGGCCTCTTTGGGACCCACATGATGGACCAAAGATTCCCCGGGTAGCCTTAGCTAAAGCAAAGGAATTGGAAGGAGATGGCCAACCGGGCCTTTGACAAAGTTATGGCATCCGACCATGGAAGCATACAGTTCATGATCCGAGGGTGCCAAGGGACTGATTGGTGCCCAATATTGGGCATAGTTCCATGAACATGTCCCGGACAAGATCAAATATATAGATGGTCCTTTTGGTCTATCTTGTAATGAAGAAAACAAAGTATGGGACAGATTTCATGACATAGAGTCTTGATATGAAGAGGCTATAGATACATGTATACCTCACCATATGAGGATGTATGAATTGCCATATGGCATGATTAATAAACATATGATGATATTCATAGAAAGATGAGAATTACATGCTCATAACAAGTCATTATGGGTGCCTAATATTAGGCCAAGTCTTAAGCCATCTCACAAGACAGACCCATATGAAAAAGAAGGAGAGATAACTTCAATATGATGAAATTGAAGTTCAACTCCACCAACACCCTATATGGTTTCAACCGAGCACATGATAGTGAGCAAGGGATCCTCTTATACATATGAGTGATCCGCAAGAAAATGAGCTAAGTCCTAATACAAGGGCAGGTACCTTAAATTTAATTCCCGAACATAGGTATTAATGAAATCTACCAAGGGAAAACAGATTGCAAGTCCGAACATAAATGGACAGAATCCCCATGAATATTCTAATCAATGGGACTTTGAAGCATGGCCACCTCCAATACATGTGTGTCATAACCCAAAATGTGGTGGGATGAAACATGACTCAGCCCACTTGTCCCGGACAGAAAATTAGGACAGTATGCCCCTCTCTTCTCAACTCATTCCATATAGAGATATCATGGGCCGAGCCCCCTATGAAAGGCAACTTTCTGGTTATACCATCAGAGCTGAATATACATGTGATCTCCGATCGATTGATGGCATATGAATAAGTCTGACTATATATACAGGTTCAATCTTTCGGTCCATCCTATAAGAAAAATGAGCTAATAAGCTTAATTGCTTAGAGAGGTGTCCTATAACATATATATATAACAGGTTTATAACTTAACTCAGTCGCCTCAATTCCAGGTGCATATAAACCTGATCTGGCATATGATATTTTGGGCCTCATTTAGCAACTGTCCCAAGGCTAACATAAATGCCCTTCTACATAGGTCAGAAGCTGAGATAGCAGATTGGGTAGCCAAGTATAAGCGTCTTAAGTATAGACCTGGATCACTCTTAAGAGCAAACAGAGGGGAAATGGTCTCATACTGGATCCCGACCAGAACCTGCCCTAGACCATGAGAACCTAGCTAGAATTCAGAGGTTTCTAGTTGATATTTTGGGCCTCCGGCCCTAGTTCTAACTGGTCTAAGGCAAGGACAGCAGAGAGCTTTTGATTTGGATTGTGCAGAGGACCGAGAAGGGTATCTTATAATCTGTATAAGTCTTACATGGCAGACTCATGGCCAAACCTAGTTACTTCAATAGGATAAGTCTAGTACTTATCATAAGGCAGATTCTAATACATAACTTGGTGTTGGTTAATAACTAGTCTAAGGCATCTAAGGCTTTGAAGATCCTCACCCCGGGGACTTACATATTGGGGATTCAAGGCCTGATCTTTGATAGACACACCGACAACAGGTCATCTGGTCTATAAGGTCTCGTGATGCCCTCTGATCTGAAAATAATCAGATCATTGGAGAGACCAATAGGGTGTTAAGATCTCCCTACTTTCAGGGATAGATGAAGAAAAGAGGGCTGGCCTTGAATCTGGATATAATCAGTTTGTGAATAAAGAGCTGACAGCCAAGCTTGGAAGGTTCGGGTGGTAGATATCTCAGGCTTGTACAAGCCTCCTGCTTAGATCCTAAACAGGATCCTGATTTTATACAGGATTCTAATAGGCCTCTCGGCCATATAAAGAGAGGGATTTAAATAGTCTTAAAATGGATTATTAGGGGTTTATGATAGAGGCTAATGTAAATGTCCCATAGCCTATATAAGAGGACTGGCGTGGCAGGTCCATGAGCGATTTTGAGTGACTTAAAAGATGAGCATTTCAGGAGCCAGATACTGGCAATGCTGGCGAGTCAAATTCTCAGGTTCCGGCTGATATCCTATATAGCCCATTTAGTCTCCTATTAACACCTCATACAGGATCATATAGAAGTCCTCCATATGACACATATTGGCCCCATACATGGCTATGTTCAATTCCCCATCTGACCCCATGCAATGTACATATACATACCAAATTCTAGGCCCGGTCTCATGAAAGTCATGTGAAATCTGAATCATAGGCCAGGAGATATGAGCCAAACTGGATGAGATTGAGTAAACTAGGTGTAGGGGTCGGGGATTTTGAGCATGATTCTAAATAGCAAGGTAGGGTAAATATGCCATACCACTAAGTCTAGTATATCAAGACTTGGATAAAATTCTGTTTCCATCACCTTGGTATATATAGCCAGATTTCACCTTGTCCAAGATAAAGGGACTTATATGAAATCGATATGCTCGGATCTTGATTAGCCACAATAGTTCAACCAATGTCTTAATATAAGACATTAGGTTGAGAGACTAATCGTCAACATCCTTGCCCTTACTCTTAAAAGTTTTTGCATTTGACCTTACATGGTCGTTATATTATCAGCTTGCATTCCATTACTTTTATGGGTCATAATCCCCAGATGTTAACATTTTGTGGATGAATGTTTTCTTTCATATACGAATTGCTACGACAGTTAATCAAGGGTGTCCGAGAGTCTCGGTGTAATTAACATCGAAAATTCGCAACTTCCGATGGAGAGAGGTCCAAAGACAAATTTCATGAACCCTAACCTCGACATATATATTTTATATGCATACCACATATTTTGGCTAATATTTTCTATGAAATATCATATATTTTCATAGTAGCCAAAGATAAGATAATGGAAGTTCATTTCCCAAATAAACGGAAATCAAATGAATTTTCAAACCACGTCATAGCCCATATATATATTTTCGAGGTTTCACATGCAGGTAACTGCATAAGCAGCTTGCCAGAACCCATGATCAACTAGGAAAAAATTTCTCTACCAACTTCCCTCCCTCTATTGCATCTATTACAGGCTAGCCACAAGTGCTAAAGAAGCCTTGATCTAGTGTTTTCTTAAAATTTAGGAAACTTCACAAACTGCAGGTTGTCTGGCTATGAGATAAACCTCTTTTCTATTCAAGGTAGTTAATATTAAGCCTTAAGGCCAAAATCGATCTATCAAATGCCTTTAAGGTATGAAAAAATCGTAATGGCCTAGATAATCAATTAACCATATCTAGTGAAGAATTCATTAGACAATGAATTAAATATGCACACAAATAACACTTAATAAGAAGGCAAAATCTGATAACCATAAAAACACATACCCGAATCAGTTTCATTTTCTTTACTGGTCGGTGTTGAAATGGCTTATTTTGACATGAATCACCACAGTTACAGTTCTGAGAACAACTGGATAAAAGAATCCTGTAGCAAAGAATATTGCTCACATTGGTCAAACTTAAGCTGTCAATATTTGGAAACCACATACACAAACAAGGTATACTAATGAAAGTATGATGAAAGCAATTATCTCCCACTGCAATTTAGTATGAACTCCATTTTAGATGGATAATTGACTGTAAGCTTTGGAACAAGCGAATAAATTTTACATTACCCACAAAGGCAATCTCTATCACAAACAACAGATGTCCCCAGTGATGGTCGGCAGGAACAGAATATACCATCATCCTCTGCATTTGTTTTTATCTTTTTGGTGAGGTAGACATCTTCTTTATGTTAAGCTCAGAAGCAATAAGCAACATGAAAGCCAAAAGTTGTCATACTAACAAAATTTAGTTAACAGCAAAAACTTTCACCATATTAAACATTTCAGGAACCCAATACCCTGAGTCAAGACTAATGTCATCTTATGATGAGATTAACAATAATCCATGGTCAAAAACTTGAATTTAAAAGGAATTGAAATATTAGGAACCTATCTGCTCACAACATTCTTATTTCTAGTATTAGCATCAAAACTAAAATGATGGCATATTCCCATTCTTTACTCAAATGCAACATCCCAAAGATGATAATTCAAAAACTAAAATAGCAAAAAATGGTACAAATTATCGTATGTGTTAACTGATCAATTCCTGAAGGGAAAAAGATGTAAACTTCTACAGAGAACATCAAGTAAACTTAGATGAAATGATAAGCAAACTTCATATTTTATGGATACTGCGCTTAATGAATGTATATGGCATCATCTTCTGTTTCATCAACCAGTCTGGTAGTTGGAACTCAACAGGAGTCCCAAGTTGCTGGAGCATCTGGCAGAAGATGTGTTCAAACCCAGTATCCTGTCATAAAATAAAAATAAATCATCCAATCTCGTATCAAGAAAACATAAAAAATTATCTCATATCAATTCACAAATAAAAAATTTATGTAATGCAAAAAATAAACTCTAGAAAAGTCTTCAGGAATTGAGACTACATTCCAGACTAACATAATTAAAGAATGATAGTGTATCCTCATATTACCATTATTTTCAAACTTCAGATGAACCACATTTTTTTCAATTCTAGATGCAATTGCTAATTAATTTACCAGGTAAGTCGACAAGAAGGTCATAAGATTGAATAAGACTTCTAGACTTTTGATTTATGAAAGTGGATTCATTTAGACAGGTCAAAAGGATCAAGGATGTGAATCATGTGATATATCAGAATAGAAGAAATTCAACAGAATTTGCCAAGTCAAGGGAAACAACCTCACCCATGAATCAATTTCTAATTTCAGAGAAAACTCAACTCAACTCAATTCAACTAAGGCCTTTATCCCAAATTACTTGGGGTCAGCCATATGGATTCTCTTTATCCACTCATGTCGATTTTGTGTTATTTCTTCAGAGATATTTAAACCATCTAAATCATATTGAATTACCCTCCTCCAAGTTAACTTAGGTCTATCACGCCCCTTTTTTGTTTCTGTCATTTTAATATTTTCTATCTTTCTAACTGGAGCCTCTTTAGGTCTACGTTTAATATGTCCAAACCATCTCAATCTCCCTTCTTTCAATTTGTCTACAATTCTTGTTACTCTTACATTTTCTCTAATATATTCATTCCTTATTTTATCTAATATAGTGTGACCACTCATCCATCTTAACATTCTCATTTCGACAACACTTATTTTAGAATTATGTTTTTCTTTTATTGTCCAACATTCACTATCATACAACATTGCGGGTCTTATACTTGTACGATAAAATTTTCCTTTCAACTTTAATGGGATTTTATGATCACATAGAACCCCTAAAACCAATCTCCATTTTCATCCAACCTAATTTAATCTTATGATTAACGTCTTCATCACATTCTCCATCTTTTTAAATAATTGATCCAAGAAACTTGAACTGAGTTTTTTGAGAGAATATTATCCCATCTAAACTGACACCCTCACCTATTTCTCTTTAGTTTTCGTTAAATTTACAATACATATATTCTGTTTTAGTTCTACTTATCTTGAAATCTTTAGTCTCCAAAATATTTCTCCACATTTCTAACTTTCTATTCACTCCTTCTTGTGTTTCATCTATCAATACGATATCGTCTGCAAATATTATACATCAAGGTATATCATCTTGTATAGTCTTCGTTAATTCATCTATAACTAATGCAAAAAGATAAGGACTTATTGCAGACCCTTGATATAAGCCAAATGAAATAGAAAAATCTCTTCTTTCTCCACCAATTATGCATACATTAGTAGTTGCATCATCATACATGTCTTTTATCATTTGTATATACTTAACAGGCACCATCCTTCGTTCTAACACCCACCATAGAACCTCTCTTAGTACTCTATCATAAACCTTTTCTAAATCAATGAACATCATGTGTAAATCTTTCTTCGTATCTCGATATTTTTCTACCAAACTTCTAATAAGAAAAATAGCTTTAGTTGTAGATCGACCAGGCATAAATCTAAATTGATTAGCTGAAATATTTGTACAGCTCTGTAATCGCCGCTAAATAACTCTTTCCCATAATTTCATAGTATGACTCATGAGTTTGATTCCTCTATAATTTGCACAATCTTGTATATCTCATTTTTTCTTAAAAATAGATATAATGATGCTCTTTCTCCATCCATTCAGCATTCTTTTCGATATTAAGATTTTGTTAAAAAGTCGAGTTAACCATTCCACTCCTAAATCTTCCAAACACTTCCACACTTCAATAGGAATATTATCCGGACCACATGCCTTACTTGTTTTCATCATTTTCAATACTTCTTTAACTTCTGAAATTTTAATTTTTCTAATATAATTTAAATTAAAGTTTGTCACATTATCTATGTCGTCTATGTTTTTAGCAGAGTTGTCGTTAAAAAGAGTATCAAAATAATTTTTCCATCGTTCGTTGATATCATTATCTTTAATCAAAATTTTTCCTTCTTTATCCTTTATGCATCTAATTTGATTAATATTTTGAGATCGTCTCTCTCTCATTCTTGCCAGTTTATAAATATCTTTTTCACATTCTTTAGTTCCAAGTTTCTCATACATATGTTTAAAAGCATTATCTCTTGCTTTTCTAATAACTTTTTTTGCTATCTTGTATTGTTCATAAGCTTCATTGTTATCACATTTCGATAATCTCTTATAACAATCTCTCTTAATTCTTTATCGCCTTTTGCAGTTCTTCATTCCACCACCAAGTCTCTTTTTTAGGTGGATCATGTCCTTTAGACTCTCCTAGTACTTTTTTAGCTATCTCTCTAATTTTTATAGTCATATTCATCCACATAACATGTCTAACTTTCAATCATTTATCTTTAAAAGTTCGGTCTTAAATATTTGTTGTTTTATTCCTTTTAACTCCCACTATTTTATTTTAGGAAAAGACTTTCTTTTATGTGTGTTTGTTTGTGTTTTAATCTTAATATCTAAAATCACTAACCTAAGTTGGCTTGCTAAAGTTTCACTCGGAATTACTTTACAATCTTTACAAATAGCACAATTGGATTTTCTAGTGAGAATGAAATCAATTTAACTTTTATTTTGTCCACTTTTAAATGTTATTAGATGAGATTCTCTTTTAATAAAATGAGTATTTGTAAAGATAAGATCATAAGTCATAGCAAAATCTAAAATATTCTTCCACTCTTCATTTAAATTTCCATATCCAAAACCTCCATGAACATTTCCATATTCATGATATTTGTTTCCACCATGTCCATTGAGATCTCCTCTAATAAATATGTTTTCTTCATTTGGTATACTCTACATAAGATTCTCTATATCCTCCCAAATTTTATCTTTAATCTCGCTACTTAATATAATTTTTGGAGTATATGCACTAATTACATTAATTAATTCTCTTTCTATAATTATTTTTACCATAATAATCTTATCTCCTACTCTTTATATTGAAACTATTGCATCTTTTAATGTTTTATCAACAATGATACCTATCCCATTTTTATTTCTCTCTTTTCCTGTATACCATAGTTTATATCATGTATTTCCTACTTCTTTACCTTTTTCTCCTATCAATTTGGTTTATTGGATACACATAATATTAATCCTTCTCCTCTCCATACTATTAACAAGTTCCATAAAATTTCCTGTAAGAGATCTAATATTCCAAGTGCCTATTCTTATCTTTCTTTCAATATTTTCTTTCTTACATTTCTTTTATAATAATGTCTATTTGCATTTAAGTTTATTCTAGAACTCATATCTTGCTCTTTATTATGGACTAACTTCTTTACCTACACGCATCCGTGATGTGGGAACCCTTGCTTATTTAACACCACAATAGGGCGTTTATGTGGCACATCGCATGTGGGGAACGCCCTCACCCTTGCTGTATTTTTCGCCACACCCGGGCTCTGGTGTAACGCGTCGTTTGGTGAGTACGCCCCAACGTTTATATCATTTGAATCCATATCATGAGATGTAACTTTATTTTTACGCTGGTTGTCACCTATTGCAACCCTCCTCCTTTCTCATTCGGGCTTGGGACCGGCCATGGTGGAGTTTAATTTTAGAGAAAACAACAAACAAAATTAAGATACACAAATTTTATGTTTTTAGATACCATAAAAGTCAATATTCCACATAGCACTCTGTAAATTATGAGGCCTTTCTTCCTAAGATCTTTCTCCATTTATTTATCAATCTGACTGTAAATCTCCATCATAGAAACACATCTTACAGGAATAATTTGTCATTTTTAATTTTATAAATAAAAATAAAAGTATTTTACCATATAATGTCCTAGCAATTATCTATAACAGTACCTAATCCCCCCAAAAAAATATTAATAACTAAAAATGGTACGGTAATGTCCCTTATAGTTTAAACTTCAGGGACATCAATTCATATAATTAAGAGTCTGGTTTGTAGTATCAACCGATCCCGACCAGATCAGCACCTGCCAACCTGTTCCTGAGAGGAGCCTGATCTTAACATATGCTTCAGCTGGGATCAAGCTCAACAGTGCCAGATTGACCAATCCTGATTTATCTGACTAGATCTGGAGTCGGACTGCCCTTGTTCAGCGGTGGAGGGGTGGCAACGGCACCCCCTATATCTTCTCCACCCAAAGGGTGGGAAAGATAAGTGTATCAGGTCTGATACACTCTGGATCTGGTAACTTAAGTTTCCAGATCTTTGTCTAATGGGTCCCTTGCCGGCAAACAGTGGTAATCTGACCAGGATCGGCCACCCCTCCAACCTAGAAAATCTTAGGGACTTCATTTCTCTCCGTTCTCTGCTTTTTCCAAAAGTTGGAAGACTGATCCGTATCAATCCTAGATTGGTTTTGCTTCCGGCAGATTGGGCAAACCAGCCAATCCAACCAGGATCCAGTAACAGTGTTAAATATGTTAAAAGCATGATCCTACCCTACAACTTCAAAAGGGTTCTTTGACACAAGCCCCCAATAATTACCCTAATTACTTATACTCCAAGACATCATTTTACATACCTCCAATAATTCCCTCACCTACCTTCTCCATTCTTTCTCTCCCTTGCAGCCTGATCCTACCTCACTTGTTCTGCCCCAGCCATCTTCCATGCAACTTCCACCCAGCCATGCCCTCACTGTAACAGTTACTGTGCCCCCCATAAATCCCACCAGGTCTGCCCCCCACATGCACCACTCTGCCCTGCCTTGCTCACCCCTGTTGATTCTGCCCAACCCTAATATGCCACCATAGTTGTCAAGGCGACAAGGGGGCTGCTTAGGCATCACCTAGGCAGCCTGGGTGGTAAATTTAGATGTTTATATATACATATACAAAAATATATATAGTTAGATGCTAATACCATGAATATTAGATGTTTATATATACATAAATACTACTACCAACATATATATAATTAGATGTTAATACTATATATATGTATATATACAAACATATAAACATAAATACAATTATATTTGTATGTTATAATTGAATGTGTTTTTGAGTAAGGCCGAGATGCCAAAATTTCTATTGATTGCAAAAACGAAATGAAAGATACAAAGAAGGAAAGAGGGAGAGATTCCCTACACAAAAGAAAAGAAAAGAAACGAAGATAAAACAAACTGCCAAGACGGTAGGAAAAATGTAGAGTCTGCACAAAATATAAGAAAAGGTGATTAAATTTATCTCTGATAGTAGAATCATCCAAAGAACATCCAGTTTGAGAGTATGCATAGTCCTTCACATAAGCCACCATCAGCTGAAGAATGCATCTAGGGTTCTTAAAATGTTCCTCAAATATTCTTCTATTCCTAGTTTTCCATATAGACCAAAGCATTGCTGGTAAAATAGCTTCCAAACTAAAAGGTCCAAGGGCCATGGATTAACAGCGGGCCAATTCTGCAAGAGAGAGCAAATTGGCAGGTTCTGACCACTGTAAATTCCAGCTCCCGCAAAAGATAGACCATAAGAAATTGATGATACCACATTCTATATAAAGGTGTTACATCATTTCATCCTTTCCACCACAGAAAACACAGACTGAGGTAACGTTTGGCAAGATGTTGTGGAGATAACTTCTGGTCAAGAGATGATTCATAGCAATTGAATATGTGTTTATGTGCACACACATGTATGTGTTTTTACTCTGTAATTGTATCCGAGTGGGAATATATATTTTGGAAAGAGTTAATCTTGATAAACTAAGTGAGAGGAGAAAGAAAAGAGAGTAAAATTTTTTTATAATTTTTAAGTAAACATTCAATCTTCACCAGAAGGTTAGCTGTTAGAAAGCTGATGTTGAGAGGAGTGGAGGTTCCTAGGCACAAGGCTGTCTGAATACTATTCTTCCATTCAAGATCAATGTTTTCTTATGAAAAGTCTCCAAGCAGAGACTCCCAACAAAATGTTTTCTTCATAAAATCTTTCCTATGAACTCAACAACATGCACCTCTTGCGGTAGCAGGGAAGAAACAATGAATTATCTCTTTATTTATTGTGGGGTTATCAACTCTCTCTGGAGAAATACTTACAAGGCTTGAAAGATTCATTGGGTTGAACCTATTAAACAATGGCGTTACTACTAGATTGTCCTCAGTTGAACGCTTGAACCCTTGGTTGTCTGAGCTCAATGTTTGGAAGTTTATCTTGCCTTCAATGCTATGGTCCATTTGGCACACAAGGAATAAAAGAAAGTTTGAAGAACACTTCGAGAATCCAAGGATGATTGTTTCTAGCAAGTGCTTTCTTGTCAGAGACTGGTGGTTCGCCTATTTTGGTTTCCCCCTTCCTTCTTCATCTATCAGCCTTTTGCATGATCCATATAATAGACTAATTTAGTCCCTTTAACTATGCCCGTCGTTTGTTTGAATAACTATAACAGAGATGGAAAAATTAGCTCAGCATAATGAAACACATAAACACAGTCATTTTGCTATGAATTTCAAAAATAACTACCAACCATAGTCAAATGACGTATTTTCAAAAGAGTAAGATAAAATCATCAAGAAGAGATAAAACAAAGCACATGTATGACGGCAATCAATCGCAGCTAAGCCAACTTCAGCATCAACCCCAAAAAAAGAATGGTGTTGTCAAATTGGTTAACTAGTACTACGTATAGAATCTCTCTCGTGTAGGAGATGCAAAGAACTCAACGAGAAAGAAGGATTTTTGTTTTCCTTCCTATCCATCACACTTCCTCCTCCTGATATTGTCTTCTGTGTCCCAAAAGATCTTTAGAAGTCTTCTACGGGGAACACACAAGAACACAAGCATCTGCTAACCACGATAACAGTAGACAGCCATCTGATCATTTTCCAAGTTGTCTCATTCCCTTCCTCCAACTAAACAACACACGGGGTATACGCATATGAACATACGGAAGTATATCAGAGCAGATGCGAGGCACAGCTCACCCAGGAACAGAAGGGGCCCGACCTGATTCCGGCCTCGATAATCTCTGCCCATGCTATATGGCTTAGGAAAAGCGACCAAAAAGGAACCAGACGGTCGAGAAAATAACTCGTTCCAAATTCAGCCCTTGAATGAACCAATCGACCACTCTGCTGATTTTCTTTCTCGAGACGCTCCTGCCACCCAGAACCCCGATTCTAGCAAGGAGGAGGAAGGGGCACTTACCATTCTCGACTACTTCGCTGCATCAGCCGGACACCACGACGTCGAACCTTCTCGACAAATCCGCCAGAGTGAAACGCCGACTCCTTCCACAGTTAGAAAAAAAATGATAATTATATTATTCGCCATATTTGAGTGCAACTCTTTCAGATTTTTATCAGTTACACACGCTGCTCAAGAAAAAAAAAGAGATTTCCTCTGTGATCTTTTTTTTTTTTTGGTATCAACAAATCTAGCTTTTGGATAGTAACGTACACGCCAAGTATAAACTTTATCTTTATCGCTCAGTAATTCACTCGGGAGATGTCATTTGCTTTGCTCATAAGCTTACTGATCCATCATCATCTTAAAGGATCGGACATTTGTGATAACTTTTTGAGTTCATTCACGTATGGCTTTGAAAACGCCCTACTAGACCGTGTACCATCAGCATTTTCGAAAGGTTTCAATTATCTCAAGAGAGTTCGAAATCATGAATTTGGAGAAATTTAATTTTACTTATAAATCCCCAAAAAGGCCAGCTCAAGAACATGAATTTAGTGTCTTAAAAATGTATAAAGTCATGTTTGGTTAATATACTAGGCTATCGTATGAATATCACTTTTGATTATTGGTAGTATCAAATGCATCAACATTAACATTGCATTACTTTCATTGCTATAACAAAATTGAAGCTCATATATCCAAAATAGTTCATACAACTCTTCTACACGGTGGTAGACTTGAGGATCTTGCTGCTTCTTTCTTGGTCCATGATGAGCAAGCACTGATTGCACCACTAAGGGGGTGTCTAGCTGCATGACAAATGACTTTTTGTCATAAAAATATATATATAATGACAAAATATGTGGAGAGGATGTTTGGCGACCATTAAAAAATATATTTTTGTAGATTATACCTTAGACAAGAAAGCCAGCATGTCCACGGGAAGTCTAATGCAACAAGCCGTACACCCCCAGCCGGTGCCTACACTCACGTCAGCTCTCCATTAGAAAGTGGATTTTTTGACCCACATGGATAGATGAAATGAAGTTTATTTATTTTATATATTCCGAGTCCTTCAATGAAAATAGATGGGTTGTGATAATGCAAAAAATTATCAAAAATTTCTCAATAAAATCTAAAAAAAGTAAGTGACAAAAAAAATTTAATAATTTTATATGATATGCATTTTTATATAAATTATACTCGTCACTCACTTAAATAATTATTATAATATTAATATTTCAATAATCACCATAGCTATCATACTCATAGGTGGATTAAAGATCCATAATTTATTCAATAATACTCTTTGTCGTATGTAACAAACCAAAGGCCATGGGATTCCACCCCACTAGATGTGTTGAACTCCTCCATCTCGCGACCTCGCACTATAGTTCATGTCTTGGGTCACTTGGGTGTATTACTCTTTTTTGATGAAGCGTTCACCTAATGTAAGAGCTCTCCCCACATCCATCAACCTCTGTCCGCTAGAAGTAATGCCTCCCTCGTGTCTTGCTCCATCGTCGATGCCGCACTTCAAAGAAAAATCTTCCAAAGTCTGATACTAGACTCGAATGTTCGGCTCCAACATGTCTTCTCTCTCTTTATCAATTGTATCAATATCTACAATATCAAGAGGATCAGTTAAAACTTGTTTATATTTTCTCATACTTTTTGTACCTCAGCTAAATCCATCTCTGACTCTCTTTTGCTTTGCCAGCAACGGAGGAATATGAAATTCTTCGATGAGAGGGGCATCATGAAGCACTCCTTCAGCCTATTGTCGATCTTCTAGGTTAAACTCTGGTTCTCTCATCCGTTCTCGGTTGTTAACCCAATCTTTTAATGAATTCTTCTCATAGAATATTTGGTCCAAGTCGATGTCCTCTTCTTAAATTGTTGGTTCCTCAGTTTGTTACTTGAAGCTTTTGATATCCACATTTGTTCTTTCATTTGGTTCTACTTCATTCTCTCCAAATTCTTTAACTTTAGACTCATGTTTTAGTGACAATACATGAGATCCTCAAGTTTTAACAATGTCAGCATATTTCTCTGCTTTGTATGGATCAGGTTGAACGTTGACCATTCTTCATGGCCACATCCGCGAAGTCTTTATGGCCTGGTATCTTGCCATATCCACGAATTAGTTACATAAAATCAATGTGTTAAAAGATAATTAACTTTTACTAATAGATTTGAATTATAATTAATGCATCTAATGATACATACTTGGACTGAGGAGCATTACAGTTTGCTCCACTCCGCTCATTTTGAAGTGACATATCCTCATTCTAAAATCATACATCTTATTACAAGCTATAATATGCTAATCGTCATCACTAAGCATCTGTCGGATGATGCACTTGATATCATCAAGCAACTCATTCGTTTTCATGAAATGTTGACTGTAGCAATATCGCGGGTTAAAAAAACAACTTGACAAGGTTTATAAGTTAGTAAACAACTAATATGTATGTAAAATATACACAAAATAAGTAAATAACTAAAGAAACATATATGCTGCATGTATGGGTTGATGTAAGATATGTTTTCATCAGTCGTTAATGATGTCCCACCACTTGGTGAAGTCAGACACCACCTTAGAGCTATCTTCCTTTGCCCTCTTAATTGCATCATTTAACAAACCATGTCTACATTTAAATCTTCATCATTTATCCTACATACATTGACTATAAGTTGTACTATGCTTAAAGTCTTTTTTACAACTTTTCAAATGTCCACACTCTCTATTGTCTCATCTACTTTCCTCCATTTTCTCTTAGCTGAAGGATTAGCTCAAGCCATCCAAGTTCCCCACCATGATGAGATTACCATGTGGTTTAGAGGTCTCCTCTGACTCGTCAAACTCTCTAAGGAAACGTAGTGGGAGGTGAACTAGGTTGCACTGGGCCATAGGAGCTCTCGGCCCTTAGTATGTTTTATCATTAGGTTAAGGATGTTGTTATGAGTGTAAATAAAAGAGGAAATAAACTAGTCTAACTTAACTATGTTATCTATTTGAAGATCCTTGCATATCCTCAAACATCAAGTCTAAGGAGTGGGCAGAACACGGTATCTAATACAAATGAGGTCTCTTTACCATTAACATTCGTCAGGTCGATTTATTTGTAATCGTATTATCTGTGACTACTTGAACAATTTGATCCTCTCATATTTCTTGAATAACTCTATCTATCAAATCACAAAGGTACTTGACTTTTTTTACCTGTCCCGATGCATCGACCACTTCCAAAGATGGAGTCAACTTGACAATAGACTAAGAAATTAATCATTATCTTTCTAGTTATACAGGTTAATAAGAAGACATTAAAAAAAGTATGTAAACAAAGATGTTAAAGTCACGTATATTTACTAGTCCATCTGTCTGTCATTAACGTGTAACCTCTTTCGTCCCAAATTCTTTCAAATGACTTCACACATGTCTTTATATCTTTCACTCCATAGGAAGATTAAATGTTTTATATGTCTCTCAAATTTGGTATGGGAACTTCTCTTTCGATGTTGGCAATTGTGTTGATCATGTTGTCATAGTATGGTCCTTTGGCGGTGTTCACTGATATGCTATGGTGGAAAAATTGTTGCTCGTCTGATCCTCTCCTTGCACAGCTTTAGGTTTTTCATTACCATTGTGATCGTCGTTTGACATTGTCGTGGTCTTGTGATGACTGGATCCATGGGACCCACCATCGAGTCATCGTCTAGAGTCAGATTGTGGATCTCATCCTCCTGGTGTTGGTTGTTCAATCTTCTTCCACTTCCTCACACACCCACTTCATGACTCTTGACCCATCATTCGGCTGGTGCATCAATAGAGATCTTCGTTGGTGAAAGATTTCTGACTTGTCTCCATTACTTGAAATAGGTCATCTATTTTAATAAAATCTATATAATTAATGATAACCGAATAAGGTAATCAACTACTTTTTTAATTAATACAAATGTACCATCATGGCAACCTTCGTCTTGAGAAATATCTAGATGGTCTTGTTCAGTTCCATAAATATATACAGAATGCCTTGCCGATTGAAAATTTTCTTCCTGAACAGTCTCTTTGTGATGTTAGGAAGCTCCCTTCGGTTATTCCATAAATTTTCTTATCTCATGTGGAGTCCGTGTGCAAGGTCAAAGTTACCATTCATCTATGTAAGATGAAATTTTAATCAATAATACCCTCAAATATCATCTTGTCACATTATTTAAATTACACTATTCTTTCTACCATGAAAAGCAAGTTGTAATCTGATAGAAATGTATGCCCTATAAGCCAATCATATATGATATGATTTGACATTTCTAGATATATCTTATTCAATTAATTAGGCAAATCTTCATTATAAGCTCTTATTAGATGCGAATATCATAATGAAGTCCTTGATCAAATACAATGATGATTAAATCATGATGAGATCATGATAATGAGATTGATCATCTAGAGGCATTTGATCTAAATGTTCTTAGTCATAGGATACTTGAGACGGGACATCAAGGATCCGGATAGACTAGTGTATGTGATGTCTTCTCATGTGATGAGGACGACCGATCTCATTGGTCATTAGTGTGGAGACACTGAGATACACATACAGGTGCTCATTAGTTGAATGAGTTCACTGAACTGACCGAATTAAAAACCCTGAATGGTATCTTACCGAACTGTCTATCAGGATTTTCTATCATCACGGTTGCATGGTTAGACCTTTGACCTGAGTCGCCAAAGATGCCTTGTTGGGTGGAACTTGTGCTTTGACCATTGACTTATGGATCACAATTTAGATGGTCCTATATAGCGATGGGTCGGGTACAAGGAAAATACGATGGAGGTAATTGAGCGGACAACAAGGGATCGTCCACTCTCGGTAAGTGAGAGTGAATGTCCTATGGGATAGTACTATAAATCCCTGGCCAGGGTAGATAGGATAATTGGAAAAGGAGTTTTCCAATTGATCCAATTCCAAGTACATGATCCTATAAAGTCGGTACACTAAGGAGTTGACAGTCGATGCCGTACTCCTTTCCGACCGAGACATTGGATGGACGAGGGTTTATATCCATGTGGTAACTGATGATGGAAAGGCTCAACGGAGATGAGATTATCCCCATAGCCATTTGAGATCATGGGATGTGGCTTGTACCCTTCATGATCGGTAGGCCGATTAATCTGTTATCGGATAACGGATTTAATTAAAATTAAATAGAATTGTTCTATTTTATTTAGGCCTCAACCAAATAGGTTATTGGGTCTAGTGGGTCACACACAAAAGGACTTATCCGCAGGTACAGGGACAATGACGTAATTTATGGAGATTTTGGGTTTTTATGACAAATTCTATAATTCTCTATAAATACTAATGGTTTCAGCCAAACCCCATCAAGCCAAGGGTGAAAACCACATCCCTAGCCTCCTCCCTACCTCCTCCTCTCTCTAGAAGGTGTCCATGGTCGATGGAGCTCCGCTCGGGAAGAGTTCTTGAGGCCGGCGCGAAGGGAGAACTTGCTGTGGATGAAGTTCGTGTGGATACTGCTGGAGATCGGACACTTGAACGGTTTGAATATCTTAAGAAGTTCATCTTCTTCATCTCCATGGGATTATATGAATCCCTATCAGGTATATTTGAACCCGATTTGATCGGTTTTCGGTTTTCGTTGTTCGGTTCTGATTGAGACGGATTCTAAAGGAACCCATAGGAATCGTCACTTCCGCTGCACCAATCTTTTATGGACGATTCCTTACATAATCTGCCCAAGTTGGAACATTCCCAATCGTCGGAAGTTTGAGTTTTGTGGCTTGGAGAAGACATCTTCAATTAAAGTAAATAAGTATGTAATTAAAACTTGAAAAATATTAGACTAACTAAACACAAAACTACTAACTAATTAAAACAAAAGAAAGAAAAATAAAATTAATGAAGTTTAAACTTCTAAGTGTTATAAAAATAAAATTAGGTGTTAAACAAGAAAATTAGTTCATTAAATAACTAATGAACTAATTAAACAACTAATCTAAGTATAAAATACAAAAGAACAGTTTAAGATTGAGAGCATAAGAGCGAGGACTAGTGAGGAGAAGTGAAGTCCCTTGGGAACCTTAAATAGGCTCCTAAGGGGCAAGGGGGGCTGCAAAGCCCCTTGACAGGCAACGAGCATTGCCTGCTATCTAGAACAACCACATGACTATTATAGACTGGGTCGTGCGACCCCGTGGCCTGGCCAATACACAACTAATGGGTAGGCCTGACCAAGTGACGGTCAAGTCGGTCGGCCGAAAAATTGATTAGATCAGGCCCAAGTCATGACCCGAGTTCTAACCCAGTATTCTTTGGATATCAGAGCAAGGTGATGACTTCGTTATAATCTTAGATTATTTGAACTCCTATATTTGCACTGTCCATCTTGACATGGAGACTTCAGGATCTTGTTGCCCACCCTATCACGATTCATGACTGTCGTTGCCGCCATTCATACTTTAAATCTTCCCCTCCTTTAGACAAACCTCAGTACCTCAAGGGCAACAACGAACAATGTCTCCTTAACCGATAGATTTGTAATAGAGTGTATTTTAATTTATGGTAACAAACTTACATCACTCTTCTCTAAGAGAAGAAAATTACCATTTTTCGAGATCTCAAGGTAACTGTTATGTTCATAGTTTTAATTTATACATGATGCTTGTTAGTGTATTGTTAGCAATTATCAACAATACTTATCATGAAGTAATATTTTACCTCTGAAATGTCTGCATTTACGGATGCAAAGATTTTAAGTCATATGGAGGACATGTAGAGAAAACAAAGAAAGGATTTAAATAAGATGGAAATAACTAGTATTTGTTTGGTTATTTTTTATTGAAACTAATAAGATTTGTGTTCTAGTATCTTACAAGACAATCAGTGGAGGAGGCTCAACTAAATGTGCCTCCACAATGTAATGATGAATAGTGACATCACACGTACGTCATATGAGCCAGAGATAAAAATATGGTAAAAAATTCACTTAAATTTATTTTGATTTAGAGAATGATTTTTTACAATTATTAATCTTTCTCAATTTGTTTGTAGGCATTTAGCCAAAGAAATAGAGGCAGTAGACAAAATCCATTAATGCCTTACAGAATAGGAAAAACAAATATTCATTAATTAGAGAGAGAATTGATAAGTACTTAATGCATTTGTTAATATTTACTTGTTCATATTGTAAATCTCTTAATTTCTCTAAACATGCACAAAAGGAAGGACGTCGCCCCTACGTATCCAGAGGTCCTCCATATGACTTAACACATGAAGAGTTGAATAGATTGATAGTCTAGAACAAAGAGCAAGGTCGTCAAATGATGGTAAATTTCTAATTTGTGTAAATTTAATCTTTCCCTTCAAATCGGTAAATTTTAATACAATTTTTTTCTCGGGATGACATACAACAGTTGATGAATCCCACATATGAGGAATCGGATGTCAGAGAATCCATTATCTCATGAGGATACATTCATATTTGCCTTTGGTAGAGATAAACATGGACGAATCCAATGTGGTGGGGCGAGGACCAACTTGCAACGCGGTGGTATGATGAGTCGAGTGGAGGTGTTTCAACCTCCACAACTCATGAGGTACGTGAGCTCAGAGAGAGGGTGGAGAGACAATATGAGATAAATGAGCAAAGTCAATCTCAAAATATATCTCTGAAGTAGCTGCTAGATGATCAACAAAGATCAATTTTAGAAACAATCGAACACTCGATTCAAACATATGATAATATTAGTCAAATGCTCTTAGTTTCAGATAGGCCATCCACATTGATGCCACCTCTGCGACAGAGCACAGGGGGAATATATGGGGGCGTCAACGACAAGGACCATGATGATGAGAGATCTGTTGGGAATGAAGCAGAGTGATTATATCCCTTCCCCTTTTCATCGTACGTCAACCATTTTTATATGTCAAAGATGTTTTGAAATGTTTTGACTTGTGTTACTTTAATTTCTAATGCCTATTGCATTATGTATGAATTGTGTATGTTTTTGATTGGAAATGTGCTTGAAATGAATGCATGTTTCATCATGGATGTGTATGGAATGGGTGTATAGATGTGATGTGTGTAATCAATGTATGGAATAAATGATGTTTGCATGGAATGTAAGTTTTTGGTTGTGTGGAATAAATATATTATTTGGTTATATGCAATATATGTAGCAAATGTAGGAAATGATTATATTAATCCTGGTTAAATCATAGATTTTTCTGAATTAAAAAATGTATTTTATTTTTTTGTCAAATAACAATGGCTTTTGCTAATATTATACTAGCAACAGCTCAAAGCCACCTCATATCTGTATTGGAGATGACTTAAGCCGTCGTTGGAGGCTGGTTGGTTGCACATAATGCCCAACTGTTGTGATGACTGGCCAGTCATCACCAATAACATGATTTGTGATGGCTGTCCATCTCCAATGGCCAAGTACAATGGCTTTAGTTGTCGCAAAACTAGGCAAAATCAACCCTCAATTGTTTTTGCCTAGTTTGGTGGGCTTATACTATAGAGACTACTATCTTAAGCAATGTCTGTCATTAGTTTTTGCAATGGCTCCTACCACCACCAATAATTAAATGATATGGCTACAACCATCACAAAGCCAGAATAAAATCTATTCTTGGGTATTTTCTTTCTTGTTTGGTGATAACTTACACCGTCAATACTAAACTTTGAAGTGCTAACTTATAGTCAGTCACTTTCATTCAGTTTTTAGCAATGACTTTCCAACTATCGCTATACATTTATGTCCAAACGACTTTAATGGTCTTGATTTACTAGATAGTAGTGATGACCTGATGTTAAGTTGTCGCGAATGGTATAGTCGACGGACTTGTTACGGACTTGTTTACGTGGCTTAGCCGTGTCTTTTCTACTTTTGGCGACGGCATCCGGCCATCGATGGCATAACCTTTATTCTTATAGTTAGTTGTGATAACTAGCTTTTTCTCTCCTCATCTTAATTAGTTGTCACTAAATAAGATAATAGTATAATGGTACGGAATTAAGATTTCATATTTTTATCAATATAAAAACAAATCATATCTTATCTTTAAATTGAAATTGATATTGACATAGATAATCACAAGGTATTTTGCCAAAAATAGCATTTTTTTAAATTTATAGTACAAATAAAATATTACTTGTAATATAAGTGTTTATTTTTTATTGATATTTTATCTTTTAAAAGTATTGATATCAAACTTGAATTGTATCCTTTTACAATAGTGTAACTTTTTTGGGTCATGTGCCACAGTTGTACGTACAAGACCCAAAGATTTGAAACGTGTTATGGTCCGTTTGGTTTCAAGTAAAAACAAAATAGTTGAATATACTTTTCGTGAAACAACTTTTCCACGGACATTGAAATCAGTTTCTACCGTTTGGATGTTAGTACATCATTTTTTTATGAAAAATAGTATCAAAGTAAAATATTTTTCAGATAATTTTTTTAAAATTCAAAATATAATAATAGTCCCTGCCGGAGACGCAGCCGCGTTCGCGTCGGCCGGCGTCTCTCCGTTTGGAATAGGAGCGGACGGCGTGGCGGTAGAATTAGCTCCTCCAGCTGACCACCCGAGTCGCGGCGTCGCCGCCGAGTCCTTCGGAAAAGAAGCGGCGCCGGTAGTGGATAATGTGAAGAGTAACAGCCTCGTCAAAGGCACTGGCGTCGACGAAGAAGAAGGGTATCTCGAGCCGCTGCTAGGAGAGATCACGGAGGTCGACAAGAAAGAAAGGGTAACATTGGCGGATCTGCTTGCCGCCGAACACATCTTCCCTGAAGAAAAAATCAACGGTACTAGCCGGGCAACACCTGCTTCCGCAAAGACTGCTCTTGAGAAGGCGGCGAATCCCGCCTCCAAGGTGTGACTGTGATCCCTGCTTCGGTGAAGGACCGCGCCAAGCATGGCTTTTACCCCTTAACCAGAACCCTGTGGCTTCGAAGAAGGGAAAGGAGCACTCGCCCCCGGCCGCCGGGAAATTGCACCAAGTAATCTCTCTCTCTCTCTCTCTCATCTGATAATCATTTCATAAATTTACGTAGAATATAATTCACTTGATGAGTTGGGAGTGGCAGCTGAGTACACAAAGTTTGTCTTCATCACGTCTTTGATCTTACAATGGAAGCATAGTTATTAGATCTCAAACTAGGTATCTGTTCACATCTCTTTATCAATATCAACGAATGTCATTTAATTTGGCCTCGAAATCATTTGTGCATTTTCCAAACTTATATTGTACATCTTTGGAGGTGGTCGAAACTTAATGCCCCGTTTGGTTAGAGTTTCATTTTTGATACTATATCAATATTAATATTAATATTTTCAAATGTTGGAGTATTAATATCAAAAGTAATATAAGTTGACACCTGTATTACATAATATATTTTATTTACATTATAAATTTTAAAATTGACATAATTAGCCAAACACCTCTTAATGATTCTTATCGATATCAATTTTAAAATTGATAGTAATAGAGGTACCTAATGGTGTTACCAAACAAACTCTCTATTTTGTTTGTGTATAAAAAACAATATCATATCAATTTTGATATTGATATTTACAATGACAGAGTACTAGTATCAAAATTGACACAAATATAAGGCATTTGCCTTATATTCTATATCTTGTTTTATTTGTACCGAGAACTTTTGCATTATTGACAATGATATCAGATGTGCGTATCAATAATTTTTATTGATATCAATTTTCAAATTTATAATGATAGAGAAGTTTAATAGAGTTACCAAAAAAATATTAGTTGAAATTCGTTGGCTTAAGTTGTTTAATCTAGGAAGTTAAAAATAAAATCGTCTACAAGATTTTTTTTTCTTCGGTTGAAACCGTGCAGCTTGTATCTGTGGTTTTCCTTTGTTCATTAATGTACGTAACCAAGAGAGTGTGATGGCTTGTATTGCTTCTCTCTCAACTATATATGATATTGATGCATGTCAGCGCATAACAAGAATGCTGAAGAAGAAGAAGATCCACCCGGAGATGGCGCCGCATGAGATGCGACACACGGAGCCGAGCAAAGAAGCGCCGGTAACATCGCCGACGATCCCGTACGCCTCTGCTGGTATGTTTCTCCTATGAGTTCGGATCGCCTCAGGACGCCTCCTGAGGCGACTCCCGCAGTCGCGTATCCGCGAGCGCCACGTAAGCGTCGGGACTGCTGCGCCAAACGTCCGACGCAGGAGAGGTTGACGCCGTTCGCTTAACGGCCCGTCTCACCCAACGAAACGGCGCCGTTTCGCGACTGCCGGTGCGGACGCCGCCACCGTCTCTGCCTTACCATGCCATCATGACGTTGTCAAGTCCTCCTTAATGGTGACACGATGAAAATTGCGCGGGAAATGAATCGCCTATGTCATATTCGTCTTCGTCCGCATGTTCATCGGAGCATTCCTCCTCCATTTTCCCGGTTGCATTTGTGCGCGTGGTGAGGAAGAATCGAAGCAATGATCGTGATTTTGGGACGCAAGGCGAGCGAAGTTGAAGCAAGTTGTGTTGGCCCTCGTCGAGACAACCGTCATGATGCGTATGTTTATTTACGTTAAAAGATATTGAATGTAGTGTATTTAATGTTACGAAAACCACCGATCGTAGTACGTACGGATGCATTTAGCGAGCAATGGACCGTGGTGCCGGCTGTACGAGAAGTTACAATAGGTAGTTTGCACTAAATGTACACTAATAAGATCACGTTTCAGAGTCAATAGGTTGGAAAAACATAATGAGTGATGTGTACAAAGGGTTAATAAGATATGTAAACGTTTAGTATTTAGTATTTGGTAACGTGTGAAATGGTCGAACATCATATATAAAGGGTTAGTAAGTTATGTAAAGGGTTATTAACCTGTGAAACATATGTGTTCAGGCGCATTTAAAGGGTTAGGAAGATATGTAAAGAATTTTTAACTTTTGAAAAATGGGTTCAGGGCGCCATGTAAAGGGTTAGTAAGATAGGGAGAGGGTTAGTAAGTTACGAAAATTGGTTTTAGGGGGCTCCGGTATAGGGTTAGTAACATAAGGAGAGGGTTAGTAACTCCGAAAATTGGTTTCTGGGGGCCATGTAAGTTAGTAACATAGGGAGAGGGTTAGTAACATAGGGAGATGGTTAGTAACTTGTGAAAACTGGTTTCAGGGGGCCATGTAAAGGGTTAGTAACATAGGGAGAGGGTTAGTAACTTCTGAAAAAGGGTTTCAGGGGGCCATGTAAAGGGTTAGTAACATAGGAAGAGGGTTAGTAACTTCTGAAAATTGGTTTCCGGGGGCAATGTATAGGGTTAGTAACATAGGGAGAGGGGTAGTAACTTCTGGGAGAGGGTTAGTAACTTCGAAAAATCGTCTTGTGGGGTCATGTAAAGGGTTAGTAACATAGGGAGAGGGTTAGTAACTTTTAAAAAATGGTTTCGGGGGGCCATGTAAAGGGTTAGTAACATAGGGAGAGGGTTAGTAACTTCTGAAAAATGGTTTCGGGGGGCCATGTAAAAGGTTAGTAACATAGGGAGAGGATTAGTAACTTTTAAAAAATGGTTTCGGGGGGCCATGTAAAGGTTTAGTAACATAGAGAGAGGGTTAGTAACTTCTGAAAAATGGTTTCAGGGGGCCATGTAAAGGGTTAGTAACATAGGGAGAGGGTTAGTAACTTCTGAAAATTGGTTTTAGGGGGCCATGTAAAGGGTTAGTAACATAGGGAGAGGGTTAGTAACATAGGGAGAGGGTTAGTAACTTCTGAAAATTGGTTTTCGGGGGCAATGTATAGGGTTAGTAACATAGGGAGAGGGTTAGTAACATAGGGAGAGGGTTAGTAACTTTTAAAAAATGGTTTCGGGGGGCCATGTAAAGGGTTAGTAACATACGGAGAGGGTTAATAACATACGAAAAATGTTTTCAGGGGTCCATGTAAAGGGTAGTAACATAAGGAGAGGGTTAGTAACTTCTGAAAAATCGTTTCGGTCGCCATGTAAAGGGTTAGTAACCTGTCACAAATATGCGAAGGGTTCAGTAGCAATGCATTTACGAAAGATTGTATTTATTTTTACAGGGGAGAAAGCCGCAGCTGTTTAAAATTATGTAACATAAGGTACGAGGGACTCGTCATGATTCCGAATTTAAACCGTTACGATAGAGGCATATGCAGCATTCCTTACGTACGCCAAAGGTCTAGGATTTGGTGTTAGAAGATATCACTTAGCTAGGACAAGGAAGGTCTTGTCGTAAACACGGTTAGTATGTTCCAAAGAAGGTTGGAGGAAGAAAGATGCCCGTACTCTAACACACTCATTCAACGAGCCGAGACCGATCGGGTTGTCTCGGCAGGATAACCTTTGGGTCGAACGTCAATGCGGATGTATAGAATCACCAGATGGGATGTAGAACACAATCACGATCTTGAAAAGCCCAACCAAGGCACATACGTTAAGATCACATCGTAAGTTTAAAGAAGTTCATGCATCCTTGTAGATATTGGAGAAAGTAGTGGCTTGAAACCAACGCAACTATATCACATGATGTCCAACCAAGTTGGTGGAAGAAGCAACTTAGGTTTCTACGGAGTCGATATGAAGAACTACCTACGGACCAAACGACAAGCAAAGAATGCTTCAATTTGACACCGGGGGACTACTTCAATATTTCCATCGTAGGCAAACGGAAGACCCTTCCTTTATCTACTCCATACAAGTGGATCAAGATGACCTCATTACCAACATCTTTTGGCCGACCGGAGAATGCGCAAGGACTACGAAAGATTCGGTGATGTCTTGTGTTTTGACCTGACACAACATACAAGCACCAACAGATATGGGAGACCTTTTGCTCCTTTCGTTGGAGTAAACCACCACAAACAAACAATAATCTTCGGTGCCCTTATTGTACGATGAGACCATACACACATTTCGATGGCTATTCAACACTTTCATAAATGTCATGCATGGTAAGGAGCCGAAGACCATATTGACCGATCAAGACAAGGCTATGAGTAATGTATCATTGCACGTTAACCGCTCAACATACCATAGAATATGTGTTTGGCATATGTATCAAAATGTACGCAAGCATCTAAATCGAAAGTTTCGGTACATACATACTTTTAAGACAGATTTTCAAAGATGCATTTACGATTACGAAGACGAGGATTCTTTTCGTAGATGCAATGGGGCCGAAATGTTGACAAAGTATAAACTCAAGACAACCATCGGCGAAAGTGTTGTACGAGGACAGAAAAAGTGGGCTTTGGTATACGGATTTAAGCACATTTATCTGGACATGGTCAAGACTCAGTAGGTGTGAAAGTTTGAACAAGGTACTCAAAGATTATTCGGACATAAGGCAAACAATGAATCTGTTGAAAACTTTCAAAAATTGCTTGATGATCGGAGATACCAAGAAGATCTCATGGATCATAAAATGAGGCATACCTTTAGAGATGTGCGATTGACTCCATAATGCTCCAAGAAGCAAAGGAGCGACACCTTCTGTGTATGAAACATTCGAGCATGAGTACTTGAAGGCCATTGACCGCGTACGTGTGAGGCCAATGCATTTATAATATTCGACAACGCAAAGCACTACCATCGGGTAGAATTCAATAGATTCGAAGAAATTGATGTGACTTGTTCATGTAAGAAATTTGAATTCAAGGGCGTCTTATGTAGGCACGTCATACGTGTATTCTTACACGCTCGGATTAGATCAGGTTCCTTCTAAGTATTTTTTGACAAGGTGGACAAGGGATGCGATGTAAGATGTTCTCGAAAATGCCATTGTCCATGGCATCGATACAACGGACGAAAAAGCACTTTCAACTACGAGGTTTATGCATCTAGTGGGCAACGTTGTCGAGCTATGTGCAACGGCAAAGAAAGTCGAAAGAAACATATGAACACCGCTCAACTTTTCGTCGACAGACACACGACGAGTACACCGTATTGTCTCTCGAGCGAATGTACCACCGGCATGACAGAACAGAGATAAAGACAATGAACCATCGCAGGTCGTTGAATCCCAATCACAGGTACATGTTGACCATGAATCACACGTTTTTCTTGTTTACTATCAGAATTGGATTGCTTACAAGTCCTTACATAATTATTTGTTTCGTAACAGGTTAACCCTGATCAACAACCTGCACAACAATTTCGCCTGAAGGGCGGAATAGAGAAAGGACGACGAAGGAGGATAAAGTCCAAATTTTCGAGACAAGGAGGAAAAAAAGAAATCGACAGATGGAGTTCTTCGCAAGGGCAACCACTTGATAGATGTCATGTGGAAGAAGAACCATGCCCTTCGGAAGACATTACGTACACAGACCCTTCTTCGTCTACTCGAGGTTTCACTAGCTGTCATCACAAACGGCCACGCAACAAAGTGTGAGCCATATGGACATGTTAATGTATATATGTGGACAGAAACCTGCGATGTAGAACAATGTTTTCTACTCCATTGTGTAATGAATTAACTATCTTGTGCCTACTCAGTCATTTCTGTAAACAGTTGTCGTTATTTTCTGAGCTAAGCAAGTTTGTGAGTGCTCCATATAGGGTTAGTAACATAGGGAGAGGGTTAGTAACTTCTGAAAAATGGCTTTAGGGGGCTCCGTATAGGGTTAGTAACATACGGAGAGGGTTAGTAACATAGGGAGAGGGTTAGTAACTTCTGAAAAATGTTTTCAGAGATCCATGTAAAGGGTTAGTAACATAAGGAGAGTGTTAGTAACTTCTGAAAAATGGCTTTAGGGGGCTCCGTATAGGGTTAGTAACATACGGAGAGGGTTAGTAACTTCTGAAAAATGGCTTTAGAGGGCTCCGTATAGGGTTAGTAACATACGGAGAGGGTTAGTAACTTCTGAAAATTGGTTTTAGGGTGCTCCATATAGGGTTAGTAACATAGGGAGAGGGTTAGTAACTTCTGAAAATTGGTTTCAGGGGGCAATGTAAAGGGTTAGTAACATAGGGAGAGGGTTAGTAACATACGGAGAGGGTTAGTAACTTCTGAAAAATGTTTTCAGGGGTCCATGTAAAGGGTTAGTAACATAAGGAGAGGGTTAGTAACTTCTGAAAATTGGTTTTAGGAGGCTCCGTATAGGGTTAGTAACATAGGGAGAGGGTTAGTAACTTCTGAAAATTGGTTTCCGGGGGCCATGTAAAGGGTTAGTAACATAGGGAGAGGGTTAGTAACATACGGAGAAGGTTAGTAACTTTTGAAAAATTGCTTCAGGGGGCCATGCAAAGGGTCACCAAGCACATCTAACTTAACGAAGCATAAAGGTCTCTTACGTCTGGAAATCAATTTACACAAAGCCCAAGTATTATGAAGACGTCAACCAACATATGATCCCAGATTTCATAGTCTGCACAACACGCAGCGTTTACCCTGTCACAATTTGAAAATTTCTAAGGGGATGGGGAGGGCTACGCAGCGGCCTTATGGATCAGGTGACAATTGAGTCTTCGACGACCGCCTCCACGCCGAAAACCTAGTTGAAATCGTGTTGTATAAGATAATGCATCATACATCATTTGTAACAAAGCACAATCGAGCCAAAATGTGTTGTTTTACCTCCGCTCGTTGCCGGCAGCCTTCTCACCGGAATTTGAAAACCATGTAGCCGTTCTTCCCCTTTCTCTTCCCCTTTTCGCTCCACCTTGTACAAGCCATCGTACGTAAAGGTTGAGGCCGTCCCCGAAGTGGTTTCGAGGGTATAGCCGCGCCAATTACGGAGACCATAAATAACACGCACCGGCGTGTTGGCGCGGAAAGCTGTTCACCAATGCCGCATTTCCGCGCTGGAGCTTCGGTGTCCACAGTTTCTTCTCTCTGCTTCTCGAAGTCGGGGTTTCCCTTCTCCGGAGTATATTAGCACGTCGTTGTCAAGGTGGTTCACGTACGCCCCGAAGCGATAATGCATGTAGCAACTCTCAACCCTCCATGCATCATCTTGTTGATGCCACGATTGGGGTTGCGCGGGAGACCGGAGCATTACGAGTCCCCTCGTAGCGAAATTTGTCCCCAATTTCGACCTCAGAACGTCGCCCAAATACTTGGTCGGTTGTGTGATTCGAAGGCGTTTCTCGAACCGTAAAGATTCTAATGTCCGGCTGGACGACATACACGGGCACTTGGTCCCAAAGTGATCTTACACTTCTCCACCTTGTCGACCAATACGCTCGAAGAGATGAAGGACCCGTCGAAGCCGTGCGCGATCATCAAGCACGTTCGAAGATCAATGTTGCCCCCATCCACGTTCGTCGGCGCTTGAAAATAGCCGCAGGGGGGCAAGATGAAATGCAAACGGCATCGTCAAACTCTCTTCGATGGTCTTTCCCGTCGGTTTCCGCCGCATTTCGGCACATCTTTTGGATCCAACATAATCGTGCACCGCCTCTTACGCCTCGTTAGTAGAGAGGACGTTCTTCCCCTTTTCCATTGCTACAGCTCCGACCATTAAAAGTCAGTATAAAGGAAAACGAGCTAGACACGGGTAGGATCCTACTTACCGAAGGAGGAGAGGGAAGAACTTCGGGATGGCGTATACGGAGAGGCGGTGTTTTTGAAAACGAAGCGGTAACGTCACTGTTGACCGATTGCACACCTTTTCAGAAGTTCTATCTTCACGGTCTACACGGTATGTCAAGGGTTTTACACGGGGTATACAGTACGCGCTGGGTTAGTAACTCTGAGAAAATGTTTCAGAGGCCCAAGTGAAAGGTTAGGAACTTATGTAGAGAGTTAGTAACATCGGTAGAGGGATAGTAATTTCTGAAAAGGGGCTTCAGGAGGCATAGGGAGAGGGTTAGTAACATACGGAGAGGGTTAGTAACTTCTGAAATGTGGTTTCAGGGGGCCATGTAAAGGGTTAGTAATATACGGAGAGAGTTAGTAACATAGGGAGATGGTTAGTAACATAGGGAGAGGGTTAGTAACATAGGGAGAGGGTTAGTAACTTCTGAAGAAAGGTTTCCGGGGGGCATGTAAAAGGTTAGTAACATAGGGAGAGGGTTAGTAACATAGGGAGAGGGTTAGTAACTTCTGAAAGTTGGTTTCCGGGGGGCATGTAAAGGGTTAGTAACATAGGGAGAGGGTTAGTAATCAGTAACATAGGGAGAGGGTTAGTAACTGGTGGTTAGCTCAACATGGTGACCTTGTAAGTTGAACACGTGGCCACCACAGTGTAGCCGGAGCACTTCCCTGAGTATGTCATTACTGAAGGTGTAGCTTGGGAGGCCCTGGAATATTCCAAAAGGAGTCCTTGCTAATAACTCCAAATGACATTGTCGGAACTGTACTTGTGCAACCATATCCACATAGTGTGAAATTATACACCGGTGTTGCACATACTTCTTTATCTCCTTCTCACCGGAAGGACCCACCTTTTCACTCGAAGGACCCTCGGGAGCAGGGCCTTACGCTTCACAAATTTTCATTTTTTGACCCATGTCTGTAAAATAAGATTGGAAGGTTAATAAAACAAATAAAGAACATAGACATGTTAATTACAATACAAACACATGTTACTAACCCTCTCCCTATGTTACTAACCCTTTACATGGCCCCCCGAAACCATTTTTCAGAAGTTACTAACCCTTTCCCTATGTTACTAACCCTTTACATGACCCCCTGAAACCCTTTTTCAGAAGTTACTAACCCTCTCCCTATGTTACTAACCCTTTACATGGCCCCCTGAAACCCTTTTTCAGAAGATACTAACCCTCTCCCTATGTTACTAACCCTTTACATGGCCCCCTGAGCCCCCTAAAACCCTTTTTCAGAAGTTACTAACCCTCTCCCTATGTTACTAACCCTTTACATGGCCCCCCGAAACCATTTTTCAGAAGTTACTAAGCCTCTCCCTATGTTACTAACCTTTCATGGCCCCCTCGAAACCATTTTTCGAAGTTACTAACCCTCTCCCTATGTTACTAACCCTTTACATGGCCCCCCGAAACCATTTTTCGAAGTTACTAACCCTCTCCTGTTACTAACCCTATACGGAGCCCCCTAAAACCAATTTTCAGAAGTTACTAACCCTCTCCCTATGTTACTAACCCTTTACATGGCCCCCTGAAACCCTTTTTCAGAAGTTACTAACCCTCTCCCTATGTTACTAACCCTATACGGAGCCCCCTAAAACAAATTTTCAGAAGTTACTAACCCTCTCCCTATGTTACTAACCCTATACGGAGCCCCCTAAAACCAATTTTCAGAAGTTACTAACCCTCTCCCTATGTTACTAACCCTTTACATGGCCCCCTGAAACCCTTTTTCAGAAGTTACTAACCCTCTAATTATTTGTTACCAACCCTATACGGAGCCCCCTAAAACAAATTTTCAGAAGTTACTAACCCTCTCCCTATGTTACTAACCCTATACGGAGCCCCCTAAAACCAATTTTCAGAAGTTACTAACCCTCTCCCTATGTTACTAACCCTTTACATGGCCCCCCGAAACCATTTTTCAGAAGTTACTAACCCTCTCCCTATGTTACTAACCCTATACTATGATTTCCCTAAAACAAATTTTCGAAGTTACTAACCCTCTCCCTATGTTACTAACCCCATACTTGAGCCCCCCTAAAACCAATTTTCAGAAGTTACTAACCCTCTCCCTATGTTACTAACCCTTTACATGGCCCCCTGAAACCATTTTTTAAAAGTTACTAACCCTTTCCCTATGTTACTAACTCTTTACATTCCCCCGGAAACCAATTTTCATAGATAGATAGACACGTAAAATTGCGTAAGAACCAATTTTCAGAATTTCTACATTAAGTCATTCCCGCTCAATACTCGTGCCGTCTCTTCTGCATCACTCCTCATGTGTCACTTTCCCGACTAGCGGATACAATTTCACACAAACCCTAGTCGACGCCATTAATATTCTAAATAGGTTTAGTAACTATGTAAGCACAACGATACCCGTTAGATAGAAGAATAGTTCTGTGACGAGAAGAATACCTCTGGCACTGCGAACAGACCTCCGGAACTAGGGCTCTGCGGATGGAGGGAAAATCGACCGAGGCCACTGCGATGACAAGAAGAAGACGAGCGAGGGGACTGCGAAGAAGAAGACGAGCGAGGGGACTGCGACGGAGAAGAAGAAGACGAGCGAGGGCACTGCGACGAAGAAGAAGACGGAGCGAAGACGACCTCCGCGCGTGTAAGCAGAAATCTTCAAACCCCTAAACCTCGCGCGCCCGATTTTTAATCTTGTCAACCTTACCATGCCATCATGACGTTGTCAAGTCGCGAAACGGCGCCGTTTCGTTGGGTGAGATGGGCCGTTAAGCGAACGGCGTCAACCTCTCCTGCGTCGGACGTTTGGCGCAGCGGTCCCGACGCTTACGTGGCGCTCGCGGATACGCGACTGCGGGAGTCGCCTCAGGAGGCGTCCTGAGGCGATCCGAACTCTTCTCCTATTTATTCCAACTACAGAGAACAAACAAGATCAAAGCGCCAGGTTGCCAGTACAAAATTAAACATGACCGGCAACCAACAATATTATCGCCTGTAGCCTCCTCTGTGTTCTGTTGGTTACTCTCTTACGACCACATTCTTATAAATTCTCACCCAATGACGCGATGAGTACGTTATTAAGTGGATCTCGCGACGAGTATAAGAGACGGCTTTTAAACGTCGCGTATATAATTATTAGCGACGGTTTAGCAGAAGTCGTCGTCAATATTATTGGCGACGAACTTATTTACGACGATTTGGCAACCGTGGTGAAGCCGTTGGCGATACGTATTGGCGACGGCTTTAGGGTCATTGACGACGGCTTACAACCGTCGCCAGTGACAATAATTCTTGTAGTGAGAGTGGGGCTCATGTCCGCTGGATTGAACGGTATTTTCTTTAATCTAGGCAAAAAATATGTAAATTTAATAATATATAAAATAACTATATTATATTAAAATTTATCTGGAAGAACTCTTTATATATAGTTGTTAAATGAAATATTTTCTCCAATCATAATGGAGAATAGACGCATCTAAATCTTGCAGTTACGGGGAAACACACATATATATATATATAGGCACTTCCCCATTCTCAAATTATTAATCATTTGACTCACTTCTCAAGCATTTCACTCTCTTCCATCTTTTTCAAGCACTGTCACACCGGTGATAGATCTATATATATTGACCTCAATGGGGTCAAGAGACCTAAAATTTGAAAACTCTGTTGGCATTTTAAAAAGTAATTAAAATTTGCAAATTAGAAAAATTTATACCGAAGATGGCCCAGTGATCTCATATATAGGTGATCGGATATGAGCTTGACATTCTCTTTCGGAATTGGACTTATGCATGCATCCAGAGGTGAGTCGTGGAGACATGGAGATGTCACCAGATCAGTTTTGAATCAAAAGAAATTTCTTTTTAATTAAACGCAAGATATATGTAGTTTGTTTACGGGACTATAACAAAAGTTGTACACATGCATAAATCTGATTTGATTTGATTTCCACTTTACGTTAAATACCATATTTATATTCATATACTTGCAGACATAATTAACACGACAAGGAAATCAAAGGAGTAACATGCACGCACGAGGAACACGTATCTGTGATTGACGAGAGAAGTGAGAGCTTCATTGATTTGCTTTAGAGGGTGATGGCAGACGGTCGTTGGGTGACGACAGGGATATGAGTACATGGCCAGCACTTTCTCTCCACGATTCTGCTATTTAAAAGATTTAGGGTTTCGAGAAGTAGCTGCGTGTGTTTATAGAAATTAATTAGAGAAAATTACCACCAGGTCCATTTAAGAAAATCGGTTTACCAAAAACTCCATTGACCACTTTTTCATCCCATTTAATCCGTTGACAACACAAAATATTACCATTTGGTCCGTTTTCCCTAGCGACTGTCCCCGTATCCCCATTTTGCCCTTCCTGCAGCGATGGTGGCGCCGATGGCGTCGGCGACGAGGAGGAGCCTCGCCGGGCGGGGGGGGGTTCCGCGGGCGGGGGGACCGCCGCCGGGGGCCCCGCGGGCGGGGGGAGCGCCGCGAGGGGGAGCCTCGCCCGGGGGTGGGGTTCGGCGGGCGGGGGGGGGAGCCTCGCCGGGGGGGGTTCCGCGGGCGGGGGACCGCCGCCGGGGCTCCGCGGGCGGGGAGTGCCGCGAGGGGAGCCTCGCCGGCCCGGGGGGAGCGCCGCGGGGGGAGCCTCGCCGGGGGGAAGGGGGGTTCCGCGGGCGGGGGAATGCCGCCGGGGCTCCGCGGGCGGGGGGAGCCTCGCCGGGGGGGGGGGGGGTTCCGCGGGCGGGGGAGCGCCGCGAGGGGCAGCCTCGCCGGCCCGGGGGGAGCGCCGCGAGGGGGAGCCTCGCCGGGAAAGGGGGTTCCGCGGGCGGGGGGAATGCCGCCGGGGGCTCCGCGGGCGGGGGAGCGCCGCGGGGGGAGCCTCGCCGGAGGGGGGGTTCCGCGGGCGGGGGGAGCACCGCCGGGTGGAGAGCGTCGCTGCGAGGGAGGGGGGCCGGCGGGGGGCACTACCGCCAGGGCAAAAATGACATTTCAACTCCAAATTGGAGTGGGTGTGACGATATTTTGAAAAAACAGACCTAATGGAAAGGTGTTTTTGAAAACTGACCTAGTGGTAAAGTGATTCCCTTAAAACGGACCATGTGTGCATTTGCGCAATTAATTACAAGTAACCCCTCTTCATCATTTGCACAATCAAGCAAAAAAAATTACGTGATCCTTTTCAACGCTTTTCCGTTCATTTTATAAAAAAATCTTAATTATTGACAATTATTTATAGTTATTTATATATCTGCTGGCGCCTTCCTCACTGTTTGCTTGTTCCCAGACGGTGCACCAGCGCCAGAAGCCGTGCACGCCGCCGGCTGCGAATGGCAGCTGCGACACCGTGTCCCTTCGTGATGTCTGTCGCCCATCTCCGGCCGTCGTCATCCTCAGAAGCATGCAGCAATCTATGTTGCGGGAGAGGGGGAGTTGGTTGCTATATATCGTTCCGACGGTACGTGTGTCCACTAGTGTGTGGCATTTCGCTCCATGCCTATATAGAACATGGTAGGCTGTCGTGTACTACGATTGCATGTCATCTTTATATAGTTGTTTGCATGCGACTGTTCTCACCGCCGGATGTCACCCATCGATCGGTAGCACGACGCTTTCTAGTATTTCTTATTGACTCCCCATCAATAGATCTGTAAGTGGATCCACAGATCCGATAGATTGACCCAAATTCAAAAAACACTATATGGCCCGTTTGGTTAGAGTTTTAAATTTGATACTATATCAATATTGATATTGATAATTTTAGAAGTTGGAGTATCAATATCAAAATTGATACAAGTTGACACTTGTATTGCATAATGTGCTTTGTTTTCACTACCAATTTCAAAATTGATATTACTAACCAAACACTTCTTAGTGATTACTAGAAATATTAATTTTAAAATTGATAGTGATAGAGGTGTCAAATAGTGTTACCAAACAGGGCCATAGGTTCTGGACTTTTAGCGGCAAATCCGATTTTAATGATTTTCGGGTTTAGATTCCTCCTTCGCAGGAGTAAACCCGCAAGGTTTTCTCTGAGTTCAGGACAACATCAAATTGGGTTTCTTGAAAACCCGTTTGTGCAGTGAGGCTGTGGGGAGGCAGCCCCTTCGAGCATCGACACCAGATATATATCAATTATAATTCCTCCTCGAGTTCGGAAACTAGTAAATAATTAACCAGTAAAACAGATTGCCCGCGCCCGAAGATGAAGTTGATGGTGCCCTGGATGTAGCAACTCTTGTAGTAATGCTGGCCCTTGCGGTCGAACAAGGTGTTTGGGGGTTGTAGAATGTGCAATGGTAGAAGGCCGCCCTATCGCTGACAACCATGGCGGCTACCGTTTGGTTGTAGGTAGACCTCTCGACGTACTTTGGAGCATCGTTTTGCGAAGATCACAAGCACAGAGGATCAGCTCGATTCGTAGAGAGATCTATATATAGCATCATCATCATTCTGGCCCGGAGAACTATCAGGAAGTAAGCCAGTAGCAGCAATCGGAAGCTGCGTTATTACGCATCGATATCCATACCTTGAAGTTGATTCCGAAGGCAATGAATTAATTTGTTAGGCCACTGAAGGGAAGGAGTGAAAAGGAGGGGAGAAGAAGCCTACCGGAGGTGGGGAAAGGGGTTGCTCCGAATCCGAAATATATTTCGGATTCGGATACCTATTTGGATTCTCAAAACAAGTTTTTGTAGGTTCTACTATCGGACGTGGGTTTGAGATATCGGATTCGGATTCGAATTTGAAGAATCCGACCCGAATCCGATCCATTGACACCTCTACCCATCAACGAAAGAAGATGGACACAGTCTTCTAAGGACAACGTTGATAATGAACATGTAAACCAAATATGATAGTCAGCTACAGAGACCCCATGATTATGATGCAAAGAAAAAGGGTATATATAGAACGCATATGAGGATCATTTCAACATCTCAGAAAGAATTTAATAAGTGGAGTTTGATGGGGATTATGGTGGAGAGAACAATGCATACTGTTATTGGAGAAAGTTATCCATGTTACCTCACTCAGCCGTCAAAATGTTTGGATGGAAGGTGAAAGTCAATTACCCAATCATGAGACCGCGGTTGTGAAGTGACAGCCTGCTTTTGTGGTTTAGGTTGAAGAATCATGGTCAAGCTGTTAGAAGAGAGCATCCTTAATTCAGTTTCATTTTCTTATCTGACATATGATGAGAGATAAAAACTAGTGTGATATTTAAGAACGTGTGATTAACTTCGATGTACCTATTAAAGAGATTTTACGTAGGGACATCGAAACAAATTAAATTACACGATCAAGAGAGAATGATTATATGGTGACGAAGATTCCATTTTAAATAATAATTTTCACCTCTTCTATTGCACGTCATTGACAAAAGACTTGAAGATAGAATAGGGAGAAAATTTGGTTTATGAAATTCATAGCTCTCCTTTCTCTCTCTCTTTTACAGTGAGAAGGGACCAAGGCCATGTGTAACAAATAATATGCTTACAAAAAAAAAACAAGTGACTTGTCTAACCCCTGCATATCTTCATATGTCCAAGCGAACGTGTCCTTGTATTCTTGTAATACCCTCATTAGATTTTGCTCTTCCAAAGGGGTGAGATTGGCACTGATGAGGATATTCTTAGGATCTTCCGATGTTCCAAGGTTGAGTTCCTTGGTTTGCTCATCTACCGTAGCTGACGGCTCTTCAAACCTCTTTAATCTGGATGCGTAAGCATCAGCCAAATCCTCTTCTTCGTCCTCAATGTCAGGATCCTTTTTTGACACAACCTCATAGACCCCTAGAGTTTGATCAGCATTGTCCTTCTCCTCGTATCAGATTTCATCCAACTGGATTGCATTTTCTAGATATTCCAGTTGCCTGGCACATTATATGCTTTTCCGAGCTAACTGATGCATGTATCTTTCTAGAACTTTCCTACCTCTAATTTTTGTCCTATTTTTATTGGAAACTAAACCTAAATAAGAAGAAGGTAAATAAGGGAAGGAAGAGGAGGTGGAGGGAGTGGAATTTATTGGAGAGAATGGGGGGGGAAGGAGGTCAATCAAGGATCTGGTGGCTCCTTGAGGCGAATGCCCTTCTGGGGTAAGTTGAGATGTTTCCTTGATCAAAATTTGAGTTTCGAGAAGGACGATTTTTTTTTGGAAAGTGCTAAACATAAATATATAATGAGCTTTAGGAACCCGATTTGGGGTGAGATCAACTGTGGGAGCCAAAGTAAGTGGAAATATTGATAAAGAGGGGAAGACTTCGAGCAATGTTTGATAGAGGGGGCTTTCGGGCCCAATGTTGATAGAAAGAGGTGATGGGCTAGTAGGCCGGATGATCATGGAAGAAGGTGGGTTTGTAGGCTCAAAAGGAGGATGTGGGCTTGAGGGCCTAGGTTCAGGAGATGGGTTTGAGGGCCCAAGAGTTGAAGAAAATGGGCATAAAGGCCCGGATTTAGTAGAGGGGCTTGATGGCCGAAGAGCAACAAGTGGGTACGTGGACCCATAACTTGGGCCTGGGGGCCCAAAAATAGGGACCGAGCCAAGAAGCCCGGGGAGAGCATCATAGTGAGTTGGGACATTGGTCCCAAAAGATGAGATAATGAGGGAAGACCCTCGTGGAGTTGGTTGGACTTTTTCTTGAGTTGGTTTGGTAATATGACTCTTGGGTGGTTAACAAGTGGTTCAACCTGGAGTAGTTCTTTGCTTGACCCTGCTTCATTGGTTGAAAACAAAAGAGATATTTCAGGATACAAGTCATCTTCAGGGTCATGAGTTCTTCTTTTCTTCTCTTTCTCTAGCTCTTGTTCTCAGCTAGTTGAAGGGTCTCTTTATTGATAAAAAACTTTTGTAAGCATCCTAAAAAGTATTTTCTTTTGAGATTTTGACCATTGGCTATCGTTCCATCATATCCAACCCTACTCTTTGGTCGTAACCTCACTGGATTGATTGGCTCAGCTATGCCTTGCAGTTCTCTGCCTAGTCCTTGACCCTCCTAGTATCCCAAACTCTTCATTATGTGCCAACCAATAGTTTCATTTTTCTCTCTTTTCCTTCTCCACACTTGCCTGGGTTGCCTACTTATTTCTGGAAGATCCAAGATTGTCAAAATTGGCTCATTTGGCAACCCAAGGGATGGTGGTGGAAAGGATAGATGATCTAGGGGCATGCTAGTCACCTTAATCACTTGTCCCTTGTAAGAGAATTTGAGACACTGGTGATTGGTGGAGGCGACTGCCTCTACTGCTTCCAAATAGGGTCATCCCATAATAGCTTTGTAGGTTGGATCCATCTCTAGTATGTGAAAGTCGATAGTGACTATTTGACGACCGAGCTTGACATCCAATGTAATGATGCCGTCAGCGGGTTTTCTCGAGTTGTCATATGCAGTCACTGTTATTTGAGATGGCCGAACATCATCTTCGTAGATTCTATAAAGATGTAATGTTTCTGGTGGCAGAACATTAATGGATGCTCCGGTATCAACCGAACATGATTTGATGTCTATTCTGTTGATGTAAACTGTGATGCATAAGGCACACTTTCTTATTTCTGGGTCGGCCAACTCTTCCTTTGTGAATGTAAGGCCGGGTACTCACTTCTCGGGACCAGAACTGATGAAATCTTTTCTAGGGGGAGGCTCTAGTTCACCATCACCCGCTGTAAATATTGTTAGAGAACCTCTTGATGAACTTTGGATCTTTTAATCAACGCTAAGATAGATATCCGTGCTGAGATTTTATCAAGATGTTTCAACAAGTCATAGAGTGTCCCAGACAACGGCTCTTCGATGTGTTCTTCTTATGCTTCTGGTGCCAACCCTAATTGACCAGCCTGGGGAAAGACCCTTTGGAACATGTGCCCACTCCTGAGTATCGTGGCAAGTTGAGGAGCTATAGTTGGGGTGGTAACGGCAGGTGGTGGGTTAGGTCGAATGATGGGAGCTCTTGGGATGGGTGTAATGATGGTGGTTTGAGGAGGTATGGTTGCACGGGATGTGATGATGATGGGTCCTAGTGGTGGTAATGTTTGTGGTGAATCAACCGGGCAGATTATGGTCTATCTTGATTGGAGTTGAATGGCTGGTGGTGTGATGATGGGTCATGATGGTACACAGATGATGGGTGGTCTATTTAATATGATGGGATTAGGTGACATTGTTGTTCGGGGTATTGAGTGGATGGTTCAGTTAGGAGGGTGAAGTAAGTTGATGTGCATGGCAGAGGTGGCTCCCTCGACTTGCCAATTCTGGCCCCGATCATGATACTCCTCGGAAGAGATCAACATGGGATTAACGTGTTGATTCCCAGGTGCGGGTGCATGTGGAGGTAAAGGGTTTTGGATAATCCACAGGCTGGGGTTCTGTTGTTGTTGCTGCTGAGCTGGTGCGTGTCGTCGTTGAGGTTGAATTTTCACTGTTCTAATGTATTCCCTCCTCTGGTCCTAGTCAATACTGCCTTGCTTATTAAGGTTGTAGATGTAGTCTTTGAACTGAAAACAATTTTCCATGGTGTGTCTTGGATATCTATAAAATAGACAATATCGCTCTGTGTTGGTATTTTGTGGCCACTCCAACTTCTCCCTCGGCAATGTAATTTGCCCTGAAGCCATGAGTGCATTAAAGATATCTATGAGAGAGTATGGCAAAGGCGGGTAATGATTCCTCTTGAGTCCTACCTTTCGGGGTTCATAGGCCATAGGAGGGGGTGCTTGGTTGTAGTTGGCCAGTTGTTGCCACAGTGGTTGGGGAACTGGAGCTTGTATGGCTAGTTGTCGCAGTCTCTGAGGGATTGGAGCTTGTTGCTGACGGGGCTAGAATTGAGGTTAAGGGTGAGGGTGATGTTGACGAGGGTTTCTAAATGGTTGATTTTGTTGAGGGTTCCTGAACTGGTGTTGATAATTGCTAGGTGGGTTCCCTACAACATTGAAGTTTTCGTTGGTCACTACGCTCTCAGTCACTGGGCCAGTTGTGGTAAAAGTGGTTTTCTTGACAGCTCGGGGTCTGGGATCAAACAAGTTCATGATAGGTGAGTCCCTAAGCTGTGTTTGAATATACTGAGCCCTCTCATAGAGCTCACTCATGGTGGTGGGATGATGCAAAACCAACATGTTCTTTAAAGCCAGAGTGGCATTGGTGATGATCATCTTCACTTGTTCCAGTTCTAAAATGGAATCAGTAAGCATTTCTGCCATTGACCTCCACCTATCAGCATATCTGATAAAGTCTTCATCATTCCTCATTTTCTCTGCCATGAGGTTGGTTATGGAATACATTGGTCTGACCCTATCTTGATATCTCTACAAGAATTTAACTTTAATAGTTTCAAAGTTACTTGCCTCCAAAGGGTCAAGCAAATAGAACCACTCTAAAGTTGAACCCTCTAATGATCTTCTGAAAAGAAAAGCAAGGGCCCTTGGATCATTTTGCCACATTATCGACTCATAAAGAAAGTCCTTGTTATGAATGAAGGGATTATCGGTCCCGTTGTAGCGACGGTATACCGACATCTCAAAGGGAGGTAAATGAAAAGTAAGGAGAGAAGGAAGAGAAATTTCGAGCACTACCTTGGTGTTGATCAAACGTCTAAGCTCTCTATACTGCTCATCCATGCGATTGATTTTGTGAATCATAAACTGATCGACAGAAGGTTCCCTAAGAGGAGGAGGAGTGGGTGCTTGGTGCACTGGAACCGAGATTGGATGGGCCAAAACAACCAGATAAGAAGGGTACATTGGGGGATACATCAAAGGGTGAGTAGGGTTGAGATGGTTAGAAGAATAAACTAGTAGCCTAGAAGGAACAATAGCATTCGGATCAGGATGATCTAGATTAGCCACTGGATGAGGAGAAATTGGGGCCATGAGCCCGGTATGAGAATGCCCATGAGTGGGCACATTAGGTTGACGTGACATTGACCGAGAGGTGGATATGTGAAGACCACCTTCAGAAGAAATGTGGTCGGCGGGCGACTTGCCCTTGAGAATGGCTTCAATAGCCTGAAGTTGGGTGGGGTTAGCATGAGAGAATGCCTCCCAAAATGAATTTGGATTGGGTTGAGGATAATTTTGACTAGGTTCGGGGAAAATTTCGGGTTCATTGATGGCACATACAGCATCAGGGTAAAAATAAGACTGGTCATACTCCAACTGCAACTGCTCATATCTTTGATCTGCCATTCCGATAACTCATCCTGACCTCAAATTCATAAACACAAAGAGAAGGTGACAAGCAAAAGCACACAAAATTTTTTTAGTTTTTGATTTCCCCCCTTTTTTGGTTTTGAATTTTGGTTGGACAAACAAGTTGTCAAGCAAATTAACCTCAAGCAAAAGATTTTTTTTTGTTAAGTGAATTTATATTTTTGTTTGATTTTCAATTTTTGGTTTACAAACAAGTAATAGCAAAGATTTGAAATGATTATCGCAAATTTTTTTGTTTCAACCTTAAATTAGTGGCTTGTTAAAAGAAATAATATCCACTCAAATAGATGGGTAGGACTCTATGCTCTCACAACGTCGAGCAATCTAAGGTTGACACTTTTCTCACTATGATAGGTAATGGGTTCTCCGGGTTTTGGGGTAAAAAGGTACAACCAGCCAGATCAATAAAGAGGGAATCCTTTACGTCAGGGGACTTACGGAGGCCTTGATGGAAGCTACTCAGTCCTTCCAAGAGGGAATCCCCAGAGGAGGAGTTGGCAACCACCAAGAGGGTGTTTAGATGTGTGGGGCTTTGGGAGGAGAGAGCCTCCCTTCTCGGATGACCTAAGGAGCCGAAACCCCAATGCAAACGAAATGCGAGTGAAATGTCATTGAATTAAAGTGCAAGCAAGAAAAAAAATAAAAGCATACACTGATTAATGAGATGTTGTTGGAAGCAAGTGAACAAGGCAATGATATGGAATCAAACTAAGATGGAAGAAAGCACTAATTTAACTAAGCATGCTTTGAAAATTTACTAAAGGAGAACTAAGCTTAGAAAGAAGTAGGCAAGTATACTTAACAAGGGATGAAAGAAGTTGATCTCTAAGATGCTATGGTAAAATAAGTTGAAAAAAAGCTAGAAATCAGATTGTTATGCTTTTAAAAGGACCAAAGAAAAAAAAAGTAAATCGGAAGAAACTAGATGATGCTCCAAGGAAATAAACAAGCATGTAAGCAAGCAAATAGAAATGCAAGGAAATGAACATGGCTCAAATGAGAATTAGAGTGAAAATAAACATGTTTTCAAGTGGACATTCTTAGGAAAGAAAGGAAGAACTCACTAAAGCAAAGTTGGTCCCACCGTAGTCGCTAAAAGGTGTAAACACCTGAAACGGGATCCGTAGATCACCTTTTCCGACGCTTATGCTTTCTTTCTTTGGAGACTTGGTGGATGGGATGCTAGTGTTTGTGGTCGTCAGGAGACAAAGACTCTAAAATATAGTAGAATGAAAAAGAAATGAAATGGAGAATAAAAATGACCATCGTACCTTTGGAAGTGGGGAGATTGTTGGGTTCCGACTTCTCCTCTCTCGGCCGGCCGAAGAAAGAGAGCTTAGTGAGTTCTTTATCTTCAATCTAGTTGAAGCTCCGCCTTGACCAGATTTACCTAAAAATGTCCATAGGAAAACATAGAAACAAATGAAAAGATCATTAGTTCTAGTGAAAGTGTAGAATCATGCTCAAATTCAAATTTAAACATGAAAAAAGGAGCTGACCAGATTGGGACTAAATCCCAATCCCTATTTTAAAATATATGAGAGATGCAAAATAACCTAATGCATGCTAAATAACATGATGATAGGAGTTAAGATGAAAAGAAAGAGTGAAAATTCGATCGGACGGGTGTTCGGAATCCGAAAAGTGCAAAACTGGCTTCTGCCACTGCTAGTACCCTGTACATGGGGCGCCAACTTCAGGTGTCCTCTTTATGGGGGCACGTTGACCATGGTCAAAGCACGCTATTTATGGGGCACTAGGTCTGGCTCAAACAGACTTTCTTCCACTCTTCACGGTGCCACCTCGGAGTACCAGATGGCTTCCAAGACGAAGTGAGAACTCCTCCTTGTAGCCAATACGCAAATGAAGCTAGTGGTAGGGGGTTTGGATGCTGGATGGAAAGAAAAAAGCGGGTAGAGGCCTTCAAAGTTGAAGAAAAACCATGTTTCTGGACGGCAGAAACAACAGGTTTTTGGGCTTTTGAAAAGGGAAATTTGGATCGGTTTGAAGGCTTATGGGGATGCTAAAGGCTTGAAAACATAGTGTTGGGTGAGCTTTAGGGTGGCACGGAGTTGGAATCCCCTCAAAGCTCCAAATGGATGCTTATTTATAGCTAAAAAATGGCACCTTGGTCAAATCTGAAAATCTGTTCCATGTGGCAAAACGCCCTATATATGGGGTGCTCGCATCATGAGCCTTGTCAGTTTAATAAGACGGGTCATAGTGAGTAGTCAAATAGGTCGATCAAATCGATTTGACCGGGGCCTGGGCCCTATATATAGGGCGCCTGGTGCCCTATATATAGGGGGCTTTGACCTTGGTCAAAGCCCCTGCAGCCCTCTTTGAAACGCATCGAAAACCTCAATTTTTTTTGGAAAACTCAGCTTCCTTGAAAAGATAATCACATGTGCTTCATGAAAACAAGAATTTGAGCTCTCCGATTATGCCAAAATTGCATGTATACAAATAGCACACATCATAGGTCTTCAATTGTTCTCATTCAACCTTGTAGATATATGAGACATATCTTTGATGGAAGAAGATAAGCACAATAAAGTGAGAATGTTGATTCAAAGACCTATGAAAGGCAATATTAGATATTGATTCTAAAATGGGAGAAGACAATAAAATCTATAATAATATCCATCTATTTTAGTCAAGTTTGGAACTTGGTAGATCCACCTGAGGATAGAGTATTCATTAGGTAAAAATAGAAAATGACATGATGGGTAAGAGTGAATTTGAAGGTGAGACCTTCAAGGCAAGAATAATTGAAAAGACAACAACTAAGTTAAGGAGTTGACTATGAAGACCTCTTTTAACCATTGCCATAATTCAATTCATTTATATTTTATTGGTACATACTATGACTATAAGATATGTGAATTAAGATGTTAAGATAATATTTCTCAATGGTGAAATTGAAGAGGAGGTGTATATGTACAACCTCTGTTGTATATGATACAACTTGAGGGATAGGAGTTCAAAAACATTCAAATAAAGTGTATAGGTTGTTAATATCCATTCATGGACTACAACAACATTCTTATTATTGAAATATAAGATTTGATAACATTAAGTCTTATGACTTTGTTTGGAATGAAGAAGAACCTTGTGTGTATAAGAAGGCTAGTGGGAGTGCAATTGTATTATAGAGTTTTTTCATAGATGACGTACTATTCATTATGAATGATGTAGGTATGTTATCATTTGTGAAACCTAACTATAAAATGAATTCTCTATAATTAGTTTGGGAGAAGCTTCCTAAGGATTTAGGTCTATAAAGATAGATCTAAAAGGGATACTTGGCTTGACCCATTTGTTGTACATAGACACCATAATCAAAGGGTTTGACATAGAAACTCTAATATAGGTATTTTTCTTATGAGATACGGAGTTTATCTTTTTTTTTAAGATAGTTAGAATACATAAATATAGTCTCTTATGCCTTAGTCATAGGGTCTATCATGTATACTATGTACATAGCCTGATGTGATTTGTGATGTGAGTGTTATGAGTAGTCATCAGCCAAATCCAAGTAAGAGTCACTAGATAGTTGAGAAGTGCATCCTTAAGTACTTGAGTAGTACCAAGGATGCATTTCAATTGTGGAGGATAAGATTAGAAGTTTTAAGTTAGAAGCTTCTAGTTCCATATAACAGGTAGCTAGATCACATTAGGGTACATGTTTACTTAGAAGGTGGTGCAGTGAGTTGGAAATGTTTCATACTATATGCATTGTAGCTTTTACAAATTATAATTGTTGTCGACTATTTATAAAGTAGTTTAGATGAAAAAGTTCATCTTATATTAGGGAGTTATCCTTAATATATATAATAATGTACTATTATTTTGTGAAAATGATGGATCATCACTTATGTAGTGGAGCCTTTGTCCCATTATAAGTTTAAACACTTCTGTGGAAATACTACTTGGTTAGAGTGGCTGCAGCTCAAGGAGACATGATTAAAGATAAAATATTTTAAACCATAAACATTGCATATCCACTTACTAAGGCTATGACTCAAAGTGTGTTAAGGGTCACCTTGGGTTGATGACGATCAGACATGTGGGTGATTGGCTTTAGTGCAAGTGGGAGATTCATAGAATTATATGTCCTACAAGCCAATCATATGTGATATGATTTTACATTTCATGTAATATCTTATTCAGCATTAATGGCATTTCTTTCATTACTTGCATTATTTATATGCATATATAGTAATGAAGTCCTAAGTTGCACGTAATGATGATTGAATCATGATGAGATCATGATAATGAGATCAATCATCTAAAAGCATGTGATCTAAATATTTCTTGTTGTAAGATGCTTGAAAATGGACATCAAGGATCTGGTAATACTAGTGTGTATGATATATTCTCATATGATGAGGATGGTCAATCTCATTAATCATCAGTGTGGGGACACTAAGATATATGTACATATGCTCATTAGAGGAATTAGTTCACTGAACTGACCAGTATAGAATCCCAAAATGAAATCTTTCTGAACTGTGGATCAGGGTATTCTATCATGGTTGCATAGTTAAATCTTTGGCCTGAGTTGCCAAATATGTCTTGTCGGGAAAACCATGTATTTTGACAATTGACTTATAGATCACTAGTATTGTGGTCCTATACAGTTAATGGATTAGGTATATGGGAAACCTGGTGGTGGTAATTGAGCGGACAATAGGAGATTGTCCACTCTCGATAGGAGAGAGAGAATGTCCTATGGATGGTACTTAAAATTCTTGGCTAAGGTAAATAAGATTATTGGAAAAGAGTTTTCCAATTGATCTAATTACGAGTACAAGTTTCCATCGTGTCTATATATCTAGGAGTTGATAGTTGATGTCGTACTCCTATCAGACCAGGACATTAGATGGATGAAAATTTATATCCGTGTGGTAAGCGATGATGAAAAGGCTTTATGAAGAGGAGTTCATCTACGAAGCTGTTTGGGATCATAAAATGTGGCTTGTACCCTTTATGATTGGTAGGCTATTAAATCTATTACGTGATAATAGATTTATTTTAAAAGAAGTTTTTATTTTAACAAGGCCTCATCCAAATGGGCTCTTGGATCTAGTAGGTTACACACATATGGACTAATCCATAAGTTTGGGAGCTTGGTGTAATTGATAAGAATAAGGAGGGGTTTTGTGAGAAACTTCAAGTTCTATAAATAATAGCGATGAAAGCACAAACCCTATTAAGCCAAGGCAGCTCTATGCACCCCAACCACCCTCATTCACTATCTCCAACCCCAGCAGCCACCATTGGATGGTGGAGCTTCATTCGGGATGACTGGTCAACACCGACGCAGAGGAGAACCCAACTTTGGAGGTGGTTTGTGTGGATATGACTAGAGGCCACACACTTGAGCGGCTTGAAGAGTGTGAGAACATTCGATCTTCTCTAATATATAGGTATTATTTGAATCCCACAAAGGTATGTGTTCAAATTATTTTGAATATGGGTTTTGGCAACATCGTTCAGTTTCGATTGAGATCAAGACATTGATATTCGAGGAATCAGAAATCTTCCATTGCGTTAATCGGATTGGACCGATTCCTTATAGAGATCATCCTCAAAATTTTTTTAAATCAAGAATATGTCTTGTACCCTTTGTAATTGAAAAGTCATTGAATATGTTATTAGATAACATATTTAATTTAAAATAAGTTGTAATTTTAGTTAGACTTCAACCAAATGGACTATTGGGTCTAGTGAGTCACACATAAAGATTGATCTATAAGTATATAAGCATTATTATAATTTATAAAAATTGAAAGACTTTTATAAAAAAATCTATAAATATGAGCGAATTTGGCTAAATCACATGACTATGGTATAGACATGCAAATTTGGCCTGGATATAGAACTTAAAACTCTTGCTTTTATTGAAGTTATTTAAGGATCCTACTAAAGAAACCATATTTTTCTGAATTCGTCATGTTTTTTAGAGTTTCAATGCCCATTGGACTTGTGCCCCATTAAAGGGGGTACCTCACACCCAATCACTACAGCACCTGGCACCTTGATGACAGATGCTCAATGGACCCCTTGATGTCAGGGTGCCTACCCCAAGCACCCTAATGATACATACCTCGTGACCCAATAGTGGGGTTCCTAGCACCCTGAAAAGGGGTGTCACGTCCAAAAATAAATTCCCACCAATATTTAATAGCTTGCACTCGTTGACTTCATACAATACTATTTTATAATAGAATTGACTTGAATGACTAATTTGACCCCCTAAACGACATGGCATCGGTAATGTGTGGGGCACATTTATTGTGTTGCTCAAGCAAAATGCCTTGACATTTGGGTGCTATGTCTAAAAGTCATAAAATGTCTCCTCGGCTCAGGTCCACACAGTCTTTCACATGTCATCATTGAGGCTAGTCTAGGCACCTCAATATTGGAGCATTTTCTACCGACAGTGTTTTTTCTACTATCCAAGATTTCCCTCCATGTGGCCATAAAAGTGTTTCCTTCCTTACTTAGCTTTCAACTCGTGGAGGTTCCAAACTTCATTCCATATCCCTTCAAGGCTCCTTTTCCATTCCTTCACATTCTTGAGTGTAAGGAGAACTCCAAAGAGCTGCAACAATGAGCTGGAGGTTGCGCACAAACCTAAAGAGAAGTAAGAAACGACCACCAACATCTAGCCAGATCATGGCCCTAGTGCCCTTCTCTTAAGGGTGCCAAGCATCCCCTTTGTTGGGGCACTAGGAATTCCAACAATAGGGCATTTTTGACCTTTAGGCCACTTTGCCTAGATATCTAATTTCCACCAATTCCTTTGCTTTTTAATTGCATTTTATCATTGTCTTGCACACATTTAAGCTTTTATTTCATGCATGGACTCTTGATGTTCAAAAATGGAATGCTCTCATTTTATAATCATGCATTTTTGTTGCATGCTATGATTAAACGATCATCATCACCAAGCATTCTGCACATGATTGACTTCACATTGTCCAAAATCTCATTGATTTACATATAGTAGTATCTAAGGTTGGAAAAATGACCTATCAACATATAAATGTTAGTAGAAAGCATATAAGTATGTAAAATATACATAAATTCACTTATTAAAAAAACTTTACTTATTACATGTATTGGTTGATGTGATGTTCACTCCCACTAGCAGTCAATGATGTCCCATCACTTGTTGAAGTTGGGCATTGTCTTGGCAATCTTTTCCTTTGCCCACTAAAGTGTTTCATGTAAGTAGCACATATCCACCTTCATATCCTCATCAACAATCCTAGGTACTTCTACTATTGATTAAACTATGTTTAGGGTCTTCTTTACAATTCTCTAAAAATATTCACTCTCTAACATCTCCTCTACCTTATTCCCTCTCCTTTTATCTAAAGGGCCCTATCCATCCAACTACTCCTTCCTGAGAGTAGCATCATAGTTATGAGACATCTTTGTTGTGTTAAACTCTCAGGATAAATGTAGTGAGAAGAGAACCAGGTTGCCCTAGGTCATAGGAGCTCTTAACCCTTGGTATGTTATCTTATTAGGTTGAGGATGAAGCCATGGTTGTAAGTAAAAAATAATTTGGATTGGTCTAACTTAACTACCCTATCGATTTGAGGATCCTTGCATATATCTTCTAACATCAAGTCTACCAAGTGGGTGTTGCATGGGGATCAATATACACATGGTCTCTTGACCATCAACATTTGTCCAACAGCTTTATAAGCAACCAAGTTATCTGTAACTACTTGGACAACTCAATTGTCCCCTATCTATTCAAAAAATCTATCGATCAATTCAAAAAAAGGTAATCAACATTATTTACATTTCTCAATGCATCTATGGACTTCCAGAACATGGTACCAACTAGACAATACACTAAAAAGTTGATTATTGTTCTCCTAGTTATACCTATTTAGAAAAAGACAATGCATAAGCTCTAAGTTGTAAAGTTGAAAGAGACAAAGATTAGGGGAGTGTACTAATTGGTTCAGCCATATGTCATCAACTTGCATCCTCTTTATGCCCAAATGCATTCAAATAAGTTAACATATCTTCCACTTCCATTGCAAGATGAACATTATATATCTCTTTTGGGTTTCAGTTGAGCACTTCCTTCCTAATGTTAGTGATTATGTCGATCATGCTCTAGTGATGCGGTCCCTTTGTGGCATTTGCCAATATGTTGTGATGGAAGAACCATCTTAACATTACCCTCCCAATCTTCTCTATACAAAGCTTCAAGTTCTTCATTGTCATTATGATTGTAGTTTGTTGTTGCTGTGAGCGGGTGATCATGGGATCCACGGATCCCACTGTTAGGTTATCATCTTGCATGAGATCATGAATCTCCTCCTCTTGTGAGTTGTTGAACTGTCACCCACTTCCTCATCTGCTCCCACTTCCCGAATCTAAACCCCTGTATCGACTGGTGTGTCGATGAATGTATTCATCAGTGAACTACTTATGGCTTGCCTCCATTGCTCAAAACAAGTTATTTAATTTTAATGATAATCAATAAGTATTGATGTACATGACATTGATATGAACTACTTTTATGAGTAAGATGGTGTACCATCGTCGAAGTCTTCATCTCAAGAAAAACTTAAATGCTTTTGACCAATGCCATATATGTGCACCAAATGCTTGGCAGGTTCAAAATTTTCTTTCTAAATGTATCCTTATGCCATTTCAAAGCTACATTCGCTTGTTTGATCACTTTTGATGAATTTTATAAGTTAACAATGAATAAAAATATCAAATATTTAATTTTATAAGAAAACATTCGAGTGTCAGATAAATATTCCTTAAATTTGAATAAGTGAAAACGTAAATATTAGATTCATTATTGAGTTAAAAAGTTATGATTATTGTATCATGATATAAATTATTATTTTTTGGCATTTCAATAGATCATATTAAAATATGTACTTATTTCGGTTGTAAAATTAAGATAATATTTTAAAATTATTTGTACAAAAAATTTATATAATAATATTTTGAGAGATTGAAAATATAATATTTCAATAACGTATTCCTACAATTTCAACTCTATATACTCTTCCAAATATAAATTAATAACAAAATATAAGAATTGAATAAAAATAACTCAAATGTAAGAACAACTGGGTTAGGTTTCGGGACAACCCACACATGTCAACCTTTGGTTGATCAGTCCAAACATGAAGAAGGATACCCATTTTTGTATAAATGTTTTTATTTTATTTTGCTACAGAAAAGTAAATTTGAGGAAAAGCGATCATGTGATAAAATATTTTGTAGTCATGCCCATGGAAAGTCAAGTTTGGACCCAAGCCCGACCTAGTCAATGTGGGCACCGACCGGCCTGACCGCTACCCAGTCGGGCTGACCCTCCAGCCTGGTCACAATGTCGTGCGACCCGATGACTAGGTCACGCTACGCTGGCCAGATCACGCGACACAGCCCTACAGTCATCATGTGACCATTGCAAATGCTGACAACGCAAGGGGGGATTAAATCCCACCCTTCCAACCTCTTAAGGGCCTATTTAAAGCCCCCAAGAGACTCTTCTTCCTCCTCACCTCACTGCTTGCTCTCTTATTCACAATTTTGTGTTCTCATTTTTATGCTCTCTTTGTTGTTTAATTATTTAATTCCTTCATTAGTTACTTCATTATTTCATTATTTAAACTTGAAAGTTTAGTTAATTAGTTAATTATTTATTCAATTAGTTCATTCTAGTTGAATAATTAATTAATTAATTCATTAGTTACTTAATTACTTAATTAGTTAATTAGTTATTTAATTAGATATTAAATAATTAGTTAATTAATTAATTAATTAATTACTTTGTTCATTAGTTCAAGTGTTCAATTTTATTAAGTTTTAAGTCTTAATTACATACTAAATTAGTTAATTAATGATGTCTTCTCCAAGCCACACAACCCAAACTTTTGGTGTGACTCAGAATGATCCGGCTTGGTCACATTGCAACTTGCTCTCCATGGCGGAGAGAAAAGTGCAATGTGAATTTTCTGACAAAATTATATTTAGTGGTATCTATCAATTGAAATTTCATTATATAGGAATGAAAGGTAATGCTGCACCTTGCACATGGACTCCACTAGAGATAAAAGTCTAATTTCGTAGGCACCTACAAGCGATGGAATAAGAGAAGGAAACTTCCAAATGGCATAAGGAGATCGTTCAGGAAGAACTGTCACAACTAGTGAGACATTTCGTACACATTTACGGGACTAAACAAGATCGTCCAAATATTCGTCAAGATCAAAATTTCAAGGATGGTACGATTGTATTCATCATAAAAATAGTTCATTAGGTTTCTTACTTATCATTAATTACTTAAATATTTTTTAAGTAGATGACCTCTTTCGAGCAATGGAGGTAAGTCAAAGGTCCTTCACACACCGAATAAATGATGGATCAAGGGTTGGGAAGTGGGAGTGGACGAGGGCATGGAAGAGGATCCAATAACAAACCAGAAGATGAGATTCATAGTCTCACTCAAGACGACGACCCAATAGTGAGTCCCATAGATCTAGTAATCACCAGACCACGACAATGTCAAAGCACTATCACAATGGCAATGAATAACCTAAAGTTGTGCAAGGAGAAAATTGGCCAAAGAATGTCAAGATGGTTCTTCCACCACAGCATATCGACAAATACAACAAGAGGACCATATTACGAGAACATGATTGTCGCAATTGTAGATGTCAGGAAAGGAGTTCCCAGGCCAAACTCGAAAGAGATATACAACGTATATCTGAGGTAAAAAATATAAAAAAATATGTGAGTTCATTTAAAATAATTTTGAAGGAAAGATGTTGCACATTAATGACCAACGAATAGATTGGTAAGTAAAATTGTTTGTAATACATTTATAAATGTTTTTGTTAGCATAAACTTATTAACGTCTCATGTATAATTAAGAAGACAATGATCAATTTATAAATGTAGAAGTCGGTCGATGCATCAGGGTAGGTAAAAAATGTCGAATACATTTTTTCCATTTGATAGATGGAACTATCGAAGAGATAGGAGAGGATTGGATAGTCCAAATAGTCATAGACAATGCAATCACACACAAATTAGCCAGACAGATGTTGATAGTCAAAAGACCAAAGTTGTATTGGTACCCACTCCTTAAACTTGATATTGGAGGATATATGCAAGGATCCTCAAATAGATAGGATAGTTAAGTTAGCCCATTTTATTTCTTCTTGCATTTACAATCATAACTATGTCCTTGACTTAATGAGGGAACATATCAAGGGTCAAGAGTTACTACAACCCAATGCAACCCAGTTCACCTCCCACTACATTTTGTTAGAGAGTTTGTTGAGTTAGAGGAGGCCTTTAACCTAGATGATAACCTCACCAGGATGGGGTAGTTGGATGGCTAAAGTACCCCTTCAAATAAGAGAAAAGGGAGAAAAGACAAAGAGACAATAGAGAGTGAGGATTTTTCAAAGGTTGTAAAGAAGACTTTAAACATAGTCCAACCTATAGTCAAAGTACTTAGAATAGTTGATAAAGATAGAAAAGTAGACATGAGGTACTTATATGATGCAATTGAGAGAGTGAAGGAAAAAATCTCGAAGATGGCATCCACCTTCGCCAAGTGGTGGGACATCATTGATCGTCAGTGAGAACGTATCTTACATCAACCCATACATATAACATGTATATTTTCTTAATTATTTACTTAGTTTGTGTATATTTCACACACACACACACTCATATATATATATAAATAAGTTGTTTACCAACATCATTTCCTTAATAGGTTACTTTTTCAAGTCACGGTATTGTTATAGCCAACATTTTAAGACAACGAATGAGTTGCTTGATGATAATGATCAGTCAATTATCGCTTGCAACAAGATGTATGATTCTAGATGTGGATATTTCACTTCAGAATGAGCTGAGTGGAACAAGTTGTGATGCTATTAAGTCCAGGTATGTAACATTTACATTTATCACTTACGTAGTTAATCAAATTATAAAAATAATTATTTTTAACATGTTGAATTTATGCAACTGATTGGTGGATGGACCATGGCAAAGCACCAAACTATGAAAACTTGGCGGATGTAGCTATCAAGGTCCTAAGTCAAACCACTTGGGCTTCAAGTGTAAGAGAAACAAGTCAACATACAACTTGATCCACACGAAGTAAAGGAATAGGTTGATGTCATGAAGACTTCAGGACCTCTTGTATTGTCACCACAACATGAGACTAAAGTTGAAGAATTTGAAGAGAATGAAGCAGAACTAGATGGGACAAAAACACTGGATCTCACAACCTTCGAGACGACATATCAAGAGCCAACAATTAAAGAAAAGGATATCGACTTGGACCAAATATTCTAAGAGAAAAATTCATTGGAAGTTTGGGTCAACGACTGAGAAGAAGGGATGGGAGAACCGAAGTTCAACCAGGAAGACCGACAATGGGATAAAGGAGTGCTCGATGATGTCTCTCTCGTTGAAGAATTCTAGATTCTTCCTTCCCTAGCAAAGCGACAGGGAACCAAAGAAGGATCAAGTCGAGATACGCAATGTAGAAAAAAAGATTAACAAATTTTAACTAATCTCCCGACATTACAGATGTCGATACAATTAAAGAGGATTGAGAAGACATGCCCAAACTAAACATCCGAGTCTAGTACCAAACATCGAAAGATTCTTCTTCGAAGAGCAACAACGACAATGGTGTTCGACACAAGGGTGGCACTACTTCACGAAGACAAATGTCCTTAGATGTGAGAAGAGCTCCTATAACAGCTAAACACTTTACCGACGAAGATCAATACACCCATACAACCCAAGACATGGATCATGATACAAGACCACAATGTGGAGAAACTGAACACAACCAATGAACCAAAAGTCAATACCACGATATATCCAATTATGTATTTAATTCATCCCAAGACTAAGTTCCCTACATATGACAAAGAGGATTAAAGAAGGAATTATGTAAATTCATCAAACACTTCAATTCAATCCACCTATGACTATAAAAATAGTTTTGATTATTCTCTAGGATCTGATATTAAGATGATTGTCCGAGAGAGTGACAAATATAATCATCATACATACTTGTATCATACTATGTTCTCAACTTGAATGACACAAAAAGAATACTTAAATTATATATAAAAATATATCATATAAAATTAAAATAAAATAAATGAATTCTTTTTTTCAAATCATGTTACATATTTTTACTGATTTTTTTGTAATTTTTTGACATTTTTATCATTTTCTTTAAATTTTTTTAAAAAACTAATAAAGGTATGCAACCCGGTCGCGACCCTGGACCCGGCGATCATTGGTCATGCCCATAAATTTGATCAACTTCAAAAAATGAGGTCTGATTCTTCATTCCTTGCCCATGATTAATCATTTAGAAAAGTGGCTCAACAAATTGATCGAAAATAAATCAGCTGCCAATTAGTGCAATGTCAACTTTGAGAATTAGCAAATTCAATGTGCTGACATCCATGAATCTGAGCTAAAAGTGCTATGCATGTCCAGATGCCCGAGCCAGAGTTTGCTCGCAGAATAACAGATCACAAAATCTATGTATGAATGCACAACTGAAAAATGTTGGTAACTCAACATCTTCATTGTTTGATCAAAACAAACAAGTTCCCATCACAAGCTAATATTGGGACCAAGCAATATTCATCAAACAACATTGGTGCCACACAAAACTCTGCGGACTGTTTCAATCTTGGGAAACTGTTTACTTGGTCGCCTGCGCTATCATGTTACTAATGGAAGTAGCCTGCTCTTTTGCAGTTTCCACCAATGAATCCTATGGCAAAGAACAAATATCAATCATATATGTACCATGAAGTGTAAATAAGCCAGCTGACTTGATTGAAGAAAATAATGATATAGGATGCAACAATGATAGTTCTAACTATACACGAAGTACTTTTACCAACACATACAAAAGCACATTTAATTGTATCAACTTCGATTATCAGACTGTTGCCATCAATATATTTGCTTAAATAAAAGTTTTAGTCATAAACCACCGTGGATGAGCCATCAATTGTTGGCCTAAAGAATAATAACCATCCAAATCTAGTTGCAGACATATGCTGTTTGAGTCGCAAGGCGTTTGAGGCAAGGAGGCCTCATCTCACCTTGGGCACTTGAGGCAGATCCCTCAGGCATTGGATGCAAAATATTTAAAATATATATTAATATTTTATTATTTTACATAAAAATATAATAAATCTAAAATTTAATTACAAAATATCAGAGATAAAAAATACAGTTATCTTTTATACCAAAAAACTAAGAAAAGGTTAAAAGGACTGATAGGGGTTGTGACAGACGAGAGGTAACTGAAGTAAGACTAGAGGGGCAGAGTCAAGGGAGAGAGGGTTGACAGGTTAGAAGGGAAGAGGTTGGACAGGAATGAGGCAAAGTTATTAGCGTGGGCTTCTTACTTGGTTCTGTTTTCATTGAGTTTCTTACGTGGTTTGTGTGGGATCTAAGGTGTGAAATGGGTGGTGAGGCAGGCTACGTGAAGTAGGTGATCGCCTCAGGCAAACATGGCCTCAGCGAGGTGCAACCATCATCTTGCCTTGCCTCAACACTTTGGTGATCGAGGTCACCTTTGATAACATAGGTATTGACCCAATCCAGGATTGACTGATCCTGCAAACCATGGGATGTAGTGTGAGCAGAAAACAGGAGCAGGTGTTTGTTTGATTCTCATCAAATAAAGTAATGATGGTTGAATGTTGACATAGGTTTTACATAAAAACACAAGTTCTGATGAGTCCGCACTTTGTTCAGATAGACTTTCTTGAAAATGGCGTTTGACATGTTAAAGATACGTATGCGCTAAATGATTCTCTTATTTTGCATGATATATGAAAACTTTTGGCTGGTAAAAATAAGTTTTTAAGACTTGAAAAAAGATTCTCAACCTTTTGCCCTGAAATCCACATCCATATGCGGCCATCACAAATTCAACTTCCAAAATAATCAACTCTCTGGCATGAATACCACAAGGCCTGCATTTCCGCAAGAACCTTGGAAAACAAAAAATGCAAGAATTTTTGCATGTCTCTGCTGTTTATGGATTCGGCTTCAATCTTTCCAGGAGGAGCATCTCCAAGAACTTGGCTCTCTGTGATAGGTAGGATGTTTACTTTCTTCACTGCACCTTTTTACTCCTAGCTGTAATATTTACTGATAACCAGTTAGCAAGATCATTTTATGAATGTGCTTGGATTTGGACCTTACATTCAATGACAAAGAATAGGTTAAAGACTTAAGAGTGACCCCCATCACAGTTTTAATTCCCTCTTGAGATACTTTAAAGGTGTAGTAAAGACTGGTAAGAAAGAAATTAAGTTCCCGGATAAGAGAAATTTGACAGATCGTTTTTGGGCCAAGAAGAAAAGGAGCCAGTTTTGTAGGTACCTGGTATGTCAAGTAGGGGTATTTCCAAAATTTTGTAAAAACTATCAGCCAAAAAAGGTAAAAGGTTAAATTGTGAGTAACAAGAGTCATTGCAAAATTCGGTGAGGTTTGGAGTGTGCTTAACAAGAAAACAGAATTACATGGCATTTTGTCACAAAGCAGTTAACTTTTGTAAAGAAGCAAAATGGGATATTTCAGTGTTCGATTAGATCAATATGATTCAAGAGTCAAAAATAGGTTGTCCAGGCAGGTTCTGAAAATTTTGGTGACTACAGTAGGAGGATGTCTTATTGAAGAAGTCAACTACCCACATGATTTTACTACTGGTCTTTGAACTCTGATATTCTATATGCCAAATTAAATTTATTATTTTAAAATAAATCCAAATTACAAATAGTTAATAAAATGATGTTTTGACAGCAACATTACTTCTGATTTTTTCTTAAAAGAAAAAATAGACTTACATTTTTTCGATCCAAATGGAAGTACTTCCACATTTATATATAATACTTTAAGTAATAAAAAATAAATTATATTAATTAAATAGGTCCATTCAAGAGATGCTAAGACCAATCAGAATTCACAAATGGACCAGAAAGACCAAACTTGAATGCACCCCAATGTAGAGAACGAATATAAAAACATGTCCGCAGCTAGGGTGCATCTAGAAGGACAAGCCCACCCATCAAGTGTGGCCAGGCCCATGGCATGTCTATCAAACGTGCTCCAGGCCCTATCTTGTTTCTTTTAAATGCACCCCCTCCATAGTCACGTTTAAAACTTGCATGCAAGACATGGAATGTGTGAAGTTTCCTTGTTAGGGCTATGACATGTGAGAGAGAAATTTCTCTAAGGCCTTGAAATTCTTAAAGAATGCCCGTAATGGCCCTCAAATCTTATTTCATAAATTAAAATCGTAGAACATACTTTTCTCTCATTTCTCAAGTGGAGCCAATGCGAACAAAGACAATTTAAGTTCTTCAGGCTTTACAATACGTTTTCCTTCCCTAAATATACTCATCTTTTTCATTTGAAAGATCTCTGAGTCTATTTTGATTTGATTTGATTTAAGGTGGTGGTAATAGATGAAAGTCAACTAGAAGGCATAAGCTCTGGAATTGAAAGTGGTTCATTAGTTTTAAGGCAACTTGGCAGAACAGTAAGATCTTATTAATTTCTGCTATACCTACGTTAGATCTCAAATTTTGGATATTTTACCTCCCTTCCCCATTTAAATACCTTTCATTTGTCCCCAGAGTCACTCCATTTGGAGTTATTTATAGAAAAAATTTGTAAGTGAGAGTAGTCTGATACTCTGATTAACTAATCAAAGTTTCCAGAGCTCTATAATCCAAAAAATCAAGGTGACATATCAAGATTCCTCAATACAACCTCTCAATTTCTTGTGGAAAAGATGTTGAAGACAGAGATCTACAATTTTCATGCCAGGACCTCAAGCTAGATCAAGAAGAAAACTGTAAAAAACTTCAGGTGAGGCCTACAGTCAGATTATACGTCCACAATAGGTAAACCATACTATAAAATTTGTCCAACCTTGATCTATAATCCAAATTTGATGAAATTGATTTCAATCGTTGTTTTTAGTGACCTCTACAATGTATAAAAATTTGAGAGCATGTAAATTTTCGAAATCTTCATATTGAATTTTAATTTGAGGTAGCAATTGGTCAAACAAGTTCACAACAATTTTAAAATAGAGATTTTGTTGTGATCGATCTTCAATTTTATATTTAATTAAAAATAGGCTAAGAATTCTACAAATAATATGATGAGCGCGTTCAGTCTAATGTTAAAAAACACTTGAGCTTCAGTGAATTTGATCTCAATCATAGTTTTAAGAGTGTTTTGGATTTGTGGCGCCCAAAATTTTAGGTATGTTTAAGTTAGAACTTCAAAATTAATGTTTCTTGATAAAAAAAAAACTAATAAAGACCTACTTGTTAAAGATTTTTACACAGTATTGGAGTTCTAGCATAGAGTCACATTTAAGAGTCAAATAGATTAAAAAATACTGGAGTTACCATACAATTGAATAGTTTATGCCCCCATTGTGCCCGTTAATATTATAGTAAAAATTTAATTACTGTAAACACATTTGTATGATTGATTACCTCTGAAATGGATGTAATGATGCTAATAATCCTCTATGAATGATGATAATTAAATTGGATAGCCTGTTTAATTTAAACCACATTTATATAAATAGCATGTTTAGTTGAAACCACATTTAGATTAATAAATAGTTTTAAACAACGTGTGATATAAATTGCCCCTACATAATTTCAAATGCATGATCAACAAGGTTACAACATAGCAACCAAAACATCTTGAAATAGTTTTCATCAATCATCATTTTAGATGCAAGCCTTGTGCAGATTCTTATACAAACAAACTGATGATCATGTCATTGTGTAAGTTATAATTTGTAAAATCAAGACGGGCATTTGAAGCAACTTAGATTGTCAAGAATGTATGTTTAAAAATAAGAAAATCAAGAATGAATGTCCATATTTAGGTAAGTTCAACATCCAAATCCATGACACAAGTCAAATAAGCAAGATAAACTAGTCAAGTTGAGTACAATCACATGTTAATTACGATCACAACACAATTTATATGACGGTGACCTCTAGAGAAAGTGTCAGAATCATCCATGGCACACTTTAAAAGGAAATGTGCTCGGTGCAATATGATTTATAATAGGTAAGTTAGTGATTAATTCTTAACCGTAAATAAAAATATCATGTATGGATGCACTAAGGTACGTAACCGAAGACTACGACGAAAAAAGTGTAAGGTTGTAAAATTGGAGATTAAATCTTAAATTTCATGAAAATCAACATTCAAGTGTGATCATCTATGTTATCAGAGGCAGCCACCTCAGTTGCCTAGACGATGAGACGAGGCCTCCCCGCTTGCTTTTATTGCCCTAGCCACCTAGGCGGCCAAGGCAAGGTGAGGCAATTGCCTCACCCGCCTTAGGCCCAGATCTGGACCTGATAAGAGGCCGGATCTGGCGTAACAAAAGCCCCTCACAAGGCATTCTCTTCCCCCTCCCCTGACTTGATTTCTGTCCCCTAATGAGCCTGACACAGTCAACTTTGACACCCCCTTTATCAGAGCCCTAGATGGAGGAGCTGCCACCGCTGCTAGAGTAGATCACCAGAGAAGAGCTCACCAATGCCAAAGAAGGTCACCGGAGAAGCCCCATCGCCGGATTTCACCAGACCTTGCTGGGGAAGCCCTCAAGGAGAGATTTTCCATTTTTTCTGTTCTTCATTTATTTTTTGATTTTTTTCAGTTTTCATTCTTAATTTAATACATTGTCATTATTGAAGATATCGGTTTGTTCCTCTTTTTTTTGAAATTTGCTAAAGAAAGTATGTGTTTTATTTTTCCATTTTCTTCTTTTTTTCCAGTTTTCATTTTGTTCTGATGTATTCTTCTTAGTAAAGGGACCGATTTGTTCCCATAAGTTAGAGTTTGCCAAAGAAGCCGTTGTTGCACAAGAACGGTGCACTTTTCTGTTTTTTATATTCTTCATTTTTTATTTTTTTCTTATATCTTTTTCTTTGACATTGTTGTTATATCTTTTATGTTATGGTTATATTTTTATGTTATATTTTTATGTTGTTTTCTTTTATGTTCTTGATTGCAAACACAATTATCATGATGGTCCATTTATTTTAATTTTTGTAAGTATTTTATATATTTTTTATTTTTAGATAACAACTATATGTATTATTATAATAAATATATTAAAAAATCACCTCAGACACTTGATGCGGGGGCGGGGCAAAGGCAACCTCGCCTCAGTTGCCTCGCACCTCTAACAACATAGGTGATCATATAAGAAAATATTTGAGTATGTTACATATAAATGTAATCAAACAAAGCCAAGCATGTTATGTGCCACAAATCATCAAGTTAAACAAGTTATGCATGAAACATGTTATTCAAATACCAATCAAACATGCAATTCAAATCATAATCATATGCTATGATACATTTCTCATGCTATGCAAACTTACATGTATGTAATCTATGTTTTCAAGCTTAAATTAATTTTATTATGATATCATGGTAAGTTTATTTATGTTATATACTTTTCAAATTATGAATTCATATGGCATATAGCATGATTTGCTAGTTTAAATTAATTCAGTTCGAGGACAATTCTGGCTAGATCACCACTTGATGGCGGCAAAGGAGGCACTGAAGGTACCCTGTGCCTTTGATTCTAGAAGATTTGATACAATAAAAGCAACCAACTTGGCAGATTCCAACATATAGGGTCAACGAACCCAATAAAAAAAGGAGAACTACCTACTAACCTGATATTTGGGGTCCACCAACTCATATTGGGTTGATTGGGCCCAATGTGAGTCTCATTCCCCACCTTTATATAGTGCGGAATGAACATGGCAGCTGCCGCACCCTTTCACCATTAGGATGTTGTGATTTTGCCAGATTTGCCACACCCCACCACCGGTAAAATCCAGAATACTTCCTTTTTATGTTTTTTTTCAAATTTTAAAAGGATTGGTCTAGGTCGATCCCATATCAGTTTTCTCTCTGACTCCGCTGATCTGACCCAAATCAAGATGTCTTGTTGTCTACCCATGTTTTTGATGGGTTTTATATAGAGAACGCATACTTTTTTTCTATGCTTATGGCCATGTAAGTGCTTTTGTTTGCACTTGATAAGCATGAATAATATTAAAGAATATGAGATAAACAGAAATGAGAAAACCAATATAACTGATGGTCAATTGAATGAAGTGAGGAAGCATTAAAATCACATCCGAGGAGGGGGCTGTTATGCATCAATGAAGGTCTGAACAGAGCCTAGTATGGATAGAGGAACGCTGAACTCTTAGAAAAGAAAAATCCTCCTTTAAGTCTAGATGTGCTAGATGTTTGGTAATGTATCTAAGATATCATGGCAATAGAAGGAAGATGCCATTCTACTGCTTCCTAGACTAAGGATGGGAATTCGGCATTGATTGCAGAAACAGCTGATTCGGATCAGGATTGGTTGATTCTTGGATCAGATCAGTCATAACCGATCCAATTCCCACCCAAACAATCGATCTAGCATGTTCTACTGGGCAGATTGGTCAAAATCGGTGATCAATCTTACCTGATCGAATCGTAAATCAATCGATCCAAACCGATTCATCAGAATCTGGAAACACCCAGAATCAAGTTGATCCGAGAATTGATTCTAGATCGATCTCCCCCTGATAAGGGGGAGATCGGCCCGATTCTCCCCTCACCGCCCTGATTGCAGCTCCCCTCTAGTGATCCGGCTTTTCCTCCAATGATCCCTCCCCAAAGAGTAAAAATCCCTCCTTCCCCTAAGACCCCCACCCTTGAAGGCACAAGAACCCCTTTGGGGGTGACCTACAATTAGCCACCCTTTCAGGGTGGTTTTCTCACCCCCGAAGGAGAGACTAATCATAGGTCACCTGGTTGGACACCCGCGGACCAGACTGGTTCGACCCCACCCTTGTTTATCGGCGGCATCGACGATTGGTTGTCTCTTTGGATCAATGATTAGATGCTATTTTGTTTATTTTGTGTAGCACACACTTTATTTTGGGTTTATTGGGACACATTTTGTATATATTTTAGAATCTATATATGTTTTGGATGTATACACACCTTACACTTAGAGTTGAGGGCATATGGAAAATAGGTGTCTTTTGAGGGTATACATGTAATGGGCTTAGTTTATTTATACCCACACATGTAAGTTCATTTTATGGATGCAATGAATGAAAGTTGACTATGGAAAACTTGTAATTCCCCCTCCCTTTCTCTTCACCCCCTGCTCCCGACCCTCTCTCTCTCGGCTGTGATGGATAGTAGCCACTAGGGCACGGACACCAACTTCCACTGCCCTTCCAATCGGCAGCAATGGCCCTTCCTGGTGCTCTCCCCCTCTCCCTTGGGTGGAATTGGTCCCTCCTTCACCCCTGTCACCTCCGGTAAGCCACTGCACCGCCCCCTTTTCTTTCTCTCTTCCCGGCAGTCTAGAACCGCAAGGGCTCCAAGCAGTTTCCCCCTTCATCCAACAGTCCTCCTACTACTTCTAGTCCTCCAACCAAGTCCGCCCAGACCTGTCTTCCCTCCCTAGTAACTCCAAGACCCCCCTGCAAACCCCCACCCTTCTTCTTACTCACCCCCTATTCCGACTGACCAAAGCCGGCAACCCCCCTTCTGACAGGTCTTCCTCCACCGCCATAGCCGAGTTTGATGAATACATGCTTAAGTGTAATGTATGTGAGGAGAGCACGGTGACACTCACCCGATTTAGAAGAGGGTTTTGGCCTGAGTATTAGCATGAGTTGTACCGTCGTAGGGTCGAGACCCTCGAGCATGCTTACGAGGTAGCCATCGAGTATGAGCAATTTGAGACTCTTTACGAGCATCCCACTCGCACTAGAGTTATTCCGCCTACCCAAGGCGACACTCGGGTTACCTACCCCCTTCCGACCAGCCCTCCTCTACCCCGTGGTCCGGAGTACCCTCCTCGTCTTGTTGCTCCCTACCCCGCTAGAGGTATGGGTCAGCCAGCTCGACCCCCCCCTCTCCCCTTACTGCCCCCTCCTGCTTGGCCCCGTGTGGCCGCCCCTCTTCCCCCTCGACCGTATGACAAGGGCAAGGCCCCTCTTGACAGTGAACCCTCCCACCCTATCTCTCGGGGAAACTTTTTCGGATGCGGGCAACCTGGGGACATGCGTGCCCAATGCCCTTATTCTCTGTGCCTTGAGGGCTAGTCTCTCGACCCCTCCTCAGACACCTTTGAGGAGGTCACTTATGTGGCTGACCCTAACCTCTCTGTTGAGTTTCAGTTGGAGGACGAGGACCCAACTGACTCCCATCCTGTTGTGCCTCAGCCGGGGTCAGGTGAAAGTGCGCTTGGCATAGTCCATTGCGCTTTCACCCAACCCGTTCCAAGCGATGATTGGCGTCGGACTACTATCTTCCACACATATTTTCGACTTAGGGACAAGGCATGTAAGGTTATCATTGATAGCGAGAGTTGCATTAACGATATTTTCGCTCGTCTTGTTTCGTGCCTTGGGCTGGTTCTGACAAACCACCCTCACCCCTATCAAGTGTCGTGGGTGGACTCTACTTCCATCCCTGTCTACACCCAATGCTTGGTACCATCCATGTCCCTCCCTATTCTGGGGAGATTTGGTGTGATGTTTTACCTATGGAGGTTGGGAGCCTTATACTTGACCGACCTTGGCTCTTTGATGTAGATGCGACCCTCCATGGTCGGTCTAACACATGTCTTTGAACACCAGGGCCAGCGCATCACTCTTTCTACGCCTCCCCCTCCACCTCCCAAATCTGCCGGTAGCTTGCTGCTCCCTCTCCCTTGGCGGCCAAGGCACCACCTCCGACTTCATCGACAGCTGTAGTCTCTACTTCCCCTGTTCCCACCGACCTCACCCCTTGTGTTAGTGGACACTTGCAGCTAGTCATTCCATCCTCTGCTGACTCGGACTCTCTTGATGAGGTTAAGGAGGGTCTCACGACATGTCCTTCCATTCCCGATGCATATCCTGCTCGGCCACTCCCTACAGTTGATTATCATGAGCTCGAGCATTGTATTCGAAAAACTCTCCTCTTGGCAGTGGTCGCTCGTAAGACCCCTCCGACCCTGGAGACCTGCCACCCTCCCGAGCTCGAGGCACTCTTGCAAGATTTTCAAGATGTGTTCCCTGGTGAGCTTCCCCTTGAGCTCCCTCCGATGAGGGACATACAACATGTTATCGATCTCATCTCGAGATCTACTCTTTCGAACTTGCCTCATTATCGTATGGACCCCTCTTCTCATGCCGAATTAAGGAGGCAAGTTGAGGAATTGTTGGGACAAGGATATATTCGGGAGAGCTTGAGTACTTGCGGCGTGCCCGCTCTCTTGGCACCCAAAAAGGACGGGTCATGGAGGATGTGTGTTGATAGCTGAGCCATTAACCGGATTACTGTCAAGTACCAGTTCCCTATTCCCCGCTTGGATGACATGCTTGATATGTTAACGGGAGCCACATTGTTCTCCAAGATCGACCTTAAAAGTGGCTATCACCAGGTCCGCATTCGACCGGGTGACGAATGAAAAATAGCCTTCAAGACGAAGGATGGGCTATATGAGTGGATGGTGATGCCATTCGAACTATCCAACGCCTTGAGCACTTTTATGAGGCTGATGAACCAAGTTCTTCGGTCGAACATCGGGCGATTTGTGTAATTTACTTTGATGATATCCTTGTTTACAACCGGTCTCGTGGTGACCACTTGAGCCATCTCCGCCAAGTGTGCCTCACTCTTAGGCGGGAACAGCTGTTCGGAAACCTCAAGAAGTGCACTTTCATGACCCCTTTTGTTGCCTTCTTGGTTTTCATTGTCTCAGTGGATGGTGTCTCAGCTGACCTCGAGAAGATCCGGGCAATTTTTGAGTGACCTGAGCCATGTAGCGTTCATGATGTCCGGAGTTTCCTTGGTCTCGTCGCCTTTTATCGCAGGTTCATCAAGGGGTTTAGTATCGTCACTACTCCCATTACGGACTGTCTTCGGAAGGGTGCATTTACTTGGACCAAGTCGGCTGCTTCAGCCTTCAGCACCCTAAAGGAGATGATGACTCGAGCACCTGTTCTTCGATTGCCCGATTTCACCAAGGTGTTCAAGGTTGCCTATGATGCCTCGGGGGTGGGCATTGGTGGGGTCTTGTCTCAGTAGGGTCATCCGGTAGCCTACTTTAACGAGAAGCTATCGGATGCTAAGTTGAGATACTCCACCTATGACAAGGAGTTCTACGCCGTCGCGCAGGCTTTGAGAAACTGGTGACACTATCTTCTTTCCCAAAAGTTTGTCCTCTTCTCAGACCATGAGGCCCTCTACTACCTCCTTTCTCAAAAGAAATTTAACCCTTGACATAGCCGATGGGTTGAGTATCTTCAATCATTCACTTTTGTTCTCAAATACTGTTCTAGGGTTGAGAACCGAGTGGCTGATGCCCTGAGTCGACGAGTGTTCCTACTTGTGGCCGTAGGCATTGAGGTGGTTGGATTCAAGAGGATTAGGGATGAATATCATGATTGTCCAAACTTTGGCCCTATCATTGTTGCTCTCAGGTCCAACATGTTCACTGATTCTCAAGGGTACCTCCTTCAGGACAGGTACCTTTTTTTTATCTAGACTTTGTATCCATCAGACTTCGGTACATGATTTCCTTGTCTGAGAGCTTCATACGGGCGGCTTAGCGGGGCATTTTGGCCGAAACAAGACGATTGAGCTCGTGGAGCATCGATTTTATTGGCCTAGCTTGAAATGCGACGTGGCCCACATCGTTGCCTAGTGCCGCACCTGTGCCACATCCAAGCAGAAGAAGCAGAATACCGGTCTCTACACCCCACTTCCTGTTCCAGACTCCCCGTGACAGGATGTTAGCATGGACTTTGTCCTAGGACTACCGCGCACCTTGCGCTGCCACGACTCCATTCTTGTTGTAGTGGACCGGTTCTATAAAATGGTCCATTTTATCCCTTGTTCGAAAAATTTTGATACGCCTATGGTAGCCCGTCTTTTCTTTGCTGAGATTGTTCGCTTACACGGGCTGCCCAAGACGATCATCTCCGACCGTGATGTTCGGTTTACCAGTTATTTCTGGAAGACCCTTTGGCACCTTTTGGGAACCAAACTCTAATTCTCCACAGCTTACCATCCTCAAACGGATGGCCAAACCGAAGTCGTCAATAGAAGTTTTGGTGACCTCGTGTTGTATAGTGGGAGACCATATTCGCACATGGGATCTTGTTCTTCCTTTAGCAGAGTTTGCATATAATGATTCGGTCAATAGGTCCACTGGTTTGAGCCCTTTTGAGGTAGTTACTGGCCAGAGACCTAGGCGGCCTTTAGATCTCACCCCTCTGCCACATACCACCCATGTGTTAGCCTCTGTTGAGTCATTTGTAGAGCATATCCGGAGTCTGCATGGTCATGTCAGGCGCCAAGTTGAGGCTAATAATGAACGATATAAGCAGCACGCTGACTTGCATAGGTGAGCCCGATAATTCTAGGTAGGCGATTATGTCATGGTCAGGGTTAGACCTGAGCGATTCTCTTCGGGGGTCGTTAAGAAACTCAAGCCCGGGGAGCTAGTCCCTTAAGAGTGATTGAGAGGGTGGGGACCAATGCTTGTGGTGGATTTACCTGCCGAGTACGACATTAGCTCGACTTTCAACGTTTCCGATCTAGTAGTTTACTGAGACCTGGCAGCGATTCCTAATGAGATTTCTAACCTACACCCCCTCCCTTCGAGTGAGCCTACACCTGAGTGTCCACCTTCGGCCCCTCTCCCTACATGACACGAGCATATCAAATGTATAATAGATATGCAGGTGATTAAGACTCGGGAACGAGCCTACCACCGCTACCTTGTGCATTGGAGAGGTCAACCACCTTCGAAGGACTCATGGCTGACGTGGGCGGAGCTGCAGCGTTAGGACCCGGATCTTTTGGAGCGTTATCAGAGTGGCAACGACCCCTACTCGATACGGTCGAGTTCCTCCCACCCGAGGAGGATTGGTGAGGACACCCGCAGACGAGACTGGTTCGACCCCGCCCTTGTTTATTGGCGGCGTCGACGATCGGTTGTGTCTCTTTGGATCAACGATTAGATACTATTTTGTTTATTTTGTGTAGCACACACTTCATTTTGGGTTTATTAGGACATATTTTGGAATCTATACATATTTTGGATGTATACACACCTTACACTTAGAGTTGGGGGCATATTGAAAATATGTGTCTTTTGAGGGTATATATGTAATGGGCTTAGTTTATTTATACCCACACATGTAAGTTCATTTTATGGATGCAATGAATGAAAGTTGACTATGGCAAACTTGTAATTCCCCCTCCCCTTCTCTTCACCCCCCTGCTCCTGACCATCTCTCTCGGCCGCGACGGACAGTAGCCGCTAGGGTGCGGATGCCAACTTCCACCGCCCTTCCAACCGGCAGCAGTGGCCCTTCCTGGTGCTCTCCCCCACTCCCATGGGTGGAATCGGTGCCTCCTTCATCATTGTCACCTCCGGTAAGCCACTGCACCACCCCCTTTTCTTCCACCCCCTTTTCTTCCACTCTTCCCGGTGGTCCGAAACTGCAAGGGCTCCAAGCGGCTTCCCCTTTCATCCGGCAATCCTCCCACTACTTCTAGTCCTCTAGCCAAGTCCACCCGGACTTGTCTTCCCTCCCTAGTAACTCCAAGGCCCCCTTGCAAACCCCCCCTTCTTCTTACTCAGCCCCCCTATTCCGACTGACCAAAACCGGCAACCCCCCCTCCGACAAGTCTTCCTCCACCGCCAGTCCCTTCCCTTGTTTTTGGCCCACCCATCAAGTCCGACTAAGCCTGCTCTAACCCCCCAGCACCCTCATATCCTATGAGAACCCTTCTCTCGCCGATCCAACCCCTTCCCAGGGCTGTAAGCCCCTACTTGCGGCAGTCTTACACCCCATTTTCCCCCCGTTCCCCTGATAGACCAATTGCTAGCACCATTTCCCCTTCTTGCAGTCTTCTCCTCCCTCTAGCACTCCCTCCAGCCGCAGCCACCATTGTTTCGACAGGTTCCCCATCGCGTGGCAGACAGTTCGGAGACTCGGGCGACTCAGCAAAATAGTCCGTAAAGAACTAAGAGGCGGTGGTATGATTGTCGGCGGGTGAATGTGCGTTGCGATCAGCCAAGTTGAAAATTCTGACGGTGCTCGACAACCACGCTTAGGCGTGGAGGTATCGTTTCCTAACCGAGGTCGCTTACTTGTTTATTATACTTCGATTGCCGTGTCGAGAGCGATTAGATCACCTAGCTAGTTCGATTAATCGCTGTCAATGTGAGTAGAGTTCTCAGTCCCGAGCTACGTTGGTCAGTTATGTTGGAAGTCGGCAATATCCTACCTCGGTACCACCCATATATACCCGGTCCTCTCGCTAGTTGGGACCATTTCTCGGGCTGGATAAACTTGATATATTAGTCTACCGGTTTGCTTTCTTAGCTTGTCAATTATGTGGTCAACGTGCTGCTAAGTCTTCAAAACTAGTTGTTATTTTGGTGCCTGGTTGGTCCCACATCATCACCCTTTCAGGGGTGACATGCAATCACTTCTGAAGTGGTGCTTGATAATTTTATCACCCCCGAACAAAGGTGATGAATCTGATGATCACCCCTTCGAGGGCAATACTTAGTCAAATCGAAGGGGTGATCATGTTGATTATAATTTTTAAATTATTGTATGTGGATGCAGATAAAATGTCAAATGAGAAGTAAGGTGTCGTTACACATCGCAACATTGAATGACAACATGGCTATTTACTAAATGTTGAGAATAAGAGAAGGGGCTATAAATGATGTTAGAAAGATATAAATGGAGGTGTATACCACCATAAGCAACATATAGAAGGTGAGTGATAATATGAAGTATGATAAGGCCCTTACTGAGCTTAGGAAAAAAAAATGAAAAGATATTTAACTAGGAGAACATCGTAAATGAATATTAGAATTGAACAAAGACAAGATCTTCATGATGAGTTGCTACAACAGAGAGACACCGATCTCATGTCTGGAACGAGTAAGAAAGGAAAAGGATAAGTTCATGTGTATGTTGATTCATCATCTTTATATGATGAGGAAAAGACTCAGATCAGGAGCCAAAGATGCTAGTAAGGCTCATACTTGTGAGGATCATAGTTGTCAAGGCGACAAGACGCCCAAGGCGTTGAAAGGTACCAATTCCGCTTAGGCGACAAGGCGGCCGCTTAGACGACAAGGCGGCCGCTTAAGCGTCGCCTAGACGATCAAGGTGGTATTCAAGGAAAGCTAGGTTGGGGGTCAGTATACATAAAAATATGTATAAATATAATTATATTTTTATGTTATAATTGAATCTGAGTATTTTATCTATGTATATAAGTAAATATGATGTGTGTTTGAAAGAGAAGAGAGTTAAAATATATTTTTATAAAATTTAAGTATATAACACATTTATGATTATAAAATTTATACATGTGCGATAGTATAAGTGATAGAGGAATATTGTTATAATATTATTAAACGGGAGTGCAGAGTAGTCATGGATCGACCAGAGAAGTATGTAATAGTATGAGTGATCTTATAAATGTAATTATGAAAGTGCGAGCATTTATTTTTGGATAAGGAGCATGGAATGCCATCTCGCGAGATCTAAGTCTTGCCAAGGGGGCCGAGAAACAAGATTGCCGAGATCTCGCCCTAAGTAGCCTGGTCTGAAAAAAAATTTCTTCGAAGGGCTTTGCCCCCCTGATACCATAGTTGTCAAGGCGGACGCCTAAGCGACAGGGCACTACTTGACCAGTGCCTTTTGGGAAGTCCCCAAAAATTTATACATAATACCAAAAAATTCCTTTTGGGGGCTTTGCCCCCTGACAACCCCCCACAAAGGGGCGCTGCCCCTTGACCCCCGCAACCTAACCGCGCAGGTCGATCCGCGACTACTCTGCGCCCCCTATTTATGATAGTGTAAATATATTAATATATCTCACTATCACTTATACTATCACGGATAAAAATATGCTACATGTTTAATACCATATTAGTATTTAAATAAGATTGTATACAAGATTAAATCTTTTAGAAGCACAAAGATCATTTTTTTGGTATTGAGAGTACTTTGTAATTGTTCATTCACACAATTGATGTATAAATGTGTTATATATTTTCATGTAAATTTATTGATGTACTCCTATCTTTATAAGATATTATGTTATGTTTCATACATATATACATTTTGATCCAAGAATCCGATCTCCCGAGATTTTTCCGAGATCTCTCCGAGATCTCTTCTCTTTCACCCTCCCAAAACGAAGTCGAGATCCGAGATGACAAACCTTGATAAGGAGTTAATCTTGATAAATTAAGTGAGAGAGAGAGAGAGGGAAAAGAGAGAGCTAAAAGAAAACTTTATAAATTTTAAATATATAATACATGTTTATAAACATAAATTTAAAATATATATGATAGTATAAGTGATAGTCAAATATATTAATATGTTCAAACTATCATTAAATAGGTGTCCCTTGTGGGAGGGTATCAAGGGGAAAACCCCCCAAAATTATTTTTTAATCATGTAAAAATACCTAGGGCGCCTTGCCTGGGTGCCTTGGGTGTCTAATCGGACGCCTTAGGTGCCTTTTTGGGTTCCCCAAAAGGCGCCTTGGCAAGGCGCCCAAGCAAAGGCGCCGCCTAAGCGGCGCCTAGGCATCCGCCTTGACAACTATGGTGAGGATGAAGAAAGAAGAAGGGAGGCAAGAGGTTCGGTTGCCATTGCTAGATATTCTGATGTGACCTATTATGGGTACTGATTTTCATTGGTTGCATTTAGTTCGGGTTCGGCTGATGGCAAACACCACCATATATAGACAAATGATAAAGGTGATCGATAAAGCAGACCTTAAAGGGAGTCAAGGCTACAATAGGGGCCATGAAGAAAACAATCAAGTACATGATTAAAATTTTGCTACATGTAGGTATATAAAAATGATAAGTTTTATTAAACATATATTTAAGTTATGTTTGAAAAAATTATTAACAACGATAATTTTAGTTCATGTAAGTGTCCCACAACACTTACAATCATCAGTCCTTATTTTTCTAGATAATAGTAGATGTCATTGGTGAGGCTGGGCCAGAATTGAAAGGCCTCACCTTCAAGTACATATACGAGAGTGAGTTGGATAAGAAGGTTGATGACTTGATATATTGGATAGATGGATTCAAATCATCTGGAAGGAGAGTGGGTGCACTAAAATGTGTGATCGGTGGATAGGAATCACAAAGAGGTCACTCATAAATTTTCTTGTGTATTATTTTGAAAGCACCACATTTTTTTAAATCCATTGATGCATCAGGGAAGGTGAAAATTGCATATTACTTGTTTGGTTTGATGAACATTGTGGTGGAGGAGATTGGAAAGAAGAAAATTGTTCAATTTGTTACTAATAATGAAACATCATATAAAGCCGTAGGGAATAAGCTTATGGAGGCTAAGCCATATTTCTTTTGGATGCCCTGTACTGTAAACTCTATTGATCTGATGTTAAAGGATATTGGGAAGGATCCATCCGTGAGATCATTGTTGAGTTAAAGACAACTGATTAAGAGGTACTCTAAGGCACATTATTTGTAATAAAGCATTTGCCTAAGACTCCATAAGATAGAACAAACGATGACACTGAAGTGAGTAATTCTTATTAAAATGTGAAGATTTAGATATTTTATATTCATATGATATATTTGTTCCTAGTGAGCTATTGGTCATTTAGCTCCCTATAAACATTGTTATTAAAATATTGCACACCTATTAAATTGTATACTACTTGTGTTTTTTTAAAGTTGAATGGTGAATGCAAGGAAGCAACAAGAGTGGATGGAATATACTAACATTTGTAGTATTTAGGGTGCTAAGTCAAAGTACCAATTCAAGTCAATGACAAGGTTTCTCTTAATATGTCAATAACAATTAACAACCATAGTACATGTCAAATATTCTTATAAGCGTTGTTTACTTACTATAATATCAATTTTTTCTACAGCTGAGCGGTGAATTTAAGTGAATAATAAAAGAGATGGAATCCACTTGCTGCAATTGCAATGCGTGTATTAAGTGAGAGCACTAGTTCATTATAATATTAAAGAAACAAGAGCATCTTCAACCTGATACACAACAAGAAAAGAAACAGGCCGAAGAGTGAGAGATTAAAAAAATAAGTGTTTTTGTCATTACAATATGTAGTCAAGAATTAAGAACATTAATGGCAAAAACTTTGTGAACAATGGTTTGCAAGAGTTGCAAATGGTCCTTATGAACAAACACATGATATAGGTGGTCATGGATTGTCATAGGGGATGTTGACTTCGACTTGAAATATCTCTTCCAAGAAAAATATCCACTTTTAGCATAGATAGATGATAAGGATGTCGAACTAGCTCCAGAGTTCGACCCCAACAATCATGCATATGGGCCAAATGAGAGTTTGACAATATAGTCGGTGAGGATGAACTAATATAAGAAGATATTGATGAAGAAAAAGGAGGAGGCACTCAAGTTTCTTATACAACTCCAATCTAGGATTCACCTCACACCACAACTTCAAGTCCAACTTCTTATGTTGCTTCAGCTACAGGTCCTCCTACTACCCAGGAGACTTCACAAAAGAAAGAAAAATTTAACAAATTTAAATCATTGAAAAAGGTCTACTAGTGCAATGTTAGCCACGATATGCAAGAAGAAAAAGAAGTGAGAAAAACAAGAAAGCTACTTGCCAGGCAAAGAGTTGTGAGTCCCACAACTAGTACCCAAGCACCTACCTCAAATGATGAAGATGAAAAGTTCATTACACCTACATAACAACCAAGGATCGCGGGATCGGGATCGAGATCGGGATCGGTGACCACCGATCCGATCCGGATCAGGATCGGATCGGTCCGGATCGGCCGATCCTCCGGAAGAAAGGGCATCCTGGATCGATCCGGATCGGACAATTTTTTTTAATTTTTTTAAATCATAAAAATCCTCAAAAAATCAGGAAAAATCAGGAAAAATCATAGAAATAAATAAAAAATTTTAAAAAAATAAAAAATAATGTGGATGACATTCTATCAAATAATGTCATACAATGTAAGTTTCTTTCAAGAAACTATCATATAAGTATAAATTATTATATAAAAGAGAGAGAGAAGAGAGTTAAAATAGATCTTTATGTAAATTTAAGTATATAATATATATTTATGATTATGAATCTTCTATATATGTGATAGTATAAGTGATAGTGAAATATATTAATATGTTTACACTATCATCAGCGGGACGCAGGTAGTCGCGGATCATCAGCGGGACGCAGAGTAGTCGGGGATCGGCCAATGTTTAAGGTGGATTGTTGGGGGGAGGGGTCTAGGGGGAGCCCTAGACAATGAAGGGGAGGGAGGGAAGTGAGAGTGAGGGGGGGAAAGGGGGAACCGGGCGGATCTCCCCCTTATTGGGGGGGATCGGACCAGAAAATGGTCCGGAATCGGGTCCTGAATCGATCCGATTCTGGACCCTTCCGGGTTCTAGGGAATCGGTCCAGATCGACCGATTCCCAGATTGATCCACCTGGATCGGTCCAGGATCGACCGATCCGGTCGATTCAGACCGATCCAGTCGGAACTCCCGGCTGGATCGGTAGTTCGGGCTGGAATCGGATCGGTGGGTACCGATCTGATCCAAGAATCGGCCGATCCCGATCCGGATCGGCCGATTCTGCAATCCATGACAACAACAAAGTGGAGGTGGAGGTGGTGGACTAGGAAGTAATTCTTCGAGCAGTGCATTGCACGTATGAGTGGAACATGTCTTGATGATTTGGATCAGAGACATCATTCAAGTGAAAGAAGCCAATGTTGGAATCAGATGGGTTTCTTTGATGAGTACACAATGATAAATTATCCAGAACCAGTTTGAGAGTTCAAGTCATATTATCCACCCACACCACCCGCTCATGTATTAAATAGTGTACATGATTTTAGTCGAATGGCTGAATCAATATTTTCATATAGATACGAGTCAATCATGATTGACAAGTTTAAATGGAGCATTCAAGAGAATCAAGAGAAAGAAGACTATGAAGAACAATTTTGTAGATGGTAGTGATCGAAAGGTATCTTTTCTTTTGCATAACAATTGTACTATTTTCTTTCTTTATTAAAATGAATATTGATGTTATTTTATAACTATTTGTCTTAAAATGCCTCAAAGTCATAGTCACATAAAAGTATGATAGATGTCACATTTATATTTTTATATTTTTAAGAGCTTTTATTTTTTTAAAGATTTATCATGATTTTTAAAAAAAATTAAAGTAAAAGTATTCAAAAAAAAATCTAGATCCAAACAGATTCTAGATGAGGATTACTCCCAAAGAATTGGTCAGATCAAACCAATTCAATCCCATCCGAATCAAATAGGACCCATCGATCTAGATCCCAATTCCGATCCCACAAACTTTGCATTCCAAGAGCCATTGAGCTAGCTGTTGGTGACCCAACTGACTGGCTTAAGAACTGATAGCTAGTTTGCACAACCCCATGGGACCCGTGCAACCCCAAGACAAAACCCTTCCGGGTTGGGCTCTTGGGATTGTGGCTAGGCCAGTTGGTTGAAAACTTGACCAAGTTGAGTTGGGTTGCACGACCCAACTATGATCCGGTGAACCATGGTTTGACAGAAACATACAGACAATAATCATAAAGATTTGACTCTTACAGGAAATTGGGTAAAAATAAGTTCCTACCGAGAATCACAAAAGAATCAACTCTGGAAAAAGCAACAGAAAAAGTAAATCATGAAGATTTGACTCTTACAGGAAATTGGGTAAAAATAAGTTCCTACTGAGAATCACAATAGAATCAACTCTAGAAAAAGCAACAGAAAAAGTATTTTCAAAAATGAAGATGAAGCTCAAGGCTAACTGATTTATCATCCTCAAATGTTTAAATTTGCACATTTAATTCTGGAAACATTGCTTCTTTTGTATTTGGATCACCTGCAGAGAATAAGACAAAAGCATCACACACGGAGCTATTGTATGCCAACTGTTCTTGAGGCCATTTGGAGATGAAAGACATTTGGGTCTCCCAACAACTTTGAAATCCTGAAAAACTTTATGCAATATTGGAACTTCCTTCAGAGAGAGCATATTTTCCTCCTTGTGCAGTTTCAGTAACTTTTGTGTTATCTTCTAAGCTACATTTTACCCATTCTTTTTGGAAGCACATGTCCAAGGAAAGCAATATCATATCTCGGTATTAAGATATGAGTTAAAGAGATCTGGAAAAATCTTGGGAGACTGAATGGCATGTATGTTGGGCATGTGTACGGAGAGAAAATGAAACGTACATGATGGTCCATAGACTAAAATAAAAGATGTATTTTGCATGCCTAATATGAAGAGAGAGAAACATATACTAGGGTTAGATATTCAAGGACTAATAGGGAGGTAAAAGAAAACCAAAATAAATAAAACTAAAACAACTAAACATTTCACTTTTCTGCAGAAGATGTATGTATGCTAGAGTTGCTATCGACAGAGATGCTCTTTCTGCTAGAGGATCTGCCAGAGCTGCTGGAGTAGGAGAAGGCCTATCCAAGGGGACAGGGCTTGTGTGCGTAATCAGGGCTGGAGTAGCAGGGAATAAAATGGAGGTGGAAATTTCGAGATCTTGGACACCTGTAGACATAAATTGCCTTTCTGGCAGAAATGGCTAATCTGCTCCATTAATGAACCAGTCATTGCTCGAGACTGAGAGCACCTTGTCTCAAGTGTTATGGATCTCAACAACCCACTGAGACAGAGTTCTGGAGAGAGATTGCAAACCATGATCCTGTCATTCATTCTTTGTTTGCACTTTGGTCATCTTTCCATCACTAAGTGAGCTCCTTTTGTGATTGTAAGGCACCATGATCCTGTCATTCATTCTTTGTTTACACTTTGGTCATCTTTCCACCATTAAGTGAACTCCTAGCAGAGTTCGCAGAATCAGCCAGTTCCCAAATCGAATCGGACCCCTCCAGCATTCGAATTAGCCCCTCCTAATCGTATTTCCCCCGAGATGAAAGAAAAGATAGGCAATCTTTCTTTCAGATTCAGCTCTTAGCCGTGTTTCTTTTTCCAGGGGAAAAAGAACAGGAATTGGACCCTAATAGGGTCCGATCTCATTTGAATTGGATTGAGAACAGGATTCCCCGCCCCAGCATAGCCCCCTGTAGCCCTGCCAGAGCACCCCTCCCCATGGCACAGACCACCAATGCACCCATCCCCCCGGCCCAGCACAGCCCCACCCCGTACACCCCTCCCACCAGCCCAGAACACCTCTTGTGCACAGCCCCCCTCCCCCTTCTACCCCTTGTGAACCACTCCAAGGTCCCAGCCCTCCTGTGCATAGCCCATCCCCCCCTTTGGTTTGCAACACAATTTTATAGTGTGGAGAGATGAACCTTGAACCTTAGTACATTGTCAGCTGGTTTTGCAAGCCAGTTCTATCCTTGTGATAATCACTAGAAATATGCTTACTCTTGGTGAAAAAACTAGTATGCCAAAAATATGGTCTGAATAACAATCATTAGAAATTTACTTCCTTAAACATGTATAACTACTACTTAAAGAAGTTGTCACTTCGTTGTTCATAAAATCAAGTCCTCAGAATCAACTTGCTGTTCCTATTGAAGTGTAGATTTTTATTGTAGAAGATTGCCTAGAACAAGTTGCCAGCTAAAGATCCTGCATCTTGGGTGCAAGAAAAGAGCTTTAAAAAATGTTTCTACGGCCTTTTGGCGAGGAGACATCTTTCTCCACATATAAATTATGCAATGTTATATCCATTTTGTTAAAACAGCGAGATCTTAAAGCAGACAGACTTTTCAGGAGTTTGTAGGGTATGATTTTGCCAGCTATTTATAGTATTTTGGTGACTAAAATGGTAAAGAAAAAAGAGCACAAATTTTGCCCCGTAGGGAACAGTATGACATGCGGTGGCGTAGCAACTAAAGTTGATGGTTTGCAAGGTGGATACTTCTTTTGGTTTCTGATTCCGCCAACTTTCTTATTTTCTTCCATTTCTCTCTTACTATAAATAAGAAGGTTCTTTGGTTTCTGTATTGATCTTAAAAGTTGGTATGCCATTTATGCTCTTCTCTCTCCTCTATCTTCTGAACGGAGGTTATAGTGCACCTTTTGACCCCTTCATTATATTTTATCTGTGACCTTTTAGATCAACTTCAACAAGGCAAGAATCAGTGCCCGACATAAAGCTCCAAATCTGCTTAAAAATACTGACGTGTTAAGTTAAAGATACCAGATGAACTTCAATTTGCAGATAACATCAAAGGCTATCATCGTTTATGCCTTTATAATTCTACTAAAAGTTGCAAAATAAATACTATAAGATATATACCTGTGCTGCTATTAACCGTGCGACAGTCTTCTTACTTGATTCTTGTAGTTCACCAGCAATCAGTAATTCGTCAAGTATGTAATACGCCTATCATGTGATGATTAGTGAAAGAAGAAAAGCAACCACCAAAACATAAGTCCAACAATCATATTATGTCCCTACCTTGTGAAAATTAAAGATCAAGTCCAATTCACAAACCTGAAAAATTGATTAAAAGTTAATTTTATTATCAAGACAAGTAGGATGTAAGCATATTTACAAAGAAGAATACATAGACTGTTTCCTTACACTCCCAAAATATCGGTCTAGGATCTCTACATAATGGTGGATAATTTCAAGTGTTTCCAGCTCATTATCAACTGGATCAATGCACATACAAAAATAGAGGCTGGCATATCTGCAATTTAAATTTGAAGAATGTATAAAATTTTTGGTTACACAAATTTCCACAGCAAGAAAAACTAGTTGTATTTAGTAAAATAAATCCCAAAGACCAAAGATATATGACCTCTTGTACACCACTTTCAAGCCTCTCCACTCAACAAAGTTGCAAAGCTTCGGTCCCCGTGTGAGAATGACTCCACTAAGCTCTCGAATCACCTTTAAAAGATGTATCAACATGTTAGCTTCACAAAACCTAAAATAAGAAGAAATTTTCATGGGTGTCCCTGGATACACCAACTTATTTTCATTAGAGAAGATAGATGTCAAACGCCTCTCACCAAAGAAAAGTAAACATTGAGTAGCATAGGATTGTGGAACTGCTACAGAACCACCTCTTTGTAAAAAATTGCTACAGAACTGCATATATCATGCTAAAATGAAACCCCATACCTATCTAGATGCCACTATCAAGAAGCATTTTCCATCAATGTTGGATCTCCTTGATGTGTTAACGATGATTAAACTAATTTACCTGATATAAACAATAATATATGTATATGAGGTTCCAACAACATATGAAGTATCCAATCTTACCATTCCATTCCCTATCATCCAATTTGTTTAGCATTGACCGATACAGATGTGACATGGGTCTGATAAATATTGATACTACATCTGATTTTAAATAAAATATTTCTTACAGAAAATTAAACAACACCAAAAATAGTAACAATTAGAGAACTTATTTACATATGGTTCGTGTAATCGGCCAATCAAATTAGAATTAGATCGGCATGGAGGAGGAAGGGAGGGGAGACTGATTTTCCCCCGAGTCCCGGCCAAATCAGCAAATTTAGTCAGAACAGGATCGAAATAACTAGAGGCAGGAATAAATAATGAAACAGGAATCCAATTATTGAAATCATGTCTGCTCTATCAGGAGGAGGAGAGGGTCAGCCAGAGAACACTGCCGGACCTGCTGGTCTGCAGCCACCGATGGACACCTGTTTCGGGCACCTTTGAAGGTCTATTACTGCCTATCAATGCCCTGATGGTTCACCGGCAGATTGCGTTGAATAGTTGATACAAATAAAAAGGCCACAATCTGAATGCTGGGCACCGCTGCCAGGGAACATCAGAACTGCCTGAAATGATGACGGCTTTTGTGCCACTGTTGCCCATCAACACTACCATTGAAGAAGATGCCTCTGCCCCCTCCTTTTGGGTGGTTTTGATGCTTCACCACTCACATCAAGTTCCTCCACCAGAACTGCCACTGCTGTTAATTTTTGGCAGTTTTTGAAGCACCACCGCCACATTTAGGCCATTTGTTAAACATCAAAAGTCTATTGTGAGCAAGGATTGTCGTCTCGGATCTCGGCTTCATCTCGGAAGCGTGAAAGAGAAGAGATCTCGTGAGATTCTCGGAAAAATCTCGGGAGATTGGATCTCGGATTTCATTTATGCAGGGTATACTTTACCTAATGATTGCCATCTCACATCTATATTTTATCTCACGGAGATTGAAGATAAAAGATCTCAAAAAAATCTCAAGGGATTAGATCTTGGAAATACCAATCAATGTGCATGTTTAGATGTAGAATGTCATATAATATCTTTAAAAAGGACAAGATAACTCATATTAAATATTAAAATAAACTGTGAGAGAATTAGAAATGTAATACAGAGATGGTGAAGTATTGTTAGCATGAGACATACAAAGGATCTTATGTCAGACCAAAATTTTATCTTGAACAATATAGATAGGAGATTGATAACATTTTGGGTCAATTGTACATATATAGTTATTAAAATATTAAGTTATGAAATTTTATCAAACAATAATGTTTAGATGAATATTTGGAAGGATTCCATATTAAAATTGGCAATATAAGAAGGAAACTTAACAAAATCATCTAACAAGTTGGGGATAATAATAGGCAAAAAAGATCAAGGTATCACAGGTACTACATAGATATTCTCATTTCGGCGATCTCGTTTCTCGGATGCACGGAAGAAAAGAGATTCTCGGGAGATCTCGAGAGATTCTCGGGAGATCGCATTCCATGATTGTGAGGGATGTCACCTCGCAACTACTACCTAGGTGACGTCTGTCGTCCCTGCCAGCTTATTTTTAAGTGTGATCCAATCTGAGCTGATTCCAGATCAGCTGGATCCAGTTTGGATCAAGTTAATCCTCACACAGATCTGTTGAATCCGATCCGGATCAAGATGATCCACACCTTGATCTGCTAGATCAGATCAGGATCAGCTAGATAGGATCGGGCCTATTTTGGATCAGATGAATCCAGTCCAGATATGCACCCGGATCACATTTAATTAAATTTGGCACTAATGCTTTAATTAATGTGTTATATAGAAAATGGCTGATCAAGATGATGACACTACATTCTATTATATTGGATCAGACTATGATTTCATGGTGGATGCGGCAAAGAAGAATGTGCAATGTAAGTGATGCAAAAATAAATAAATAAATGGAAATATTTTCCACCTAAAACATGTTGGTGAGATCAATGGAAATGTGTAGTGTAATAAAATATGCAGAATTAAAAGAAGAGAAGCAAGCAGACTTAAAAAGAAGAGCACCTCAAAGAAAAATAAGAATTGAGTAGCAGAGAGACTTACGTGTTGATCTACTAGGATACAGTGATACCAGTTTAATGAATGAGGTGAGATCAGGTATTACTATTAAACTTTTAACTGCTAAAGTTCATTCAAATTATAAAACCTAGAGCTAGAGGTCATGACTTTCATCTCTAGTAGTCGACTCAACCTATGGATGAGTTGATATTTAGAAGAAAAAAAAATTTAGGCAACGAACAATAAATCAAGCATTCAACAAAGTAAAACGACTAATAAAGTTGCAAAGCAGTCAGTAAAACACATTTGCAAGTAATTTATGCACGCAAGTAAATAATTTATAACTTTAATTTTTACTATCATTAATGTTATTGTCAAATAGAGACTAAAACTTAGTTATATGTCATGTTCATTTAAGTGTTGTAGTTCATGCAACTTATAGTTAATATTTCTATACTATGGTGGATGTTATTGGAGAGGTTGGACCAAGATTAAAAGTTCTATTCATAAAATTGGACTTGGTAAAGAAATTGATGAATTGAAATCCTAGGTGAACAAGTCTTGCTTAGTCAAACATGAGAAAGTTGTACCATTAAGCACAATGGAAAGACAAGAACCGTAAAGAGTGCAATAGATTTCCTTATGTATTGTTATGATAGAACAACTTTTTTTGAAATCTATTAAAACATCTGGTCAAATCAAGGTTTCAAATTACTTGTTTTCCTTGATGAATAATGTGATCCAAAAAATTAGAGATAACAATGTTGTTTAAATTTGTGATAGATAATGAACCTTCCTATAATGCAGCAAGCAGAAAGGTGATGAAAAAGAGAAAACAAATGTTTTGAATGTCATATATAGTATATTCCATTGACCTCATGTTAGAGGATATTGGAAAGAAAACTTCTATCGATACACTTGTTATTGATACTTAGATGATCACATCATCCATATACAATCACTCTTGTTTGTTTTACATTATAAGGATATAGACCATGATTTGATTAGACATGGTCTCACTCGGTTTGTCCAAACTTTATTACTTTGAAGAGTTTTAAGCAGACGTAGACACACATTGGGTTGTTTAATTCATGCAACTGAACATACATACATTATGTGTGAGTAGCCAAACAAATTAGGTAAGTTTGACATATTTAGACAGATAAAGAATCTAATTACATATAACCATTTTTTGGAGTATTCAATATTATTTTAGCACCATAGAATCTCTTATACAATTATTAAGATTGGTGAATTCTAATGACAAGAGAATCGCATAAGATGCTTGCACAATATACTCAAAAAGGTAAAGAAAAAAAAAAGGACAGGCATTTAAAGGGGTATAGAAATGGTGAAAAATAATTGACGGAAAATAGAACAAAACACTATGCCAAGGAATTCAAATAGCATGTAATTATTGTATTTGCACATTTATGTTCATTTATCAATTTAGGCAATAATTAACTATATTGTGATTTCTCCGAAGTATTTTTTAAATTCCAAAATCTAATATGGAGAGAGGTGTGCAATGATGCTAAAGTTATGGACACACTGTCAGTGACATTGCATCTTGCAAGAAATCAGTAAAATAGGATAGACGCCAAGTTAGAAATGTATCTAAATTTATATTTCCTCATTTATTCCTCACATTATGAGATTTTATTCTAATTTTTTATTGAATTTTTTATTTGAATTATTCATTTGACAAAGTTCATCTCAATAAGATTAAGATTACTTTTCATGATTTAAAATATCAAAACATTGGAATACTTGAGTTGTTGACGTGATCTATTCTTTTTTAGTGAAGTTGAGTAGTGAATTTAAGTAAATACTATGAATGGATATAATTCATTAGCTTTTGTTTGGATTTTAAGTTAAAGCACAAGTTCTTCACAATGTAAGAGAAATTGGAGAATATTCAGTATAATCCACACGAAGAATAAAAATAGGTTGTTAACTAGCAAATTATAAAAGTTGGTGTCAATCATTACAACATGTGGTTAATGATTAAAAATATAAAAAATGTCAAAAATTGTCCGAATAAATATTTCAAGATTTATTGATAGATCTTATCAAGTTGGGACATAAAAAAAGCAAAAGCTAAGACAGATACATCTGATATTGACTTGAAATATTTATTCCAAAAGAAACACTTAACAACAACTTATGTGGAAGATAGAGTTAGGACACTACATCCAAAGTTTGACCCAAATGATTGTGCTTAGGCCAAAAGAGAACTTAATGGTGTACAAACTAGAGATCCAGAACATCAAAAAGATACACAGTTGTGAAACCTCATTTTTTTAACATCATCATAAAGCATGTAAAATATATAAAATAAAACTATATGTGTGGTATTTTAAATTTCATTTATTTTCATTTATTTGAGAAAAAAACTTTTGATATCTTTGGCTAACATATAATACTATGAAGACATATGCTATCTCATTAGAGTATTAGCAAAAACTACATCTTACGTAACAATATAAATATATCAAGATTTAGAGTTCATTAAAATGACTTTGGACCTCTCTCCATTGGAATGTGTAAATTTTTTATGTTAATTACGTTGAGATACTTGAATACCATTGATTAACCGTCATAAGCAACTAATGAAAAAAAGAAACATAAATCCACAAAACATACATGTATGTTAGAGCTATAACACCATAAACTGGTTGAAATACAAACTTAATATCTTAAGTTTAATTTGAGTTTCATTATGATTTAATAAAGATGTACTTTAAAATTTCAACATCTAAAAACTGTCTTCGAAAATTCTGATTGGGACAAAATTTTAAGAATTTTAACTCTATTTTAATTTTGCCACGTTTGTCCAAATCTGTAAATAGTGATGTTGAAGGGGTCTTTTGTAATAAAATTTTCTCCCCTAATTGAGGAGGAAACAATGCAAATCCAAGACAATCGAATGAGAATTTTTGGCCGCTTAGGCATTAGTTCATTTGTGAGGGGCACGGCCCCATGTCCATTTCTCTCTCCCTCGCATGTCTAGCATTTCTTCTCATTTAGACCCCTGATACGAAGGCCGACGTTCTCCCTCTTCTTCCTCCACCTCTGGCATCTGAGGCCAGTCATATTCTTCCCCTCTACCTCCTAGAGAAACTGGGCTCCTCCAACATCTAGCATCACAAGGTTGGTTTATTCTCCTCCAATCTTAGTAGTGAGGCCGGCTTTTCTCTCTTCCAAACCCACGGTACAAGGACCGGTTTCTTCATCTTCCAACCCCCAACAATAGGTTAGTCTCCCTTATCCCCTTCTTCTCCTCATAGTTGTCAAGGCGACAAGGCGCCCAAGGCGTTGCAGGGTACCGATTCCGCTTAGGTGACAAGGCGGCCGCTTAGGCGTCGCCTAGGCGGTCAAGGCGGTATTCAAGGAAGGATGGGTAGGAGGTTGTGAGACATAAAAATATGCATAAATATAATCATATATTTTATGTTATAATTGAATATTGAGTGTTTTAACTATGTATATAAGTAAATATGATGTGTATGTGAAAGAGAAAGGAGTTAAATAAATTTTTATAAAATTTAAGTATATAACACATTTATGATTATAAAATTTATATATATGTGCGATAGTATGTGATAGTGAAATATTGTTATAATATTATTAAATGGGGGCGCAGAGTAGTCGCGGATCGCGGGGGTCGTCTAGGCTCGCGGTGGTCGCGGATCGCGCGGTCAGGTCGCGGGGGTCAAGGGGGCAGCGCCCCTTGTGGGGGGTTGTCAGGGGGGCGAAGCCCCCCGAACCCAAAAAAGTATATAATAATATAAGCGATCTTATATATGTAATTATGAAAGTGTGGGTATTTATTTTTAGATAAGAAGTTAATTATGTAAATGTGGATATTTAAATAGGTGTGAGTATTTAAATAGGTGTCCCTTGTGAGGAGTATCAAGAGGGTAAAACTCCTGAAAAATCTTTTTTTAATCATGTAAAAATACCCTAGGCGCCTTGTCTGGGCGCCTTGGGCGCCTAGGCGGGCGCCTAGGCGGGCGCCTTTTTGGCCCCAAGCAAGGCGCCCTGGCAAGGCGCTGCTGGAAAAGCGCCTTGCCGCCTAGGCGGCGCGGGCACCTTGACAACTATGCTTCTCCTTCCTCCTCTACTCCTATCTTCCTTTCATAGGTGCAGAACATCTTCTTCTAACAGCAACATCTTCAAATGGTTTGGTCGGTGCGACGATCGACTAACCTTCTACACCATCCAACTTCCCCTTTCTCAATCAACAATAGTTCTCATCATCATTGTCAATGACAGCCATCATCTTTGACAAACCCTCCCCTATGACAAAATAGGTACATGGTAGATCGACGGTGTGGTGGCATCAAGAACTTCTTCTGCACCTACCGGTCATCCTTCGCGAATCTGATCTACATAGTGGCATCTTCCTATAAATCTAGCTCTGTGCAGCATCCCTTGTTCAGATCATTGTCTTCCTCAACTCCGATGATCCTTGGAGTTTCAACAGTAGAAAACCACTTGTCAAATCCATAGTAATGTTTGCCCTCATTGGATCGGACATACCGTTCACCGCACATCAACATCACCGTCTCTATATGTTCCCGACCTCTTCCTTCTTCAAATATACGCACAATGGAGCTACGATCAAAAGCCAACAAAATGGCTCCAACCTCCAGCCAACCTCATCTCTGCATCCTACTCCTTGCATGCTTTGTTGAAGACAACAAAGGCGAAAAGGCGCGAAGTCCAGAATCTTCCACCAGGTCATAACCTTAGTGTGCAGGATCGTAGAGAGATGTTGCCATGCTACTATCAGGATCCCATGGCAAAGCAACAATCACATCCTCCACAAGGCTGGTTCCCGGTTCAGCCTCGACCTATCGTGGCTCACATGGTCGAGCACACATGCAAGCTCACAAGGTCACGCACTACTCACATGTGCACAAGCTTTCTTCGAACACTTAGGCATGCCCGGGAGATGCCACAGCATCCCTGTCAAGTGGCTTCACTTCAACACACATGGAGTTGCCTTCAAGGGACATCGTGCGCCAGCTGATCTCCACGTTGCAGGTTCTCTCCCCAGCTGCCATGAACCCCCATCCCACGAGATCCACCTGGAAATGGACATAACCCTACCATGAGAAAGCAACTTTGCGCACCTTTGGGCTCTCCTAGGCTGGGCTATCGATTAGTTGGTAGATTGGCTAGCCAATTAGTCAACAATAAATCAAATTTCATTCATTTTTATTTTGACTTTTTAGACTCAGTTTAATCACTTCATCCCGTATTTGTTTGGTATTAGATCCTATTTCGGCTCGCTTTTATGAGTTGAGTCCTAGATTGTTCTGATTTATAAAAAAATAAAACGCGAGTTTAAACAAAACTCGAGGACACGTTTTGTCCTAGTAGAAGAAAATGATGGAGACACAATTTTGAGAATTCTAATTTTGTTTTGATTTTTTTACCGTTTGTCCAAATCCATAAATAGTTGATGTTGAAGACGTCTTTTTGTAATAAAATTACCTCTTCTATATGAGGAGGAAATGATGCAAATCCAACACAGTCAAATGAGAATTTTTGGACGCTTAGGCGTTGATTTGTTAGTGAGAGGGGCACGGCCACATGTCCCATTTCTTTCTCCACAGTGTGCCCAACATTTCTTTCCCTCCAGACCCCTAGCACAAAAGCTGGCATTCTCCTTTTTCCTCCTTTATCTCCAGCATCTAAGGCCAATCATCTTCTTCCCTTCTACCTTCTAAGGACACTAGGCTCCCCCAACCTCCAGCATCGCAAGGACGAATTCTCCTCCAACCTCGACAATGAGGCTAGTTTTTCTCTCTTACAAACCCCTAGCACAAAGACCAATTTCTTCATTTCCAATCCCCAAAAGTAAGTTGGTTTTCTTTATTCCCTTCTTCTCCTCCCTCCTCTATTCCTATCTTCTATTCAAAGGTGTGAAACATCTTCTAACAGCAATGTCTTCAAATGATTTCATCAGTGAGACTGAGCTTCTACACCATCCAACTTTCCCTTTCTCAATCGACGATAGTTCTCATCATTATCATCAACGGCAGTTGTCGTCTTTAACAAACCCTTCGCTAAAGCAAAACAAGTCCACATTAGATCGACAATTTGGTGGCATTGAGAACTTCCGCATTATCCGGTGATCCATCATGAATCTTGATTTGCACAGTGGCATCTTCCTACGGATCAAGCTCTATGTGGCATCCCTTATTTAGATCATCATCTTCCTCACCTTCAGGGATCCTCGAAGTTTCATCGGTAGAAAACCATTTCATTAAATCCAGAGTAGTGTTTAACCCTCACTGGATCTGACACCCCCTTCACCGTACGTGGACATCACCGTCTCCATATGTTCTTGACCTCTTCCTTCTTCAGATTTGCCCATGGCGGAGTTACAATCAAAAACTCTTTGGTAAACCCCCTCTTTGCCTCCTACTCCTCGCATGCAGCGTTGAAGACGGCAAAGGCAAAAAGGAGTTAAGTCCAGAATCTTCAACTAGGTCGTTGCCCTAATGTGTAAGATAGCAAAGAGATGTTGCCACACTACGATCAGGATCCCACGATGAAGTGACGGCCACGTCCTCCCTAGGGTTGGCTCCCAATTCAAGCTCAACCCATCGTGGCTCATGTGGTCAAGCACACGCACATGCTTTCGAGGCCACATGGTACTCTCGCATGCATAGGCTTCCTTCGATCGCTCAGGCATGCCCGAGAGATGCAATGGCACCCTTATCAAGTAGCTTCACTTTCATGCACATGGAGTTGCCCTCGAAGGACGTTGCACGCTAGCCGATCTCCACAAACCCTATAAGTTCTCTTGCCAGCCACCACAAATCCCGCCCCATAGGATCCACCTAGAAATGACCATGACCCTACTACGAAAAAGCAGCTTTGCACACCTTGGGCTCTCCTGGGCTGTGCTATTGGTCAACTGGCAAATTGACAAGCCAAATTAGCCAACAATAAATCTAAATTCATTCAATTTTACTTCTTTTTCAGCATTTTAGATACAGTTTAATCACTTCGTCCCTCGTACAATTCTTAAGCATAATTTACATAAATTTAACTCTTTTCATTAAAGTTGATTTGGATCCAAACTTAAAATGATATGACTAGGATCAAATTCATTCATAATCATGTGCTTTGATTATATGGTCTTTATTCAGTTTATTATTTTTTATTTAATCCATGCCTTGGCTCTTTGGAAGTAGTCTAGATCAGATTTTTACTTATCCCATTTTTATCGAAGTCTTGGTATTTATGCTTAGGACCTAGTTGATTGGGGCTTATTTGCCACTAAAGTTTGATTCGGTCAAACCTTCTACCATTTAGATGGTTTGAAAATCTTTATGTTTTAAGATTTGAATGCTAATTTTTCAAATGGCTGTCCATTGAATGTTTAGCATGGGATACCCACTTAACACTTAACTCCATTGTCCGAACGACTCTCGCCATCCTCCAACACCATCATTTGTATGACTCTCTCTCTACAAATAGAAGCTTCTAAGTTCAATGTCTCATTAGCTGTTCATATGCAGATATCATCGCCACGCCCTTGGTCATATATGTTGGAGCTTAGCTTAGGGGTCCGGTTAGTATGGGTCCACAACCTATTTGTATAGCGGACAAAGATTTGACCAAATAGAAAGTTAAAATTGAAAAATAAACATACATTAATATTGATAATGATGATGAAGTGGAGTTGCTTGAAAAGTCTACAAGAAAAAGAAGTCAACTGATATCGGTAGAAAATTTGAATTACTTATAGATCAATTGTTAGAAGATAGAAAAGAAATACAAGTACATACAACTCAACACTCGTCATCCACCTCTATTGTCACTCCTATATAAAGTGATTTTTGCAAATTGTTAGATGAATTATTGTTGTCACCATCTGATAAGATACATATACATGAAATGATGAAATAGTTCTGTTCTTAAATAAAAGAACGAGGGAGCAATGGGTCAAGTGGTGTGAGATCGTAACTAAGACTATTCAGTATCTAGGTTGACCCAACTACCTAAACCAAACCAGACATTTCGGTCCGATTTGGATCCGGTCAAAGAGGGTCCCTATATGGTCTCAGACCCAAACCTAACCAAGGTGAAGAAAATAGTTTGAATTGATTTTTAATGCAATGCAACCCACACCACCTCGTTTAACCCAATTAGAAGATGTCATTGTCACTTTAGCATCCTTGCTCCCCCTAAATGCTCTCAATAGCTCTAGAAGACTCTAGAAGAATCCTCAAGGGCCTCGACTTCATAGGCTCCACTTTAAAGACCGAGGCGGAGTAGGCACAACAACAATGGCAAATCCCAGTTCCACGGCATGGCCCGGGCCAATGTCTGGTAACTCTACACTCCCTCCACAACAAGGCCCCATTGGTGACTTTGACTAGCTAGCTGCCAAGCCCTACTCCACTCCATGCTCTCCCTCTATGAAGATTGACAACGAGCTAAGCTCGGGCCAGAGATTGGAGATAGTGGCAAGCTCAACCTATAACCTCCACATCCTTGACACTATGCCACTCCACAATGAGGGCCTGCTAGTGACTAATGTGCCCTACCTCCATGCTCTCCCTCCATGGTGAGGCCTGAGCTACCAAGCTTGCTTTGATGCTCACCCTCCACACTCACCCTCAACCCCTCGCCAAGTTGCCTCCTCTCCTTAAGCCCTATCCAATAAAACTTGTCATATGCATAGTTGTTAAGGCACCGCCTAGGCGGCAAGGCGCTTTCCAACAGCGCCTTGCCAGGGCGCTTTGTTTGGGGCCAAAAAGGCTCACAAGGCACCCGCCTAGGTGCTCAGGCAAGACGCCTTGGGTAGTTTTACATGATTAAAAAAATAATTTTAAGGAGTTTTGCCCCCTTGAAACCCCTCATAAGGGACACTTATTTAATGATAGTTTGAACATATTAATATATTTCACTATCACTTATACTATCATACATATTTAAGATTTATGATTATAAACATATATTACATACTTAATTAAGTTCTTTTTCAACTCTTTCTTCTCTCTACCTGTCTCACTTAATTTATCAAGATTAACTCCTTATCCAAAAATAAATATCCACACTTTCATAATTACATATATAACATCACTTATATTATTACGTACTTCTTTTATTTTGGAGGGTTTCGACCCCTGACAACCCCCTACAAGGGGCACTGCCCCCTTGACCCCTGCGACCTGACCGCGCAGGTCGATCTGCGACTACTCTGCGCTCCCCCCATTTAATAATATTATAACAATATTTCACCCTCACTTATACTATCGCACATATAAATTTTATAATCATAAATGTGTTATATACTTAAATTTTATAAAAATCTATTTAACTCTCTTCTTTTTCACACACACATCATATTTACTTATATACATAGATAAAACACTCATATTCAATTATAACATAAAAATATAATTATATTTATGCTTATTTTTATGTAAAACGACCTCCCAACCCAGCCTTCCTGGAATACCTCCTTGATCACCTAGGCGACGCCTAAACGGCTGCCTTGTCGCCTAAGTGGAATCGATACCCTTCAACGCCTTGGGCGCCTTGTCGCCTTGACAATTATGGTCATATGTATTGATTTTATTTTAACAAATTTGTAAAGTTAAGGTTCTTATTTTCTTTTTCTAATGAACATATTTTGAACTTTAGTCGTAGCGCGATGCATGGAGTTCGAAAGAAAAAAATAGTGTGATTGATATATGATAGATAAACATGAGTGTTTGTTGTCTTTCAAGGTGCTTGTTATATTTTGTGGAGATTATTGTATGAACATGTGTCCTAAGTTTATGGTTTAGGGGGTTTTACTTTTTCACTATGAATATTATGTAAGCCTTTAGTTCTTAATAGATATCAAGATGTGAATGATTTAATAGGTCTTTATTGACCCTCAGTAAATGTATCTTCCATGTTCAATGTGTTAATGACTTCACTTTTAATGACTCATACTACTCATAAGCCAAGCATACATCCATGAAGAACAAAGCTTGTTTAGTACAGAAGGATGCGATAATCTAAAAGTAAGTGGTCTTCCTCTAAACTTCTTAACAGAAACATTTTTATGATATTATCATAAAAATTCTTTAAAGGTTTTCTTAAGAGGAAGCTTTTGTCTCAATCAAAACACACTATGTAGAAGGTAAAAAGTTCACTTCCATATAAATTTTTATGTTGCCCTTCTTATTGGTATATTTTCCCTATATGAGATTAATATTGAACTCAACAATAAAAAAAAAGTTTAGTTCAAGACATGATAGACACTACTTGAAAGTTCGTTAGATATAGGAGACCCAATAAGTAGATCCAATATTAAGTCCAAACCAAAGACCAAACAATATCGAAACAAACTATGAACAGCCCTATTCACAACTAATACTTTAGCAAGGATTCAGTGGTTGAAACCTAATGTTACAAATCAAAAATTTTAGTTAGTCATGTTGTTTTTTCTCCAATTATGTTACTGTTTATAGTATGTCGAACCATGTTATTGAATTTGTTGCCACTATTGATGATAAAAAAGTTAATGCAGAAGAGCTTTATTTTGTTGACTTGTCAAATATATTTGTTATTTTCATTTCTATTATGATTCAGTTTATAAATATTATTAATTATTAACCAAGTACAATAATGATCACAATTCAAAGTGAAAGATTGTTAAAGATCTTTTATATTTTATACTGCTGGTGCAAGTTATGAAAAACTCGTTGTAGGAGAACAAAAGGCTTAAGTTTATCTTGCTTAGGCGCAACACATATTCAAGCTATTAACTAGAAATGACACAATATCAAGAGCCTTTGAAAATGCCTAGAGCCACCTTTATGAATCTATATTAACTCTTTTAACATATAGGTTGGCTCAAAGATAGTCGATTTATATCAGTTGAAAAAAAATTAACCATGTTTTTAATAATAGTTAGTCATGAGTTATGCTTAAGATTTATAAAAAAAGATTTCAACACTCCAACACAAGCAGTGCAATACTTGTTTTATCCTTATTTCTCTCCCTTCTAATATACCATAATTTAAAACTTAAATTTCCTATTATATTTCTTGCTTATCCATTTAGTTTCTTGAATGAAAAAAATATTATTTTTTCTTCACTCTTACCATTAATAAGTTACATAAATTTTGATCTAATATTCAACATACTTATTCTCATCCTCCTTTAAATCCGTTATTTCATAGATTTATTTCTATAATAATGTCTAATTGTCTAAATTGTCCTAAGTCTTAGGTCTTGTTCCTCTCTATAAAGTAACTACATTAGTCATGCCCATTCCTATTATGGGAACCTTGCTTATTTAAAATCACATTTAAACAATAATGTGGCACATTTTACTTACAGAACACCTTCACCCTCCCAATTAAGCGCATCATAAAGCATGTCCTAATATCTGTATCTTTTGATTCAAAACATTGGATATGAGTATATGACTATTTTTAAGTTGGTTGTCACATATTGTAACTCTCCTCCTTAATCCGGACTAAAGACTAGCAAAGCACAACTAAACGTGTACTCATATGGAGTTCAAATGCTCATAACAACAAATGCAAATAGAAAAACTTGAAAAGAATAAATTAAGTCTTCTACACTTGATAAAGAAAGATTTCAGGTATCATTATCATAAAAAGAATGTATTGCATAAATTAAAAAACTTCTGACATAAATGTAAAATAAGTATCAAGCACAGCTGTCACAGCTAGTTCAGATCGGTACCTTGGATCTTTCTTTTTGTGAATACGGTGAATACCATTTTGTCAATCTCACTTTACCTTGACGACTAATAAGAAGCACAAAATGAATCTGCAAATGCATGAACAAACAAAATCTTAAACCAAAGTAAAATTGGATATAAACTTGTAAGGTTGTATTAGGAGCTGAAAGAACAAAAACACCATATTGTAAAGATACATGAGTAAAAAGTACATATACCCAAAACTCAATTTTACATGTTTAGTAAGTCACCATTAACCTTAACCATGGAACGCGATCTCTCGAGAATCTCTTTCTTTCCATACATCCGAAAAACGAAATCGCCACAATAAGAATATCTTTATAGTACCTCTGATTCTTTGATTTTCTCCACCTATTACTACCCCTAATTTGTTAGATGGCATTGTTAACTTTACTTCATATATTACCAAATTTATTATGAAATCCATCTAAATAGTCATTTAGACATTATTATTTAATAAAATTTTATAACTTAATATTTTATGACTATATATAAACAATTGACCCAAGATGTCATTAATCTCTTATCCATGTTATTCAAGATAAAGCTTAGGTCTAACATAACATTCCTTGTATGTCTCGTGTGAACTATTAACAATAGTTCACTCTCTTTCTGTCTATATTTTCTTTTAATTCTCTCACATCTTATTTTGATGTTTAATATGAATTATCTTGTCTTTTTTGAAGAGATCATATAATATTTTACACTTAAACATACATATTGATTGGTTCGAGATCCAATCTCTCAAGATTTTTCGAGATTTTTTCTCTTCAATCTCCATGAGATAAAATCAAGATGCAAGATAGTAATCCTTGCATAAGGTATACTCCTGCATAAATGAAATTCGAGATCTGATCTTATAAGATTTTTTCGAGAATCTCACGAGATCTACTCTTTTTCATCTTTCTGAGACGAAACCAAGATCCGAGACAACAATCTTTAACCTTAACATATGATTATATATCAACTCCAAAGCTGGAGAAGAATTATCTTCTTATATCTAGGGTAAAAAAATGTCATCCCTCTCAAAGTTAATACTTGTTCTTGTTAGTATGACAGAAGAACCTCTTATGTAAATCATTTTTAATTTGTGCCTATGCCGTCAACTTTAATGAAATTAGTAGTTCAGTTGCTCATTTCTTAAGAAAACTTTTTTGAAGGTGGTCAAAGTCATAATTTATTAATTTCAAAATAGACTAACAAAGATGCAAAAGAGTACATAGAAGAAGATAAGGAGGAAAAGATCTAAGTTGCTAGCAAGATGATAAACTTAGTAGAACTATTACAAAGTAAGATTTCTCCAACTAAGAAATCCCTCCCAAAAAGGTTTCATATCGAGATAACCTCCGGAATGAGCAAAAATTCAACATTTTACAAATGAAGACATCAAATGGAGGATTGAGAGTAGATGGGGTTGTGGCACGCTAGAGAGGGCCCACGTGGGCATGAAGCCCCTTGATTGGGGTGGAGGTAGTGGCACTACAATGGTACTTTTGTTTGTGTGAAGGAGCCACCGCGTAAAGGTGTTGATGGGGATGTAAAAGAGCCACAACCCCGGATTCAGAGAGATTATGGAAGCATCTCACCTCACCCTCGCATGTAAAGGAGCCAACTAGCAAAAGCTTTTGGACGTGGGCACACATAAGAAGCCCTTGCGTTCATAAAGTTGTCTACACAAGGGTTGTGACTTCATGTCACACACGAGGGAGCAGGAGAAGATCAAAAGAAGAAGATCTACAAGGAGCCCAAAGCAGCATTGTGCGGATCTGGAGTGGAGAAGGTGGAATCGGAGAAGGACAATAATGGAACTCCTTCTAGGGATCGTTAGACGGTGCAAGAGCCGTTGTGTTGTCTTCTACAAAGGAACCGCATCCGTCGAATCTGGCATCGAGCTAGGAATCTAGTGTTTGACAAAAGATGAATTCAAAGCCAAAGAAGATGACATCAGTTGAAGTCGCGAAACTCCCGACGATGCCACGCAGATACGAAGTAGTATTGATCGACACTGCCTTCTCCAAAGAAGCTGCAAAGAACGACATAGATGTCGCGAGTTGCTACCGAACGCTAAAGGGAAACGTTGTGCAAAGGAGACTGTTAGATATGGGGATCGTTGGGTCTACTTGGCAGAGCTCCCTTGATCGGTTGGTTTCAAGAGGGAAAAAATTAATGGAGCCATCAAGAATGCTAAGAGCACAGTAGAACTAAGCTTTGATGCCATCCAGATCGAAGGAGCCAAAGAAGACAATAACAAATCTTATTAAGATGAAGCCAAACTGCCATTGTTGAGGACTTGCAAAGAAGGATGAGAGGAGGGAGGAGGGGAAGGCAAACTCTATCGAGGTTGGAGGAGGGAGTCGGGATCATCCCAGAGGAAAGGATGAAGAAAAGAAAGCGGCCCTCCTAGCTGGGGTTGAAGAAGAATGGGAGGGGGGCTGAAAACAGGGCCAAGCCCCTTGTAGACAAACTAGCGCAAGCGCATCCAAAGATTCCAATGTATTCTTATTTTTCATCGTCGTGAGATAGGGCAAGTCTTATTACAAAAATACCACTAAAAAACTATTTACAATAGTATTCTTCTAAGAACTAAACAGTAAAAAATAAACTCCCTAAATCGGTCCCCATTATTCTCCCCTATCGAAAGAAACCTCATCCTCGAGTTTTATAAACCCGCATTAATTTATATACAAGGCGTTCGGAATTTCTCAAGACTCAACACATAAGAATAAGTTGATTTGAGCTCTGATACCATTTGACACGACACAGAAATGCTAAACCAAAATTAATATGCTGAAAGTAAGCTGAAATGCCTAAAATCCTATTTATTCATCATGATCGTCCCTTGATTAACTCGGCAAGTTATGTGGTGCCATACTATCAGTTCTAGGTGAGAGCGCAGACATCTGATCGGCATCCTCGTACGCATGCATGAAGAGAACAAATGGGGTCATGGAGTGTTAGAGAGGGTCCACGTGAGTGCATGAAGAGAACAAATAGGGTCATGGAGTGTTAGAGAGGGTCCACGTGAGTGTGAAGCAGAATCTCTAGGGGGGGACAATGTCACACAGCAGGTGGCCACAGGCAGTGGAAGGTCGTGGAGGCTTGAAGTAGTACTTGTGCATATGAGGTGAAGCCCCTTGACCAAGGGGAGTTGTGGCACCGCGATGGCACTTCCGTTCGTGCGAAGAACCCTGGCGCACGAAGGTACTGACGAGGATGTGGAAGAGTCACAGCCACAAGATTCAGAAGAATTATGGAAGCATCTTGCCCTGCCCTCGCGCATAAAGGAGCTAACATGGCAAAAGCTTCTAGGATGGATGCACGTGAGGAGGCCTTTCACGCATAAAGCCATTTGAGCAAGGGTTGCAAGCTTACAGTTTCGCCTTGCATACGAGTAAGGATGAGACGATCAGAAGTAAAAGATCTGCAAGGGTCGTTGTGCAGTATTCTCCAAAAGAACAACGTATGTTGAATTTGCCGACATTGAGCTATGAATCCAACGTGTTGACAAAAGAATATTTTGAAACCAAAGAAGATGACGCTAGAGGAAGTTGTGAAACTCCCAAGTCCCAACGATGTTGCACAAAAACGTAGTAGTGTCGATCAACACCGCCTTCTCCGGAGGAGCCGCGGAGAATGACAAAAATGTTGCAAGTTATTGCAGAACGTTGAAGGGGAATGCCATGTAAAGGAGGTTGTCAGATCTAGAGATCATCGAGTCTACCTGGCAAGGCTCCCTTGGTCAGCTAGTTTCGAGAGGGAAAGAAACAACAAAACCATTGAGGATGTTAAGAGCACAGTTGAACTAAGCTTTGATGCCGTCCAGATCAGAAGGAGCCGAAGAAGACGACAACAAATTCAATTAAGACAAAGTTGAGCTGCCCTTGTCGAGGACCTGCGAAGAAGAATGAGAGAAGAAAGGAGGAGAAGGAGACCTTTGTCTAGGTTGGACGAGGGAGTTAGGATCTTTTCGGAGGTAAGGGAAGAAAAAAAATGGCTCTTCTAGTGGGGTTGGAAGAAGAACGGAAGGGGGGGCAGATGACAATGGGACCTAGCCCTTTGCAAAAAAACTAGCGCAAGTATTTTTAAAAATTATAATGTATTTTTTTCATCATCGTGAGAAAAGTCTTATTTATAGAGCAAGTCCTATTACAAAAAGACCAACAATCTGAACCATGTTTTCTTATCTGTGTTGAGGTTATTTTAGTTCTTTGAAATTTTGACATCACCCCCACCGAACTTCCAATATTTCGGTGTTAATTATATCTAACAACCAATTGAATATTCTTGACTAGCTGTCATAGTAATTCATACACAAAAGCCATTAATCCACAAAACACATAGGATACATAACCCCATAGTTTAGACAGGATGCAAACTTTTTGTGTTTTGAATTTAGTTTGAGTTTCTTTGGGTTATTTTGGGGTGTTTGTTTTGCTTAATTTTTGTCTAGACTTGATGTCATAAGTTTATTTTAAGCTTAGGAAGTTGTTTGTTTTATTTTCATTTTGACTTGCTGTTTTTCAATTTGAGATGTTTAAGGAGATTTCAGTTTGATTTGAATTTTGTGTGTTTCAGACCTTGGGGGTTTAGATTCAATTTGTTTTGGGGATCTGGGTTCAAATCGTCTGGGAATTTGAGTTCAGATTGTTCTAGGATTTGGGGTGTTCAGTTTTTTAAGGTTTCAAACTTTGAATTTTCAGAATGGGAGTTTTCTTTTCTTGAGTTTCAAACTTGTTCTTTTTCCTTTTCAAAACTTTAAGGTTTGTTTCAATTTTGGATTCCAATTTTCAAAGTCTTTAGATTTGCAGTTCCATTCTTGAGGGATTTTTCATTCGAGACTTGGGGCTTCATTTCTTCCATTTGGGATTCTTTTGTTTTGATTTTAACATTGTGGACTTCAGTTTTGAGCTTTTTAAATTTTCAAGTTTCCAAGCATTTCATTTCAGATTTTTTTTGCCTTTCTGGATGTTCCAGCTTTCTGAATCATTTGTTTGTTTTAGAAGTTTGCTACAGTTTTGGGTTAGCAGGAATTTGATTTGCTGAGTTTTCCCTGAATTCTCAGATTTTTATTTTTAGCTTTTGGAATTCTCCTGATTTCCAGACTTACTGAATTCTCAAATTCTCAAGCTTTCTGAGTTTTCCAATTTCCAGGTTTTTGATTTACTGTGTTCTCCTAAATTCTCAGATTTTTGGCTTTTTAAGTTCTCATTTTTCAGATCTACTGATTTTCAGATATTTCAGATTTGCTAGCTTTGGGCAGTTTTCAGAGTTCCAGATTTCAAGCTTTTCAGAATTTTGAGATTTCTGACTTTTTAGGATTTCTGATTTGTCAAGATTTCTGAACCTTCAGAAATTTCAGATTTCTGACTTTAAAATATTTTATATTTTCAGGTTTTGTTTTTGATTTTCTAATTTCCTGAGACACCCTAGGATTCTCAGACTTTGCCATTATCGGATCTATGAAATTTTTAACATTCCACCTTTTACTGACTCAATAAATTTCCAGATTTCATAAGTACGCCTTATCTTTTCTTCTTTTTTACTGTTTATAGATTTTCTGTTTTATATGTTCTTTTTTTTGTTTGTTGTTCCCCTTTTTTGTTGAGTTAAAAAATGGGAACATTTTTGTTCTTTGGTTTGTTAATTTTTTATCTTTTGGCCAATTTTTAGCCGGTTTGGATATTTTCTGTTTTATTGCTTTTGTTTTATGCTTTATTTAGTTTTATTTTTTAATTTATTTAACCATTAATAAGTTTTTTGGCTTAGAACATTCATGTTAAGTACTTTATTGTATGAAAATCAAGTTTTAAGTCATTTTGAGTTTGAAATTTCTGGTTGACTTTTGATGAGAAATACTTTTATTTCAAAATTAATTAATTATTTTATTTTCTCACTCCTCCTCCTCTTGTTTGTGACACTCCATCAAAGCTATGGAGTTCTTTGGAAGCTCCTCTTAGTGTCTGAAAATGAAATTTCATTCATATAAAACTTTTACAACATGATATATATGTGGGAGACATGGAAATACATAATCCCCAGCCCATGGATTTAGGATAGGATCCCTTTGACCTTTGATCGGTGTTTAGGGATTCTTCCTATATGAATTGGCCACATTGGTTAAGTATGGACTTGTTAACATGGGAACCATGCATGGCCCTTCCTTAACTTGATGGGCTACCTCCCTTAATATATAAAGTTTTTGCTCCATGCATAGGGGGGCTAATGTGAGCATCATGAGGGCCTGTTTTGTCAGGATTCCCCTTAACATGCTCATTTTTTATCTCCTTCATAGAGAATGCAATGGCATGGATCTCTCCTTTTGGATTGACCCCATTTTCTTGTTATCCTTTTAAGGCATAGAGAAAGTCCAGGACCAACTCCCAAGTAACCTTTCTTTTGTTTCTATTTTTAAAGTATAGAGACAGTCCAGGACCAACTCCCAAGTAACCTTTCTTTTTTTCTATTTTTAAAGTATAGAGACAGTCCAGGACCAAGGAAGGTGGGGTCGGGAGTCGGGACCGGGTCGGTTTGGGGCCAAACCGACCCGGGTCGGCCGGGGTCGCGACCCGGGTCGGGACGGGGTCGGCCCGGGTCGCAAAAAATAATAATAAAAAATTCAAAATGGGGTCGGGGTCTTGGGGTCGCGACCGGGTCGGTCGGCCCCAAAACCGACCCGGTCGGGTCCGGGTCGCGACCCGGGTCGCGACCCGGCGAACCATGTCCAGGACCAACCGCCAATTAGCTTTGTTTGTTTTTATTTCCAAGATGTAGAGCCAACCTAAGACCAACCCCCAATTAGCCTTGGTGTGAATTTTTACTTAGTTTTTTTCAAAACGTAGAGCCAGTCCAGGACCAAATTAGTCTTAATGGTTTATTGCGTATTTTAAATTTAACACCCATAGTCTTTAGGAACTGTTTTGAACTTAATGGAGCCTGCAAAAGTCTGCCTCAGGCTTCCTTTTTCTGCCATTTAAGGTATCTTTGGCTTGTCATGCTTCCTTTCTCCCACTTCCGACTATTTTTTTGACTGTTTTCTGGTTTCTGGCTTAATGCCAAGGTTTTGGACTGGATTTCAAGTCCACTGGATTGGTTCCAGAAGTAAAATCCCGGTTCTGGATTGGTTTAGGATAGGGATTTAACGAATTTGAGGTTTTATGGATTGGATTTTGATGGATGCCTGGACTGCTATTCTGAAACTGTCAGGCTCTGTGTTTTTAAAGGCTGGCCATGAGCTATCTACGGCCTATGTGTGAGGTTCTCAAACCTGATGTGCGAGGGCTGAGATGTGGGATTTTCAGACATGGGATGATGGGATCTCAGGGCCTCGCACCTGGGTCCATGATGACATGTAGAAGGGCTGGACATCGGACTGTGCAGGGAATGTTTGAGATTTGGGTTTATGGGGGATTTTAGGTCTGATATGAGAGAAAGGTTCAATACCTGTTTAGGGCATATCAGAGCCTGCATAGGGGGTGGCTGGGACTTGGAATTTGTAAAGATTTTATGAACAAGTGCACATATGACAGAACTGGTACCTGTCCAGGGGTGGTACAAGAATTAAGAGACTTTACAGAACCAAATATTTGGTGCACACCTCGCATGGCGGTAGAGGCATAAACAGAGAAGATAGATTTGTGCTTACCACCAGCTTGATCAGTGCTTTAGAAAAATAACCTTGCCAACAGATCCTGCTCAAAGTTTGGTTTTGCCACCACAAACCGCGCAGCAGCAACAAATTGATGAACTCTTGTTTATAAACAATAGGACTCAAACTCAGCCTGTAGTTCATCATAGTCTTCAGCTCGGATAGTTATCCTCAAAGCTAAATGATAGGGTTACAACAATTCATCCTTCAGCAGACTATCACAAAGATAGATCTTCCAAGTAGTATTCAAAATTGAGTCCAGCGGTATGAAAGAATCTCAAGACCGAGGGATAGCTGAGACCGAACGAATGGAGCTCAAAGCAAGGGATCAGCCAAACTCAATATTGGCATGAACTGTGTTGTCGCCAGGATATTAGATCAGGGAAAAGAGTGATTAAGAAATCATCATAACAAGTGTTGTCAATACTCAATAGTGTCAAAAAGTTGACTAACAACGTTTAAATGATCAGATTGTGTTTACATGACCGATCAAAACTCCAAAAGTGAAAACACTTGTATCACAGACGTCCCAAATTCTTTCAACTCAAAGTTGACCAGCAAAAGAAACACCACATCATTTTCCACAATTTAATGGTCTCAGCAAGAGAGATTACCGCAGATCCAAATGACGACAAATCAAATGAAATATCTTTCAACTTCTATTCAATAGAATTGAAAAGCCACAGAGAAATCAAGATCAGCCGAGCAATGTATAGACATCATAGCCTTGAAAGCTAATCTATGGCTAGATCCATGTAGTCATGTCATAGAAAAAGAAAATAACCACAGATCATTCACAATCCAAACAAATAAGACCGAAAACAACACGAGAAGCTTTTGGAACTTGCAACACTTTATTGAAACTGAACTTCCTTCAGTAAGAATTTAAACCGAGGCAATCCAACCCTAAGCAAATCGATAGTATTCAGCAATCCATAAATCGGTGTGGCCAATCCCAGCCAAAAGTAAAAGTCCAAGTAAATCCAAGCCAAAAGCTACCGTCCGTATAGAGAAATCGAGGTAACTCAAAAGTAGCAACAAGCTTGCAATCAATCAGTGTTAGTTAACTCAAAGAGACATCTTAGAAATAAAGGACGACCATAGAAACTTCAGATCTGAAGAGAGGATGTAACTAGAACTACTCTATGGAAAAAGTTTTTGGATCTAAATACCAAAGGTAACAGAAGTGGAACTCCAATGTCACCAAACCAACATTCACCGAGGAACGTCAACTGGCATTGTAGTAATCCACCTTATCTTCCATATCTGCTTCGGCCGAGTGAAGAGCTAGATCGTCGAAATAATAACAAATCTGATAGACAAAGACGTCTGTCGACAGAACCATTACAAGTTGAGATCGATCTTTCGAGATGAGATGTCCGCAGCAGTGAAGTAACTAACAAGATGTCAGAACTCAGATCTGGAGGTGGTGCGAGGCTTGCACCATAGTATGCACCGGGAACAACCGAAGCCAAAGAAATGGATCTTGAAGAAGACGAAGAAGAATAAGAGATCCAATGTCATAGCCACTGAAGAGAAAGAGATAGAGGAGGGCAAGAGAAGCAGATCTCCTATTGCTAGGTGGAGAGAAATCGAACTAGAGAAGGGGGCAAGAAGGAGAACACGAACGGGGAGTCTACTAGGGTTTTCTCGCTAGAGGAGGGAATGGGAGAGAAGGAAGAGGCAACGTCTGCCGTAGTGAGGACAGAGGACTGGGAAGTGAAGGTTTAAGAGAAAACATTTGGAAGCAAAAGAAGAAAGGAATTCTCAAGGGCAAAAAGGGAAGAGGAGAAAGTGAGAGAAGAAAAAACAATCAAAGGGAACAAGGAGAAACCATCTTCATTTATTAATTTTCTTCATCCAGTATACATGGTATGGGATCCTATTTATAGAATCAAAATTACAGTAAATGCTCTAAAATGATTAGAAAATAAGAAAATACTGTAAATACCTATAAAATGCTAAGAAAACATAAAAGGTGTAGAAAACACTCTAAAAATGTTCAAAAATCATGAATGCTAACAAAGCCTATCTAAAAATCCAAAGATAGATGGATCCTCATCTCCAATACAAATGGATCCTAATCGATGACGCCGATGCCAGTAAACATGCTCGAACCGAACTCGAGCTCTAATGTTCTCACCAATTCTCCCCAGTTGAGAAGAATTCAACCCCGTCAAATAAGGGTCAATGCAACTTAAAATAGCACACTAATGAATATGGATTTATCCTCTACAGCTCCTCTCTAGTAATACATGAGTCCTCAACAATGGGGTAATCCCCTCCAGTATATGAAATACCTCTAAACAACCGCATCCCACATAGTCATAACCGTTCATCTATTATTTTATCGATCTACTTATGCCTATAATGAAAAAGTTGGATTGGACTCTCAAAGAGGTCATCTCTCGAAAAAGGGGTTATCATGTTGCACAAACTCACTAGGAATTGTTGTTGGCTCCTGATATGCAACTAAATCTGAAATGTTAAAAGTCAAGCTAATACCAAAATCAGGAGGTAGATCCAAAACATAAATATTTTTCCCAATTCTCTTAATTATCTTAAATGGTCTAGCACCCTGGGCCTATAATTTCCTAACGGTTCCAGTTGGAAAATGTTATGGTCTTAATCTGACCAAAATAAGATCATCATTTTGAAACTCCTTTTTCCTTCTATGTAAATCAACAAACATTTTGTATTGTGTATTAGTAGCCTCTATTTGTTGTTTAATATGACCATGCAAACTTCTAATATGCTCGGCTAGTGACTTTGTTGATGCTAACACTCTAAATACATGTGGAAATAGAGCCAAGTCCATAGGTCTCATAGGTTTATAACCTTTGACAATTTCAAATAAACTCTTTCTTATTGACCAATTGACGAAGTCATTATATGTAAACTCTACTAAGGGAATGATGGTGTCCCAAGACCTAGAATTCCCACTAACTAGCCAACTAAGGAGATTATCCAAACTCCTATTTACCATTTCTGTTTGACCATCAGTTTGTGGGTGATAAACAATTGAAATTTTCAATTTGGTCCAAAGTAAGTGAGAAAGGGTTTTTCAAAAATAACTAACAAATCTCACATCCCAATCAGAAAATGATTTTGGGTAGCCCATGTAAGCAAACAATGTCTCGAAAGAAGAGGTGAGCAACCATGGAGACATCGTAGATTTTGGCACAATGAGTGAAATAGACCATTTTTGAAAATCTATCCACAACCACTAAGATAGAATCATTACTCCTAGAAGTTTTAGGAAGACCTAAGATGAAGTCCATGTTAATGACCTACCATGGGACATCAGGAACTAGAAGAGGAGTATATAGACATATGTTATGCTTTGTCATCTTTGCTACAGTGCAAATACAACACTGAGATACTACTCAGGCCACATCTCTCTTAATGCTAAGCTAAAAGAATTGGTACTCCACTAACTCTATGGTCTTATCGCAACTAAATGGCTAATTAGACAACCTACATGGAGTTCCCAAATGAGAAAATCTCTAAGTGATGTTCTAGGGATGCATAGCCTAAATTCAAAGAATAAGTAACCATCTTGGAGGAGATGGTGAGGGTAGTATCAGGTAGGGCCAATCTGAAGGGCTGAAAAAATAGAAGAGAAATCAGGACAATTTGAGTATTCTTCCCTTATTTGTTCAAAACCAGTGACCTCAGTGTTAATAAAAGTAAGAATAGTCATAAAGCAACTCAATGCATCGGCCATTTTATTTCTACCCCAACTCTATGCTTTAAGACAAATATAAAGGCCTATGAATATTCAACCCATCAACTATGCCTTGGGTTAAGTCTCTTTTGGGCTTGGAGAAACTTAAGGGCCTCATGGTCTAAGTAAAGAACAAAATCTTTTGACAGGAGGTAATGCTAAACAACGACATAGAACTTTTTATCATAGGTAGAATATTTAAGCCTAATATTATAAGATGATCCTTTTGGAATAGTACTCCACCTATGCCAATACTTGAAGCATCACAAGCTCCTTCAAAAATCTTTGAAAAATCTGGTAGACGAAGGACTAAGGCCTAGGTCATGAGCTTCTTAAGAGTAGAAAAGGCAAGGTCAACTAATTTGGTCTAATGAAAATTGCCTTTCTTGAGTCAATCAGTTATTAGTGCAGCAATGGTGCTGAAACCCTATACAAACCACCTATAAAATGTGGTCAATCCATGGAAACTTAAAACATCATGGATTTTCTGGAAACAAGCCATTCAATTATTGCTTTGATCTTCTCAGGATCAACATAAACTCCATCTTTAGACGCTATGAATCCTAGAAAGGTAATAGTTGGTGTCAAAAAGATATTTTTTCAGGTAATTAAACAATTTATCTGATATAAGTGATAGACAAACCTCACAGAGATGATTAAGATGTTCATTTTTGGTATTACCATAGATAAGGATATCATTAAAGTACACCACTATAAAATGCCCTATGAACAACTTAAGTACTTGGTACATATGCCTCATAAAAGTAGTTGGTGCATTTGATAACTCAAATGGCATCACAAGCCATTTATAAAGCCCATCCTTAGTCTTGTTATTTTACATTCATCTCTAAGTCTAATTTGGACATGATGGTAACCACTCTTTGAATCAATTTAAAAAAAAAATGACAACCCCAGATAACATAACAAACCTGTCATCTAATCTAGGAATGGGAAACCAACTTTGATAGTAATTTTGTTGATAGTTCTACTGTCAACACACACCCTCCAAGTCCCATCCTTCTTAGGGGCAAGAAAAGTTGGTACAACAAAAGGACTAAGACTCTCACAAATGTATCCCCTTTCTAAAAGTTCTTCCACCTGGCACCTAAGTTCATCAGGCCCATTCGGTAGTGTGGAAGATTATGAAAGATTGATCCTGGTACCAAATCAATATTATGTTAGATATCCCTCATTGGAAGAGCTCAGAAGGTAACTCTTCTGAAAATACATCCTTAAATTCCTGCAAAATATTGATTATTTCAATATCTTTTTCTCTAGGTGGGATCTCAGGTTCTACTTCATTGGCAACCACAGCAAAATAGAAACATTCCTACTTTTAGTTTAAAATACATGCTATCCAGAGATGTGTAGGAATCTAGGACTGATTGGTTGTAAAGCAGTTGCTTGGGTGTGCATTGGAGAGGGAGAACAGTTTTGAGTCAAAATTGACTGATTGGCTATGAAGGTGTAGTTGCTGATTTTGGACCATCAACTACAGAAAGTTTGGTGGTAGTTTGAGCAGGAGATTTTGGCTTATTACCATCCCTAGAAGGAAGAGAAGGTTCAGCTGGTGTTAAGGTGATATGACAGCCATCACATAAGAATTAACAAGTACTAGACCAACTATAAAGAGTGGCGTCAACATCAAAATAGCCATGCCCTCTCAAGTACGATACTTCCCACATCCATGGTAATCACATCACACTAAATGTTCTCCAAATAAAAAGGGAAGTGTATGGGTACCAATCATCTAGTGTTTATAGGTATAAAGGTAGAATCTACCCACGACACAACATGAATTAGGGTGGTAAATTGGAGTAAGACCAAGTTTCAAGATAGTGTTAGTGGAGATTGCATTGATACAACTCCCACTATTAATGATCAATTTGCACACCTTACTTTTAGCTCTAAAGAAAGTGTGAAAACTTGAAGTTCGCCTCAATCATTACTAAGAACTGGTTGGGTTAAGGTGCATCTAACTACATCTAGCCTTTCTTCCTCAACCTATGAAGCACTACCCTCGTCATCATCTTGAAGTTCTTTTAACAATTCTGGATTAGCCACATAGACTACATCTTCTATGTTAGGGTCCCTTTGAGATTCATCAATGCATAGTGTACACTTTTCAGAACATTGAGATCTCATGTGGTCAGGCTTTCCACATCCTTAACATTGTATTCTACCATGGTTTTAACTTGACTGCCCTACCATAGGCTATTTTACTTGAACTAAGGGTTTAGTGAGAGGTGGAGATAGTGGTAAAAAAGCCTCACAAGAAGAAGTTTGTTGTGAATAAAATCCCTTTTGAGGTATAGAAGATTGATTGTTATGAAGAGGGGGGGCCTCAGGCATCACGATAAATAGTTGGAGCAAATCAATGTTTGGGTTGTTCATTCATTTCCTAAAATTGCTTAAACTGTATTGATACTTCATAAGCATGATCTAATGAGGTAACATTCTATCTACAAATCTCCCTTTGGTACTCAATTCTAAGATTACTTCAAAGGGTCCGTTTAGGAATTGTCTAGAAGCACTTTTTTTCACTTCTCCTTCTCTAAGAAGTGCTTCTTACTTTTTTGATACTGTTTGGTTACATAAATATTTCTACTTTTCCACACCGAAGATAGAAGTTGGAAGAAGAAATTTTCTCCTTCCAATAATTGAAAAGCACTCTCGTGCCACCATCTCCTCTTACCCAGGAACAAGCACGAGACTCCCCTCCCTCACGAGCACCAGCCCAACCCGTCATCCCGCGACCCTGCTCCTTGTGAAGCCTCCCCCCCCCACGATGACAAGGGCCGCTCCCTCCCTTGTGAGCACCCCTCTCCACTCGCGGAGCCTCCCCCATGGTGACAAGGGCCTCCCGGTCCCTCCCTCACAAGCACCACCCCCACAGCGACGAGGGCCTCCTACTCCCCCCCCTCGCGAGCACCCCCTCCCCACGGCAATGAGGGCCTCCCGCTCCCCCCCCCCCCGACGCGGGCCGCTCCCTCCCTCTCGAGCACCACCCTCATAGCGACAAGGGCCTCCCACTCCCCCCCTCGCAAGTACCCCCTCCCCACGACGATAAGGGCCTCCCGCTCCCCCCTCACGAGCACCCCCCCACTTGCCGTACTGCGATCCTGCTCCTCGTGGAACCTACCCTAAGGTGACAATGGTCTCCCCACTCCCTCGCAAACACCCCATATTGCCTAGCATCTCCAAGTAGGAGGCGTCACCATCCTCGGCCGCACAGCGCTCGGCCACCTCTGCAGCGGCGGCATCCAACGTGAGCACTATGGAAGCATCAAGACCATAATGTCAGCAAAATGGAAGGTATGAGGTCGATGGAAAGTGTCCGGCGAAGCGGAAGGCCACTACAGACCTAGGCACGTGCCGCCATCTCTGTAGGGGGGAGCTCAAGCTATACGCATAGTGGAGCAGGTTAGAGCTGCTGGTCATCCTATCCATGTCTGGCCGCCATAATTCAACAAACGCTCAATGGCGGAGGCAAGCTAAAAAGAGTAGGGTGCGATGTTCGTCTCCATCGGTCATCGCCACACTCCGCATTGAAAGTTTCAAAGCTCGTAACAGTTAGGCCAAGAGAAAAAACAGCAGTTTTCTCCAAAAGTGTTTCTCTTTTGCGTAAAAATAAAAATTAAACATCTTCTCCTTCGGCAAATGAGAAGCTCTTCAAAGAGAAGTGCCTTATAGAAGAAGGTCCTTCTGAAAGAAGTCCTCCTGCCAAATTGCCAAACGTAACCTAAACCTAGACAATGTTACAAATTCTTCCTCTTTAGAGCCCATATCTAAGTGATTGTCAAATTCCTCAGTGTAAATAAAAATAGACATATTATCTTGGCTAATTTTCTACAATTTTGTCCACTAACCTTTGGCGATAAAATAAAGGTTAGTACTTTTCTCTAAGTTTAACATTCATTTCATCCTAATTCTCAATAGACTCCTGAAGGCGTTGCCTAAGTAGGAAGTCTATTATGTTCCAATGCAACTTAGCTGACCTTAAAATTTTCATTTTAGCAAATCTAACTTTTCTTGCTCAGTTATCTCAAACCACTCAAAATAGTGGTCCATCCCAGCTTCCCAATCTAGGTAAAGTTTAAGATCCATTGATCCCTCAAACTTGGGGCATCAACCTGTACATTTCCAAAAGCCTAATCCTCATTTTATTAGTAATCTCTACCTTGACTATGTCCCAAATCATTTTCATCTTATTATGGGTGTGAGGTCTCCTATCCTCACACATGGGTGGATGATTAGAATGATTATGGTTTCCAGATTGGTAGTGATTCCTAGGTTCAACTTGAGCTCTAGGATTATTAGGCCGAACAGGAGTAGGGTCCGGCAATCACCCTTCAATGATAGTCACTCAGTCATTGAGATTGTGGATGGAATTTTTCATTATTGTGAATCGATCTCCCATGTCTCTAATCAATCCTTCAAGTGTACTAAACTTATCTACAAAATGATCTGTAAAAGTATAATGCAGTAGGATCAATAGTTGATCCAAACATATGTTTCAAAGGCTGATATAAAGAGCCATTATGTGTGGTCATACGCAAACTAGATGAAAATTCAACCTAGGCAGACTTCCTAACTCTATGCTGGCTCTGATACCAAAGATGATGGGAGACAAGATCAAATGACACTAAGAGTAAAGGTGGACTTGGTAAGACAAACCAAGAGTTGATTCCTAAGATAGATCAAGACCTTTTCAAAATTTTAATGTTCTTGCAAGAAATTTTAGATCTGACTTGATATCACTTTTAGTTAATTGAAGAATTTTAATAAACGAAGTTTTTAAAAATCCTTCACAGTTTGAAAATCAACTGTGACTATTAACAATACAAATTTTAATTATCTAAATTAGGTCGATTCTAATACCCTAGCCAAATAGACCAACGGCAAAGATGAAAACTAACTAGGACATAAACCGTACTAGGCATGTCATTCACGAAGAAATAATAGACAAGCAAGTTTAACATGCAAGTAGGGGAGTTAGGAAATACCTCCACACCAAGGTGTGGAAAAGACCACTCGGCTGGAAGATAAGTACAGAATCCTTATACAATTAAGGATTAAGAGACTATACATAACTAGATATTTGGCCCACACCTCGTAGGGTGGTAAAAATCTTGAACAGAGTAGATGGATTCATGCTCATCGCCAGGTTGACAAGTGCTTTAGAAAAATAATCTCGCCAATAGATCCTGCTCGAAGTCTGGTTTCACCACCACGAACCACATAGTAGTAGCAAATCGATGTACTCTTGTTTTTAAACAATAAGGCTCTGACTCGGCCTGTAGTTCATCATAATCTTCAACTCAGATAGTTATCGTCACAGTTGAATGATAGGGCTACAACAATTCATCATTCAACAAACTACCACAAAGATGGATCTTCCCCGAAGTATTCAAACTAAGTCCAGCAGTACGAAAGAATTTCTCTGAAGACTGAGGGATAGCTGAGACCGAACGAATGAAGCTCAAAACAAGGGATCAGATGAACTCAATATCGGCATCAACTGAGTTGTCGCCAAGATATTAGATCAGGGAAAAGAGTGATTAAGAAATCATCATAACTAGTGTTGTCAATAGTGTCAAAACGTTGACTAACAACTTTTAGATGATCAGATTGGGTTTAGCATGACCAATCAAACATTGTAAAGTGAAAACACTTGTATAACAAATGTCTCAAATTCTTTCAACTCAAAGTTAACCGGCTAAAAAAACACCAGAACATTTCCCTCAATTTAATGGTCTCAACTAGAGGGATTACTGCAGATCCAAATGAAGGCAATTTAGATAAACTATCTTTCAGCTTCCTTTCCATAGAGCTAAAGAGCCACAGAGTAATCAAGATCGGCTGAGCAATAGATAAATATCATAGCCTTGAAGGATAATATATGGCTAGATCCGTGTAGTCATGCCGTAAAGAAAGGAAATAACCATAAATCAATCATAATCCAAACAAAGAGAACCGAAAACAACACAAGAGAACCTTCTGGAACTTGTAACACTTAACTAAAACTAGATTTCCGTTGGTATGAATCAAAACCGAGGCAATCCAACCCCAAGCAAATCGATAGTATTCAACAATCTATAAACCAGAGTGTCCAATCCCAGCCAAAGTAGAAGATAAAGTAAATTCAAGACAAGACCTACCGAGGTATGGAGAAACCAAGGTAAATCAAAGCTACAACAAGCTTTCAAACAACAGTGTCAGCTAACTCAAATAAGGCATCTTGGAAATCAAGGGCAACCATAGAAACTTCAGATATGAAGAGAGGATGTAACTAGAACTGCTCTAAGAAGAGAAGTTTTTAGATCTAATACCAAAAGTATCAAAAGTAGAACTCCAACATCACCAAGCTAACATTCACCGAGAAACATCAACTGGCATCGTAGGCATCCACTTATCTTCCAGATCTGCTTTGGCTAAGTTAATAGCCAGATCGTCAGAACAATAGCAGATTTGATCAACGAAGACGTCTGTCGACAAAAGAACCTTCACAAGTCGAGATCGATCTTTAGAGATGAGATGTCCACAGCAGTGAAGTAACCGACCAGACATAAGAACTTAGATATGGAGGCGATGTGATGATTGCACCACAGTATGCACTGGAAACAACCGAAGCCGAGGAAGGGGATCTTGAAGAAGAAGAGATACAATGCCATAGTCATAGAAGAAAAAGAGGTAGAGGATAAGATCTCCTATTGCAAAGAGGAGAGAAATCAAACCAGAGAAGAGGACAAGAGGGAGAACACAGACGAAGAGTCTGCTAGGGTTTTCTTACTAAAAGAGGGAACGAGAGAGAAGGAGGCAACATCTGCTGTAGTGAGGAGAGAGAGATGGGAAGCAAAGGTTTAAGATAAAACCTTCGGGGGCAAAATGGGAAAGAGGAATTCTCAAGGGTACAAAAGGAAGAGGAGAAACCAAGAAGAGAAAAAAGAAGCACTCACAAGGGTAAAAGGGAAAACCATCTTCATTTATTAATCTTCTTCATCTGGTGTATATTGTGTGGAATCCTATTTATAAGACCAAAATTACAGTAAATGCTCTAAAATGCTCTGAAGTACTAAGAAATTGTAAAAAGTGTCTAAAACACTCTAAAAAATGCTCAAAATTCAGAAATGATAATAAAGCCTATCGGAACTATCCAAAGATACACGGATCATAATCTCCAATCCAAATGGATCCTAATTGATGATGCCGAAGGTAGTAAACATGCTCAAACCGATCTCAAGCTCCAGTGTCCTCACCAAAAAAAGAATGAACGGCATACTTGTCATTTCTTTCCCCTTCCCCCTATATCTCTTGCCCTTTCTCTCTCATGACCAAAGAAGCCCACCGCTAGGGCTAGCAGCAAACCTCCTCCTCACCTCAAGCAACAACAGAGGCTCCCCTAGACGGTCTTCCCTCCCTCATCCGGTGGAGACAACCCCCCTCCGGCCTTCCTTTCACCCCTGGTAGGTCCTCCCTCCCCTCCTTTCTCCTCTCTTCTCCCCTACAGCAGAACCCCTTGGTTTCGTTTCACCTCTCTTTCCCCCTCACCCCCTATCTCCTCCAGGCTCCCAGCTCCCTATTTTAGGTCCGTCCAAACCCCTTCTCCACCCCTAACACCCCTTCTTTCCTTTGAGAACCCCACGCCTCCTCCCTGGCCTGCACCACCCCTGACAGAGCCCCATTCAGGCCCCTCATACCCAATGTCCCCTCCTGACCTGAGCATCCTTTCCAACCCCTCCCTAACCCCAGCGGCACTCCTTCCCTAGGCCTCAGCCCCTCTTCTACGCCAAACACTCTGTCTCGCAGCAGACAACATAGCGGCCCAGTGGTGCAGCACCTCGATTCTGACTGACAAACAGCACTGAGAGGACATTGAGGCAACGGTATACACATCAGCAACCCACCCTGCACATCCATCCCTTAATTGGGTCAACAACCCCGTAAGTGATCGACTCCCACATCGAGGCGTGAAGGTATGGTTTCCTAACCTGATTAAATAAGTCTTACTAGCCTATTATACTCCATTTGCCATGTCAAAGAGAGTGTAGGACTCCAAGCTAGTTTATTTGTCGCCGCCGATGTGAGTTGAGGCGTAGATCTTGGGCCATGTTAACAGCGGGCCAATTCTGCTATAGAGAGCAAATTGGCAGGTTCTGACCACTGTAAATTCCAGCTCCCGCAAAAGATAGACCATAAGAAATTGATGATACCACATTCTATAAAAAGGTGTTACATCGTTTCATCCTTTCCACCACAGAAAAACACAGACTGAGGTAATGTTTGGCAAGATGTTGTGGAGATAACTTCTGGTCAAGAGATGATTCATAGCAATTGAATATGTGTTTATGTGCACACACATGTATGTGTTTTTACTCTGTATTTTATCCGAGTGAGAATATAGATTTTGGAAAGAGTTAATCTTGATAAATTAAGTGAGAGGAGAAAGAAAAAAAGTAAAAAAAGAAGTTTATAATTTTTAAGTAAACATTCAATCTTCACCAGAAGGTTAGCTGTTAGAAAGCTGACGTTGAGACATAGTTGTCAAGGCGGCCAAGGCGATCAAGGCGACATAGTACCGTCTTGGCGCCTTGGCGATAAGGCGAGGCGTTAGGCAACGCCTTGTTTTATATAGTAAAATAGATAAAATAACAAAGATATATGTAAAAAATGATGCAAAATAACTTTGACACCATGCAAATCAATCAATAATGTGGGAAGTGCATAGTTACATTGACTAAATAACTTGACAAATTAGTTAATTTTACTATTTAAATTATATCATCTATTAGTAAACACTTAAGAAATCATTTAACCCTAGCTATTATTTCATCAAAATGTTAATTTATAGTCAAATTAACTATTAAAACTAGTTTTTTATACTCCAAAACAACTTAATTATATAATATTGGCACTTAATTAGCATTATTTATTATTAAAATAAATAAAATAGTTATTTAGGGCAATGGGCGCCTAGGCGCCCATCGCCTTGCCTCCTCTGGGGGCGCCTTGTCGCCTAGGCGACGCCTTGAAAACAATGCGTTGAGAGGAGTGGAGGTTCCTTGGCACAAGGCTGTCTGAATACTATTCTTCCATTCAAGATCAATGTTTTCTTATGAAAAGTCTCCGGGCATAGACTCCCAAAAAAATGTTTTCTTCATAAAATCTTTCCTATGAACTCGAAAACATGCACCTCTTGTGGTAGCAGGTTAGAAACAATGAATTATCTCTTAATTTATTGTGGGGTTATCAACTCTCTCCAGAGAACCACTTACAAGGTTTGAAAGATTCATTGGGTTGAACCTACTAAACAATGGCGTTACTACTAGATTGTCCTCAGTTAAACGCTTGAACCCTTGGTTGTCTGAGCTCAATGTTTGGAAGTTTATCTTGCCTTCAATGCTATGGTCCATTTGGCACACAAGGAATGAAAGAAAGTTTGAAGAACACTTAGAGAATCCAAGGATGATTGTTTCTAGCAAGTGCTTTCTTGTCAGAGACTGGTGGTTCGCCTATTTTGGTTTCCCCCTTCCTTCTTCATCTATCAGCCTTTTGCATGATCCATATAATAGACTAATTTAGTCCCTTTAACTAAGCCCATTGTTTGTTTGAATAACTATAACAGAGATGGAACAAATTAGCTCAGCATAATGAAACACATAAACACAGTCATTTTGCTATGAATTTCAAAAATAACTACCAACCATGGTCAAATGACGTATTTTCAAAAGAGTAAGATAAAATCATCAAGAAGAGATTAAACGAAGCACATGTATGCGGCAATCAATCGCAGCTAAGCCAACTTCAGCATCAACCCCAAAAAAAGAATGGTGTTGTCAAATTGGTTAACTAGTACAACCTATAGAATCTCTCTCGTGTAGGAGATGCAAAGAACTCAACGAGAAAGAAGGATTCTTATTTTCCTTCCCATCCATCACACTTCCTCTTCCTGATATTGTCTTCTGTGTCCCAAAAGATCCTTAGAAGTCTTCTGCGGGGAGCACACAAGAACACAAGCATCTGCTAACCACGATAACAGCAGACAGCCATCTCATCATTTTCCAAGTTGTCTCATTCCCTTCCTCCAACTAAACAACACACGGGGTATACGCATATGAACATACGGAAGTATATCAGAGCAGATGCGAGGCACAGCTCACCCAGGAACAGAAGGGGCCCGACCTGATTCCGGCCTCGATAATCTCTGCCCATGCTATATGGCTTAGGAAAAGCGACCAAAAAGGAATCAGACGGTCGAGAAAATAACTCGTTCCAAATTCAGCCCTTGAATGAACCAATCGACCACTCTGCTGATTTTCTTTCTCGAGACGCTCCAGCCTCCCAGAGCCCCGATTCTAGCAAGGAGGAGAAGGGGGCACTTACCATTCTCGACTACTTCGCTGGATCAGCCGGACACCACGACGTCGAACCTGCTCGACAAATCCGCCGGAGTGAAACGCCGACTCCTTCCACAGTTGGAAAATTGGTATTAATAGTATTCGCCATATTTGAGTGCAACTCTTCCAGATTTTTATCGGTTACATACGCTGCTCAAGAAAAAAAAAAGAAGAGATTTCCTCTGTGATCTCTCTTTTTTTTTGATATCAACAAATCTAGCTTTTGGATAGTAACGTACACGCCAAGTATAAACTTTATCTTTATCGCTCAGTAATTCACTCGGGAGATGTCATTTGCTTTGCTCATAAGTTTATTGATCCATAATCATCTTAAAGAATCGGATATCTGTGATAACTTTCTAAGTTCATTCACGTATGGCTTTGAAAACGTCCTACTGGACCGTGTACCATCAGCATTTTCGAAATGTTTCAAATATCTCAAGAGAGTTCGAAATCATGAATTTGGAGAAATTTAATTTTACTTATAAATCCCTAAAAAGGCCAGCTCAAGGACATGAATTTAGTGTCTTAAACAATGATTGCCATCTCGGATCTTGACTTTGTCTTAGGAGGTAAAAGAGAAAAGATCTCGGAGAGATCTCGAAAAAATCTAGAGAGATCAAATCCTGGATCTCGGATCAAAATGTATATATGTATGAAACATAACATAATATCTTATAAAGATAGAAGTACATTAATGAATTTATATGAAAATATATAACACATTTATAAATCAACTGTGTGAATGAATAATTACAAAACACTCTCAATACCAAAAAGATGATATTTGTATTTTAAAAAGAATAAAACTTGTATACAATCTTATTTAAATACTAATATGGTATTAAACTTGTAACACATTTTTTATTTGATAGTATAAGTGATAGCGAGATATATTAATGTCTTTACATTAACATAAACAGGGAGTGCATAGTAGTAGCGGATCGTTTCTTGAACTAGATTACATGGGGTGAGATCTCGGCGATCTCGTTTCTCAGCTTCCTTGACGAGACCGAGATCTCGTCGAGATCTCAACTAGATGACATTCCTTGGTCTTAAAAATGTATAAAGTCAGGTATGGTTAATATACTAGACCATCATATGAATATCACTTTTGATATTTGGTAGTATCAAATGCCTCAACATTAACATTGCATTACTTTCATTGCTATAACAAATTTGAAGCTCATACAACCAAAATAGTTCATATAACTCTACTACACGATGGTAGACTTGAGGATCTTGCTGCTTCTTTCTTGGTCCATGATGAGCAAGCCCTGATTGCACCACTAATGGGGTGTTTGGTTGCATGATATCTTTTTGTACACTTTCATGATAAAAAATTATATTAAGATAAAAAGTGAACCAACTCATGACATAAAATTATCTTGTTTGAAGGGATGTGATAACAAAAAATAGTAACTATCATACATGACCAAACAAAGTGAGGGACCACAAGAAAAAAGAAAGAGGTGTGACCCTCTTTTTTGTTTAAGAAGAAAATTATTTTCAAAACATAAAATTGTCATGGTTGTCAAATATCTCTTTTAACAAGTTTTCTTACAATTTTTAAAAATAAAAATAAAAACCTTCATTGTCATGCAACCAAACACCCTGTAAGGGGTGTCTAGGTGCATGACAAAATGGTTGTTAAATACCTCTTTTAACAAGTTTTCTTACAATTTTTAAAAATTAAAACAAAAACCTTCATTGTCATGCAACAAAACACCCCATAAGGGGTTTCTAGCTGCATGACAAATGACATTTTGTTATAAATAAATAAATAAATATATATTATGACAAAATATGTTGAGTGGGATGTTTGGCGACCATTACAAAAATATATTTTTATAGATTATACCTTAGACAAGAAAGCCAGCATGTCCACGAGAAGTCTAATGCAACAAGCCATACAGCCCCAGCAGTGCCTACACTCACATCATGTCACCTATCCACTGAAAAGTAGATTTTGTCCTACATAGATAGATGTAATGAAGTTTATTTATTTTATATATTTCTGAGTCCTTCAATGAAAATAATTGAGTTGCGATCGGGTGCTCCTCGCAACTAACTTTTGGCTCATTTTTTATTTTTTAATTTAAAAATAGTATAAAATGTAAAAAACTTATCAGAAATTTCTCAATAAAATCTGAAAAATTAAGTGACCTGATTTTAAAAAAATTTCATTCGTATTATAATAATTTATATGATCTACACTTTTTATATAAATTATATCTTCACTTGATGACTTTTAAGTTGATTACATAGTATTATATAAATAGATGTAACAATTATACTCGTCACTCACTTAAACAATCATTATAATATTAGCATTTCGATAATCACCATAGCTATCATGCTCCTAGGTAGATTGAAGATCCATAATTTATTCCATAATACTCTCGGTTGTATGTAGCGAACCAAAAGCCTTGGGATTCTGCCCACTAGATGTGTTGAACTCCTCCATCGTGTACTATAGTTCATGTCTTGGGTCACGTGGGTGTATTACTCTTTTTTGATAAAGCATTCAGCCAATATAAGAGCTCTCCCCACATCCATCGACCTCTGTCTGCTAGAAGCAATACCTCCCTCGTGTCTTGTTCCATCACCGATGCTGCTCTTCAAAGAAGGATCTTCCAAAGTCTGATACTAAACTCGAATGTTTGGCTCCAACATGTCTTCTCTCTCTTTATCAATTGTATCAATATCTACAATATCAAGAGGATCAGTCAAAACTTGTTTATATTTTCTCATAGTTTTTGTATCTTAGCTAAATCCTTCTCTAACTCTCTTTCGATTTGCTAGCAATGGAGGAATATGAAATTATTCGATGAGAGGGGCATCATGAAGCACTCCTTCAGCCTTCTGTCGATCTTCTAGGTTGAACTCCGGTTCTCTCATCCGTTCTCGGCTGTTAACCCAATCTTTTAATGAATTCTTCTTATAGAATATTTGGTCCAAGTCGATGTCCTCTTCTTAAATTGTTGGTTCCTCAGTTTGTTACTTGAAGCTTTTGATATCCGCCTTTGTTCTTACATCTGGTTCTACTTCATTCTCTCCAAATTCTTTAACTTTAGCCTCATGTTTTAGTGACAATACATGAGATCCTCAAGTTTTCACAATGTCAACATGTTCCTCTGCTTCGTATGGATCAGACTGAACGTTGACCAATTCTTCATGGCCACATCCACGAAGTCTTTATGGTCTAGTATCTTGCCATGGTCTATCCACGAATTAGTTACATAAAATTAATGTGTTAAAAGATAATTAACTTTACTAATTGATTTGAATTATAATTAATGCATCTAATGATACGTACTCGGACTGAGAAGCATCACAGTTCTCTCCACTGTTCATTTTGAAGTGACATATCCGCATTCTAAAATCATGCATCTTATTACAAGCTATAATATGTTGGTTGTTATCACTAAGCATCTGTCGGATGATGCACTTGATATCATCAAACAACTCATTCGTTTTCATGAAATGTTGATTGAAGCAATATCGCGGGTTAAAAAAGTAACTTGACAAAGTTTATAAGTTAGTAAACAACTAATATGTATGTGAAATATACCCAAATTAAGTAAATAACTAAGGAAACATATATGCTGCATGTATGGGTTGATGTAAGATATGTTTCCATCGGTGGTTAATGATGCCCCACCACTTGGTGAAGTTAGACACCACCTTAGAGCTATCTTCTTTTGCCCTCGTAATTGCATTGTTTAATAAACCATGTCTATATTTAAATCTTCATCAATTATCCTAAGTATCTTGACTATAGGTTGTACTATGCTTAAAGTCTTTTTTACAACTTTTCAAATGTCCACACTCTCTATTGTTTTATCTACTTTCCTCCATTTTCTCTTATCTGAAGGATTAGCTCAAGCCATCCAAGTTCCCCACCCCGATGAGATTACCATGTGGCTTAAAAGTTTCCTCTGACTTGTCAAACTCTCTAAGGAAACGTAGTGGGAGGTGAACTAGGTTGCACCGGGTCGTAGGAGCTCTTGGCCCTTAGTATGTTTTATCATTAGGTTAAGGATGTTGTTATGATTGTAAATAAAAGAGAAAATAAACTAGGTTAGCTTAACTATCTTTTCTATTTGAAGATCCTTGCACATCCTCCAACATGAAGTCTAAGAAGTGGGCAGAACACGAAGTCTAATACAAATGAGGTCTCTTTACCATTAGTGCGTTTGGTCGATTTATTTGTGATTGTATTATCTGTGACTACTTGAACAATTTGATCTTCTCATATTTCTTGGATAACTCTATCTATCAAATCACAAAGGTACTTGACTTTTTTTACTTGTCCCGATGCATTGACCACTTCCAAAAGATGGTGTCAACTTGACAATAGACAAGGAAATTAATCATCATCTTCTTAGTTATACATGTTAATAAGAAGACATTAAGAAAAGTATGTAAACAAAGATGTTAAAGTCAAGTATATTTACCAGTCCATCTGTCTGTCACTAATGTGCAACCTCTTTTGTCCCAAATTTTTTCAAATGACTTCACACATGTCTATATATCTTTCACTCCATAGGAAGATTAAATGTTTTATATGTCTCTCGGATTTGGTATGGGAACTTCTCTTCCGATGTCGACAATTGTGTCGATCATGTTGTCATAGTATGGTCCCTTGGTGGTGTTCACTGATATGCTATGGTGAAAAAACTGTTGCTCATCTGATCCTCTCCTTGCACAACTTTAGGTTTTTCATTGCCATTGTGATCGTCGTTTGACATTGTCATGGTCTTGTGATGACTGGATCCATGAGACCCACCATCGAGTCATCGTCTAGAGTCAGATTGTGGATCTTATCCTCCTTGTGTTGTTGTTCAATCACCTTCCACTTCCTCACACTCCCACTTCATGACCCTTGACCCATCATTTGACTGGTGCATCAATAGAGATCTTCATTGGTGAAAGATTTCTGACTTTTCTCCATTACTTGAAATAGGTCATCTATTTTAATAAAAGCTAAGTAATTAATGATAACTGAATAAGGTAATCAACTACTTTTTTAGTAATACAAATGTACCATCATCGCAACCTTCGCCTTGAGGAATATCTAGATGGTCTTGTCCAGTTCCATAAATATATACGGAATGCCTTGCCAATTGAAAATTTTCTTTCTGAACGGTCTCCTTGTGATGTTAGGAAGCTCCCTTCGGTTATTCCATGGCTTGTAAATGCTTACTAAATTAAATTCTTATCTCATGTGGAGTCCGTGTGCAAGGTCAAAGTTAACATTCATCCATGTAAGATAAAATTTTAATCAATAAATATCCTCAAATATCATCTTGTCACAGTATTTAAATTACACTTTTCTTTCTACCATGAAAAGCAAGTTGTAATGTGCCCAAGTAAGATCATTCCGAGTTGCGCCGAAAGTTTGAGTTGTGTGACTTGGAGAAGACATCTTCAATTAAAGTAAATAAGTATAGAATTAAAACTTAAAAATATTAGACTAACTAAACACAAAACTACTAATTAATTAAAACAAAAGAAAGAACAATAATATTAATGAAGTTTAAACAACTAAGTGTTATAAAAATAAAATTAGGTGTTAAACAAGAAAATTAGTTCATTAAATAACTAATGAACTAATTAAATAACTAATCTAAGTTTAAAATACAAAAGAGCAGTTCAAGATTGAGAGCATAAGAGCGAGGCCTAGTGAGGTCCCTTGGGAACCTTAAATAGGCTCCTAAGGGGCAATAGGGGCTTCAAAGCCCCTTGACAGGCAACGAGCATTGCCTGCTATCTAGAACAACCACATGATTGTTATAGACCGGGTTGTGCGATAATGGGTAGTCACGGTCAAGTCGGTCGACCAGAAAATTGACTGGATTGGGTCCAAGTCATGAACCGAGTTCTAACCTGGTATTCTTTGGATATCAAAGCAAGGTGATGACTTCGTTATAATCTTAGATTATTTGAACTCCTATATTTGCACTGTCCATCTTGACATGGAGACTTCAGGATCTTGTTGCCCACCCTATCACGATTCATGACCGTTGTCGTCGTCATTCATACTTTAAATCTTCCCCTCCTTTAGACAAACCTCAGTGCCTCAAGGGCAGCAACAGACAATGTCTCCTTAACCGATAGATTTATTTTACACCAAATACTTTATTAAAATTTAATTAAGAATTTATGATTTGTGTTTTAAAAAAACTGGGGGGCGCCGAGCCGACTTCAAAAGTTTAAATTGACGTAAATTATATACCCTGATCCATAAAAAGTCAAAAGGTGTAGTGACCTGATGACGGGCCAGATGGCAACTCCAACTATAATGGTCTTTGTTGGGCAAAAAATTTCGAGCTGCGGAAAAAGGATGATGACCACAGCACCGACCATCCCGTGGAGTCTCGATGAAAATGATACGCGTGTTAAAACGTAGGCCACCCGCATCTTAACGGAGCTTTGCGATGTGCCGTGAACAGGAAAATCGATCTGCAAGCCTTGACGATGGTGGCGGTTGCCCTGGTCATCATTCTTGGACGGAGTGGTTGATTAGATCTTCAACCATTTTTGAGAGCTCGGGAAATGCTCGCGGGGCCGTTCGGTGGCAAGATAAAGTAGAGTTCTCATTACAATTTTCTGTTTTCGTAAGGCGTTTGACAATCATGTTTTTAGAAATATTTACTTCAACAAGAAGTAAATTGTACTTTGGGTTGGAGGTTGTTTTTATATCAGTCGGCTTATAATCTGCGAAACATTAAAATGCAGTGCTATTTCAAGTGCGCCACTCATTGCCTTCAACCGACGACGAAGTGAGATGAGAGATACCCAACCATCTTGTGCTACATCGAGGTGGCAAAACTTTCGGTTAAGTAAAACTGCCTTCACTAGTTACATGCACCTAAAATCAAATGTATGTACGCATGAAAACAAAAACTAATAATGGTTCGGGACAACAGAATAATAAAACGGAGTGGCATTGCTGTACACCTCGTCAACTAACGAATTTCACCATCCTCCCCAACCTCCCCATCCTCGAGCTCTTCGTAGGCACCCCGCCGAGATCCTTCGCGATCCTTCTTATGCCTCTTGTGCCGGGTCTCACTATCGGATTCGGTGGTATACCCATGCTGCAGGAGGGGGAAGAGGGGGGTTAAACAGCAGAACAGAAGAACGCAATGTAACGACTGTAGCGACCAGAGAGATTCGAAATGTCCCAACCTTTCTGTATTTCTTGTGATCACTGCCGTGCCTCCGGGACTTCTTTGAGTCCTCTTTCTCCTCCTTGTCGGAGCTCACGTCGTCCGCCGTGCCATGGTGGCGCTTCCGGTGCTTCCTGTCCTTTTCTTTGTCCCTCTTCTTGTCCACTTTCGAGCCATGCCCGTCGACCACCTCCGGAGTATCGTTCTCTGCTTCCTCTTTCCTGTGTCGCTCCTTGACCCTCTCCTTTTCGCGTTCCTTCTCCTTCTCCTTTTCTTTTTCCTTTTCTTTTTCCTTTTCCTTTTCTTTTCTTTCTTTATCCTTCCTCTTTTCTTTGTCTTCTCTCTCTTTCTCTTTTCTCGCCTGCACGTGTTGCATCAACACAATGGTATACAACTCCAATAATAGCTAATAATCAGGTGCTGTACAAGGTACAAACAGCCAATTCACGTTCCACAGAAAAGAAATAGCGCGTAGGCTGAGGAACTAACACAGGGAGAGGATGAGCACAAAAAGGTTAAAGCACATAACAGAAACCCAGTGTCCTAAATGGAACGGCTATCTCGTGAATCTGAGTATCCTACTAGCCAACAGACAAAATACAAGAAATTGCACGCTAAAACTGTGAGAAATTTTAAACAGGGGCTGTAGAGATCCTGCAACCTGATAGGTATTAACAAGAGTTGGATAGAAACTGTTGCATCCTTAATTGCCACCCATTAATTACCTCTCATTCAATAATTATTTTAACAAGGATAATACACACTATGGCATCCTTCAATTTTTTTATCAACAACCTTACCTTACCCCGTTGTTATTCATCTCCTTTCTTGTATACTATAGTTTATGACTTGTGTTTCCTCTTTTACATATCTTCTATCTACTTGGTTTCTCAAATGCAAGCAATATTAATCTCTTCCCTCTAAACAACCAATGAATCTTTTTTCTTAGTTTCTTTTTATAAACAATGTCTTTAGATTTGTCCCAAAACGCTTGTCTTGCTCAGTTCTATAAACTAATCTTTTTACACACGCCTGTCCTTATTCTGATTATTCTTCTTTTCAACAAATAAAGTAAAATAATTAAAAATAGTTCACAACTGATCCACATGTAGACAGACGTCCAAAACCAGTAAAATTGGGACCTCCTGCCACAATTGCCATGCTCTTCCCCACCCTATACTAAGGGTTGCATCGGCTCTGCCATCTTAGTTGGCATATCCACTTTTTATTGGGGTCAGAGACCTGATACAATCACATTACAGTTTAATGGGTCTCATGACCAGTTAATAGCTAATCTATTTGTATCTAAGCCCAATCTTGATGATAAAGAGCAAATAATCTGATAGTTGATACACTAGACAAGTAGCTCAAAGCTCTGCTTGATAAAAGTTTGACGCTCGCTGTTATGTTAAACAAGCAAGCATAAATCACAAAAAAAAAATTGAGTTGAGCTTGAACTGAACCTTGCCTTGCTCAACTCAATAAAGCTCACGGGCAGCTTAATTAAATAGTCAGTTAAATATTTATTTAAGAAACTAAGTTACGAGTTATATATTGACAATTAAATCTATTATATAACATGGATTCATATTTTAGTTTGTGTTTAAACTTAGATGAGCTTCATAAATGAGACCAAAATCCAAATTTGAGTTTCATAAATAAGCTTGGATGAGCCCATAAATGAGCTTGTATCAAATTTGAACTGGAACTCTTATTCAAACTTGAGCTTGAACTCGCCTAGGTTGGATAAACGAATAGCATGGTGAGCCGAGCTTGAAGGTAAGTCAAGCTCGTCAAGGCTTAAGCTCGAGAAAAGATAAAAGAACTGAGCTCGAGCAGCTTGCTACTCCGCTTAGCTTGTTTGCATCCTTACTCAGTGAAAGTTGGCCCCAGGATCAAGCTCCCCTTGTATTGGGTTGGCACCTGCCAATCCTACAAATTTTGATTGATCAAATGAATGTATAATTTGGAGGTCACAAGATGTATTGTCCTGACAGAAATATTGTATAAGTGCATCATATGTTATTGGGGGTATAAACCAACATAGAAGATCCACAATCTGCCGAGAAAAGACCAGAAACACCATCTCTAAATGTTCTATAATGCTGATAGATGATTTAAAAATGAGAAAGAAAGAAGAGATTGACGAAGATTAGGTTGCCTTTTGAGAAGATATTGATGAACATAACAAGCATGAAGTTGATTTTGAATATGAGAATTTAGATGATAATGATGACAAATATACAACTTGTCGAGACCCAATTGCAAGTGCTTCTCTTAATGGGGATGCTTACTTTGACATTAAGATGTTGATGGTGTTTTCATATCTCTATTTTTTACATTTTTGAAACAATGGACAAACCCTTCGGAACTCTTTTACATCTATTTTTGGAAGAATTAATACTAGATCCATTTAAGAAAGTGACTATAACACTAGGAGGACCCTCGGCTCCATTTTGATCATTTTGCAATGTCAAAAATACCCCCGCCTAGCCCAATGAGCCCCAAACCCTCGATTCATTCTTCATGGTCGCTGCTTGGGTTCCGATCGGAAGCTCCCAAGGTCTTTGCCCCCTTCCTCTCTCCCTCTCTCTCTCTCTCTCTCTCTCTCTCTGCACCATCTGGCGCCGGTAACTTCCTGTCCGCCGTCAGCACCATTGGCACCGCCCAGCTGCCGTTGGTTGCTCCTCAATCAGCAAACACTGTCAGCTGTCACAGTGCATCTAGTGCCCCCTCTGCCACCGACTCGCACTGCCTTGGTCAGCCCAAACGTCTCCATTGCAAACCGCCTTTGCTGTTTTGCTCGTGGAAAAAACAAACCCTAGCCGAGCTCACCGGAGACAAAGAGGGCAAGGTCATCTTCTAATGCCATCCTCTCTCCTTTTTGTTGCTTTCTTGAAGATCATGTGGCCCCCTTTTCAGTTCTTGTGGATCGATTAGCCCCTTTTGCATTTCTTCTTGTCATTTCCCTTGTCCCTTTGTTATCGTCGGATTTCTTCTTTTTTTCCCCCTTTGCTGGTTTGCTTAGCCTTGACGAGGGAATGGCGCTGGGAAACGGGGGTTTCAGAATTATCAACAGTTTGATAACAGTTTAAGCTTGTTTTGATCCAGATCATCTTTGTAAGAATGTTTTGGTTATTATATTGTCAGTGTATTATAAGAAGAACAATTTCTGGGTATCCTATGTATTACTGTGCATCAGTTGTGAGCTATGGTCAATGAGTTGGCCACTTGCCGGATACCCTTGATTAGTCGATGTGTTCGAATGTGAACTATGGTTTCCTTTTTGCTTTTTATGTTAGAAATTGGTCGGTTTGTTCGGATGCTCACTCCCACTACTATCTGTAAGCACATCCATTGTGAGAAGGATTGATGGGAAGAACTTGCACACGACCGGTAAATTCTCTGGAATCCAGAAACCACAAATATTTTCAGAAATGTTCTTCATACTCGAATGGTTTCAAGATGTTGTTTATGTTCTTATCCCAACTTGATTGTCCATGTATGCAGTTGATGGATTCCACATCAATTATTTTCAACTACAATGGGGAAGTTCATTTAATTTGTTATGATGAACGTGTAACACTAGATGAAATTACTTAACTAATTTGTGGTAGATGGAATTTGGACCCTACAAATGTAGAGTTTAGGTACATCATCCCATAGCAACAATCATGTTCCATTCCTAATATGAATGACGATGACATGGTTAGTGCAACACAAACTTATTGTTCAATGGGAAAAAGAACAATTTTAATAAACATGACAATATCCGGTTGTGGAAAAGTCCTTTCCCAAGTGGTAGGTATGTCGTCTGTTGTAGCATCAAGTACTAGCAATAGAAGATCTGAAATGTGGAATGATATTATTCATTCAAATGGCAAAATTTGAAACCGTGCTTCATCTGAGAGAAGAGTTGATCAGCATGCCGTTGCAAGAAGGTTTGACTACAACTTTGTGAGATACGAGTTTACACAACTTATACTAACATGTAAATTTTGCCCATGATTTTTGCATGCCTTTAGGGTTGGTGATAGTCCAACATTTGTCATAAAAAACTAAACAATGAACAAACTTTGTGGCGGGAGAGCTTAATACACAAAAACATCCTGGAGCATCAAGAAAGTTTATTAACTCTCCAATACCTGACAAAGTGATTGATAACTCTTTGTATCGATCAGTTGACATTAAAAAGGTTGCAGTCAGAGAATGTGTTAGACTTACCCTACCATCGAACATGGTTTGGAAAAGAAATTGCAAATAAAAATATACTTGGAAATGAGTTGCTATATAAACTACTATACTCGTCCGAGCCGCGTTGCTCATTTGACTCATTACATTGATATAATGATGCAATCCACAGTTCTAACACAGGTAGTGTTGTTGAGCTTGAACTGGTAATCGGAGAGATTAAAAAATTAACAAACAATTCTCGTGGTTATATTGTTAATCATTCAATGACATTTCTTTGAAGTGATGTCAAGACCATCTAAGTGCTCAACCTTCACTCAAACACAGGTTCATGGAGAAAATGACATTCTTAAATTTACATATGAACTTCTTTGTGCTATGATACACAAAGTAGGAAAAAATATATAAAAAAAATGTTCAATATATTATACAACAAAGGCCTACTAGAAGTGATATGAGGTGTGTATCAGTCTGATAACATGAATAAACCTGAACTTGAGTCCGAGGATATTGAAATCAGGTCACCTTTGACAAAAAAGTAGGAAAATGTAAAAAAAAAAAATTTCTTAAGAAGGACCATTAGATGTTGATTGAATGAGTTACACATACTCTAGGTGTAAACAACTCTGGCCACAATCGAAAGTCATGTAGAAATATGATTGCAGAATAAGTAATAAGTATGACAATTTAAATTTATTTTACTCTTTTAGATATAACTTAAACTTGCTGACAATTTTTTTATATTATATTGATGGCTAGTAACTCCCCAATTCCAAGTATGTAATGCACTTGTGGACAAGACTTTTGTGTCGTAAGAGTAAGGCTCAAAATAACCCTAAGAGAAGATTGTACAAATGCAAGATATTTTTTATTTATTTTATTAAAATCATATGTTTTCATTACAAAAAGGGATTCTACTTGTGTTTTCTTAACTAGGTCGAGAGTTGAAAGTTCTTCATGTGATGTGATCAGTTGACGAATTTTGTTGAATCATCTTCAATTTGTTGTTATGAACATGGTTCGCCGGGTCGCGACCCGGGTCGCGACCCGGACCCGACCGGGTCGGTTTTGGGGCCGACCGACCCGGTCGCGACCCCAAGACCCCGACCCCATTTTGAATTTTTTATTATTATTTTTTGCGACCCGGGCCGACCCCGTCCCAACCCGGGTCGCGACCCCGGCCGACCCGGGTCGGTTTGGCCCCAAACCGACCCAGTCCCGACTCCCGACCCCACCTTCCTTGGTTATGAAAAGCCTGATCGAATTCGTTATCTCGACAAGAAGATAATTATGCTTAAACCGAGTTATAAGAAGCAAAGATGCATAGCCTAAAGGGTAAGACACTTGCTTAAAATATTGTAAAAGCTCTGGATGCATTACTGGTGATAATGACAATGCCAGTGATGTTAGCTCTAACGAGGTCATGAGTGCATCATTGGGGTGACGCATGTATCTTTCACTTTCTACCATTACATTGTGCCATCAGTAGTCAACAATCATGTTATGTTAGTATTTGTGTTTGCTCTAATTCACTACTTTTAGCGTTTGCTTTTGCTGTAATTTGGTACTATGTTAAGTCTTCAGTATTATGTTTATGAAATTATGATCTGAATGTTATTATAACAGGTGGCTGTTTTTGTCCTTTCCGTCGGTTGTTGCCATCTGTAGATCTCCTTTTCTGCCGGATGTGTGAGGATGTGAACAATAGGGTGATGCAGTTCGGATGTATCAGCTTGTTCTTTGTTGAACAAAAGAAAAGAAAAAGTCCTTTCAACTAGCTTCAGTATTATGTTTATAAAGTCAAAATGAACGTGCTACTCTTCTCTTGAAAAAAAAGAGAGAAAAAGTTAGCTTTTCAACAATGAAAACAAGGTCCGGTTAAATGTCTAAACCAGAAGGTAAAATAGTGCGGTTTTAAAATCCTTTAGCGTAGGAGGACAAAATAGTATTTTCACATATCCTCTAACACCGTTCTAATAGATTCTGTACAAAATGGAGCAGGTATTAACAGATTTTAAAAAACTGGATCTTGTGTTAGAGTGAGCATTTGACCAGACCGTGTTAAAGAGGATGTGTTGAAGTGGATCTTCAGTTCATTTCTCCCATAGTTGTCAAGGTGCCCGCCTAGGCGGCGCCTAGGCGGCAAGGCGCTTTTCCAAGGGCGCCTTGCCAGGGCGCCTTGTCTGGGGCCAAAAAGACGCCCAAGGCGCCAGCCTAGGCACCCAGGCAAGGCGCCTTGAGTATTTTTACATCATTAAAAAATTAATTTTGAAGGGTTTTTCCCCCTTGATACCCCTTCACAAGGGACACTTATTTAATGATAGTTTGAATATATTAATATATTGCACTATCACTTATACTATCATACATATTTAAGATTTATGATTATAAACATATATTATATACTTAATTAAGGTCGATCCGCGACTACTCTGCGCTCCCCTCATTTAATAATATTATAACAATATTTTACCCTCACTTATACTATTGCACATATATAAATTTTATAATCATAAATGAGTTATATACTTAAATTTTATAAAAATCTATTTAACTTCCTTCTCTTTCACACACCCATCATATTTACTTATGTGCATTGAAAAAAACACTCATATTCGATTATAACATAAAAAATATAATTATATTTATGCTTATTTTTATATATAACAATCTCCCAACTCAGTCTTCCTTGATTACCGTCTTGACCGCCTAGGCGACGCCTAAGCGGACGCTTGTCGCCTAAGCGGAATCGGTACCCTTCAACGCCTTGTCGCCTTGACAACTATGATTTCTCCTTTATTTTTTTTTTGGGGGGTGGGCTTTTACATTTAGATCTTCGTGTTCATTTCTCCTCTAATTTTTAAGGTAGGTTTTTGCATTTAGGTTTTCGAAATTATTAGTATTTCCAAGTCCCTAAAATTATAAGAATATTTTAACTCTCCAATACATTGATTTATTTCCATTATTGTCCAAGCGGTTTAAATTTGTTGACTTTTACGATTAATTTTAACATAAATGTATTAAATTCATGGAATTCCAAGTCGTGCGTGGCCCAATCCAATTGGACTCTGGGCCGACCAGCCCGGTCCTGACCTCGATCCATGAGGATCTAGGCCTTGAGTCTTACTGAGTCGATTGGGTCACCAATAGCTAGCCACGGCTAGCCATTGGGTCCTTCCAAAGGCCTCCAATGGGTCTTCTAAGTTCCCTGCACCTTCCCACCCCATTCTCTCTCATTTTCTCATTCTAAAAACTCTCACTCTCTCTCAAGCATTCCAAACATTCTCTCTAAAAAAACTTCCAATTTGTTGATTTCTCATGACGTTTCAAGGCTTCCTAACACTTGTTTTTTTGTTTAATTGTGTTACTATCCTATTTTTTTAAGTGTTAGTTTTTTTTTAATTTTCTTCGAGATATTTTCTCCAAATTATGACACCCAAGTCACCGAGGGAAGCCAATATGATTTGACTTAGCTTCATTGCAACTTGATTAACATGGTTAAAAGAAAATTCCAATATAGTAATGTGACAAAATCATGCACAAAGAGATATACCGGTTGAAGTATCACCTTATTGGGATGAAAGACAACGTTCTCTAATACACGCAGACTTAACCCGAGGTAAGAGAACAATTTCTTAAACATCTATAGTCAATGGAACAAGTGGAGTACCAAAAAGGCACAAAAACACCATCCAAGAAAGAATATCTTAACCTTTCAGCCATGTAGTCCACATATATGGTACCAGACATGAGCAGCCAAAGCCTGGGATACTCCCTTAGAAAAAGACTTTGATGATGGTAAGTTATTATAAAGCTTAATGGTTGCATCAATATCCTCCGCAAGGCTATCATAATTAAGAGTTATTGTTTTAAACAGATATACGTTTCATGCAATGGAAGCGAGCAGCAAGTCATTCTCAGATGAAAACATATATTGACATACCAATTGATACATGGGTCAAAATTCTGAAAATGGCCAGGGCTTTGGAAATGGAAAGCTGCAAGTCATTTGTGAATGAAAACAAGTATTGGCGTACTAATTGATACCTAGGTCAATGTTCTGAGACTGGTTATGACTCCAGAAGTGGAAAGAGGTCCGATAACAAGTGAAAAGAAGATATCCATCATCTCATAAGAGATGATGACTCAAGAGTGGGTCTCGTGAATCACGTGATCATACAACCAAGACAGTTAATGATATACAAGGAGGAGATTGGGTGCGCTACATCTCGATGGTTATTTTTAGTAGCATATTGACAAAAACTGTAAAAGGGCCATATTATGAGTCTATGATCGACACCATACCTGATGCCGGTAAAAACGTTATATCATTGACTGTATTTGGGGTGGACAGTGGGAGTGGGTATTATATCATCAACTATATTTGGAAGCGGACAGTAAGGGCGTTATGTCATCAACCATAGTCTATGATTGACGGACTTTACAAAGTGGTGAGATACCATTTAGGATCAGACATTATATCAACTTATTCATGGATTAGGTAATTTTTATTGCCATTAAGTGTAATTACTCCTTAATTTCCTTGTAATTTGTCATTTTTTCACATTCTATTTGGTCTATTTCATTATTCATGCGCTTAACCCAATTTAACTTAAGGCTTAATCCCAAATTTTTTCACATTCTATTTGGCCATATGGATGCTCTTTGTCCATTCCCATCAGTTTTGTATTATTTCTTCAAAGATATTTAAGTCATATTGGATTACCTACTCCAAGTTACTTAGCTTTACTACAACTTTATTTGTTTCTATTATTTTAATATTTTTTACTTTTCTAACTAGAGCTTCCTTAAGTTTATGTTTAATATACCTAAACCAACTCAATCTTCCTTTTTTCAACTTGTCTGCAATTGTTACACTACCACATTTTCTTTTCTCTAATATACTCATTTCTTAATCCATTTAATCTAGTATGAAAACTTATCTTAACATTCACATGTGAACAACATTTATTATAGAAGTATATTTTTCCTTTATTGTTCATTCCTAATAGGTACCATTCTCGGCTCCAACACCCACCATAAAACATCTCTTGAAACTCTATCATAAACATTTTTTATGTCAACAAACATCATACAGAAATATTTCTTCATATCTTATTTTTTTGTATATCAATCTTCTAATAAGAAAAATAACTTCGATTATAGATTAACCAGATACAAATCCAAATTGATTAGCTAAAATATTTATGCAATCACTTAATTGTTACTTAATAACTCTCTCTCCTAATTTCATGGTATGATTCATGAGTTTGAGCTATCTATAATTTACAAAATCAAATATCTCCTTCTTTCTTATAAATAGGTATGATGATATTTTCTCTCCATTCATTTGGCTTTTCCTAAATGTTAAGATTTGTTAAAAAGTCGAGTTAATCATTTCACCTCTAAATCTTCCAAACATTTCAATACTTAAATACGGATACTATTTGGACCAAATGCCATACTTATTTTCATCATCTTCAATCCTTCTTTAACTTCTAAAAATTTACTTCTTCTAATATAATTCAAATTAAACCCAGTTACATTCTCTCTATTTTATGTTTCTGGTAAAGTTGTAATTAAAAATATCAAAATAATTTTTCCATGTTTATTTAATGCCATCAACTTTAGTTAGAACATTTTTTCTTTATCCTTGATACATGTGACTTGGTTAAGAATGAGACCTTTTCTCTCTCAATCTTGCTAAATTATAAATATATGCTTCACCTTTTTTAGCTCCAAGTTTCTCAAACATTGCCCGGCTATAGTATTCTTTACTTTCTTTTCTGCTATCTTGTATAGTTCATAGGGGTGCAAACGAACCATTACACTCGACAAGTAGCTCGAAACTCAACTCGATAAAAACTCGACTTGACTCGTTTATTATGTTAACTGAACAAGTTTAAACAAAAAATAAAGCTCCACTCACTAAACATGCTGAGCTTGAACAGACTTCTACTAGGCTCGATAAACTAACGAGTAACTCGATTAAATATTCTAATGTATATTTATATTTAAAAATTAAATTAGGAGTATTAATAGTTATATATTGTCACTTAAATATATTAAATAATTCAAAATTTGAGTTTAAACTTAGATCGGGTTTCATAAATGAACTAAATCTAGAGTTTCACAAATGATTTTTTCATTGATTTTGAGTTTTATAAACGGGTTTATATATAACTAAAGCTTGAATGTGAATTAAATTTTAGTCTAACTATTACTTGAACTCGTGTAAAATAAATGAACTAAGCTTGAACAAAGGTTCAACATACTCGTTAAAGCTCAAGCTCAAGCTCAAACTCGTGTAAGCTAAACGAGCCAAACTTGAACACCATACTACTCGGCTCGACTCGGCTCGTTTGCACCCATAACTGTTCATAGACTTAGTTGTTATCACATTTAAGCAATCTTTTATATCAATCTCACTTGTTCTTTATCAACTTTTGCACATCTTCATTACACCATCAAGTCATTTTTTAGATGAACAATGAAACCTCATTTTAATACTAAAATAAAAAATTCGTTGTCTTTCCTTTTTGGAATAAAATTGTGATTATATTTGTTTAACATTAACTACTATAAAAATATGTGATATCTCAAGAGTTTTAGCTAATCCATGATATGTAAAAATATGTATGTTGAGGTTTTGAAGCCTTTAAAACTGTCTTTGACCTCTCTCCATTGCGAAGCACCGCTATTAATTACATCAAGAATACTCGACTACCATTGATTAACCATCAAGGCAGCTCATACATTGAAAGATAAACACATGGAAGATATAACCCCATAAAGTCAACGGAATGCAACCATAGTATGTTACGTTTGGCTTGATATTGGTTTATGCTTTACAGAGGTGCATTTTGATTTGGTTTTGACTTGATGTCTTTTATCGTTGGAGAATTCCATTTAATTATCAAATTTAAGATTTCGTAATTTTTAAGATTACACTTTGAGCATTTGTTCCTTGTGGATTCTTAAGAATTTGGACTTGAGAATCCTTAAGATGGGGGTTTGATCATTTGGTTCCTTTTAAGTTACAGTGGAGACATTAGACATTTTGAGTCTTAGAGTTTATGGGTACCAAAGTCAACATTTTGATATTGATCTTATGGCATTTTGATCTAAAAATCAGATTTATTCTCATTTAACTGTCCATTGGCCCTTAGTACTTAGTTTCTTGACATTCAGATCTGAGCAATTTTAGAATTCATAGGATCCTGGATAGGATATTAACGTTTAGAGGGTTGACCTCAAGTTGGCATTTTCAGATGATTAAGGATAATAGGCTGAAGTTACAAATTTGAAATTTGATTTAAAGAACCTTAGGATGGCCATCGGACTCCCACAGATTTGGACTAAAGCATTTCATATTGGTCTATTTGGATTTATGTTCCCAGATTTAGCAGACCCATTAGTTATGAGCATCCTCCTCTACATGTCAGCTTAGGAGTTTCAGAGCTGAGCATTCAGATCTGAATTTGATAATTTAAGTCTTACGATTTCAGCTGTAGCATTTTCAATGCCAAGGGATTAAATTTCCATCAGATTTAGGCTTATCGGTTTTGTACCAATTTTAAAATTGGTGTACAATTCTAAATTCGGTATTGCAGATTTGCATTAGGCATTTTTTGTTTAACATAGGGGTTTATCAGATCCGGAATTCGACATCTTAGCATTTCAAAATCATATTCTCAGGTTTCAGATTTGGAGAATCGGCATGTTCTATGACATGCCAATTTCATATTATCCTCTATTATGATTTAAAATTGAAATTTTATTTGTTTCTCTTTTTATGTTTGCATTCCATCAAATTTATGAGTAATCATAATACTCCCCAATCATACACATCCCATTTGGCAACATAAATGTCATTGATGTGGCATGGATGCAAGGATTGCCATCTCGGATCTCGGCTTCATCTCGGAAGGATGAAAGAGAAGAGATCTCGTGAGATTCTCGGAAAAATCTCGGGAGATCAGATCTCGGATTTCATTTATATAAGGTATGTCTTACTCAAGAATTGCCATTTTGCATCTAGATCGATCATAGATACTGAATAGAAGAGATCTTGAAAAAATCTAAAGAGATTGGATCTTGGAAATAACAATCAATGTACATGTTTAGATGTAAAATGTTATGTAATATCTTTAAAAAGAACAAGAGAATTCATAATAAACATTAAAATAAGATATGAGAGAATTAAAAGTGTAATACAGAAAGGGTGAACTATTATTGTGAGACCTATAAGAGATCTTATGTTAGACTAAAACTTCATCTAGAACAATATGGATAGAACATAGAAGATTGATGGCATCTTGGGCCAATTGTACATCTTTAGTCATAAAAATATTAAGTTATAAAATTTTATCAAACAATAATATTTAGATAAATACTTGTATGGATTCCATAATAAAATTGAAAATATATGAATCAAACTTAACAAGGTCATCTAACAAGTTAGGAATAGTAATAGGCAAAGGAGATCAAGGTACCAAAGATATTATAAGGATATTCTCGTCTCGGCGATCTCATTTCTCGGACGTGTGAAAAAAAAGAGATTCTCGGGAGATCTCGAGAGATTCTCGGGAGATCGCATTCCATGCATGGATTACATCGGAATATGTGAATATGTGGGAAAGGAATAAGCAGCTATCACTTCCCATGTATCATCATGTGAGAAGGCATGAGAGCCATAGTTTCCCTTGACTTGATCATGTGTGGTGTTTTCCTTAACCATACGTAAACATGAGATATTTCTTCATACCCTACCAAATCTAAAGGTCAGTTTAGCATTGTGATATGCATTACCTCCCTTAGATTGGAAGGAATTTTCCTCTTAGTGGATGGAGTGTACTCCCTAAATTGGGGAAAGATCCGTGCATGGTGAAGGCATACCCAAATACCCATCTAGGATCGGTACACCATGGGGAAATGCTTGTGCGTCCGTTCAATACTATGAGAAAACCTAACTTAATAGGCTTAACCTCTTAACATTTTCATTTAACTTCAATAATTAAACTGGTTTATTTTTGTCAAACGGCCTCATTGACCTGGCAAGCATTGTCATCTCAACCATAGAAGACCTGTCATAGCTTTATCCCAGCATGGCCTTCAGTTCTGGGCCCAATGGGTGTGGTTGTCATCAGTTGTCATCGTCGCCATTTTTAAAAGCCCAATGGGCCTGTCTTCCATCAGCTTTGCCATTGGTTGTTTAAGCGTATATTGACTGTGCTCACTGGATGCGTTTCTTCCATTGGTTGCCTATCAAGCAACCTCCTATGCTTGCTGCCAGCTTCTAAGAATTTATAGTTCCCTGACTTCAGATCCTCTGAGCTTTATCCAGGCTGGTGCCCGGGTTTGATTGTTGGGTCTGATTGCAGGTTTGGTTGACAGATATCAAGGGCCATTTGAAGCTAGGCTCTGAACTAAGCATGGATGGAGGTTTCAGGCCCTGTTTAAAAGACCCAAACAGGTGCTGTTTTGACCATTTCATGGGATCCAAATCTAAGAATTTGATGACCTATATAAGGTATGAGGATAGGCATGTTTGAGGCCATTGAAGAGGTAAGGATATAGGCAAGTCGGAGATCATGGAAGGGGAATGGAAATATGCACATCGGAGGCCATAGGGTATGTGAAGAAGAAGAAGATAGACATATCAGGGGTCACAGGGTACGCAAAGAAAAGAGTTTAGGCATGTTGGAAGCCATAAAGTATGTGAAGAGGAGAAAATAGGGGTTAGAACATGAGATAGAGGGGTGTGTCCCCACCTCCCCTCTTCATCCTTCTTCACCTCTGCTGCTACTCCTTTATTTGCAGCAACACCAATAGCCTCACAGCAACATCCACATGCTTGAGAGCATCTGCAGCAGCAGCACAGTAGGGTCATGATGGTCCTCGACCCTTCACCTTGGTGCAGGGCAGCATGGAGAGGATGTAGCAGGCATAGACCCTTCCTCCCCTTCTCATCACCTTCATCTCCCTAGTGTGCAGCAGGTGGGAATTAGGAAAAGGGCCTTGGCTCATCTTCTTCATCTCTCCTTTCCATGGTGCACAGCATGGGCAGCAGCATGCCCCGGCAACACCAAGAGGAGCCATTGGCTCCTTCTTCCTCTTCCATGTGTATCAGCAGTAGCATGAGCATCAGGAGTATGGAGCATCGGCTTTATCTTCTTCTCCATCCATGTGCGTGGTAGAAAGACTAAGAGGATGATGGCTTTGGCTTCATCTTCTTCATCTTCCATGTGCACGGGGATGGCAGGCTTCATCTATTCATCTTCCATGGAGGCCGAAGCAAGCAAGACCTGGAGGAGGAGGCAGCGGTGGTTGGGGAAGCTGCTGTGGGTATCAAACCCTACTCTGCCTATTGGAACCCCTTGCTAACACTCCAAACCCTGTGGCAGACAGCCGATGAGGCTATTATATAGAGAGTTGGAGAGGAGGCAGTTGCGGCTAACAGTCCTTATCTTTGAGGGACTCTCCCGATGGAGGGATAAGATGGCCTGGTCAAAGTCTTGATTGTGATACTGAGAGATATGCTCTACCAGAACAGGCCACGATCTCCTACCTTTTAGGCCTCTCTGATGGCTGTCACTTTGACTCACCAGTGGCAGTTTCTCAGAGCATATCTGATGGCCATTGCATGGCCAAGTGATTCCTGATTTTCAGAACCAAAATTGGCTGCGTATGAGAGATGTATTCCTCCGATGCTGACCTGTCTTTCTTCCAATATTTCAGATACTTACTGGCGGTTGCTGACTTGATTTACTGGAACATCATCTGAAGTTGGATTTAAAATAAGGCCATCCCGTAGCCCACCAGTCCTAAATAGGACTGAGCATTTGCTGCGCATAGGGGCTCCAAGTGGGCCAGATTTTTACTTCATATGGGCCTGGCTTGAAGTTGAAATATAGTCCATTAACCACATAAAGAGTAGGTTGCGCAAAGGCAGAGGAAGGGCCATTGTTAATACTGAAAATGGGATTGTCTCTGAATAAGGCTGCAAAAATGACATAAGAAATGGGCCTATTTATCATTGGATTAGGACCAAGAGTGAGATTATTTTGGCTTGAAAACATAGCCCATTAATAACATGATACGCAGGCTCAAAAATGGCATTTAAAATAGGGCATTTCTCCATGAATTATAATTGAAGTGGGCTTCAATTAATGGGCTATGTCTGAAAATTGAACAATATGGCTCAATGAGGATTGGATTATATTTAATCCCAATCCAATAGAACTTTTGAAAATGTTTGGTGCCAACAGTGGACCATGCCCTTTAGACACTCCAAGTAGTTGCTTAGGAATCTCTCTAATCTTTGCAGTTCCATCCCTTTTACTTCCCACCATTTTATTTTAAAAGAAATATTTCTTTTAAATATGTTCATTTGTCTTTTGTCAACTTTTAAACGTTATTAAGTGGAATTCTCTTTTAGTAAGATTGAGTATTTGTTAGTATAAGATCATATGCCATAGCAAAATCAAGGATACATCTTTCCTCTACATTTAAATTATCACAACCGAAGCCTCCGTGAGCTTTCTCATATCCATGGGATATATTTCCAACGAGTCTCCTCCAATAAATATACTCTCTACATATGATACAATCTGCATAAGATCATTCATATCCCCCCTAAATTTTTCTTTAATCTTACTTCTTAATCCAATTTATAACGCATAGGCATTAACTACATTAATTACCTCTCTTTCTATAATCATTTTTATCATAATAGCACTATCTCCTACTCTTTTCACTCCCACAACTGCATCCCTCAATATTTTATCAACAATGATACCTACCATATTTTGACTTCTATCTTTTCCTCCTGTATGCTATAGTTTATACCATATATTACCCACTTCTTTATATTTCTCCCCAATCCATTTGGTTTCTTGAATGTGAGCAATATTTCATTCTGCTTGTATATATTATTAATTGACTTGCACCTTTGCATATTAACTTTTTGATCTTTTCTTCATTAGCTGCCACTCACATTAACGAAACAAACTTTACTATGAACAATCACATCCATCAATGCCTAGCCTCTTCGCCTAACAATCAAGAATGGTGGGATCAGAATCGGGGTTTGGATCAACTAGGTTGATTCCGATCCAATCTGGATAGGATCAACCAATTCAGGCCAATCTAAGGGAAGACAACCAATCTAGAATTGGCCTTAACTGGCTCTTTCAAACACAGGAAAAACACATTTTTTTCATAGGACAAAAGGTCATTTAATTCCAGCAACAAATCGTCCTTGCTGCAGCAGGGTGGCGCTGCCCCAGCATCTTCCTCATCTGATGGAGATTTGGTCACTTAGGGCCTGTTTGGTACCAAATTATTTAAGGGATAAACAGTTTATTCCCTAAACCAAATTTATCCTTAAATTTGGTTAGGGACCTATGATAGGATAACCATTTCCGATAGTTTAATAACTATTAAAAATGGGATAGTCTATTTCCCAGATCTGGTGACCCCTATCGTATCGGAGCTAAGAGACCCAATACAGTAGTCTTCTACCACCCTTGACATCAATTCTGGAATCAGCGAATTGGCAGATTCAAGGAAGAACCTCTCTGGTGAATATGCAGATCCAAAATCTGAAATTGGTTGATTCTGCGAACCATAATAACGGCCTAAGTAGTACAATGGTTGGTTGGCTAAAAAACTATGAATATCACATCAACTTGACAGAGGAAGCTTCACTCAGAATATCTGCTGCCAAGAGCAAGCATTGTTCCTTGGGATAAAAAGTATAAAGGGTGGACATTTATTTCCTAACAATAAATGATAAAATAGCCTACTACGTAGTACATTAGGACGCAAGACATCAAGTTACAAAAGGAACTTCCTCCAGATAAAGAATAGAGGCAGTATTATGAGCGAGTCTTTCCCCCTCCTGACCAGCTGCCAACCAGTCCTTGACAAAATCACAGCTTCTAAACAAAATGGCTTGAAGAGAAGCAGCACTTCAGTTGAATAGTGAGTACAACCAAATCACATTTTGCCAATATATGTCATCCAGATAACACCGAGAGCATGCAGACATTTGCAATCTATCATTCTATTGTGATTAACCAATATAAAAAAAACAACTATGTATAACCAGACATGATAGAAATCCTTTCAAGGGTGATGCTCTTGACTACTTGGGAAGCTCTGGACAGTCCAAATCCTCCACGATACCTTCAGGCCCATTAGTAGTTTATTATCCCATTCCAGAGACATAGTCTGGTCCTCAGTAAGACAACAGGAAGCTTCAAGCATGGAATGCCAGGTCAGTTTGGGGGTCGTGACCCAGGCCTGAACCAGTCAATTTTGGGGCCAACCGACCTGGTCCTGACCCCACGACCCCAACCCGGTGGTTGTTTTTACATTATTTTTTTATTCTGACCCCGCCCGACCTGGGTCCTGACCCAGGTATCTACCCCAGCTGACCTGAGTCCGTTTGGGCCCAAATGACCTGCTCCTGGCCCCCGACCCCACCTACCTTGGATTCAAGATGCTCTTTTAGTTACATTCGTCGAAGCATGGGATCACATTGCCCTTGTAAACTCAAGAATTTCAATTTTTTTGCTGTTGCAAGGGGTTTAAGATTTATACTTGCTGTCCTCTTGGGTTTTCTAGAGGGATGGTGTCCAAGAACTGACAATAATTAAATATAAAAAGAGCTGTTGAAAAAACAATATAACCTTTAAATCACGAGGATTGAAAGGAAAGGGTACAGTAATTGAAAGAAGCAAAATAAAACACAGCCTCTTACCAGAAGGCAAAAGAAAGCAATGACTTGGCACCTAACAAGCACCATCAAAAAAAAATACCCACTCTTACATCCCAAGGATAAAAACCAAGTACTCCCTAGAGACTCCAATAGATAAAAAAAACCCTTTTTTGTGGAGAATTGTCTTTAAGTGTTGGAATATTGATTGGACAGTACCCAATAGCACTACATCCCTTCTGCAGATGTGGCACAGTATGAACCCTTAGTCATCTGAGACTATAAAATGAGTGCTTGTTTTTCCGGCTATGCTTTGGTCAATTTGGCACACAGAATATTCGCATTTTTGGGGATCGGTCCTCCCACTTATGCCTATTTATGTCACAACTTGGTCTTTTGCTCATTCTAAGTATTCTGGGGTCGCAGATAAGTTTAGTGAGTTGTCCTCTAGGCTGATTTTTTTTCTTGTAAACCCCTCTATCATCTCAGTGGAAGGGTTTTGGGTTGCTTTTATTTCCTTTTCTCACTATGCTTTTTCTTCTTTCCTTTTGTAATCATCTCTTATGGTTTTAATAGAAATATCAGTCTTCAGACCTTTAACAAAAAGATAAAAAAAATCTTCTTTGGAAACACCTAGTCTAGAACTCTTGTTTTTGTATACTCGACCTAACAAAAAATACCTACCTATGGCACCAGTACGTCAAACAAATTTTCCAGAAGGTTGTCTAAGCCTTCAACAGCAGGATGTTGCACTTGTTTGTTTTTTCATCTATTTATGGATGATGATAAAAGAAAGCAATACCTTTTCTTCATCTCTCTTGCGCTCCTTTTCTTTGGCTTTTTCTTGTAAGTGGTTGACGTATTCCTCAAAAATCTCTTTACCAAAGCTGTCATCACCAAGAGATCTAGCAAGAATATTCAAATAAAAACTTATTATAATACAATAAGATAAAAAAATCATACTTTAAAATAATACTAAAAACCTGTATTCTTGGCTCTCTTCAAACAGAGATTTACAATCCTCCCACCTAGATGAACCTGTTATTTCCTGGAAATAGCAGCAATAAACTTGTAACTATGAAATAACCATTCAAAAATGAGCATGATGCACAAAGAAACCATACTTAACTAACACTACCTTGATAGAATAAAGCAGATCAGAGAAGTTGTCAGCCAAGCGTTGGCGCTTTTTGGTTTCCTTTTCCTCTTTCTCCTTCAACCTTTCAACCAATTCATCAAATACAAGCTGCAAAAGCAAAAGCTAAACATCTCAGAGCACATTCACCGACAAACAGTTAAATAGTAAACTAACCCTCCACTTCCAGAGTTGTTCAAGCAAGTTAGAATAGGCACACAAGGTTTGTTTTCTAGAGAGCACTCAGATAAGTGTAACAATGTCCGACATCAAGAGAAAAAAATAAATGAACAGTGAATAAAATTGAGCTTTAACCTGCAACTACCTTTTTTGGTGAAAAATAAATGAATCGAAATTTGTAACACATTTATTAGAAACTTAGGAATAACCACCGCCAAAGAGGAAAATCAAAGGGGAGATCAAATATTCATTTTGATTGGTATAAACAAAATACATGAATACTGATATCATCAACGTAAATTAATTATCCTAAAAAAATACATTTCATGTAAGCAGGACCCAGAAGGAAACGTTGATCTCTTAAATCATAGAAAACATACTGAAAAAGTGGTATCTGGATTGTGGGATGAGCCAATCTTGGTAAGTTTAGAAATTTTCATTGACAATATATTTACAATAAAGTATGTGTTTTGCTGGTACCAAAGGGTGGTATAAACTCAGCCAGTGGAGCATCTTGTGTCGCTGCAAGTGATGTAAACATGGTCAGATACCCTGGGGTACACTCTAGCCGAATGACCAAAACTGAAGAAACGTACGGGTTTTCTGACAGAATCAATACAATGGAATTGGTGGAGATTGATCTCTCAAACATATTTCACACTTGGGCCAACTTGGCCCGGCCAACAACTCAGCCAAATTAAAGCTGGTTGAGGTGCATTATTTTAGTGCCTTGGCAAGAGCATTTTCATAATTCCTCTGCTTAAATGAAAAGTGCCCAATCATGTTCTAATAGTACCCACTTCTCAGAAGTGATGGGGACATATTTTGGTAATTTTAGATCTTTTCTTTTATTTGTGTCCCTATGAGGATGAGTCTGTAAATAGTCGGTCTTAGAGGGTCTTTTAGTAAAATCTGTCCATCCTCCTTATAAGAGGGTCCGATGTACATGTTAACAAGCAATGAAGTGATAGAATTTTTGGAAGCGCCGGAAGGCTTGGTTCTCCCGCGGAGGGGCTGCGGCCCCGCCTTCTCCTTCACCTCCGGTGTAAGGCCGGTCTTCTTCCCCTCATCCCGGCGACGAGTGCCGCTTCCCCTTCCATCTTCCAGAACCGGCAGTTAGCCGATCTTCTCCTCCTCCTCAGCCTCTGGCCTCCGTGCCATTCTTCCTCCCTTCCTCTTCTCAGTTCGACAAACGACGCAGCCGCACCGACTGCATCGACCGTCCAAACCACCCCGCCGGATTTCCATCTTCAGATCGGAGAAGAAGAAGGAGTTGAAGAAGTGTGCGGGAGGGGAAGTCCGGCGATCCCTGGACCTATTCCCCCCCCCCCGTACAGTGTCCTCCCATGGAGGATGCCAGTTCGATGTCGATCCCGCCTGGCCCCTCTGCTCCCTTGCTCTGCCTGCGCGAACAGACCGACCGAGCACCATCTCCGCGTGCACCTGCCAAAGACGACGACTCTGCGGATGGGCGAGCGCGGCACTGCCTCGGCACGACGTCCGCGCGAGGGCAAGGCGCGCTCACGCCCCTTCGCCTTTTTGTCGCGGTGCGCCTCCGCGAGGGAGGGCCGCGATGCCTCCACGGCAGCAAACGGCGACGGCCCTCGCGTGGCCACGCGACCCTCCGCGGCTCCGCGCACGGACGCCACGACCCCCCCTGCGGCGACGACGAGGAGATCACCCCGGTCGGGGTACGCGGCGATCCACCGCGCGGCCACGACACCCCGCCCCTCGCGCCCGCGAGCCCGGTCGGCTCGCGCAGCGCGGACCCGGCCGGTCCGCGGCCCAGACCGGCCAACCGGCCGGTTCAACCGGGTTCTGACCCGGTTCGGGCCGGTTCAGGCCGGTTCGGCACCTGAACCACCCGGTTCAGGCCGGTTCGGTGCGTTTTGGACCGGTTTAACCCGGTTCAGACCACCTTGGGCCCGGTTCAGCCTGGTTCGGGCCCGTCTTGAGCTGTTCGGGCCGGTTTAGGCCATTTTTGGGTTCGTTTACGTCTGTTTAGGGCGATTAGCGCCGGTTTTGAGTCGTTTTCGTTCGGTTTGGCCGGATTAGCCGGTTTGTCCAGCATCAAGAAGGCCTCGAAGAACATGACATGGTTCCAATTTGGGTAGGGGTTGGTGGCAGAATTGTCCCTTGTCCCTTATCTCTTGGCAGCATTGTCTCTAAGAACCTATCTGTGAAACTAAACTGGGTCCAGAATCACATTAAAAGTGGAGTGAAACTGCGTGCAGCTATGCTGCCATCAAAAAAAATCTACATAAGAAAATTCAGCTTTATGACCTCGAAAATGATAGAGGGCAGCCTGAAGATGAAGTTCAGTAATGATTAACCACTCAAAGGATATACAAAATTTATTTTTGAGAGATAGAATGGATCTAACTCCGCCATGGTCGGTCTCAAGCCTGGATGAGAAAGGAGGGTTGGGGTAGGCGACAACCAGTGTAAAAAAAAGTCACATCTCATGATATGGATTCAAAAGATATAAACGTTGGGGCGTACTCACCAAATGATGTGTTACACTGGAGCCCGGGTGTGGCGAAAAATACAGCAAGGGTGAGGACGTTCCCCACATACAACGCATCACATAAACGCCCTATTGTGGTGTTAAATAAGCAAGGGTTCTCACATCAAGGATGGGTGTGGGTAAAGAAGTTAGTCGATAATAAAGAGCAAGATATGAGTTCTATAATAAACTCAAATGCAAATAGACATTATTATAAAAAGAAATGTAAGAAAGAAAATATTGAAAGAAAAATAAGAATAGGCGCTTAGAATATTGGATCTCTTACAAGAAAACTTATAAAACTTTTTGATAGTATGGAGAGGAGAATGATTAATATTGTGTATCGAAGAAACCAAATATATAGGAGAAAAGGTAAAAAAGTAAGAAATATAGAATATAAACTATGGTATACATGAAAAAATAAAAATAAAAATGGGGTAAGTATCATTGTTGATAAAACATTAAAGAATGCAAAAATTTCAATACAAAAAGTAAGAGATAAAATTATTATGGTAAAAATGATTATAGAAAGAGAAATAATTAATGTAATTAGTGCATACGCTCCACAAATTAGATTAGTAGCGAGATTAAAGAAAAATTTTGGGAAGATATGAACGATCTTACGCAGAGTATACCAAATGAAGAAAATATATTTATTAGAGGAGATCTCAATGGACATGTTGGAAACAAATGTCATGAATATGGAAACGTTCATGCAGATTTTAAATACGGAAACTTAAATGAAGAGGGGAAGAATATTTTCGATTTTGCTATGGCTTATGATCTTATCCTCACAAATACTCATTTTATTAAAAGAGAATCTCATCTAATAACATTTAAAAGTGGACAAAACAAAAGTCAAGTTGATTTCATTCTCATTAGAAAATCCAATTGTGCTATTTGCAAAGATTGTAAAGTAATTCCGAGTGAAACTTTAGCAAGCCAACATAGGTTAGTGATTTTAGATGTTAAGATTAAAACATAAACAAACACATAAAAGAAAGTCTTCTAGTAAAATAAAACGGTAAAAGTTAAAAAGAATAAAACAACAAATATTTAAGACCGAACTTTTAAAGACAAATGATTGGAAGTTAGACATAGACGTTGATGCTACGTGTATGAATATGACTATAAAAATTAAAGAGAGAGCTAAAAAAGTACTTCGAGAGTCTAAAAGGCATGGTCCACCTAAGAAAGAGACTTGGTGGTGGAATGAAGAAGTGCAAAAGACAATAAAGAATAAAAGAAATTGTTATAAGAGATTGCCAAAATGTGATAACAATGAAGTTTATGAACAATACAAGATAGCAAAAAAAGAAGCAAAAATGGCTATTAGAAGAGCAAGAGATGATGCTTTTAAACATATGTATGAGAAACTTGGAACTAAAGAAGGTCAAAAAGATATTTATAAACTAGCAAGAATGAGAGAGAGACGGTCTCAAGATCTTAATCAAATTAGATGCATAAAGAATAAAGAAGAAAAAATTTTGATTAAAGATGATGATATCAAAGAACGATGGAAAATTGTTTTGATACTCTTTATAATGACAACTTTGCTAAAAATATAGACGACATAGAGAATGTGACAAACTTTAATTTAAATTATATTAGAAAAATTCAACTTTCAGAAGTTAAAGAAGCATTGAAAATGATGAAATCAAGTAAGGCATGTGGTCCATATAATATTCCTATTGAAGTGTGGAAGTGTTTGGAATATTTAGGAGTGGAATGATTAACTCGACTTTTTAACAAAATCCTAATATCGAAATGAATGCCGAATGAATGGAGAAAGAGCATCATTATACCTATTTTTAAGAAAAAAAGAGATATACAAGATTGTGCAAATTATAGAGGGATCAAACTCATGAGTCATACCATGAAATTATGGGAAAGAGTTATTGAGGGGCGATTATGGAGCTGTACAAATATTTCAGCTAATCAATTTGGATTTATGCCTGGTCAATGTACAACTGAAGCTATTTTTCTTATTAGAAGTTTGATAGAAAAATATCGAGATATGAAGAAAGATTTACCTATGGTGTTCATTGATTTAGAAAAAACTTATGATAGAGTACTAAGAGAGGTTCTATGGTGGGTGTTGGAACGAAAAAGTGTGCCTGTTAAGTATACACAAATGATAAAAGACATGTAAGATGATGCAACTACTAGCATATGCACAATTGCTGGAGAAACAAAAGATTTTCCTATTTCAATTGGCTTACATTAAGAGTCTGCAATAAGTCCTTATCTTTTTGCATTAGTTATAGACATAGTTGTCAAGGCGCCCGCCTAGGCGGCAAAGGCGCCTTGCCAGGGCGCCTTGTCTGGGGCCAAAAAGGCGCCCAAGGCACCCGCCAAGGCGCCAGCCTAGGCGCCCAAGCAAGGCGCCTTGGGTATTTTTACATTATTAAAAAAAGTTATTGAGGGGTTTTTCTCCCTTCATACCCCTCACAAGGGACACTTATTTAATGATAGTTTGAATACATTAATATATTGTATTATCACTTATACTATCATACATATTTAAGATTTATGATTATAAACATATATTATATACTTAATTAAGTTCTTTTTCAGCTCTTTCCTCTCTCTCTCTCTTTGTATATATTATATACTTAACTAGCGACTACTCTGCGCCCCCCCATTTAATAATATTATAACAATATTTTACCATCACTTACACTATTGCACATATATAAATTTTATAATCATAAATGAGTTATATACTTAAATTTTATAAATATTTATTTAACTTTCTTCTCTTTCACACACATCATATTTGCTTATGTGCATTGATAAAACACTCATATTCAATTATAACATAGAAAATATAATTATATTTATGTTTTTTTATATATAACAACCTCCCGACTCAGCCTTCCTTGAATACCGCCTTGACCGCCTAGGCGACGCCTAAGCGGCCGCCTTGTCGCCTAAGCGGAATCGGTACCCTTCAACGCCTTGGGCGCCTTGTCGCCTTGACAACTATGGTTATAGATGAATTAACGAAGACTATACAAGATGATATACTTTGGTGTATGATATTTGCAGACGATATCGTATTGATAGATGAAACACAAAGAGTGAATAGAAAGTTAGAAATGTGGCGAAATATTTTGGAGACTAAAGGTTTCAAGATAAGTAAAACTAAAACAGAATATATACATTGTAAACTTAATGAAAACCAAAGAGAAGTAGGTGAGGGCATCAGTTTAGATGGGATAATATTGTCTCAAAAAACTCAATTCAAGTATCTTGGATCAATTATTCAAAAAGATAGAGAATGTGATGAAGACGTGAATCATAGGATTAAAGCAGGTTGGATGAAGTGGAGATTGGCTTCAGGGGTTCTATGTGATAGTAAAATTCTATTAAAGTTGAAAAGAAAATTTTATCGTACAAGTATAAGACCCGCAATGTTGTATGGTAGTGAATGTTAAACAATAAAAAAAACATACTTCTAAAATAAGTGTTGTCGAAATGAGAATGTTAAAAGATGGATGAGTGGTCACACTATATTAGATAAAATAAAGAATGAATATATTAAAGAAAATGTAGGAGTTACAAGAATTGTAGACAAATTGAAAGAAGGAAGATTGAGATGGTTTGGACATATTAAACGTAGACCTAAAGAGGTTCCAGTTAGAAAAATAGAAAATATTAAAATGACAGAAACAAAAAAGGGACATGGTAGACTTGAGTTAACTTGGAGGAGGGTAATTCAATATAATTTAGATAGTTTAAATATCTCTGAAGAAATAACACAAAATCAACATGAGTGGAGAAAGAGAATCCATATGGCTGACCTCAAGTAATTTGGGATAAAGGTCTTAGCTGATTTGAGTTGAGTTGAGTAGATAGAATGGATCCAAAGGTGGCATCGATTAGGGCTTGGAAAGCCTTTTTAGGTCAATTAACATAAATGGACAACTTACTTGAGAAGATGAAGAGATGGGAAGAGGTAGTGCAGACCTTTTTAAGCAACTGTTCATGGAGGACAACGAATTGAGATTTTAGATCTAATATAAAATTTGATTCACCCAATATATTAATTGCTGAGGAGGCTGCAAATCCAATGGAACCATTCACAGAAGACAAAAATAGACAAGTGATTTTTACAGATGTCAACAAGTCTCCAGGCTCGGATGGCTTTTCGATAGATACCATTAAATAAGAATTTCATTAAACTTGGTGTGGCTGCTGCAGCTAAGGAATTCCAGATTGATTAATGGGCAATCAAAAAATCCAACACAACTCATGTAGTTGATATTCCTGAGAAATTTGTTTCTATTTATGATTTCATTAGTCTTCTGAATGGTACTTGTAAGATTGTCTTGCTACCCACAAGAAGGTGATTGATAAACCAATCAACAAGAATAAATCAGCTTTTATCCAAGGAAATAATATCTTGAACAATTACAAGACAGCTTATGAATGCTTGCATGATCAATGGAGAAGAAAGAAAAAGAGCTTTGTATACCAAAAATGGCTAGAGAAAGCTTATGATAGGTTAAACTGAAGCTGTCTTTACAAGGGATCTTCACTTCATGAGACCCGATATCAATAGGATTAAGTGGATAACGCAATGTACCACATCTGCAAAGTTTGCTGTGATAATTGTCTTTCCTAATGACTATTTTGACAGCAAGAGGGGCCCGACCCACAGGGACCTTCTTTCTCTCTCCTCCTTTGGTGGGACAAGCTTAAGCATGATGTGGATCAATGTTAAGGTGGCTAGATTAATTAAGGACACCTGGCTGAAGAACCATGAACATCATTTCTTCCAACTTGCATCTTGCAGAAAACAATTTAGTAGCTAAGAATAAAGTGTTTCAGATCCTACTCAAAACTTCTTAGGCTACATCAGGCTTTGAAAATCAACTTCCAAAAATAGTCTTGTGGGTATGTGAAACCTCAAAAAAGAGATGGTGAAGGCAAGAACAGAGGAGATGGTGAGTGCGAGGAAAGGGAAAAAAAACAGCATTTTTCGATGTAAATTATATTGAAAATACTTGAACACCCTTAATTCACTGTCATAAAAATTATGAAACGAAGACATTTATCCACAAATACGATGAACACACTAAGAGCAACAACCCCATAAATTTGATGGAATGCAACCACTATGCATTTGAAGTTTAATTTGATTTGATTTGATATGATTTTTGTTTTAGAAATTTTTTTAATTTATTTGGTTTGAGACTTAATGTATGTTAAACTTTAAATATGATTTAGGCTTGATTCAAACTGGATTGGATTTCTTATTATTATTTTATTTACATCTTTGATTGATTTTAGATTTCTTATATTTATTTAATTTAACTGTTATTTAATTAGTTTATTGGTTAACAAGAATTAGTTTTAAGATTTTAATTACTTAAAAATTATTTCATGAGTTGAAGATGTATGTTCCTTTAAAATTAAACTAATCTTATATTTTTATTGTAATTTTCGTATTATTAAATTTATTAATTGACTAATTGGCCTTTTGATTAAAAAAATTCCTTTTTAATGTTTTTAATTATCTTAAAATTATTTTAAAGTTGTAAAAATCAGATTTCACTTGATTAAGTGTGTTTTGAGTATTTTAAGTTTCATTTAATTATTTTCAATTTTATTCAGTTTATTGGATTTATTTATTCTTTAATTGGTGATTTGTCTTGGAAAATCATTTTTGAGATTTAAAATTATTTGAAAATTGATTTTAAGTTATGAAAATTCTGTTAGAACAGATTTGGTATTTTCATATTTCTTAACTAATTTATTTTCTCAAAATTATTTGAAAATTGATTTTAAGTTATGAAAATTCTGTTAGAACAGATTTGGTATTTTCATATTTCTTAACTAATTTATTTTCTCTCTTCTATTATTATTAATAATTTTGTTTGCTTTTAATTTTTATTTGGATTCCATTCAAGTTTATGGGGCTATTTTAGCTCAACTTTACATAAAGAGTGTGCTACATTGTAACTTTCCATTGATTGGAATATTGGTACAAAGTACAAATGCGGGAGGCATGAAAAGTGAAGATCCCATTAAGTTAAATCAATTTGAATTTAACTCCATTGAGCTCTTGGTAGACATTATGGAATCCAGCATCGATATAGGATATAGTACACCGGCCTTGGTTAAGGCATGAGGACACTTTCCTAATGACATTTATTTCCCGCGTCAATTTATAATTCGACATGTATACACATGTATGTGCTTAGCCATAACATAACTTGATGGGTACTTTTCCCTCAATGGGGAAACGATATAGCACAGGGATCATTTTTAGACCTTTATATGCTAACCTTTGTAGAGCGTAGGGTGTGCATAAGGCCGGCCCCCAATCAACTCTTTATTATGATTTCTTTTAAGTTATGTCGAAATGTAGGAAGTGCACAAAGCCATCCCCCAATTAGCCTCGTGTGTTAGATTAATTTTTTCAAAGACATAGGGGTGCATAAGGCTATCCCGCAATTAGTCTTGGACCAGATTGTTATATTATGTTTAAACTTGAAATGTAAGGTGTGCTATGTTGGGCCGGCACCCAATTAGTCTCAAGCTGGGTTGATTACAAGTTTTATTGAATTTATATTAACATCAAAATTTAACTTAGTCATCCCAGTCCAAAGGGGCACTGCCGGTTATGATATGCATCCGCTGCCACCTATATCTCCCCATTCTGTCGCATGTCACCTTCTTTCTCTTTTTTCTTAAAGAGAAAACAAGAAAAAAACAAAAAATAAACAAAGAAAACAAAGGACGCGCCCGGTCATATGACCATCTGGGTGTGACCATAGCGGGATCAAGGGTTGTGACCAAGGCTGGCTTGAAGGCTGCACGGCAAGGAAAAGAGATGGTGAAGGCAAGAACAGAGGAGATGGTGAGTGCGAGGAAAAGGAAAAAAAACAGCATTTTGCAGTGGCTGTGGCTGCAGTGGTGATGGTGTCTTGACCCGCGGAGGGAGATGGCGAGAGCAAAAAGAAAAGAGGAAGGCGGCAACGGTGAGGGGCGAGGAGGAGGGGGATCGGTGGCTTGGGAGAAGATGGCATCGCTCAGAGTTCTCCATCTTCGTTCCAACAACTTTACAGGCAGCATTCCATCAAGTATCTTGGCGGCATTAGGACATCTGCGTCTTAGATAACCTGACAAGCCCTAATTCTCCCAATTTTGGCAGCTTCACCTCTATGAAAACCCTTCACTATAAAAGGGATCCAGATGTAGTTTTGACAACTGTTGACCTCATCGTGAAGGGAAGAGTGCTGAAATGCCGAATGCATCTACCCCTTGTGGTGAGCATAGATCTGTGTAGGGAGGAGTGCCCTGATGTCCTCGATGACATTTTTGACCTTACTCAACTCGTTGTTCAACAACTTCTACGATAAAATATTAGATCTCAGATCCAACATAAAAATATTAGATCTCAGAATTCTGCCCATATGCTGATATCATCACGAAGATCAACAAACTGCGATGCTTTTCTCAACTATCACTCACCCTAGGATGCAGATCTCAAATGACATCAAAGTTCCATAGGCTGCAGTGCGACAGTGCGGAAGATGAGCCCTCTCGGGAACCAGGTCGCGGTAGGTCCAGCAAGGACGCGAGATGAGATGCCAATGTGTAGGTGCTGATGTGCAGGTGCCATAAGACAGAAAAAGATGGTTGTTATAAATCTGCATCCCCAAATTATCACGGACAGCCCACGAACCAGCCCATCCCACGCCCCTATAATCTGTTTAACAAATGGACTGCTTATTATGCAGTCCTTTTAACCCAACAGACAAACAAATCATAACTTACGCTCAACCGATAATGGACGACCCAACGAGCTTCTTATGAAGCCCAGCCCATTTGACACCCGTACTCTCTTACTCTCAATTACTTAGAACTTCCAATAACCACAGGTATGGATAAAAAGAAGCAGTGGGAAGCCATCATATGGAGGGGGTAGAGAGCAAAGTAATTATCATCCGGCAGCACACTGATGTCTTTCAAAATTGTCCAATCACCACGGTAACTTTATTTTCTATCCATATTTTGATCCCCGAGGTTCATAGCTAAGAGCAGGCTGAAAACCATTTGGGTCACTTTCTTTAGTAAAGGTCCTCCCTCTCTCCACCTGATGATCTCCATCTCATCCACCTCAAGAACGTATGTAGGCCTGTTGTGACCTCATTTCTAAAAATGCTTATCCATGTGGTTAGTATGGATAAAGACCAAAAATAGCAAAAAAAAAAGAGATAAGGCTGCTGCGTTTGGAACTTTCCCAACAAAAAATAATGGAAACTAAGGAAGAACAAAACAAGGTGCAAGAGAGCTTGTTGGTGAACGTGGTAAAAACACCCGCACTCAAATTCGGTTTGATATGGTGCACATTTATCGAAATCACCATCGCACTATAGATAGATTCTCTATGGACTCGGTGATGACTGATTTTTAAATGCTAAGGAATTTTTTTGTTAGATTCTGCTTTGACTTTCAGCGTTAGATTGGAGTAGACTGAGACTTATATTCCGTTGGATGCTTTTCTATGTCAGGATTTACTTTTTTTGAGTTTTCTTAAATCGGGCCTATAAGAGCCACAGTTTGTAGCATGCTGCATGTATCATGATAAAGAATACACAAGAATGGCATTTTCTTCTCCTGTGCAAAGCTCTCCCTCTCACGAATGCCACACCAATCCGTTGTTCCAGGTGGTTAATTGGAAGTCTGACGCAATCATCCCACCCCCAATCTCATTTTGCAGATAATGCCCTCTGTGGTAGAGGTCTTCTTTTCACCTCACCTATGGTATCAAAGGCACTAGCCACAGCCGCCTAGATGCTAAGATGAGGCGAGGAGATCACCTCAGTCGTCTCCAGTGCCTAGGCAGCCAAGGCGAGGTGGTTGCATTCAGCACCTCACCCAGATCTGGACCCAACAAGGACCAGATCCGGAACTCAAGAAACCACACCCACAGCTCTTACACCCCCGGTGGTCCCAAAACCCTCCCAGTTCTCAAAGAAAGCACCTGACGTGCCCATTCTCAGAAAACACCCATCCATGATACCCTGTTCTCAGAAAAAAACTTTGGGTACTGAAACCCTAGCCCGCCACCATTGCTGGAGGATGCCACCGCATCCACTGTAAGAAAGAGAAAAAGCTACTCTTGCCATCAAAGGAATCTCCCCCAGTGGTTTGGTCACGCTGATGAGTTTTTTTGTTCTTCTACATAGCAGGTTGCTTTTCTTCTGATTTTCGGACTTCTAATCTTTTCTTCTTATTGACAGCACCAGTTTCTCCATTTTCACATTGGCCCCATTCCTTCTTCAATTTGTGCAATCTCTCAAGGTGAGTTTAAGAGTTTTTTTTTGTTCTTCAACTTTTTTGGTTTTAGTATACCGGTTCAGTTTTTTATAGTACTAGTATACCAATTAATTGTTCTAGCCGCCATTTAAATATATCTTTTATTCTATTTGATTCACTTAATGTTTTAATCATTTTTACGAAAATGTCACAATCCCTTGAGCAAACTTATGGTTCAGGGACGGTCAAACAACCAACCCGCAAGTTCGACGGAGCCTTCAACCTCAAGAAGTGCTCCCAAGTCAAAAGATGTTAGATGAGAGTACAGAATCATGGTAGATTCAAAAGTTGGAACCTTTTTATGTACATTTTACCAAAAAGATTGTGGCATTTATCATTTGAACCAACATATTACTGGATTGTCTACAAATGTCACAGCTTGTAAGAAAACTACACCAGAGATAAAGGAAGAAATCAAACAACACATACAACAAGTTAAAAAAGCAAGGATCAAAATTATATGTGCTATAAAAGAGATTGAAAGATGAAATAATCATCTTAGTGTCCAATCCGCACCTTCATAGACAATCACAAAAAATAAAAAAAGAATGTCGGTGCAAGTGATCTTAGTTTTATGCCTCCAAGCTTGAGAAGTCCTAATACACCAAATACGGATGTGTCCAAGAGCAAAAGTGTGAAGGGCAAAAAGCATTTGAGATAAAAAAAGACAAAGTCATTCAATATATTGCTAGATGGACGTACCAAGCAGAAATTGCTTTTAATATTGTACGTTTGAATAGGTTTCAAACAATGTTAGAAGTGGTTGGCCAAATTGGGCTAAGTTTAAAGCATCTGAGTTATCATAAAATACGAGAAACACCTGCTAGTCAAGGAGATTGAAGCAACTAAACAATTAGTTGATAAATAAAAAGTAAATAGAGGCAAATTTGGGCGTAGTATCATGCTTAATGCCTGGATATATAAAAAGGGGAGGACATCGATAAATTTTTTGATGAACTCTTACAGGTAGGGCTATTCATGGTGCAGTTCAGTTCGGTTTCAAACCTTTTTTTTCAAAACTGAAACAGAACCGAAAATGGAACCGAAAAGAACCGAACAAGTTTGGCTGGACCCCGAACCGAATGTGAACTGGTTCGATTCAGTTCAATATGTCAGTTAAACATATATTACAATAAAATAAATTAATTTATAATAATTACTTAAGGTTAAAATTAAGGTTGATACTTTACTTATAAAATATAATTATGTTTTTTACATTACTTAACCTAAAAATTTATTTAATTTTAATATAATATATATTTATAATTAATATAATATATAATAAAGGGGGTCAAACCGGGTCAACCAATTTATTGGTGTGGCTCAGTTTGGGAGGTGCCGAACCAAACCAAACCAAACCATAAAATAATATTGGTTCGATTTGATTTAACAAACCGAACGCCAAAGTCCTTGAACCAAGCTGACCCTTGTTGGTTCGGTTCGGTTCGGTTTACCAACTGCTTGAGCACCCCTACCTAAGGTATAGTGTTCCTTAAATCTATAGATGCATCTTCACAAGTTAAAAATGCAATATTAGTAGCTAATTTGTTAGATAAAATTGTAATAGAAGTTAACACAAAATATAATTCAAATTATGACTGATAATGAAACATGTTAAGTGACTACAAAGAGATGGCTACAAAGAGATTGTTAATGAATATGCATCCTCGTTTTTGGGACACCATGCGTGGCACATTGCCTTGACTTGATGTTATAGGGCATTTTAACGTTGTCCTCAATCAAGTCTACAATTAGACATGCAAAACATGTGACTACATTCATTTATGGACACACAAAGGTGCTAACAATGATGAGGAAATTCATGAATAACAAAACACTAGTAAGAAAAAACTTCCACATGATTTGCAACAAATTTTCTGAATTTAAACAGCTTAAAAAAATGCAAAGATGAGTTGAGACTGATGTTTGCTTCTGAAGATAAAAGACAATTAGCAACAATAGACAAGCAAAACAAAATGAAAGTAAAAAATCATGTGAAATAATTTTAAAGATTACATTCTGGAAATGAGTAACGTAGGCTTTGAAGATTTTCAAGCCTCTCGTGCATGTTTTGTGTTTAGTTGATGGAAAAAGACCCCATATGGGGATATATGTATAAAGCAACAGACAGTGCTAAGGAAAGCATTAAGAAGACCTTGGATGACAAGTTGGAAAGATATGATCCAATTTGGGACATTAGCGTTGGGGTTTCCAACTTGGGCATGAAAACAAGGATCTTACCTGAAGAGATGTTGAAATGGCTGCTAAGATTAATGCAGATGAAGGTCCAAGCACCAGGGCTTTTAAAAGGCATCGTATTGGCAAGGAAAGAGTTTAGAGGTCAGTATGAGCATTACACTGACTCAAAGAAAAAAAGAAATTCAACGAAACCATTCAAATAGTGATTGATGATTTTCATTTTATGTTGTCGGCATGGATAGGTGAGAGTTTTGGATGTTATTTACTCTTGTTATGTTTTATGATGTTGGCAAGAAGAGATGAATTTTATGTTGTTGGCATGAAAGACTTGTTAGCTGATGCTAATTACTCTTAGTTGATGTTAATTACTCTTGTAATTTTCATTATTGTGTTAACTTCCCACTTGTTTCAAACTTTATTTCACGGCCTCTTTTAGTTGTTTTAATTCTTGTATTTTTGTAGTTTATGTAATGGTATTGTTATATGTTTATGTTGTTTCATTTAAAAAACTTGCAAACAAGCATATTAACTTGGTGTATTCATTTTATTTTACAAACATGCTATTGATCTAAAAAAATTAATGTTATATATAATATATATTATTAATATTAATAGATTAAATAATAGACCTTGTCTCGAGCGCCTAAGGCAAGCCAACCCTACCCTTGCCTTGGGTGCCTCTGATAACATAGCACCATGCCAAGTGATCAGCACTGTCACCCCGAAGCTCCAGCATCGGTACAACAATTTCTTCACTCTTCCAAAACCTACCTCTCGTCCTCCCACCAGTTCACCTTCTCTTCCCCTTTGTGTTAATCACCATCTTCCTCCCATCAATCTCTGTCACCACACTTCCTACTTCGCACTGGAAGTCAAGCGATGGAACAACCAACATAGTCAAAGTTCATCAATGCTCACTCTGTTGTACTCAGTAGACATTTTTCATCATCTCTGGCTATCATTTCGCATTCAACCACCATAAGCCTCACGACCCCCATGTCAGACTACGGTGCCGCCATGGCTGCAACTCCCCACCCACATGTCCAAGGATTGCTATATCGGATCGGATCCTAGCTTGGGGGGGGGGGGGGTTGAAAGAAAAGAGATGTCGAGAGGAGCACCAAAAAATCTCAAAAGATCACTTCTCGGATTAGATCTACGGTTATTCTACATAAAAATCCAAATCAGAAAAAAAGCCCAATAGGCCCACAAATAGATTCTACGTCGGATTCCAGTCAGATTCATCCCATTTCGGGTCGATTCGGTGCCAAAATATGTCAGCGGGGTGGCAACACATGGCTGTGATTTCATGAACCTGATATTTAAAATAATATCCCACACATTTAAAATTTTTATGTAGAATAGCCGTAGATCTACACTTTGATGTTGTATAAGCAGTCGAAAAGTGGGCAGCAAGGTAGTCGACTCACTTTGATGTGAAGGTATGTCTCTAACTAGTTATCCTCCTTGTTTATTTACATTGTATGTTGTGCCGTTCTTGTTTGAGTGTTAGAATTTTCTAGCCCGTTACCATTTTATTTCCGGTTTGTGAGTTCCATATTCGGACTACTCAATAGTTATGTTAATTTGAGAGCATCCTAAACTCAATAGCATCGTTATGTGAGTTCCACATTTGGGGATCGCTTAGGAAGCACGCTTCTGATTTAGACTTGGTCGATTTCATACCTACCTCATTTGCTTTAACACTAATAGATATGTTCTTTGCTAACCTTCATCTGGTATCATCATGGATTGCAGAATCGGCCGATCCGGATCGGGATCGGCCAATTCTTGGATTGGATCGGACCCTTCCGATCCAATTCCCGGCGGAACTACCGATCCAGACCGAAGATCTGTCCGGATCAGTGTTTGTAGGTGGAATCAAGGAAGGTGGGGTCGGGAGTCGGAACCGGGTCGGTTTGGGGCCAAACCGACCCGGGTCGGCCGGGGTCGCGACCCGGGTCGGGACGGGGTCGGCCCGGGTCGCAAAAAATAATAAAAAAAAAATTCAAAATGGGGTCGGGGTCTTGGGGTCGCGACCGGGTCGGTCGGCCCCAAAACCGACCCGGTCGGGTCCGGGTCGCGACCCGGGTCGCGACCCGGCGAACCATGGGTGGAATTGGTGCCGGAATCGACCGATTCAGTCGATTCTGGATCGATTCCGGTGATTTCCTCGCCGGAATCGGCCCACAGACCGCCGACGTGGCCCCGCCCGATAAATCGGGACCCGGTAGCGACGGATCCGGTGACTTAAGTCACCGGATCCGGTCATTTTAAGCATATCGGGTAGGTTGAGTCACCGGATCCTGGCCTTACCAGGTCCAATGGACCCGGTAAGGCCGTCTTCCCCGCCCGATAGGGCCGGGAAGACATCACGGCAGCAAGCTGCCGCCGTGGCGGTGATTCCGGGCCACTTTTGGGCCCGAAATCACCTCAAAATAAGGTATATCGGATCGGATCGGAATCCGATCTACCTCCTTATTTAGTTTTTTTTTGTGTTTTAGGGCTTTTTAAGGGTCGATCTGGATCGATTTTTCTTCCGACGAATCGGCCTGGATCGGATCAGATCGGTCTCCACCGATCCAAGGACCGATTCCGATCCCGCGATCCTTGGGTATCATAGCAGTCCCGTGTCAATTTGGTAACAAAGCAAGTCAAGTTAATGTCATTTTAGCTGAATTATTGTGCTTAAGTCTATCCTTGCATGCTGACTAGTCATGGAACTCATTATCGTCTTATATGATCCACCTCCTGACTACTTTGAGTCATCCATGGACTCTCATATAGCTCTGTTGATTGATGGAGTTGACACTTTAGAGGCCTTAGTTAAAGAGGTAGGTGAGCGCTTCACCTGTTTTGAGCACTCTATCAATGACCTTTCTGATCCCTTAGTTAAAGGAGTCAGATGAGTGTTTCACCTGTTTTGAGCACTCTATCAATTACCTTTTCTGATCCCTTAGTTAAAGGAGTCAGATGAGTGTTTCACCTGTTTTGAGCACTCTATCAATGACCTTTCTGATCGGCTTGCAGCATCTGAGAGACAGCTGCCTACACTTGACCGGGTCAACCCAACTGATCCAGTGTACATGGCCACCGATCAATAACCTCCCATCTTTCCCGATAGGCTGCCAGTTCCTCCACTTATTTGCACATGGTCTGCCAAGACCAACAGGAACCTTATGACAGGATTGAAGAACTTGAATTGGGATTTCGACATGATCACGATCAAGCGGATGCCGATCATTGAATTATCCGCAACGTTAGAGTCAATGCTCCTAATTTTGACAGATCCCTTGCCCAAGTATCTATCTAGATTGGGAAGCAGGTATAAATCATTATGTTGACTAGTATAACATATCATATTCTTGGTGAGTCCGATTCACCAAAATGAAACTCACATGGCAAGCCAAAATGCATTGATCAAACATCAAGGCCATCCTTACATCAGCAGCCTACATACACCTGAGCTGAGATGAAGGCAAAACTAAAAAAATGTACATGCCTTCATTGTATTGTTAGTGTCTCATAAATCATTGGCAAACTCTCACCCATGGGAACAAGAATGTCACTACGTACCTCGCCGAGTTTGATAAGTACTTGCTTAGATGTGGTGTATGCGAGAAGAGAACAACGGACGTTCTCTAAGTTTAAGGGCTCAGACCTGAGTATCGATGTAAGCTATTCCAACAGTGTCTACTCTCGAGCAAGCCTGTAAGGTTGCTACCGCGTAGAGCAGTTTGAGGCCCTTTTTTAACACGCTTCCTAGTCACGGCCTTCTCAACCCTTCCAGGGTGATGCATGAGCCCCCCTGCTCCTCCAGCCTAAGCACAATAGGCTATGCCCCAGAAGGTTCTGCCTTCTCTCCCCCTTTCCAGCCAGGGGAGCAGACTAGCCTCCTGTCCACAACTCTCATCTGCCTCTTCCTCCTCCTCCAGCTCACTCCCAGGCAGCTGCTGCTCCTCTTCTTAAGTATGAAAACGGGCAAGGCTCCTATTGTAGGAGAGTCTCCTTGCCATATGACTTGAGGTACCTATTTTGGTTGTGGGGGTTACGATCACGTATGTTCCCAATGCCCTTTTGCTCTATACCTTGACAGCAAGTACGTTGAGCATCAGCCAGACCCACATGAGATAAGATATTTGGTTGATCCAAGCTTGTCGACCGAATTTCAGCTTAAGGATCAGGCTCCAGTCGACACCCCCTACCTAATCCCCACCTTAGATCAAAAGGGAATCCCCTGGGAGTAGTTTGCTGCACTTTTACACACCCCTTCCCAAGTGATGACGGATGACACACTATTATCTTTCACACTTATTTTCAACTTGGAGAAAACGCATTTAAGGTCATCACAGCCAGTAAGTTGCATCAACAAAATTTCTATCCGCACTACATGCAGTGCAGGTATAAATTTCTACTTAGGAAAAAGGCTGTGGGCAGGGAAGTGACAGTGACGGCACAGGGCTACTGCCACGGTCTTTTATAGCCTTCTTTGGAGCCAAAATCAGACCCAAATAGGCTAAGATTGGATCAGAATCCAATCTAGATGATTGTTTTGTATTTTTTTTCCATTTTCAGAGTTATTTTAAGTACTGGTCCCCACAAATTCTGAATCAGATTTTCTCCCTGAGAATCAGCCAAATATTCCGATTCAATCCGGATCAAGTCGGAATCGGGTCCTGATGCTGATTCCGCAATCCTTGGTGTGATGCCTTGCCCGTGGAAGTAGAGTATCATTTGTCCTTAATTATTCAATGTGAATCCGTCCCTTCATTGTCAGATAAACATGTGTCTTTGAGCAACTTGGTCAGTGCATCACCGTATCTCCATGTCCCCTTTCTACTCCTCTTAACAGCAGGTGACCTGCCATCTTCCCCTTCTTCAATGGCGAAACTTGCTCAACCAGCTATTCCAACAGTTATAGCTCCATTACGCATGCTTATCATGTCTAACAATGTCCATGAAGTCACTCATGTAGTAAACATTTGTGTTCATTCAAGTCATATTAATGCAAACAACATCACCCATGCTAATAATCCCATGAAAATCTTTACAAATTAATGTAAAAGACAAGTTACTCATGTTACAACTTATTTTAGCAGTGTTATTCACAAAGAAGGTAAGATTGGAATTGTCTACCAGATCGACAGATTCAAGGTAAAAAATTTTGATGTAGAAATGGCGTGGATTAGTTCTTTAAAAATAGAAAAAAAATGTAAAAAATGGCAGACGATTTTCACATAGGATTCTGGTCCGATATGACCCTTTTGGGGTCACATTGGCACCAAGGCAGCATCAGCACCGAGTCTCTTATTGGTCAGGGAAATTGCAGTGCCACCGCCGTAAGCAGTTGATTCTGATGAGAGTTTCCAGAATTGACCAATATGGGCTGAGTCAATCCTGATCCATGGCCAATTCAATTGATTATGGTTGATTTTGGCAGGAATCTGAAGGTAGATTAGAGTTCCCCACCTAAATCGGATCAGCTTGTGTTGATTTTGATCCAAAATTGGCCAATCCCAATTTGGATAGGTCAATTCCGCCTTCCATGGTAGTTCAAAATAAGAGCCAAATCTTCTATAAGCACCAAATAGAGCGTAAGCTGGAGGTTAAATCCTGTTGATTTCCCTCCATAAACTGAAAGTTCACTCATGTAATTTCCTTTTTATAAGCCAAAGGATAGATCAGTAACAAAGTAACAAGGGCCTGGGTTGCCATTGATATAAATTTTCTCCAATTAATCATTACGTTTTTATATTAAAAGACATGCAAAATTCAGAATTTCTATCATATGGTCACACATATAGGCAATTGCGATATATGGACAGATTTATAAAAATGTGAAATGACTTTTTAGCCTTAAAATTATAAAATTCATGTGCTTCAAATGCATGGCCAGCTAAAAAAAATTTCAGATTTGAATGTATGAAAATAATGGATAAAGATGTGGTTGTGGGTAAAACATTACCAAGCAGACTAGTGATTTAATATCCACGTTTCATATCATGTATATACACATCTCACATATGAAATGAAAGCCATGAAGGGCTGTTCCGCTGTCCCCTAGAGTGTCAATCATCTTGCCGATGTCATGAATGAACACGATTACACACTCTCAAGCATGTCAAGATGATCGTCTTATTAAAGTGATATTAGAGCAAGTGACATATATTACCCATGTAGTCAGAGACGAGATGCACCCGAGGTGAGGGGGGCCTCACCTCACCTCAAGTGCCTGAGGCGTTCGAGATGAGATTTTTTTAATGAAGAACTCCTCGGAAAAACATATATTAACATTAAAACTTTTGAAGAAGAATATAAAAAATAAAAAACTCACTTCTAGGGTCTACAATGCATCGAGATATTAGAGCCTCGTGGTGGAAGATTGGGCATTGGGGATTTTAGAGTGAAGAAAGAGAATTTAAGTTACCAAATCCGACTCTCACTGGGTCCGGACCTGGGCGAGGCAAGAACTATTGAGGTGAGACGTCGTCTCGCCTCAGCACCTAGGCACTTGAGGCAAGCACCTTAAATAACATAGTATATTACATTGACTCGTCAATGCATCTCAAGTAAAATTGGACCACATGAACCCCACATGAAATTCATGGATCAAATAGAAGGATCAAATGAAATTGAAGAGTCATATGGATTGGAGGAATGTACCTTATGTTTAGTAAGATGGGTTAACAAAGGCCAAAGAAAAACATTAAGGTAAAGAATATAAAAAATAAAAAAACATAAGATCCCTTGACATAAGTACAGTTCGAACATAAAAACTGAGTCTTTTCCCTTGTATTTAAAAACTGAACCCAACGGTCCAAAATTTTTCACACTTGTACATGATCAAAGGTCTGCTGGTTCCGGAATTCCCCAAGATGGTCATGCATTTCTTTTGTGTATTAGGATCATGAGAGTGGTTGAACGCAATAAAAATGCAACAGTGAAAGGTAGGGCACTTGCAACTAGTAGTTCCCGCGGCACTTTTTGGGGGTATCCGGAGGGGACAAGTGTCCCTCAAATTAAAAAAGAAAGTTCCAAAGTAGCACTTTATTTAACTCATAAGATAGAGGAGATAGACATTTTGATTATCTGGATCATATAGTAGTTGATTTGCATTGGTGAAGATTGAGGCAATTCACATTTCACGAGTATGAGATCTAGTGAAATTGTATGCTCATAAACACATGGTGTCGAATCCAAAAGTATCGAACATTGAATCATGATATTACAGCTGTGGGCACTACGTGTTCTTACTTTGATTGCAGTTGATTGAGAGGAATACAACACACATAGGTAAAGAACTTAGGAAGACTTGCCAACTCTAGCCGCAAAATGTGTAATGGACTTCACACAATTGTGAAGAGATAGATTTTAATGTTTCCAGGCAGACCAGCAGATTGCATAAGAATAAAAATTCACTTCCGTAAGTACTAGCTCCTTGAAGAAGTTCCAAAAAGATCCCTTGCTACATATTATGAATGAAAACTGGGAACCATATTGCTCAGGAAAAACCAAATTGCTAGTAAAAAAAGACGATCAATATGCAAAAGACAAACTCTTGAGAACGTCAAAATTCCTGTTTTCCATGTAACTTGTCTTGCCTTCATCAGCCAACAGCTGAACTCAGCAACTCCATGTTGCATAAAAGCATTTTAGGCAATTGTTTAATTCTAACAAAAAATGGATCACCTCAAGAAATGTCTGAGACAACTAGGCGTGAGGATGCCAACCGCAGCAACAAAAAACAAATGGTGCCAAGCACATCAAGCAAGCAAAAATGGTCTTTCACCACTTGCAAGAAGATTCAACAGCGTCAAAAAACCAAAGAGCATGCAATGTAATAAAAAAGCCTTACTTTAGTTCCTTGTGATAAAAAATACCTTTACATTTGTCTCAGATATATTTCGCAAGGTCTCATCATGTGAAACTGCCACTTTAAAGTTCTCAAGGGTCGATGTTGATGTTACAGATATCTGAACAATACACCACGAGTGACGAACGAGATTTTCAACTCTATCAAACAAAAGAGGCAGAAGTTCAAAAGCTTACTTTCCCCATTTTCAAAGCATCTTTCATCCGGGCTTTGTCACCATGGTACTACAGAACAAAAAGAATACAAGAAATCACTAGCATGGAAGAGATTGTTTCACATGATATGACACACAGCACATCAGCCTTATCAGAAGTAGAAACTTTTATATCCTAAGAAAAAAAATAGATATAACAGAAATTCACTTGGGTGATGCAGTGGTGTTTGTTTTTCTGCTGGTGGGGCCCACAGGTGGCTATTCTAAGCTTGTGGCAGAACCGTTAATGGCACATTTCTGTCTTTGTGGGACGTCCCTCACCAGCAAAAGTTGCACAACAACATACCAGCAAAAGTTGCACAACAACATACCATCAAGAGTTGTACAACTCCCAACCTCCATAGAAGGTAGGGAATGGTGGGGTTGATAGCCACCAGCCCACTCCATTCTCAGCTCTATAAATACCCTAGCAGGGGATCTCTTCTTCTTTTTCTTTTCTTTTTTTATGGTCTAAGTCCTAGAAGGGGATCTCATTTGGCACCAAGAGAAGACTGGGAGAAGCACAAAGTAAGCCAGCAGGATGTTCAGGCCACAAGGCCAAAAAGCCCAAGGAAAAAAATGTTCCCAAGACACTACAGAAGACAGTAAAAAGACGTTATACATCACATGAAGGCCATGACAGGGTATTGAGCTCAAAGGGTGTTAACCCTTAGTTCATAAATGCCTGTATATTCTTTTGAAGGTGGCTGCAAGGCCAGTAATCTTTTATTGCTAAAATAAAAGAGCTATAAGATTGCAATGAGAGTAATAATAGAGAAGTAAAAAACAAAAAGACAACTCCCGAAATCTACTGAGAAGGTAGAATCATAGAAGAGGTCACAACAAGAAAAGTCTCCAACGTATAAATAAGCTCCTAAAAATCCTCCACTCCGGCTAGAAACCAAAGTGTGCAAAATGTCAATCATGCGCATTGTTGGACGTGTGAAAATGAATAACGGCCAGAGAGAGGAAAAGATTATCAAGAATTTGCTTCTTCCTTGCTGTCCAAATTGCCTAGAGCATGACAAGAAGTATAATATTCCACAATTTGCTGTTGTCTTTCCATGGGTTCCTGTTCTTCCACGTAATAATTAGGCTAATGACATCCTGCGAAGTGTACCGTGAGAGATTTAACTTTTGAATACCGTGCACCAAAGATTGTGAATGGTACCACAATGAATGAAAAGGCGGTTAATACCTTCCTGCATGATGCCACAGAAACAACAAAACTAAGAGAAACGTTAAGCAAGCAATCCTTTATTGACAAGCATCCTTTATAGATCTTCCAGAAGATGCAATCATTCACCACAAAAAAGATAGCCAAACTGACTTCCACCAAGTCACCTTAATACCACATATAGCTAATTTCGTGCAAGCCAAGCAAACCGAAAAAGAGGACAACTTTCTTGAAGTCCAAACTATCCTGTCTTGAACTTCCCTACATCTGGCAAGTAGATCACATGCAATTAATTACATACATCTTCAATCTCATCTTCCTTTAATTTCCTTCAAAAGAAAAACCTGTAATTGTAGTGCTCGTCCCAACATAACCATAATGCAGCAACCATTTCATGTTCGTCTCTTGTAACTTCAAAAATTCATAAAAATTGGAATGCCAATTAAGTAGAACCAAACCAGGAGTCCTTCCAAAATGAAGTCCTAGATCTGTTTCCGAAATTAACTGCAGTAGAAGAATAAAAGAATCACCATATTTGGGATCTCTCTCCATATACATGAGACCTTCCTGTGCAAAGCGAAGGGTTGTGCCAGCCTGAAGAATTATTAAAAAGTATTTTACTTCCACCACCTTGGACCAAAAAGAATGACCTCCTTGACTGAATTTCCAGAGTCACTTGCAAAGAAGACCCGCCCTTGTTAATAGTGTCAAATGGTTGAAGCCCTACCCCTCCTATTAAAGATCTACGAAACTGTTGTTAGGCAACAAAATGCAAGACCTTTCTATCCTGTGGACCATGAAAAAACAGATTAGGATAAGGACGCCTGACCCAATTTGCGTAGTCGGCATGGCATGGCGCATACCAAACAGGGTCAGCCAATGACCGTTGGGAAGCATTTAAAAATGCCCCCCAAGGCCCACATAAGGCCCCCAATGGGCCTCCCCTTCCCCTCAGAACTCTCCCGCTCTCTCATACATTGTTTCTCACTCTAAAACTCTCTCTCTCTCTCTCTTTCAAGCTGTAATTTCACTATCTTAAGTGCTTCAAAATTAATGATTTTTTTAATCATTTCAAAGCTTCATAAAGATTATTTTTTGTTTAAAAGTGTTACTAACCATCTGAGAAGAAATTTTCCAACCTTCAACTCGTGAAATTCACTTATATGGGACTAGATAAAAGGGCCGACGACTCTTCGAGACAAAGGTTCCGATGATGGTACATTTAAGATAATACTTAGCAAATCATATCAATATATCTCTGACACTAATATTTAACCATGATTCTCAAACACAGATGACATAATATAGACGATGGAGGCAAACCGCAAGTCATTTGCGGACATAGACAAGTATCAGCGCACTGACAGATTTATGGGTCAAAGTTCTATAAATAGGAGCAAACACGAAAGTGGGAGAGAATCAAACAATTAGGAAGAAGAAAAGAAAATCCATGATTTCACATGAGATGACAACTAAGGAGTAGGCCAGGTGGATCCCATCATCACACTCCCACGGCAAAGACAAACTACCATCACAATAGCAATGAAAAATTTGTGGATATGCAAGAAAAAGATTGACCAGGTGATATCAAGATGGTTCTTCATAGTGGCATACCGTCAAACTCTGTGAAGGAGCCGTATTACGAGTCCATGATTGACATCATAACCAACATCGGTAGGTGAGTGCCTAAACTAAATCCGAAAAAAATACAATACTTATCTTCATGTGGAGATGAAAGAAATTAAACAGTAAGTCAATTCGTTTGAACGTATTTGACAAGAAAGAGAATGCATCTTGATGATGGGCAACTGGACATTTTAGTCGTCTTTATTTTCTAAATTTATTACCTACTAATCCTTTTAAACTTCAAATTTAATAACTTATGCATGACTATGTTCTTAATAGGTATAACTAAAAAAATAATGATCATCCTAAAATATTGTCAAGTAAGGACCGTCTTCCAGGAATCCATAGATGCATCCAAATAGGTAAAAAATACAAATTATTTGTTTTAAGTAACCGACCATGTCATCAAAGAGAATGAAAAGGAACGAGTTGTCCAAATAATAATTGACAATACAGCTACATATAAAGCAATTAAAACAATGTTGATGGTCAAAACACCACATTTATATCAGGTACCATGTTCTGTTCATTCCTTAGATTTGATGCTAGAGGATATATGCAAAGATCCTTAAATTGATGTGGTAGTTAAGAAGGCTCAGTTCGTATCATCATTCATTTATAATCATAAATTCATCATTATCCTAATGAGAAGGCATACAAAAGGTTGAGAGCTTATACGGCCCAATAGAACCTGGTTCGCTTCTCATTACATTTCTTTGAATTGTAATAGAGACAACCTCTTACCCAAATGATACTTTCACTGAAATGGTCTGATTGGATTGCTAGGCTGCTTCTTTAGATAAAAAAAAATTAAGAAATATTGAGGAGATATTAGAGAGTGGAGACTTCTAGCGATTTGTAAAAAAGATGTTTCACATAATGCAACCCTTAATCAAAGTTCTTGGAGTAGTAGATGGGATAGGGAGACAAACATGGGCTATCTCTCTGATACACTTGAGCGGATGAAAGATGAGATCGCAAAGACGATGTTCAATTTCAATAAGTGCTAAGACATTATCGATTGTCAGTGAAAGCGAACCTTGTATTATCCAATACATACAACAAATATTTTCTTTGCCATTTTGTCGATTTAAGTGCATCTCATAGATATTGTTATGTTCTCAATTGACATCTATATGTTGGCATATCATTTTTTAAATCTTAGATATTGCTATAGTCCTTTGTTCAAGACAACAAATGACCTACATAATGAAAGATGTTGTGCTTATAATGCTCAAAGATGACGATTGATCAATTATAACATACAATAAATTGCATGAATATAGAATGAGAGCATTCTAATTTGGGACAGTACAATGAGCAGTTATGTTCGTAAGTTTTAATATATACATTGAACATTATTTGCAATTCAGATGATTAAGTTATTCCAATTTTTTCTAACATATAATATGTCATGCAATTGATGGGTGGATGGACCATAGTAAGACATTGGGATATGAGGACAACGCACATTGCAATAAAAGTCATTAGCTAAACAACAACAGCTTTATATTGTGAAAGAAATCAAACAATGTTCAATCAAATCCAAATAAAACAAAGAAATAGGCTGACAAGATTAAAGCAATTAGCATCATGTCATTGCAAAAAAAGATAGAAACTAAAAATTGTGCAAAGATTAAAGGAACATCAAAAGAAAGAACATGTGTTATCAAAGGCAAGTGCCTCAATCATCTAGACAGTGAGGCCATAGTTATCCGAGGCACGAGACGCCTGAGGCAAGAGACCTAGCGCCTTGCCTCAAGTGCTTAGGGCAAGTGCCTTAGGCATCCGAGGTATTTTATATTATTTAATTATTTTAATTTAAATTATACATATATCTAATATAAATAATTAAAATAAATCTAAAAAATACTTTTAATATTGAAATAAATACATCATTTTTATAACTATATATTGTAGCCATCAATAAATAATGTTATAACAATAAAAAAATCAATAACAAACATAACATCATTGCAACTAACAAAAGTAGAGTACAAATCAAGCATAACATAACATAACAACTTAATGTGAGTAGAAATCAATAAGAAAAGAAGACAAATATCATAATTCAATTAAGAAATGAATCATGTTTGACAAGATTTGTTTGACTTGGGCGGGCGAGACGGTTTTGAGGCGAGGTGACGCGTTTGGCCAGCGCCTCTCCAGCCTCAACCACCTAGGCGGTTAAGGTGAGCGCCTCTGATAACTATGAGTGAGGCGACACGAGACGGTCGAAAACCACCCCGCTTTGCCCATAAAAGCTTGAGGCGTTCACCTTGGGTGCCTAAGGCAAGGCAAGGTGCTTGCCTCGCCCACCTCAAGTGGCTTGAACCCCCCCCCCTTTTATTATTCTCCCAATGCCGCTTGCCCACCACAAAAGCTGAAACCCCCACCCCCAACTGTGCCCGACAGAACCCTCGAGGGATCTGTTCCATTATCACCATGTCAACCGCCGACGTAGTCATTTTCGATCTGTCTATGCATTCACTTCCCATGCATCGAAAGTTAGGTTTCATTTTTTCCTTTATTTTTCTTCACATCTTCTAATGCCCTTTATCTTTAAACATGTCTTAATGTTGTTAGTGTTGATTTTAGACTTCTAGCAAGACCCATATGACTATACGTTCTAACGCATGTTTGGATCATAGAGTAGTACAGGTAAATTGTTTGATTTTTTTTGTTTTTCTAAATATGTAGTTATCTAGTTAGTATTTTTACAAAGTGACTTGGTTACATTTAAATATTTTGCATTAAAATTTAGGTTTTCAAACAGTTTATAATTTATATGCCTCCGACTGGTCACCAGTGACATAACAATCATAGTGGTGAGTAGTATGATTTAATGTTTTAATGTTCTTAGTGTCAATTTTAGGCTAACAAGCCCATACAACCATACATTGCCGTTCTTTCGATGTAAGTCCAACTCATAGAGCAATACATGTGAGTTATTTGATTTTTGTTGGTTATTCTAAATATAAAGATAACTAGTTAAGTGTTTATTTTTTTTAATATCATGACTTAGTAACATTTAGCTATTTTGTATTGAAAGCTAGGTTTTCAATTGGTTGATAACTTTTACGCCTTCGACTAGTCACCAATAGCATTGCGGCATCGACCATAGTGGTGAGTTGTTTGATTTATTTATTTTTTGTTCTAACATATTTACATCACTGGTTTATAGGTCATAGGCTTGAAGCATAACCATTTTTTCCTCTTTGTCTAACATCTCCATTCATTTTAGGTATTTTCAATTTTCACACCTCAGTCGAAATCAATTTAGGATTAAAGTGAGCACATCTGACCAGTCACACCTTATGCCCTTTCTTAATTATTTCTTATAGTACATTTCAACATTTTTAAGTGGTATAGTGTAATATTGTGACTATATGTTTATTATTTTCGTACTTTAGGTTATATTTTAAGATGATTCAGTCATGTGAAGACCATGAATCAGGGTAGATTCTAATACTCAACCCATGTTCATGACTCCAAATGGTGGTGAAACTTCATATTGCATGGCAAGAGCTCATCATAAATCTAAAGACATTAAGAGTGATGGTGAAATCAAACAAGACTTGTATGACTGCATTGAAAAGTCGGTACCCTTGCCGGATAAACAAGATCAAATTTTCAAGCAATTCGTGAAGTATAAAAAGGCACAAAGAATGTTTAGTAGAGACATGGTTGTTCAACAATGCAAGACAATAATTTCAGATATGTATATTATTTTTCTAATTATAATTGCATTATAGTCTACGCCATTTAAACTTAAGAAATGTTTTTTTGTAGCAAATGGGTGGGTAGATTAAGAAAGTACGACTTCCCAATTACAAAGGTTGGCAATTTGCAGTTTGAGCCTTGCTTACATGTAGTGCCTCCCGTTGTGAACACAACTGGAGCACATTTGAACGGGTAATATTTGTTCCAAAGATAATGGTACTTTTTTGTTAGTTCACAATCATATAATGATTAATGCAATAAATTTTTTGTTGTATAGATTCGTACAAAGAAGAAAAATATATTAGAACCAAAAATTTGAATTATTTAGTATTTTTGCAATACAGCTAAACATTAAGGGATAGACATCTAAAATTGGAGAAATCAAATCTTGATTCAATCTCCTTAAATTGCATTGATGAATCTAAGTGAATAGATTACAAATAAAGATGAAGGCCTTGTCTAAAAGGATCGAGACCTGACATAGAGAGATATGGAAATTGCAAAAAGAATTGATGGAGAGGAAGGTCCAAATACAAAGTCATATTTTAAGATATCTCAAACTTTAGTGGTGAGTTATTTGATTTTTTTTCTTTGTTCAAACATGTTCACATCTTCGGTTATATGCCTTCTAGAAAAAAGATTTCGCATTTTTAATGAAGATTCGGATGATACTAGTAATGATGATCAAGAGACTGACATGTATCTTGGTTCAAATAGTGATTGATATTTGTATGTCTTGTACTCTTATTATGTTATGTTTAATTATGATACATGTATTCCTTTCTTATTGATTTGAACTATTGTTATGATGTTATGTTATGTTTGAATTGTACTTTTGTTATGAAGTTATGTTTGTTATTCACATTTGTTTGTTGTTATACCATTGTTTATTTGTAACCATAATACATAGTTATTAAAGTGTTACATTTATTTCAAGTTTACACATACCTTTTATTTATTTCAATTATTTGTATCACATACATGTATTATTAAAATAAATATTAATTAAATAATACAAAATGCCAAGGCATCGGGTTCCTCACCTCGGGGGCCTCGTATAACACGAGGAAGAACAAAGGTGGAAAGAAGAAACAATACAACGATGAAATTAGACAGCCACTACACAAAATGACGACATCGATTAGACAAGATATTTGACGACCAAAATATGCTGCAAGTTTGGGTGAATGATCAATAAGGATTAGATGACCATGAGGTCAACCCAAAAAATTGAAAATGAACTCAAGAGAACTCGACAACACACCTTTAGCTAAGGAATTCAATATTCCTCATTCAGTGGCAAAGAGACAGAAGACAAGAGAATCTTCTAACTAAGATAAGAAGTTATCTGATAAAGGTAAACAAGTTATAACTAATCACTTAAACCCTGTAGATTAGTTTGCAGTAGACGAGGTGCAAGAAGACACGCCCGAGCCAAACATCAAAGTTCAATACCAAATGTCAAAAATTGACAGTGGAGGGTTTGACAACGAGAAAACAATTGTCCCAAACACATACAAAATTGAGGCAGAATCACAACCACAACCGATACAATTTATGAGAAAAAAACATTACATGCACTCCACTCAAGATGAAGATCATGATGCACGAACATAGGCAGGAGAAGACACACGACGAGATGGACGTCGACACTGCACATTGTCATACAAAGGGGTTGAGTCATCTCAAGATCTTGGTTTTCTACTTATCACCAATAGGGTTATGGGATAATTCTACTTAATTATGGATCCTCATCAAACATGTGCATGCATTCAAAAAGTCTAGCATGCATTCCACCTATGATAGTCACGGTGAATATTAGAGATCTTAGCCTAGAGTGGCTGTAAATAGGAGTGCAGAGTGGTATGATCATTTATACATTGTTTTGAAAGGTTAAAAGACCATTATTATTGAGCTTAAAAAAAGATCATTGCATCAAAAGAAAATAAAAACATAGCAAATAAAGGAACCCTTCTACCAAAAAGGAAGAGAAGTAAAAACCCCCTACAACATAATAAAAGTATCTTCATTAATTTTTTTTGAAGGAAAAGAGTATCTTCATTATATAAAAGAACATTACGTAAGATTTAAATAGAAATCAAAAAAAATTCTAGTCATATTCTCTAGTCTACATTTTTTTGGCAAGATTATTCCAAAATTTCCACATTTTCCTATTTTTTTTCCAATTTTTATTAGAAAATAGGGTCAGATCTGAGTCACAACCTGGTCCAACCAGGTTGGGTTTGAGCCAGCTAAACCAGACCCGCTCATGACCAAACTTACCTTGCTGTGGACCCTGAAAGAAGAAACTAGACCCGACTTCAAAAATAGACTCAAGCTTCCTACTTCAAAATAGAAAAGAAGTGGAATGGTAAGCTTTGTAAGTAATTTTTTATAAAACCCGTAATTCTCCCGTAAAGAGAATGCTTTTCTATGATCGAAATTTTTTTCCATTTTGAGAATCAGAGGCTCCCAGTCTTCAGATCCAACTCCACTGGCCGCAAGGGACAACTCAAGACATCTGACAGAAAATCCCTCCAGCTCATATTGAAGACGCTTTAAATGACATGGTGGTAGGTAGGAGGGTCGTCACCTAGCAACTCACATTTAATTTTATTAATTTACAGCCTGCCGATGATGTACAAAAAGACATTTCATTGCATCAACCATAGAAAAAAAAATCGTATCATCAGCAAATTAGAGGTAAAAAATATAGACTTACTCTACCTCTCCAAACTTGATTCCTTCAATAAACTGTTCATTCATGACCTTCTCCCACATTGAGTTAAACACATGTCAAATCATTACAAACAGCAAAAGAGACAGGAACAACTTATCGAGGACCCCTAGAGCTGCCAAAGCACATAAACAAAAGGGCGTTGATGTTCACAGTTTTGCGGTAGATTCACAAAACTTTGAACCCACATGATCTAAAAGTTTGATTGAAGCCAATCAATTACATCACTCTAAAGAGACACTTCCAATTGACTCTGTCATAAACCTTCTTGAAATCCATTTTCAAAAATTTTGGTGCTATTTTCTTAAAACCATTCTAGGTACATAACCTATAATATCTACATTTCCCTCCTTAGTCGACAAGAATGAAAATTCAAATCGAACTTTAAAGTGAAGACTAATCCAAACATGTGTTGAGTTCATACATTCTTCATGCTTTCCTATTCAACAAATCATCAGCAAGTGCCTTTGAAGCTACTACCACCGAAGTTGATTTGCTTATTTTGGTTGCCAGTTGAGATTTTGAAACCAGATAAAGAAGATCAATCTGGTTGGGCTTTCTAGTGGTGAGAGAATAGTCACCAGAAGACCGCGTCTCTTTCTTATTACCAGACGTAAATACATTCTGAAGCAATCATAAAGTTAAGCCTACCACCAACAAAAGCAGACTATGTTGGGCTAATCAAGCGATCCAACCAATCCTTCAATATTGACGGCAAAGGTTTAGTAAAGATTTTGTAGGAGCAACTTTACTAATTGGTCTAAGATTATTAATGTCACTGATCCCTCTTTCCTTGGAATCCGAACAAGGGTTGTAGAGTTCTAAGTGACCTCAGGACTGCTCAAAATCCTTAACCATGCTCATAACATCAGACTTAATAAGATTCCAAAATTCTGATAGACACCAATAGAAAATTCATCTGGACCAGAAAATTTATAAGGGTCCAATACATCAACAACCTGCTCGATTTCATCCTCTGAGAAAGGTTTAGAAACAGCCTCAGCGTCATCTCTGCTCAATCTCCTGAGATCATAGTTATTAAAAAAAAAGCCTCCATGATACATCCTTAAATAGATTTTCATAGAAGCCTGCAGCTGTCTTGCCAATTGAATCAGCACCTACTCTCTCTTCCCCATAAACCAATAGAGCACCGCAAGGCTCCGTTTTGTTCTCAGTGAAGCATGCATGTTAAGTATCAAGCATTCCTGCCACCCTACTTTAGCAACAATTCCTTGGATCTACGTTTCCACTTGATTTCTAATGCTTCACTCCAGTTGTCCATTTTTGCATGAAGCCAGTCCTCAACCTAAATTAGATAGCATACGATCGTTGTTCAGCCTCTCAAAAGATTCAATCCTGCCCAGAAGGTATTGTCCTACTCTCCTCTTATTCTATTGTAATTAATAGCCCAAGACTTGAGGTTTACCTTTAAATACTTGGTCTTTTTTACCTATTTCAATATGGCAGAGATCTCACCAAATAAAAACTCCAATCATAAATCATTTCCTTGAACAAAGGTTCCCTGATCAAACTCATAACAAACTTAAATTTCCTTTGCCATCGTTTATTCCTTTTATTACATGAGATCCATATGGGACAACAATCCAACAATGTGTGTGGCAAGCAAAAACCATTAGGTACCCCCAAACACCTGCAACAAAAAAATGTGTAAGACTCTGGACTTAGAAATAGCATTCGACCAGGTAAGATGCTTAACAGTATCTAATATCACAGAAACAGCATTCGACCAGGTAAAATACTTAACAGTATCTGATATCTTCATCAAACCATTATCATAAATGACAATATGCTAAAATATATGCCTAAACATATCAATAGTTGGAGGCCTGGAGATAAATGGGAGTTAACATGTAGGGAGTACTAACCTACATAAGACTCCTGTGTACGCTCCATAGGTATTTCGAGACATCATAGACATAAAATCAAAAAAATGACCCTTCATAGCTCAAAATGCCCATACTATGATCATGATTTCTGTTTATTTTAGTGAGAATCACAACCTTTTCATACTTCCACATCTATGTGCAGTTGATGTAAAATATGAAATAAAATAAACAAATATACATAGTCATGTTATGTTTATATTATGCAGTACTTCCATCACTCTTGCCCTAGCAATGGAAACAAAAAATTTAATAAATAAAAAATAATTAATCAATCAAATAATAATTAGATAAATATAAAATAAAAACCAATAAACAAGCAATAGCTAATAATTTTATAAATAATGAAAATTAAAAAATAACAAAAAATAAATGAATAAAAACACTAATCAATAAAAAATAAATCAATAAACATAAAAATAACAAATGAGCAGGTTAATAAAAATAAAAATAAAAATTATTATAAATAATAAAAAAATAAAATAAACGGAAAGAGGGTAGAAATAAATATTGATAACAAGTTAAGCAATAAGCAACAAAAAATTCAACAAATTAATAAAAAGATAACAAAAAGGGGTCATTAAATCAGCCAATAATAACCCAAATAAAAAATGATAATACCAAAATGGCAACATAACATAAAAAAATCAGCCTCGGCAACGATAAAAAACAAACCAATAAAACATGCAAACATCATGAATCATAACAAAGAAATTTTAAATAGAATGTCAGGGGAAAATGTTTCAGTTTCTTTTGTTAATTCCTAATTGAATGTCCCGATGATAATTAACCCTGGATTGACAAAATTCAATCGAGAAAAGGTCCAATTTTATTGTAGTACAACCACCACTACTTTCAAATAAAAAGAAACTTCCTAAGGGTAATATGTCTTTATGTTTATCCCGAATCAATCAATAAAGTTCCTAAATTTGACTCCCCACTAGATTTGAAAATCCATATACACTTTTTAAACCAAACCTACATTTTTATAAAAATAAATAAATAAAATGGTTTCAACAAGCTCACATCTTATTTATGACTGAACCAGGAGCGCAGGGTGTACACCTTTTGTAATTAACTTGCTCTGTCTTTTCTTTTCTTAAGAGGTTTTACCATCTTGACAGAACCCTCCTCTTGTCTCATGTGCTATATTCATTTATTTCTTTGCATCAATGAATTGTCTCCTAAGATAAAAGCGCATGTCTAAGCACACTCAAGACGAAGGCAACCATAAAATGTCAATGCAAAACAAATTGAAATTGAATCCCTACGAAGGCAACCATGTTACACACAATCATACATAAGTTCAATTGTTGCAGCTTTCAGAAATCCAAAGACAATCTATGTCAACAATGTTCCCATCTTCATTTCACCAGATTACTAAGCATGTTATATTTAAATAGGTAGCATAATGCAGCAAATCATAGAAAGAGAAATCAACAACTGATACTATGTTGCTTGCAGAAAGACTAACCTGTTTCTCCAGCTCATCAGCCACATCTTCGAACAAATCTTTTGGAGTAGAACCAGATGTATTTGAAGAGACAGCCACATAAGGTGGCATATCCTTAACCTGACTCAGTCTGTTAGTGATAATGCTTCACAAAACTAGTCATTAAAGTAATTCTTGATTTACCTTCAAGCAATATTCCCGCCAGTGAGTTTTCGCTGTGAGAATACCAGAAGCAATATGATCTTCCATTAGCTTTCGGAACTCATCACGATTTTTCCTCTCTGTTCGCCTAAGTTGCTCCTGCATTAGTGTGATATAAGCAGAAGAAACCATGTCAATAATGAACTTCACGAATAACTACAGGATCCATCAAAATAAACATAATTAATGTACCTTTTGAATCTTCCTCTGCTCTTCTTCTTGTTTCTCCAAATCACGTATATATTCCTGTTCCAAACTTAAGTAAGCTAAACTAGTTCTAAGATTATTGCATCTAAATAGATAATCAGCATGCCTGAAAAATTTCCAAGCGATCAATCTTTTCAAGCCTAGAGCATTTTTCATCATCCTCCAAGCGATCCTGAACTTTACGCCACTGACTATTTGCCTGCATACAAAGGAAATAACTAGGTTAAGAATTATTTTAATGTCTCTGATCAAGTACTTAGCATGTCCACAAACCTTAATGAAATCGCATGATTCAAGAAAAGCTCTGTACTCTAGTATATTTTTTTTATGCTCCTCCACTGCCCTTGCACGTTCCTGCAACCAATTATAGTCTTGAGTTGCGTAACCCATACTAGTATAAATTTTATAAAATAAACTAATTTTCAAAGTCGTAGTGAAATAGAGAAAACACATTTCATCATGATAACAGGATGGCTCTGAAGCAAGCGTGCAAACGCATTTGTCAATAAACAGCAGAAAAAACAGGATGATTATAAGATTAGAAATTTGGAAAAACTAGGAGAAGGTACATTTTGCAGTAAGTAGTACTCTATCCCCTTAAAAATGAAAAATAGTAACTTTATAAAAAAAGATACTTTTCGTGTCAAAAAAAACTAACTTTATACATCTCTCTCAATTTCTCTCCCATTAATCTCTGCCACTGGCTAACAATTAACTTTCACTTGAGATTGTCCCCCACCAACCAAGGATCGCAATATTGGAATCGGAGTCAGGATCGGATCGGTCCGAACCCGACCGATCCACTGAAACAAAACCAATCCAGAATCGTAAGTTTAAAAAATACACACACTGATCCCTATTCCAATCCAATTCGGCCCCAACCAATCCTAGCCGGTGCGGCCGGAATAGCAAAAAAAAATGATCCAATTCCGATCCCGATCCAATCCCAAAAAATCCAGCCAATTGTGTTGGAATTTTTTTCCAAATTGGTCCTTTGGCCAAGAATTGGATCGACAATGGCCTATCCATAGTTGTCAAGGCACCCGCCTAAGCGGCGCCTAGGCGGCAAGGCGCTTTTCCAAGGGCGCCTTGCCAAGGCGTCTTGTCTGGAGCCAAAAAGGTGCCCAAGGTACCCGCTTAGGCGCCCAAGGCGCCCAGGCAAGGCGCCCAAGGTGCCCGCCTAGGTACCCAAAGCGCCCAGGCAAGGCGCCCGCCCTGGGTATTTTTACATGATTAAAAAAATAAGTTTGAGGGATTTTGCCCCCTTGATACCCCTCACAAGAGACACTTATTTAATGATAGTTTGAACATATTAATATATTTCACTATCACTTATACTATCATACATATTTAATATTTATGTTTATAAACATATATTATATACTTATAAGTTATAACTCCTTATCCAAAAATAAATACCCACACTTTCATAATTACATATATAAGATCATTTATACTATTACATACTTTTTTGGGTTCGGGGAGCTTCGCCCCCCTGACAATAATATTATAACAATATTTTACCATCACTTATACTATCGCACATAAATAAATTTTATAATCATAAATATGTTATATACTTAAATTTTATAAAAATCTATTTAACTCTCTTCTCTTTCACATACATATCATATTTACTTATATACATAGATAAAAACACTCATATTTAATTATAACATAAAATAATATAATTATATTTATGCTTATTTTTATATATAACGACCCCCTCCGACTTAGTCTTCCTTGAATACCGCCTTGACCGCCTAGGCGTCACCTAAGCGGTCGCCTTGTCGCCTAAGCGGAATCAGTACCCTTCAACGCTTTGGCCGCATTGTCGCCTTGACAACTATGGGCATATCCGATCCAGGAATCGGCCAATCCCGATCTAGATAGGCCGATTCCACAATCTATGCCACCAACTCTATACTCAAACCAACCCAACTCTAACCTTAATCCCAAACTATCTAAGATCAGCCAAATAGATAATCCTTTTCCACATGTTAATTTTATTTATTTCTTCAAAGAAATTTAAATCATATTGAGTTATTCCTTAGGTTAGCTTATGGTCTAACCCATTCTTTTTTACTATTTTTAAAATTTCATTTTTTCTAACTAGAGCTTCATTAAGTCAATAATTAATATGTTCAAACCATCTACATCTTCCCTCTTTAAATTTATCTACAATTGTCACTACTCATATCATAAGATACGATAATATTTTTATGTTGCATGACACCTACCACAACCATCCATATTCATTTAAACTAGAAACAGACAAAACACATATAAACTTGTAGTCGAGTTTTTTAAAGGGATGCAACATGATGACTCCATAGGAAGTCACCAATCCTAATACTACTTACTACCCTCTCCAAAACACACTTAACTTCAAAAGTACGATAAGATTCAATGTTCATAGGAGAGAGTTATGAAGTGGCTTACGAGATATTACAAATATTCCAGCCAACAAAAGTAAATTGATACCTAGATGGTTTCTGATAGAAACTATTTATCTTATTTAAATTGAAATACGAAGACAGATATGGTCCTTATTCACTAAGAAAAGGCTAATCATGAAATTCTAAGAGATATTTGGTAGTGGGTGTTGAAATAAAAGATAATGTACATTAGGTAGTTAGGTGTATCCACCTTAGGAGGTCAAGGCAAATGAAGAAAGAGACAAGATGGGTTCTTAGGAAGGATGGAGAGATCTAGAGGGGCTCGTCAAAGGCCAAAGAAGTCTCCGGAGGCTAGAGAAGGTACCGAACGCATCGCACCTGCCTTTGTCCCTCTTACCAAGCAGGAGAGACAGCCAAACAACCCTTAATAATCCCACAATCTGCTTAACTTTAGGTTTGGTGGATCATTTGAACAAGATACACAAACTGATGGCAGTGGGCCCAGTGAGCAGTCAATATACGCTTAAACAAAAGTCAATATATGCTTAAACAACTGAGCACAGGTTTCAGCACATCAGCTTCTGCAACCATCCTTCTCTGCTTGGCCTAGCGGTCCGGTCTGCACTTCTAGATCTTCAGTCCCAGTGGCTCTACCACCCTCCAGCAATCACCGGTGTGTTCCCAACACATTGCACCTCCATGTTGCCAGATTCCTCTTGGATTTCCACCATCTTCCTTCACCACAGACCATCGTCCATCCCAACAGCCAAATCCCATATTATGGTTTGACGATCACTTATCAGAGTAAATTGATCCATCCTTCACTCCAGATCTCTTCATGTTACAGTATCTCGTCAACTCTGTTACAGTCACATCTGGGACCTCAGTTTCCTAACTGTCAGGACCATCCAAACTTCAACTCCCATCATCATCACTGTCTTCCCCTTACAGCCCTGATCCAGCCATTTCCGAACTCTGCTGGTCGTCTCTGGAGCTCCTCTGCGACACATCCTTCTGGCACTGCCCAATCGACACCTATTCCTACTCCTTCTGGCTACCTCTAGACCAGTCGAAGCTCCCAACATCACCTTCCGACTCTGCCAATAGCAGATTCTGTTCTCAACCCTTCACATGGACTCCGATCCAGCCATTTCTGGTTGTCTCCAGATCTCCTCCGCAACACATCCTCCTAGCTCTGCCAAATAGTCTCCTATTCCTAATCCTTACACCTATCTCTAGACCATTCAGAGCTCTCAACAAAAAGCCCCTGCCTTTCTGCCCTTCTCCCATGACAAAGCTGAAGTGTCCACCTTCTCTTATCCTCTTCTTTGCTGTTTTCCTACCTCCCATCTCCTCAAGCATTCCCACCACGACACTTGTCTGCCAATGGGCCCATCCAGGCTCATCCATGTGGCCGAAATGCCACATCAGTTGACAGTTCGAGACATCAGTACCACCCGATTCACTCTAGTTCAGAGTCGATTTGATGTTGTTCATGGCCAGTACAATCAGTTTTGATTGGTTTTTAGGTCAATTCAACTTAGTTTACCTCATGTCCAGCATTATTTTCAGTTTTTACCCATTTTGTCCTCTATCAACTTTTACAAAAGGGCCTGAGATCAGCTCATTCTAATAAATCAACTCCTAGACCCTTATTTCAATTTCAACGCATGAAGCATAAATAATGGTGACGTTCAAGATGTTATGTTTCAAAACACAGATAAATTTTGTACCAGTCGTAGAATTTGGGAAATTAAAGCAGATATTTTTGAGTTTTAGTTTCCTTTTTGTCAAAAAAGAAATAATTTTAAATATATGTTTGCCTAGGGTCCATGTGTCAAAAGTTGGCTCTAAAAATAGAGAATATGTACTCCCAAAATAGAGTGGATGGAAAAGAATTTTTGGAGAATTCGTTCTGGATCTTATAAGGGGCTCGCCCCAGTTGGTCTCCACCTGTTCATCCCTAGTTCAGATGAGGAAGACATTCTATCATCCACCTTTTGGCTGAGGTGGCCTTCCGACCACCCCGTCAGCCTCCATGACATTTGTCTCTCCTTCCCCTTACCAGCCCCTTCACTCGATAACATCAAATTCAATAGATCTGTCTCGGCTTGCTGATCCATCGATGATTGGATTCGTGGAATGCTGAGTTAGGATCAGGCTATGGTCCTGATTGGTGGGTTTTGGTCCTGATCACTCCAATCAGGACCGATTTGCCCAACCCAGCCCACTCAGGCCATGTCAGCCAGGTTGGCCCGATCTTTGGAGACCTGGGTCACCAGTGGCTAGCACAACTAGCATATTGCACCCCCATGGGGTCTTCTTACATCCCCCCCACCCTCTCTCTCTCTCCCTCTCCCTCTCTCTAGCAATCTAATTACTTTCTCTCTCTCTAAAGCTCTCTAAAATTGAAGATTTCTCACAATGTTCCAACGCTATGTAAGTATTATCTTTTAGCTAGTTGTCTTACTGACCCTTTTGTGTTAAGTTTATTTTGTTAAGTATTGTTGCGTCATTTTTATTGAAAACGTCTTCGCCAAGCCGTGACACTAAAACCACCGGCTCAAGCCAACGTGATCCAGCTTGGTTACACGACAATTTGCACAAAGAAAAGTGCAATGTAAGCATCGTAATAAGACTTCACCCAAGGTAAGCACACAATTTTGAAATATGTTAAACAAGATAACAGGTCAACTACACGGCACAAGGATATCATCAAGGAAGAGATTTCACAACCTTTAGGCCGTAAACATCTATGGCACTGTACAAGAGTGCCTAGAGGCTAGAAGTACTAGATTATTGTACAGTTTTGATGATGGAATGTATAGTTTAATTTTTAATTTAATTAAATGTTTTCAGTTTCTCTTCATCTTTTATATTTTTTCTGTTCTTAATAGACGAAATGGTACATGTCATAGAAGCTAACCGCAAGTCCTTCACCGTTGAAGACAAGTACCGACAAATAGGTAGATACATGGGTCAAGATTCTGAAAGTGAACAAGAATTAATCAATGAAACAAAACAAGAGATCCATAATCACACAAGGGATGACAACCCACGAATATACCCCTTAAATCCATAAGTTACCCGGTCAATACAAAGACAAACAACCATCACAACAACAATAAAGAATCTAAAGTTATGTAATGAAAAAGTTAGTCGGGCCATTTCTAGATGTTTTTATAGTAGCATATGGTCAATATTGCAAAGAGGCCATATATAAGAGTATGATTGACACCATTATAGAAGTCAATAAGGAAATTCCTAGACTGACTCGTAAGAAAAATTTACAACACATATTTACCTATGAAAGTAAAAATACAAAGGAGTATGCCAAAACATTTAAATACATTTGAGAAGAAAAGGTATGTACCCTAATGACGGATGGCTGAACATGTATGTTTAGAATGAAGTTTCAAATTTATTTTTTCATTAAACATTCTTAAATATTTTCCTTTGTATGGTGTCTTTCTTAGTAAGTATTACTGAGAGGGCAGTGATCAACTTCCTAGTGTATTGTCAAGTCGGAAACATCTTCTTGTAGACAGTGGATGCATCCGATACGGTAAAAAATGTCAACTCATTTGAATTGATTGACGGCATCATAGAAGAGATATAAGAAGATCAGGTTGTCCAAGTTGTAACAGACAACACAACTACCTACAAAGTATATGATGCTCAAGAAACCATACTTACCGTCATGTTATGCACATTCATTGGATTTGATGCTATAAAATATATGTAAAAATTCTCATATTGACTGGCTAGTTAAGATGACATACATATCATCATCTACAACCATAGTTTGATCTTAAACCTGATAAGGGAGCATACAAAATGCCGTGCTCTTACAACCAGACACAACAAGGTTTACATCACACTACATATCCCTTGAGAGCCTAATGCAGCAGAGATGTCAAATGCTACAAATGATCATTTCATCTGCACGGTCAAACTAGATTAGCCAAGTTAATCCTTCTAGTAATAGGAAGGGAAAGAGGTAGAAGAGAACGTAAAAAGTGAGAACTTCTTGAAGATTGTAAAGAAGACATTGTCTATAATGCAGCCAATAGTAAAAGTGCTCAAAGTAGTTAACTGAGATAAAAAAAGTGGATATTGGATATTTATATGATGCAATCGAGCGAGCAAACAAAGAAATTTCAGAAAAAACAAGGATTTCACTAAATGGTAAGATATCATCATCTATCAATGCCAACAGACCTTGTATCATCTTCTACATACAACAAGTAATATTTATGGTCATTAAGTTCATAGGTTTTAATATGCATAGTGAATTGTTTAATTAAAAGTACAGTACTTTGTGTATACTACTTTTTCAATCCCAGATATGCTTATGGCGCCTTATAGCGCCTTACATCTGATGGGATTTTAGAAGATGTGAAAATAGTGATCCGTAGAATGCTAGGAGAAGAGCAGTCATGTTGCCATATCAGTCCCGATGGACCGAATATGGCGGGGAAGGAATCACCAGAATTGGTCTGGAATACGCCAATTTGGTCAATTCCAGTCCCAATCCAAGCCAATTTGACCAATTTCAGTCGATTTCGTCAGAAGATAGGGTTGGTTCAACCTTCCAAATAAAAACTGGGTAGCCAATAGCCAATCTCAACCGGGAATTGACTGATCTTAACCCGGATTGACCAATTCAGCAATCAATAGTCTATTCGACTTATTTTAGCTCATTTCCAACATTATTTTCGGTTTCACCTACTTTGTCCCACATCAAATTTAACCAATCTAATGATACCATAGGTATGTGATGAGAAGATTGTCCAAGTCTTAATTAAAAACCCCACAGAAGATGCGTAATGTCTTCCTGTCATTCTTCACCCAAACAAGCCTGGCAATGATTAGGTGCCTTTTCCACACAATATTCCACATGAGCAGCTTGATTTCAGTAAAGATTCTATTTAGCAAACTCAGTTTACCCAGCTCATTCTGCAGTCCCCTATACCAAGCATCTGAGCCACCAATCCAGTGGTATATTCCTTCCTTGTATCCCATAAAAAAATCCCATCTGCTTGCATCCACCCTTGCAGCCTGCAAAGTAACCATCAAATGCAAAAACTCTTCCTTCTCACACCTCAGGCAGTCCCTGGAGAAAATAACAATAGCAACAGTACTGTCCCTTAAGATGTGGTGCAGATCGATATCCTTTAAGGTGCTTGAAGCAGCTATGGGGAGCTATGGGAGATCAGTATCTCCAGAACAAATTATCCAGTAAAGTATGCCCTCCAAACAATGACGCATCCTAGCCATTCCCAACTAAAAATGTAAAAGAGGATCTAAGAATATCTAATAAAAAGCATATTCCTCCAACAAACAGAGCTCCCTAACAGTAGTATATCTCCAAAGAACCGCCAGCTGAGTAAAGCTGAATTTATCACTTCCAAAGAAGCCGTGACCTCACCTTCCTAGTCCAGTAAATGAGATTAAACATTTTTAAATAAATTCTAACCAATAAGAACTTATTCTGCTATACTAGCTTACCTTGATGTGTGTCAACATAGTATTTTTAAAAGGTGACCACCACAGAGGTCCATAATTCAGTAGCACACTAACACACAAAAAAGAGGGAGGTGGTGAAAGTATACAGGGGCTCTACTTTTAGATAAAGGTCAAACGATCAGATTCCATTAAAATGTAATGAGAAAAAGATACATAGAACTTTAAACAACATAGAAAAAAACAAGAACAACAATAAAACAGCTAAAGTGCCGCACCCCTCTACCGAGATGATAGCAGAAGTGAGAAACCTAAAGAGAAAAAGATCTGAAACACAGGAGTCTCTCCCGATGATGTTAGGATCCACAGAAAATCCTGAAGAAGCCATAAAACAATCCTCAACACCAAGGGCCATAAGATGGAGGGGCACTATTACAAGAGAACATTACAGAAACCACCACCTGGCACCTACAAGTATAAAACATGAAGTAGAGGGTAACAGCACATTCTCCGTCAACCAGTTTTTGACAAAATTACAAAAGTTAAACACAACAGAAGCAATTGAGGTAGACATCTTATTGAAAATTCTGTTGTTTCTTTCCCATCAAAGAGATCAAGGTTTTGCAGATAATGCCAATCCCGGATTGGTATCAACATAGGTTGATCCAATCCAAGGGGGGAAGCCAGCTCCAACCCCAGGTTTTCGCTTGGATTGGACTCATCCCAGCAATCTCACTGGGAGTGGTTGCTCAAGGCAGCATTGTGCACCCTTTGGGCAGGGAAGAGGGTCGTAGCGGGTCATCTGCACCCAATATCCAGGATCTGGTCAATTCTGGTCAATTCCTACAGCTCTCTTCCCTACCAGTTAACGCAGAAAAGACACAAAGCAAGAGGCAGCACACTCCAGCCCAATCAGCCATTCCTGGCATTTATTCAACCTCGATTGGGGTAGGTTCGAGCCAGAATCAGCAGATCTTTCCATCTTTCATATTTTCTATATTTTTTTGTTTTTTGGAAGAGCAGATCCAGACCAATCCCAGATCATTTGTTTCTTACCTTAGATCGGCCAATCCGGCAGATCCTGATCCAGATCCAGCCTTCCTTGCCACGAGACCACCGGTAGCAGTAGGTTCCAGCTGATTTTCAGCTCTTCCACTAAACAAATACCATCAAGGATCATGGGATCAGAATTGGGATCGGGATCGGTGGGTACCGATCCGATCCAGATCAGATCAGATCGGACTGATTCCGACTGATCCAATGGAAGATAACCAATCCAGAATCGGTAAGTAAAAAAAAACGATTCCGATCTGATTCCGGACCGATCTTGGCCGATTCTAGCCGATCCCAGACGATCCAATTGGAATTGCAAAAAAAAATGACCCGATTCCAATCCGATCCGATTCTGATCTAATTCCAACTGATCCGTCCTATTCCTACCAATTCTGCCGGAACTTTTTTCTAGATCAGTCCTTTGGCCAAGAATCGGATCGGCAATGGCCGATTCCAATCTGGATCAGCCGATTCCGCGATCCATGAATACCATACCAAAACAAAAGCAAATTCCTCACATCATGTGGCTCAGTCCAGAACAATTAGCAACTCAAAAACAAAATTCTCCCAATCTCTTTTTTTTTTAAATGGATGTTCTCCAAATCATACTGGTGTCAACAGGGTCTACAATGCCTGCAAGATTTCTCGTCAAGCATATCAATGATCAATGTACGACTAAAAAATAAAGACATGTGCTTAAAGACCCCTAAAAAGATCAATGGATTCTTGTAGTCATGTAGAAGGGGCCAGGCTGCCTAGGCAGACACCTTGGACACCGTTTGCACCCCAATAAAGGTGCCCGGATGCCTAGGCCCTAGAAAAGCACCTAGGTATATATCTCTCTCTCAAATGTGTAGGGTTCTCTTTTTTACAATTTTCAGCACTCTCAACTCAATTTCTTGAAGTTAATTTTGCTACTAACATTTTTTATTAATCTATTTTGTTTATTTTTTGTCTTAGCATTAGTTTTCTCTAAAATGTCAACAGACAACCATGATATCCAAACTACAGGATTAACACAAAGTGATCTAACTTGGAACTATCGTACTTTAATTATTATGCAACAAAAATGGTACAATGTAAATATTACAACAATAACATGTCTAACGAAGTATCATGATTGGATATCATAATGACGAGAAGAAGAAAAAGCAGTGTTATTCCATGCAAAAAGATGCCCCATACTTATTTAAATCTCTAGAACAAGAGAAGAAAACTGTTAGATTGTTAAAAGTTGTAGAGACTAAGAAGACTTTGATTAAGATAGGCTTCAAATAACATTTTTTAGTTTTCAGATTCGGATCGGTTGGGACGGGGCTCATCTGATCCTGATACCAGATCCAGCCTTCCCTATTATTCACAGCCAACTTCCTTTTATTTCCCCTTCCAATTGAATGTTATTCAGAACAAATTGGAATTCTTCCAAACATTTTTGCTGGCCTTGGTTGAGTTACCCTTCACCACAATGGCAAAGTATATCCCCTTCACTTCCCTCGTAAGTTCCAATCGCTTCCTACCTTCTAACAACAAGACACCCGGAAATTGTCCTATATGTTTGATTTTCCCTTCTCACCAATCCACGGGCAGTCATTGATAGTACCATCCAGGTTGGCTTTTCAACCATCACAGATCAGGATGCTCAGATGCCCCGCCAACAAAGTAACAATTGGCCAAAACCTGAGCAGCTACATCATCTTCACGGGCCTCTTTGTGCAATGGCTTGCCACCAAGGATTCCGGATTCGGGACCGATTCCGATTCCGATTCCAAGAATCGGCCGATTCCGGCCGATTCCTGGGAAGGGAATCGATTCCGGAATCGGTCGGAATCGGTTTTTTTTTTTGGATTTTTTTTTCGTCAAAAAAATTCAAAAAATTCAGAAAAATTCTAAAAAAATAGGAAATGAGTTAGAAAAATTTTAAAAAATCACCAATGCATGATATCCACAAAACCACATCATACAAATACTAATGAACACCAATTGAAGACTTGAAGACTTGAAAGTTAAGTACATGTTCCAATTCCATTTATTCAAATATCAAAGAGTTGATACATCATCAAAAAAAAAATTACATCATATCAATCTACTACCAATATCTAGGATAAAGATGTGGGTCGTCCTCCTCTCCCTGCTCGTGACGCTCCTCCCTCGTGCTCAGTCTTGAATACTGTCCGGGACCATATCCATATGAAAATAATGCCGATGCCATGCCATCAAGGTCGTATGGATCGGACTGCGGGACGACCGGGACGTAAGCAGAGGATGGTGGAGCTGGTGGTGTAATCCACTGCTGGTCAACCTGGCCAAATGCTGGATACTGTGGCTCCATAATATAAGACTGCGGTGTCTGCTCATCCAGCGTGTAATACGGCTTTGGAAACCGTGAATCAGGTGACTAGGTCTACCATATGCCCGTGTTCCCAACCCACGTCGGAAGAACGTGCTGGTGCTGCGCCACCTTGATCGGCCATTGCTTGTATCTGAAAAAATTGTAAACAATGCACTAAAATTGATTAGATAACATAAAAAATGATTTAGACGCTGTTCGGGAAGCAGACAACCCAAGTAACACACCATTCGGTATGTTTAAAGGGTTACGTAGTTGCCGGAAATCGTCGCAAAATAACGTACGGGATATCCGGAATTTTTCCCGTGCAAAATGAACTTAAACGGATAGTTTAAAACTTGGACGGACTTATTCGGTCGGAAATCACAAGATTTAACGACGCTCGGACTCGTCGGAAACGCGTAAGAATGGACGTACGAAGTGTTCGGCGAAGAAATCTTACCAAAATCGGTCAAAGATCGAAGAAGACGTTGATTCAAGGCGGATCGGAGCTTGGATCGGCGGAATCGGCTGAAGGAATCGGTCCGACCGCCGAATCGCCGGAATCGCCCGGGGAATCGCCGAAATCGCCGGAATCGGTGCCGAATCGCTCCGGATCGACGGATCGCTGCTCGAATCGCTCGGATCGACGCCTGGATCGCCGGATCGATGCGGAATCGCCGAGGAATCGCCGCGAATCGCCGGAAATGAGCCCTACCGCCGCGGGATCGAAGGAATCGACCGCGGCGGTCGATTCCGGCCCTTTTAGGCCGGAATCGGTTCGATTCCCGGTCCAGAATCGAACCGGGAATCGAACCGGGGCCGGTTCAACCGGTCTTCCATCGGAATCGGTCGGATCGACCGATTCCACAACGAATCGGTCGGAATCGGATCGATTCCGACCGATTCCAGTCGATTCTTACCGATTCCGCGGAATTATTCCCGGAATCGGTCCTTCCGCCAGGAATCGGATACCGATCCGATTCCGGAATCGGTCGGAATCGGTCCGATTCCACCGATTCCGTAATCTATGCTTGCCACCCACAAAACTGCTAGAACTCGTGAAGACATCAGGTGGAGTGCAGGCTCTGGTCAAGATGCCCAATGAGTTCAAGGGTGACATTTCCATTTTAAGTGACAATGATGACGCTTAGACGTTGCTCCAGTAGTAGCATTAGATGTAAGTACCACATATATACATATATTTATGCACACATTATACAAATACACATATAGAAAGAGCTAGAGAAAAAAATAGAGTAGACCTTAAAAGTTTACGTATTGAGTTTTACTAGAGTATATGCATTTATATGTATGAATGAATGAGTACTAGGTGTGTACGCATGAAAATGTGTTTTATACATGTAACCGTGTATATGTATACAATTTTGAAAAAAAAGTATCAATAAACTAGGTGAGAGGAAAAGAAAAGAAAGTTAAAATCTTAAGTATATATTTATGATTAAAAATATAAAACATATTTGATAGTAAGAGTGATAATAAAATACAATTCAACTCAACTCAAGCTCCTTAATCCCAAGTTATTTAGCATCGGCCATAGAGATTCTCTTTCACCATTCACGCCAATTTTGACTTATCACAAAAGTACTTAAATCATCCAATTCAGCCTTTTTTAAAGGTGGCAAGGCCACAATTCATTAAATTGCATACGAAGAAATGTTGGAGAAAAAAGAAAAGAACTATACAAGGACTATTACTGAAATGGTAGCAGACACAATGCCTTAATCCCAAATTATATAGGATTGACCATATAGATTCTATTCCTTCACTCTGAGTTATTTTATCAAAAATATTTAAATAATCTAAATCATATTAAATTACTCTTCCCTAAGTTAAGTCTACTCTATTTTTCTCTATTCTATTTTGATATTTTCCATGTTTCTAAACACGACCTTCCTTTGGTATACATTTAATATGTCCAAACATGTGTAAGCGAACATGTCAAGTGCCTAGGAACTGAGATGAGGCAAGTGTCGCCCAAAAACTAGCAGGGTTTTCACCTAGGGTGCCTCCGATGCCTGAGCACCCCTCGCCTCAATGCTTGTCGGAACAGGATCCAATAAGCTCAACCCCCCATCTCCCAAAGCTCCCATTTGTTGTACCTCCGAGGTCGGCACTGGCGCTGCCGCCGCCACCTTCTCCCGGTCTCACGTGTACCTCCTCCTTTATGCGCCTTCTCCGAGGAAGGCTTGAAGTGCAAGTAAATTTTTTCCTTTTTCTTCACATCTTCTAATGCTATGTTCTTATAAACATGTTCTATTCTTCATGGTGTCAATTTTAGGTTTCTAACAAGTCACATGCAGACAAAGCTTGGCATTCTTCCGGCAAACATCCATCTTGTAAAGGTGAGTTCAATGATTTTTTTCTGTTATTCTAAAAATGTAGATTGAGGGGCATTTATATTCTTGATTGTTGTAGCATATCCAGTTAAGTTTTTATTTTTTAACGTCTTCATTAAATTAAGGTATTTTGCACAAGTCGTTACATTTTCGATCAGTTTATGGTTTATACACCTCCGACCGATGACAACACGACCTTAGTGAGTTGTACGATTTTGTTTTTAAACATGTAGAGTTAAGAGTAAGAGGATGCCCTTCATAGTTGTAGCATACCCATTTTTTTATTCTAACATCTATGTTCATTTAAGGTATTTTCTACACAAGGCGTACACATCCAAGCAGTGACTCCTATATGCCCTTTCTCAATTATTACTTAGACATCTGACATTTTTAGGTGGCAAAGTATAATAATATAGAGTGTATGTTAATTTATTTTCATATTTTAGGCCGCATTTTAAGATGTCTCAAAGTCTCGTACATGTAAAGACTAAACACGTGGATCAGGACCAGTTCCGATAATCAATTCGTGGCCATGGCTATGGTAGAGAAGCTTCAAATTATTTGGCAAGAGCTCCTCCTAAATCAAAAGACGTCAGATAAAAATATAGCATTTTACTAGATCCAAAAAACTGGGATATTGTGAGGTGTACATTTTGCCAAAATGAATGCAAGAAAAGAATATATCGATTGAAACCAAGGAAGCCTAGTCAGGTGTCGGCCTGGGGTCGGTCACCCCCCAAATTGGCCCAATTGGGTTGGTTTTTTTGTTTTCTTAATTGTTAAAAAAATATAAAAAATATAAAAAATATCCAAAATTTTTAAAAAATAAGAAATTTGATTAGAAAAAAATGCATCCAACTTTCACTCAAAAGTTATATAATATTGTTGCTCTACACAATATACGTACTTTGTCCATGACATTGTGGAAGAGTACGAAACATTGAACATGTACATAAACTTATTATACTCATCACTACCTTGTATAATCATCTTAAGATAATAAAATGAAAATGATCCACCGTAGATATCATACGTGAAATCTATAGAACTATCGAAAGATGGTTGGGTCATCTCATAACCCTCTCTATGATACGACAAACACTAAGAATCCTAGAATGCTTCAAGTTCGTACATGGAGTGCGTGTCATGCTCCTCCATATCCATGTTGCCATGCTCCGTGGTCGACATCCTACAATGTGTGGATATAATGCTCCTCTTCAAGGAAGTGTTGCTACTGCAAAGGAGACATCTCCGGTTCAGTTCTCCTTACACCAGAAGTGGTGCTGGTGGTGCTACCTCTACCTTTGCCTTCTTTGTTCCCTACTACATCGCTACTACTTTTTGAAAAAGAATCATCCGATGTTGTGTCGAGATCAGCAATATCAAAGGAATCAGTTAGAACTTGTTTACCTTGGTCCTTTGATTGCCTACCTTGGCGAGAAGATTGCCCAGTTTTCTATCTCTTTGCCACTAAAGGAAGGATCCAGAATTCCTTGAAGAGAAGAACGTTGTCAAGTTTTCCTTAAGCCCATTTTTGATCTTCTGGGTTAAACTTTGGTTCGCCCATCCCTTCACGATTGTTGACCCAAGCTTGCAAAAAAAAAAATTCGCGTGGAATATCTCCTCCAAGTCAATATCCAATTCTTGTACAATGGGCGTCTAAGTTCATCTTCCACTTGCTTCTTGTACCCACATTTGCTCCTCCTCCTAGTTCTCTCTCATCTTCTCCAAAATTTTCAACTTCAATCTCATGTTATACTGATAGTAAACTAGTTGTCGAAGTCTATTTAATGTCAGCCTATTTCTCTGCTTCGTATGAATAAGACTGAACGTCAACCAATTTCTTTCGTAACCTAAAGCAGACATGGTTTGACTTAGGACTCAGATTGCAACATTGGCCAAATCTTCATATCTTAGTGCCCTACCGTGATCCATCCACCAGTCAGCTACAAGATATTAGTATTAGAACATAATTTTAATAGGTTACTTATGTAAATAAAAAAATATCGAATTATACATATCGAGACTAAGAAGCATAATTGCTCATTACACCCTTGTACCAAAATGAAATAAACCTATCCTATAATCATGTATCTTATTTGTTGCTATAATTAAACGAACATCATCCCGAAGAATCCTACGAATGACCTCCTTCACGTTGTCCAACAGTTCATTAATAGGTTAGAAAATTAGACTATAATAATATATTGTGTTGAAAAATGACCTGATAATTGAAGAAAAGATCATTGTCAACATTGATCATGAATCCAATAATTTTGATGAACATATATCGTCTGACTTAATTATTTGAACATACCTGCTACATGTATAATATGATACAATGTTCTCTTCCATCAACAGTCAATAATGTCTCGCTAAATGCTAAAATTTCAAACCTTCTTCACTATATCTTCATTCGCCCGCTCAAGTGCAACATACAAATAACCCATATCAGCCTTCTTATCTCCATCGACTATTTGAAAGACCTTGACTAATGATCTCACAATATCAAGTGCCTTCTTTACAAACCACCAAAAATCTCCATTCTTCAGAGTCTCCTCTACCCTCCACCCTTTTCACTTATCTGATAGAGTAATCCTAGCAATCCAATTAACCCATCCTAGTGGAAGTATCATTTGGGTGAAGGAACACCTGTGTTGAAACAAGCTTTCCAAAGAAATGTAGTAAAAAGCAAACCGAGTTGCCTCGAGTCGTAGGAGTTCTCAACCCCTCATGTGCTCTCTCCTCAGGTTAAGGATAAAGTTGTGATTTTATATAAATGATGCAATGTATTGGGCAACCTTGACAACCCAATCTACTTGAGAATCTTAACAAATATCCTCTAACATTAAATCTAAGGAATTGGTGAAGCATAGTGTCTAATATAATTTGGATCTCTAGATCATCAGCATTTGTCTACCTTTAGAGGTAACTGTGTGGTCCATCACTACTTAGAAACCTCAATCCTCTCTTATCCTGCCCGATCTTCTCCTTGCATAACTTCATATTCTTCAATGCCATGTTGATAGTTGTTTGCTTTTGTCGTGGCCATGTGATAACCAAATCTATGGGACCAACTGCCGAGTCATCATCTCATGTGAAATCATGGATATCTTACTCTTCTATAGGATTTGATTCTCTCCCACTTCCACTTCCATTTCCACATCCGCTTTCACTTCCATGTCCGCTCCAATTGCCCGAACTTTGACCCATAAACCTGTTGGTACCCCAATACATGTCTTTGACAGTAAATGATCTCCGTCTTGTCTCCATCGCTTGTGCTAAGTCATCTATTTACATAGTTGTCAAGGCGCCCGCCTAGGCGCCGCCTAGGCGGCAAGGCGCCTTTCCAAGGGCGCCTTGCCAGGGCGCCTTGTCTGGGGCCAAAAGGCGCCCAAGGCGCCAGCCTAGGCGCCCAAGCAAGGCGCCTTGGGTATTTTTACATCATTAAAAAAAAATTTTGAGGGATTTTTCTCCCTTGATACCCCTCACAAGGGACACTTATTTAATGATAGTTTCAATATATTAATATATTGTATTATCACTTATACTATCATACATATTTAAGATTTATGATTATAAACATATATTATATACTTAATTAAGGTCGATCCGCGACTACTCTGCGCTCCCCTCATTTAATAATATTATAACAATATTTTACCCTCACTTATACTATTGCACATATATAAATTTTATAATCATAAATGAGTTATATACTTAAATTTTATAAAAATCCATTTAACTTTCTTCTCTTTCACACACCCATCATATTTACTTATGTGCATTGAAAAAAACACTCATATTCGATTATAACATAAAAAATATAATTATATTTATGCTTATTTTTATATATAACAATCTCCCAACTCAGTCTTCCTTGATTACCGTCTTGACCGCCTAGGCGACGCCTAAGCGGACGCTTGTCGCCTAAGCGGAATCGGTACCCTTCAACGCCTTGGGCGCCTTGTCGCCTTGACAACTATGTCTATTTACAATGTTATATACATATATTGATATCAATTATCAAAAAATAAATATTACGTACCTTCATCAAATTCTTCGTATTGAGTTCTTTCCAAACGCTCTTGTCTGATGCTATATATATGTAATGAACATCTTGCCGATTTCACAATTTCTTCATAGACGGTGTACTCGTGTCTTTTTAAAGCTCATTTTGACTTTTCCAAATTTTATAAATGCATTATAAAATGTTACCACAGGTGGAGTCTACGTGTACGATGCAATATCCCCTTGATGTTTCAACGAGTAAGTTTCACCGTAAAAAACTTTATCACAATATTTACTTTTTACTTTTCTTTGCTCCATTGACTCCACCATACAATAGAGCCAAGCTGGGTCATTCCAAATCAAGCGGGAAGTATCACAGTTTGAAAAGACATTGAAATTCGAATACTAAAATTTAAACAAAAAACTAAAAAGAAAAAAAAACTTAAAAATTGAGATTAGCAGAAGAACTAACAAGATAATTAACACCAACTTAAACTAGAAAAGGAGTTACGAGAGTGAGTGATTGAGAGAGAGTGAGTGTTGAGAGTGGTGGAAAACAATGTTCCCCCTTGAGGGCTATGAGCAACCCCATCCTGCCCACTCACAGGATCACCCTGGTCGAGTCAGGGCCGGGCCAATCGACCTAAAAATCGGCCAAGTCGCCCAACTTGGTTCGACACCCGGGCGACCCAGCCTTTCATGATTAAAACAACACATTACAGGATCAGAGACCAACGAAGAAAACAAGTATAGAGGCTAAAGAGAAGAAGAAGCAACAAATACAACAACCAAAGCAAGCAAGAGTAGAAAAAAACTTGTACCATAAGAGAAATGTAACAAATGGACAGTCTTCTTGGACAACAATCCCACCATAGGGATACATCTTCACAAGATACACATCAAGTCCTCTCATATAATGATGATCCATTCTTTCTACCTCCATGTATGAAAGGCCTCATGGACCGATTTTGCACACCTAACCCTCATGTGTCTAGGTAAAGCAGAGCGATGCATTCAGTATATCACTAGATAAATGTACTAAGCAAGCATTTCTTTCAAGACTATCCATCTTAATAGCTTTTTAAATTATGATAGAGCAATGAGTCATATTGGTATGGGTTTGAAAGAGACATGCTATCATGAAATCAGAGAGACCAAGCTGACAAAAAAGATTGAGACAACCCAAGCCTTGGTAGAGAGAAAAGAGGAGTTGGGTAAGATTTGCCTATAGCATTACGTCAGATGCATGGATAGGTAAAAAAGAAAGAACATAAATCAACTTTCTTGTCAAACTCCAAAAAAAGACAATAATTCTCAAATCGGTGGATGCTGATTCAGAAGTGAAAGTAGCTAAATTGTTAGTAGGTCTATTAGACAAATTGTAGAAAAGATTGGTCCACAAATTGTTCTACAAATTGTTCTACAAATTGTTACAGATAATGAAGCCAATTATGTGGCAACAGGACACTCGTTGATGTCCACACACCCTCCCTTATGAACACCATGCATCTCTCATTGCATTGATTTAATGTTGTAAGGCATTTTCAAATTGTCACCAATAAAGCCTGCAATATGCCATGCCAAGTATGTGACAACTTTCATTTATGCACACACCATGGTTATAGCAATGATGAAAAAGTTAACAAATGACAGAAATCTCACCAGAGAAACTGTAACACAATTTGCCACGAATTATCTCAACTGGATAGTGTAGAATGGAAAAGACGGATTCATAGCCAACCCCAATTATTTGGGATTAATGCTTTGAGTTTGAATTTGACTATCTCAACTGGATACTATGCATACATGTAAAGATGACTTGAGATATGTATACATGATTGGACATATAATAGCAACTGATAACTTAAAAAAACCCAAGGAAAAAAAGTCATTTGAAATTGTTATGAAAATCGCCTTCTCGAAGGAAGTCAACTATGCATTGAAGATATTTGAGCCTTGTTCTTGTCAAATGGCTAGTTGATGGTGAAAATCTGACAAGGGGATCCATTATGAAATCACGGATCATGCAAAGGAAGAGATCAAGTAGGCATTGGACAATGAGTTGGACAAGTATGATCCAATTTGTGATATTATTGACAGATACTGGGATTTTTAGCTTCATCGTCTTTGACATGGTGCAAGGTATATCTAAATTGCCAATTCCATTATGTTAATCCCGATATTGAAAGTGCTGGTGAAATCAACCAAGACTTGTATGATTGCATTAAGAAGTTGGTGCTATCGCCCAACGAACAAGATCTTAATTTCAAGCAATTAATGATGTATAAAAAGGCACAAGGCATATTTAGTAGAGATATAGCTATCTGACAACACAAGACATTAACTCCAAATATGTATATTATTTTTTTAAATTATGATTGTAGTGTAGCATATATCATTTAAAGTTAACAAACATTTTCTTTTATAGCAATTTGGTAGGTAGATTGGAAAAATACAACTCCCCAATTCCAAAGATTTGTAATTCGCATATTGAGCCTTACATTCAGTGCCTCCCGTAGTGAATATAATTAGAGCACATTTGAACAAATAATATTTGTGAAATAAGAAATTCGATAGTTTTTGTTAGTTCACAATCACATATTGATTAATGTAATAATGTATAAATTTTTGTTGTGAAGATGTATACAAAGAAAAAAAATAGATTGAATGATTTGGTATTTGTTGAATACAAACAAAGACTAAGGGATAACATCTAAGGTTGGACTTTGGAGAAATCAAATATTAAACCAATCTCCTTAGATGACATTGATAAATGTAGTGAGTGGATTATAAATGAAGACGAAGATCTTGTCCATGAAAATCAAGACTTGACATAGAGAGATGTGAAAAATGAAAATTACAATGAGAATTGATGAAGAGAAAGGCCCAGGTACAATATCTTCTGAGAAAAAAATTGCATTGATAACGAGGATTTTGATGAGACTGTCAATGATGATTAAGGGTTTGCCGTAAATCTTGATTCAAACAGTGATTGATGATTGTACGTCTTCTTATGTTATGTTTAATTACGATGCTTGTATTCCTTTCCTTTCAACTTTTTTGTTTTAAGATTTATTTCAATGTAGTTGGTCTCTTTTTCTTGCATTTGAATTACATATTGTGAACTTTATGTACTCTTATCTTGTCATGTCCATTATTGTTGTTGTATTCCTTTTCTATTTGTTATTGGTTCTTTTGCTATCGTTGTAATTATAACTTTGTTGCTGTATTTTAATTATTTGTGCTTATATGTTTATTACAATGTTGCATTCATTTCAATTTTACAAGTATTTTTTAGATGTATTACAGTTATTTGTACTAAATATATGTATTATTAAAATAAATATAATTAAATAATATGTATATCGCATTAGGAGCTCGAGGCAAGGCAAGAGGTCCCTCGCCTCCAACGCCTCACGTCTCGAATAACATAGGTCCAAACTTTCTCAATCTCTATTCTTTCAATGTTGTCTACAATTGCCGTGCAACTAACATATTATCTAATATATTCATTCTCTAATATATTCATTATGTATTATATCTAATCTAGTGTAACGACCACATCTATCTTATCATTTTCAGCTTAAGGCCGGCGGGTGAAATTTTATGGCCTGTGAGTTGGCCCACGGCAGCCCAAGCCTGCAAGCTCGTGGGCCAGCTTGGCCCATTGCCACCCCTCAACACCAGACTTACAACAAGACAGACTACAGTAACCATAACTCCAACAGAATACTGCATTCCAACAGGTAGCTATCCAGTGGCCTTTTTCAAGGCATCTAGCACATATTTTCTCCTCGCCTCCATGAAAATGCCCTCCAGACACTTGTCAATCCAGCATGCACCTCATGCCACCCCCTGTATCCTCCGGAGATCCATGTGAAGCGCTGATGCTGTCCGTATTGTTGTCCAGTCCAGACCAGTGAAACCATCCTGATCGACGCCATAGCAGCAAGAACAAGCACTAGTGAAACCACCCTAGCAGAATGGTTCGCCACTGAGATTCTCGTTCTCACAAGCCCCTTGAGATTGGCTGGTCAGGGCGGTCTGGTTGCAGGTGATGGCCGGCTGAAGCTGCCACAGCACCATTATTGTGGCAATGGTGCCACCCGGTGCCAGTGCTGATAGATCAAAAATGGGTAGGATTGGACCGGAATCCAATGTATAACCTATGTGGGCCTATTTTTAGGTTTTTTTCATGTTTTTTATTTATATTTTACATAAAATAAATCCTACATAGATCTAATCTGAGATTCAGTCTCAAGATTTCAGCAAGAATCTGGCAAGATCTCTGGCTGGAAAGACATAGCAGTCCGGAAGAGATCGCCCCAACTGCATTCCAAGCAGGTTACCTCTACATTTTCGTAGTCTAACAGACAATGGCACAATCCAGTGTCTTAGAGTACAGATTTACTCCAACTTAATGGCTAGAAATGACAACGTATCATCTACATTTTGCAAACAGAAAACCTGCTAGCTGTTGTTTCCTATGTTGTCAAAAAGCTGGAGGCCATCAAAACCGGAAAAGTGAGGAGTCTGAGGACACGACACACCATGGAGACCTCTGAACCAGTAGTATCGAGTAGGGAAAATGGCCCTAATGGTCAATTGGTTCCAGTTTCCATGACAGTTGCATGGCTGTCAAGATGGCAAGGAGCCAAAGGCGTTCAGTTGTGTCAATTCCACTTAGGCAAACAGGAAAAGGATCTCCTGCTCTCAAACCTCTGCAGCTTCCAAAATAAAGATACAGGGTACCATTTATCATAAAAGAAAACCTTGCTGAAAATAACTCTAAAGAAACAATTCCACTTGATCCAATTGATCCACTTGCTATCGGAGGCCACTACAGTAATAACTCCAGAAACAATTCCAATTTATTATTTACCTGATCCTAGGCCTCAAAATCAATTCTATATACAATACATACTTTTCCAGCTTTACGATCATGAAAACATTCTTCGGTTGCCACAAATATATTAAAATTAATCATTGATAAATTTTGATGAACTGTGATCAATTAACCGGTTTATAAATCCAGCTAACCTATTATGAAAACTATAAACAATTCTGAAGCATCCCCTCGAAAGACTAATATGATGATAATCATTAATACACTCCAAGCTCCTTTATATTTGCAATCAATACCACCTGAACTGAGTTGATTTTTTATGCAGGCAGAAGATTCCTCAAATATCTTGACCATCCTCAATAATCTGGTTTCATGATTTCCATGTAATGCTGATAAAATCCCAAAGAAAAACCATTAGGCCCAGGAGATTTGCTAGTGTCCAAATTAAATATTGCATCCTTTACTTCATCCACTTCAATTGTTTTATTTACAGATCTACTGCAGTATGAGAACCTAGTCTCCTAGTTTCCATCTTTCATCTTCAGTGAAGAGGTTCCAGAAAAATTGTACATCTTCCTTACAAATATTTGCATATTTCACTAACACACAAGGTATGTTCATGATACTCTAGTTTTCAGCTGTGCAAGAAAACCTTTTAAACCGCTATTAGTAGAAAATTAACTTCCGCAGGCATAAGTTCAATATTCTCCTAACAAGCTAAAATTCATTTAAGGTACCAATAGGACACAAGAACAATTCCTTTTATAAAAATTCTCATATTTCTGAAATATTTCAGAGCAGTGAGTGAACCTGCTTCCGGACGAACAGGTCTTCAAAGGATTTCTATGCATGCCATAAAGGATTATACTACCCTTAGGTAAATGGTAACTACATTATTTAGCCATCTGACTAATCCTACAAGCAAAAACTAGAATATACATATGTAAAGAATAAGAAAACATCTCGTCTGGATTTTACAGAAGATATGCTCAGTTGACCAGGAAAGACTAGAGTACCAATAGCGATAAGTAGGTTATTGCACAAAAGTGAAACATAAATCTCAAGCACAGGAATCAAATTCAAATTTTATAGACTATAAAAATGTTGGCAACGAAAATACGCTCGTCAAACCTTTTTCTCCAGCTCCACTAAATACGTTTTGAAGAGATCTTCACGTTCTCTTGCTCTCTCAACAGCACTAAAGCGCTCATCATCCTCAAACATGGTTACAGCTTTGCTGATCATTTCATTGTGATAATCATTTCACAGAAAGAAGTGAGCAAACAATAATAAAAAAAAAAGTTTTAAGCATAACGGGTAGGATTGACAAAAGGCAACTTTATTTAACTTCGGAAAAGGATGAAAGAAATTATAAAGCCATCATCCTCAAGGTCCAAGTAGGTTCCATTATTTGTGTGTGAACCATAAAAAATTACCAAGGCACAGTTGTTTGTTGACTTTGTTCTTGTCAACATACACCCTTAAACCGCATACACAGCCATGCACATGATAAGTAGGCTACACGAAATAGTGGTGAAAGAAGTATACCTCCACCTTGTAGATGACGTGAGTTCTTTACATTCCTGCAACAATTTATGATAAGACCAAGCATGCCATAGAAGAAAAATTAACTAAAAAGGCATCCAAAACTTACTTCCAACATCTTAATAAAATCTTCGCGTGCCTTCTTCTGTTTAATACGCCTCTCCTCAACCTCTTGCTTCTTCCGCTGGCCCAAGTACTGCAACATACCCAGATATTAAACATATACCTAGCCCAATTTTGCCGCATCCATTCAGTCAAAAAGAAAGAGCAGAGCAGTGCCATATTAAAAATAGAAGGATCAGTATACTGAATGCGAAAAAGAGAGCCTAATAAAGTGTCAACGTAAACTCAATATTGAGATCCTATTTGTCCAAGATACCTCATTGAATGCTTGTTTTCTCTCTCCGAGAGTCTTCAGAGCACTATATCTTTTGTCATTAATAATTGCTTTCATAGCCTGGAAACATTTTCCAAGCATCAACCACAATGGGCGTAAAAATAATTTTTGAGAGTAAACTAGTAGGGTGTCAGACAGTAATATACCTGATCCCATGTCCAATCAGATTCTACATTTGCAGACTCCAAAAGTGCCTTAAAGGCATTTTTTGCTTCCTGAAGATGCACAAAAAACAATAATCATATTGTAGAATTAAGTTGCCTGACAATCAAAGCCCTTACCTGCTTGTTTGCATAGACTAAAGGTTCATCTTCAACAGGTTTATCCTCAATAGGAGTAACATTAATCTTCCCTATGACCGGCATTCCTCTTTTCGCTTCCTGCAATGCAAAGAGCACATGAAGAAAAGTAACTGGATCATTCAACTTCTAAGGGACTTGTAATACCGTTGTACTGTTTTTGTATTACCAAAATTCCCAAAGGTATTTGTCATACACTAACAGTATTCGGGATAACTTCATTTGGTAGGGTGCTCCTGAGAAAAAATGGTTTACATCCTGTTGTGAAGAAACAGGTTTGTAAAAATGTAAAAGAGGAGGGTGCTGGTTTGCTGCCTCTAGAAGTGATTAATAAAGGCTTGCTTAATAAATGGTTTTGGAGATTGGATAGTGGCAACTTGATAGGAAGGCAGTTAAATGAGTGTGGTCCGTTCTCATTTATTTTATGTTGGGATGTTCCAATTGGGTCAGGGACATGGAATGCAATCTCAGCAATACTTCACAAGATTTACAGTCATGGCCGGCAGCTGAGATTTGAGAAATAAGAGAGAAACTGGCCAGAGCAGTGCTGGATGGCACAGTCTCAACGTTTCAGTTGTCAAGAAACCCAATAATTGGAGATCCCCAATGGGACCCAGAACCAGTGGATATGCAACGTAAGTTGTAAATCCATGTCTTCTGGGCCACTGCCGGGTCCAAGAATTCAGACTGGCAACCCATTTTACCACCCTTTCACCATGCAATCTCATTTCATGTACATGCCTTCAAGATGCCTCCCACCATCAGCCATCTTCATCCCTCCAAGGCATCTGTCCAGTCCAATCTTCCAAGACTAGTGAGATCCTGCTTCACCGACCATCCTGAATCATGAGGTAGGGTTGAATTACAGGTGGCATCACTTGGTCAGTAGCAATTGTCTTCATCAGAGAATGTTAAAATTTAAAAAAATATTTAATCCAACTGAATCTTTTTCCAGTCTTTGCCATCTATTTCCATTGGTAATCGTGAAAGGCTGTTTTGGGACAATATCTGACAAATCAAAAAGATGGATTGGCAATACAACTATATCTCTTGGGAAGCTCTACAATATCTGCTGTTCAAATAAGATAGAGGATCTCTGGTATAGTAGGTCAAGTTCAGATGCAAGAAGCATTAGCTTCAGGAAGAACCTCAAAGGGAAGAAGCTATGGATTTAATGCTTTATTTGATCTCTTGAAGAAATACAAATATATCAAGCTACAATAAGACATGCTCCTATGGGACCTTTTAATGAAGAGGAAATCAATTCAGCTTGTCAAAGACATAATTTTGGTGGTTGCGATGTGGACTAATGGAGCAGGGCCTAGGCCCTTTCCTCCCAATTAAATTAAAACTTTCCTTCAGAAAAAGTACATCAGGTAGGACTACCAAGGCTTTCCTTCAAAAAAATTTATCTCCAATCGACTGTGTTCTTGTGATCATAAACTATGTTATCAAAGATGGTTGAGGTGACCACCTCACCTAGGCGAGGAGGCCCTTCCCTGCCTCGATTGGGCCAAGGTTGCCTAGGCAATCACCCCTACCTCCAGGCCTCTGTCCTGCCACAGGAGGGTTGTCTCCACCCAATTTTGGGTGGAGACAGCGGGTTTATCAAACCTGATATTGAAGATCCAAGATTTTAAACTGAACCCCCCCCCAAGTGCTGAACCACCTGGTAGGACCGGCCAGTTCAGCATTTCGCAGCAGTTTGTTTTTTAAGTTTAAGATCTGCCCCTTATCACAAAAGACCTCTCGCTGGACCATGACAGGTGTTGGTTCCCTGGCACAGATTTCACTGCCAGCGACCCTCCTCTATCAGTGGAATTCTTCTGGATGCTCTCCTATAACCTTCTTAAGGTGTTTATACCCCCGAAAACTCCTTTTCCCCTTCTATTCTTTGTTCAAACGTTAACAGCAGCATTGAGAGACGTTTATCACCTCCATTGTCGGAAGCGACGAGGCAAGGCAGTTAGGGCGAGGCAAGGGGTCCCTCACCTCAACAGCCTCACGCCCTTGATAACGTAGATCATAAGAAAAAAGATCTTAATCCACTCTCCCTGCACTTTGGTATCACTAACTTCCTTTATGATATGCTATTTAGAAGTATGGCATTCGACTGAGTACCAGATCATTGCACTACTTTACAAAGATTGGTGCCATCTCAAGCCTTTGAGGGATGATTCAGATTTATAGTGTTTAGACTTCCCTGCCATGTTGTAGACAATTTGGCAGTATCTTCAATGATATTTCCTCTAACCCTACTTCTATTCTTTTCTACATTGCTTTTACTTAAATAGCTGATTATTTTGCTCATTTTGGTTTCCATCCTGACGAGTTTGTATTTTCTTCCAGATTTTATAATCGGTAGGTCTCTTTCTTTCTTGGTTTTCTGTTTTCTCTCTTGTCTATTTTGTACCTTTTTCTTATGTTATTTAATGAAATGTGGCTCACTACCTTCAAAGAAATACAGAGAACAGGAAGGAGTGTTTTTTGCTTAATCAACTAATAAAATTACAAGCATCTTTTTAGACATCATTCAAACACTAAACACTCCATATGCAAGAAAACAGCATAGACATATGTGGATGGAACACTAATGCAGTCAAACTTAAGAGAAAATCGAATTGGAAAAAAATACAAGAAATAAAATATGTATCTAGATTACAGTCATCCACCACAGCGTGATACCCTAAGAATTTACATAGCCAATGGCTCACTAACAGACAGAAGGATAAGTCGGACAGCAATGCCAAACATGCCGGCAAGATGCCAATAACAAGTCCAAGCACTAGTATCAAACTGTCGGAAGAAGGTTTAAATGTGGTTAGATATCCTCCATGAATATTCATTACATTCTTATTTGCACTTCTTTTTTTACTATTCATTAGGTTGCTCTGCTTCCACAGCTGTGAAGGTGAGCAGAGGAAAGCTAAATCTTGAATGCTCAAATCACGAAAAAAAAAGAAAAAGGGTGATGCATAATGGAAGATACCAAACTTGCAATGGAACATTTTTCAAACAGTCGCAAATTTGGACAGGTCAGTTGGCCTCATCAATCTAACAGTCTTCATGGAGACTGCAACTGAACAGTCGCTCAACACAACTCCTGCACATAGATCACGGAATCGACCGATCTGGATCGGAATCGGCCGATTCTTGGATCGGATGGGCCATTGCCGATCCAATTCTTGGCCGAAGGACCGATCCGGAAAAAAGTTCCGGCAGAATCGATCAGGATCGGCCGGATCGGTCGGAATCGGATCGGCCGAATCGGTTGGGATCGGAATCAGAATCGGATCATTTTTTTCCTTTTTTGCTATTCCAGTCGGATCGACCAGAATCAGCCTGAATCGGTCCGGAATCAGATCAGAATCAGAATCAGATCGTTTTTTTTTTTTTTTCTTAACGATTCTAGATCGATTTTCTTCCATTGGATCGGTCGGAATCAGTCCGATCCGATCCGATCTAAATCGGATCAGTACCCACCGATCCCGATTCCAATTCCAATCCCGCGATCCTTGCTCTTGTAAGCCAGGTGAAGCCTTAAAATATTACAAGGCAAAGAAATAAAGGTCTCATCAACCAATCCTTCCAACTTGGACAACAAAGGAAAAGCACCAACTGTAAAAGAAGTTGCAGCAAGATGGGGTGCTGGGAGGTCAGAAACGGGGAGGAGCCGGTTGGAGAATCGACCACCAAAATAATGAGCACCCACAAAAGTGGTGCAAAGTGTGAACAAGGGGCACAGGACCAGTTAATCAGTTGAAGGGAAATCAAGACAACAGGGAGTTGTGGCACAACAAGACACTTGGGACTTGGGAGGAACCTGATGCCACTCACTTGAGAGGGGAGCAGATGGATGCAGTAATGAGAAATCCATTGCTAAACAAGGTAATTATGGGAATGAAATACATGGCAAATAAACAGACAGAAATCAATATTCTGGGAATAACACAATCCATGCGCCGTGGCAAATAGGTAAACAATATCTGAATAGGGTGCAATTCCTAAAACAAACAGGCCTCTTTGAGTTTCATACAAAAAAAGCATAGAAGTTCATCTCTTTTAATATCTGCCTAATATGCCTCTTATCTGTAGTGAAATAAAATCTTTTAATTCACAATAATATAATTTAATTTTAAATTTTCTTGTCACAACAGTCTTCAGATGTAAAAAAAGTCAACTAAAAGTTTATCAGATATTTGTTTATTACAGTAAAAAAAATATACATGTAAACTTTTAGTACCAAAACAATCAGTTGTCTTTTAGGAGCCAAATCAAAATCTTAAACATTCTATAACAGAATCACTGTAATATAACAGAAAAGGCTCATTGAAGCTCAGAAAAAGGCACACCATGTGATTGAAATTTAAAATATGTGTAAAGAAATTAAAACATGCAACTCACACAACAAAGAAAACATAAAAAACCCTCATTGCATAATGGACGCTACATTTTTCCTCTATTTGTGCAATCTATCGCAAGCATAACTCAATTCTAGCCTTACTCCCAATTTATTTGGTGCTCGTTATATAGATTCTCTCTTCATATGAATCCTTAAGACTAATTATTTCATATCTACAACAACAGGCCATCTTACAAGTTCCAACTGCATAAGAAACAATAAAAGTGCCAGCTGGAGGTCTGGATCAACTACCAAGGTCCCATGGGTAAGTCATTTCAATAGAAACTACTACGACATTGCAGTATTCACCAGACTTCATGCTTGTCATTCTACCTACCATCCTGTAAACAAGGTCTACTTTAAGCTTCCACCATCTAAAATTATTAATATATATAAAACAGGCTTGTTCCAGCTTGTGATTCAGAAAAAGTGACCCATTTCAACCAATAAGTGATACTCTAATTCGATGTAAGTGATCCATTTCAACCAATAAGCCTTTCCCAAGCAATTTTCAAAAAAAAACATTCTGATATTTAAAAGAGAACATTTGTTTGAGACAACATTGTTCCAGCTTGTTCTAAGCCCCACCAAACCCACAAGTTAGAAGTGTAAATGAATCCAATAGATCCGGTAAACCGACTTGGATTTGTGACTTTTATCAGGTTGATGACTGTAAGTGTAAGAACATGTCCCAATTATCTCCACTATAAATCCCAAGAACCTGAAAGCCACAGTCTTGGCTCAAGTTTTCTACTTCATTATAAATCACTTCATTAGTAAAGAAATACTTCAAGTTAAAGTAACTTCCATTTGGAGATACTTCAAAAAGTACTTCAGTTCATTACTCAAATGAACCCTAAATCTAGGACACAATGGTGACAACTAAAAGCTTGCTCAAACACAAGACTAGATATATTACATAAAAATTTAGATAGAAACCATACCCAAACAGTAGATATTCCATATACAGTTAAAAAACTAATTTAAAGTCCATGTCTCATTAAAGGCCTTCTCAAAACAACAAGAAACTAGACATTGTTTCACTTAACAGCAGATTAGACAGGAAGAGCAACTTGCATAGAAGTCATAGCTCAAAAACAGATGTCCCATACAACCATTGAAGTCGTACTGCAAGTAGCACATAAAGAACGAACTTAACCTATAAACAACTTAGAACTTTCAATATGCAAGTGCAACAATGAAGAACTATAAATTTCCATATTGGCATATGCAAAATGTGCCTACTGAGTTTATGTAGAATTTTGCTACCTCTAGATCCTGTGCTGAAGCTATATCGACAACTGCACCATTTTGGACTGGAGCGGTATCAACAACGCTGATACAAGAAAGTAGAAAAAAATGCCAAATGAAATCCAACACAATAATTTAAAACTCTATTCATAGACAATAAACTTGCAGTGTCCGTACTCTGTTGTGGTGGCTGTAGCATCCACTGGTACTGAAACAGTGGAACTCCCTGTCGTGGTAACAGGTCCAGGAATATTGGCATTATTTTCCAAGGATGAGTCAATGGCTGTTGTGGCAGAAGCTACTACAGAGACAGATGGTGAACCAGATGCTCCAACAGTGGCTGAGCTATTAACAGTTACAACAGGTGTCACCGGAACAGAGCTGGATGCTACACCAGATACTGTCACAGGAATTGAACTGGTAGATGAAGTAGTTGATGTCTCGGAGGAAATGGCAACTGCTGCTGCAGGACCTGCAGATTCTTGCTGCGTTGACTGAGATGCTGCCTTTTCTGCTAGCTCCCGAGCCAACTGAAAAGGTGGGTAAAGAAAATGAGGAAAATATGCAGAAATCAAAATAAGGCTCAATAAAGAAGTATTTTGACACATCATGCATACCTTCAGTTCATCAGGCATCGTCCATTTAGACTGTTTTGTTACCTTGTTGTAGTAGTACCTGTGTTATACATTAAACAAAATTATACCACCTTATAAAACATCCAAAGAACCACCATTGGGTTATAGAAAAAAAACAAACATCGAAAGGTAAAGACAATTATTACTGACTTCCTGCCATCAGCAGTAGTGAACTCCTTCCAAACGGTTGATGCATCAGCCCTCTGCAACAGTAAGCAGAAATTAAATAACCACAGGTTAATTATCAAAGAACAGCTAAAAACAAATGTGTAGCCGAAAAGGAACATGCAAAGAAACTACCTAGCAAAATGTTAATTTCATATGTGCATATATAGATAACAATTATAAAAGAAAATGAGATGCCTCAGAAGTCAAATTTTCATAGACAGATAATTAAGACAAATAAATAAGCACAAAAAATTTACTAATCATGGTTTCGGTCTTTGAGATCACCCTTAAATGATATACAAATCATATCTAGAAAAAAGAACTCTGTGCAAAAAGTTAGGGGGCAGTCAAGCAAAATTCTTCTGGCAAAGCAAGGAAGAAGGGAGAGGTATTCACTTAGTAAAATGGAATCTCAAATGAAGGGAAAGAGGTGTTAACGGTTGACCTCATACCTTTAGAAATTTTAATAATGCACTTCTAGTCAAGTGGATCTAAAAGTTAAACCAGCACGGGGACATGGTGTGGGCAAGGATAATATGTTCTAAATATGGGCTAGCCAGTAATGACAAAGGGAATACAAACTTTATCAATCTGGGAGACAGCTATCTGAAAGGGTGTCCTGCGTAACTGGGAACTCTTTTCTTCATCCACATCAGTTTGCATCGGTAATGGGAGGAACACCATTCTAGAAGAACTGTTGGATAGGGTATACATCTTTGTATTCCTTGTTCCCCTGTCTAAGTAGAACTAGCAACAAGAAGGTGCCTACCAAGTATCAGCCCTTGCTTGAGCAAAAAATGGAGTTTGTCAGTTCAGTTCACAAGGGAACTCAAAAGACAAAAATCACATCTATGATGAGTTTAATTGAAATCAAAATGCGCCAAGTCCCAGAAAGACAAATTGGTTTAGTTGCCCAGATCAAAGAAGGCCTCAGTTAAATCGACATGTGGGAGGCTTAATACTAGAGGCATTCAGGTTAATTGGTGGAATGCAGTCTGGAAGTATGAGTTACCATGAATAAGACTTTTTCTTGTAAAAAATCTGCAGAGGTCATCTCTCAGTCAACTCTATGGTCCAGAAAATAATCCATATTCAGTCACCCTTCGGCATCTTCTGTGGATGCTTCAAGAAAGGTATTAAACACTTAATTCTGAATTGTGACATTATCAATTCTCTTTGGCGCAATCTATTCAGAACTTGGAAAATTCTATGGAATGATTAGGGTGATTCAGTCTCATTAATCACTAACTGGTCAAAAGAATGTGCTTGGGAGGAGAGCAGAGATCGTGGAACTTGATGCTCCCAACTAAGTTATGGTCAATTTAAAGTGCTCAGAATAGGAGAATCTTCAAAAATCTTTCTAGAATTCTTCAGCAGATGTGCCATCTAGCCAACGATTGGAGCTTTGCTTGCTTTGGATCTTACATGGTTTGGAATTCCTTGGGGACTTGTTCCTCAAGTGGAAGGAGTTTTTCCTTTAATTGTTTGAGACTATTACTGCCTTCGTAATAGGCTCCCCTCTTGTCCTCAGTTTCATTTTTCATTTTTCTTCTTTGTTGTAACCATTTTTTCTCCTGCATTATCAATAAATTGTGGCTATTGCCACCTTCAAAAAAATCGTAATGCATAAGTGACTAAAAGTTGCAGAGATATCAAGGTCTTATGAAATGCATTACATACTTGTACCTCCACTAGATTGATGACATCTGCATCACATGCAACTATAGTACCTTAGTGGGCAAAATTCTTGCAGGCACAACTACTGGTATAGCATTTTACTGGCCCTTCCATGTCTCACAAGCTCTTTAAATGAAAAGAATTATTTATAAGAAAAACACTCAAATTGTTAAGTTTTCAAAAAGAGTGCACAAAACGTTGTCTAAACATGCTAGACAATAAAAATTAAAGCTTTAAAAAGACCAAATGTTAGTTTTGATAATTCATCATGGCAAATCAATAATACATAAAACATATAACATTCGCATAAATTTCTACACATGGTAGACTCATATCCAGTAGAGGATTGAAGTGCCCAACACATACAATCATTCTAGTATATAAATCCATCAACCTAACACAGCTGAAAATCAAGCATATCCCCGAATGATTATTCTAAGCCTATTCCTGGAACTTATTAACACCGTTGTTTTGATTTACAGCATTTTTAGCGCATTGTATAACAACGAAATTCAAAGAACAACAAAGAAAGGTAAATCCCATTATGGTATGAGATTATGACATGGGCAAATGCCTAGAGTTAGGCTGTTAGCACAATTATGTCTATTGAAATTCAAAAGTAAATTCACATTTTATTCAACAAATTTGTAGGTATGTAACATCAATAGGTATAATACAGAGATATCAGAGTCTATATCAAGATATCACATGTTCAAAACCAAAATATCCAAGAATGCTTATTGATAGCAACATGGAGGTAAAAGCAATAAGCAGGGATGATAAAATCAAAACTTCCTGGAGTGAAATTTCACAAGTTAACAGCCAAATGCAACAAAGTAGTAATATATGTATCCAGTACTTTCATCAGAGAAGATCCAATTAAATTCCATACCTTTTATGAGAGAAGCACAACATGAACTCCTGTATATTCTTTAGAAACATCCAATATGAAGTAAATAATGTCAAGATTGACTTAAAAAGGCAATCATGTTATGTTTCAAGATAACAGTGAATATGTATGAAATAGAAGTTACCAAAAAAAAAGAATTAACTAAAACAGGACAGAAAATAGAATATTTGGAAAGAACCAAAAGATGTGAAGCTCCAACAAAATAATCAAATAATTATAAAGTCTGATATGCGACCACGAGAAAATTAGCCGTATCCAAATGCACATAATATGAAATGGAAATCACTGACAGAATCTTGGGCATGAAATACTAACAGCCGTAGATCAAATAGCAACACTTTAGTTGATACTTGGTACCTAATGCCAGCAAGGGATATTACACAGCCAACAGCCTAGAGATAAAACATTTCTCTCTTTTATAATTCTGTTATCCCATACTTAAAGCAGAAATACAAGCATGTAAGAAGTCAAAACCCAAGCCTACTTGGAAATGAATGAGAGGATCCTATAGATTTCTTCTTGTTACGTCAAATGTAATATGGATACAAGCTAATTTAAAATGTAAATCAAATAGCGGTCAAGAAACAAAAAAGAAGAGCATATAAGGCAAAAGATTTTCAATGTTCTTTTATTGTTACAAAAGCATCCATGGTATCAGGGCTATAAACAACCACCAAGGCCATAAGAAAGAAACGCCCCATTCATCTATGAAAGGAAAATAGCAATATTGCCTGCCTTGAGAACACGTAACCCGTCTTCATAATGAGCATATAGAGCAGTTGCTAATTTCTCCTGTCGAGCCAAAAGGCATCTACAAACAAGTGGAAGAACATGCAAAGAAACAAAAAGTCCATATAAAACAATTTTGTTCAACCTGATTCACAGATATAACAATCAGCAACACACTAACAAAACTAAACCACTTTAAAAATTATATTCACATTAAAGAACAGATATAGAGAAACCGATGGCAATAAAGTTAGTGAAAAGAAAAAAGATACAACTATGTAGCTCACCTCAATGGGTGACATAAGTTCAAAAGGCTTCTCCCAAGTTGATTGTTTTGTTTTCTTGTTATAGTAATATCTACAATTTTTAGATGCAGAAAAGTGTTAGGGCAAAAACACATGATAATAAAGAAAAATTAAACAATTGTAAACAGAAAATGGCAACTTCCCAGCCATACTAACAGAACAAATATAATTTGAGAAAGAAGTTGATTGGATGAAATCCCCATCACATTCTAGAAAGACCTTTATTAAAAAAGGGGACCCAAGGTGCTAACTAACATTCATGGTAGCTTGCTTTTTCTTTTTTATTCTTCTGAAAACTAGGGAGAAAGGGAGGCGTTCCATTGATGCCATAACAAAGGTACATAAAAGAGAGCAAACAAGAAAGAACCAGCAGTCTCCATAACTGGGAGAAAGAAAAGAAAGACAAAAGGTCCTTAAAGGACCCCCACAGCTCACGAGTAGCAGAGGCTATACCAAATAACTTTACCACCCTATCAAAATATGTAAGACATACAAGGCATCCACTGTAGACTAGATCAATTCCCAGCAATAGACCAATCATAAAATAGATTATATTGCCGATTAAAATATGTGCCACTGGCTGAAATAATTCTACCGAGTGATATCCATATATATCCCCTGCTCCAATGTTGTAACATAGACACCACATTTACCAGCTCCTCCCACCGGAACTTCCAACTGCGAAATAGAACCCCTCCATATAAAAACAATAATCCCACACTGCAAGAATAAATGATCAATATCTTATGAAAATATCCACAGAATATACAGCGGTTCGATATTGCCAAAAAGATCTTCTGCAGGTGTGCTCTCGTTGGTAGCCTCCCTTTGCAAATTTTTATTTCATTAAGGTAAAAACAAATAGTACATAAGTTGAAAGAAAGAGTAAGATACTACAGCTAAACAACTACTGCGAAGGTAGTTGAATACTGTCCTAGACAAAAAAAAACATCAAAAGACAAAAAAGGTTCTTAAAAGAACTATTGTCCGGGTATCTGTTGTCAGCTGCAAATAACCAATCTTTCACCATCCATCCCATCCTCTTGATTATAATCCTTGTGTGCTCATAATGCTCCTCAAAAAGCCTCTTATTTTTCACACACCATATCGCCCATAAGAAAGCTGGTAAAGTCAAGTCTCACATATTCTTATCAGAAGGCCATGAATTGTAAAACGCCCAATCCTTAATCAGAGAAGTTATGCTAATAGGCTCCATCCAAGGAAGATTGCATTTCAAAATCAATTTTCCAAAGAAAAGTAATGGACTTCGCAGCGAACAAACAAGTGGTTGATGTCCTCCTCAAAAATGCCACAGAAAACGCGTGCTAGTGATTTCCGGAAAGAGTCGCTTAACAAGACTTCTGGTTGGGAGTCTATGTCTGCAAATCTTCCATAAGAATAGCTAGATTTTAACAAGTAAAGCATTCTTCCAAACCAATCTGTGCCAATCAACTGAAATACCCCCAAAAGCAAGTATAGAAGCAAATCACACGCAAATTTTCTATAGGAAAAGTATAATCTTCAAAGGAGCCAGTGAATACCACACTGCTCTTCACCAAGGAACATCAACACCCCAAAAAGAAAGCCTATCACACGCAAACTTTACCGAAAAGAAAGAATCATAATTCAAGTTCCATGTCAATTTGTCTTCCTGTCTGTTCACATTTAAATTCCTTCGGCACATTCATCAACCTTGCAAATTCAGCAACCTCATTATCTTTCATAGGCCTCCTGAAAACAAAGGTCCAGTAATCTTGAACAGTCCTACCATCCCAATGGGAACCCACACTGGCATCCCTGTCTACAGCTAAACAGTATAAGTTAGGAAAGTAAATCAGTCCTTCCAGAAGAGGGTCCTCTTTCCATTCCCCACAAAGATAGAAGAGAAAAAAAAGAAGTGCCCATTCTGAAGAATGCCCTCCCAAATGCCAGAGAGCATTCTACTGTCAAAAAAGCTACATATCCAAGCTTGACCTACTGGCAATCTATACTTCAAACTAACCATTTTGCTCCACATGAAGTTTTCAACATGATAAGGTCTCCATAACCACTTGATAAGAAGTGCAATATTCATGGAGTGAAGTGGGCCAAAGAAAATTCCCCTTCTCCGTGGAAGCCGAGCCAACAACCACCCTAACATTCCCTTCTGGCCTTCTCCGCCCATCTTTTCACTTGCATACCCCCCCAGGATCAGGAGTACCACTTGATGGGACCTTTCACTAAGCCAACACCAGCTCCCACACCTGCACGCATTGATTGCAGAATCGGTGGGATCGGATCGAAATCGGTCGATTCCGGAATCAGATCGTTCGATCCCATCGGAAGGACCGATTCCGGGGGAAATTCTCCAGCAATCGGATTGGATCGGCTGGATCAGTCCGAATCAATCCAATTCCGACCGATTCAGCCTGGCCGCCGGTAGCCAGTCTGTCCAATGTGATTCGATTCCCCGTCCAAGAGAATCGAACCGTTTAAGGCCGGAATCCCTTGAAGGGACGCATGCTGGTCGATTCCCACGCATTCACAGCGCAACGGCGAGCTCCAGGCAATACCAGCACGATTCCACCCTCGGAATCGATCAATCCGGCACAGGATCACTCAATCACAACTGTCCGCGGCAATTCCGGGGCGATTCCAGTGATTTCAGCGACGATCCAGACCGATTCCGGGATTCCAGTGATCCCTTCAAGGGATTCCGCCGATTCAAGCTCCGATCCACCTTGATTCAACCTCTTCTTTGAAACTTGAAAGATTGTCGATAAGATTTCTTCGCCAAAAACTCTGTACACTCATTTTTACGTGTTTCTGACGACTCCAAGCATGGTTAAACTCGTTGATTTCCGACCGAACAACTCCGTTCAAGTTGTAAGAACATCAATTGAATGTTCCTTGTACGGAAAAAATATGGAAATCTCGTACGCCGATTTTTACATGTTTTTGACGACTCCGAGCCATGGAATGCCATCTCGCGAGATCTCGCGAGATCTCGGTCTCGCCAAGGAGGCCGAGAAACGAGATCGCCGAGATCTCCGCGACTATTTTGCGCCTCGTTTATGATAGTGTAAACACATTTAGTATATTTCACTATCACTTATACTATCACATAAAAATGTGTTACAAGTTTAATACCATATTAGTATTTAAATAAGATTACATACAAGTTTAAATCTTTTAGAAGTACAAAGATTATCTTTTTGGTATTAAAAGTGCTTGTAATTGTTCATTCACATAGTTGATGTACAAAATGTGTTATATATTTTCATGTAAATTCATTTATGTACTCCTATTTTTATAAGATATTATGTTATGTTTCATACATATATACATTTTGATATGAGAATCCGAGATCCGATCTCCCGAGATTTTTCCGAGATCTCTCCGAGATCTCTTCTCTTTCACCCCTCCGAGACAAAGCCGAGATCCGAGATGGCAATCCTTGCTTCGAGCGTGGTTAAACCCGTTGATTTCCTTCCGAACAACTCCGTGCAAATAGTAAGAACATCGATTGATTGTTCTTGATATGAGAAAAATCTGGAAACCCCATACGTTGATTTACGACCCTTTCTTAGACGTAACCCTCAAAACATACCTAATAGTTTGTTCAATGGACTGTCTGCTTCCAGAACAGCCCCTAAAGCAATTTATAGGATGTCTAACAATTTTCTATGAATTGTTTACAAATGTTGCAGGTATAAGCAATAGCCGATTAGGGTGATGTAGTACTAGTACGTCCTTCTGACGTGGGTTGAGAACACAATTAAATGGTAAACGCAATTAGAAAGAGAGTACAATGCAAGTGGTATGGAAAGGAGATGAACGAGAGTGTGCTCCGGCTAAACAACATATTGTCAGAACATGTGGGAATGCTAAAATATGTGATAAAGTGCCTAAAGAGAAGAGTGAGGACATGAGAGGCTACATGACAGGTAGAGTCTCTCAACAATCTATTAAGATTAAGCAAAAGGAAGAGTTGCACGATGAACTACTTGAGAGAATGAGGGACCGAGATTTGTCTACATACAAAGGGAAAGACATAAGAGAGACACTAATTAAGCCGGAGTCGAAGAGTGAGGACGACTCCACAAACTCCGAGGTTAGACATACTAGGCACGCAAGCAAACGTGCATCTGTGGAGGAAGACAAGAGGAGGGGAGCAGGAGAGTCCGGAGTTGACCCAGTTCTTGACCGATCAGCATCGGCTCGCCTTACCCGAGGCTAGGAGAGTGATGGATGGCGACAGGAGCCACACCACCATTCTGTCATTTCTCAGTTTACACCGAGTGATGAGTATCTATTTAGGTAACAAAGTACTGAACAGATGGGGATTAAACAAGCCATGAAAAGGGTAAAGACAACAAGAACGACTGCAAAGAGAGCAGTTCATCACATTGTGAAGTGATTTTTACATGCAGGTATCACTCTTAAAATTTCATTTATGTGTGTGAACATAATTAATTAATCTTATTTTTTACTTATTCATTTTTTTAGCTTAATGTAGATATCCCAACACATACAGCCACCCGCCCTTACTTCCAGACTACTAAAGATGTCGTGAGGCCATGGAATGCGATCTCTCGAAAATCTCTCAAGATCTCCCGAAATCTCTCTCTCTCTCCACATCCGAGAAACAAGATCGTCGAAATGAGAATATCTATATAGTACCTTTTGTACCTTGATCTACTCCACCTATTACTATCCCTAACTTGTTAGATGGCCTTGTTAAGTTTAAATAATTTTATTATAAAATTCATCTAAATATTCATCTACACATTATTGTTTGATAAAATTTTATAACTTAATATTTTTATGACTATTTATGTACAATTAACTCAAAATGTCACCAATTACCTATCCATATTATTTAAGATGAAGCTTTAGTGTAACATAAGATTCTCTATATGTCTCGTGTTAACAATAGTTCATCCTTTTTGTACTAAGCTTTTAATTCTCTCACAATTTATTTTGATGTTTGAGTTCCCTTGTCCTTTTTGAAAAGATTATATATCATTTTACACTTAAATATGCACATTAATTGTTATTTCCGAGATCCAATCTCTCGAGTTTTTTCAGGGATCTTTTATTTTCAGTCTTCATAAGATAAAATCTAGATGCGAGATAACAATTTTTGGGGTAAAGTATACCCTACATAAATGAAATCTGAAATCCGATCTCCCGAGATCTTTTCGAGAATCTCACGAGATCTCTTTTCCTTCACCTTTCCGAGATGAAGCCGAGATCCGAGACGACAATCGTTGGGTGAAACTAAACCGGGTCTGCAAGCCCCAAGCAACAGGCATATATGGATGGCTTTAGATTGGTGTGGAAGGAGAAAAGTTGCACGATTATGTGTGACGGGTGGACAAGTATCACCAAGAGGAGCATGATAAACTTCTTGGTGTATTGTTCTGAGGGGACCACATTTTTGAAGTCAGTGGATGCTCATAGGAAGACTAAAAATGTCGACTATATTTTTTTTCTTTGATAGATGATGTGGTGGAGGAGATTGGAGAGGAGAATGTGTTCAAGTTGTCACTAACAACGAACCCTCCTATAAGGCGATTAGGAAAAAGTTGATGGAGAAGAGGCAACATCTGTTCTAGGTGCCTTGTGCGACACATTCTATTGATCTCATACTGGAGGATATAGGCAAGGAAGAGTGTTTCTAACCTTGTTAGGCAGTCACAGACGATCACTTTATTTATTTATTCGCATCCCCATCTCCTACATATTATGAGATCACACATTGATCTCACAGGAGGGCATGATTTTGTTAGGCCCGGTCCAACTCATTTTGCCACAAACTTCATTGCATTGGAGCACTTACATCAGCACAGACATGCACTTGTGAGGTTCACCCAGTCCGAAGAGTGTTGCAACTATATGGTGGACCACCTGCATAACAAGGAAGACCAGCTGAATATTCTTGTCAAATCTGAGAAGCAGATCAATGACAGGAGATTTTAGAAGAGGATTGCCTACAACCTGGCAATCATAGAGCCACTGGTTATTGTGCTAAGGTTGGTAGACTCCGATGACAAGAACCAAATGGGTACCTTGTATGATGCAATGGACTGGGTAAAACTAAAAATAAAAGAAAAGAATATCAGAGGTTACAAAAAATGGTGGAAGATCATAGATAACCGATGGGACATGACTTTACACCATGATGTACATATTGTAGGTTAATGGGTAAAAAAATATTTATACTTACCTACATTAAGTTTAGCCAATAATTGCCTTATTCATAATGTAAATACTAATATCAAGGATCAATTTTGTAGGATATTTTTTGAACCCCAGCATCCAATATGGAGGACAGGTGGTGAACGACAACGAGGTGATGTAGGATACACTCTGTTATTCAACGTCTCTGTCGATATCAGCAGGATAGGGTAGAAGCTAAGATAGAAATAAGTTGGAGTTCAGTCAATAAGTTAGAGTCCAAAATTATTTGACAACTAATATACTATTAATGTTGTCATTTTTCAGATGCAGAGGTATAAAATGAGGGTCGGGGTATACTCAGATGCTGATCCGAGATATTCTTACGACAAAGTGTCACTTAGTATACTTAATTAAGATAAAGTTTTTATTTCCTTATCTTATAAGTTAATGAAAATGTTGGACTGATTGTTTACTTTTTTTTTGCAGCTGAGTGGTGGGTTCAGATGAACACCAAGAGTGGATGGAATTCACTTGTTGCATTGGTATCAGGATACTCAGCCATAGCACTAGTTCCTCACATTGTGAGAGGAACTAGAGCACATTCAACCTGATACATACAAAGAGGAGGAACAGGTTGACCTCAGACCGACTAGAGAAACTGGTATTTTGTCAATACAACATGAGGTTGCACATCAAGAATATCAAATATCGACAGAAAATCTCAGAGAAGCGATTTGCACAGTTCATAGGTGGTCCATATAAGTAGAGGCATACCTCAGCCACCCCACCACCTAAGAAGACGGACATGGATCACATATTCCAGTAGGAGCATGCACTTGTCTCCTGGATAGAGAAGAGGGCAGCTAGGGATCATCTAGCTAAGTTTAATCTCGATGACCGTGCATTGCAAAAGGAGAGTTGGATGGTGTAGAGGCCGAGGAGGATGCTCCAGCTACATCTACTTCTCAAACACAGGCAGTCCCTTCTTCTGCCCCAACAGCTGTACAGCAACCACCTCCAGTGTTAGCCCCAACTCCAGCCCCAACCGTAGCTACCCAACCCATTCGTAGTCCAAGCAAAACGAAAACAAAAGTGACAGCATGAAAAATGGGTGGATTTTCAAAATAGAAAAAAATCTTTGGATTGTGGTGGAACATCGGAGATGGTTGAAGATGTGAAGAGAAGGAATCTGGAGATCAGACATCTTGTGAGCCCCAATGACAACACACAGATTCCTTCTCACTCTTCAATTGATGATGACAAGGAGTGCATACTATCCACGTAGCCATCAGCTCCACCGTCACCTGATTCACAACAGTCAAAGTCCTATTTCACGCTAGATGAGCAAACACCACAGCATCATTATATGGAGCCAGAATATCCAGCATTCTATGATCCTCAGCGGCCGTTGATTCCTCCACCTCAGCCTACTTACGTGCCACAACACGATGCCTATGATTTGATGACATGGCATCGTCATTGTTTTCTTATGAATATGCCCCCGCACTAAGTAGAAGGCTAGGCACAACTGAGGAGTTTCAAAAGCAGCGGGAAGAAGATGAAGGCCAATATCCATATCGTGGATTAATGATGATTGATAACACGTATACTTCTACCTTTATGTTTTCATGTGATATAATCTTAATTTTATTATAGTTTTTGCATCTCAACATGCACTTAACATCTTCTCATGTTTATTAACAATTATCCCACGTAGATGCATGCTAATCTCATTTTTAATTTTTTTTAAAAAAATCATTTCCTATTTTTCATAATTTTTTCTGATTTTTTCAAATTTTTTGATGAAAAAAAATCAAAAAACCGATTCCGAGATCGATTTCCTTTCCAGGAATCGACCGATTCCGATTCCGGGATCCATGCCTGCACAAGCCGCTAAACCCAACAGTCCTTGTGTGGATTGAGTAGCCCAGCTCCTATGCCCCAACCATTGAAGACCCATACCTCCATCATATCTTGCCATCAATCAAGCCATAACCGATATCCAAGCACTGACTGCAGTGCTGGGGATCAAAACTCTTCCTTCCCTTACGTGACAATAGACAGCCCCTGAGGTCTCCCACAATGCAACAACCTCTGTAAAGCTCTAAGGTGCCACTGCGAGGACACCCTGACCTGCATCACAGCTCCAGCTTGCCGTCCCAAAAGGGAGGCCTCCCACACGACCTCAACACCCTCCAAAATCGCCGGAGCCAAACCCCAGCATCCTGATTACTGCAACCTGATGATTTTCTGTTCTTCTACAATTCTCTGTGGCTCTTTCCTTGCGGTGCCTTAGGTAATAAAATGATGATATAACCCACATAAAAAAACACCAATCTGTATGTATACTCATCAAACCTTTAAACGGTCAACTGACAATTATCTCACTGTTGCACTTCTGTCAACATATATAAAACCATAAAAATGCTACAAAGAATCTTTGATGGCGCTATTCCATGACAAATAACTCAGACATCTGCATTCTCGTCATACAACCACAGATATATCTACTTCATACATGTACCCCTGATTCTTAATGTCATGCATGAAAAGACTAAGGAAAGTGATTTTAACAAATAAAAAAATGAGCGTTGAAGATAACTTCTTAGATGCAACACTTTCAAGCATCCATGTGATCAATTAGGTGCATAAAAATGCAAAAAAAAAGATAAATTCTTCATTCCACACAAAATTTAAAAAGAATTGATAGATTGACAAAAATAAGGCAACAATAACCCCCTAAAAAGTACCTCTTCCCATCTGTTGAAGTATGCTCTTGCCAGTCGGATGATGGATTCATGGAATTAGCCTGTGGGACAGTTATCTAAGCATTCAAATAAAAACGTAAGTCAAAGCTTTTGCATAAAATTGACCGCCACCAGAGATAAAAACAGCAAAACTGTACAAGAAAAAAGTATGCTTGATCTTACAGGAGTAATGGCAGCTGCGGATGAAGGTTGTTGACTTGCTTGCATCACTGGTGTAGTCAGAGGTGCACTCTGAACCCCTGCTGACAACCAAGGTTGCTGTGCACCACCATGAATAGCAGGTGCATGCATTTGGGGAATTGGATGATACTGTGCAGGCACACCTATGCCACTTTGTGGCTGCCCATAAGAAGTTGCGAACTGCGTTAAAAATGAAAAAGGAATAAAATTAGTATGACAACCAAATTGATTTATGATTCATCGAAGAAAATAAATCAATGGTCTAAGAGACTCCTACAGTATATGATGAGCTGACACTGTAGGGCACTCCTGGTCCACCCAATGGAGGCACTTGATTAGTCACCATATTCTGCTGTGGTTGCATTGCCCCGGATGTCATCGGTCTGCCAGGCTGGGCATATGACATTTGAATGGGCTGCGAAGTGGGAAGTCCTTGACCCAACTGAACTGGCCTTGGGGGTAGTTGTTGGCCTTGCTGAGAAAATTGTGGCATATTCGTCTGACCAGGGGGCAAACCAAGGCTTGGCATGGGGGGACCAACCTGCGGTAATTGCTGAGAAGCTTGTGGCATGTACTGTTGTGATGCCTGTTGGGCTGGCAAAACAGGCCTAAACTGATAGCATATATGATCAAGATGTCAATGCGATGAAATTAAAAGATAAAAGGCAAGGTTTAGCAGTCTGTGAGCGAAAATAAGGTCGCTCTGTCACCTGCATTGACATGGGCGGCCCAAAATTTTGAAGGGGGCCCGCAGAAGTTCCCACTAATGGAGGCCGAAGGGGTGGCTGTGGAAGATGAAAAACAGAAATAAGCACCAAGCGAACATTAGTTAAAATAAACAGTGCCAGATGCCAACGAATACAAAAGCGGGAAATCAAATAAACCTCAATCGTGCGGCGTGCACAAAATACCTGGTGCCCTGATGGCTGCGGGTTGCTGGCCATCCAGATCAATTACAACGCAAAACGAAGAAAGGCCAGACCTCGAAGTAAAAAGATTTGTCCACTCAACCGAAGGGAGCAATGATGCCGCAGTGCACTGTGCCCGCTGAGAAGAAGAAAACCTTGAGAACGTTTTACTCCCCAAGCTAAAGAGAGAGCTTGCTAAAGTTTGAAGGATGGAAAGATTGGCGGCGAGATAGTGAGAAGTGAAGTAATAGCGCCTATACCTTCGGATAACCCCAAGAGAGACGCCTTAGGGTTCGCGAAACCGGGAATCAGTATCTAAAAGCCGGAGTTTGATGGAGATAACCTGCTTTGAACCCATGCCATCAGTAATCCGGAAACCGCAGAAATAGATAGCCAAATGAGCACAAAAGACTGCCGCAGCGAGAATGAGGTACGTTTGTCGCTTCGGTTGTTGCAGGTTTCTCCCCCGCCCCTTCGCTTCGCCGGCAACGAGATAAACGGCGCAACGGACGCGCAACGGGGATCAGAATGGCGGGCGTAACCGCGTAACACTACCTTCGCTTACAGAGACAGAGAGAGACGGAGGAAAGAGAAAGAGAACCAGAGGGCCTCGATAGAGACGAGAGAGAAACCCTAGTGAAGAGGAGAGGCAGAGGGGAGATCCAAAACCTCCCCTGCCGCAGTTTTGTTGTAATAAACGGGAATTGTTGCTTCGCCTTGTCGGAAAAATAAATTATGTTAATACTTTACCAAAACCGGAGTTCCTAAAATATAAAATATCAAAAATAACTTACATCTTCACTTCGGGTGATTTCAAAATTTAGATCCAATTCGCTAGTTTATATGGTTTAGAGTTAATCCTAACTTAAACAGCTGTAAATGACTTCTTATGGGGGACTAATATGCAAATTGCAGGCAAATTTTGGCATGCAAAAAAGTTGGTAATTTTATGCATTTCAGTGGCTCTAAATACAAATATCCGGGAGTAACGAGATTCTGAGTTATTTGTTTTTATTTTCACTAATATATACATCACCTCTGGTTGTCATTCATGGTAAGATTTTTATTTATGGGCATTGTATAGTTAGGATAATAAATTTGGGCAGCGCTTGACGGTCCTTATTGTACTTCTTAGTTATGTTTCGGGTATTTTCATATTCATTGATTGGTTAGTTTAATTAACAGCTAAAACAAATATCACTTAAGGTTAAGTCAACGGAAGAAAAGATGTTATTGGTGATAGTTTATTGGCAATGATTTCTTGAAACCGTCCCAAATAAGCTTATAACAGTTCAAGATTAGACATCACAACTATACAATAATTAGTGACAATTCAGTAAAATTGTCACAAAGATCAGTATTAGTGACGGCTCTAGTCATCGCAAAACCAGAATAAAAAAACTTGGAGCAAAACTTTGGGCGGATTTGTATGTAAGTGGCAACGACTTCTCTAAGTTGTCGTCATTGATTCCTACCAATGACGACTTAAGCCATCACAAGTTGGCAAAAGATGATCGTTCAATGGTCACCTGTTAGTAGCTATGGTGGAAGTTGTTGATAGAAATGTATGCCCTACAAGTCAATCATATATGATATGATTCGACATTTCTATAAATATCTCATTCAATTAATCAGGCAAAACTTCATTATAAGCTCTTATTAGATGCGAATATCATAATGAAGTCTTTGATCAAATACAATGATGATTAAATCATGATGAGATCATGATAATGAGATTGATCATCTAGAGGTATTTGATCCAAATGTTCCTACTCATAGGATACTTGAGATGGGACATCAAGGATCCGGATAGACTAGTGTATGTGATGTCTTCTCATGTGATGAGGACGACCGATCTCATTGGTCATTAGTGTGGAGACACTAAGATACACATACAGGTGCTCATTAGTTGAAAAAGTTCACTGAACTGACCAAATTAGAAATCTTGAATGGTATCTTACCGAACTGTCTATCAGAGTTTTCTATCATCACGGTTGCATGGTTGAACCTTTGACCTGAGTCGCCAAAGATGCCTTGTTGGGTGGAACTTGTGCTTTGACCATTGACTTATAGATCACTATTTAGATGGTCCAGTATAGCAATGGATTGGGTACAAGGAAAATCCGATGGAGACAATTGAGCGGATAACAAGAGATCGTCCACTCTCGGTAAGTGAGAGTGAATGTCCTATGGGATAGTACTCTAAATCCCTGGCCAGGGTAGATAGGATAATTGGAAAAGGAGTTTTCCAATTGATCCAATTCCGAGTACAGGATCTTATAGAGTCGGTACACTAAGGAGTTGACAGTCGATGCCGTACTCCTTTCCAACCAGGATATTGGATGGATGAGGGTTTATATCCATGTGGTAACTGATGATGGAAAGGCTCAATGGAGATGAGATTATCCCCATAGCCATTTGGTATCATGGGATGTTGCTTGTACCCTTCATGATCGGTAAGTCAATTAATCTGTTATCAGATAACAGATTTAATTAAATTAAATAGAATTGTTCTATTTTATTTATGCCTCAACCAAATAGGCTATTGGGACTAGTGGGTCACACACAAAAGGACTTATCCACAAGTACAGGGGCAAGGGCGTAATTTATGGAGATTTTTAGTTTTTATGAAAAATTCCATAATTCTCTATAAATACTAATGGTTTCAGTCAAACCCCATCAAGCCAAGGGTGAAAACCACGTCCTTAGCCTCCTCCCTACCTCCTCCTCTCTTTAGAAGGTGTCCATGGTTGATGGAGCTCCGTTCGAGAAGAGTTCTCGAGGCCGGCGCGAAGGGAGAACTTGCTGTGGATGAAGTTCGTGTGGATACTGCTGGAGACCGGACACTTGAACGGTTTGGAGAGCTTAATAAGCTCATCTCCTTCATCTCCATGGGATTATATGAATCCCTATCAGGTATATTCGAACCCAATTTGATCGGTTTTCGATTTTCGTCGTTCGGTTCTGATTGAGACGGATTCTAAAGGAACCTATAAGAATCGTCACTTCCGCTGCACCATATTTTAATGGACGATTCCTTAAAGTTGTCACCATTGTTTATTTAATATTAACCCTACCCAAGTCCCTTTCTCCATCCCTGACTCTCTCTCTCTCTCTACTCTACTCTACTCTAATATATTCTACTCTACTCTACCATGCGAGGTCTCCCTCTCTCGCCACTGTTGTCTTAACTGGCCTTTGCCACCCTCCCTGCCATCTTTGTGGGTGTTGCCATCGTCGGAGCACTCTCTTCTCACAATCTTTCTCTTTCGTTGCCAAATCTCCTTCTTTAGGTTCTTACTAACCCTAATTAGTTTGTTTATCAGTTTTTAAATATAGTTTTTATAAATTTACTTGGTTTAGAGTATGCTTTTGTGGGATTTATATTATTTTTGTGATTTTTCTAGTTTAGCGTTTGTTTGTGTGGGGACCCACTCTCTTCCCATTGTCCGAATGCGGCAGCCTCCCTGGATGTGTTCAAACTCCCTCTCTCTATAAGGGCACCACCGCTTGCTGGTCGTCGAGTTTGTTTCAGGTTTGGATTAGCTTAAACGGTCCCAAAAACCCAAAAAATGTGAGAGATCTCAAAACACACCTGGCTTGGCTAATCCGAACTAGTTCAGGTTTGGATTTTTTTAGAAGCAAAATGCCACTGATTAGGCTAATTCAAACCGATTCCCTGTTTAGATTAGCTAAACAACTAATTAGCCGAAACCATCACAATACCCAAAAAAATGAGATAGAACCCAAAACACGACTGATTAGGTCAATTCAAATCGATTTCTAGTTTGAATTGGCTTAAAAGACCCAAAAAAACCCCAAAAGGGTTAGAAGCCAAACCAACATCGATTTCTACTTTGGATTGGCTTAAACAATCACAAAACCTCGAAAAATAAGATATATCCCAAAAGATGGCTGGTTAGGCCAATCCAAACTGGTTTGGTTTGGATTGGCTTAAACGATCACAAAACCCCCAAAAATGAGATAGATCCCAAAAGATGGTCTGTTAGGCCAACCCTCCGACTTGGATTGGTTTAAATAATCACAAAACCCTAGAAACTAAGATAGAAACTAAAACACAACATGTTAGAACAATCAAAATTGATCACTTTGGATTGGCTCAAACGACCACAATACCCTAAAAATGAGATAGAATCCAAAACATGGCCGATTGTGTCATTTGGTTTTGCCTTAGATGACCATAAAACCTCAAAAAAAAGAAAGAAAGAAGTGAAGCCGACAATGGTGAGGCCAATCTAATCCAAACCAAAATTCAGAAACCAAGCTAACTCTACTAAAAAAGAGCTTGATTTTTTGGGCCTTTCCGTTACCAATCCAAACAAATATTTATCTGATCTCAGCTATCTTTTTCTTATTTTCAAGAAGTTTCAAATAACATGCTCATTCAAAACTTACTTCATCTATAGGATGTTTTGGTTAGAAAAAAATTTAATTCAATATCATTGGAAATGTCGTAGTAACACTATTATTTTAGAAAGAGATATAGTAAAGAAACATTTAATATGTGATGACATATGGTTAAATTATCAAATATGAATAAGTCATGATGAAATAGAAGTTAAATTAATTAACAAATAAGATGTCCAATTAAATAAGCCGCAAGGTGAAAATGTTAATTATTAAATGATAGAGATGTTCAAAGATATTCAAAATATTCAATAAGCATCTAAACATAACGAGGGTGAATCAAAAATAGAAGCAAAAAAATATTTATTGTTACTAATAGATGCTAAAACACCTTTTTATGAAAGTTGTACAAAAATATCTAAGTTAAATTTTATTTTAAAGTTTATTTAGTTAAAGTCAATAAATAGTCTAACTATAAAATATACAAATATTGCATTATTTTTTTATTTAAGAATGTATCGCCCAAACATGCAACTGTTCTCGACACCTGGTATGAACTTAAAAAAGTTGTTGAGAACTTATGACTTGGTTGTGAAAAAAATAAATGCATATAAGAATGATTGTGTTCTCTTTTGGAAAGCGAATGCACATGAAAGTGCATGTTCACAATGTGACTGCAAGATACAGAGATGGTCATAAACAACAAAGTAAGAAGGTAGCAAGGAAATATTACATTATTTTCTATTATGAGATAAGTTGCAACATTTGTTTATATCAACAAACATTGCTAATTGAATGGCATGGTATAACAAGTTATGTTCTCATCAATTGAGCGGTAAAATACATCATCATGCTGATTCTCCTTATTGTAGACATATTGATGAAGTATACCCTGCATAGGTAGGTTGAACTCTCTTGTGGCTGGTTAGGCCAATCCAAACAGGGAGTTTGGATTGGTTTAATCGACAAATAAATGCAAGCAAAAGAGATTGAACCCTCTTATGGCCAATTAGGCCAATCCAAACCGATTTCTCAGTTTAGAATGGCCTAACTAGCCATAAAATCAAAGAAAAGATGTAGAATCTTTTTATGACCGGTTATACCAATCCAAATTAGCTTCCCATTTGGATAACTAGCCATAAAATGCAAGAAAAATATGGTAGAACCCTCTTATGACCAGTTGGCCAATCTAAACTGTCAGTTTGGATTGGCCAACAAGCTATAAAATCCAGGAAAAAAAGTAGAATCCTCTTATGGTCAGTTAGGCCAATCCAAACTGCCTTGATTTGGATTGACCTAACTGGCAAAAAAATCCAAGCAAAATTTTCGAGTTCAAATTGGTCTTACTAGCCAAAAAATTCAAGTAAAAGAGGTTAAACCCTCTTATGGCATGTTAGGTAAATCCAAAATGGTTCGTAGTTTAGTTCTTGGAGATATTCCTCCCACTCTCCTTTTTCCAACACTTTGTTTAAAAATGTTTTTAGGCATTTTGTATCTTTTTGTTATATTGGATCTGTGGAGTTCGGCTTACTTAAGTTTGTTCCATCTTTTTTCCTTGTCGTTGATGTATATAGTCCAAAGGCCGGGTTATAACTCTAACTTTGTCTCTATTAGTGTTTTATACACTAATACTCTCCCGAGACCGTTGGTTTGGGCTTTATTCACTCCCGTTTGGAGTAATATTCCGGTCTCGACGCAGTTGACAAACTCCTATGAAGGAGTTCTTACTTCTACTACCCAATCATGTTTGCATCTGTCTGTGCTAGTCAACTCGTGGTGGTACAATCTTTTCTTGAAAATTTATTTTTCCAAGATAACTCTCTTGATGACTCAGTCTAGTGTCTTTACTGTTTTATCTTTATCATTGTACAAATTATGTATTCTCTTTAGTCTTGTATAAATGAATATGGTCCGGTCTTTCTTCAACAAAAAAAAAAGAGTTCTGTGATTTGGACGGTGTACTGTACTTGTTTGCCAAGAAAGGACAGCTCTCTTCCATTGCTTCCAAGATCATGCCCTGTCGCCCGTGCAATTGCAGTGCCCGTGCAGAAATCGAAAGAGTAATTCAGACGGCAGCAATTCATTGGCAAATATAATCCCACAACCAAATAAATCGTGTGTTCGTGTATATATATATTTATCAATCCATGTACCCAGCCACATATTTCCTTGTGAACCGGGAGAAATAGCGACTCGACTTCCAGAATATATAAAAAAAAGCTCAACAACGTGAGCCCATTGGACAAAGTTGAGAAGTTTAATAATATCATCTTACAAATTTGTATTTTTTATAAAAATATCCGATGCAAATTGTATCGAAAATTTAACACGAATTGCTATCGTAAGCAGAAGATTATGCTGATGGCATCCTTGAAGGTTGCCGCGAAATCGTCCGATAGCCGTCTTGCTTCCTTGGGCTTTTCTCTCCCCCTTCTTCGACGCGGCAAAGCGTGCGGCATCCTCCTTGAAGGCGACCTTGCGAACATTGCCTAACACGAGATGCTCGAGGACATCCCGCAGGTCGATCGACGACGGCCCCCTACACCAGCAGCCATTATTTCAAGCGGCAGTTGGAGCCGCCCCCCGGATCTCCCGCAGCACGCTCTCGGCGATGACGGTGCAGAGGGATCGGGTATCAGACTCAATGCCAGCAGCTTTTCACCGAACACGCCGCTGCTAGTCGTCGGCACTGAAGCCGGAGAGCATTTGAGGTTAGCAGAGTCGGAGAGGCTACTCTTCGCCGTCCGCAGCCGGCGAAGAGGGTCGACGAAGATGAACAACAACCCAAGGAGCAGGGTGTGGCGGAGAGAAAGCAGAAAGCCCCTATCGCGATGGCAGGCTCACCCGATTGATTCGCACTCGGGCGAAGAGGAGGCGGCCGTGGTTTCTAGTCGGAGGAAAGAAAATCTCGTGTACTCATCTGATTCAATATAAGAGAATTTTAATGGTTCGGATCTTCGTTTAGAGGTAGAGCCGTTTGTTTGTGCTTCGACGTCCTCTTTTTTTTTTTTGAACAAAGACTGTAACACACTGTATTACGATAAAGAAAAGACTGTAACACACTGTATTCGACGTCCTCTGAAACCTGATTCGGTTAGACACTGCATTCTTCAAACGGATCGATAAATGCTCCAAATTAAGATCTGAGAAGCGACAGTCGAGCTTTTATTGTCGGAGTCCACTTGAAACTGACATGACAAATTATGGCACCTCTTAAAATTAAAATATTATTTTGTTAAAATCTCTGGTGCTTTCTCGTTGTTTTTCATGTACAGTAAATCTTTGAAAAACTCTTTGATAGTTAAAAATAATATTTATTCTTTTTTTAATCCCTAATAATTATTATAGTAGATTGACTCCATCAATAAATTTTTAATCACTATGAATGATAATATCAATTTATTAATAATTCATTTTATTATCTAGACATGTATGTTTTTATCCTCTAAAATTAGACATTTTATAATTAATTTAAATAGACAAATTTACTTTGCTAGATTATAATTTAGCTTTATAATCAATTTATGAGAGAAAAAATTTCTATCTAATTTTTGGATTCAGATTTGTTATCAAATAATCTTATCATTAAATTTTCGGACGAATCTTTATTTCACCGTTCACACTTCAGCCTTTACCAAACCCTAGACCTTTGTTCAGACATTTTATCAAACAAGGTGAAATCTTTTACACCTTCAATGAGAACCCAATCAAACGGGCCGGAACTTGTTTAATTGTAAATTTCTGCAAGGCAGTGACCTCGCTCCGGTTTGTAATATTTTCGATACCTAAGTTGCATTTCGAAACATTCTTGTTTTAAATTTCACGGGGGGGGGGGTGGAAAACTCGTACTCTAAAATTCATCGACGGATTCAGCCGTTTTTTACCACGTGGACCAAAGGTTCAACTTTGAGCACCCAAGAGCTGAAGAAACAGATAGGGACACAGAAGGATTCCAGACATTCATTCCAGACTATCATGTACAATGACATTCGATCAGACTAGGACCCAGAATCAGAATGACGACGTTGTCTTCTCCTCCTCCGGTGGCTATGTTCAGAATCTGAGCTATCGGTAGAAGCAGAACGATGCTTGTGTCTGCCTTTTGATCTCCTCCTCCCCGTGATCGAGTTCGAGAGAGACGCATTCTTCCTCTTTTGACGGTGATTAGAGTATGGTTGCTCAGATTCACTTGAATCTGAACCAGCACACCTCTTTTTCTTGTGCTTCCTCTTCAATTTTCGCCTTTCTTTCTCCGAATCCGAATCAGAAGATGGTGACAAGTCACCATGTCTCTTCTTCTCACTGACAGTAGATAAGTGGTGCGATTTGTGTTTGTGTTTACTCCTGGAATGCTTCTTAGATTTGCCAGAATTGAAGTTGCCGAGTAGAAGTGGGATGTCACCCCCGCTTAAAAAGCCTGTAAAAGAGTTGGGATGAAAAAGATTTGCCAATCACATGAACTCCCAGCGTCTAAGGCCCTGCTTGGTACGAGGATAGGGAGGGATAAACTTGGTTTATCCTTAATCCCTTGTTTGGTACACAAATTAATTATAATTTAACCTGGTTTAGTTTAATCCAGCTTATCCTTAAAATGGAGGATAACATCCGGTTTAAGTCATCCTCTCAAATCAATGGGATAAGAGGGGATACGATGGGTTAGGCCTCGTCTCACGCTTTCGCGGTGGCTCTCGCGGGTTAGGTCTTGTCTCACGCTCTCGACCCTCTTGCGGTGGACGACCTCACGGTGCTCGATTGTCTCGCGGCGGCCGACCTCGCGGTGGCCGACCATCGGACAAGGTCGCAGCGCTTGACTCTATCGCGGCGGCCGACCTTCGCGGGGTTCTGCAGGAGCTTCTTGGCGAGGTGAATCTCTCATCCCCCACCATCGGTGAATCTGGCCAGCATCATTGTCGTCGTCCTGCTTCATGCTCCGGCCAATGGTTTGAGGTAGTGAACCCGCCAGGCGCTAGTTTTGGTGTCTTGCAAGCGGCGGGCACTGTGCGCATGCCAACAGGCGGCAGGCAGCCCTCTCAGGATTTGGCATCTTGTTTTGTATTCGACGGAGGTGGAATCCGGCCCCCCTCCTTGGTAACGCCTTCGGTTCACTGCAAGTTTGAAGGATTTGGTATTCCATTTTCCTCACTTCGGGCAGGCAAACGGGGAGGTGCCCTGTGTGACTGGCCTTGGGGATGCTTTCTAGGTGGAATTACATATCTTCTTGTGATGCTGGACTTGGTCGACAGCGTGAAATTATCTTTTGGAATTAAGTTCTCTTCATGATCTTTGGGTACAGGTATAGAGTTGGCAGACTATTCTTTCAATGAAATTTCTTGTTTTCTCTACCAATGGTCTGGCTAAGGTCATTAACATTTTTTATTCAGGAATTTTCTTCCTTGATGATTGTGATGGATGTTCATCTCATCCAGATAGCTCAATCTCTCTGCTAGCTAAGGAACAGAACGTAAGTAAATTTTTTCATGCCTGGAGTCTAATTTTATCAACTTTGAGTGAAGAGGCAACATATATTTTGGGTTTCATCTTGGTCTTTCAATCTATCATCCGGAAGAAGTTTTCAGCTTTTAGATGTTTATGTATTTTTCACTGGCTTGGCTTCAGTTTCTGCGATGGAATGCCTCTTTTTTATGTGACATTTTTTGATTGGAGGTTTGTTTTACGTCTGATTAATGTTCTGTTCCTGAAGTTTGTAGACTGTTCCAGCTCAAACTTGGGAATAAGTGAAATTTAGATTTGATTTAACTTCAATTTTTGCTTTTCTAATGCTAGATTTGTGGATTTTAAACTTAACTTCTATAAATAGAAACCGTAATTTGACTAAAACCAGGACACATGATTAGAAAGGAAATTCAAATCCAAAACTTCTTATTAAGAGATCTGGTGATCCATCACAGCTTCTGCCACGGTTCTTGACATATTGGGAATAGAGGTCGCCACACATCCAAGAGAGGCAAAGGATTAAGGCCATCGAGCTGCAGAAACTCAAGAAGAAAGCTACTCGACGGTGCTTTTTTTACGGTTTGTATGTTACTCTCCATCCATTAGTTGCCTCTTCCAATCTCCATGTTAATAATAAATAGGTGGGAAATGGTCCTAAACTAGTAGCACTAAGATGATCCTTTTTTTCTTGATGGCACTGCATCTCACCTCACCATGTTTGCTTTTATCAGAGAGAGAACTGAGAAAGAGTGGAAAGCTAGTTGGACCAATTTGGTGGAAGTGGAGCGGCAAGGGATTAGTTTACCATCAACCTTTAGTAAAGACAGAAGACGAAGAATCCAAACATCCAGTTTATGTTAGGAGCTTTTGAATTATATTGTAGCTAGTTGAAAATTGATATTTTGCCTGTCATGCTCAGGAGAGAGATGATCCATCTTTCATTCTTTTTTTCTTTTTTTTTTCCGTTCAAGTATCAATTTTGGTCAAGGATGTTTTCTTGATGCAGTGGTTTCTGGGACTATTTGTATCTTCTTGTTTGAGTATATACTTCTTTATGAAATGGATGTTTACTTATTTCGAGAAACTTCACAAACTGAAATTTGTGCCATTACAACTAAATTCATCATCTAAAATTCTTGTGAGAATGATGTTTCTATATTAATGCTAGCTAAACAACCAACTACTAGTTGAGTTGAGTTATTTATACATGGCCTTTACCATTTGTACATTTGTATTGATATGGAATAGATAACCTATGAAGTATTTAAGAAAGTATATACGAAGTACTAGATGTAGATCGATTTGTAGGATATTTAGTTGTAAGTTTTTAAATTTAATTAGATTTTAAAAACAAAATTCAAATCTAATTTTTACTGCCGTATTTTTAAATTATATTATTTATACTTTAAATGTATTTTTATTTATATTTTTAAATTATATTTTAAATTTATTATATAAATATGGAAGTTAGTTAAGATGTTTATGAATATGTTATGGGTAATAAAATAAGATAATATAAATAAGGTACAAAAAGAAAATTATAGGGTTATCTTCGAATTTATTGTTAACATACCAAACATAGGATAAGGTTATCCCTAAACTTATCCTAAGTTAAACCAAACATGAGGAGGATAGGGTTAACCACAAAGATTGGTTTATCCCTATCCCCATTAAGTTTATCCCGATACCAAATGACGCCTAAGGTACCTGTTATCACGTCTTACCTCCATATTCATCAAATATATCATCAGCCGCCACTATCTGCTGGTTTGGGTCATCAGGATCAAATCCACCACGTGGAGGACTCATTCCAGGCCTCTGCTTAAGTTCCCATTTAAAAGGCTACAAAAGAAAGATTAAAAAGAGTAAATTTCTAAGAACTCAAAGAACTTTGGAATTTACAGTAAAGCAAATGAGGTAAACGGATGCCAATACGTGCCTCAAGCGAAATATGTGCCAAAAAGTAGAGAAAAAGGGAGGTTGCTAAAGGTTAAATCCAAGTCCATCCCAATGACTTGTTCAAATGGATTGAAATATAAGTAAACAGAAAACTGGTGCTTCCGACCTTTATGAGAAGCAAGTCATTCAAGATTCTTAAGCAGATTAAAAGCAAGCTAATCAATCATACCATAAACTTGCATGAAGTTAAAATACAGACTTCGTCTATACTCACAAATACTTTGAATGCATTCCAACAAGTTGACTAATTTTGTGCATCTTGTATGAAAAAAGAATAAGTGATATGTAGACCTGTAAATGGGTCAGACCATGACATATCCGGATCTGGATCCTACATATCTAGATCTGAATCAAACCCAAATCAATTAAGAAAGATCTTGTTGAATTCGGGTTAAGCCCGATACTTTTATTCCATATCTGATCTTAAATGGATGACTTAACAAGATGCATTATCTGCCGATAATTTATCCACCTTGTGAGGCAGCAATCAGTGAAGATGATGCAAAAGATTGTCAAACATGTTGTTCTGGAGCTATATCAAGGGGTTGATTCATACGTCCAAGATGCTTTTCTTCCGGTTTTATATTGGAGCATATGGACTACCAGAATATGCTTCTCTGGCCCAAGTTATATCTGGAGCTCTTTGGCTGCAGAAATTGAAATGATCAGCATCTTCAAAATTTCCCTCTCCACTATGATCATCTCGCAAGCTTCTGTCTCATAAACGATGTTATCTTGGCTCTAGTGCACTGTTTTGTAACAGGTTTTAGGGATTTTTTGGGGGGTTTTGAGTGATTGGTGCTTTTGTCAGTTTTGGTTCGGCTTATCCCAGTCTATCTTTTTTACAGATCAGTTGGCTCCTGCCCAGTTTTTATAGTGTGCCTTTATCTCAGTGAATTTCTCCAATTGTTTTTCTGGCAGCCTTCAAAAAAAGGTCGTAGAAAGCATAATATCTCCAGAGTCACAAGGTGAACTAACCGTTTGTGCTTACAGAAGAACAAGAAATGATCCACATTAGCAAACATACACTATCAATAAAGGTAAAGAAAGAAATTTATGTCAAAGTCAGAAGCAAGCACTCAAACGGGGGAGGTCAAAGAAAAAGAAAAAGCTCAGTCCATTTTCAGTGCCCAAGATGTTCCTTCCATAGTTCCATCCTTCTTTTAAAGATGACATTCATCATGAATCAATTATTGCTTACAAGGAAAGGATGGGAGTGCCAAAATTAATGATGAAGCAATAATAGAAGATTTACTAAGATTTTAACGAGGAGGTAGGTAAAAAGTGAAGCTTACAATAAAAACTTGATCCATTAGGGCCTGTTTGGCACCAAAATTTTTGGGGATAAACCAGGTTTATCCCCTAAATTTTGGGGATAACCCTGGTTTATCCCCAAGTTATTCTCGTACCAAACATGGCCTTAAAAACTTCCTCACTGAGTTCCTTTTCCTGAGGTGTTCTCCAGAATGAGCATAGGACCAATGCAAAATGTCATTTGTTGAAGAATGTCAGCCGGATTACAATAGGCTTCTTCAAATAGTTTTCTATCGCTGGATCTTGATATAGACCATAGAAAGGCTAGCACAATATCCCAAAATTTCTTGCTATCATTCTATGGATTTCTACCTTCCATGACAATTAGGTTGATGACATCATTAGGTGGCAGTCACTCCAAATTCCAACTTCTACAAAGAGTGCACCATAAAGTGTGGATGACCCCACACTTGAGAATCAGGTGATCCACATCCACATCTTTGGTTGGAAACCATAGAAGCATCAAATCAGAGTCAGCAGGAAGATCTCTGATAGATGTGATCTAGTAGGAAGACAGCATTTGCACAATTTTCATAAGAATACCCAAATCATCCAAGGGATGAAAGAGGATCACACCAGCCACACCGCCTTAACCTCACCAAAATTCAATTTTAGGAAAACATATCGAACGGTAAAATTTGATGTGTTTCTAACTTTCCAAACTATATATCTGTTACTTCCTTGCCGCAAGCATTTCGAAGTAATTTCAGCAGTCTAGTAAAATCATCAATTGCCTCGTCTTTTAGGCCTCTTATGAAAGTGAATATCCAATTCCCGTCATAAACATCCTTGCCACAAAGTGTATCAATCTTTTCATCTTTACTACTGATAATTCCAAGAAGCATTGAAAATTGTTCAACTAAAGATTCTTGATTTAGCCAAGGATCTTTCCAAAATAAGGTTGTATCTCCATTGCCCAAAGCAATGATGGATTAGGATTTGAAAGTGTCCAATTCATCAGAATATGCATTCACATCTTGGACATTTTTCCATTTGTTCTGAAATTCACGAACCAACATTTGGCCTCTACTTGGATACCATTAGCGCACATAGCACACTACCTTGTACCAGAGGGATGGGCATTCTTGACAAAATCTTCAAAACCATTTACATAGGAGTATCTGATTGATGATTACCAGAGATACAAGGCGTACACCTCCTTTTTCCTTGAGCCTACACACGACCCTAGGCTACAAGAGAGAGTCCTTCGAAAGAAATTTGTTCTCAATCTTTCAAGTTTGCTGCAAATACTTTTAGGAATCCTCAGAATTGAGAAAAAAAGTAGTGCAATACTTTGGAGGACTATCTTTGACAGGATCCATCGTCCACCTACTGATAACATCTTCCTTTTCTATCATTGCAGTTTCCTATCCACGTTCTGAATAAACGTATACCAATCCACAGTCCAATCTTTTAATACCTTTGTCAGACTGAAACTATGAGTCCTAAATACCTGATGGGGAAAAGTTCTTCCATGACATGTCAAAAATTCTTTTCAAACACCGCTGCCGTGTCAGTTGTATTAACCCCAAATAAATCACATTGTTTCTGTTAATTTTTAGACCTGATATTGTCTCAAACATGCATAGGAGAATCCTCAGGTTGAGACATTTGTAAAATCCACTGTTGAGAAAGAAATAAATAGAGGTACTAATCATTTCAAATAACACATCGACAGAGTGAGTGGGAACATGAAGAATTGTGACAAGGTACATATAGAGTTGAAAAAAGAAATGAAGACATGTTTAATTGAGAGAGCATCGCAAAGGGAGGTTTGAAATGAGCAGAGAGCTGACCTACACGATGAGGGATGAGGTGCTCGAATGTCCAGACAAAAATCTCATAGAATGAAGTAGAAAAATATGTCAATCACATGCACAACTTGAGATGCCTTCATCAAGTTTTGATGATGAAGAGTACGCACAAATAAGAGAGCAATGTATACAAGTAGGGCTCAGATCCGTGAAGATGATGAGAGGAGAAGGGGGCAAAGGATCTACTACCAGACAGTCGGATGTAAAAGGCATTCACCCTACACCTTAGTCAAGCTGAGAGAGTGAGTTTTGTCGGCACTCGATTTGGCTGATGGACAAGTCCATAGATAGGCAGAGTGGCAGAGGTTAAAGAACTATCAAGTAGGCATTGAAAAGAGTTAATATTACAACATGAGTTACAAAGAAGGCAATGAAGAACATTTGTAAATGGTTCTTACATGTAGGTATATAAAATACTTGACTTATTTTGAATGTGTCCCTTTATGCTAATGAAATTTGAAACAAATATTAACAATATTATCTTATCTTAACTTGATGTATGTGTCTCAGCCCATGCAACCACCAGTCCATTTTTCCAGATGAGGATTGATGCTATTGGAGAGACTGAATTGGGATTAAAAGTCATGTGTTTGAAATACATTTACAAGGGTAGGTCAAATTTAGAGGTTGATGAGTTGACCTCGTGGATAGATAGATTTGAGGTAATATAAAAGTGTGATGGATGGATATCAATCACTACGAGATCAATAATAAACTTTCTCATTTATTGTTCCAAGGGCATCACATTCTTGAAGAGTATAGAACTATAGATGCCACGGGACAAATAAAAAAAGCCGAGTAGTCATTTGGTTCATGAATGATATTATCGAGGAAATGGATGAAGACAACATTATGCAATTTTTCACTAACAATGAAATTTCTTATAACGTTGTAGAGAAGAAGTTGATGAAAGCTAAACCATATTTGTTTTTGGTGGCCTGTGCTGCACACTCCATAAATTGATGTTGGAGGACATGGGAATAAGCCATATGTCAAGTCCTTGATGAGTCAAGAACATTTGGTTACATCATTTATATATGGGCATCCTATACTCTTGCATATCACGAGAGAACATACCGATAATCATGATCTAGTGCGACTTGGTCCTATCGGATTTGCCAAAGTTATTGAGACATCAACATGACTCGGAAAGATTCATACTTTCATCAGCATACATCAATTACATAGCTAACCTACATGGCAAAATAGAACAATTTGATATCTAGCAAAGATAGAACATATTATTAAGAATAATATGTCGTGAGAAAGAGTGCAATATTACTTGTCCGTTATAAAATCCCCGGTACATATGTTGAGATTAGTGAACTCTAATGACAAAAACCAAATGGGGTAATTGTATGGTTCAATGGACAAAGCGAAGATAAAAATTAAAGAAAATTATCCAAATAGTTACAAGAAATGATGGAAGATAATAGATAACAAATAGGATAAGACACTTCACCACGATATTCATGTTGCAGGTAATTATCCATATCTTATTATTCATTTAAGTTTTGTAGTAATGTATTACTATAATTAATGGTTGTCTTCCACTTTAGGCAAGATCTTTCTTAAACCCAATGATAAAATATAACAGACAAGTATCTAATGGCGCAAAGGTTATACGAGGCACATTGTTAGTGATATAACATTTATGTAGGACTCCACAAGACAAAATAGAAGTAAAAATTGAAGTGAGTTGTTGCTTAGTAATTGAGTTTTGAAGGCTAATAAATTAATTTATATTTTATAGCATACTTCAAATGACATTATATAAGCATCAAATTGAAGTTTACGTTGATCCAGACCTACAGTATTCATGTGACAACGTTTCTCTTGGTATGTTCGATAACATTTGGTATATGTTAAACATTTTTTTAAAAAGATTATACACTTACTATATTACTTTTCTTTTTTAGAGTAGAGTAGTGGATTCAAGTGAACAATAGAAATAGATAGAATCCACTTGCCGCAATTAGAGTATTGAGTATTAAGTCAGAGCACTAGTTCATCATAGTGTGAGAGGAACTGGAGCACTTTTAGCTTGATACACATAAAAAAGGAACAAGTTGAATAGTGAGAGATTGACAAACTAGTGTTTTGCCATTACAATATGTAGCTAAAAATCAAAAACATTAAGAGCAGGCAAAAAATTTCTAAAGAAAGATTTGCATGTGATACTTATAAAGATACGATGCATGTGGTTAAGGATTATTACAAAAGATGTTGACTTTGAATACCTCTTCTAAGAAGAACATCCACTTTTAGCATGGATAGAGAACAAGGATGCCGAACCAATTACAGAGTTTAACCCCAATGATCGTGCATGGGCCAAAGGAGAGCTTGGCAACGTAGTCGATGAGGATGAAGATGAACAAATGCAAGAACAAGAAAATACTCAAGTTCCTTGTACAGCTCCAATCCAATAGGATCCACTTCACACCACAGCTTTAGAGCCAACTCCAGCCACAACTCCAGGTCTAGTTTCTCGTACTGCTTCAAATGCAAATCCTTCTACTGTCCAAAAGTGTACATAAAAGAAAGAAAGATTTGCAAGATTAAAATCAATGAAGAATGTATACCAATTAGGTATCGGACGTGATATGCAAGAAGAGGAAGCGGGGAAGAGAAGAAAACTAGTTGTCAGGCGAAGACCTGTGAGTCCTATAAACAATACCCAAATGCCCTACTCAAATAATAATAAGGAAGAGTTTATTTCACTTACACAACAACAAAATAAATGTGGTCTAGGTGGAGATGGAGAAGAAATATGTAGTTCTTCAAGCATTACATATACGAGTGGAGTAGATCCTGATAATTTAGGTCAGAGGTAACATTAAGTGAAAGAAGTCCCCATCTAAATCAGATGGATGTTTTTTAGTACGCGGCGACAAATTATCTAGAGCTCGCTTCAGACTTCAAGTTATATGATCTACAACATTTTTAGCTACAACATTAGATAGTGTATATGATTTAAGTCAAATGGCCGAATCATTGTTTTCATATAAATACAAAACAATCATGATTGACCAGTCTCAATGGAGCATTCAAGAGAATAAGGAGAATAAAGACTATGAAGGTCAATTCCGTGGATGGTGGTGATGGAAATATATCATTTTTGCTACATATAAATTGTACCATTTTATTTCTTTATTAGAATAAAGATCTAGTGTTATTTTATATATACTTGTCTTGATATGTCTCATAGTAATAGTCACATGAAACTGTGTTAAATGTTATTTTTAATTTTTTTTCTAGGAGCTCATATTTTTTAAGATTTATCATGATCTTTCCGAAATTTTTTGAAAAGAAAAAAAAGCGATTTGGACCGATTTTGGATTGGGATTCCTCCTGGAGAATCAGTCAGGATCGGCATTGGCCAATCTACTCCTGATTCCTATCCCGCGAACCTCTTAGGTTCCAGTGAGGGGCCAGATTGGTCACATAGGAGGTGGTTTGTGCACCATGGTTTGGAGAAGGAAGGTAAGGGAGGCATCACCAGCTCGTTTTGGTTTCCGGCAACTCAAAGACATTGACATGGATGGAGGCCTCTTGAAGACCAAAGCCAAAGGCTAGATATTAACGGAAGTAGTATCTTTGGTAACAACTTTCGGAGGAGGGTGAAGTAGTGTCGGTTTTGGTGATGAAGCAGGAATCAAAAGCTGTTGTCTAGTGTGCCCAGTTCTTGGAGAAAGGCCAATGAGCAGGAGGATGCCATCATGGGTTGGTGTGCAGTCGTGTCCATAGGTTGGTCACAAGAGCCATCCTTGTAACAACAGGAGAATCTGTCAACCCTGCACCTGTTGGAAGAAAGAGTTGAATCTCAATGCTTCAGTTCATTTGTGGAAGCTTCTGAAGAAACTTTGTCTGCAGATGTCTTCATGGTGAACCAAGGAGCTCAATTCCCGACCTACTTTCTTCCCTCTCCTTGGCTTTTCAATTCAATCACTCCATTCCCAGAGGACCTTCTTTCCATCCTAATGACATCCCTTATTGTTTAGTTGGTGAGTAAAAAAAAAATGTATATGAGGGTAGCTAATAAGAAAGAAAGAGGACTTTAATAAAAATAGGAGAGAAATGGAGTGCTAGATATTTAAAGTGTTCCCCTACACCTCAAACAACTACCCTACTGATTACTCAAGTAATCCTCAATACTTGCATCTGATCAGTCAACATGAACGTGTTTTCAGTTTGTAATACTCAGATGCATCCTGAAAATCACAACAATCATAGAATCAGATTTAGATGTCCCTTTGATGCCAGTGACTGTCATCAATTCACACTAAGGATGGCTACAATATTTGATGCAGGACAAGCCAAGTGATCAAACCCACAGTTGCAGTACGTAATGAGAATTAAAAATATAAAATTATCTTGTATGCAAAGCCATGCTACATATGCAATTACCCATGATAACACTTATTTCTTCCTTATCTATTGACAAGTATGTTTTATTGGTTTGAGGAGGAATTGATCAATCCAATGGATTTTGGGTCAATCCATCTGATCATTAATCCTGGGTTGCACAAACACTGAATTATGTGGGATACAAATATTTATCTTACAAAAGAAGTGTGACCTTTAGGAACTCAGTAAATCAAGTTCTCATGCTCCCATGAACATCTGTCACCCTCCTCTTGGTACATTTCTAATCTTCATGCATCACACAACACCACTCTGTTGCCTTCAAGTTCTTTTTGTTACAGTAGGCACAAAATGAACATATCATATGCAAAATTTTCCTGCCCTAATAGAATCATTCATATAGCAAGGTATTCGGTATCAAGATCACAGCATAGACCTGCCAGGGCCAACCACGACCTGGATCAGAATTAAAACAGTGGGCAGCTGATCTGTAGGAAGCCCAAGATAAGTCAAGAGCTGGCCTGAGCCACGCTGGAATTGGCCAATCCAGTCAAATTCCAAGGTAGGATCAGCTGATCCTGCAAATCTGGGCTGAACTCAGCCTGCCTGAGTCAGTTCAAGCAGATTAGCTGACCTTGGCTGAAGTTCCCCCCAGGATCATATGAGGGCTGTAAATCCTGATCCAATTAGTTCTGTATCTTGTAAATAAGCCATAATCAAATGAGGAAATACAAAGAAAATCATTTAGCAATGCTCATAAATAGAAATTACTTAGTATATATGTTGATATTGATGTGGAACAACGTGGTGAAACCTGACTAGATGCTGCAAAAACAGAATTAGAATGCTGAAATCGAACTAAAATAGACCGAAATGAAAAAACCATGCTTAAACTGGTCTGAAATGTCTCAAATCGACCTTGAACCATTCTTAAGATGACTGAACTGCCTCAGGAAGCGTGAACTGGCATGAAACGGGGTCTGGTTATGCTGAACTAGCTCTAGACCAGCTTGAACAGTGGAGAACCGCCTGAACCAGCTGAACTGGGGTGACTTGGAAATGACTCGGTTGGACTGGGGAGAGCTGGACGGACCAGCCTTCTGGATCGCTGGCCAATTGGACCAGCTGAAACCCCCCAGGGGTCATGACATCTAGGCATGGGGGGTGTCGTGGTGGCCAGCGTCAGTGCCTAAGGGCGCGTGAGAGGCTCCACCTGGCAGATCCCGACAAAATAGTCAAGAGGGGGGCATTTTCATCCAAAGAGGAGGAGAGCAGGGGAGGTCAGGTGGTGATCGCAGGATGTAGAGGAGGAGAGCAGGGGGGGGGGTCAGGTGGTGATCGCAGGATGTCCCGGCATGGAAGGAGACTGTCTAGGGAGGAGAGGAGGGTCCAAAAGAGCTGGAGGCAGAGGGAGATGCTTGTGCGGAAGAGAGGGAGGGCTGGACAGAAGGTGGCAGGATTTCACGGTGTGCTTTGTTGGGTCCGGAAGGATGTGGCGGTTCCAGTGGTACTGGAGGAGCCGGAGGATGAAGCTGTCGGGGATGAAAGAGGTGCTGGTGTGGTTGCTTGGGACTCCGGGGAGTGCCAGAGTCTAAAGGAGATGCCACAGACCAATGGTTGACTTTGTGGAATGCTGAATCGATGGAGGCCCTATGTGACCTATGTTGGCCTCCGGGGATCGCTGGGTGCCATCGTGAAGGCCTGTCAAGTGCACTAAGGGTCCATTTGGTTGTTTGTAAAAAAAAATGGTGAAAATGTTTTACATAAATGAAGTTTTCCCTATAAATTAAAATACAAGCTGTCTTATTTTGCTACATAAGAAAATAAGTTTCCTGAAAACGTTTACAGTCATTTGGTTGGTTGTAAATTGTTTTCAACTTGTTTACATTTAACATGTACTTTCTAATGGAATTTTGAATCTTATGACTACAAAGTTTATCATGTATAAATATTTATAGTTTCTTAAATATATTTTAAATTTTATTATATTTTTTATTTCTGAGAATAGTTGAACTAATATATTAAACTTACTTTGATAACCAATATTAATATAAGTTCTTTCTTTTAAACTACATTTTAAATTAAATTAATCAAATTATTTATGTATCATATTAATAGTTGTCAAAAAATAACAAATATATTTAAAAATTACATATGGAAATAGCGTTGGTACCTAATGTTATTTGCTGTCATTATTCCTCTAGTGGTTGGACATTGGATGTGTACAGTGCTCTCACTGAATATGGTGTGCAACGGTTTTCAAGGGATGCCAAAATCCCGAAACTAAACCACTTGTGGAGAAACATTTCCTGTTGACTTACCATTTCTGATAACCAAACAAAGATCTGATCAACTTTTTGAAAAAGTGGTGTTTATTTTACAAAGATCCAAACGGACCCTAGTGTAGGTGTTAGCTCCCCGTGGTGCTCCTCATACCATTGCAAGCCTGTTGCAACCAACAGTAACCAAGGAAAGGGAACAGAGAAAAAATGTCATGATAGGAGGAGGGGGGGAGAAGGCATCCCACCGGAAGGTGGAGAGGGAACCGGTATCCTGCTGGGATGATGTAGAACCGTCCTTTTGCCAGTGGTGGAGAAAAATCTTGTCTCCTGCTAGAGGTGAAGAAGCAGCTTCCCATCAGAGGGGGTGAAGAGGAGAATTAGGGCCAAGCCACTCTATGAGAACCCGATGGTCGAAGGCTGTTTCTGAAAATTCCTTCACTGTGTAGTATTCCATTCATTGATTGAGCCTCTTTATATTGAAGGGTCAAATTACAAAAAGGGACCACTAAAAGAACTAATTACAAGTAAATCCTTCTAAGAACTGAAATACAAACAAAATGACTCAAAAGAAACTTCAAAATCTTTACAAACAAACCCCTAAGGATGGTATTAAAATGGATCCCCATCATATGAGTCTTATTTTAAATTATTTACCGGAACAAAACTTCATTAGATGCGCTTAGGGCAATCTGTGTGCAGGATCTTAATGTATGTTATAGCATATTTGTCAAAGCATTTGAAAGGAAAAAAGAATATTTGACTGCATTACTTTTTTTATAAAGCTAAATCATTATTCACAAGTTGTTTCCAATATGAAATGACCACTATGCATTCTTGAGAAACTATAGGGATCATAAATGGAGTGGATATGGAGTGTATTGTAATTTTGTATCCACTTCCTTTGACTAATCAGATAGTCCGGTATCCACTTTGGATAAATACGGATATGGAGCAAACATTGAAAGGTTAGATAGCTCCAGAGCAAAGCAGATACAGATAGTATCTGCTATTTTTGTGGGTGGGGGTAGGGAGATAGTGTTGAAGCTCCTATGTTGTTGCCACCGTCATCCCACTAAAAGGACTGCTTTAACAAAAGGACTTGCTGAAAGTGAAACTTTCCCATTAAAGGAGACCCTTCCCATCCCCGTCCATCCCCACCATCTTGATAATGTTGCACCACTGATGCCCCCGGTGCAAGGCCAATTGCCGCTAGGACCAGGTCAGCTCCTCCCCCCTAATCATTCCATCACCATTGCCACTGAACACATAAAAGGGCTCCTTGATCTCATGCTCACATCCTCGAAGTCCTCTTTCTTCTATACTGTTACACTCCTGCTGCCAGCACCAGCGACCACAAAATGTTCGGTGGGCATCCACGCAGTTGTAAAGCCCAGAACTCCTCCTGATCAAGAAGGCCATCATTGTTTGCGACCAGCCTCTCGGCTGACTGCCACTGCTTCTCTTGTAACAGGCAGTCTGACCGTCCAACTCCATAGATATTCCTCCAACTCTGCGAACGTGATAAATTCATCACTATCCTTATTAGAGGTGGCAAATACACCCTTGATCTCCCCTGTGGGAGTGGAGAGGATAGAGATGCGAGGAGGCTGGCATATCAAGAAGCCACCACATTAGGTCTGGGAGCCAAGGGGATTGCATGAAGAATGAGGGGAAATGTTTTTTGTAAAACTAGAATGTTTGGCAACTTTGCAATTGGAGCGGATCTCCCTTTTCCATGTCCAGTCTGTTTAAGAACCAGATAATATTCGAACCCGGATTTAAGATCCACTGGATTTGATTTATCAGATAATACCCTATTAAATTAAACAAATGAGAGACAGATTGACCCAGGGTTTTACCTGGATCTGTTATAGTCCTGCTTTCTAATTTCATAACGAGATCCATAAACGAACTGTTAGACTTAGGGCTTGAAGCCTTGAACTTGGCTCAATCAAGTAAACTAGTAACTTGACAAGTGGAAATCATAAAAAGACGAACTCAAACATGTCCTAGCCTGCTAGTCAATTATCAAGCCGAGTTCAAGCCCAAACACAATTAGCAACTCGTTTATTACCATGGAATTCCATGGTCGGGATGGGATTGGTCAGGGCCCATTCCGATCTTGGTCAGGTCCAACAGAAGAAAAATTGATCTAGAACCGGCCTGAATAAGTTTTTAAAAAATGTAAAAAAATAAAAAATGTCATTAAAACATATCTAGGGTGAAAGGGCAGCTGACCCCATGGAGAATCACTGCCATTTAGTGACGGACGGACGATAATGCCTGCATCTTCCTAGCTCATCAAAACCTGATATTCAATGATACAGTTACTTAAAGTTGCCTGATCAGATCGGATTGGGGTACGTTGAACCAGTACAATCATGTTTCCCACCCGTTAAAGCTGGGAAGATATGGGGGGTGCCCCTACACCGTCTCTCAGCACTGATCTGACATTGATTGGGGGTGTCCCCAAATCGGCCTATCCAGGCTGATCCAACATGTTTGAGCCTGATCCCAGCGGAAACTCCTTCCAAGATTGGGTCCCTCCCCCTGGGTTGGCCAACAGGCACCAATCCCTATCCCAATCGGCATATCATGCAAATCATGGTAAGAACGTAAATATATTTTGTATATGATGGCAGAACAAAATGGTCTATTTGAACATTTCCCATTCTCATGGATATGCGAATAATAATGTATGCATGTGCTGCGAGTTTGCCATTACATTTTAATAGTAGCTTGCTTAAAAAAGGCTAACTTACACTATGTTCATGTTCAACAATGTTCTATCAAGGTAGTCCAATAACTCATAGATTCACATACAAACAGCAATAACATACTAGAAACATGGTGGTTGTAGATCATCTTGAGGTACATGACTTTTTATTACCTCACTAGAACCAGTTTGTGCATTGATAGCCGTCAAAGGATCATCCCTTTTCAACCTATTCTCCTCATTGGGCATCACTGCGTCCTTCAAAGGGCATTCACGGTCTCCACTTTGATGACCAAACTTTCCACATCTTACACATCTTACATTACGTATTTCAATTGCAAAAGGTTTTACCCGTGCAGGTACACCTGTCTCAAGTCTTCAACATATCAAAAACAAAATGTTTCGCATCAGTGAATCACCTATATGAAGAATAAGCTACCAAGATATGCATAAATCATGTACCGAACGAAATGAAAACAGTAGAAGTCTGCAGGTATATTCAAGTAGGGCAATTCACTATTTTTCAAACTTAAAATTTTGATGTCCAGATAATCATAACGAGCCAGTATGCAAACATTAAGAGTATGTCTATGCTAATGGTAAAGAAACTAAGAGCAACTCCAAATATAATTATTAACCACAAACAGGATTGCTATAAATGTCAATAATTCTATTGTTTGAAAGGTGGCAGCCATAAAGCTCCATAATTCATTAGAGCAAAAGAAAAGGAGTCCAAGTTCATCAAGATGATACAAAACAAGACAAAAAAGTAAAGACAAAATGGAAATAACTTCTTCCTTCAGAATGAAGCAGCAAATCATGATATGGGACACAGTATGTAAACACAGAAATTCAAATTATTGTTTAGCATCTATGAATTTCAGTGCATTTAAAAAAACAGCATTTCATCATGTATTATTGAAAGTGAAAAAACGGGCCACATATCATATATTACCAAAAATTAAAGAAAAAAAGAGCACCAATAAAAGATAAGGAAAGGTAAAATAAAAAAATTGTCTGGCTACCAGCTCCTAATGAGAAGGTACGGACACAAAAGACCAGACAGACAAACAAGAACGAGACAACAAAAGAATTAAAAAAATAAACAAACTCATTTAGACAACATATTAAGAGTAAGAGAATTATGAATGACATAGTCCGTAGCAGCAAAGTTCAAGTCCTTTAAGAAGGACAAAATCCCAATGACATGAGATGACTAGGAACTCCTGTCCGAAGATACAAGCACTTAATTCTAGCATTTCACCATGTATTACTAACCATACTTAAGTTAGTGATACACTTCACTGAAAAATAGGTTGTCTATTGACAGTTTCTTTTTGGTATGCACCACATACACTTCTTATTAGCTATACAGAAAATAGCTTGATACATTAGTAGTTCATTAGAGAGAGATAGAATGCCGTGAAACCTACAAACTGATATACCTTGGTGCATTCTTCAGGACTTCAAATTCTTCTTCCGTTGGCAATGTGCGGCCAAAAACATCTTTTGCCCTTGCCTTCTTTTTTTCTGCATCAGAAGGAATTTTTGGCTCTGACCTAAAACAACATTGTTCTTCCAAGGTAAATACAAAGGCAATATGGCTCATTAACAACACAAAAAATAGAGGTGTAAATGTGTGAATAGTAATACAATGCTGCAAGAGGAATACTAGACTCTCCAACAGCACTATTATGCTCCATCTTCTTTTGCTCATCTGCAATCTCTGCTGCTTTGGCACTTTCTGCATTGTATCCTGGTGGTCGGAGATACATGAAGCTCACAGCTTTCATCATTTCCATCTGAATATTAAAACTATAAAACATTAAGGCAAAAAGTGGAATAAATTGAGCTAAGGTAATTAAATTAGTTTTAAAAAAGTAAACTCTGATTGACCTGCTAAAGCTACTGAATGGAAGGAGAATGACTGTTAACAAAATGAAGCTATGTTAATGAAAAATATACAGCATGGTAATAAAAATAGAAAATCTGATATTCCAGTAATAGAAGAATCACACTACAATCAAGCACAATGCCCAAGTACCGAGTTTGGTGCAATCAGGAAGAACAGAAGACGAGAGTCATAGTCATTATTTCATGGATGACAAGGTACGGACAGATTGTCACTGATGGACGGCAATATTCTGTGTAAGGAAAAGAACATGTATATTCATTTCTAGAAAAAAGGATAAACTGCACTACATAAATCCACAACACAAGACAGCTCTTGTTGGCAGATATAAATGGCTCCACAATCACAATCACCATCTGCATAGTCTATGTTATCAAAGACAGTAAAGGTGACCGCCTAGGCGGTCGCCCTTGCTACCTCTGGCATCAGGGCTGGCCACATCCAGTGCCTTTGTGGCAGGGAAGACGGAGGTTTGGCATCTGATTTCAGATCCACAACTTAAAAGTGGACCACCCCAGTCTGACCAGGTGTTCGGCGCCCAGGTCGATCCACATTGTGGATACACCTTGCTAGGCCTGTGGGATCCAGAATCAGGCATGGAGCGTTGTCTTCCCTGCCCAAAGATAGTAGCCGGCATTCCAGCAATAAATCACCTCCATTGTCAGAGGTGATAGGCGAGGGGGTTAACTGAGGCGAGGGACCCCTCGCCTCAACCACCTGTATTGCATAGTAGTTTATAAACCTTCATCTAGAAAATTTAAGGGGAACTTTTTTTTGTTTTCTGGAAAAAGGTCAAGAGACCTTAAATTCTATTAATACGGAAAAGAGATAACAAGTTCAAAAAAAACAGCCCAAAAAAGGCTGGAGTGAGAAAAGGAAAAGAGAGTGAAAGGGCACAACTACCGAGATAATAGAACGGATGGCGATTACATAAAAAAGGATATGAAAGGAGAAAACAATGCCCAGAAGGTAGCTATATCCAGGAATCTGTTTGAGAGTGCAAAAAAGCAGTCTTTGACAAAAGAAGATATCAAAAAGAAAATCAGCATCAAATTATCAAAATGATCTTTGAAGATCTTTCTGTTCCTGGTATGCCAAATAGCCCACAACATGGCCAGTAAAATGAAATCCCACTGATTGGCTATAGCAGACCACGGGTTGATTGCAGACCACATGAGGATGAGAGATGCGATATTCTTAAGACCATTGTAGATTCTAGCTTTTAAGCGTAGTTTTCGGAATTGATAATATCACACTTGAAGAAAAGGCAATCCATCGATTCTTCCAGTATACCACAAAACACACAGTAGGAATTTTATTAAAAATTTGGCCTAAGCCAAATTTCTATTATTACAGGAGGAAGTACAGTGCAAATAAAAAAGGAACTCATCTACCAAGATGGTAGATAAGTGATACAACTAAACAAAGAAATTGTTAAGTAAGAACTTGTACTCGAGAGAAGTCTCTCCAAGATGTTGGACAAAATAAACCCACATTCAATCTCATATAGGAAGACATCATGTTGAGAATCAATCTCGAATTCTCAAAATGATCTTCAAAGATTCTTCTATTCCTTGTACACCAAATAGTCCATAACATAGCCGGTAAAATGACCTTCCATGCATTAGGTCTGATGGCCAAGGGTTCAGCTGTGGCTAAACATACAATAGAGAAATGGTATTATCAGGTTTCAACCATTGTAACTTCCAACATTTAAATGTGGCTCTCTAGAGGACAATGATTATCCCGCAGTGAATAAATGTATGATCCAGAGTTTCAACCTTACAACCACAGTAAACACAAGTTGTAGAGGCCAGAGAAAAGATTCTTTGGAGATGGCATCTAGTCAGAAGCCTCTGCCTACCAATCTTCCATAAAATTTTTTTATCTTGAACGGGAGTAAGGAAGCCTAGACTACCTTGTACCACAGAACCTCCATACGCCCAAGCTCTACCTTCTCGAGGCAGACCTTACTAAGAAGATTGATTTCTTACAGGGTAACCAAACCATTCTATCTTCAATATCCTCAAGAAGTGGGAATATCATAGAAAATCTTCTTAAGATGGCACCTGGTAGGAAGTCTCCGTTTACCGATCTACCAAAGAAACAATTTAATTTTAATAGCCAAGGAGGGCCTCCAAATAGCATAGAGCCAGTGAACTTCCTCATCCCCCAGTGTCAATCTCCCAGCAGCAGATTTAACCGTGAAGATGGCCTAGCTTCTGGGCGACCAAATAAGTTTATCCTCCTAAAGGTGATTTAACCATGACAAATTTTTAAGAAGTGACATCAAGCTAGAAAAGTCTTCAATATATGTAAGGATTCTTCTGAAGGTGATGCCCCATTTTGATCGATCGTCCTAGTAACCACAAACTTGCTTTGATGGATCCCTGCATAGTTTGAAAAGAATAAGAAAACAAGCAGCCAAAGTGTCATGCCCGCACCATTTGTCTATCCAGAAATATGTTTTGCTGCCATTCTCTAGGGGAATTGAAGTGGATGAGTAAAAAAAATCCCAGCTGCATAAAATGCCTTTCAGAATGGAAGAGATCCTGCCACTTTCTTTGAAATTAGTAATCCACCCCCCCCCCACACACAGCAGATGCCTTCTTAAGGGGGACTTGCACATTTACAAGTCTTTTGATTCACCATGTACCTTGGTGTCCCCAAGATATCATGTATATCCACATAGTAAGCCATGTTCCAACATTTTTGGGTCTGTAATTTTCTCATTCAATTACCTTAATTGTTAAAAGATACATATCTACTGAATTAGAATCATTTGAATCCAGCAGATAAATGAACAACTGTCATCTACCCCTAAGAAGAAAAAAAACATTGGTTTACATAAATATTATAATATTAACTTATGTTTTGCATATTTGTTTGCTCATGTCATGATCTCTATAATCAAAGGCAGTTGAGGTAACTGCCTAGGGTAGGAGGTGAGGCGGCGCGGCCCCTTGTCACCTAGGCAATTGTTACCACTACAACTTCCACTGAGACGGACGTTGTAGGTATCTCAAACAACCCAGATGCTTCCTATAAAGCAAGAGAATGCTGCTGGAGGCAGGGGGACCTCTGAAGGCCTGCAGGGGCTGGCTTGATGCTGAAAGTCAGTGTCCACACTGCCCACCTATAGGGCGGGGATATGGACAGATGAGACCTGTTGGCAGGTCGTGGGATCCTCTTCTCTCATCCTGCTAAGGATCCTTAAGGCCAGATTTGGAACTTCCCTCTGCCTCATGATAAGTAGACCATGGAGGACGTGGCCTTCGAGCATCAACACCAGTCCCAATGGCCTTCTCCACAGGTGCCAACTGTGAAACCTCATTTTTAACAACACAAATAATTATAAATATGTGGGTATGTGTATGTACGTATATATGTATATATATGTTGGTTTGGTTTAAAAATTCATTTTGATTTACATTCATTTGGGGAAAGAATGTTCATTATTTTTAGCCAACATATACTATTTATAAAAATCCATTATATCTCATAAGAATATTAGCCGAAGTACATGATATGTATGAAAATATAAACATGTCAAGATTTGGAGTTCATAAAAAATTGTCTTTAGACCTCTCTCCATTGGAATGTGCAAATTTTTGATGTTAATTACATCAAGACACTCGAATGCCCTCGATTAACCATCATCTCAACTCATGAAAATGGAAACATATATCCACAATGCATAAACACGTGGGAGCCATAACCCCATAAATTACAAACTTACTATATTAAGTTTGATTTAGTTTGTTATGTCAGAAAGGATGTATTTTAAAATTCTAACATCTTAAGGATATGTTCCTTAGTAAAATTTTAACATATTTATCATATTTGATATAGTTTAACTCTCTTAATTCAACGGCTTATCATTAAAATATATTTTTAATTATTATAGTTAATTTGGATTTGAGACCTAGAAAAGACATGATTCGGATGAAACTACGTATTTTGATTATGTGTTTTTCATTCTGATTCAAATTTTTTTGATATCTAATGGGGTGTTTGGTTGCATGATAATGAATGTTTTTGTTTTAATTTTTAAAAATTGTAAGAAAACTTGTTAAAAGGGGTGTTTGGTAACCATGATAATTTTATGTTTTAAAAGTGATTTTCTTCTTAAACAAAAAAGAGGGTCTCACCTCTTTCTTTTTTCTTGTGGTCCCCCACTTTGTTTGGTCATGTGTGGTAGTTACTCTTTTTTGTAATCACATCCCTCCAAACATGATAATTTTATGTCATGAGTTGGTTCACTTTTTATTTTAATACAATTTTTTATCATGAAAGTGTACAAAAAATTATCATGCAACCAAACACCCCATAAGTCTTGACATTATAGATTTAGTAGGATTCTTGAATCTAATATTTATAACAACGGATTTAAAACATGTTGATGATTATTTCATTATCATTTGTATTCATCTGCTCTTCATTTAAAGTTTAGCATCTTAGACTTAATCAGAATTTTATGATATCCAATTAGAGTACGTTGATTATCATTTTGATTTCATGTTCTAAGTCTTAACATTAGACTTAGGATTTTTCATGGATCAGAAATCATCATATCAAAATCCAATTTGATACATCGTTCCATTACACATGATTATTGAAACCTAGGACCTAGAAGGACTAGAGAACTTCATTCCGGCCATCTTTCGTACCGAAATCTAGACTTGACAGATTTTGGATATCCCTCATTCACATCTTAGGCTTAAGACCGACTGGATCTAAAAGGTCTGACTTAAGACCGAGCATCTGATTTTCACATTCCAAAACATCTTCAGATCTAAAAATTACCATTCTCGAACCTGGTTTTATAGTATCCAATCATGTCTTTATCATATAGGACAGAAGCCCTAGCATCTAAATTGTGGTTTGATACATTTGATTGTATTGAATCTAAAAGTTATCATTTTGAAATCCTTGATATCATATTTTTATTGTTCATTTTAGTTTTAATGATTTAAGCTTATTTCTTTATGTTTGCATTTCATACGAGCTATGTAGGTTATATAAATGCTCCCTAATCACAACGTGAGATGTTTCATAGATAAATGCCATTCAATATGATATTGGATTACATAAAAAATGTGGGGAGGGTCATATAGTCATAATCTCCTCAAAATCAAATCATATAAGATATCTCCGTAGTCTTATGTAGGCATGTGATATCAATTCTCTACTTGGACTTAAAAAGATGGTTTAGCATGGTGACATGTTTGACCTCCCCATAAATCAAGTGTGAATTCTCCCCAGTAGGTTGAGTCATGAGTGTATACTCTCCCTACATTAGAAAGGATCAGTCATGATAGGTGCATGCTCACATCTTCATCCAGGATCAGTTCACAATGGGGGCATGTTTGTGTCTGTCCAAAAATATAAGAGGGCCTAAGTAAATGGGCTGGCCTCTTAAATATTTTTTGTATGTTAAATATTTAAGAGATGTATTTTTCAAGTCATTTTAGCCACATTTGGCCTATTGCATGTCATTTGTGTCATTTTGGCCTCATTTGGCCCATTATGCATCATTTTTGCCTATTGGCCTATGAACACGTCATTGCATCACCCTTGACCCAGATGGCCCATTATCATATCCTCTAAGCCCATATGGCCTATCTTTATATTATCTAGACCCGGATGGGCTTATATGCATCATCTAGGCCCTAATGGCCTATCTTTCTTCATGTCTTCATTTCCCCTCATCTTGCTAGGCCCGGCCATGTCATTGTCTTCATGATTTTCAACTTTTTGAACCATAAATTCCTTGCCTCTTGGTGCCATTTATAGGGGTTATGAAGAGGGATCCGATATGAGTTCATATCAAGAAAAAGAGAGCCAAAAATGGGCTTGTTATAGGCTTGTCAAGTGACTCATATAGGGAGGTCGGACAAGGGTATAAAGGAGATGTACATGGGTTGTCATATAAAGTAGAGGTCGGATAGGGGTATGCATAGGCTGTCATATAGCCATAGGTGATAGACTAAAGGTGGACTCATTTGCATAAGAAATAATCATTGGATAAAGAGCATAAGCTGGTTGTACATGGGGAAGAGGCCGAGCATGGGCTGTTTACATAGAGATAGAGTTTTTATATGGCCATATGTGGGTTGAACATGGGTATAGAATAGCTATTAAGCGGCTCCCTATGGGGAGCCAAACATATCACCTTCATGAGCTATTTTATTGCCACTGCTTACTCCAATTTGTAGAGCATACATACTTTTATTTTGTCCACTTTTCACTGACACTATTGTATCTTTTAATGTTTTATCAACAATGATATCTACCCAATTTTTATTTCTCTCTTTTCCTATATACCATAATTTATAACATGTATTTTCTACTTCTTCACATTTCTCTCATATCCATTTAGTTTATTAGATTTATGGTTGTCAAGACGACAAGGCACCCAAGACGTTAAAGGTTGCAAAATCTACTTAGGCAAAAGGTGGCAGCTTAGGCGTCACTTAGACGGTCAAAACTATGACATTAGATGCCTATATATACAAGTATATATGTGTGTATATACATATATACAAATATATATAATTAGATGTTAATACTATGTATATTTATGTATATATACAAACATATATCCATGTATACATATTTATGTAAATATGATTTTATTTTTGTAATGCACCTTGGCAAAGCACTATTAGAAAAACGTCGTGCCACCTAGGCGAACGCCTTGACAACTATGCTTGGATGCAAGTAATATTAATCTTTCTCCTCTCCATGCCATCTATAAGCTCCATAAGTTTTCATGTAACCTACAATAAGTCCATACTTTTTTACGTTAGTTATGGATAAATTAACGAAGACTACACAAAATGATATACATTGATGCATGATATTTGCAAATCATATTATATTTTTGATAACTGAGAGTCAAAAAAGGGTAAATAGAAAGTTAAAACTGTGAAAAAATATGTTAAAAACTAAAGATCTCAAGATAAGTAGAATTACTACATAATATGTGTTGTAAATTTAATGAAAACCAAAATAAAATGTGAGGGAGTTAGTTTGGATGGAATAATATTATCTCAGAGAACTCAGTTTAGGTAGTTTGGATCAATTATTCAAAAATATGAAAAATATGATAAAGATGTTAACCATATGAGTGAAAGATGGCTCATATTTTATTTTATACTTCAGTGGAATGAACCAAATGTCTAACATTCTCTAGACGCTACATGAGAGAAGGATCTATGCCACTTATGTAAGTAAGCAGAACCTGACATCACAAACATCTGGAAAAGTCACTTATATTTATCAGTAAAGAATCATTTCGGCAAACCATACCTGTTTGCAGAACATGGCAAATGAATAACAAGAAGAATCAAAGTTTATCTTGACAAAAAAGAAGGTAAAGATTGAGAAATCTACTCAATTAAAATATAACACGTGAATTCTTAACGTATAAACATGATTTGTTTTTACTGACGTGGGCCAAATTACATCTCATCCATCGATTTCTGGATGATGAAACTTGGGAAATATGAGAACATTTAAGCGAAAAGTACAACGAACAGGGGATATGCTATAGTGGAATGACAATCAACAATAAGATTTATTGCTATTAAAATTTATCCACTGCATTGTGTGACTGTCGCACCTTCTCCTTCTCTTTGCCGCTGAGTAGGGAAGTCTGCCGGAAGAATTCCTGCTCCTGATTAAACTGCATAAAAGATGAGAAAACATCCATGATGAGGCTAATCCCAAGCAAAGAAAGACAGCCTAAAAATCGCGGAAGATGGAAAAACACTGGTTGTGCTAGCATGTACCTCGCGAGCAACCTCCTCGGATCGGCGCTGTCGTTGTGCGTCAGTCTGCTCGGCGATCCACTTACGGCGCTGGTTTGGGTATGACAACGGGTGCCACGGTTTCTGGTTCAAGTACGAGTGGCTCCACGCCGTCCCCGCCTTTGTCTTGTAGTCAACCTCCCCGCTGGTCAGCTTCCCGCCGGCGAACCTCTTGCTCAGACGCGGCCCGCTGGATTCTCCGTCGTCGTCCATACCTGACGCTTTCTTCAGCGGCCTTCCACGCCGAAATTAGATCCCAGACACCTCTCCTCCGAATCCACCAGCAACTGGGGAGATGGCCTGCGGACAGCAAAGTTCCCTCGGGGCTATGATTCCCCAGCGCGCCCGTGTTAGGGGACTTCGGTCGATGTTTGGCGTTGGTACAAGACCAAGACGGCGGTGCCGGTGTCAACCGGCAGAAATAGGAAATGCCAGAGTTAAATACGACCGTTAATCATCCATAGCTGAGTATATTCGTCAATTATTTTCTATTATGCGCTGCGAACCAATTTAACATGATATTAGTAGTTAGTAATATAAACCAACATAAAACTAAAGATCTAAAAACAACTTAAAATGGGCCAAATCGAAAATATGTTCTTATATTTTAATAAGTCTCTCAAACTTGACAAAGATTGATCATTTTTTGATCTACAGACCAACCAAAAATATAGTCTATAACAACATCTACACAAATTTCTTCCACAAACCAATCTCCCGTGCAATTGATATTTTAACTCATATCGGATGAAACTCCACTTACCGTTTGCAATCTCTAAGTAGGGAGAAAAAACATGAAGAGGTTAAACATTAAATTTAGAATTTTTGACTCGATGAAATTTGGCCAAATTTACTATTAATTATACAAATTAATTATTTTAAAAATTTATCAATTTTTATAAAATTATATTCATGCCTTGCCTCTGTAGTTATGGATCAATCTTTACGTCTGTGTGGCACATTAGATCTGATAATTTATTTAGTTAAAACTTAACTAAAATAATAATTTTTAATCAAATCAATTATTTGATAACAAATTTAACCGTTTTTATTTTTATTTTTTTGACAAACTTATTTTCTAACAAGGGATCGTTCACTCTCAGTAAATGAGAGTGAATGCCCTATAAGATAATACTCTACATTCCTAGTCAAGGTAGAGAAGATAATTGGAAAAGAAATTTTCTAATTGATCTGATTCCGAGTACAATATTATATAGAGTCAGTGTACCGAAGAGTTGACAATTGATACCGAAGAGTTGACAATCCAACCAAGATATTGAATAGACGAAGGTTTATATCCATACGGTAACTAATGATAAAAAGACTCAATAGAAATAAGATTATACCCATAGTCGTTTGCGATCATGAGATGTGGGTTATACTTTTCATGATCGATAGGCCGATTAATCTGTTATCGAATAACAGATTTGATTAAATTAAATATAATTATTCTATTTTATTTAGGTCTCAACTAAATAAGTTATTAGACGTAGTGGGTCACATCCATAATTTTTTATCCAAAAGAATAAAGGCAAAGATATAATTTATGAAGATTTTAAATTTTATGAAAAATTTTAAATTCTTTATAAATACTAATTGTTTTAACCAAATCTGATCAAGACAAAGGTGAAAACCTCGTATTCAACCTTCTCCCTACCTTCTCCTCTCTCTGGAAGGCATCAATGGGCGATGGAGCTCAATTTGGGAAAAGTTCCCAGGTCCGGTGCGAAGGGAGAACTTATTGTGAATGAAATTCGTGTGGATACTACTAGAGTCGGGATGTTTGAATAGTTTGAACTTTGAAGGGCTTAAAAAAATTGGGAAAATTGATTTCCGGTCCGTTTTAGAAAATCACAATAACTATTAGTCCGTTGACCACATTTGTATAAGGTGTAGTCCGGTCATGCAAATTTTTAAAGCATCCAGTCCATTTCCGTCACGATCTGTTTCCTCCGGATGAGTTAACAATTTTGTCCCCGTTTTACCCTCTGTTACCCTATCGTGAGCGGCGAGGCGGCGAGGCACCTGCGAAATTTGTATCTGCCATTGCGAGGGAGGCTCCCAGCTCCGGCGAAATCCCTATCGGCCCGTGCCATCGCGAGTGGCAACGCTCGCAACTATTGCAAATAGACATCGCGCAGTGGCATCGAGCTCATCCGAGGTTCCCCCACCCCTTCGGTTCTGCCGGCGACAGAGCTCTTCCGAGGTTCCCCCGCCCCCTCGGTTCCTTCAGCGGCGACAGAGCTCATCCAAGTTTCCGCCGTGACAACACTTCAGCCTTCGCCGTCCTCCGGAGGTTCCCCCGTGACAGAGCTCATCCGAGATTAAACATTTTAATCTATTTTTTAAATATGCATACGACGGATCTCTGTTGCGTGGGCAATATAATCTTTTTCTGTTCAAGTTAACAGTTTGTTGACGGCAAACTTTTCAAATGGAGCGATTGTTTCAAAGATTTTAAAAAGTGGATCGGTTGTTATAGAAATGTGGCCAACGGACTGTCTATTAAAGTGATATTTCAAAACCGGATTGGGAGTCAATTTCCTCAAAAAATATTCTTCTTCCACTTCATAGGATTAGATGAATCCCCGTCGAGTATTCAAACTTGTAGAGATCAATTTTTAGTTTTTGTTGTTAAGTTCTGACTAAGACAAGATCAGCATAAACTCATAGAAAATATTGCTTCCACTACATTAAATTTTATATAATGATTCATTACAGTTTATTCACAAATATTTTACAATAAGTAACAGTTCAAAATCATAACCTAGCCTTAACCTAATACATAGAAGAGGGCTAGCCCCTTTTTTCGTCCTCCTTTTCACAAGCGTCCGATCACCATCCTTTGTGGTTGCTACCGTCTGACAGAGCCTCCATCCGAAGCGTTCCTCAAAAATTTTTTCTCGTTGATTATGACTTCCTTAGTTGTAGTTGTTCCCTCGTTCAACCTCCCATTCCTTACATCTTCTTCTTCAATGGCCTCCCCTCTTCAACGTCCAAGCACATATGGCCCACTGTATGCCTCACCAATGGTTATACTCACTATGATAGATTTACTCAACGACGCGGTATGTGTGTAAGGGTACATACATCTTCAGGTTTCTTCAATTTTCCATCCTTCCCTATTGGTTTTTACCATTAGCTTCCATGGAAGACTTCTGAGCTCGGTGCAAATGAGCTCTTAATCTTTGGATCCTTGGCCGTTTTGCTAAAATGCGATTCCCAGAGCAATGGCAATGGCACCCTCGTAGGGATGGAAGGACTTCTTTTCCCTTTGTTGTTTTGTCGATATTGTTCTTAGTAGTTTTTATTTTCAATCTTTATACAAGAGTCGAAGATGGTGATTCTCAAAACCTAGCGAAATGCTAATTTAGATATCTCCAAGGAGCCTCCATAAGGTAATGTAACAACTATTTTTAGTTACCTACTAGGAAGATGATTCAGTCGTTCTCTCCTACATTTCACTTTGTGGTTTTTTCTTTATACTATACATATAGAAGACACTTTATTATCTATACAATGGTGTTTTGGTGACTAAGTGGAGTTTCATGAGCATTCACGTGCATGTTTGAATCAATTTATATTATTGTTATGTCAACACCATGGTGTATAATGCTGGATAGTGATGCACATAAATAAACTTAGAGAAAGTCAGTACTGGTTTTTTATATCTTTATTCTTTTCAATGTTCCTTATTTGATGCTCTTATAGTCCTTTTCATGAATTCACATGCTTCCCATTGTGTTGTTTCTTGGATTTCATGTTTTAGCAATTTTCATTTTTCTACATTTTATGTACCTACTGTAATGATTAATCAAGTAATTAAACGAGCTTCACATAAGGTTTACTGAGTCAACCTTTTGTGGATTCTAATTTCACATTCATTACTTTCTATATTTAAAATGTGGATTTTAGAACCTTTTGTTTCATATTTGTGATCTATTTGGATCCAAATTATGCCAACAATAGACAACTTATTTCAAAACTTGATCTTGTATTCGATTTCTACTCTGTTCCACGAAAATGACATAAAATTTGTTCCTGGTTTCCGACCATCTGGGAAATGGTGAAAGTTTGAGGGGCTATTTGGCACCAAAACTTTTGGGGGATAAACCAGGTTTATCCTCAAGTTGTCTTCATACCAAACATGACCTGAGTGAATGATGCATGAAAGAAGAGGTATAGAGACTTTATAATATATGGAAAATGATATTGGTAAGTGGATTTAGTCCATTAGCTAGGAATTCATGTATGATAGTTTTGAGGTCAAATTGGAGTCAGTTTATGAGTTGTTTCAAATTCATTGTTGGAAGAATAGCCAGTAGTGTATACTAAGGGTGTTCAAACTCCCAAGTTTAAGTATTTTTCGTTCTTCAAGAGTTCTCTGGAATTTCCAAGTTCCCACAATTTTCAGATCACATAATAAACTACCGTTCTCTCTCTCTCCAGAGCTTTTGTATATAATAAATATCTGGATTTGTATTTGATTGGCAAATCCATCTTTCAGAGTTTTTTATTTTCAGAAGTCTTAGATTTTTTTATTTATAAACGATTCCCAGATTCCCGATTTTCCCATTTGCCTAGTTTCTTGGAGTTTTCGGATTTTGACAATCTAATCCGTTCTTAGCCCCATTTTCCTACTAGAAAGGGACACCTGCCTTGACATTCTAATTTATCATCTTGTTTTTCTAAAAATAAAACAATAGAAATTGGAAAATTAACATGTGACATAATAATGGACAACAATAATGCATTCTGAACTTCTTTTTTTTAAGCCAATGTTCCCATTTGAATGCTTGGACCACAATTAAATTGGTTCTTTGTCAACTGCATGAAATCATCGTACACATAATAGTTTCATATTCTCTAAAAAGGTTGTGTTTTCATTCGGTTTTAATAAATGATGGTGGCAATTGTCACTTCAACAAAAAAAAGTAATAACACATATGAACTTGTTTCGAGAATAGTCTAGAGGGTTAGAACTTGTATCAAATAACCAACCAAATTGTCTTTACTAGATTGTTAATTATGTTTGTGTGATAATTTACTTGCCTTGAATAAGAAGAAGATGATGACGACGATGACGACGATGATGATGAAAAAGAATGAGAAAGAAGAAGATGATGATGATGATTGATGAGAAGTAAATAATAATGATGATGATGATGATGATGATGATGATGATGATAAGAAAAAGAAGAAAAAAAAGAAGAAGAAAAAAAAGATGTTGATGATGATGACGATGATGAAGAAAGAGAATGAGGGAGAGGAGAAGAAGAACATGAATAAGACGAATGAGAAGAATAAAGAATGAAGAATGAGAAGTAGAAGTAGGAGGAGGAGAAGCTGATGAATTATTAATATGATGAAAAAATGAAGAAGAAGAAAAGGAATAAAATAAGAAAGAAGAGGAGGTGGAGAAGAAGAAAACAAGAAGAAGAAGAAGAGTGAAAAAGTAGAAAAAAAATGAAGAAGATAAAGAATGTCAATGAGAAGGAGGAGGAGGAGGAGGAGGTAAATGAAGAATAAGAATAATGAAAGAAATAGAAAAATGAATAAGAATATGATGAAGGAAAATAAAGAATGAGAAGAACAAGAACAAAATGAGAATAATTACAAGAAGAAGAGGAAGAAGAAGAATTCTTAATATGAAGAAAAAGATGAAAATGAAGAAAGGAATGAGATGAATAAGAATTCTCAAGAAGAAGATATTGACGAAGGAAAATAAAAAATAAGAATAATATGAAGAAGCATAATGAGAAATAGAAGAAGAGGAAGAAGTAGAAAAACTGATGAAGGAAAAAAAATAAGATGAAGAATGAAAAGAATGACAAATGGAAGAGGAATAATGAGAAATAGAAATGAAGAAGAAGACAAAGGAAAATGAAGAATGAGAAGAATAACAAAAAGATGAATAAGAAGAATAGAAAATAGAAAAAAGAATAAGAAGAAGAAGAAGAAGAAGATGACGATGATGAAGAAGGGAAATGAAGAATGAGAAGAATAAAAACAAGTTTAGAAGAATGACAAAAAGAAGAAGAAGAAGAAATAAAAGAAAGAAAACTAAGAAGAGAATGAAGAAGGAGAAGGAGAAAAATTCTTAATATGATGAAAAGTAAATAGAATGAGAAGTATAAAAAATGAAGTAGAAGAAGAAGATGACGATGATGATGACGAATATGAGAAAGAAGACGTAGAAGAAAAAATGAAAGGAAGAAGAAGAAGAAATAGAAGAAACAAACATGAGAAGAGAATTAAGAAGAAAAAAAAAGATGATGATGATGATGAAAGAAAATGAAGAAGAAGAAGAAGGACACGGAGAAGACATAATGAGAAGTAGAAAAAATGAAAATGTTGAAGAAGAAGAAGAAGAAAAAGAAGCTGAAGAACGACAGAGAAGAAGATGAATGAGAAGTATAAAAGACGAAGAATCAGAAGAAGACAAATGACAAGTGAAAAAAATAAATAATGAAAAAAAAGAAGAAATAAGAACAAGATGAAAAAAAAAGAAATAGAAATTTGAAGTAGAAGAAAGGAAATGAAAAATGAAAATTAAACAAAATGAAGAGTATGTAGAAGAAGAACAATGAGAATTAGAAAAATAATGAAGAAGAAAGAAGAAAAAGAATAGGAAATAGAAAAATTGAGTACGAAGAAGAAGATAGAAGAGAAAGAAAAAGAAAAAGAAAAGAACTATCTATATATAAATTATCTTTATAGGTGTATATACATTGTAATTTTGTAAAGTACAATTTAAAATAAATCAAATAAAATTATATATATATATTGTTTATAATAATTCAAATCAAACCAATTTAATTTGATTTACGATTTATGATTTTGAATCTAACAGAATTAGTTAGTTTTGCAATTTTTTTATGATTTTGAATTAATCATGATTAGCTCGGTTTATGATTTTTTTATGATTTTGAACCAAATCAAATTAGTTTAGTTTACATTATTTATGTTTAGGGTTTCGAACAAAAACCCAAAATATAATTGAACTAAAATTTTTACACCACTATCATCAAATAAATTTATCTAGGAGTGAGCTTAAATGTGCAAACAATTTAACAACACGTCTAATTAGATATCTTAACAAAAATTTAACACTTAAAACACTTATTCAAATAAATATATAAACAGTTCAATAAACAACTTTAGCATTACTCTAAACATCGAGAAATCTATTTAACTATATTTTAAACATGTAAATGAACCGTAACAACAATCTAAACATAACTAAATTGCTATAACAAAGTTTGTATAAGAAATAAAATACAAATTATGTTAAACTCATACCTTAAATGAGGAGATTTACCGGTAATGTTGTGCTCGACTGCAAGGTGACAGTCGAGTCGACGGTGATTGGCGGTTGCGGTGGTGACCGGTGATGACCTTGATGGAGGGTGGCGGCGGGCTCGATGGAGTTCGACAATTTCCTCTTGTGGCTTGAGAAAAAGGAGAAAAGAGACCAGAGAAAGGGGGTCGTCCCGGGGGGATGTAGGTAGAGTAATAGATGATGGATTATCGGCGACGACACCCGCTTGCCGTTGCCAATGGTACACTATGATGGGTTATTGGCAACGACTCGTAGCGGCCAACGCTAATACCTAGTAAGGGTTTGATTGGCATCTATCTACTCGTCGTAAATAAATTTATTTATGATGACTTTCCATCCCCAATAAGCTGTCCCCACAAATAATATATTTTCTAGTAATGGGTATCTATCCAAGGGAAAAAGGAATACTCGTATATTTGATAAAGCCATCAGGTTTATTGAGGTTAGAAATTCAGGGAACATTGTATTAAATATTCTGGAGCTAGGGTATCTCTACCGGAGGATTTATGACAGCTAATTAATACTATGACCGGACATAGTTTTATGGTCCTTCAGACAATTGATAAGATCGCTCATCTCCTGTTTAGGAGCTTCCCCCGACGACTAGATCGTCAGCATAAAAGGGATGAGTAACGAGGGAAGTGTTCCCGGAGATTTTAATCTACTCGATGAAATTTTTATTTTTGCATCTGACTTGAGTTAGGATATATATGAGATTAAGAGTGCCCCCCTGCCGCGACCATGCACACGTTAATTAGACTCAAATTCTGGTAGGATTAGAATAAGTATTATTTATTCAAAAATAATCCCCGTTCTAACATATTCGTTGATTAATTTTTTAATATAGTAGGATTAGGATAGCTATTATTTATTTAAAAATTCTAACATATTTGAGTTCCAACTCCGATTAGCTAGGAGTTGGTCGAACCCATCCATTTATTTTAATTACCTTCATGCTAGCATTCTTATTAATTAATTCTTCTTATCACGATCACGATCATTATTGCTATTATTTATCGCAACCACCGTGTGTTTACAATTTTTGAGTAATCAGAGGGTAAAATAACAAAGATATGGCACATACTCTTCCTTCATTTACACTTGGTTGATACGTTCGTTGACCCATTGCGCACAGAGAATAGATAGTTGAAAAAAAGGATATTTTTGATTGATAATTTTAAAATGTTTCAATATGCATTAGATAGGCTACGAGTGTCAATGTAGCAATTAGTGGCCTAGTTATAATTAGGTACGATATATAGTTGTCTGTGTGGTTATGAATGGCCTGATAAAAGTCCAAGAGGTTTACCCTATATATGTATCGTGCACACTTGATTTACGAGGGAAGTCAAGGTTAGAACTATAGTGGTGTGAGGGGTCGATCTTCAAGAGGGGATAAGAGGCGGGGAAGGTGTCCATGTAGCTATCAATGGCCTTGTAAAAGATCAAGAGGTCAAAGTTAGAGCTATAGTGGTGAGGGGTCTTCAAGAGAGATAACTCGCTATGAAGGTGGCTATGTGAGTATTAATGGCCTAATAAAAGCCCAAGGGGTTTACCTATGTACCGTAAAGAGACTTGAGGAGGTCAAAGTTAGAACTAAATGTAGAGGGGTGAGAGAGAGAGAGAGAGACTAGGCAGAGAAGGTCTCAAATAGTTAATATAGAATTATTCCCATAGAGAGGGGATAGGCAGAGAAGGTCTCAAATAGTCAATATAGAATTATTCTCGTAATTCTAACACTCCTCCGGTCAAAGTGGGCAATGAGAATAAAAGGTAATGTAATCAAATATTAAAGATAGATAAGCGCGCGCTCCGATATCGTCTTACAAACCTCAAAACCATGATGTTGAGATAGAAAAACTCATGACATATAAAACACAATATCAAATCTCAAATAATCAATATAAGACTATTCCCACAATTCTAATAGTTTATCTATGTACCGTAAAGAGACTTGTGGAGGGTCAGATATTTCATGAACTCGAGTTCAACCAAAAGGTGTTGAATTTCAAACCTAGATCGGTACTTGAAGTCGAAAAGAAATTTCCGATTCTACTGTTAGCGTAACTTCTTCTGGCCAAAGGTTATTGACTTTCTAAACGGAGTTGTAAGATCCCAAAACTCGCCTGCAACTAGGGGTGTCAAGTGGGCGGGCTTGGGCTGGCCCGGCCCAAGTCCAACTTAACCCACATGTAAGAAGTCCAAGTCCACCCTAGTTAAAATGTAAAGGGTTTTTTGACTATTTAAATAGACTTAAAGCGCAACGGGCAACAATAACCCATTTACAGCCCAATGGGTCAAATAGCCTGTTTCAAGTATTTGTTAAATTATAAATAACTAAGTTTTGAAACCAAAAATCTATCACGAAACCAAATAAAAAATTATTTTAGATATTCTATTTTCACTTAAATGGTCACGAAGAATCAAAAGTCATGATTCTAAAATCATTTATGAACTGTATCATAACTTCATGAGCTATAACAAATTTTTATATGTACATATGTCATTTCTGTCTAATTAAAAACTTAATATGGAACTACATAAATTTTGTGGGATCGATTAGCACACATGAAGTGAGAAAATTTGAAAAATTTGAAGCTTTTGATAACACTATTTTATATTATTAATAATTTTGATAATATGGAATTTACCCGGAGAGAGAGAGAGAGGATATAAGAGAGGGGAAGTGGGCAGCGCACAGAGCTTTACCGGGGTTGGCACAAAGTGGCAGCGTGGCAATACACAGCAAAAGTCTTGGAATTCACATTAAAGTAAGGGAAAATTACCACCAGGTCCATTTAAGAAAATCGGTTTACCAAAAACTCCGTTGACCACTTTTTCATCCCATTTAATCCGTTGACAACACATAATGTTACCATTTGGTCCGTTTTTCCCAACTACTGTCCCCGTATCCCCATTTTGCCCTTCCCGCAGGTAGACGGCGTCCCGGGCGGCGAGGGCGGCGATGTCGGAGCAGGAGACGACGCAGGAGACGACGCGATGTCGGAGCAGGCGGCGGGGGGGGGAGCCTCGCCGGGGGGGGGGGGGGCGGTGGAGAGCGTCGCTGCGAGGGAGGGGGGCCGGCGGGGGGCAGGGCAAAAAAGACATTTCAACTCCAAATTGGAGTGGGTGTGACCATATTTTGAAAAAACGGACCTAATAGAAAGGTGTTTTTGAAAACGGACCTAGTGGTAAAGTGATTCCCGTAAAACGGATCTAGTATGCATTTGCGCTTAAAGTAATGATCGGCGAAGAAATAAAAATGACTTAAATAAACCTAATAATCTTTTGAATTCCAAGAGACTGGACTGCCCAAACTCTCTCCCGTTCTTCGAATTGATATCATTAAAATTTTGTACAATATTAACTACGACTGCTACATCATTATTTTTTGAATTCGACACATACCGATGTGTCCAAAATGTCAGCAATCTTTATTCGATATCTGTTTTGGCATTGAAGTTGTTTTTCAGCACGTATGTACGGGTGTTTGAACAACCGATCATAGAAAAAAAAAGTTATCTAAAAAAAAGATCATAGAAGAAGAAGTTCGTTTTTCTTGTTCTTTTCCGAGATCGTGCATGCGATCGTATCTCTCCGAGAACCGACGTAAATATAAATATCGTCTTTCATTTCACCGATACGTCCGAGCAGCTTGTTTTGCACGCGTGTAACATCGCGGATTATTAAAATATTTAATTCTCTTTTTTTCTTCAGAAATTTCGCTTGAACTGGCAATCTCGCTAAGGGGTATATTTACTGTTAGATAAATACTCTTACCCCCAGCATTCGCTTGCTACAGTCCAAAATAATTCTTGACTTTTTGTAGTTTGGTTGCATAAAATATTATAGGGTGTCTGATCGCAATCGTCACATAAACATGCTTTTATGTAAAATTTCATCATCCATATAAAAGTGGTAATTTTTATTTATATTTTTTAATCCGTCGATTTTCTATAAGACAGGAAGAAATTATTCATTCATATTTTTATTTCATAAAAGGAATTTAACGGCGAGAATCAATATAAATATAAGTTATTTTACCAGAATAATCATTTTGACGGATTGAGGGGTGCTGTAGTAGCTGTGAAATTTTGTTAAGGACTAAACTATAAAACACTGGCGATAGATATAGGCTTAGAAAACTACATTTTCAATTTTCGAGATATAGAGCTTTTCGTTCATTATATTTCCGTCGGCTGTAAATGGAGGCTGAGCGCCGAGTCTGCGCAGAATTCCCCTCTATTTCGTATTTCCGGGAAGCGCGTCGGACAGGACCCGCGGACGCCGGCGGCGACTGTGATCGGATCTGCATCGGTGGCGCCGGCAATGGGTTTGGGAGGCCCGGTCGGCAGGTGGGAGGGGGCGCCATGGCGGGCGCATGGAGCAATGGTGGCGGTGCAGCTGATTAGCGGGGGTTACCATGTCGTGACCAAGGTGGCTCTCGACGATGGGGTGAACCAGGTGGTTTTCTGCGCCTTCCGTGACCTGCTCGCTCTCGCCATCCTCGTCCCCGTGGCCTACTTCCGCGAGAAACATCTGTACGTCTGTTTATCTACCTGAACGACTGCCCTTCACTTGTTTGTTCCGTATGACATTAAGCTATGACCATGAATTAGAGTAGTGGAAGTTGATTTTGAATTCCACCTGAGCGTGGAAAGCCTCGATCTGTTTAAGAAGATGTCATGTCATGGGAGTGTCACTCACCGCTCGCAATACTTGTTTGAAGATAGTGGAAAACAGGTTGTCTAAGCGCCTATGGTACCTTTTTGACGCTCCGTTTTGTTACCATGTGCTTTGAGGGCCAACGACATGATCCATGCTGTCTGTTTTATTCAAAAATAAAAATAAAAATAAAAAAGAAAATGTATTCTACATCTTATTTTTGTTTTTCGAGAAACCATCTAAACCGCTTCTTCCTTCTTTTCTACCAGAAAAGTGAGATTCGTTTATTCAATTATCATTGGTAGGAACAAGCGGAAACAAATGCTTCGTCTGGGAATTCCTTAGTCAATAAGTTGAGAAAGTGTTTTCTGTTAATGCTGCCTTTGAGCAGACGCACGCATGGACTGGACTCTTCACACTTGGGAGAGTTTAAAATTAGAAATTGTTAACGTTTCAGCGGAAGTCATCATTGGAGTTATTTTTCGTAATATAGAATGACGTGCAGAAATTGTCTTTGTATACCAAAGTTGTTTACATTAGCAGTTTTTACCATAGGAATTTGGCACTACTCCGATCCCCAGGTTCATTTATTTTGAAGGTGGTAAAACCACAGTTCATTAATTCAAGATGAAATCAGAGGTACAAAGTGATAAAATACATATATATGGGATAAAGGAAATGAGAATAATTGGTGAGGGAAGGGTGGGTAAGGATCAACCACCAAGATGGTAGAGATCCCTAAATGAAACTAACAAGTGAAGCATTTCCAAGAGCTGAATATTTCTTTGAATGAACATGATTATGGGAAGAAGCCTGAACTTGCAAACGGCTGATCTTTCACAAATGATGCTGTCCAAAAGAGGATAGAGGAAGGATTTTCAAAGGATTCCTTGAAAATTCTTTTGTTGTGAGATCTCCAAATTGCCCAAAGCATAGTAGGAAGGATAAAAACCCACAATTTTGAGCCGTTGTACCACTAATTTAATTTATGTCAATGATATAAGAGTGATGTGACTGATGTCTCTAGAATATGGCCAAGGAATTCTCCAACTCCTGAATAAAGTGTACCCCAGATAATGAATGATATCACAATATAAGAATAGGTGATCCAAATTTTTTTTCGGACTCGCAGAACACACATGGTTTAGATTGGACTGAAAGGAGCTTGTGAAGATGAGCTCTGGTGGATAGCTTGCCTGATGCTGGACGAAGTTGAAGAGTCCATTTATTTGTGCAGTTAAGCCGATTAAACTACCTGAACCCTGTGTTAAGCCTGGCTGAATTGGGTTTATTTAATTGGGCCACTGGGCCTGTGGGTTATGAGCTGGTTGGCTGGGACTGCTTGGCTAATCAGATCACCAAATGAATTGAACCCATTGGGTCTGTTGAGTTACCCAGGCTGCTTGAACCAGAATTGGTTGTACTAGCTGTTCGGTAGACCAGCTGTCAAGTAGGTGACATTGGCGTGGACCTGCTCTCACACTGGCATCAAATGGGCATGACTGGCCTGGGTTACGTTCAGGTTGGCATTGGACTGCTTGATTGGCTCTCTCATGGAACCATGCTGGGTCCAGTTGTGCTGTTGTGATGAACCGGGTGCCACTGAGTGCAAACAAGTGAACTGACTGGTTCACTGCAGGCCTTACGTGCTGATCCAGATGGTGTTGGACTTGTCACACTCAAAAAGAACTGAAGGCTAGTGTTCCTTCATGAAGGAACACTGTAGCTTCGTGAGATTGAGCAACTGTAGCTTCACGGCGAAGGTAGAGGAACTTCGTGGCATGGCATGGATGAAGAAGAGCTTGGGGTGTTGGAGTGATGAAATTAGAGCTGCTCATGATGGATGAGAATCTCCGACGATGGAAGAGATTCTTAGTCATGACTGATGATGGAAGGACTTTTTGCCATCCATTGATGAAAATCTGGAGGCAGGTTTACGGAGTCGGTGCAGTTCATGCTATGGGTGAATGTGTTGGAACATAGGCAATTGGTGTGGCCGGTGTTTGGTAGTCCTGTAAGCACATGCGACACGCCCACGATGAACAGAGGGAAATGAGGATGCAGGTGTGTGGGTCTCCAGCCAGGTGCAAACAAGGGATTTGACACCGTTGGTCAAGGAACAGTTGCATCCATAGGGCCAACTCTGGATGTGCCAATTATTGGCCAGAAATGACCATCAAACCATCTGACAATGGATTTCAAGCCAGAAGGATCTACAACCTGTGGGGTGGAAGGTGGGGAAAATTGGGGCCGGAAATTAGAACACATGGAAGAAACAGGGTGACAATCTGGAGCTGAGAAGGTGAATGGGACAGGAGGACTATGCGATGCTAGGAAAGCACTCCAGAGGTTCCGCTGGTCCTGTTGATGGAGCTGAAGTGCTCCAGAGGCATTGCCTAACATGCGTTAGAAGGAAAGTTCCCGGGGTCACCGAGAAGAAGAACGTGATGAAGAGTGACAATGGAGATTTGCTAAGGGATGACGGGGGTGACGAGAGAGGAACCTTAGTGATGGAGAGAAAGACTGGGAAGGTTCTGGGTGGTGAGGAAGTTCTTGAGTCAGAGTAATCTCCACAGGTGAAAAGAACAAATCAGGAGCCAGCAAAATTTGCCGAAGGCGAGGAAGAAGAATCAGAATTGGAGAGGATTCTGAAGGTGAATGAGTTGATCAGAAGCTGGAGAAGTTCCGGAGTTGAAGAGAAGAGAATGGCTACTTACCGAAGATGGAGGATGGCTCAGAGGAGGGAGACCACTGGCGAAACTTGTGCATCCTGTGGAGTAACTCTAGCGGCAAGTCACATAAGAGAGAGAGAGAGAGAGAGAGAGGAATTATGCCAGTTATTTTTCTATTTCATCATACTTAAATGTGGATCTGGTGTGAAACTTTTATGGTAGCTTGGAGTTTAACATGACCCTCTTAAATAAGTTGTTACATATTGACTCCAAGTGTATAAAGAAAGTGAAGAAAATGCAAAATATTTTAAAGTCTATCAATTATTAAAATGTAAATGTATTGTCTTTTCTAAACACTAATGACATCATCTCCAAGTTTTTTGTTTGTCAAATCCGACCTCGATCTCATAATTATGGCATTGCCTCTATAAATCTTCTATAAGAACAATCTTATTTTGACATGGAGTGACATATTCCGAACAACCATCCACTAGTGTAGATAGATGTCTCCCATACTCAACCTGAGGCATGCAGACGTGTTGGAGAAAGAGTAATTCTTCCCTAGGGTTCACAACACCTTATCCATCTGCGAAGCTGAACAATAGTAGTGCTTGAGATTTTTCATTAGACTCAAAAGATTGAATAATTCATAATTTTTTAATTTTTTTATGAAAATAAAAGACTATTTATCATTGTTAGTATTAATCCCGAAGGTCCTTGACAAGTGACGACTACCTCTTTGTCATGAGCTAACATAACGAGTGAAGGAAATTGATTTTCTGCTAGAGTTGTGTAGTCTGCACATTTCAAACTCAAACTCAAACAAACTCAAACTTAAATCTTAATCCTAAATGATTGGGGTTGGCTACATGAATGTCTTTTTCATTCTTCATGGTTTATCCCTAGCTCCTCCCATATGTCTAGTTTCTTCAAGTCATACTAGATGCGCCTATGTCAAGTTAACTTAGGCCTACCTTTCCTTCTCTTCCGTGCTGACAGCATCAAGTTCTTGACTGTCTGACCAATAGCTCAAGAAGATACTGCTTGATATGTCCAAACCAATGAAATCTTTACTCATTTACTATATCCTCGATTCACGTAACACTCACTTTGTCCCTAATGCACTCATTGCGGATGCTATCTACTCGCATGTGACGACACATCCATCGTAGCATCCACATTTTAGTTACATTCAATTTAACAATATGTTTTTTCTTAGTTACCCAACTCTCACTACCGCAGGGTATGATAGGTCTTGTTGATGTATAATAGAAAATTTCTTTCAATTTTAGGAAAATTTTATGATCACATAGAATCCTTGTTGTCTTCTTCATTTCATCTATCCCACTTTTATCCTATGACTGACATCTTCATCACATTCTCCGTTCATATGTAAGATTGAACCTAAATATTTAAATTGGGTATTCGGTGCAAGGATCTTTCTGTCCAAAGTTACTTTGACCTCTCCAACTCTTGGAGTTTCGCTAAATTTGAAGTACATATACTTCGTCTTTGACTTGCTAATTTTGAATCTTTTAAATTCTAACTCAGTTATCTATTATTTAAGTTTTCTATTAATATCTTCTCGAGTCTCATCAATCAGAATAATATCATCTGCGAATATCATATATTAAAGTAAACTCTCTTATATATCCTTAATAATTTCATCTGTGATTAGTTTGCCCATCTACCTTCCAGAAATGGGTCCTCCTACCATTTCCAATTTTAATGGTCTTTGAATGCGTTGAAGAAGTTCTAGTTCTAAAGAATAATCTTCTCAACTTTAATAACCTATCGTGGTACAAAAAATAAAAAATTTAGCCACTACTATTGTCCATACCATACTTTGAACAAACATATTTGCCCCATAAAGAGTTTAAGATTAACTCTCTACAATCACTTAGTTAGATAAGCTCTATTAATAGTCTCTAACCGGCACAATACCAACCCTCCCTCCTTGGTACTCATGCAAATGTGATTCTATGAAACTAAATAGTGGTCTTTACCTTCTTTCCCACTTAACCAAAAAATTCGATCTCAAGCATTCCATCTTGTTAATTTTAGTTGGGTGGTAGCGGCGATTCCAGAGCGAAAGGAGAGTCTCAATTGGCAGGTTTTGGGGAAGGTGTGGGTGATCTTTTCTAGTGTGGTGGCAAAAACTAGTTTCCTTTGGAGCCCGTGGTGATGCTAGAAGGTTCGTTGACATTGTAGGGTTAGGTGGTGTATGCTTTGTCGATGATGGGACCCTTGTTGGGGGTCATAGTTACCTAGAGGCAATCGGGACCAAGGTTCACTGGATCTGGATCAGAATCAGGTTCAAGATCGGCCAATGTCGATCCTGATTGATTCTCTTGGAGGAATCTTGTCCAGAATTGGTATGGGATTTTTTTATTTTTTTAATTTAAAAAATCAGAAAATCATGATAAATTTAAAAAATAGGAAAATTTTTAAAGAATTTTTAAAGAATTTTTAAAAATATAAATGTGATATCTAATACATTTTTACGTGACTATGATAAATTTTAACACAAGTGAATATAAAATAACACCAATATTCATTTGTACAAAGAATATGGTACAATTTATATGCAATACAAACGATACATTTGTATCTCCAATATACACGATATTAGCCTTTGTATTTCTCGTTATTCTAATTCTCATTGTCTTGGATGCCACATTGTGACATATCAGTTATAATTGTCCTGCATTCGTATGAAAATAATGATTTGGCAATTTGACCGAAATCATACACATTATTATATGCTTGAGGTGGAGGTGGATAAGATGGCTCCAAGTCTGAAGAGTGCACAATTTGTCATCGCGTACTCATAAAAAGAACCTATATGATTTAGACATGAACCTCTTCCACTTGAATATGTCTATGACCAAAATCATCAGACCTTGTTCCACTTGTATGTGCACTGTTATATCTGGAATTATCTCCTCCTCCACTTGAACCACCTACATCTTGTTGTTGTGTAGGTGGAATGAACTTTTCCTTTTCATCATTTGATAAAGGTGCTTGGGTATTGTTTGTGGGGCTCACAAATCTTCACTTGACAGCTACTTTCTTTCTTTTCCCCACTTCTTTTTCTTGTGTACTGTGGCTATCATAGTGCTGATAAACCTTCTTCAATGATTTAAATCTTAGAAATCTTTCTTTATTTTGTGAACTTTTCTAAGTAGTAAAAAGACTTGTAGCTGAAGTGGTATAAGAAGTTGGACTTTAAACTATCTTTGAAGCTGTGGTGTGAGATTGATCCTGGACTGGAGCTGTATAAGCAACTTGAATATCTTATTTTTTTCTTGTATTTAGTCAGTGTCACTGATTACATTGTCAAGCTCTCATTTGGCCCATTAATGATTACTGAGGTTATACTTTGGAGTTGGTTTGATATTTTTCTCATCCATGTGTGCTGAAAGTGGATGTTTTTCTTGTAAGAGGTATTCCAAGTTAACATCTCCCTGTGACAATCCTTGACCACTTGCATCGTGTCTTTGTTTATAAGGACCACTTGCAAATCTTGCAAACATTTCTTCATAAGTTTTTGCCGGTCCTTAATGATTTTGATTCTGAACTACATATTGTAATGGCAAAACATTAGTTTTTTCAATGTTTCACTCTTCGGCTCGTTTCTTCTTTTTGTGTGTATCAAGTTGAAGGTACTTTAATTCCTCTCACATTGCGATGAACTATTGTTCTAACTCAATATTTGTCTTGCAATAGCGGTGAGTGGATTTCATTCACTTTTGCAGTTCAATTGAATCCATCACTCATTAAAAAAAACAAGTACCATGGTAAGTAAACAACATTTAATAAGAATGTTTACATTTACCGAGTGTTGTCATTGACATATCATGAGAAGCCTTGTCATATGCATACTGTAGTTCGGGATCTTCGTATATTATAATTCTATACTTATATGATGTCATCTGAAATATGATATGAAGTAGAAATAAGTCATTTTCTACATAATTGTATACTTGTCCATGCTTCATAAGTAAACAACAACTCACTTCTTGACTTTTGTTTTATCCTATTGACTCATACACAGATGTTGTATCGTTAACAACGTACCGCACACAACCTTTGCATCATTGCATGCTTGTCTGTTGTATTGCATCTTTAGGTTCAAGAAATATCTTGCCAAAATATTTATCTAACTATTAGTATATTATTACAATATTTAATTAAAATATAATAATACATAAATACGTGCTGCATGAATATCATAGTGAAATGTCTTGTTCCATCCGTTAATAATTTTACATTATTTTCTATAACTATTTGGATGTTTTTCTTTGATTTTCATCTTTGCTTTATCCATTGCATCGTATAAGTATCTCATTTGTTTTTTATCGTTTGATTCAATCAATCTCAACACTTACACGAGTGATTCTGTCACAGACAAGTAATATTGAATTCGCTCTCACCATTGGTTGTTTTCAATCAAATACTCTATCTTCGGTAGGACATCAAACTATAACATATTGTATTGTAGCTTAACCATATAATCAATGTATTGGGATGACAATATAAATCTCTTTAAGTCATGATAGTGTTTGAGTAGTCTCTAAAGTAATAAAATGTGTGGCAAATCTAACGGGTCTGGGTCATATTAGATCATGACCATTAGTATGCTTTCTCATTATGTGTATGAGTCTAAGATGCCTATATATAGATTCTCTTCCTCCACTCATGTTGATTTTAAGTTACCTCTTCAGAGATGTTTAAGTCATTTAAATTGTATTGAATTATCCTTCTCCAAGTTAACTTAAGTTTACCACGTCTTTTTTGTTTCTGTTATTTTAATATCTTCTACTTTTTTATTGATGTCTCTTTAGGTCAACATTTAATATGTTCAAATCATCTCAATCTCTTTTCTTTCAATTCATCTACATTTGTCGCAACTCTTATATTTTCTGTAATATATTTATTTCTGATTCTATTTAATATAGTATGACCCCTCATCTATCTTAATATTCTCATTTTAGAAGTATCTTTTCTTTTTATTGTCTAACATTCATTACTCTACAACATTGTAAGTCTTATACTTGTATTATACAATTTTCTTTTCAACTTTAATGAAATCTTATGATCACATAAAACCCTCAATTAATCTCTACTTCATTCAATCTATTTTAATCCCATGATCAACATCTTCATCACATTCTTCATCTTTTTAAATAATTGATTTAAGATACTTGAATTGAGTTGTTTGAGATAATATTACCCCATCTAAATTAACACCATCGCTTATTTCTCTTTGGTTTCCATTAAATTTATAATACATATATTCGATTTTTGTTCTACTTATCTTGAAACTCTTAATCTTTAAAATATTTTTTCATAGTTCTAACTTCTTATTCTCTTCTTTTTGTGTCTCATCTATGAATACGATATTGTTTGCAAATAATATACACCAACATTTATCATATTGTATAATTTTTGTTAATTTATCCATAACTAATGCAAAAAGATAAGGACTTATTGCAAATCCTTGATGTAAACCAATTGAAATAGATAAATTTCTTGTTTCTCCTTCAATTGTACATATGTTAGTGGTTGCTTCATCATATATGTCTTTTATCATTTGTATATACTTAACATGCATCATCTTTTGGTTCAACATCCATCACAAACCCTCTCTTGGAACTTTGTATAGACATTTTTCAAATCAATAAATATCATACATAAATATTTTTTCATATCTCGATATTTTTTTATCAAACTTTTAATAAGGAAAATAGTTTTAATTATATATCGATCAGGTATAAATCCAAATTGATTAACTGAAATATATGTACAATTCTGTAATCGCGGTTGAATAACTCTATCCCATAATTTCATAGTATGGCTTATGAGTTTGATCCCTCTCTAATTTGCACAATATTGTATATATCATTTTTTAAAGGGAGAATTACCACCCACTCCATTTAACAAAATGAGTTTACCAAAAACTCCATTGACCAAATTTTCATCCCATTTAATCCATTGACTCCCATTTCACTTACCACCCACTCCAATGCCCATGAAAAATTCCTGTTTTACCCTCAAAAATAACTAGATAACGTAATGCCAATGGAGTTTTAAACACTATATTTTTTCATTCAAAATATGATAGTATTTTATTGTTAAAACATTTATATAAATACCATGATACACTAAATAAATTACTCTTAATATTTAAATTTTGATATAAATAAGATGTGATAATTTATTGTCTTAACTATAATAATAATTTATATTTATAAATTAAATTATTTAACATTATGTAATAAATAACATGGTTTACTTGAAATGGACCTAGTGTGCATTTTGCCTTTTTTAAATAGGTATATAATGTTTTTTTTTATTTGACATTTTTTTTTGATATTACAATTTTGTTGAAAAATTGAGTTAATCATTCCACTTCTAAATCTTTCAAACATTTCTACACTTCGATATGAATGTTATTTAGATTACATGTCTTATTTGTTTTCATCGTCTTCAATATTTTTTAATTTCTGAAAATTGAATTATTCTAATATAATTCAAATTAAATGTTGTCACATTCTCAATGTGGTCTATATTTTTAGTAAAGTTGTCATTAAAAGAGTATTAAAATATTTTTTTAATCTTTCTTTATATCATCATCTTTCATCAAACTTTTTTATTTTTTATTCTTGATGCATCTGACTTGGTTAAGATTTTGAGACATCTCTCGTCCTTGCCAATCTATAACTATATTTTTCATTATCTTTAATTTCAAGTTTCTCATATATATGTTTAAAAGTATCATCTTTTGTTTATCTAGTAGTCATTTTTTTTTCCTTTTTTGCTATCTTGTAATGTTCATAAACTTCGTTGTTATTACTCTTAGACAATTTTTTATACCAATATTCCTTATTCTTTATCACTTTTTGCTTTCTTCATTCCACCGCAAAGTCTCCTTTTAGGTGGACCATGTCATTTAGACTCTCCAATTACTTTTTTAATAATAGTTCTAATATTTATAGCTGTGTTCAATCACATAGTATAAACATTTACATCTGACTTCGAAACTAGAAAAAAAACTTTTATATGATATGTGATTTTTTTTCAAATTTGGTGAGGTTTAGACAAAGACCAATGGAGCACACCTTCAATTCTGTTGCTAGTATCTTCTTCAGAACCATCAATTTTCTTCAAGAGTGGCTTATTGCTTGCATTTGGAGTGCTGATATGCAATCTTTGTGGCTGACTATGCTGGACTCTACCTGTAGGCTTCTTCTCTGATGGGATTGAACCTTCTGATGTTCTTCTTTGTCTGTCCTCCTTTAATGTGATTATCTTTTTGTCTCTTTCCATCTCCTTCCATCTCTGATGGCTTATTGCTTGCATTTGGACTGCTGATATGCAATCTTTGTGGCTGACTATGCTGGACTCTACCTGTAGGCTTCTTCTCTGATGGGATTGAACCTTCTGATGTTCTTCTTTGTCTGTCCTCCTTTAATGTGATTATCTTTTTGTCTCTTTCCATCTCCTTACTAGATCAAACCTTTGCCCCTTTATCCAATATGATTTTTCTATCATGAATGAATTAAGGTTTTCTAGGTTTTAAAATAAACAAATGGATGGGTTGTGTTTTTATAAGGGTTCTGACGATGAGTCTGAATCTGATGACACCTATGTTCCTCTTGTCCTGCTTGTCTTTAAGAAATGATCATGTGGGGTATTTTCGTAGCCACAGGAGTTATGAAGGCTTTTATGTGATAGGATATTGCCGAAGTACTTGAAAGAGAAGGTTTCAGCTCTAGAATCTAAAATCTCTTTATTTTTTTGGGTCTCTTCAGCCGATGTACATAGTTCATTTTTTTCATGTTGTTGTCATTATTTTCCTGTCAATTTTGAAATTACTTTGCCGACATCTAGTGATGAAAATTTCAGTGCATATTGGAAAAAGTCATGGATTTATATACGCTAAATAATGCTTCATTCACTATTTTCCTTATGAATTCTACTGTCTGGTGGACTGTCAGAATATAATAAATTTTCTTCTCTTTGACAAATTGGCAGAAGGGCTCATTTTCCACTTACTCGACGTCTTCTTCTATCTTTTTTTTTTCTTGGTTTAACTGGGTAAGTTTTATAATGCCAATTTGGGTCATGCTACATTTACAACTGAACAATTCAAGCAAAGGCCACCATGGTGATTTTTGTTTTTATTTTTGACAGGATATTCGCAAATCAGCTATTATTTCTTATTGGTCTTAGCTATACAAACCCGTCGTATGCAGCAGCCATTCAGCCTGCCATACCAGTTTTTACATTTCTTCTTGCTGTTGCAATGGGGTGATATTCCTTTCTGAATCAGGCCTCTTACATATATCCTCAAGCTTGATGCCAAAGGCTAAAATCAACTCATGAATTTGCTAATGCAGTACAGAATCCCTCGATCTGCTCAGAATTGAAGGCCAGGCAAAGGTTGGAGGTGCAGCAATATGCATATCTGGTGCTATATTGATGGTCCTTTTTAGGGGTCCTGCTGTAATTGGGAGTAGCATTTTGGACATGGCTGCTCAAAATGAAATAAGTGCAAAGCCTCAACCGGAACCAGCGGGTTTCTTAACATCTGGGCTAATTATTTTTGGGCTTGAAAAATGGCACGTTGGTGTTCTATGTTTGATAGGGAACTGCTTTTGCATGGCAACTTATCTAGCTTTACAGGTAATCTGAAAGTTATTTACTAGTACATCTTATACAAAGTGATACCTTTTATTAGAGATTGTAATGAAAATATTGACAGTGAGACATTATTTCCTGTATATTTGGTATGTGTGTCACTATTTCTTAGCTGTTGCCTGCCTGATGTATGCTTTCATGGTCTCTTTTAGACATAGCTTTGTACACGTTAAACTCAGGAAGCTCAAATAACTGCTTGAGGCTGCTTATTTCCGTGGAAGATGGAATTTGCCAATCTAGATCGGGATTGGCATATGCCAATTTGACTTATGGGGGGGGGGCTCCGATCTGAGACAACCCCCTAGAATTGCAGTCAGATATTGACGGATTCACAGTGCTGCAGGGTGCTGCCTGCGTCTTTCCCTGCCTGTTGTGCGGTGTACATGATAAGAGCTGATGACATATCAAAAGTCATTGGATATATAGGTATCAATAGGGCTGCAAATGAGTCGGATTTGGTACCAAAATTAGTAGGTTCCGATTCCGATAAGAAATTAATGTTTCCCAATCTGATTTTGATAATATCAAAATGAGTAATTCCAATTTTGACTTGTTTCTGATTTTGATATCAAAATCGGATAGATTCTGAAAGCAATTCCGAGGGGGGCAGGAGAGAGGGTGACCGGTTTAAGTCCTTTTTGCTTTTATTTCAGTCATGTTAGTTCATTTTAGCTTCTTAATGTCGTTTTGCAGCGTTTTAGCCCTGTCCAATGTGCCTTCCCGCATCAGAGCACTGGTAGGAGGATCAGAGGGGGGCACAAGTTCCTATAGTGCAGACAGAAAGAGATAGATCAGAGGGCGAGTTCCCTCTTCTTACTTTGGCACAGTATCAGGAAGAGGTGCCCAGATCCTCTTCTTCTCCTTCTGGTTTGTCACAGTAACAGGAGCAGGATGACTGGCTTCCCTTCCTCCTACAGGTTTCTTCTTCTTCTACTAGGGGAGGCGTAGCAGGCTGTAGGGCACAGCAGGAAGGGAGGCTGATGGAGAGAGGATATTCTGGGAAGCTAGGGTTTTCTATAGGATTGGGAGGCCATGAGAGAGCCAGTGAGAGGAAGATTACAAAATTTTAAAAATGGTGGTAAAGTTGGCTGGCAGTGGGACTTCTCACAGCATCAACCTTGGAAGCTAGTGGCTATGTCGCCACCTCCACCAGCTCATGGGCCACGCCGTTCCCCTCTTTATACCCCACCACGGCTCGCCGGAGGAACCTGCAACAGCCAACTGCCTCTTACTGGTTACCGGTGATGGAAAGAGGTGCTGCACTGGTGATGGGATGAGCTGGCCACCTGTGGCTGGAGGAGTGGCCGCCAATGGCTGGGATATGAGGCGGTGGTATGAGAAGAGGGAAAACAGTGCTCTCGGTAGTGACCAGTGGGTTTCGAGACTCTCCCACGACAAAGAGGATGCTGTTTTCTTCCATATTACCTTTGGATCCAACGTTTCATATTCACCCTTTTAAAGGCTTATCAGAATCAATACTTAATGGAATTGGTTTTAGGTGATTTTGATTTCGATTCCAATAACTTATCATAAATCCAATTCCGATAACTTATTGGAAATCTGATTCTGATTCCAATAATCTATCAGATGTTTTATCGGACTTCGATTTAGTGATAAGGTAATTGAATTCGGGTCTGATTATCAAAATATCGGATACCGTTTGCAGCCCTAGGTATCGATACTTCAGATCCAGTCACTTAAGCCACTGGATCTTATTGTATTGGGTCCAGGGGTCCGATATGATGTGCCTTCCCTGCCCGGCAAGATTTGCCTTGCTTTTTTTTTAAGCAATTTTCTTGCTGGAAACTTCCATGAACTATGTTAGCATTTGACTAACTACAGGGCATTAAGAACCAAATTGAATTGCCAACCCCTCATCACAATCCAATTGGTAGGCATGGATCTTATCTGTATCAGGGTCAGAATCGGACTGGGCTGAGCCAGGGATAGGGAATGTCAATCCCAATCCATTCCCACCATCCCTGACTTGATCTGGTTATCCAGCAAACTACAAATGACTATCCATATCAGGTGTTGAAAGAATGTAACGAGTATTCTTTTCATTACTTGCTTCACATATTCTAGTATAGCCTCATAATTTGTTTTCATGGTTTTGATCTTGAGACTTGCTTTGGTATTACCTTTCCTTTTCTAGTCTATGGAAAAACTGAAAATATTTTTTTTTATGGCTTATGCATCCTTTTTGATAAGCAGTGATGTATATACATGTTCATTTCGTCTTAAATAATTTCAGGCCCCGCTTCTAGCGAAGTATCCTGCAAGCATATCTTTGACTGCATATTCATATTCTTTTGGTGCTCTCTTGATGATGCTATCGGGATTGCTCTTGACAAACTATCACACAGATTGGTCATTGACAAAGACCGAGATGGTTGCCGTTCTCTATGCTGTAGGTGCCTTTATGTCTTCAATTATCTTTTGTGCTGTATGCACTTATTTTTTTTGGCCACTTTAATTAAGCTACTGTACTTTAACCTCTGACTTATCTGAGGCACACCTTAGTTTAGACAAACAGTCTCAGATCTCTTTTTTCAAAGCATAGGTTCCCAAAGTGCATTCCATCTCTGCAACCTGCATGCATCATTTTGAAGGTTATCTTTGGTTTTATAGAGATGTCATATAAAGAATGGTAATGCTTATCTAAATTACAAAAAAATGTTTTACTTGTAGTCTTTAATCAAGATTTGGCACTTTCAGTTTCATCATCTTAAATGTCTTGTTATGCACGGAACATTTTTTCTGCACCAACGAGGTTGGAAGGATAAAGGGTTTTTATTACTTTTTCAGGGAATCATTGCATCTGCTCTTAATTATGGACTGATGACATGGTCCAACAAGGTTTTAGGGCCTGCATTGGTCGCATTTTATGTTCCACTTCAACCTGTTGCATCTGCTGTCTTATCAATGCTTTTCCTTGGGAGCCCTGTCTACCTGGGAAGGTTTGGATCAAAATTCAGCTGAATGATGTCATTTCCTCTTTTTATGCTTAAATTTCTAATGCTTGTTTTATCTATTTATGTTTTTTTTTTGGAATAGTTTGCTTAATGGAGTAGTGTGTTTTCTTTGTCTTTAATCTACTTTTTGTTACTTAGATGTTTCATGCATGCTGTTACAAAATTTCTCCAGAAAAATATTTTTATTTAAAAAAAGAAGATATTGACATACCGATTGACTCCTTTATGTATACAAGGTTGTCTTATAAATAGGTGGTCTCATACCTGGTTTTAATCCAAATTATTACTTTATCTAGGAAGGGTATTCATTTAATGGTAGAGACCATAGATCGCGGAATCGGTCAAATCGGATCGGAATCGGCCAATTCCGGAATCGGATCAGCCGATTTCGATCCGATTCTTGCTTGAAGGACCAATTCTGACCTGAATTCGGTCTGAATCCGTCTTGAATCGGATCAGAATCGGAATCGGATTTTTTTTTATTTTTTAAAATCCCGATTCCGGATCGGTTTCTCTTCTTGAGAATCGGTTGGAATTAGATCAATCCGATCCTATTCGAATCAGATCAGTACTGACCGATTCTGATTCCGATTCCGGAATCCTTGGTAGAGACACATCAACTAAGCATTTTCAAGCATTGGTGGCCAGTCTGAAGAAACATAGTTAGGCCATAACTATGTATTGTACCAAAAAGGAAATGCCTACATGGGCTCAAGCATGGGAGAAGCACAATACGAGAATAAAGAGGCTAGTTTTGATAAGCTAACTGAGCTATATATATATATATATATGCTTCTTTACATGTTTTAAGTGATGATATGTCTTCTCTATAGCCTTTCCAGCTAGTGATCTCAGTTTTTCTGATACAACTTTCATATTTACTCATGGACCAACATCCAATAAGGTCCTCATCCCTCATGGCCTAGCAATGGGGGATGTCAAGGTATAGGGTTAAAGTGTATTGTATTGAAACAACCGTATCTTTACCAATGGCGAACCCCACTGCCGGCCTCTAAGGCTACCTGGTCCGGGCTTAGATAAGGCTTCCTTGCCCTAAACCTAGGTCAAGACTAGTCAAAATTTATAAAAGATGAAAAGTGTATTTATAATACAGCATTTTGAATGTTAGACAATAAAATAAAACATACTTTTAAAATAAGTGTTGTTGAAAGGAGAATGTTAAGATGGATGAGTGGTCATAGTTGATTAAATAGAATTAAAAATGAATATATTCAAGAAAATGTAGTAGTACTGACAAATGTGGATAAATTAAAAGAAGGGAGATTGAGATGGTTTAGACATATTAAATGTAGACTTAAAGAAGCTCCAATAAGAGAACTAGAAAATATTAAAATAGCAGAAACAAAAAAGGATGTGGTAGATCTAGATTAACTTGAAGGAGGGTACCTCAATATGAATTAGATGATTTAAATATCTTTTAAGAAGTAACTCAAATTCAACATGAGTGGAGAAAGAGAATCCATTTGGCTAACCTCAAGTAATTTGGGTTTAAGGTTCAAGTTGAGTATCAATTTACATATATACATTTTGAGTTAGAAGTAATTAATCAAAATAATATTTTATTACAAAAACTGTATAAATAACATTTTTATAATAATATCTTTATTATTTATTATAATTCAGTTGAATTGGTTTATCCAATTAGTTTTGGTTTGAAAGGTCTTCAAACTGGTTAAATTGAACCATTGGTTCAAACTGAACCGAATTGGCCGATTTGGTTTCGTGGTTTGAACTGTTTAGCACACAACCCTAGACCCATTTTAGATGTTAATAAACATGGCACCAAGAGATTTGGGCATACAAGAATGGCACTGTGATGGCTAAAACCTGGATGTACCATTATAGCTCAGCCCACTTCTAGCTATGGATTGTAGAATCGGCCGATTTGTATCGGAATCGACCGTTTCCCGGATCGGATTGGATCCCTCTGATCTGAATTCTGCTGGAAGACCTGATCCAAGCCGATCTCCCACCCGATTCGGCCGAATCAGGGCCAGAATCGGCTGATTCCAGTGATTCATTGCCGGAATCGGGGCTTTTGCCATGGCATCTTCCCTGCCTTAGGGTGGAGAACATGGTTACCGGGTCTATAACCTGGGATTTGGTGACTTCAGGTAGGGAAGACACTGGTGTCAAAGCACCGCTGTGGTTCCCTTTTACGGTTCTTTTTGGGGTTGAGTCTAGATTGGATCCGAATACAATCTATACTCATTTTGTGTTTTGTTTTTCATTTTTTCAGGTTTTTGGAAGTACTGATCCGGACTGATTCCATATCAGAATTTCTCCCGGACAACCAGCATGATTCTCCTGATCTGATCCAGATTGGAATCGGGACCCACCAATCCAGGTATCAATACCGATTCCGCGATCCTTCCTGCCAGCTAGTATTGTCACCTCTGCCTGTACAGCCAACCACTGATCCAGATAGCAACCCCTTCACCGCCTGGTTTGCATCCACCAGACCTCTGCCTGTGCATGCAGCTCATCTGGAAATATCTGTTGCTTTCCATTACCCCTGTTCACTGCACATCATCCAATGCTATCTCTTGATGCTGCCACTCATTCACGTGAAACAGATGCTGTCAGCCCTCTGCTCTGTTCTATCACCATCGGTCTTTCCACCTGTCTTCTACCTCTCCAATGGTGATGTTACCTTGCTGCAATTCTGGTGCTGGTCGTGACCAGCCGGTTTTGCTTGGTGGGTTGGGAATGCCTTGCCTTTCCTCTCGAAGATTGATGACTTGCAATGAACCACCTCTTGCAGCCTTCCCAGTTACCCCATGATGAAACACAGTGGCAGATCCAGAATTTCTCTTTAGTGGGGTCACTTACAATTTTAGGGTGGCTAGCTCTTTTAAAGCACTTTTAATAAAAAATAATTTGATTAAAATTTTATAAACATGGTTTTTCAAAATTCAGTGGTGTCAGCTTCTATGATCTGCCACTGATGAAGCCAGAGATGGCCTCGCTGTAGTAGCAGATACTGCCTGTTGTGCTTCTGCTCCAGCACACATGCATTCGCTTTCTGTTTGCATGAGTTGCCAGGCAACATCATCGGATACTGTATGTTTCTATGGATGAGATAGTCAGGGACCTCCCAAGTCCCAGTAACAACTAGGCGACTCCATTTTTTTGTCTCTTGGCAATGAGCCATATAACAAGCAAGTCATGTCATTTTTCCTCCTGAGGTGTCTGTTGCTCCTTGTACTCTCTCTCTCTCTTTCTCTATATCTTCACTGGCCAAATCATTTACCAGACCCAGCAGTATGAAGTATGGACCCAAGAGCAAACTAGATTGATGAAAATGATGCATGCAACAGTTTCTAAGTATCAGCGGAATCAGGGATCTACATGGTTAGGAAAACAGGCATTTGCCTTGAGAAGGAAGATGCTTATTGTTTTTGTTTGAGCAGTCCTGCCAATTTGTTATAGATGGTGTGATGTTTATGTTATATCAACAATCAAATCAATTCGGCTGGATAAACTATACTTGTCCGTCATCAATTTAAGCTGTAGGTTTAGTGTGCTTATTGAAAATCAAAATATGAAAGTAGAGATTGATGCAGTCTAGCATGTTGAGGAGATTGCTGGAAAAAAGTATTATGGTAATTAAAACGTATATATGAGTTATTGAACATGAAAAGAATATTCAGAAATAATATGAGGCAGAAACCATCTAGGTCGTTGGAGGCCCAAAACTGCCTTGGTTGTCAAGGCGGCTAAGGGTGTTCATGGTTTGATTTAGTTTTTGAGGATTTTTTTCTCAAACTAAACCAAATGAAATTATCTTCTAATCCAAACCGTACGGAACCAAATTAATTTGGTTTGGTTTGATTTGGTCCGGTTCAGATCATATTTTATTAAGGTATAGTATATATATGTCAATATATAATTTCATTTGGTTAGTTTTAAATCATATTTTATTTAAGTTTAGTGTATATGTTTATACATTTCATTAATTTTGGCTTAAAAACTCTTGAAACAAATTTATTTTTATAAGAAAAGATACATAAACATTATATCATATATAATTTTAAATAAAATATTTAATCTAATTTGGGTTATTTGATTTACCGGTTTGGTTTAGTTTGAAAGGTTCAAGAAACCAAATCAAACTGATCGGTAGTTTAAACCAAACCAAACCTAATCAAACTGCTAATTTGGTTTGTTTTTTTCTTCAATGGAATAGTGTACAACCCTAAAGGCTGCTGCTTTCTTGATCATTACTTGGTTTGATCTATGGAACCTTCACTTCCATTGGGAAATGATTGCTGGTTGGCCTTCTTGCCATAAATGCAGCATTAACAAAGAAAAGGACACTTGTTGTCTTGTCTTGTTAGCGGATGTTTTTAGTACTTCCGAGGTATATTAAAAGACATTCCCATCCTTGTATTCCTGTGCCATGCATTATTTTTTAGGACATCATTATCTATGAATGTTTTCCAAATGAACCTTTTCTCATGACCCTATTGAAGTCTGTTTTGGCACTCCATATTGAAAGCTTATTTTCACTTGCCTCCTGGCTTAGTGCAGATTTGATACCCGTTGATGATAACTATGTAAAATCTTGCCAGTGTCTAACATACAATCAGACTAAGGATTGGAATAAGGAAGCTAATGATAATGCCAATAAGATCCTATTCTGACCAAAGTTACTGCAGCAGAAGGAAGTTCTGTTTTTCCCCTCCACAATAAAACACTATTTCTCACAATTGACCTGTGGAAGCTTGAAATAACAACCTAAGCCCCGATAGTGATAGCAACTTCCCTTCTAAAAGCAATCATCAGAGCTTTGAGGCACGGGTTTGAATGTTAGTGGCACTAGACTGGAAATAGTACACATTCAGGTCAAACAGAGCTTCAGACCAGTATAGCCGTCATGACTCCACCTACTTCTTATACAAGATGAAATTTCAAATCAGTATTATCTTTCATTATATTGTTTTTCTGAATTAGTGTTTATTTTCTAAGTTCTAACCTTTTTACCATATGCACATTTATTTGATAGAAATCAATCATGTGAATGATATGATACAGCAAACTGTTTGCTGCATTGCTTAGCTCTGATGTTCCCTTAACTTATCTTGTGAGCAGCATTTTAGGGGGACTCCTAATTGTTACTGGCTTGAACATTGTAACGTGGGCTCGCTACAGAGAAAGACAGGTAATAAAATCTATTTTGAGGATCATCAAATTGTTAGAATAGGAAATGTTCCATCCTGCATGTCACATTAGATGCTGTTTCCTGCCCTTGAGTCGAAGATTGTGAATTCTGATGTGTAGCCCCATAATCCGGTTCCTTTCTGATTTCTTGTTTTCTGTCCTACTTAATCTAGCCGTAAATAATCTTCAGGTATTGCTCATGTGAAGTGCTAAAACTTGCATATATCCATGTTCCGTGGTCGCTAGCGACAATTTGTGCTTTCTGTTCTCATTCAATATATTTTTTAAATATGTGCTTGGGTCTAACTGAAATGTAATCATTTCTCCAGTGGCTTTTGGATGAAAAATCTTTAAACAAATAGCATTCAGAAGGTAGAAAGATACATCTTTTGTGCATCATCAGACTGAAGTGAAGCTTGACTCCGGAAAATCTTCTTCAGAGAACACAAACAACAGGCATGTAGATGATTTAATGGTTGGAGGGGCTCTATCCTCTCATATTTTCATTCTCTTGATGGATCTAACCCTACGGTTTGTACTACGTGCAGATCCTACGTTAGAGAGCGTCATGTAAGGAGCAAATGCCAAGCATGTTGGTAGATTCAACCGGCGTGATCACCTTTATATGCATACATTAACTTACAGGAAAGAAACTAATCTTTTAAATGCTATTCCAAGATATCTTGTAAGGAGAATTTCACATTAACCATTGATACGTCTAAGTATCAGAAATTGCTCTTTATACGTACATTGCTGATGGCTTTTGAAGTTGGACCTCAAAATAGGCGACTTTGATTGTCTTTTTTAAAAAGGTTCGTGATTTCATGACCTGTTCCCACACCAACGCCTCTGATCAGACATCAGAAGACTGCAATTTACTTCATCAAGGCACTTCCATGCACTTCACCGTCATGAACCCACTTCTAATAGAATTGAGCTGCACAATCCAACAAAAGGCCCTTGGTATCTCACGGGTATAACCTATATACACGATCTACAAACAAGTCTGACTAACTTGCAGAGAATCTGCTTGCATTTGTTAATAGGGTTAATGTAATTACACTATTTTCACTGTTGCATGCTAAACTTCTCAGCAGAGATAGATTGAGTAAAATCAGTAATTTATATTGGCAAGTGAAGGTTAACACCAGTTAAGAGAATTACTTGTTTGGAGGTTCCTCTTTGGCGGATGGGCTAGTCTGCCCTCTATCCACACTGTACAGGGTATTTTGACATCCCAAGTCTCGTAATCAAAATAAATTGGGTCGTGGGTGCGACCTGATCAGGCTTATTATTTTACTATTTTTTAAAAACAAGAAATAGTAGAAAATTTGTAAAAAAATATGAAAAATAGGAGACGTGCATTAAAAAAATTATTTGTTTTATATAAAATTTACACATTCTACACCTATTATAAGTTACGTACTCTTTCCATGTCATTTTAGAGTACATAATATGGTACATGTGGACATTAATATTTTATTTAGGCTCTCCCTTATGCAATTATTCTAATATCGGAATTGGGTCTCAAAAAATCATCGACATAATTATGAATTGGGGAGTGGATCGATGTGTCAAATGATGATCCATAATTCATCTAATATTGCTCATAGTCATATGTAAGGAATCAAGAGTCTTGGGATAGATCATACCCATAGATAAATTGTCCATATTATTGATCTTTGCCCTATTGGGTGTGTTGTGTTCTTCTACTTTGTTGTCTTGTACTACAGTCCATGTCTTGAGTCATGTAAGTGTATTGCTCTTCTCTGGTGAAACAATAAGCCGTTGTAAGAGTTGTCCCTACATCCGTGATCTCTGCTTTCCTGAAGCAGTGGTTCTGATCTCGTACCCCATTCTATCATTACTACTTTAAGATGTATAATCATCTGATGTATGGCATTGGACTCAGATGTTTGGCTCTAGAGAAGATCTTGTCAATCGTCTTTGAATCTACTATGTCAAGAGGATCAGTTAAAACTTGTTTACCTCAGAGGATCAATTAAAACCTGTTTACCTTTTATTTTACTTTGTGTATCCATACTAGATTCTTCTCTAGTCTTCCGTCTTTTCGACATGGAAGGTGGAATACGAAATTCTTGGGCGAGAGAGACGTCATTGAGCACTTCTTCAACCTATTGTTGATCTTCCGTGTTGAACTCATGTTTGCCCATCCCTTTTTGGTCATTCACCTATGCTTCTAACATACTTCTCTCATACTTTCTCATCGAAGATTTGATCCAAGTCGATATCTTCATCTTAGATCGTTGGTTCCTAAACTTGACCTCCCAAAGTTGTTATCTTTGTTCTTTCTTTTGATTCTGCTTGATCATTTTCAAATTCTTTAGCTTGAGTCTCATGATATAATGGCAATACACAAGGTGCTTAAGTCTTCTAAAAGTCGGCATGTTTTTCTACTATGTATGGATCAAGTTGAATGTCGACCAATTCCACTTACAACTCGATGCTAAAGTGGTTTGGGTAAGCTCTCTGATAGTCACATCCGCCAAGTCTTTGTATCCTGATGTTTTGCCATGGTCCATCCACCAATTAACTACATGAAATAGAACAAAATGTTAAGAGATCATTTTGAATTCTAATTAAGGCATCGATAGATATGTACCTAGACTTAGGAGAATGACAGATCACTACATTCTTGCTGTACCAAAATGAAATACTTAGATTTTTTAGTCATACAACTTGTTGTAAGCGATAATTGACCGACCATCCTACTTGTGATGCTATTGACATCAACGAGTAGCTCGTTCGTTATCTTTAACTGTTGATTGTAGCAATAACAAGGGTTGAAGAAGTAACTTAACAAGATACACATATTTGTAATCAAACAAAACATATATTTGAAATACACATGAATGAAGTAAAAGACTAATGAAATATATTTGTTACATGTATTGGTTAATGTAATGTTCACTCCCATCGATGGTCAATAATGCCCCACCACTTGGCGAAGTTGGACACGGTCTTTGCAACTCATCCTTAGCTCTCTCAATTGCATCATACAGATATCCCATGTCCACTTTCCTATCGTTGTCAATGATTTGAAGCACCATCACTATATGTTGGACAATGCTCAATGTCTTCTTCACAACTTTCCAAGAGTCCTTGCTCTCTATTGTCTCCTATACCTTCCTCTCTTTCCACTTATCTGTGGGGCTACATCTAGCTAACCAAGCACCCCACCCCCTTGAGATGACCATGTGACATAGAGATCTCTGAGTCATTAGACTGTCTAAGGAAATATAGTGAGAAGTAAAGTGGGTTGCACTGGGTCGTAGAAGCTCTCTTCCCTTGGTATGATCTCTCATAAGGTTAAGGAGGAAGGTGTAGTTGTAGATGAATGAGAAGATAAATTGAACCAACTTCACAACCCTATTTATTTGAGGATCCTTGTAGGCATCCTTTAACATTAAATCTAAGGAATGCGCGAAATATGGTGTCTAATTTAACTTATGTCTCTTCACCATCAACATTTGACCGACTACTTTATATGTGGTTGTGTTGTCTATGATTATTTGGGCAACCCGATCCTCCCCTATTTTCTTGAAAATTCTATCTATTAAATCAAAAGAGGTATTTAACATTCTTTACCTTCCCCGATGCATCAATGAACTTTTAAAAGACGGTGTATGTTTTACTAGAAAGTTTATCATCATCTTTCTAGTTATACATGTTAAGAAGAATATGATCGAATAAGTTATAATATATAAGAAAGTAAGACTCTAAGTAAAGTGAACTTATTGATCCAACTGTCCATCATCAACACATAACCACTTTCGTCTTAAATTTTTTTAAAGGATTTGGCATACTTCTTTGTATCTTCCACCTCCGTAGGAAGATATACATTGTATATCTCTTGGGTTTGGTCCGAGCACTCCTCTTTCGACGTCGGCGATGGTGTTGAACATGTTGATGGTGTTGAACATGTTGTTGTAGTATGGTCCCTTGGCAATGTTTGCTGATATGCTATGGTGGAAGAACCACTTGATGTTGCCCCATCCGATCCTCTCATTGCATAGCTTCACATTATTCATTGTTGTTGCTATTGTTGTTTGGCGTTGCCATGGTCGGGTGATGACTGGATCAATAGGACCCCACTCCTAGGTCATTATCTCGAGTGAGATCATGAATCTTCTTCTCCTTCAACTAGTTGGTTGATCCCTTTCACTTTCTCGTCCACTCCTAGTCCTCGATTCTTGACCCATTGATTGGCCAATGTACCGAAAGAAATCTTCGTCGATGAATGACCTCTGACTTGCCTCCATAGCTCAGTAGAGATCATCTATTTTTTTTTTAAAAAAATCATTAATGGTAACTAAAGAAGATAATGAAGTACTTTTGTGACTAATAAATACATACCATTTTCAAAGGGAGTGTCTGGATGCTCTTGTCCAATCCCACATATATGTATGAAATATCTTACTAGTTCAAAAATTTCTTCTCTAACGGTATCCTTGTGTCATTTTGATGCTCTCTTTGCTTACTCCATGGCTTGTAGATGATTATAGAATTGTGCTCTTACCTCTAACGGAGTTTGAGAGCTTGTCCATCAATCTAGCGAGGTAATGTTTTAATCTATAAAACATCACCATACATAATCTTATCACAGTATTTACATTTTATTTTTCTGTCTACCATATACATCAAAATGTAATATGACCAAGCCAGATCATTCTATGTCACATCGAAAGTTTAGATGTCACGAGTTAGAGAAGACATGTTTAATTACACTAATTATAAATTTAATTAAGCAAGTAAAAATAATTAGAGTAATTAAAAACTAACTACTAACTAATTAGCCCCCCAATTAAGTAATGGCCGATGATAATTGCAAAATGAAATGGAATAAACAACTAATACACTAAATAAGAACTAATCAAACAATTAAGAACTAATTAAAAATACTTAAGTGTGAGTTTGAAAATGCGAGTCTTGAAGTAAAAAAAGGAACACCCTTAGCAAGATCTTGAGTCCAGATTATGCCCAAATGGGTAGGTTCTCCTCGGTAAAATAAGTGATCGGACTGAAAGTTGAGAAGATCATTTTGAAATTTCTCATGGTAGTGTTGCAATCTGGTCTAATTTGACAGAAGTATTATTTATTTTTGATTTTGATAAGGGTTAAATTATTTAAATTAAAATCATGATATTCTATTTCTATTTTGGGATAATGTGATGATTTTTAAAATATGTAATATAAATTATTTTTATTAAAATATGTATAAATACAATATAGTTATTAAAATATTGATCTAATATTTTTAGAATTTTATTTTTAAGTTTTATCATTTATGCATTATAATTTTAATAATGCATTTATTATAATGTTTATTTTTAGATATATATTGTTTTTATTAAAATCGAGAAAATGAACACAAATTGATTTTTTGTTATTTTGATTTCAGTGAGTTATAAGAATATCCAGCTTTTATTTTGATTTCATTAGTTTGTTCACAATTTTGTCCTAACACAACTTTTTATCTCGAGAGTGTACCAAAATATGTTGTGCAACCAAATACCTTACAGGGTTTTTTTGGTCTGCCCCTAAAATTTGGATGAGCTGTTGCCTGACCAACATAAATCAGGTCTCTCTCTCTCTCTCTCTCTCTCTCTCTCTCTCTCTCTCTCTCTCTCTCTGAGTTGGCACAACAGTTGGAGGCAACATACACGTGAACACTCAAACATGTGTTCGAACCTACACCTTCCTGTTGGAAGAATAAGACACAGCAATGGGATGTCCACTGGGACACAGCCCAAGGCTCCACATCCCTTCTGTCATTGTGTAATACCCCGATTTGTGAATATGTTAAAAGATTAAATCAGTGGACTACCAACAACACCGGTTAACCATTTTTCGGAGGTTTAGTTGAAAGAACTCCGAAGTTAAGCGTGCTCTGTTGGGAGTAAGACAAGGATGGGTGACCTCTTGGGAAAGCTCTTAATTAGCACGATTGTTGGGCCAGTCAGCTAATTTAATCGGTCGTTACATATAGTATCAGAGCATGACCCAGCCGGAAGGTCCGGTGTGACTCGCCTGGGTATGTGATGTGTGTGATCTTGACGAGGGCGTCAAGTCTTTAAGGGGGGTAGATTGTAGTACCCCGATTTGTGAATATGTTAAAAGATTAAATTAGTGGACTACCAACAACACCGGTTAACCATTTTTCGGAGGTTTAGTTGAAAGAACTCCGAAGTTAAACGTGCTCTGTTGGGAGTAAGCCAAGGATGGGTGACCTCTTGGGAAAGCTCTTAATTAGCACGATTGTTGGGCCAGTCAGCTAATTTAATCGGTCGTTACACATTGTCCTGGTTTCTTGTAATGTAAACTTGCCCTCCTTTTTTGTCTGAAATCTCTCACAAAATGTACCACTGAAAACACATGTTTGTAGTATTTTTGTTTTATCATTTTTGGGAAGAAGATGTTATGGTTTGCTTTTTGAGGGTTTTTTTTTCAAGCTAAACAAAATCACTTAATATATGATATATCAGCTTTCACTCAATAAAAGTTCTAAGAACTCTTAAAATATTTATTTTTGCATGAAAAGATACATAAATCTTACTGATAAAGCTAAGTAAACGTAAGTTTTTCATCTAACTTGTATTATCAAGTTAATTAATTTAATTTATAAAATCTTTAAAATTAAATCAAATCAAATATCAATTTGAACCAAATTAAATAAAATTAAGTTGCTGATTTGATTTATTTTTTAGGGTTAAACCTATACGCTAGTTATGAGTAAAAGACTGTAGGTAGGGCATCAATCTGTCTGATAGGACAAGTTTTAATCAGAAGCATGTGATTAAACACGTTAATTTCAGCTCATTTCAAACGTCCGACAGGTGACGTCATGTTTAGTTAGAAACAACACTAAACACAATATCGGTTAGACAGTAGTACAGTTGTTCTCTAATTAGATTCTAATGGGGTGTTTGGTTGCACGATAATGGAGATTTTTATTTTAATTTTTAAAAATTGTAAGAAAACTTGTTAAAAGAGGTGTTTGACAACCATGATAATTTTATGTTTTGAAAGTGTTTTTCTTCTTAAACAAAAAAAGAGGGTCTCACCTCTTTCTTTTTTCTTGTGATCCCCCACTTTAGTTGGTCACGTATGGTAGTTACTCTTTTTTGTTATCACATCCCTCCAAACATGATAATTTTATGTCATGAGTTGGTTCACTTTTTATTTTAATATAATTTTTTATCAAGAAAGTGTACAAAAAATTATCATGCAACCAAACACCCTATAACTCTCTTGCCTTAATAAATCTCTTCAACAGTTAAGTTATGCATATCTTAAGACAATGTTTGATACGGGGATAATCATGGATAAATCTGATTTATTCTCAATCTCCTTTTTGTTTTACAGATAAAATAGAATTTAATCTTGATTAACTTAATCCGATTTATCTTAGAAAATGAGGATAAAGTGAGTGATAAGTCATCCCATGAAGTACATGAGATATTTTATTTCTAAATGTTTTTTTCGAGGAATAGACATCTCATATAGCACATAGAATGTTTTATATTATCATTTATACATTATTTATGTTTTAAAATTTAATTTTTGTAGTCAAATAATTTATATATATTAATATTAGTTTCAAAATTAATAATCATGTGTCATACCAAACTCCATGTTGCATTGCTAACTTTTGAACTCGCTAGAAATCTATTGTTATCTCCTATTGGACAGTGACTCCAACCCCTATTTTGTTTGAGTAGACAAGATGGTACGAAACCTTCGTCAAATCCAATGGAGCCAATCACAAATACAGATGAACCATCAATTAGCACTCTACTGGACCGCCGACACACCGTGCGACTTGTTATGGACAACGTCAACCCACCGCCACCTCTTCGTCTTAATCGTCATGGTCGAAACATAGCGGCACATGTTTCTTCAACTAGATTAGAATTAGAGTTATCTCGTCTCAAAGAGGAGGAATGAAGACTTGTTAGAAGAAAAAGTACCCCAAGAAGAGAAAGAAAGAGATAAAGTTTATGGTTTTAACAAATATGGTTTGTAAACTTTTATGACACATTTGTTCGCAAGACTATAATAGAATGTGTTTATTTTGAACTTCTTATATTATATCATATGTAAATGCTGTGGAGAAAATTAGTTGTAATTTTTCATTTGTGGTGTTATGTTTGACATATTAATCTTTTGAGTTATATGAATGAAATCTTTTTCATATGGCATTGTGTATGAAAATTTTTGTATGCATGTGAAGCGGAAAGGGATTATATATATATATATATGGTATGATTTGTTTACATGCATGTGAAGAAGAGGGAAAGAAATATGCGTCATTAATATAAATTTTTTATTTGTATGTGAAGATATAAGTATGAAATATTGTGTATTAAATAAATCTTTTATATACATGTAAACGAGTGAAGGGAAATATTACGGGTGTTGTACATAGGTTAACACTATCTTCCAATAGTGTTCTTTTTTTCTTTTTTGCCTTGAAATGCAAGTCAAATTAGGACAATTTGACCCGTAGATAGAGGCATTAAATCTAATTTGAAGTCGATATTTTCTATATCAACTTTAAAGTCGATGAAAGAAAGATCAACTTTAAATCGGATTTAATATTTCTGTCTACGAGTAAAATTGTACACTTGTTCAACTTTAACCATCGACAACAACAGACAGTTAAAGTCGATTTTTCCTATATCAACCTTAAAGTCGATGAAAGAAAGATCAACTTTAGATCGGATTTAATATTTCTATCTACAAGTCAAATTGTACCCTTGTTCAACTTTAACCATCCGACAACACCAGAAGTTAAAGTCGATATTTCCTATATCAACCTTAAAGTCGATGAAAGAAAGATCAGCTTTAAATCGGATTTAATATTTCTATTTACAAGTCAAATTGTACCATTGTTCAACTTTAACCATCGACAACAACAACAACAACAGACAGTTAATGTCACGACCCGGAATTTAAATAACATAACCACAAATACGCAGCGGAAATACACAATGTCGTGACAGTGGGATGAAACCCAACACTTGTATTCCACAACCCAAACTTAAACAATTAATTTCCTAAGATCCATCAAAACAAGAGAATAGAATCATACTTCTAAGTCTATCCACACTCTTGTTCAAAAACAATCAAGATCATCTACCTAAGTAGAGAATACCAAGAATCTCCATGTGCAAATGACTCTGATTCCCTTGGTTCCACCTGATCCTCATCTTCAAGCTCTTAAATCTTCAAAACCTGCTAAAAAAATTTAACCCACAACGGGGTGAGTCCGGGGACTCCGTAGGATTTACACCCTTCACCCATCAATCGGGTAATTAACATATAAACAAGCAATGGTACGTAACATAACTAGATTGAGATGTAATGTAAAAGTATAGAATGTCTTCTATATTTATCTCACAACCCCTATCTGAACATAATTATCTTAAAAGAAAAGATTATGCCAAAGCCAATTAATTCTAGACCAATGCACACAAGACCATACAAGCTAGACAAATATCATCTAAATGACCTCAAGACTTAACTTAACATGACCAAGTTAAAACAGACAAATTTGATTTTTCTAACATGACATGGTTTAACATCCATACATGACACACAAGTGACATATTTCATATCCTTTCCAGAACACATAGCCAAAGAGCAAGGAATTGGTCGTCTTGCTTCACATGTACAAAATGCATTCACCAGCTCTAATATATATATAGAAGTAACATATACTAAGCTAGCCCAAAGTGCACCTAGGCAGTGGTGACACTAAGGGAAAACCGCGGTAATCCGGGATCTGTGGGAGGGCCGGATTCATCTAAGTTACCCGCTGCCCACGGGGCAATTTACTAGCATAGGCTGGTGAAGCCTTCATAGCACGTCATATCAAGAGTTCATAACATAATTTCACATCATGACATACCTGACCATACCATGCATACATGACATAAACATCTAATTTCATAGCCTTTCATATAAGACATAACATGCATAACAAACTTGACAAGACATATGATAACCCGACATAATTGAACTGGTTCTCAATGACAACTCATACTAATCATGATCAAAATGACATGACTAACTATGCATAGCATAGCCCATGATCTGAAATCAAATTAAACATATTTTGCCATAACTAGACAAGACTTGTACTACGACTTGATTGACATATTCTGAATCAAACATATACCAAACCTAACCATATGAACATAATCATATCATGCACGACATATTACATAATCTGAAACCAAACTAACCAAAATTTACTTGATTTACATACATGAAATGACAAACCGAACTAGACATACTTAATCACATATACAAGACAATTAACTTAAATCAAGCTTGGCATAATCAAAACAAGCTAACTTCTGATGTCAACACCCATAATCTGACCTAAACAGGTTCCAAAAAGTGAAATCTAATGACTTTTGATTTTTCCAAAACTCCACATAATTATATTTCAATTCTAGGCCCATTCTAGCACATAAACATATACATAAATAACATATGGTCAAGTCTCATGAAAAATAGTTCTACCCATCCAGAATCATGCCAAACATGTCCCATAATATTCAAAATATCATTTTTTCAAAGTTCTGGATTCAAGAATTTTTGAGAAAATTCACTAATCATGAGTCAAAAGTCTAAACTAGTCAAATCAAGGTCCATAAGTTAAATCATGCATATTTCCTAATTAAAATGGGATAAAATACATAGACGAGCTTGAGAAACCTACCTGGAAGCTCTTGTGAATTTTTCGGAATTTTCAGAATTTTCCTGCTATTTTTCTGGCCTCAAATCTAATTTTCGGATTTATTAATTTCGAAAATCAGAAAAATCCCGAACCGGCATCGAACCGGGCGGTTTGACCGGCTGAACCGGCGGCTGGACCGGGTGGAGCTGGGCCGGGCGGAGCTGGACCGGGCGGCTGCTGGCCGGTTCACCTTGGCGGCTCGCGATGGCGGCGACGGCGGCGGCGACGGCGGGTGGAAATCAATGAACGTTATGAAGAACAAATAACTTCATTGAAACAACAATTGGACAACCAACAGAAATCATTCCAAGATAATTTCGATCGCCTCAATCTGATCATTGAAGGCTTGACTCAAAGGTTCCCGACTCCTGATGTGCCATCCACATCGGGGCATCCTCCGCCTCAACAAACAGAAGAAGAGAAATGGCGATGACGACGAGGACTACGAGGATACCGAGGAGAGTGAAGATGATGATGAAGATGAAGATGAAGAAGATGAATAGATTAAGATGTATTTTTTACTCTCTATGAATGTTATTCATATGTATCAAAACATTTTGTGTATGAATGTGATTTTGAATATGGTATGTGAATATGAATTTAAATTTGGTGAATTTCAATTTTGGTATGTTAATGTGTGTTGTTTCATCCTAATTCGGTGTCCGTTCCGAGTTTGAAACGAGCAATCCGGCACCGAAATTATTAATATAAATCAATTTTTGGATTGGTAGATCCAATTTTAGATCTTTATGAAAGTTTCAAGAATGATTGATTTTCCGGATTGGATCGTATAATTGATCCAATCCGGCCAATCAAATTATTTTTTTTTTTCAGAAATTTATTATTGGCGACGGCTTCAGCCGTCCCGAATATAAAAAACAGCCGTCGCAATACCAGAGAAAAAATCCGGAACCCGGCTGTTTTTCATATTCGGGACGGCTGTAGACGTCTCCAATAACTTTATTGGCGACGGCTATACAGCCGTCGCAATACCAGAGTAAAAATTCCGGCAACGGAGGTGTGGGGTTTCTGCTTGCCATTTGCGACGGCTTACGTGGCCGTCGCAACTACATTTATTGGCGACGGCTGTTAGCCGTGGCCAATAAGATTATTTGAGACGGCTTAACCCGTCCCAAATAACTTCATCCGCCGTCTAATCTCCTTATCGTTTGCGACGGCTTAAGCCGTCGCCAGTAAAGTTATTGGCGACGGCTGTTTAAGCCGTCTCCAATAAATGGTCGTTTTGCTAATAACTTATGCGACGGCTTATGAGCCGTCGCCAATAAACGTACTAGGGACGGCTTAACAATAGCCGTCGCTAATATTATTGGCGACGGCGTTATTTGCGACGCGTTTGCGACGGCTTTGAAGCCGTCGCTAATATTTATTAGCGACAGCTTTTTGGTTTTTTGAGACGGCTTACAGCCGTCCCTAGTAACCTATTTTCTTGTAGTGCATGTTAAATAAATAAATTTAACTAAGAAATATAATTCATCAACGAGCATGTAGTGGACTCTTGTCAACAAAAGAATCACGAGTTTATTGAATAATAAATTAAATATATATCTATAAATTCGAACGACGAGTATTAAAATTAAACCTTGTGATAAAATATATGATGACGACGTGTGGTTTTGACTTTTGAGATCAAAGAGGTTGGAAGCGGGAAGGTTGTTGTAGTTGCAGGGTAGACCTTTACTCGAGGTGTGCACACGGAGTCCGATAGCTAGCTTGAGAGACTTAGATTTGATCCGGATAAAAATTAGCCCCGGTTCGAAACTTGTTTCTACGTCCTAGTTGTAAGTTATATCGGAATCAGAAAACTGGTTGTGATTCCATTTCTGTTTATCCGATCTTGACAAAAAATATATGTGCAGGTAAAATTAATTAAAATAAAGTAAATTGAACCATAGTGTAATATCTGATTTTTTTTTATTATATATCACCCCCCTGTTTTTCCCCTTTTTACCCCCCATCGGAACCGCCTTTACTGTGCCCTAGCCGCTCCATTCCCTTCCTCCCTCTCTCGATTCCCCCTCGCGGCTGCTCCCTCCGGTGTGCCTGCGCAGACCCCAGCCCCCCTTCGCTCCAACGCTGTCCACCCCCCTTGCTCTCTCGGCCAGTCGCGAGGACCCGCCGCAACCCCGCCCCCCTGCTCACTCGGCTGCCAGCGCGGACGCGCCCAGCAGCCTGCAGCCCGCGGCGCCGCAGCAGCCGGCCCCCCCTCCGCGCGCTGACCAGCGCCGCGCGGGCGCTTCCCCCTCGCGCGCGCGGATGCGCCAGCAGCCAGCAGCCCGCAGCCGTCCTTTCCCCCGCCCCCATTTCCCTTGGGCGCTTTTCTGCGCCGACCACCCAGTCGCGGCCATCCGGCCCCCAGCCCCGCGGCTGCCTCTGCCCCCTCTCTCCGGCGTACCCTGCTGCCCAGCTGCAGCTCTTTGGACCCGGACAGCACCCCTCTCTTGCATGCGCCATCTCCTCCATCCGGAAACTGCTAGTGTTGTGGTAATGGTCCATTTTATTTTTTTTCTCTCTTTTTTCACTCCATCACATCATTTTTATTATGTTCTATCCATGCCATACCTATATGCCTTTGTATGCTTGCAGCTAGCACCGATTGAGGGAGAAATCCTTGCCTTGCCGATTCAAACTTCGTATTAGCTCCGGATCGTTTTATCGACGCCTTTTCGGTAGGCACCTCGGACGCCTCTAATACCATTAAATTGAATACTTAATAAAATACCAATCACCTGTAGATGTTAATGTAAATGTAGCAATTGAATATTAGGTGTGGTGATTATTCACATTTGCATATCTTATTTAATCATGTTTCAGCATGCTACGTAGGTGATGATCTTTTAAATTAATTCGATCAGGTTATATTCTAGTTATTTGTGTAGCATGCTGTATAAATCTTGTAGTGTATAGTTGATGGACTTGATTTATTCTGGTATGCTAATTTTAATCACGTCTATGTCATACGAATATCATTGCAGGTTAATTAGATTAATTAGAGGGAGTTATTATATAAATCTGATTTTTCTATGCAAGTTCATCAACAGATTGTGGTTGAATCTTAGACATCTACGTACATTGCATGTTAGCATAGCATGGGCATGTATGAGTTGAATGCCATTTATTATGCATTGTGGATTAAATGATGGTATCATGGTCATTTTGTGCTTAGGGTACGTGCAGTTATGCTTATAGATAGTCATGTGTATTAGATGTGCATATACGCATAATGATGGTTATAGTTGCATTGCAATTAGCAGAGCATGGCATAAATGTATGTGTGCATGTGTGCATTAAAAATATTTAATGAGACCGAGCTATACTGGACTAGTAGTCGTGTCCGTGGGCAGCGGAGCTTAGAACCGTCTGGTGCATCCTTCGATCCCAGATCCCGCGGGTTATCCTAAGTGCCACCCCTGCCTAGATGCACTACGGGATTTAGCTTAGCTATACAATTACTCTATATATGGTAGATCTGGTCATAGCTCGTCGAGATCGCAAGACGACGCTTTCCTTGCGAAAAATGAAAATGTTAATGTTTCATGTAGTGGATAGATGCACTGTAGAGTGGTATTAGTATTAGCATTTATGTTGTGTTCATTAGTTCCTTTAAGCATGTATGTTTGGTATGTTTTTGCATGGTAAGTCCATTAGTGGTGTTGCATTGCATAACCTCTTCATCTTATTAGATATATTTGTGAGAAGTCCTCTTTCGTCCTAGTGGTTGGTAGTTTATGGTTTTATGTCTTAAAAATTTGTGAAATGCCAATTTTTATATATATTGTTTAGCTTTATATGATATGTATCAAGTGCAGGTTGGGTATTATATACATATCATGTTAGGGCCTTTGGCTATCCAATTGGGTGGATGATGGGGTGTCTACTGAGTCATTATGACTCACTCCAATCCTTTATTATATTTTCAGGATATCAGGTTTAGCGCAGCAGAAGCTTGGTGGTATGGACTCCAGAGATTAATTTGATTGGTTATTGTGCAATTTAGACCGGTATATGATTGTTTGGATTGAAATTTTTATTACGTGATTTTGTGATAGGTGGATAGTGTTAGAATTCTGAACTGGGACCTTCTTTTGTCTTCGAGTTTTTCCAAACCGATGTGTTTTTGGGGGTTGTTTCCCCGGTTACGTCCCCGGATTGTTTTCCGTTGTGCAGGTTGAAATCCGGGTCGTGACACATAGAGTACGATAATTCAACCAGTCCTGATCACCTTCCTAACTGGTCGCCAACTGATCAGGTCACCCGAACACCGTGTATCCATCTTGTGGTTCATAAGACTAGCTAGCATGCAGCTTGCACATCTCTCAAGTCCATGTTGTGTGTTACGCGGCCGCCGGCAACTTGGATAGTTCAGTCCAACGCCAAACGAAGAGATGTGTGGCTGCTGGCATTCGGGTGCGTGCTACGTCACACCGCAAGCATTCAAGGGGGGGAGCCCACGCGCGCATGCCCTTAACCGGATTTTCGAGGGTCTGGTCGAGGGCCATCTCCTTAGTCTCTCTCACGCACAGGACTGATGTGACAGCACATGATTCGATAATATTTAATAATAATTCGATATCATCGTATCACCTCTTTTGTGTGGGCGGATTCAGGGATTAATCTCAAGAGTCCTCTTAAAGTGAAGCCGCCGACAACTGAGCAGAGTTTAATTATTACCCTGCTGGGCATATTACGGGAAATAATAAACGAAAGGGAACGGTCCCGTGATTCTTTATTCGACTTCGAATAATTAAAATCTTGGTGTACTGTCGTCCCTAATCTCTCCTGTGACGTATGAAATCTTAGTTAATCATCGATTTTCGAAAATAAATTTGTTTACGATGATGGATCATTTAAAATAATTAAGTAATCCATCGACAGATTATCGTTGTGATCGTAATTTTTTTATCAAAGATCTTCGTTTCGTCGTGAATTTCAAGATTCGATATCAATCAAGCCAAAGCAGACCGAGTCTCTCGAGGAGAGAGTTCCCTCGACTCCGTAATTCGGTGTAATAAGTCTCAAGAGCGCGTGTAATTCTTTTTCTAGCGGATCTTGGACCGTGTGGTTTTGGATCCGCGCATTTTCGCCTTCGGCATCGTACCGGCCCCCACCGTGACACCCGGTCAAAGCAAAAGAGAAATTCTGGGTCAATCCGATCTTGCGGATCCTTGCCGACGAGACGACGGAACCCGACGAGGGCACCAGACAACGGACGAGATTCCCGGCCGCGCCACTCGGTTCCATCTTGTAACGTTATGAATATTTTAATATTAAATAATATTGTTTTTATTAGTTAGGAGATAATTATCGTATTTACTCCCTCCTTTCCGTTATACCACCTTCCGTTTTTCTCTCCTCCGGATTGCCCAAGCGAACCGTCCCCTTCCTTTCTCTCTCGCGTCCGCATCCTCTTCGCCAATGCTCTGCCGCCGCGACCCCGTCGCCGCGTCACCCAGCCCCTCCGCCCGTGGCCACTGCAGCACCGCCGCCTCTCACGGCAACCCCCCCTCGTTGGTCGCCATCCCCGTCGTCACCCGCCGTCGTCCGCCGCGACCACGGACAGCCCCGCCCGCGCGCACGCGGTTTTCGCCGCGAGAACGCGCCCCTCCGGCCGCGTGTCCGCCCGCGGCGGCCGCCGCGTCAGTCCAGCCGCCCGCAGCCTCTGTGCCGCGTGGTCGCCCGCGCCGCCTCGTCACCTGCCCGCGCGCGAGCGCCGGCGCCCGCTTGCGTTGCCCCGCCTGCCGTCCCGCGTCGCCGCGGCGAAGCCGCCCATTGCGCGCCTCCCCGCGCGATGCCGTCCCCGCCTGTGCCCGCGGCCAGCCGCCGTGCGTGTGCCGCTTCGCCCCCTCCGCCGCTGTGGCATCGCTGGCCACCGTGCGCCAGCCCTCCTTCCCCGTGCGCCGTCTCCCCCTGCGCGCCGATGTGCCCCGCCCCCTATCCACCGTAAGTTCTCTCTCTCATATATATTCTCCCCTAGCTCCTACTATCCATGATATTATTTATTTCTCCTTGATCTTTTCTCTATATTTTCCCCCTTGATCCGATGGCCTAACCCCATTTTATGTCCTTTTCCAGCAACATCAGTAAAGGGAGATATCTTATTTGAGTGCTTGGATTGTGCACTGCGTCGCAACATTCGGTATCATATTTGGTCACCGATTTCCAACTCTTCCAGCGTCATTTCGGTAGGCATCCTTGACGTGTCTATTAATTATCATTAAACTCCTATTTAATCCTCCATGACTTATAGTGATAATTATTGAGTTAATTAGCCGATTTAGCGTTGTATGTCGTGATTAAATAGCATGGTTAGTCTACTTGTTCTATGTTGTGCATACTAGGGCTCTTGTTAGGGAGATTATTATATCATCTTCATCATGATTAATTTAGTAGATTGTTAGTTGATTTTAGTTCTTTTAGTAGGTATGTTTTTAACTACCCTTTTGTTATACGGTTTGAGTTAACTTGTTATATAGGTGTGGTGATAGGTTAATAAGATTAGATAATATTTATCTAGTTTATTCCATCTGTTTTGGATATGTTATTGTCATTAATTTAGGTGATAGGGTCGATTGGGTCTGTTCCTATCATGTTAGACCTTACTTATTCTTGTCATTTTATGGTTCTAGATCATGCATAGGTGGTTCAGGTGTGGTTGATCATGCTATTTGCATTGGTGGTATGTTTATTCATTGCATGGTATAGTTTATATCATTTGATCTTGCATAAGTGTATCATGGCATGGCATGATTGAGGTGGATGCATGATGCATTGAAATTATGATGAAAACGGCTACACCGGACTAGTTAGTCGTGACCCGAGGGCGGCGGAGGTTAGAACGATCCGGTGCATCCTTCGATCCCGGATACCGCGGTTTGTCCCCGTGCCACCACCGCCTAGGTGCACTATGGGATTTCGTTTAGCTATATGGCATCTTGCTATATATGATAGATACGGTGGTAGGCTGGTTGAGGTGGCAAGACGACGCATTCCTTGCTAATAAGAAAAAAGGTGTGGTTCTTATTAGAGGATAGGTGCATCTATGTGAATGTGGTCTTCATTAGAGGATAGGTGCACTTATTGCATGGTGTGGTATAGGTGGTCTAGAGATGTATTTCATTTTTATCTAAATTGTCATGTTCGTATTGCTTGGTGTATGCATGGGTTGTCCCATTTATAGCATATCATTTTATGGAGCATATAGTAGGTGTTTACGCATGTGTTTTTCTCACCATTTCAGGTCATTTTAAGATGTTTATAGGTGCTGGTTGGTGTGTCTATAGGTGTTGGTTGGCGGTTTAAAATGCGTGGATTAAGTCAAATATTTATTATATTGACTAGTCTATACTTATATAATTGAGTGTAGGTCTGGGTACTTGTTTAATTAACATCTAGGGCCTTTTAGCTATCCGATTTGGCGGATGATGGGGTGTCTACTGAGTCGTCGTACTCATCCCAATCATTTTAACAATTTTTCAGGTAATCAGAGTAGCACAGCGGAAGCGTGATGGATCGGTTCCCAATAAGCAAATGGATGATCACTATGTCTTTAAATGGTATTTAGTTTTGTTTAGATTGTAGGGATTGATGATGTATTAGTAATTGAATTTTTGTGAAATTATGAACTTGGATCTAGTTGTTTTCATTCGTTCCAAATTGATATATTTTAGGGGTTATTTTCCCCGGTTACGTCGTCGGATTATGTTCCGCTGTGCATGATTAAATCCGGGGCGTGACACATCTTCTTCCTCCTGCAGACGTTGGGTCCACGATACGAAAACCAGAGCGAGAGAGGTCAGGATGAGGGTGGAGGGAGCACTCTTAGTCCTCTCGCAAACAAACGTGAAGGGGCCAAGGGTGTTCTCTCCGCCCTTCTCCCGATCTCTCCCGCTCTCTATAAAAACGTGACGGAACCCTAGCCTTGACAGGCAGAGATACGGTGGGAGCTCTGAGCAGAGATCAACATCCGAATCGCATGCGTGGAGTTTTTTTTTAAAGTAACGCAGTTTTTTTTTTTTAAAACTAACACGGTAAAACTTAGTTTTGTAAATCTAACGCACTTTGGTCAAAGTCGAGTTTTCAAAACTCGACTTTGACCCTAAACAGTAAACCCCCCTCGACTAATGACGGCGAAACCAGATTAGCTTAAAGTCGAGTTTTTACAACTCGACTTTTAACAAAACATTGTTTAAAGTCGAGTTTAGGAAGTTCGACTTTAAAGTCGAGTTTCTTAAACTCGACTTTGCTTAGTTTTTACCCCGTGTTTCACCCCCCCGATTTACCCTGCGCATTCACCGCGGCGGCGCTCGTTCACCCCGGCTCCCTCTCTCGACGGCGGCGGCTCTCCTCGGCGGCGGCGGCGGCGGATCTGCTGGACAGTGGATCGACGGCGGCGGCGGCGCGGCGGCGGATCTGCTGGACAGCTCATCTGCTGGGCGGCAGCGGCGGCGATTCTTCTGGGCATCGGATCTCGTGGACGCCGGCGGCGGATCTGGGCGGCGGATCTCCTGGGTGGCGGACGGCGGATTTGGATCTTGGGAGAGTGAGGTAGTGTGAGGTATGTGCGGTCTACATTTTGCTTGTTTTCATCCGCCAATAGAAGTTGTATATGTTGTCGACGTTTTCATCCGTCCTAGGGCAGGTTTTTGTTCGGCAGAGGGGGGGTTTAGGTATGTGTTGATATCAAACTAAATTGGAATGGAATGTAAGGGGTAGGGGAAGGGAAAAATGGAGAAACTTTAAGGGGTAGGGGAAGGGAGAAATGGAGAATTGGGGAAGGGAAAAAAGAGAAAATCGATCACAAATATGGCATGGATTTGGAATTTTTTATTTTTTCTATCATTATGGAAATTAAGCGAAATAATGTAAAGTAATTATCTGAAATTATAAATAAAAGAAATTTAAGATTTAAGACTTCATAGTATTTAAATAAAAGAAATTTAAATTTAAGATTTAAGAAATTTAAGATTTAACTGAGGTTCCGTATGAACTCTCCGATGGGGGTGGATAGATACTCAATTACATAGTATCATATTCTCCGCCGCAAGTGAGATTGGGGGGGGTGTGAATAGGTTTGAAACGAAGAGCAAATTTGGGATGGGGGGGGTCAAGACTTAAGGGTGTAAATTCTAACAACTTGCTAATTTCAGGTTAGTATCAAACAATTAAAAATATGGCATCGAGGGTTATCAACGTCCGCATCATGTTTGATGGAATGATTTCCATCAGTAATGAGTTTGTCTCTTACTATGGTGGAAATGAACGGAATATGAAACTATTGCAAGGATGTAATCACGAAGACTTGCTGAGCTTTATATTTGATGCAATTGGTTGTAACCCGGGGTCAATGAACATAACATTACTTTATAATTATTTTGATGGTGTGAATGAGGTATTAGATGACAGTACCACTCAAACACTGTTGACGAGATGTCATGAAGTACCTGATATTACACTTTACATCGTAAAAGACTGTCAAGAAACGTCAAATCAGGCTGGATGTAGTACTTGGAATCAGGACACATATAATCAACCAACAATGGGTCAGTTGTTGTCCCAAGTTGAAAGTAACATTAGTCCATGGAATATGGCAGTCAACACATATCACAATAGTGAAAGTACTTTGAACGAGCAGTACGATGTCGAAGATGAGCAAGATGAACAATATGATAGTGATGAGACCGAAAGTGACAACGAAGAACTACCAAATGAGATGGTGAATAGTATTATGGCAGTCGATGCCTATCATGACGACGAAGATATCACTTGGATCAATAATGCCGTCGCAAGCAATATTTACATAGAAAATGATGAGGAGGATGCTGGAGGAGAAGATACAGTTGTACCAAGAGAAGAAAGAGATAATGTTGATGACCTTTCCGTTGGAGATGTCTTCAGATGTAAAGAAGACGTTGTACAAGCCATTGCTACTTGGGCATTGAAGCGGAATGTCCAACACCGAACGGATAGATCAACGAAATCATTGCTTACTTTGATTTGTCCGTCAAGACGTGAAGGATGTAAGTGGAGGCTACATGCAGCTGTTAGTACTCGGGTTGGAGGGTTATGGAAAATTATGAGTTTTGAAAATAATCATACATGTTCCACTCCTATTTGTCCTTATAAATTTGTCCTTATAAATTTGTAGTATGTAATACATGTTCTATACTTAGACAAAATTTTGTTTCATGTAGATTACATGGGAACCGTACACACAGAATATTTTGGGCACGGTACCCGAGTTGTCGGTTGAAAATACCGCACTCTGGCTAGCTTCGGTACCTCTACTCTGTTGTTCGGTCATGGAGATCCATGCACCAGAACGAGTGCTTCGGCAATTTGGGCTTGTCCAAATAAAACACCGGACCTTCTATGGACATGGCCGGCCCATCTTCGTATGGAGCCGGAGCATCTACGTATGAAGCCGGGCCATCCTCTCACGCACCAGATCGTTCGACTGCGGGACCATCGACGTATAGGCGGAGGCGACCACGTGATCCCTCCATGAGGACTCCGATGGAAGTACAAGGAACACAGCAGTCCCTTGAGATTACCCCATCGGCACCGTTTCGCCCGAGTCGACATGGAGAGCATATAATGGCCCATGTTGAACCACAAAGATTGGACCCTACTTATCTTGAGGAGGAGGACGAGGAAGAGGAGGAACAAAGACTTGTTAGGAGAAAGCCTCGTCCAAGGAGGGGAAGGAGAGGATAGCATGTGTATTTTTTTTTATTCTCATGTGGACATGTCAAACTTTTAAAATTTTGTTTTGTTATGATTTTAGTATGTTTGGAATGTGTAATAGCACTTCTATGATTGTGTTCTTTCCTTTTAATTGATATGGTATCAATATGTGTATGTGTTCACAAGGTGTATATGGAAGATACATTTATGTTTGAATACAGGGTGTATGTGTATGTATTCACAAGGTGTATGTGTTCAAAAGGTGTGTGTATGTGTATGTGTTCACAAGTTGTATCTTTGTATTTGGTTTGTTGGATGTAGTCTATGTGAAGGATGTAAGTTCAATGTGTATGGAAGAGGGTTTTGAAACCCAATTTGTAGGTTGAACTTCAAATTTTTAAGCAACGACCTCCGGCAATTTTTTTTTTTCAGTTCTGAATCAAAGTCGAGTTTTTAAAACTCGACTTTGATTCAGAATTTGTTCACAAGTCGAGTTCATAAAACTCGACTTGTGAACACGGTTTTTTTCTCAGTCGGTAAAAACCAGTTCTGTGGAAAACTCGACTTTCCCACACAGTTTTTTTCTCAGTCGCTGAAAACCAGTTCTGTGGGAAAGTCGAGTTTTGAAAACTCGACTTTCCCACACAGTTTTTTTCTCAGTCGCTGAAAATCAGTTCTGTGGGAAAGTCGAGTTTTGGAAACTCGACTTTTACACCTTTCACTCCCGTTCTTCTTAGCGGGTTAAAGTCGAGTTATTAAAACTCGACTTTAACAAATCGAGTTATTAAAACTCGACTTTAAGCTAATCCGGTTTCGCCGTCATTAGTCGAGGGGGGTTTACTGTTTAGGGTCAAAGTCGACTTTGACCAAAGTGCGTTAGATTTACAAAACTAAGTTTTACCGTGTTAGTTTTTTTTTAAAAAAAACTGCGTTATTTCAAAAAAAAACTCCGCATGCGTGCCAGAAATAGATCAGAAGAGCGTGGTTCGGAAGAGATAAGGCTTGAGAGGACCAAACACGTATGTCTTCCACTGGATATAGATTAGATATATATATATATATATGTACATATGTTGATAGATAGATAGACCAAACACGTATGTCTGCGCTTGGTCGTGACATCGCTCGTCGGCTTTGGATGGCAATGCTTTCTTTCATGGGCCATGGCAGTGTCGTTCTAGCTAACTGATCGATCCAGATCTTGATTATCACATGTCGTCGTCTCTCCTAGCTATTCGGATGGCCTCGGTATTTATGACGTCGTGACCACGTACGCGTACTCCAATATCTTGTCGTGTGGGAGGGATAAATTGAGTTTTTGTTGCCACAAAATCGACTTGTTGAAACGGATGCTCAGCAAGCAGGCTAATTGGGTATATACCCCCAAAATCACTAGTTGATGCCACCCAGCAGCATTACATATATATTTCAGAATGTCGCGCTCATAAAAAACAGTTTAGGAACTAAGAAAAAAAATCCCGTCAATCTATTAGCCATGCACGTACTACGCCAAATGACATTAATGGGGGTGCCAGTACGTGCTGATATCCAGACACCTGGCACTCTAATATCTGATGCCACGATATTGAGGCACTTTGACCTATGGTATATGGGGTCGACGACTCCGTAGGCCGTGTCGATCGACTTAGTCGATTTTTAGGTCAATCGATCTTGACTCGGTCATGCGATTCCGACTCGGTTAATATATTTAAATAATTTTTTTTTTTATTTTTTGATCCCGACCCGACCCGGATCGCGACCTCAACTGACTTAGATCGATTTTAGACTCGACCGACCCGATCTCGATCCCCCGACTCCGCCTTCCTTGCTTTGACCTGGCCGACTATTTTTTTTTTGGTTTCTGAAAATGCCCGCAACTTGGCTATATAAAAAGGGTCATCCTCAACATTTTAAAGGTTCCGAATCTATTTCAAACTCGTTCTTGAAGATCCCCAACCACCCTCTCGAGTCAGTAAGCTCCCACACACTCTCCAAACCCCTTTGGGACCCCCTCCAAGAGACTCCTAAAGTCCATCCGCCCATCTTCAAAACGTTTGGGTGAAACTACGTGACCATTAATTAGGTCAAACAAAAATGAAAGCAATACTGATTTGACTTTTCAGATTGAACCCGACAATGAACATCGCTATTCAAAGTAGGAACCGATCGAAGTGTTTGCTTAAGTTATGACCAGGGGTGTTTATGATCCGGTTTGATTTAGTTTCTGGATATTTTTTGTCTAAGATCAAATCAAACCAAACTATCTTCCAAATCAAATCAAATCAAGTCGAATTAATTCGATTTGATTTGATTTGGTCCGGATCAAATCATATTTTATGAAGATAAATTAAATATGTAAATATATAATTTTATTTTATTTATTTTAAATCATATTTTATTAAAATTTAGTGTATTTGTTTATACATTCATTAATTTGTTTTAAAAACTCTTGAAACAAATTTATTTTTATAAGAAAAGACACATAAATATTATATTATATGTAAGTTAAAATAAAATATTTAATATAATTTGGTTATATGGTTTAGTGGTTTGGTTTGGTTTGAAGGGCTTTAGAAACCAAACTAAATCGATCGGTAGTTCAAACCAAATCAAACCGATCCAAACTCCTAATTTGGTTTGATTTTTTGGATTGAACCAAATCATGAATTTAGTGTGTTACTTAAAGATTGATTAAGATATCAAACCAAACTCTCTAAATTTACTAACTTTTAAGCAAATCAGTGGTCAGAGTATGTCAAGACCATTCAGGCAGTTATCTAACGGGGGTGTTTGATTGCATTATAATAAAGGTTTTTATTTTAATATTTAAAAGTTATAAGAAAATTTGTTAAAAGAGATGTGTCGGCAACCATGACAATTTTATGTTTTGAAAGTGATTTTCTTCTTAAACAAAAAAGGGTCTCACCTCTTTCTTTTTTGTTGTGGTCTCTCACTTTATTTGGTCACGTATGGTAGTTACTCTTTTTTGTTATCACATCCTTCCAAACATGATAATTTTATGCCATAAGTTAGTTCACTTTTTATTTTAATACAATTTTTTATCATGAAAGTGTACAAAAAATTATAATGTAACCAAACACCCCCTAAATGTTCCTCCGTGAATCTTTAAGTTCAGGTGCTTCTCCGTAAATTTGCTTAGACGTTTGGCAAAAACTTAAAATGTGAAATATTTTAAATATGAATATAGAAAAAAACTCGGCAACAAATAAATTTTTTTTTTCGCATGAAAAGTCAGTGACAGTGAGGCGTCCAAGAATCTCCCTGGGTGGGGGCTACAGAAAACAAACAAAAATAAAAATAAAAATTTATCTTCGTCTTCTTGCTTGCACGCCACGCGGGGATGCTGAGATTTTGAGGCTCCGCTCGACGGAGACTTTGAAACTGGGCTCGTTTAAAATAATAAATGAGTAAATTTTGATAAAATAAAAGTGCTCGACTTATTCACTAGCTGAGATGACAGGCTTTTTCTCAATAAAACTCACAAGTAATTAACCTATGTAAGTGTTTAGGTAATTATTAATTAATTTAAAAATGAATTAAGCATATTTAAAATTTTGTAATATTTATTAAAATAAATTAAAGCTAAACTTAATACCAACTTAAACTCAAGTTTGAACTTCATTAACGTATTAAAATTTAAGTTTATAAACTAATTCAAATCAAATTAGACTTGGAACACGAGATCAATGCGATTATTATATTTAGATATTTTTTATGTAAAAATTATACATTAAGTTAGCATAGCTTCAAAAATTTGAGAAACATGTTTGACAATATTTTGACTTTAATAAGGTGATCGGTTGCACATTGACTTTTTATACACTCTTATGATAAAAAATTATATTATAATAAAGTGTAAGCTATCCAATAATACAAAATTATCAGGTTTGAATACAAAAAAGATTGAGTCATTAATGACCAAAAAAGGTGACATGCTATAAGATAAAAAAAGAGAATTTGTCCTTTTTTTGTTCAAGAAGAAATCTATTTACAAACATAAAATTGTAATGATCGCCAAAAATCATCTTTTAATTGATTTTGTTACGAAATATAAAACTATAGCAAAAACTCAATTTATCATGCAACCAAATATTCTCATAAGATTTTGCCAATACGTTTGAAAATCAAAATCAAAAAATATATTGTAACATAGTAATAAAGTAAGTAAAGAAATATCTAAAATCTATAATATTGACTGAGATAATTAATAGGGTGTTTGGTAACAAATTTTTGATTGAGATACTACCTTTTCTAAAATTGATGTCAAATTATATCTGAACACAAATTTTAAAAATGAAAAGAATGGCTTGTTTGGTATAAATGACATGCTTTAAAAATTGTATATACTTGTTTGGTAACACTAGAACCTTAGCATTTTTTATCAAATTATCCATATATTTTTATCAGAAGGTAAATAAACTGATTGAACACCAATTATGGATTGTTATTGACCACAAAGTATCTGACATATCTTACTGAAAATACCACATTTCGTCGTCCATTAATTTAATCTAACATAAAAATAACTATTTTACAACAGAAATATAGACATTTTCACTGATGAATTAGGATCTTTAAAAAATTTGTCGAGGGTGCTGCTTGATGATCTAAACATAGTTTTTCTGTAAGCCAAAATCTAGTAGTAATGTTTAGTCAAAGAATTATATCTTATCGACCTTTTACATACAATGGAATGACAAAGTTGACAAGGTTCAGAAAAACTTGGCATACATTTATAATTTTGTTTGGATCCAAATGACCCACATGAAACAAAACTACATGTCACAAATTAAGATGTTATGCCAAACAATCAAAAATCATTACATTTATGACCTTTTAATTAAAACAGAACAACTTTTATTTTTATAATTTAAAAGATCATTAAATTAAATACTGACAATCAAACAAGGAACATAATCAATATCACCATGACCAGTTAATAATGCAACCATCTGCCACCCCCATCATGTTGATGTCATGCCCTCATGTTGTTATCTAAAATAAAATATGGGTAGAAGTTGAGTTTCTTTTTTATTGGAGATAAATTTTATTAACTATCAATAGCAGTGCAAATGAACCAATACACTCGACAAGGAGCTCAAAACTTGGCTCGATAAAAATTTGGCTCAACTCATTTATTATGTTAAATAAACAAGTTTGAACAAAAAATAAAGTCCAACTCATTAAACGAGTCAAGTTTGAACAAACTCCTACTCGACTTGATAAGCTCGTGAATAGCTTGATTAAATATCATATTAAATATTTATTTTTAAAAATTAAATTATAAGTATTAATAATTATATATTGTCACTTAAATATATTAAATAATTTAAAAATTGAGTTTAAACTTAGATTAAGTTTCAAAAATGAGCTAAATCTAGAGTTCAAACTTGTATATAGTTTAAGCTTGAATGTGGAATGAACTTTAGTCCAGCTACTACTCAAGCTCGAACTCAACTCGGTTTGATTAATAAATGAACCACGCTTTAACAAAGATTCAACATACTCATTAAAACTCAAGGTCAAACTCGAACTCGTGTAAAATAAACGAGCCGAGCTTGAACACCATACTACTTGGCTCGTTTGCACTTCTAACTATCAACCAGACATATCTTTACGTAGTTGGTCTCATGCCATCGGCGGGAAAAGAGAATGATACATAGCATCATAATTAGAGTTCAAAGCCCATCTGGCAAGGAGGTGAGCCAGGTGATTACAAGATCGTGTAACAAAGAAAATATAAATATGAGAAGATGAGGAAAAGTTAGAACATTTCAAAATAATGTGTTGTGGCCTCCATAGCATAGGACCTTCTCCATTAATAGTGCCCACAATGCACTTGATGTCACTCTCAATCAGGATATTCTTGGTAGATGGTAGAGCCTAGTTACAAGTAACTTCGATGCCTCAGCTTCGAGCACTTGAGGATGCATTGAAAAAGATAAGTTTGTCTTCCAGTAAATGAGCGCCCTCGCTTCATCCCTAACCACAAAAAATGGCTCCAAAAGAGTCACAGGTGGTGCAATCAACATTGATTTTAAGATGATTTAATAGCGGAGGGCTCCAGGCAGTTTCAGAAGAGTTTGAGATACTCAGGGCCTTCTCTATACAAAATTCAGCTTCCGCCAAGGCCCAATAGCTGATTTTGTCTCGTCCATTGAATTTTTGCTTGAAGTTCCCCTTGCATCTAGCTTTCCACAGATGCCATATGGTAGTAATAGCAATAACCCCTAGTTTGGAGAGGGATCAGTCCTTCTGAGTTATCCAATCCAACCACAGATCTACAAGTTCATTGAAGGACTCATGCTTCCAAGAATAGTTCTTTTCGAGAGGGGAAATCATCCAAACAACTCTACTTCAAGGGTAGTTGAAAAAGAGGTGTTCCATAGATTCATCTTCTTCCATCCAACATATGTTGCATAGAGGATTTATATGAGGGCATCTTCTACGAACTTCAATATTGATAGGAAGATTACCTGAAAGTCCTTTCCATATACAGACAATAATCTTGTAAGGAATAAGCCTACCCATACTTAGATGCCATAACTTGTGCCAAATAGCCATATTGAATGGCCATATGAGAGTGTCCTTTTCTATATTAGCATGCACATGTGTCTTGAGGATGCGTTGCATAGTATGGTCATCAAATTAGTGAGAGATAATTTGCCTATTCCATTCTCCATTTGAAACAAGATCTTTAACTGAGCTTGGGAAAGAGTGACTTGGTATTTTAGGAATAGGAGGGCCTCTATTATTAGTAAGCCATTTGTGTTCCCAAGGGAGAATAATAGCTCCATCTTTAATCTTTCAAATACCTGCCTTGAGAAGCAAGGTCTAGTCAGTAACAAAAACTTTCAGATGGCTAAATCGGTGTGCTTTGCTCTAACCTTCCATAAATTGTCCTTCCTTAAGTACCTAGCTTTCAAGAGTCAGATTCACAAACAACCCCCTCTATGTTAGAAGTTCTTCAACAATCTCATGCCAGTTGCTTTCTTAGAGATAGCCATATCTTTTATCTCCATGCCTCCTAATAGTTTCGGTTGCTTAATAGAATTCTAGTTGAAAAAGTGAATTCTCCCATTGTGAGTTGAATTGTGTGCCTACCAGAAACTCATTTGCATATATTCTAATTTGTTTATAGTCTTAGTAGGCAACTTGGAGATAGACATTACATGAAGCGGAATACGATAGATGGTTGATTTTATAAAAGTGGTCCTCCCAACAGTGGATAGCAGGTTGGCCTTCAACCTTTCATCTTGCTTTCACAACACCGAACCTGATTGCCTAACTGCGAAGCTTTTTCTCCATTAATAGGAATAGAGGCTTGGGCGATGGTTGGATCGCTCCAAATGACCTTGAGTGGTGAGCTGATGTGGGTCCTATATATGAGGGAGGAGGTGGGGTGGATATCTGTCATAGAGGTAGGTAGCCATTTAGTCTTGGCATGAGAGGTAGAGAAGGTAGAAGGCTGGGGTAGGGAATGCTGAGGTGGTTGGGAGTGCCAAAAATGGTTGTAGAAAGAACCGATGAGGGGGCATTGGGGGAGGGGTTGTTCTCAAAGGCCATGGGAGACTCATGTTGGCAGGGAAGGGGAGGGTCAGACTCGAACCAATTATGTCAGGTCATAGAGAAGACTTGTCACTCCATAGGTCTACTAACTCTGTTAGCTTCTTGACCTACCATGGTGAGCCAATCTCCATACCTGAAAGATAGTTGACTCTTCATATCTTCTTGCACATCTGTCAGGAGATCGGACTTGATAAGTGTGTTGAGTTTTGTAAGATGCTCGTAGTCCCCATGTTCATGGCCCAGTTTGCCATAAAAGTAACACAATCTGACCACCCTCTCAAAAACGAGCTCAAACGGCCCGAGTGACTCATTAGGAAGAATCACCAACAGCTTTGTGGGTAGAGAGTTGAGAATATTGACTCTTAGTTTTATTCTAGCAAATAAACTCCATGAAGCAATAATCTCATGAACAGGGTCCCAAGATATACCCATTTGGGTGATGATCTGCATCACAATATCACTGTCTAACCATTCTTGAGGAAGGTTGTATATGTGAACCCAGATATCCACACTGTGTAGGTGGTATTCAATGGGGGTTGTTAAAGGTTTACCTTTCTCTAAGAGCACCAAATTATTATTAAAGAACCATGATGCTCATCTGCAAATCTTATCAACCTCATCCTCAGTTTGGAAGTTCAATATATAAGCTTTGTTAGGAAAATCCAACAGGGACCAAGGAGTTAACATATACAAGAAATGGTGTGATAGAGAGGATGTATGTAAGTAGAAGTGAAGAGGAGAGGAGAGGACCAAACTCATCTTAGCTTGTAGTTGGGATAGGCCTAGCAAGTTATGGTCGTCCGAAGTAGTGTTAATATAGGTGTGCAATATCAGTTGCCTCCGTTGTCAGAATAGAGAAGAGGCCTCACTTATTATAGGACAAGTGACAGTGGTGAGAAAATTGAGGAGGGTAGAACGATGAGTGAAAATCAGCCCTTCTCAAGCATCAAACTTTGACGGGTCGTTGCCTAAGAGGTTGAAGCCCCCTTGGGGTCCACCGTCTTCCTTTGCTTTAGGTGTCCCCTTAGACAAGGTCGAGAAGAAGTAGCACCAATGGGACAAGCTTGCATCCCCAAATTGATGAGGTGCTGGAAGGATGTAACCAGGTACCAACACTCCACCAAAGTAGAGGCACCTCTAGTCCCCCTATGAGAACCTTCAAGCAAGAAGGCTAAATTTTCCAAAGCTGAGTGAAGGGGGAAGGTGATAGAGAGGTAGAGGAAGCAAGATCATCCTTGAGGAAGGTGAAAGGGTAAGTAGTGGAAATGTAAGGATGTACTGATGTAGACTTTGCAATGAGTTCCCCTCCCAAGATAGTAGATGGGTCTTAAAGCATGAAAAGACTAGACACACGACATCTAAATAACGTTGAACCTTTCTTCATATATCTAAGCCTTCGATGGAGATGAAGATACCAAGGAGCAATGAAACTTCTAACCGATATAGTTGACCCCAATGGTACAGATAGGGTACTCAAGTTACCTCGAGAAGAGAGTCGAGTGAGGTTGATGGTAGTCTTCAGACTTAAGATATTGTCGATTCTGTCAGGGCCTCTGCCTGATGAAAATTCCAACTTCTCAACTTGCTTTCATTGTCCCTATCAACACTAATCATATAGTCTAGCCGCTGCTCCTCATGATGTAAGATCAGCCAAAGATGAAAATTCTTGAGCTGGAACTAAAACCACATGCACTATCACCACAACGGATGTATTCATCAAGATCTTTTGTGTGACTATGGGAGGAACTTAGGACACGAACCTCCTTCAAGCTACCTGTCTTGATTAGTACAGTGGTTAGGCCTTGCCCTCAATACCTTCTATGGTAAATCCCACATGAGCTAGAAGCAATCGGAGGATGTGGACCAACTGGATATGGATCCCCCCAAGGGTGCATATGCTGCATGTGAGGGTTCACGAGGATGTGGCTAAAGAAGGTTTATCAGTAAAAGGTGGGATTTTAAAGGTGCAGGTGAACATTGAGAGTGAGAGAAGGTGGTTGGTGTCTATAAATGGGATCAACCATCTTCTACGTGGAGTAGCTAATCGTGAGCGCCTCAAAGCTAAGGGTGCTAAAGGGCTGAGGTATAAGGGAGATGATCGATGGAGGGACCAAGGAGGTACAAACCAAGGGGAGAAGATAAGAGAAGAACCACACTAGCCTCTGAGGTGAGCGGAGGCACTCCTCGTAGACTTTTGAGTATCGCTGTCAACGGAATTGGAAACAAAGCAATTATCTTATTGTTTTAATTACAAAAGAGATTATGACTAAAAGATTGTTCACTTTTAAAAATTGTATAAGACGTTCCATCTAGCCTTTGTCCATATTTTAGTTTCATTTTTTAATTTAAGAAATAAAAACTTGATAAAAATGTAACCAAACACTTATAAACTTCTTCAAACCATGCTTAAATGCCCACCAAACCTATTTGAAGGTAATCTAACATAACCAAGGTAAGTTGGTTCTTGGGTTGCTTGGCCCAAACCCAACTTGGGTCATGACTTAGGTCGACCCGGATTTAATGGGACCCGATAAGGTCCATAAAATAAAAAATCTAAAAAATCAAAAAAATAGGAAAAATTAGGAAAATTGCACTAAATTATGAAGCCATTTTTTCAAAAATTAATTTTTTTAAAATTTTCTACATATTTTATATACTCTTCCCAAGACATTTGGGAAGAGTGTATAGAATTGTAAGTGTACACATGCTCATTGTAATCTACACTCCTTCCTTGAATTAACCTAAGATAAGTTTGTAAAGCTCCAACCCCATAACCACCATAGCTGGAGTGCATGAAAGTGAGATAATTCATAATTATTCCAATTCATCCCATAACCCCTCTTGGTAAAATGTAAGAAACTAAAAATCTTGAGATGACTCCACTTTATAAGAGTAGTTGTAGTGTTGACCTGACTCATCTTGTTGTATGTGCTCTCCACCCTAAACCATGTACCATTATCCTGATCTTATGTCACATGAGTGTATTGATCTTCACTAGTGAAATGTATGATTGCAGGGTATATGCTTGGATATGAACCTCTTTGGAGTAGCAATTTTTCTTTCATCATCTAATGCTCCATCACTGCTACTCTTGAATGTCAAATTGACCAATGTCTAGTATTGAACTTGGATATTCAGGTCCAGCATGCCTTCTTGTCTCCCTTGTATTTAGGGGTGCAAACGAACCAATGCACTCGACAAGTAGTTCGAAGCTCGATTCGATAAAAATTTGACTTAACTTGTTTACTATGTTAAATGAACAATTTTGAACACAAAATAAAGCTCGACTCATTAAACGAGTCGAGCTTGAACAGACACTTGCTCGACTCGGTAAACTTGCGAGTAGTTCGATTAAATATTATATTATATATTTATTTTTAAAAATTAAATTATGAGTATTAATAATTATATATTATTACTTAAATATATTAAATAATTTAATTTTTGAGTTTAAACTTAGATTGAGTTTCATAAATGAACTAAATATAGAGTTTCATAGATGAATTTTTCATTGATTTTGAGTTTTATAAACGAGTTTGTATATAGTTTAAGCTTGAATGTGAATTGAATTTTAGTCTAACTACTACTCGAGTTCGAGCTCGACTCAGCTCAATTAATAAACGAACCAAGCTTGAACAAGGATTCCACATACTCGCTAAAACTTGAGCTCGAATTCGAACTCGTCTAAAATAAACGAGCCGAGCTTGAACACCATACTACTCGGCTCGACTCGGCTCGTTTGCACCCCTACTTGTATTGTCTCTTGATTTGTAATGTCCAATCGATCAATTATAGCATGTTTTCCTTTACTAGATGACTTCTAACCTTGGTGTGAAGACTCTCCAGTCTTCTATCTCTTGGCTAGTAAAGGAGGAATTTAAAATTCCTCAGCTAGGGGTACGACGTCAGCTTTGCTCTGGCCCATTCTTGGTTTTCTACATTGAAGGAATGCTCGCCTAATCCTTGTTAATCATTGACCTAAGCTTGAAATGCATTTTATTTGTCAAAGATCTCATCCAAGTTTATATCTTGGTCATTTATCATTGTTGTTTGTCCCCGCCATCCCATAGATTCTTCTCTTTATCTATGTTTCTATTTTTGATTGTATCATCCTTTGAAAATTCTTTAGTTTTAATCTCATATTGTAGTGATGATATAATAATTGCTCTAGTCACTTTGATGCCAGTGATATTATTTATTTGTATGGATTAGGCTTAATGACGACCAGGCCAATGTCGTTTGGCTCAAGAGCCATATTGCAACGTCGTCTAGGTCCTCATACCCTATTGTCCTGCTATAGTTCATCCATTAGTTAACTGTACGAGATCAGTGTTTGTTAGAACATAAGTGAGGAAAAATACCTAATGAATAAAACTAGAGGAAGTTACATATTGAAACTTAGCAACATAAATTATTTAATGTAACATTTTAAATTATTTTCTAAAATTAACACAATTTTTTTTCAAAATTAACACATTTTATTAGAAGTCAAATTATTTCTGTAAAAATAAATTTTTTTATGCACATCCAACTTATAAAATAAAAACGAATTTCAATGTTTCGACTTTACAGATTGAATTTTAAGAATTTAATTCAATTTTGATGGGATTTGGATTAGTTAAATCAGACTTATCTTTTTCATTGAAAGTTTAAGATTTAGTTAACCTGATTTTAAGAAAAATGTGTTTGTTTAAAAAGTAAAAAATAGGTTTTAAAATAATTTGGTTTAAATCTTGTTCCAACTCACGAGGAGGCTGTATCTTGTGCGGTACTGCCGGTAAGGGTGGCCCCTACCGATAGAGAGAGAGAGCGACCATAGTCAGATATTTTCTCCGGCATGTCCCTTCTTCTTCCTCTGCCCCTCCCCTGCGCGCCCCCCCCCCCCCCCCCGCACTACATATTATGCACCTCTGGCCACCGCCTCACCGCCACCGCCGCCTGGCACAAGCGTAGGCCGTCTATTGCGGGAAGCGGGCCACCATGGACGTGCATACTCTGTGCGCATTCTCCTCTTCCTTCGTCGGCGCCGCTGGCCCTCACCGGCAGTACCGTCACCGCAAGGTCCCCAACCTCCTCCATCCCATCTCCGCCGTCGTCACCACCGACAATCCATCCCCTGTTGTCACCGTCGACCCGTCGCGGCCATCCCGAAAGCCAGATGCCCCGGCCGCCGGGAAGATCCCGACGAGGCAGAGACGGCAGCAGGGTGCAGCGGCGCCCCTGCCGCCGCCGGCAACACCCGCGGCCCCTTCACTGGCCGCCGCCGTATGCAACACGCTGGATGCCATCATCAACAACTTCATCGACCCGGCTGCCCGCAGTCCTACCGTGGATCCCCGCCGGGTCCTAGCCGGTAACTGGGCTCCCCTCGGCGAGCTGCCGCCGACCCCCTGCCCCGTCGTGAAAGGCCGCATCCCCCGCGCGCTAAGCGGCGGCGCTTACATCCGCAACGGGCCCAATCCGCAGCACCTTCCCCGCGGCCCTCACCACCTCTTCGATGGCGATGGCATGCTCCATACCCTCCTCCTTCCGCCGTCCTTGACCGATGAGGACGGCGGAGAAGCCCCGGTCGCCACCTTCTGCAGCCGCTACGTCCGGACTAAGAGGTACCTCGTCGAGCGCGCCGCCGGTAGGCCGGTCTATCCCAGCGTCTTCTCGGGCTTCCACGGCGTGGGGGGCCTCTTCCGCGGCGCCGCCAGCGCCGCCCGGGTGCTCACCGGCCAATTAAACCCTTTGGAAGGTGTCGGCCTCGCCAACACCAGCGTCGCTTACTTCGGCGGCCAGCTCTTCGCCCTCGGGGAGTCGGACCTGCCGTACGCCGTCCATGTCTCCCCTTCCTCCGGCGACGTCGTGACGCTCGGACGGTGGGATTCCGACGGGAAGCTGTCGATCGGCATGACGGCCCATCCCAAGAAGGACGCCCGAACGGGAGAGGTGTTCGCCTTCCGCTACGGCCCGGTGCCGCCGTTCCTCACGTACTTCCGCTTCGACGCCGCCGGCAACAAACTGCCGGACGTTCCGATCCACTCCGTCGGAGAGCCATCCTTCCTCCACGACTTCGCCGTCACCGAGAACTACGCCGTCTTCTGCGACATACAGATCGTGATGCAGCCGATGCAGATGGTCTTCGGCGGCGGCGCCCCCGTCGGCGCTGACTCCGGCAAGGTGCCGAGGGTGGGCCTGCTTCCGAGGTACGCGCGCACGGAGGCGGAGATGCGGTGGTTCAACGTGCCGGGGTTCAATCCCGTGCACACCATCAACGCCTGGGAGGAGGACGGCGGCGACACCGTGGTCCTGGTGGCGGCGAACCTGCTGTCGGTCGAGCACGCCCTGGGGCGGATGGAGCTCGTCCACAGCTGCGTGGAGATGGTGCGGATCGACACGAGGACGGGGGAGGTGTCCAGAACGCCTCTGTCCGCCGGCAACCTGGACTTCGGCGTGATCAACCCGGCATACCTTGGCCGCCGAAACCGCTACGCCTACCTCGCCGTGGGGGATCCGCAGCCGAACGTTGCCGGCGTGGTGAAGCTGGATTACGAGGGCCTTCGGAGGAAGGGCGGCGGTGACTGCGTGGTGGCGATCAGGATGTACGGGCCGGGGCGGTTCGGCGGGGAGCCCATCTTCGTGGCGGCGCCGGAGGAAGGACGGGAGGAGGACGACGGGTACCTGGTGTCGTACGTGCACGACGAGAAGAGCGGGGAGTCGTGCTTCGTGGTGATGGACGCGAGGTCGCCGGAGTTGGAGGTGGTGGCGGAGGTTTCGCTGCCGCGGCGGGTGCCGTACGGCTTCCACGGGTACTTCGCGAACCAGGCGGAGATCCGGGGACAGAGACCGGCTCGATAGGCGAACCGGTTCACCTCGGTAGCCCCCGTATCTAGCTACTTTCAAGGGGGTGAACCGACCGAGTCTCTGATCTCTGGAAAGGCGATCCGAATACCTTTCGATACCAGATTGAAAAATAAATAAAATTGATACAATTTGTGGGTGGTCCAACATATATATATTAGATGGAAGGTGTACGCTGTGATTGATGGAGAATCAGGGGTGAATTGCATAAGAAAGGAGAGCGAAGAGGACACCGGTGGAAAATGAGCCGGAGAATCTGTTCCTAGCTAGCTCACTGTAGCTTTCGTATATATATATATATATATATACACACACACACACGTCTATTACGGTTTACATGACGTGGCACAATAATGCCGGCAACACAATACACGTGAATTTACACCTACATGATCTTACATTAAGAGTTAAGAGTGCAGATCATGTCAAATATTTATAAGAGAAAAATCTCTCGATCATCAATCAAAGAGAATCACATATTCTTATGTCACTTAGTAAATTTTTTAATCTGGTTGCAAAATCGCTCTTATAATTACTAAATAGTGCATATAATTATTAAATCTACTATTTTTGAGTTATTAATCTCTCTAAAATGTTACTAAGTCTTTTAGTAATTATATGCACATTTTAGCAATATTTTAGAAGGGTTAGTAATTCAAAAGTAGTTAATTTAGTAACCATAGGAGTGATTTAGTAACCAATAAAAAAAAATTTACTAAGTGGCTCTCTCTGGTTGGTGACTAAGGGACTTCTCTCCTATGGGCAATTGATCTGCACTTGAATTATAAACTTCAGTTTCCCTTCTATCCTGATCCCCCCCCTCAAGTTGAGTGGCCGAAGCAAATTGAACTTTTCTCTAAAAATTTCAAATTGAGTAGTCTAGAGTGTCTTTGTAAAGACATCTGCCACTTAGATCTCTACTTCCAATGTGACAAACTAGAATTTTCTTGTTTAGAACTAGTAAAATAAAAGTCCACATGTAGATGCTTATGGGGTGTTTGGTTGCATGATAATTTTTTGTACACTTTCATGATAAAAAATTGTATTAAAATAAAAAGTGAACCAACTCATGACATAAAATTATCATGTTTGGAGGGATGTGATTACAAAAAAGAGTAACTACCACACATGACCAAACAAAGTGGGGGACCACAAGAAAAAAGAAAGAGGTGAGACCCTTTTTTTTGTTTAAGAAGAAAATCACTTTTAAAACATAAAATTGTCATGGTTACCAAACACCTCTTTTAACAAGTTTTCTTACAATTTTTAAAAATTAAAATAAAAACCTTCATTATCATGCAACCAAACACCCCATTAGTATTTGCTGAAAATGCTCGATATACCGTGCAGTTAAATAGAAGGATGATATATTATCATACTACAATATCATGAAAGACTACATAGAGTTTTAATTCCTTGGCTAGTTGTAATGTCCATAACAACCCGATTGTTGTTGTAGCCATGGAACGCATTTTAGCTTTTGTACAGGTGCACACAATGGCCCTTTATTTCTTGGATGATTAGCTAATGAGATTATCCCTTAGATAAATGTCAAAGCCACTAGTTGATTTTCTATCATCTAGGCAACTAGTCAAGTTGGCATGAAAGTGAACGTTCAAGTCAAAATTACATGATTTGATCACCATACCATATTGATATGTCCATTTAAGATACCTTATAATTCTCTTGACTAAAATCATATGAACTTTTAATAGGAGCAACTATAACTTGACATGCTTTATTGATTGCAAAAGCACATCTGGTCTTGTTATAGTCACATATTGAAGGGATCCAACTAAACTCCTATAGAGAGTTGGATCCATAAGAGGTTCTCCATCAGAGGTTGAAACAATATTTTTTACAACAATAGGAGTCACAAATGGCTAAGAATCATGCAATTGATTTGTGTAAAATGTCTACAATGTATCTCCTTTGAGACAAATGCAACCCCTTAGTTGATTGTTGTACTTTTTTGTCAATAAAGTAATTAAGATCACAAGAACTTTTAATGAAAAAACATTAGCTAAACTTTGAATCAGATCCGTTAAACTTTGACAGTCACTTCTCACAATGATGATGGCATCAATATAGACCACAAAGTAAATAATAACAGTTTTTCTATTGAAAACAAACAATGAAGGATCACAAATGAAAGTCTTAAATCCCATTTGTATGAGATGTGAACATAGCCTAAAAAACCATACACTTGGAACATGCTTCAACCGTACAAGGCTTTCTTTAGCTTGCAAACATGATATGAATTATTTTTATTCATAAAACCTGGAGGTAGTGTCATATAAATTTCTTCATCTAAGGTTTTATGAAGAAAAGCATTATTGACATCAAGTTGCTTGATGCACTAGTTACAACTTATAGCAATTGAAAGGATTAGATCAATAGTTGTAGGATTTACAACCAAACTAAACATCTTATTGTAATGTAACTTATGTTCTTAAGAAAAACCCTTGGTTACTAATCTAACTTTATATCTTGTAATTGAATTCCTTTTGAGTTTATATATCCACTTGCAACTCACAATATTAAAATTGGATGGTGGAAGAACAAGAACCCATGTTCTATTTTACAAAGCACTAAATTCTTTTGACATAGACTTTCTCCAACAAAGGTGATGGTTAGCATATTTGAAATTTGTTTGTTCTAAATCAATTTGTTTTTCAACTAGTAAAGCATACCGACCGTGTTTTTGTCGTATACTCTATTCTATATTTTCAAATTTTCTTTAATTGATTTGAATTTTTGAGGTGGACTATCTTTATAGCTATTACTGGTTTCATTCTCAACTATTAACATATTGGGTGAACATGGTGTAGATGATAAAAATGATTCTCACTTGATGGAACATATTTGTTGTTATTGATTTTCTACATGTCACTATTTCTAGAACCAATACTGATAACTGTAAGGAATCAATACATGATAGCGGAAAAATTTTTGATTCCTTAAAATCATGATCTTTGCCTTGGTCGATGTCGAACTAGTAAAATCAGGAACCGAATATGAAGTAGAACGAGAGCATCTCATGGGATTTCTAAAATCTCTCACCATGGATGAAGAGAGGACATTCTTCCTTGCTAAAAATAATTCAAGTGGATGGTCTCTAGCGGTATCCACACGATCTGCTTCAATAGATGAGTTCTCCCTTCCTACAGGTCTCGAGAAACCTTCCAAATCCAAGCTTGACCATGGAAGATCACCTTCTTGAGGAGAGAGGAGAGAGAGAGACTACTTGGGACGTGCTCCAACCCTAAGGCTTGTTAGGGTTTGGCTTCATAAGTCATTTATTTATAGAAGATGAAATTTTTCACAAAAACCCAAAACTTCTATAAAATTATGCCCATGTCCTCATCTTATTGACTAGATATAATGTGTGTGACCCACTAGATACAATAGTCAATTTGGTTGAAGCCTTAATTAATTTAAAAGAACAATTCTTTTAAATTAAATCAAAACTGTTATCTGATAACAGTTTTTTACGGCTTTCTGATCATAGCGGGTACAAGCCACATCCTATGATTTCAAATGACTTTGGAGAGTTAAATAACATCCATTGAACCTTTCCATCATCAATTACCACACGAATTTAAATCTTCTTTTATATAATGTCTCGGTCAATCAAGGGTTCGGCACTGACTATCAACCCCTAAATATTCTGATTCTATGGGATCCTGTACTCGGGTTCAGATCAATTGGAAAACTTCTTTTCCAATTATTCTAAGTACTTTGGCCAAGGACTTAAAGTACTATCCCATAGGACATTCTCTCTCTCCTACCAAGAGTGAACGATCCCTTGTTGTTCGCTCAATTGCCTTCACCAGGTTTCTCTTGCATTTAATATATCAACTATATTGGACCATCAAGATGGTGATCCATAAGTCAATAATCAAAGTACAAGATATATCCGTTAAGACATCCTTGGTAGCTCAGGTTAAAGATCCAACTGTGCTATTGTGATATAAGAATAACCTGGTAGACAATTCGATAAGATACCGATCAAGTTTTCCTAAATTAGTCAGTTCAATGAACTCATTCCACTAATGAGCACCTATGTGCATATCTTAGTGTCCCCACACTAATGACCAATGAGATCGGTCATTCTTATCACATGAGAAGACATCACACATATTAATCTATCCGGATCATTGATGTCCCATTTCAAGGATCCTATGATTAGGAATATTTAAATCACACACCTCTAGATGATTGATCTTATTATCATGATCTCATCATGATTCAATCATTATTGCATATGATCAAAGACTTCATTACGATATACACTTCTAATAAGAGTTAGTAATGAAGTTTTGCCTAATTAACTGAATGAGATATTTCAAGAAATGTCGAATTATATCATATATAATTGACTTGTAGGGCTTACATTTCTACCAATAACATGTTTATAATATAACATATTGGGTGAAGATGGTGTAGACATAGCTTGAGTTGGTTGAGACTGAATATCATTTGACACAACATGTGTTCTATATCTTATTTTTTGACTAGCATAGATTGTTTTCATAACCATAGTTTTCTCAATTGGAACAAGTAAAGACATATTGAAAATTTGAGATTTGTCTGTACAGCTTGTAGTGAGTACTTTATATGGAAAAGTGCTTTCATCATATATAACATTCCTAGCTATAAACTTGCATCCAATTCATAGTAAGTAACATTTATAGTCTTTGTAATCTTTGCTATAACCAAGAAATATACAACATTCAGACCCATAAGTGAATTTACGTCTCTTATATGATCACTAAATATAACCAAATGTGCGAAGAAACTTGTAATCATGTTACTTTCCATGTAACTTCTCAAAGGGTAAAATATTCTAAAGCATCGGAGTACATTACCTATTGATCAAATGAACTGTATAAGAGATAGCTTGTAGAGCTTAAAATTCTTGTTTTTATAGAGAATATTCTAGTACTACACCAACGAAACTAAGCTTTTTAGAAAAATAGGCTTTTGCACATTTTCGAGCTTCTGGGAGATGATGTCTTCTTTAATAAGGTGCCTAGCGCTATGTCTGGAGGGTTCCTGGCACCCCAACAAAGGGAATGCTAGATCTTGGTGCCATGTTTAACAAGGTGCCTAGCACCCCAATCAATGTGGTGCCAAGTCCCTAAATTAAAATTTGACTAGCACCCCAGCCTACCACCCCAAGTCCCTCATCATGATTTAATTATTATCATATGTGATTAAGTACTTCATTACAACATACGCATTTAAATATAGCAAGTAATGAATAATTTTTAATTAATTAAATAAAATATTTTAAGAAATGTTGAATCATATCAAATATGATTGACTTATAAGTTATACATTTCTATTATGGAGTTCATCTATAGTTACTTCTTTAGGTGGCACTCAATATTTTGTCACTTTTATTGATGATTTCTCTAGAAAAGTTTGGTTTACTTCTTAAACTCAAGTCAGAGGTGTTTGAGACGTTCAGTAGTTGGAAGGAAGAATTGTAAAAGATAAGGTAAACAAGTGAAAGCTTTGCAAACCAACAATGGTGATGAGTTCAAATGTAAGGAGTTCAAAGATTTTTGCAAAAAATAAAGTATTACTCGACATTCTGCTATTCCAGGCAAGGCATAGTAAAATGATGTAGTTGAAAGAATGAAAATGACACTATTAGAAAGAACATATTGTATGGGATTGTTTGCTAATATTTATAAGTAGTTTTGGGATGAGACAATTAACACGACTTGTGATATTGTTAACATATCACCTTTTGCTTATGTAGATCACAAGATAGTTTGATATTTGGTCTAGTAAGCTAGTGAAGTATTCATATTTGTATATATTTGAATGCCCTACTTTTGTCTTGTTGCAAGATGATAAGAGGACAAAGTTTGATGCAAAGTCCAAGAAGTGTATCTTTTTGAGATACAAGTCTGGTGTGAAAGAGTTCAAGTTCTAGAACTTAGACAGAAAGAAGATATAACTTAGCAAGGATGTTGTATTTGATAGTCTCTATGCTAAATAATTTTAAGCAACACATGAAGATGCTTGGCAGTTCGGTTTTGTGGAGTTGAAAAGGGTCATTCCTACTAACAATTCATATTCAAGGGAGTCCTTGAGTCAAAATGATGAAAATATATAGCCAGATGAGGAGCCTTATTCTATTGTAAAAGGCAAAGCCAGAAAAGAGGCCAAATTACCTTTGAGATTTCATGACAATTGCTTATTCATTTCTTGTTTTGTTTGTTGACCCTTCTAGCTTTTAGGAGGTAGAAAAAAAAGTAAGGACAATGAGATGTGGCTAAATGCTATGTAGGAAGAGATGAATTCTCATAAAAAACTAGACTTGGGATTTAGTTAGACTTTCCAAAAGTAAAAAAGCAATCGGATGCAAATGAGTGTACATGGAGAATAAGACCTTACTTGCTAGAGAATGTGCAATTGTAGCCAAGGGTTATACTCAAAAGAAGAGAGTTGATTTTCAAAAATATTTTTTCTTCACTGGTTAAACATTATTCTATTCATGTCATGCTATCTATGGTAGCCATGTTTGACTTTGAGTTGGAGCATCTTGATGTAAAGACTACATTTGTGCATGACAATATTGATGAGGAGATCTATATGTTGTAGCCATATGATTTTGTCTAGAAAGGTAATGAAAAGATGGTTTGCAAATTGAATGCCTATATATAGTTTGAAGTTGGCTCCACATCAACGATATAAAAGGTTTAACAATTTCATGTTGACACATGGTTACAATTGAAGCAAGTACGACAGTTTTATTTATTTGTATTTCCTCAGTGATGGTTCTATTTTACTGTTGATGCTTTAAGTTGATGGTATACTTATTTCTTGTAAGAATATGCTAGAAATTGTTAAGTTGAAATTGGAACATATTTTAGAGTTTAAGATGAAAAACCTTGGTGATGCTTGTAAATCTTAAACATCGAGATCGATAGAGATATTGAAGTTGGTGAGCTTTTGTTAACCCATAAAGGTTATATTGAAAATGTGTTGGCTAAATTTAATATGAATGGTGCAAAGTTAATTAGCAAATATTGAGCTTAGCATTTTAGATTGTTATTATAGCAATGTCGTAAGTTAGAAAAAGAATGTTAAGAAATACTCAAAATTCTATCTGCCAATGCAGTTAGTTGTTTAATGTATGCTATCATTTGTACTATACCAATTTTGTCTCAAGTAGTTAGTGTTGTTAACAGGTTTATGTCAAATTAAGAAAAAGAGTATTATACAATTAAATAGATCTTGTATTGCCTAAAGGGTACATTAGATTATGGTTTATTATTTTAGAGGAGCATTAAAAATACTAATACTTTAGTTGACTTTTTTTACTTAGACTGTGCTTGTGACCTTGATAGAAAGAGATCTATTATGTGGTATATATTTACTTTAAGTGAAGGTCCTATCAGTTAGAAGAATGTTGCTACACATTGTTTCTCTATCAACAATATAAGTCGAGTATATTACTATGGTGGAGATTGCTAAAGAGACAATTTGCCTTAAGGGTTTGGTGAAAGAGCTCGATGTTTCTCAAAGGAATATCAATCAGAATTGTGATAGTCAAAATGTTATTTGTCATGCAAAGGACCTAGTGTACCATGGGAGACCAAGCACATTAATATCAGATATAATAAACTCAGAGAATTAGTTGCAAATAAAGATATCTAACTTTTAAATATTTTGAGTTAGGAGAACACCGCGAATACGATGACTAAGCCACTTCTAGTAGTCATGTTCTAGCACTATTTAGGCTTGGCTAATGTCATGGTTACCACAAGAAAAAAGAAAGAGATGAAACTCTCTTTTTTTGTTTAAGAAGAAAATCACTTTCAAAACATAAAATTGTCATGGTGGCCAAACACCTTTTTTATGGGGTGTTTGGTTGCATGATAATTTTTTGTACACTTTCATGATAAAAAATTATATTAAGATAAAAAGTGAACCAACTCAAGACATAAAATTATTATGTTTGGAGGGACGTGATAACAAAAAAGAGTAACTACCATTCATGATCAAACAAAGTGGGAGACCATAAGAAAAAAGAAAGAGGTGAGACCCTTTTTTTTGTTTAAGAATAAAATCACTTTCAAAACATAAAATTATCATGCTTGTCAAAAACCTCTTTTAACAAATTTTATTACAATTTTTAAAAATTAAAATAAAAACTTCTATTATCATGTAACCAAACACCCCATTAACAAGTTTTCTTACAATTTTTAAAAATAAAAATAAAAATCTCTATTGTCATGCAACCAAACACCCCCATAAACATTTTCTTCATCTGGATGATTTTTCGAAGCCATGCAACATTGGGGTGGTGTAATCTTGATTTATGACATTTTAGTAGTTAAATCACACAAACATGAACATCTCCTTAGAATCTATGTTTAATGTGAAGTATATCACTGGAGAAACCATGGAAAATCGGATCTTAGTCGGGTTGGCCTGACCCAATGAAACACGAACCCCATCAATCCATTTGGGACCTAAATCAGCCGATCTAACCCGAAGTCGACCGGATCCTATTGAATAACCCGGCCCACCCCGAACCACTACAGCTAACCTGTTCGGATCTAGTCGACCCGGTCGGACCCACTCCCAACCCCGACTTACGTAAATGATGTACAACACGCACACATGTAATACGTATACAGTCTGAATTGGTAAATCATATAGCTGGAAACATCACCGGTACTCTGATATATATATATATATATATATAAATATTGCGCGAAGGAATATATCAAGTTCGCCATGTCTCTTTTTTTTTTTGGAAAACAGGTATTACTTACTAATCAAACCCAACCGGTAAGTTCACCGTACAGAGGAGAATCCAAAGCCAGCTGACGGACCACATCAGCCGGGAGGTCATTACAATCAGAGGGACAAAACCCCACTTGGGGGAAACGCAGACGCCATCCTGCCAGACGGTGCGCGGCAGCATTGGAGTCTCTAGGGCAAAAAGCGACCTCCAGGTTTCCTCGCTGAAGGAGGCGGCGACAGTCGAGGATGATGGATCGACACTTCCAGAGATCAGGCCTAGATCCGGAAATAGCGTTCACCACCGCCAAACAATCGTTTTCCACAATAGAAGGGCGGTTTCGCGAGATCTCCCAGGAGCAAGATTCCCTGATACCCTCGGCTTCCAGAACCTGTGGGTCAGAGGAATTTGAGGTACAAGCTTTCCATGCCACGCAAATACCTTGATAATCTCTAGCAATAAGCCCGAAAGCACCAGCATGACCATTAGTAGCCACATCTACGTTAATTTTTATAACAGCTTCCGGGGGAGGATTCCAACCCGAAACATTTTTGTTAGGGATCAACTTGGCTTGCTGAACATAGAATAAAGCTTCTCTGGAAGCCACCTTGATAATCCAAAGAGGTTCTCTAAAAATAGCAGAGAAATGAAACTCACAACGGTATTTCCAAATATGCCACATAATAGGTATTTCCAAATATGCCACATAATAGACAGACCCAAGATACCTAAGTAAATATCCCTTTCATCTGGCAGGAAGATCCTCTCCAGAAAATTCCGGACCACCCATTTGAAACCCAAATGACACCAATCAATATTAAAACCCAATCAAGATACCTAAGTTTGCCATGTCTCGTGACTGTCTTTTGTGTATAATCTTCCTTCTTTTGGTGGGGGAAGAAGTCTAGTATAATCTTGTAACGTTACGTTTTAGTTAAATAAAAAGAGAAAAAAAATTAGTTAATAAATATTTATTATTATTTTACCCCCTTTCCTCTCTCTATATTCCCCCCCCCCCGTTCGTTTCTCTCTCCCTCCCCGTACAATCCCGTGACCGCCGTTTTTCTCCCCTCCCAAACCCCTATTTTTTTTCCTCTCCTTGGTCACCCGCCGCCTGCACCCCCGCCATCGCCACGTGCCGGCGCCGCCCGCCTCGGTCCCCGCACGTCTCCGCCGCCTCGGCCATGCGCGCCGCCCACCGCGTGCGCCACGCGGCTGCCACTGCGTCGCCCGGCCGCCCGCAGCCACCTGCCTCCTCGTACGCCTCGTGCCGGACGCCGCCCGTGCACGCCGCCGCGTCGTCGCCCGCCGCCTCGAGCCTCCCGCGCGCCCGCACGCTCGCGTCGCCGCCCGCCACCCCGTTGACCACCACGCCGGCCGGCGCGTGTCCGCGCTCGCGGCCGCCCGCCGCCCACCGCGTGGATGCGCCACTGCCGCCTCGTCAAGTGCCGCCCGCCCGTTGACCCCGCCATCGACGCCCACCCGGCCGCGCAGCCGTGCGCCGCCTGCGCCACCCGCGCCTCGCGCACTGCCGCCGCGCGCCGGCCCCTTCTCTCCGCGCGGTAACACCCTCTCTCTCCTATTATTCTCTCTCCTATCGCCGCACTCCCTCTTCTAGCATATTGTTCCTCTTAAATTAATTATCTCCCTTGATCCAGCAATTTGTCCAAACACCTACCCGGCTCGATTTTTCGTCGCCGACGCAACCGCGGCAGTTTCGTCGCCTTATTCACTTTCCTTGGAATTCTGTGCGCCGTTCGCCGTCGCCGTTAAGGTAGGCGTCTCGGCTATCCTTAGCACTCTATATATTTAATTAAATCATAAAAATTATGCTTAGATCATCATGATTAATAGATTGGAAATAATGGGCTATTTTTGATTTATTTACATGTTTAGATAGAGATAGATTAATCTGTTTAAATCGTGCATGCTTAGATTAATTTGGTTATTTATGTATGTTAGTCATCATGATAGGTTGTGTATGTTTAAATCTAGCTAGTTTAGTATGTTTGCATCGCGATAAACCTTAAACATGTATATCCCGATTTGATAAAAAACCGATGTAAGGTTTAGGCATAATGTTGTTAGAATTTAGTTTATTTTCTTTTATGTAATAGGTAGTTCTGTTTAAGCATGCAATTGTTATGTTTAGGTTGTAAATTGCATGATCCTATTTATATGCATTAGTTTGTGATAGACTGTGGTATGGTATGCAAATATGTGGTGCATAGAACCATGTGTGTTCATCTATGTATTTCATGTTTGATTTGCCAATTAAATGTTCATGTTTACTGTCTGAGTTAATTATATGCTTGCATGGTGTGGAATGTGGTTAGTGCAGTGAGCTGCATTGTGGTTGAATTGTACTTCACCAGACTATATTAGTGGCCCGTGGGCAGCGGAGATTAGTTGAATCTGGAGCATCATTCGATCCCAGATACCGCGGTTTATCCTATGTACTCCCCTGCCTAGGGGTATTATTGGATTTAGTTACTATATGTTACTTCCTACTATATGATAAATCTGGTGCTAGTTTTGTGATGTGACTACATTTTTTTCAGATGGAAAATGATATTTACTCAGACATGTGTCTAGTTGTGTATTTTGGCATAGATGTTAGTATTCTAGATGTGTCCTTGGTTTTATGTCAGGTCTAGGTGTTCTGGGCATACCTAGAGTAGCCTAATGTGTAGGATATGTTGATTTTTAATGCATATAAAGTCATGTTATCATATGGGATAGTTGAATGATTTTGTAATCACTTAATTAAAGATATATAATTAGTTTAAATCCTATGTATTAAATCTGATTTTTAGGCTTAATATGTATTGTATACCACTAGAAATCACTAGTATAGTAGGGTAGTTCGGGTGTAAGACCTACTGAGTCTGTGGTGACTCACCCCTTCCCATTATTAACTTTTTCAGCTGATTTCGAGGAGCCTCTTCCTGAGGAGGACTTTGGAGAAGATTTCGAGGAGGACCTTGGAGTTGATCCAGAGCCGTTCGAGGACCCGAAAGAGGAGGAGTTTGGTGACGAGTGATCACCTCATATCATCTAGGTTGCTTGAGTTTCCCTTCTGTTGTTAGTTTGGTATTTGTTTGGTGTGATTTTTAGAGGTTGGTTGGACTATGTGTTGAGTCCTTCTTAGTTGTTTAGTCGTGGTTATTTCACTACAAGAACTTGGAGATTTTATGGCAACGTTTTTACAGCAACCCAAAATGTTGCTATAAAATTTACTTAAAATAACAATTTTATTTAGTTGTCACAAAAAATACTTATTTACAGCAAATATAATTTTTGTCATAAATAATATAATAATTAAATTTATTATTGTTGATATTTTAATTAAATCTAAAAACATATGTTTAGAATTAAATAATTTAAAATTTTATATTTGTTAATAGTAAAGATATTTTTTGAAGAGTTTAATTTTTTAAATAATAAAGATAGAAGTTAAATATTTATTTTTTTAACTTTCCATCTAGGTTTACGGTGATTTTTTTAAATTTATTTAATTTTTTTATCACTTGATTTATTATGGCGCCGTTAACACGTTTTTGATAAAAGTTATTATTTCTGGGGGCATTTGCGGCGAACGCGCTTGGAATAGGGCATGGTGAGTCGGTGAGGCACGCCGACGCCGACGGAGCACATCCGACGGGCGAACCCGCCATCCTCCGGAGGAACATCGCAAGGGAGTTCGGTCGCATCCGACGGAGCGCATTTGCGGCAACTCCGGCCTCATCCGACGGCATCACAAGGGAGTCCGGCGGCAACTCCGGCTTGCGGCTCCTCGTCCGACGGCATTGCAAGTGAGTCCGTCGGTAACTCCATCGTCCGACAACATCGCAAGGGAGTCTGCGGCAACTCCCTCGTCCGACAAAGAGATCTGTAAGATCCTTTTTCCTTTCTAGATATGTTTCTAAGATCGATCGATCACCCATGGCATCGCGCTCCTATCGTAACCCCGCGCTTTGTTTTCTACGAAGGTATCCATCGTAGTCCCCAAGTTCCCTTCGATTTCAGAGTTTGCCTAAATGCCTTCCGAGAGAAAACGTGGAAATCGTGACGAAATATTTGTGTCAATTTATTTTTCATTTCAAAAGATAGAAACAAGGAAGTAACGAAAATCGGTTCGCGTTTCTCTTCGCTTGAGATCTAAATTATGTTGAGAAGTCTTGAGATTTTATTTTGTCGATTTGAATTTTCCGGCTCATTTTTCATTAATTTGAAATTTACGGGCTCGTTTATTTCAACAAATAGGTCTTATATCGTACTAGTATGATAATTTTATTTAAGAGGACATATGATTAATTGCCATCCAAGAGTGACATCACCGGGATTCCCTTCTTTGGAGAAGGATGAACACTCGACATGGAGCTCCTCACCCACTTCAAAGCCCCTCCCCGCCATTTGCCTACGGTAGAAGAAAAAGAGAAGAAAAAAATGAGGCATCCGTATAAACGTGGTCTCAGAAGAAATTATATTACATCCTTTGAGTTCGAGCTATCAAGTAAAAGGTACTCGTACCGAGAGCATGCAATCGGGCAACCATTGGTGTAGACATTTCATGAAAATACAAAGTATCACAGAACAATTTTATGTTAACAGTGCCGATATAAAGAACAAAGAGATTTCTACCTAGGCAAGCAAAGAAGAACACAATTAATATTAGAGCTATTTTGCCTACTTACTTACATGTTATTTAACAATGCAACATGATCAATGGTTGAAAAAGACTTTCGGATTCAGAAAGAACATACTAATTTAGTAGGCCAGGTAAAATTTGTTAGTGTATGCTGGCTGTGAAACATATTTTTCATCTTTAATATCATATTTTGTTTTTTTTGTTGACTGCAATGCAATTAATTCTACATCTTTAATATCATATTTTTCATCTTTAATATCATATTTTTCATCTTTAATATCATATTTTGCTTTTTCTGTTGAAAATTTTCTTCTAATTTAGGTATTATCTAACTTATTATTATATCATCATTGATAAAATGTCATAAATTGTTCACCACAATTCTATTTTTAGACACAAGAAGAACGAGAAAAGACAACACATTCCATTTTTTGCTATCATTCAACAAGGTATGTTATTACTATCAATTTTGAAATGCCCTGTTTTGTATTATTATATTATGCAATTTTTTTATTACTATCAATTTTGAAATGCCCTGTTATTACTATCAAGCTCTACTAATTGGCTGTCACATGGTGAAAGCTACGCTGTGCCCCGTTATTACTTTCAAGTTAACTATTTAAATTTTTTATATGTTTCGATAATCAAAAAGTGTTACCTCTGATGGTTATTGCTATTTTCCATATTCGGTCCAAATTTGAAGATTATTTGACTTAAAATATTTGAATTGTGTCTGACTCGAATTGGATACGAATTATCCAATTAGTTAAAATAAAAAAGAATCATAAATCAGCACATACTTGTGTATAGGTTTATTCATTTTTGTGACTAGAATAATACAATATATTCAATTTTGGAACAACCAAAACATGATACTCTTATATTTTTTTGTGTGAAGGTAATTGGTTATGCAGAAGCATTGGTATTCAGAATTACTAGATTATTATATGCAGAAAACTGTCTTTTTATCTATCAATAAAAGCCTCGTTTCCTTGAGGTATATTCTAAACATGATTGCATGGTACATGTTTAGCAGTTCGACTAAAATATATAGGAATTTAATGGCCCGTTTGGTTAGAGTTTCAAATTTGATACTATATCCAATATTGATATTGATAATTTTAGAGGTTAGAGTATCAATATTAAAATTGATACAAGTTGACACTTGTATTACATAATGTGCTTTGTTTTTATTACTAATTTCAAAATTGATACTATTAACCAAACATTTCTTAGTGATTATTAGGAATATCAATTTTAAAATTGATAGTGATAGAGATGTCAAATAATGTTACCAAACAGGGCATAAAGGATCATCATTCTTTCAATACATGATGCCCTGGATGTCATGAATGTGGAATGCTAATAAGTGAATTTACCGACTGATGGAGGATTATTTTCCATTTCCTTTCATGTTTCTTTGCGTGTAGGTAGAGCGGGGGTCCCAATGGAGGTGATGGGGCTGATGTTAGGGGAGTTCGTAGACGAGTACACAGTGCGGGTGGTGGACGTGTTTGCGATGCCGCAGAGTGGTACGGGGGTAAGGGTCGAGGTTGATCATGTTTTCCGGACCAACATGCTTGATATGCTCAAGCAAACCGGCAGGTTTTCTTTTACTTTTGTTCACCCCGCTAAATTGGCTAGTTTTTCTATGCATTCAGCCGTTTTCTAATCCGTGACGGCATACTGTTTTCGCGCGCTGGGCACAAGTACATGGAGGCCGGCATGTATCGTCTCTGAATGCTATATAGACGTTCTTCATTTAATTCATCTATTTTTTATATATGTACCGTTTTCTTGGATGGATCACGTTCGTAACTAAGACAGCCTCGGGTTATGCCAATAAAGACTTCAAAAGTAATGAAGCACTATATGCTACAGAAAATGGCATTGACTTATTTTTTTTGAATTATCCATTGCCCATAGTTAATGAAAGATAACTCGGAAGGAGGTTACTTATCCAACACATTTAGGACGCGTAGTCTATAGTAACAAACGGTGGAAACAAATAAGTGTATTTCATCTGAGTGTTTGTTGGTTCAAGTTATTTGATGTGGATTTGTTATTGTTTGAAAGGTTAATTGCCTTTAACATTTTCATAAAGAATGTTATTCTGTGTCCTAGTCTGCATTGTCCGGCAATATCAGGAAAAAGGTCTAGATATCCTCACACAAGACAAAAACGGGCTCACATGAATGCACCTTCTAACTTGGCATCACAGTAGATGAATATGGATTGTTCGGCACAAACAATCTTTTAGTGGTCTTTGGCTTTCAAAACTTTATAGTTGGTGTTTTTGTTCTTGTCATTCCAAATAATAGATCATTATTTTGTATAGTAGAAAGGTAGGTCCTATGACATTCAGTTGTTACTGATTTTATGCAGTCATATGTTTACGTTTCTGTTTCTGTTTTTGTTTCTGTTTCACTATCACAAAACTGACCTTTTGTATAGAAGCATATGTCTACAGTTTTGAATTTTTTTCCATCATTTTGAGTCGGATCCCCGACCGGAGCTGGTCGGGTCATTCATTTTGTATAGAAGAAAAGTAAGTCCTATGATATTCTCTTGGTATTGATTTTGTCATTGTCATCATTTTTCCAGTAAAGTTGGAAAAGAAACAAGATATAAACTCATTGCTGATGACATTGCTGCACGTACTTGAGATCATTGTTGATGTTTTCATTTATCTTTTTGGCTAGCACATTCAAAATAATTTGAGATTAAAGATAGAGTTAGTATCAGAAATATGTTTATGTATGTATATATATATGTATGTACACAACTGAAAAACTGATTATTTGGTTTTCAACTTCCAAACTGATTATATGTATCAACTTGTGTAGGTTGTATGTCATTATTTTACCATTTGGTTAACTCTGGTCCATGATGCTATAAAGAGTTGATGTTTATCTGTATGAAAGACAGGTTGAAGAAAATATATAAGATAGCATGTGAAAGTACCATGTTGGCTGTCCATAATATCCAAGTGGACAGCTCTCAGGATTGCCAAAATTTGTCATCTTGTGCAGCAAATGTTGACTTGAGAAATGGTGAAGATTGCTTTCTAAAATCGTGAACTGGGTATGTAAAGTAACTTTGATGATCTACGTACAAATTTTATATGTTAATAACGACCTTAGCTCTTTCCTACATATGATATGATATCTTGTACTTTTATAGTGCATCTACCTTTAATTCTCGCGAAACTGTTTATTTTAAATTTCTAATCTTGCAATTGGTTGCTTTTATGCTTCTCTAAATGTAAAACACAAGGTATATGTCGGTATGTTTGACTAAAGGAATGCGGCTTTTTCTTTGTTTTTATCAAATAGATGTGGGAAGAGTCCATTAGTGAAAGTCTCGTTACACATCCAACTTCTAGTTGCATTACGAAATTTTGTTACTTCTCTTGGTTACCAATCGCCTCTTTGTTATGATATGCTTTTGCCTATTCTTCGAAGGGAATTGATATAAATAACCCGGATGAACTAAATCTTCTGAAGACAAGATATTGGTTAGTGCCTCGGCGCCACCAAGTTTTTTCTTGGGTATATTGTTTTTAGTTGCGTTCCTGAATATGGCTTTTAAGTTTATATATAATATTCAATTGAAACCTTCATTTGTCATGGTTAGCACATTCAAAAGATCTATCCGATTGGCTGCATTGCATGTGAACTTTGTAATTGCTTGGTTTTGACTCATTTCATGATGGTTGCCAGCTAAAATAGTCATGTCAAAGAGAAATGAGTCTAGTCCCATTAGGCCTTGCCACATAAGAGAAGTTGAAGCTTGAAGGGAAGGTACCAAAGAGATCGGTGGCCAGGCTCTTCATGGTTAGTTCTTTTTTTTTTCAAGGTTGAGCACAAATTCTTTTTCTAGTGAATAGATGGGCAGCTGTGACTTGATTGTATGCAGTCTGAAGAAAGCCCAAGATTTACTTATCACTATTGTCAGTTGCTTTTATGTACTTGTAAAAATAATCTACCAAAAAGAGCTATATGAATACTGAGATGAGTACTCATATTCAATTTGGGACTGCATATCTAGATCTGGTCTGCTTACTGTTTGGTTTCTTTTAATGGCATAATGAGTTGACTTAGGCAGATCTGCTTAGAGTTGCCTCTGATCACACTGACACAGGCTGATCCAGGCTTTTTTGTGGATTTCCTGGTATCAGACGTTTTGAGTTGGCATATGAATTTTAATTCCAGTTTATCATTTCCATGGATTGTTTTTTTTTTCGTTTGCCTTTTCTTGCTGTTAGTGACTTAATTTGACATTCACAGGCACTTATCAAGCCCCAATATGTTGATCACATTCCAAAAGCTGTACAATGGAATGTGGGTCAAGTTCTTGACCAGAAGGATGAGAGAGGATTAAAAACACAGGGTAACTTTAAACTTTCTGTGATGGAGGGAGAATTCACTGATTCTCAAATTGTTGTGATGCTGGGCGAAAATGGAACAGGGAATACAACCTTTATCCGAATGCTGGTACTTAGTTCATTCTTTATAATTTCCCAAGCAAGCTCTGGTTCTCTTCAAGTCGTTCCTAGCTGGGAGCCCCATGCCAGCCCCATCTGGTGTCTTGGGTTAGTGATCAAAGGGTTCCAATGCGATGCGAGATTCCCTCCATCTTGGCAGGGGGTCCTCCGATTTTTGAGCATGCGTACGGATTTCATTGAAGCTGCAAGTCACGAACAAAGATGCGTCGTTTCATGAACGGAAGAATTACTTGTTGTTTGTATCGGATTATATGATGCTTAAATTTAAAACAAATGCCGGTGGGGCGGTGATTTATGCAACCATTCGCCGACTCGCCTTGTGGCCTCTATGAAGGCACATGATTTGAGCCATCAAATGTTTATTTATTTTTATCACCATCCCAGATGCTGCCTAACCTTCTTTTGCTCAGCTTCAACAGAACCATATAAGTGTGGATTCGTGGATTCAGTCGAGTATTGAGCTGGAAGGGCCTGGCAGTGTCGCTGCAAACAAAACATACTAAGGTTGATTTTTCCTGTTCAGGTATTTTTTTTATTTTTCTATCCGGATGTATTTCAAGAATGCTCAAGTAGGGCGATAATCTATGAAGAATTTGATGTTTGTCACACCATCTGCAGTGAGGATCTGGCACGCATTTACACCGCAAAGATTGTGTCAGTTGTTTCACATCTTTATGAAAATGGCATCATGCACGGGGATCTCAAACCTAAGAACATCCTTAGGACGCCGAGGGACATGTAAGTTTCTCTACCTCATTCTCTATGATCTGCTCGTGATCCGTCCGCATTCTATAAACCGGTGTCTTTTATCCTTTTTTAACGAGGCTATGTTGACAGACTTTGGTCTGGCCAAACAACTTGAAGAAAATACCAAATCCAACTCAATGTGCGGGACGATAGAGTACATGGCCCCCGAAATTATCCTCGGGAAGGGTCATGACAAGGTCGCCGACTGGTGGAGCGTGGGAATTCTGCTCGTGGTCTCATGTCATGTTGTTTCTTTTGTAGTGTTTGATTGCAAGATAAATTGAGTTTTTGTTACAAAATATGTATTTGTAACAAAACTTGTTAAAAGGGTGTAGATGGAATGACTTGGTCCTACTTTGAAAATTCTTTATATGATTCAAAATTTTTATCCAGGTGTTATATCCCAAAGAATGTTTGCCAATTTCAGTCTTTCAAGTTCAAGCTATGATTATCTTCGTATCTTACATGTTTTTAACTTTTTAAGCTTAATGCTCGTAGATCTAAAAAATTAGTATTTACTGCAACATCAAATTCGTTGTAAATAAGATTTTAGTGCAATTTTTAATTAGCTGTAAAAATTATTTTACTGTAACATCAATTATGCGGTGAATATATTTTCGCTGCAACTTTAATTTTGTCATATTAATTATTTTACTGCAACATCAAATCCGACATCAATTATGCGGTGAATATATTTTCGCTGCAACTTTAATTTTGTCATATTAATTATTTTACTGCAACATCAAATCCGTAGTAAATAAGATTTTGGTGCAATTTTTAATTAGCAGTAAAAATGATTTTACTGCAACATCAATTATGCGGTGAATATATTTTTACTGCAACTTTAATTTTGTCATAATAATGATATTTTACTGCGAAATTGTGTTTGCTGCAAATACTACTTTTTATAGCAAAATATATTTGTTGCAGCTAAAAATATATTGTGAGAGAACTTTATACAGCGACATGCAGCAAAAATATTTGTTGCTGTAAAAAGTAATTTACTGCAAAATTATCAATTTTTGTGGCATAATTATTCGCAACAAATACTAACTTTTCTAGTAGTGTTTATAGTATTTTTTTGGAGTTTGAATTTGATTGGATCATTACAGATTATTTTAATTATTCAGATTTGATAGTGTGAATTGAATTTTGTTGTTCTCCTAAACTGTTCCGATATTTCGGATTTATTTTCCGCTGTGCATTTGTGCTTTCGGGATCGCGACAAATCCTGAGAACGATGGTAGGGAAGGAAGCGCATCGGGCGGGTCGCTTTTCCAGTTATTGGACAGACACGAATCATCACGACAGGCGCAGATTGCCGAGACGGTGAGAGAGACGAAGAAGCTTCCACGGACGGCCAGCCAGTCAATTCGATCGTCGGAACAGGTACAATTCCAGGTTCATCGGATGCCTCTCTTTCCTTGTTGTTGCACGCCAAATCTGGCAGCGGTCGTCCTTGAGCTCCGCGGAACACCGAGAACATTCCGACAACCGTTCTGGTCGGAGTCGCACACAGATCGGGAAAGCCCATGTCTTCCCACGGACCATCTCTGGAAAATATTCCGGCAATGCCACCCCAGCGCATTACATACCTACGTACATATATATATATATATATATATATATATATATATATTAGGGAAAATTGATCTGCAGTCCGTATAAGAAAATGAGTTTTATCCCTAGTCCGGTGACAACTTTTCCTTCACCTGCAGTCCGTCTGTCCAGATTTCCTTCACATGTAATCCCTCCTGTCGTACTCCCAGAGGTACGTTAAAATGTCAAAATTACCCTTATATCAATTAAATAATACGATAAAGTTCTTACGAGATATTAAATATTACATAGTATCTCATTTATAAGTTAACATACTATAATATTTAGACATAACTACAAAATATTAACATATTTGGAATATAAAATACAATATTTTATTTATAATAACTCTATGTTATTACGTCTTGCTGATTATATTTAATTTATAATTATAAAATTTTAATATCCTTAAAACAAAAATTTACTACATTTGATTTTTACAAATATTTAATTTAAATATAAATTATTCATATATTTATCTATTTATTATCTTATGTTAATCACGTATGATTTATAACTACAACATATTACTAATCTATCTAAAAAATATTTATCATGTATAATGATTATATTAAATAAAATATAAAATATTAATATATTCATTATGTTTCAAAAATATTATTGGATTTGTAACAAAATTTATTATATATAATTTCACCTTTATTACTATCAATAAAACATTATTATATTTGACTTAAATCAATATCTAAATATAACGCTAAATTTAAATATAAATTATTCATATATTTATCTATTTATTATCTTATGTTAATCACGTATGATTTATAACTACAACATATTACTAATCTATCTAAAAAATATTTATCATGTATAATGATTATATTAAATAAAATATAAAATATTAATATATTCATTATGTTTCAAAAATATTATTAGATTTGTAACAAAATTTATTATATATAATTTCACCTTTATTACTATCAATAAAACATTATTATATTTGACTTATAACAATATCTAAATATAACGATAAATTTACACACGTTCTTGCGTATGTCTCCATTGGTGAAATATTATTATTTTTAAAATATTTATACGTTGAAATTAAAAGAGATTAGACAATGTTAACTTCATAATAGAAAAAGGGTAGAAATATCTTTGTCTGAGAGAAAGTAACCGTTAGCTTAAGATCACCTCCGGAAAAGGAGCGCAGATGATAAATTTCGGACCTACTGGTAAATTAATTTTGAAAGTGGACATACCGTGAAAGTAATTGTGTTGCAGCGGACCTAACGTGCATTTCCTCTGTATATTATCTATACGTCTATGTAGAGCACCGGGTCCTGTCCCCCCGCCTCGTGGCGGAGTGGGACACCATCGCCCTGTGGGGCGTCAGATCCCGGGTTCGAACCCGGCGTATCCGCCCCGTCGTGGGCGGTTTCCCCGCGCAGAACCACTGCGCCATGAACAAAAAAAAAATGAATGCAGTACGCTTATGGGGTGTTTGTTTGCATGATAATCGGGGGTTTTATTTTAATTTTCAAAAATTGCAAGAAAACTTGTTAAAAGAGGTGTTTGACAACCTTGACAATTTTATGTTTTGAAAGTGATTTTCTTCTTAAACAAAAAAAGAGGATTTCACCTCTTTCTTTTTTCTTGTGGTCCCCCCACATTGTTTGGTCATGTCCGGTAGTTTTTTTTTTGTAATCACCTCCCTCCAAACATGATAAATTTATGTTACGAGTTGGTTTACTTTTTATTTTAATACAATTTTTTATCATGAAAGTGTACAAAAAATTATCATGCAACCAAACACCCCATTAGATTAGCATCTCTGATAAAAATTTGACCGACTCATTTATCATGTTAAATTTAAACAAAAGTATAAAACTTAGATTAATTAATTCATCGAATATTTATTTAAAATTTTTTAGATCTTAAATATTTATAGTTAATAGTTGATAGGACTATTTGATTAAGGGATCGATGAGCAAGTTTGACCACGCTCTAACTTGAATTCTTTAAATAAATAACCTAAACTAGTTTGTACGTACTTTGAACATGATACTACCCGAGGCTCCTTAGCACCCCAACCTACCGTGCTATCCCGCGGAGATAGAAGTTTCTTCGCATTTGATTTTATATATGTCCACATACATATGTGTAAATATATATATTGATGCCTCTCTTTTTTTGAAATACATATATATATATATGTGAATATTGATGTCGAGCGTAATGGACGACAGGAGCGCTATATATATATATATATATATATATATATATATGAGAGCGGATCACCTCAGTCCCACGGTGGAGGGAGAAACCTCAGTCCCCAATTAGGGGCGACCACATACCCCCGTCACTTAAGTGATGGTTCAAGTTATATTACTGAACCGGTTCGGTGAATCGCTACCGAAAAGGGCTGAACCGCTACCGAGCCCTTTGTAAATCACTACCAGTCTTGAATCGCTACCGAAAAGGGCTGAACCGCTACCGCTATCGGTAGTGAGTTACAAAGGGCTCGGTAACGATTCAGCCATTTTCGGTAGCGGTTCACCGAACCGGTTCAGTAACATAACTTGAACCGCCACTTAAGTGACGGGGGTATGTGGCCGCCCCTGATTGGGGACTGAGGCTTCTCCCTCCATCGTGGGACTGAGGTGATCTGCTCTCTATATATATACACGGTGGAGCTTGTAGCTGAGATCAAGATATAGCAGCCTGCAGCTCGAGAGCAGCTAAGCGAGGAGCTCCCGTTCGTCTCTAATTTCCGGCAACATGAAGACCCTCGCACATGATCTGAAGGCGGCGGCGACGCTTGTTGTTTTGCTGATTCTCCTGCAGGCTTTCCGCTGCCCGGTGGCGGCGAGGCCGTGGGGGACAGTAGGGGCAGCCGCTCGGCAGGCCGGCGCGCGCACGGCGGAGCAGTTGCCGCCGCGGGAGCTGGCCGGATCGTCCCCTACGACGACTGCGGTGACGATGGGGCGGTTCCCGCCGACTTCCCCCGGTAACAGCCCCAGCATCGGCCACCAGCATCCTCCGGAACCCGCCGCCGGCGGAGTAGACTGATGACGCTGGGAAGTGGTCGCGATGTCCCCCCCGCTGCCGCCGCCGCCTGCAGCCCTTCCGCCGTCGCCTGTACATGTCGTAGCGTGCTCGCTATGCTTGTTCTACCATCGTATTCCATCTCCGTCGTCAAAACCTCGATCGAGAGGCTTATCTAGCTAGTTTGCATGGATTGTCTGGAGATTTAACCTAAAGTTGTGCTTGGCTCGTCTATATAGAGAACATCTGGGTATGGAACTTCAGATTTTACCAAGGAGAGGAGAAGACCTAAATTTAGTGGGTGGCCTCTATATATATGTACGACCGATATTTTGTATGCGAAAAAAGAGTACTGTGGTGTTTTTTTCTCTCTTTTTTCTGAATCGAAAACGAGTAGACACAGCTCAACTGAAGATCTGCTCGCTACATGGTGCCATTATATATTTCTATAAAACGTAGTTAGGATCACCTACGGTCGCGGAACAGTACATACGTAGAATGTGCAATTAAATAACTAAGAGCCCTCTCATTTAGAGTTAGGGTCGTCATAAGAATCCCGTAGATGAGTATCTTTCACCCGGTTACAAACATGACAAAGATAGATTTCAATTATATTTAAATCATGATGGATCCTATTTTTTATTTTTTTTATTTCTTGGACAAAAGGTACCCTCTCCGCTACCTCTTAAGATGAACCAAACTCTCTTATTTATAGATCATTAATAAGTGTAGTAAAATGCATGTAGCAGGGTTGGTAAAATATAAAGTTGGTAAAACATGAAAAGAACTTAGTAAATATATAAATATAGTTGGTGTCATTTAATATAAGACATGATTGGTAAAAATATCACTAACCTTTTTAATAGTTATAAATGTGGTTGAGACCAATTTTGTTGAAGGGTATTATCCCACGTCGGCCACCGGAGGGCAGTCCATGCCTTCATCATAGTTTACCTGGGTTTTCTTAGCGCGCGTGATTTTGGAATTTCACATGGTATCAGAGTTAGTTAGGTTATAGGCTTTATTCTCCGGTGGATTTGTTCCCGTTTTCGCTTGGTCCTGCCCCGTGTTTTCCTATCGTGACTCTGACGGTGGTGGCTACCGAGAGGGAGAGTGTTGAAAAGTATTATCCCACATCGGCCACTAGAGACAGTCCATGCCTTTATCATAGCCTGGGTCTCTTTGGCGCGTGCGTTTTTGAAATTTCACAAATTTTGCTCATTTCAACCCACTTCGACCCTATTGACTCCCCCGTCAAGGTTTGTGGATCAAAATTTTTGACCAATATATATTAGTCCACCGTAGACTTGTGTCTGCCCCCGGCACATCTCCACCCTTATCTTTATTCTTCTATAAAAAAATTTAGGTAATGAAAGATCTTAACTAATTATTACTACTGTGTCACGTCGGTCCATATTATTTTCAAGTGCCTTAATCGAGTGCCATTCAAAGTGAATAACCTCATTGTGTGATACGTGCATGTATGTGTTGGATAGTTTGTACGTGGAAAAAACGTAGACATACAGAGCTCAATTTAACGGTCTCGGCAGCAGCTGATTGCATGGTGTATATCATCATCTATTTGAATAAAAATGTGGGCTACTATGTGTGCTCGTAGAAAAGTGTGTCTTCTAAACGAAATAGAAGCCATATATTCTTTTTCTTCCCACTGCCCTTCCCGCTTGGTCGTGCTTGTTCACGCCTGCGCACCAGTACTCCTTGTAATTCCCACCCACGCCGGTGCTTGTTCCTCATGCAGTCACTCTCCTTTCACGTCTGCTACCTAGCTTCCTTGTCCCGCCACTACTTTCACCGGTAATGTTAGTCACATATATAAATGGTTGGGGTTCCAAATAGTTATTATTCTAGTTGACTTTTCTTACTTACTTTTATTTATATCTATTTTGATGTATTGTAATTTTTTGACTTTAAGTATGCCATATCAAATGGCTTCGTTGATAAGGAATGGGTTAAATAGAAATAAAAATTTTAGTTTTAGTTACATTATCATTACTGATTCCCATTGATTACATTAATATGCCGTTGTGTTTAGGTCATCTATTAGAACTCCCTCAAGAGAGCGGGGGTTAGATGGTGGAGAGAATTCATTCTACCGTAGATACACATATTTCATCGAGAGAGGTGATTTGTTCTTGATTTGACTCGTAAAACTCGTCTAATATCACTCCCCTATGGGACAATTGTATCTACTGTGAGGGACTCTGAACTCCCCTTGTTATGTTTACAATAATGATCGTCCCTCATTTGTGGCTGAGTGGACTCGTGAACCTTGCCTCCCGTCATTGTGGTTCTTTCTTCTTCTTCTTTTGAGATGGCTCAGCGGCGGCCAAAGTGCGCACAGCGCCACGCGCCGTCCAGGGATCGAGCCTCATCTCAAGCCAGCCATTGTGGTTCAATCCTGATAATTAATGCTCGTTGTGACGTTCGCCATGGGCAGAGTTATGATCACTACGTCATACTTCTAAAAAAAAAGGTATACAATAATGATCATTGCATATGACACTTCGGATCTCATTCAGACCCCATTTGCAGTGTCTAGGGAGCATTGCATGCATGTGATATTAGTTGAAAGATTTGAGAAAAATAAAATATGATGTAAATATGTATTGTGACATATATGGAAATACAGAGAACTGCATTTCTTTTGATTCACCAATCTATATTAATTTCTCCGTGTGTAACATAAATTGGAATAATTCGGTGTATTTGTCAATTTTAGATGTTGTAATTTTCATGTACACCCTTATCTAAATGCACTCATAATCTAGTTTAACTATATAATACTTCAATTTAGAGCGGGTGCATATGACGCCTGAAAGTAAGATGATAGTTTCTTTATAAAAATTGTGATATAAAAATAAAAGTGTTCACTAACGACATGGCATATGGTGATAACTCTCCCTTTTATATATTTTAAGTTGTTTAAAATTTGAGAGATTATTTTCTCAAGATATATATGATCTGTTGCATATATTCTCGGCCGGGGGGACGATGTGATCATGAATGACACACTTACGTCGGATGACACAAGGCATATGTTCTTTTGAGCCATGCATGCACTAGGAATCATGACTGTTAACGTATCTCTCCAATTTCTTTCCTCTCTGGAGATGACTAGGAAAATGAGGGGCTGTCTCTCTCTCTCTCTCTTCCTGGAACAATGATTATACGTTAAAGAAGAGGGGAATGTGCTGTCCAAAGTTCCTTATACCTCCCCCTTTGTTCTTCCCAGTGAAGATAGTGAGAGACTCGACCTGGCGATTAATTACACGCGCCAGTATTTGTGCTGAGCCTAGTTTTGGAAAGCCCATCTCTTCGTACAACTGTGATTGGAAAGGATTCCTGTTAGTGCCACCAAAGGATAAAACTGAAGCATGCACCACCTACGGAATCTCATGCAGCTTTTATCACTACATACAACATAGAATAAATAAGGCGTTGGGGGGCTTACAGCGTAAGGATCTCCTCAAACTTTGATCAGTTGGAGGAAAGATCTCTTTAACTTAGACAGCAAAACATGTACGATGCACTGTCACATAATATACTAATAAATGACAAACAAAGAAAACAGAAGGTGTAATAGTGGTAGGGTTCTCATTGGTCAACGGGTAGTCAAGCCACAAGCCATTAATTTATGCATGTCATGTTGATTCCTTCCTAGAGAGAGAAGTACTGCATCTTTCCTGCAAAGGCTATGGGAATTAAGCTGCTCTTGAAAGAATGCTTCTTTCAAGCAGCTTTTGCTATGAAACTCAGAACAGTCTTGGACAAAACATGTATACATGGGCATTTCAAGCAATATTATTTGCCGTGTGTGCATTTGTCCAGATTTTCTCATCCTATTGTTGCTATCAGAAGTATGTGTGTATATATATATGTGTGTGTGTGTGTACATGGTCTAGTAGACACAGAGAATATTGCAGGATTAGAAAATCTCAGTTACATATCACTCTTATGATATAAAGAAATATTAAATGAAAAGTACACACGATGGATAAAAAATAGAAACCAATATAAAAATACAGCACTAATCCAAGTAGCTATAAGATCATAATTACTCGAACTCTAAAACTCATTTGTATATAAAAGATCTATATAGCAGCATATGTTAGTTATCTGGCGTTTTTGGCCATCTATCCTCCCTCTTTTATTTATATATATATATTTTTTGAATTATCACCTGTTTCCAAGTAGCTTTTGCTTCATCTCCGTCTTCCTTTCGGACTAGAAGCAAAAAAAAGAAAAAGAAAAGAAAAGAAAAAGCCATGGCATTGGTGGGAAACTACACACACATATATATATATGTGTGTATGTATATAAATTTATTTTCAAACTTCAAATGATAAATTCTCCTGCGTTTTCATGATTGATTAGTGAGTAGCATATATGCACCCACCTAAATTAGAACTTCCATGCACGAATAACGTCACTAACAACGTGGTAACTCTGCAAGCTTTAGCTCTATAAAGAAAGGGAGCCAGGGGGATAAGTATATATATATATATACCCAAAAATTTATTACTCCACTAACGAGAGATATGCGTACGGCCTTATTCTGAAATATCGGAATATTTCGATGTGACTGCAGTATGGCGAGTTGATTTTGTTTATGCGTTCAGATAAGCATCGTAGTCTTAACTTAAATGACAAATTGGCCGCCTGAGGCATGCATGTCGATCAATATTAATCGAACGGAAAGCAGCTTTAATTTGGAGCGAGATGAAGGAACATAATATTGATATATATATATATATATGTATATATCAAGACTCATGGTCTTGATCCGATTCGTAGTGCAACTTGTCTTCACAAGTTTAGGTAACCGTCAATGTCCTAATTGTGAACTACCCAGCATAGCCAATGGGTGTTTGTTTGCATGACAAAATGGTTTTTTTAATATAAAACTATTTTTTTTACTAATTTTTGTAAAAAAAGTGTTTGGAAAAGTATTGTAAAAATATTTTTATAGAGAATTTTTTTCTTGGATAAAGAGTGATGCCTTCTCTTCTTGTGATCCATATCCTTTTTCAGGGTCATTTGTGGCAATTTACAATGAGATTCAATCACCGGGTAAAGTGTGCAACCAAATGCACCAGTTTCCCGTAGGTTTCCATGCAATAGAGATTTAATGAAAGACTAAAGAGATATAGACATGATAAGGAATTGTCAAACAAAATTTCATGTAACGTAAGTGACAATGTCTTTGACTTTCATAGTCATAATCTCAATCAAAATCAAACGATAAGAATAGAAAATTAAATTCAATATAAATCAATATACCTTCTTCGTATTTAAGTAATTTCTCACGATTAGAAATGAACTAAACATCCCACGTTCTCTTGCCATCCAAAGTGCTTAACTGTTAGTGGTCGAATTTTCTTTATAGATGAGTTCTCTTAGACATCACACCAAATCTTCCCACTCACGTTAGATGGAGTTTTATCATAGAAAATTGTGCTCAACGAAGAAAGAGAAAATAAGTGAGAGAGAGGGGGGATTGGCCACAAAGTTAACTCTATTTGATTTGGTAGGATTTGACTAAATTTATTTATATTTATAAAAAATTTAATTTTTTACAAAAAAACCCTCAAATTTTTTGTGTGACTTATTAGGCCTCATATCTCTTAATTTGCACAGAAAATCCGATCCCCAGTGGAGTGGACGGAGCCGGAAGAAGGTGGAAACGGAAAGCCCTTCTGCACGCCTTCGCTCCGAGATCTTCTCCCTTTGTCCCTTGTATGCTCCGTCTCTTCCCCGGCGTTGGCGCTTTCTTGCATGCGGCCTCGTCGGAGCTAATCTACCGACGGCAGCTGCCGCGCGTACCGGCGGCGGTGCTCCTTTTCCGCTGCCGGCCGGCCTGCGGTGGCTTCTCCTTGACGGCGATGTATACGGACCTTGCGCTTTCCTATTCGGACTTCATCTCCCCGGCCCCTATGCTCAGTTCAGTGCGGGGTTCTTCCGCTTCCTTGCAACCCGACGACGGCGCCGCCGCCGCCGCCCATAGCCAGCAAATCTTTCTCTCATGCATAGAAAACGACGCGAGGAGGAGCACAAAAAAGCTACCAATCGGCGGGGGATGCCGATCAAGTGCTCTTGCAGGGCTTCCTTCCTCTTCTTCTTCCTCCTCCTCCACCTGCTTTGCACCGGCAGCGCGAAGCGGCGGAGCCATGCTCCGGTTCCCTCCCCAGCCGCGGATCCGTCTGCGGAATCGCTTGGGCCCCTGCCGAGAGGCGTGCCCATCCCTCCGTCGGCCCCGTCCAAGAGGCATAACTCCTACGGCATCGAGGTCACCGGCGGGCTTCGCAACAGGAGAAACTCGTAGCTTCCGGCGGCGTCCCGGCCGCCGGCCCGCCGAGAGCGGAGTCTGATGTCACAGAAGAAAGTCTCGCCTCTTCTTCTCTGTCTTCAGTTTTCATCCATTCGTTTGATCTCGTCCAGTCTTCGATCGCGGTAGGAGAGGAAGAATCCTTTGCCGTCTGCCTCCATGGTCGTCGCCGACGGGGTAGATCACGGCCGGCGCGCGGCCTCCATGGTTTCATCTTCTCGCCGGAATGTTCGCTCTGCTTTCTTCGCTTGCTTTCTGTACAGTTTTGTAAAAGATGTGTCTCCATTTTTACTTCGCATGCATCCCGGTGCCGATCACCTTGGTTAGAGATGGGGATGGAGGTCTTCCGAAGGGTCCGATTATTTGTCACATCGAATCCTCTTGAGAGATCTCTTGAAAATATCTAGTCTCTCTCAATTAATGACCTGGCCATCCGACGGTTCGTGAATGGAAGTTAACAAATACTTCAGCTCTCTTAGTATTCAAAAGTTTTAGTGACAGATTTCATTACAATCCGTAACAATTCAACCTCTATTAATGATAGTTCAATTTCCGTTAATAACGAGTTGAATCGTTACTAATCACGGTATACTTTGTTAATAGATTGGATTAAAATGTTACAAATTATAATATAATTTGTTACTAATATCCTGTTTGGTAACATTATTAGTTACTTTTATCACGATCAATTTATCAATTTTAAAATTGATATTGATAAAAAATTATTAAAAATATTTAATTAGGTTTGGTGACATTATTAGTTACTTCTATCACGATAAATTTATCAATTTTAAAATTGATATTGATAAAAAATTATTAAAAATATTTAATTAATTGTATCGATTTTAAATTTTATAGTACGAACAAAACGTATTATGTAATACAAGTGTCAACTTGTATTACTTTTGATATTGATACTCTAACATTTGAAAATATTAATATCAATATTGATATAATATCAAAAATAAAACTCTAGCCAAACAAGATATAGAATAATAAATTGTTACCGGCGATAGTGTAATTTGTTACTAACTTTAATTCAGAAACAATTCGTACTAGCCGGAGTCAAGAGACTGGATCTTTCCAACTTGGGATAGAAATATACGTTAGCTAACTGATTCTAACTATAAACAAAGAAAGAGCAATTAACTGGGTTGATGACAGACGGAGGAGGGATATATATTGTCGATAGAATTAAGCCGACAAAGGCTCTCGCAGGGATTCGTACAAGTGTCAGGGGATGAGGAGAATATTTATCTTTTTGTTTTGAACAGTGGCCTAGTGGTCGCATACCCCGCCGCGGCGCGGGTGGCAAGGACAGCTCGATCCCCACTGTTCACCTCTGGGTGGTGCCCGGCTATTGCCGTCGGAGGCGAATCCCCGCCCTGTCACGACCCGGATTTTTAACATGCACAGCGGAAGATAATCCGGCGACGTAACGGGGAAAAATATCAGTTTGGAACCAAACAATACCAAAATTCACAATCCAAAATCACAATTCCATATTTTACAACCTATTAACACCATAAACAAACACCTATCTAAAAAATTAAATACCAACATTGAATGAGTACTCCACTAGCTCCTCGGATTCCAAAACACCACTACGCTTCTGCTGCGCTAAACCTGCACTCCTGAAAATATTAACAACGGAAGGGGTGAGTCACCACAGATTCAGTAGGACTTACATCCGAACTACCCCACTATAATAGTTATTTCTATTGATATACAATACATATTAAGCCTAAAAATCAGATTATAATACATATGATTTAAGCTAATTATATATCTTCAATTAAGTGATTACAATATCATTCAACTACCCCATATGATAACAAAACTCTATATGCACTAAAACCAACATATCCTGCACCATTAACTACTCTAGGTATGCTTATAACACCTACACCTGACATAAAATCAAAGACACAACTAGAATACTAATATCTATGCCAAAATGCACAACTAAACACCTGTCTGATTAAATATCATGCTCCATTTGAATAACGTAGCCACATCACAAAACTAGCACCAGATTTACCATATAGTAGAAAGTAACATATAGTAAGCTAAATCCCATAGTACCCCATAGGCAGGGGAGTACTTAGGATAAACCGCGGTATCCGGGATCGACGGATGCTCCCGATTGTTCTAATTCATCTGCTGCCCACAAGACCGAACTATAGTCTGGTGAAGTACATTTCCATCACAATGCAGCTCACTGCATTAACCACATTTCACACAATGCAAGCATATAAATAACTCAGACAGTAACCATGAACATGAAATTGGCAATCCAAACATAAAATACATAGATGAACACCCATGGTTCTATGCACCACATATTTGTATACCACACCACAATCTAGCACAAACTAGAACCAGTTTATCATATGATGCATCTAAATAGGATCATGCAAGCTACAACCTAAACATATCAATCACATACTTAGACAGAACTATCTATTGTATAAAAGAAAATAAACTAAACTCTAACACCACTATGATTAAACCTTACATCGGCTTTTTAACAAATCAGAATATATATTAAAGATTATCGTGATGCAACTATACTAAACTAACTAGATTAAAACATAGAAAAACCTATCATGCCGACTAACATACATGGATAATTAAATCAACATAAACTTGCATAGTTGAACCAGCTAATCTAACCTTATCTAAACATGCTAATAAATCCAAAACAACCCATTAATTACAATCTTCTAATCCTGGTGATCTAAGCATGATTTTTACGGTTTAATCAAGTATATTAGAGTGCTAAGAATAGCCAAGACGCCTACCTTAACGGTGACGACGAACGGCGCACGGAATCGATCCGGATGAAGAATATGCCGCGATCACAACGGCGATGCAAAATCGAATCGAACGGATATCATTGATAATCTGCTGGAAATGAGATAATACAATAAAATGGGAGAAATAGAAAATAGGGTGATAGTATGAGAGAGAGAGAGCGCACGATAGGGGAGAGAGAAAGAGAGTACCGCGGATAGGGCACGGCGCGCGCGGGCGGCATTTGGCCGAGGCAGTGCGGCACTGGCGGGCGCGTGCGGCGGCGGTGACGGACAATGGGCGTAGGCGCGTCAACGCGCGGCGGCGCGGTGGCTGACGGCGGCCGCTGCCGCGGGTGGGCGGCCGAGGGCGGCGGAGACGGCAGGGTCAGCGGGGTGAGGCCGCGGGAGACGGCGGCGACCAACGGAGGGGGGGCTGTCGGGACAACAGTCACGGCGGCGACTGTGGCCGGCAGCGCGGCGGGCGCAGGTGGGTGGCGACGGCTGGGCGGGGTGGACACGCAGCTGGGCCGCGGAGGACTTCTCGCGCGGGCGCGCGCTCGGGCGAGCGACGGCGGCGGCGGCTGCCGCGGTTGGGCGGCGGTGGTGGCGCGGCGGCGCCGAAGGCGGCAGAAGCCGGGGGAGGGTGTTGACGGGGCTGGCGGCGGACGGCGCAAGCGGGCCACGAGGTGGACGGCCGAGGAGGCGGCGGAGGGGGGGCCAGGTCAACGGCTCGACGGTCGCAGCGGCGACCGTGGCCAGTCAGCGTGGGAGGCGCGCGGCGGAGATGGGGGGTGTGCGCGGCGGCGGCACACGGGTGCTCGCTGGCACAGAGGGTGGCGGGGCGGCGGGTTGAACAGGGCGGAGGCACGTGGCGACGCCGGGGAAGGGTGGGTGTCGACGGGGCTCTCGGCTGGGCGGGAGCGTGCGACGACGCACAGGTTAGCAGTGGGGAGACGAGCGGCATCGGGCGTATGGAGAGAAGAAACGATAGATACGTAGAGGAGGAAGCGGCGACAGTTTAGGAGGATCATTACGATGACTGGTAGGAGAGAAAACGGAAAAGAGTAAAAATAGGAATGGACAGGTGAGAGTGATAACTATACAATAAATAAATATAATAATTATTTTTAAATTAAAATAAATATCCCAACCATTACACGCCCTGCTCTCTTAAGAGCAGGATCAACGTCAGTCAGTCGAGCCACACTCGACCGTCGAAGAGAATATTTATCGATTCAGTCGTTTAATCGGTCCATTTTAACTGATCGTTGTAAATTGGGTCGAAAATTTTTTTGGGGGGTTTTGGTGTATGAATCTTTTGTTAGATCATGTTAATCATCTGGGCTTCATCGATTTGTATAATAATTTATATCTTTTCGTATTATTAATTTTAAAATTAATATTAATGATTTAACACTTTGTACTGATTTACATCAACATCAATTTTAATATTAAGAATGGTAGGAGTGTTTGATACTTATTACCAGGTTTATGCCATCCACTAAACTCTCTCTCTCTCTCTCTCTCTATAATTTTATTTTATTGTTGAGTACTTGAAAAAATAAGATTCGTAAAATCCTCTTGATAAAAGACAGAAGAGATCGCCATGCCATGGAGTCATCTTATCTCTAAGACCCTATTTTCGTTAGAGAGAGTTCAAAACATTACTACATCAATGTTGATATTGACATAGTTGGATATTTGTTTCGTTTGTGCTTTAAATTTCAAAATTAATATTCAAAGTCAAACATCTTTTGACAATTTTTATCAATATCAATTTTAAAATTAATATCAATAGTTAAGCATTTTTTATGGTTTATATCAATGTCAATTTTGAAAGCAATAGTGATAGGTTAATACTATAGGAACCACATATCAGTTAGTCTTAACTGTCTAACTGGGTGTTTAGTTACATGATAATAGAGATTTTAAATTTAATTTTTAAAAATTGTAAGAAAAATTGTTAAATTTTGACAATTTTATGTTTTGAAAGTGATTTTCTTTTTAAACAAAAAAAAGAATCTCACCTCTTCCTTTTTTTGTGATCCCCCACTTTGTTTGATCATGAATGATAGTTACTCTTTTTTGTTATCGCATCCCTCCAAACATGATAATTTTATATGGTTCACTTCTTATTTTAATATAATTTTTTATCATAAAAATGTACAAAAAAATTATCATGAAACACCCCGTGAACATATGGAGTATCATTCATGGTTTGTTCTTACTTGAAAATGAACTTGACCGAATTAGGACACATAAATATAACGTTGGAAGTTGTGTCTAAGTAAAGCATCAACATACTTGCTTATGCATCTTGGTCGCTCAATCATAAACTATGACTTTCACGCTTGAAATTAGCTTGTTGATCATGAGACTTGACAACATTTCGCCCCTCTTATCCGAAGAAATCCGAACGGCTAAAACAACTTCTCTACCGAGAACAAAAACCTCTGGTTGACATTCGCCACCGGCATTTGAAAGATCATCTCTTTTATGCATACTTGATTGAGGCACTTCGCTCACACACGATGATCCACTCATGTAGTTTTGCCTTCCATCTTTCGTGCAAAAAAATGAATATGAATGTGGTATGTTATAGCTACATTTTTCTAAAATGCCAAGATAACATTAACAAGCGGATAAACTCAGGCACGGTAAAAATTGGACCCAATCGTTTATAATGTTAAACGATCAAATTTGAACCAAAAAAAGAGAGAGTAAAACTCAGATTCATTAACAAAAAAATAAACTCAAATGTAAAGTTAAATAAAATTTAATTTGAATTTAAATATAAATTGAGTTTTATAAATGAGCTTTATTTTAAATTTCCTAAATGAGTTTGGGTAGAGTTCTGACTTTAAAAATTCAAATTAAATTTGAACTCGAATATGAATTGAACTCTCTCTTTCTCTATACCAACTGGATAGAGCACCAACGGGGATCACCATCTCCAGTATGGATGCCCTTACTTGTGTGTCTTTACAAAATCTAAATATGAAAATGATACAAGGTGTTTGGTTGTACAATAAATATTTATATATTTTCGTACTAAAATATATTAAAATAAAATATGAATTAATCAATAACATAAAATCATCGTGTTTGAGAAAACATAATAACAAAAAACGGTAGATACCATATATGACTACACAAAATGGCGGGTCCACAGAATAAAAAAAAAGAGAAAGAGAGAGGTGACACCTTTTTAAAAAAAAAAATGAAAAGTCGTCTGAAACTTAAAAATGAGATGAGTGCCCACCACCTCTTTTAACAAATTTGGTTACGAAAACATGAAATTATAATAAAATTTAATTTATCATACAATCAAATATCTAGCAAGTTTTCGCTTGGTTACAGGCAATTTATTTTCAATTTTTTTAATCAAACCAAGCCCATTTGGCAACTTCCCATGCAATCTATGCCTCTCACTCCTTAATGCCCTTTTTGGTAACATTATTAGACACCTTTATAAATATTAATTTTAAAATTGATATTATTAATGATTATCTAGAAGTGTTTGATTAATAATATCAATTTTAAAATTTGTAGTGCAAACAAAACAACACATGTTATGTAATACAAGTGTCAACTTATATTAATTTTAATATTGATACTTCATCTTCTAGAAATATCAATATCAATACTAATATAATATTATTTTTGATACTCTAATCAAACAGGCCATAAAGCCGACGGCGAAAGATTATGCAAATGGACGATTGAGACGAACAACAAACCTGTCATTTTATTGGCAACAATCTATCTCTCCTGATCTCAATCTCGATATGTGTGCCTTGTTGAATCTTTTCCGTCTCCCTCTGCCCATTCTGCAGTCCTAATAGAATTTGCTGATGTGTGGATGCGTTATAAATTGAAGTTTCCCCCTTGTTCTCCCCTGGATGTAGGGGGGTGGCGGAGAGCACCGGGCACCTACACGACTGAGCAGAGGACAAGATAGACTGATGACGAGCGTTCTGCATAACAGCTTGAACTTCTTCTTAGCTCGTCGCCTTCGCCACAGGGGGCATATCTGAGATGCAGACGTCACCACGGCAGAGCGGGCAGACCCTGAAAAAGCACAGCAAGTAAGAAAAAGCAACAGCTATGACTAAGAAACAAGATCAGGGCAATTCCCAGAGTTCCTTCCAGTAGCAAGTTATTCTCAACGGCTTGGGCTGCTGTGAGCAAAGAGAAGATTCTAGCAACACCATTCTCTGGTGAGAGAGTACAAGAACTAGTGTGTGCATGTGTACCAAAGAGTCAGAGACCACCAATTAGTTTACGATGGCTCTGTGATGCACGGTATTCTGTACTCACCTGTGTATCTCTTTCAACCACTTATCCACGCACGCGCGGTGAAACTCGTGCCTGCAGGGCAATGTTCTCACGCAGTCACCGTCCTCATACTCCACAAGACAAATGTAGCATCTGAAAATAAGATGGCCATGCCCATGGAGTGAGAAGTTCCATAAGGATTTTCTTGTATAATATACTCAGAAGTACGGAGTCATGTATTACTACTAACTCTTCTAACAGGATTGAGAGAAATAGCCAAAAGGAATGTAGAAAAAATAATGCCAGAAAAACTATATACACAATTCTCCAGCATGCTGGCAAGAAAAGGGTTTTGTTGGCATGAAAAGGAGTGAAGAACATTTCAGTAAGTGTAACATCAAGGAGAGGATACTGAAGACAGATTCAAAAATTAAAGAAAAATATTTGAGTTGAAAAAATGAAACCATGACCAGGTTCTTGCATATGGAGATTTGAGCAAACACTGTTCAAAGATGGTTATGAAGATAATCTCAGAGAAGCAAAGAAATAAAATAAGAAATTGAACTCAAATTATAAAACTCTTCACCATCATCCTTAAGTGTGCTTAGAAATCAGAAGTTGATAGAAGATGATTTATCATGACATTCTAGATTGTTGTCTGGTTTCTAAATCCAATAATTTCAGGATTCTTGTCCAACATTGAACTCCTTTTTTATTTATATTGCAGCCCCATATTTAAAAAACTGCTTACAGTTACAGATCTTGCACTATTTTGAAAATTGATATTCATGTCCCATACAAGATGTTGAACAACTTAAAGTGGTTCTGTTTTTGACCAACAATGATAACATTATCACAAACATCATTAACTTCCAGCACGATTCAGTATAGAATCATGCATGCTTACAATTCCTGCTTTATATTATGGCCTTTCAAAGCTTCCAGAATAAAGCATGGTTGATCTTACGGTATAACATGCCCTGGCCCAAATTATTGTATTCCATTTTGAAGCCTTGCAGACTACTTTTGTCCTCTGCAAAATTATTCTTGGATGTTGTATTATCTAAAAAGAAATGTAGTATCAGTCGGCATTTTCACAAGTATTCACTCTACGATGGTAATCTACAGAGCATAATTTTCTGGTTCTCTGATGTCTAGTATGATCATGCCACATTTTACACACTATGTACTTGAGCCTTTACAAATAAAATCAGGTGATGATATTCTGGCATGTCTGTGTACTAAGGACTAATTGATGAAGTGTAATCACCAGCGAAAGACAAGTTAGGAGAACAAATGATTCAGATAACATTTGGTTCTGCTTCTCTCAATTCACAAGTCTAAGCTTCCAATCATCCTGCTTGGGCAAAACTTAAGGCTGCCTTATCGCCTAAGCTGAAGCAAACTCCTTGAACACTTGCACACCTTGTCGCCTTGACAACAATGCACCCTCCACCTCCCGAATCTTCAATCTTCTACTCTTCCCAATTTAGCAGAGCCATCCCCTTCTGATATTTTCCGTTTCTTCTCTTCCATCTCATTGACTGAGATATCATCACTGTAGATGCCGTCCCCACCACACAGGAGAACCTGTTCAATTGGATTTTCTGGCTCAAAAGATGTTCATCATAATCCAGGTCAACATTATGGCCTCCCTTTCATCTTCAATACTCTTGTATCATTATATATGAATCACAATCTAGCTAAATCTTCCATCATTCTCACCATTTTTCAATATCATTATTCCATGACTATGATCAGAGAGTTCAGGATGATCCATTAAATCGCATCCTTGCTTTTGAAGCAATTCAAAGTTACACCTATAGTACCAAAGTAGACAAATGAGAATACATATCAAGCTTCCATAAGTTCCATTATCTGAGCCCTAGATGCTGTGGACGTCTGCAGATCATCTGAGTCAAATGCATCTGTACAAGATGGCTACAGGATAATTTCCCTTAAACATGCTAAGCATATATTCTTGTGATATAGGTGTTTTCAGCTCCTAAACCCAACCAAGAAACCTGATTTTGATCAAGTCCCAGTAATCTAGCAATATGCAACAACAGATCTTCAAATTGTTTCAAGAAAGGATCATGAAAAGGCATCATGTTCTTATGTGAAAAGATCCTGAAAAGGGTCATTCTAAACTAATCAGATTTAGTTTTTATTTTCATAGAATAAACAGATTAAAATGTCTGAATGGAACTTGAAAAGCAAACGTAAATATTTGTTCTGAAAGATGTTACACTATGAGCCATTTTCTCTCTGGCAATAGAACCAGCCAAAAACCAACAGGATGCCAGACAATATAGGGCCAAATATCTTACGGTAAGATATGTCATCATGAACATGGTCTTGATCAAAAGGCCATAAGTTTCATTTCCATGTTCGATTTATAAGAAAATAATATGATTTCAATTGAATGAATGACTTAATGAGTAAACAAAAATAAGAAAAATAAATTTCCCTACAAGGTGTTTGATTAATTAATTTCTAAGATGCATTGATCTATGTATAGTCAAGAAAAGCTATAAATAGTATCAGAGAAAAAAAGAACAAGGTTCAACCATTGGCAGAATAAAAACTCAATTTAAAAAGGATAGGAAAAACCAAGACAAGGTAGCACTCTCAACACCAAATGCTCTTCCAACCATGGTTCACTAGTGAAATTGTTATTTTTATCCATATTTGGTCCTTAGGTTTCCACCAGTACTTACGTATAGCATGTAAAATCAGGTAACACATGACCTACATTGATGCTTGGTAGACAACAATAGGCATTCAGCATATCATTTTATGAGTCAACATTGTTCAAATTGTGTTCACGTTCACTCAGACCTGGATGATCCTGTCCACTCCTTACCAAATGAGAAGATGAAGCATTAAAAATTCAGCTTGGTAAAAGATATTACTGTACGAGCCACACAATCCCATCTACTACTGGATCATTTACTTTTATGCACTTCAACAGTAGGGCAGCATCTTGTACAAGCATTCAGTAAGTCTATCTATCATTTATAAGGAAACCAAGTAAATTGTGCTAGCCTGGTCCAGAGGAATGATTTGGAAACACAAGATGAAGAGCTTTATAATCATTTCTCAAACCCAATTTCCACATGTTACTGTTTATCTTTTCATCAAAGGCTTCATTTTGCACTTTGATAATCAGGCTACAGGGCAAATGAAATGCTCTTAACGCTTTGCACTTCAAATCATTAATGTCTTAATAGAATGTGCTCAACTAGTAGAGTTTTATGAAGAAAACATTTGGTATACCATTATGAGCTTGTAAAAGAAATTCCAATCATTAAATACTTAAAAAACTAAATATAGATGAATCTTGGACATCATTGGCTTGAATTGTATCTCTCCAACCTTCCCATTTTTAGAAGTTGATGTAAAGTTGATTTAGAGATTATGCAGGAATTCTTTCAAAATCCTCCATCTATGACAGCCCACTCAAATGCAACTAAGTGACATGCAAATTGTTTGAGACAAAGTAATGCACAAGGAACCATAACTCTAAACATGCTTAAATTCCTTGTAGAATGCCAAGGAAACATAGGATGGGAAATGGACTTAACTGTGAAGCCTCCTCCGTGGTATAAATCTGTTGTTTCCTATACACCCTCAAAGGCATACGCTCCACAATCTCCTTTGGAGCAGGAGTAGACCCAATAGAAGACAAGGATGGCCTTGATGCAAGAACAACAGCTTGCTGGTGAATTTCGTCGAGAACCTAGGTATAATTTCAGAGTCAGTAAAGTCTGTTGCTGAGAAGCACAGATTTTGAATTCTGAAAAAGAGAAGGTTAAAAGAGATATTGTAACCTCAAACAGTGCCTCCGCTAGCATAACAATTCTTGATATGCTAGACCTAGTGCTAGTTCCATCCGCTGAGTTACCAGGTCTCCGTGTGGTTCTGCATATGCAATGACCATGTCGGTGGTGCCCTGACAAAATGCATGATCTATCATGGCCCACCCTATTGCCCAACCACTGGAGTTCACGGACCTGCAAGCAAAAGCATCATAAGAACAGAGCACATTGGGGATTAAATATAAAACTGTCCAACGACCTGTGATCTTATCCTTCTTCTCCTCTCAAGAAATGCAGATCTGTGTTCCAACGTACTACCGATACTTGATTCTCTTATCCGTGGAGTCTCTGACTCATATCCACGGGCGTTGATGGCATTATCCATAGAGCTAACCAAGCTGTCAACTGAAGCAGTAAACATGTCAATGTTACTGCCAGACGATGCACTTCTCATGGCTCGACGTAAGGCTCTCCTACCATTGCTGTTCCCATGACTATCCGTGGACCCTCTCTCCGACCCGCTCTCAAGTGACAGAGGATCAAACACTCCATCAGAGAATGAAGGCCTCCTAAGAACTCTATCCACTCTATCCCGGAGACGTCCAACACTGAGGGTCCTGCTGAACCGTATGCTGCCTTCTAGGGGATCCTGAAGATCATGCCTTCTACTAGGACGCCTTTCAAAGTTTCTAATCCTCACGTTATCCTGGTGAAAATGCCTGGCCTCGCCATCAGAACTACTGCTTATGTTGTGAAGAGCGATACTATCCGCAGGGAGGTGATCATCACGGATCCCATTCTGACCATTTTCTGAACCATCACACTCCCAGGGTACACGATCGTCGCAATGTGCATTTTGGATGGAGAGACTAGAGCACGCCCTTGACGATTCCATGGTGGCGGCCCGGTCACGCTGCTTGGTCACTATCCAATCAGGTATAAAGTCGAAACGACACCGAGATCGGCTCAACGGATTTGAAGAATACGCAATGGCGGCGGCTGGATCGGGGTTAACGGCAACATTCCCTGACTCAGAATACGAACTGTTCGCATTACGATCTCCGCTCGGCTCAGTAACAGGCGTGGTAGAACAAGCTACACGACGCGGCAGGGGAACCGAAAACTTGATGCGTCCTTCTGATCGTACTTGGGCACATTTCCTTCCACTGCCATCTGTACATATCCCGCTCCTCATCCTCCCGCACTTAGCGTCCTGCGGCGACAGACAAGAAAGAAGCAAAACAAAAATGGTGGCAACTTCAGAAATTGACTAGGTAAGATACACCGCAATATCTACTACAATCCTTTCGGGCCGGCATTTGCATAATGATTACTCATCAACCAACCAGCCGACGTTGCAACGCCGCCAGTCATACGGCCGGCGGCAGGAGCTACACAAAAAACATGATTCTCGTGCGGAGAGATCATTCAATGAAGTACGAATCCTCCGTTATGCTGGAACAAGAACGGGTGCCACGCACCGCGATCGGAAGGGAAACCGGAACACGCGCAATAATGGCAGTCACGGAGAATGTGCTCCGAAGACCTTGCTCTCCCAGCCGCCGACCACACAGATCCGAAGCAGGAGACCGTCTGCCGAAAACGATCGCAGCAGAAAAGGAAGGAGCGAAAGCGAAAATGAACGGAGTGTTGGAGATGCTCACCTGCTCATCGCCCGAGGAGTCGCCGGAGGAGGAGGATGGCAGGCAGAGGCATGCCAGCCCTCGCACCCTCTCCCCCCGCCACCTCCCCCTGCTCCTCCCGCCGTCGTCGCCGTCGCCACTACCACCGGTGCCGCCTCCGCCGCCAGCAGCGGTGGCGCTGCCAGCAACAGTGGCGTCCTTGCTGCTGCTCGACCCCATCGCCCACTCACCCCGGAGCTCACAAGCCGGCGTCTCCGCCCAAATGCTGCGCCGCCCTCACGAATGAGACTGCTCGGCGGTGGTAAAAAGGAGCTCCACAGGCGGATCGACCCTCCTCGATCGACGAAGGCAGCAGCAGATCACGAGGGCGGCCCGAGCTCCGATCCCAGTTTTTTTTTTGTCTTCCTCATTTTCAGGTCGCAGACAATAAAAAATAAAATGAAAATAGCATCCGCCTCCGGGATTCCGCCGCGGAGTTGCGTCTGGGGAACTGCGAACGCCCGTTGCCAGAAGGCAGGGAAAGGGACGACGGCTGCAGGCGTCGTCGACCCCACCGTCGGCTTTCGTTTGTTTGTCCATGTATGGACCATTACGCGATTTAGCTAGGTCTTTAGATAAATACGACTGTCAGGGACCCGAATGTAATTTTTCATCGCCACGTGGGCAATGAAGCGGTGTAGCTGAGAAAATTGAAGAACAAATAACAGGTTGGACAATAAAATTTTTGTATGTTTTCATAATAAAAAATTGTATTAAAATAAATATAAATTAATCAATGACATAAAATTATCACGTCTAGAGAGATGTGATGATAAAAAGATTAAGCACTATATATGATCAGACAAAGTGAGGAATCATGAGATCAAAAAGGATAAGACATTTTTTTTGTCTAAGAAAGAAAATCATTTTAGAAATATAAAATTTTAATTGTTGTCGAGCATCATTTTTAACAAGTTTTATTATAAAAACATAAAAATGTAACAAAAACTCGATTTATCATGCAACCAAACTTTCCATAAAATTTTCAATCTATTTAGGTAAAAATCAACCCGTTAATATATATTACAAACTATTGAAATAAAAATTAAATATTTTAATATTTTATCAAATTAAAAATCAGAATTAATTGATTCCCTTTCTAATTTTTCAATTTTGATAAAGTTTAATGCATGTATATATAATAATAGCATAACATAATAAATAAGTACATATTAAAAATATGATCTATATAAAGTAATAAAAATTTTAAAAATATATAAAGTTTACCTCATGCCTTACAACTCCCGCGGTCACGCCCTCCCTTCCTCATAGTCATGGAATCAAGGGAAAATGGCCAACATGGCTTGAGTTGCGCATTACGGGTCTTTAATTTCTGTTGTGCATAAGAGTCTTTAATTTCAACATGGCTTGAGTTACAAATAAGTTACTCATGATTATGTAATCCTCATGATTCTGTAATCCTAGTGGAAGAGCAAGAATAAAGAAACAAAGCTTTTACATTTAGCTTGCTGGCTACCTACTCTCTTTTGCAAGATTAGGTATCAACTCACCCAAAATATGGTGAACTTAAGAGTGCAATATCATCCTCAAAATTGTGTTTCCTGTCAAATAGGATGGCATTCATGTCAGCAATAGCTATGCAAGATTTATGATGCTAGTGCTTGAGATCCTGAATCAAACAGGTTCTTATGCTTATAACCACATTCTTAGATGGTTTAAGATTGTGTTCCATGAAGGTATCCTATTTTGATTGGATCACTCCCATAATGTGCATTCTGCGTGGATACTCTGTATGATCTAGAAGAATTTGACTTTTTTTGTCTTCAACTAATTCATAAGTGATTTCTAATCTTTTAACTTGATTGTTACTTTAGGCAGTTGTGGGATTATTTTGATAGAAATGTATACCCTACAAGATAATCATATATGATTTGATTCAATAATTTTAGAAATATCTCATTCAATTAATTAGACAAATTTTTATTAAAACTTCTTATTAGATAGGAATATCATAATGAAGTCATTGATCATATGTAATGATGATTAAATCATGATGAGCTCATGATAATGAGATTGATCATCTAGAGGTATGTGATCTAAATGTTCTTAGTCAAAGGATCCTTGAAATGTGATATCAAGGATTCAGATAGATTAGTATATGTGACGTCTTCTCATATAATGAGGATGACCGATTTCATTGGTCATTAGTGTGGAGACACTGAGATACATATACAGGTGCTCATTAGTTGAATGAGTTCACTGAATTGACTGGATTAGAAATCTTGAATGGTATCTTATCGAACTATCAATCAGGGTTTTCTATCATCACAGTTGCATGGTTAGACCTTTGACTTGAGTTGCCAAAGATGCCTTGTTGGGTGAAACTTATGCTTTGACTATTGACTTATGAATTACCATTTAGATTGTCCAGTATAAAGATGAATCGGGTACAAGAAAAACCTGATGGAGACAATTGAGCGAACAACAAGGGATCGTTCACTCTCGGTAAGTGAGAGTGAATGTCCTATAGGATAGTACTCTAAATCCCTGGCCATGGTAAATAGGATAATTGGAAAAGGATTTTTCCAAATGATCAAATTCTGAGTACAAGATCTTATAGAATCGATACATTGAAGAGTTGACAGTTGATGCCGTACTCCTTTCCGATCGGGATATTGGATGGATGAGGGTTTATATCTATGCGGTAACTAATGATGAAAAGGCTCAATGGAGATGAAATTATCTCCATAGCCATTTTGGATCATGGGATGTGACTTGTACTCTTCATGATCGGTAGACCGATTAATATGTTATCCGATAACGAATTTAATTAAATTAAATAGAATTGTTCTATTTTATTTAGGCTTCAACCAAATAGACTATTGGGCTTAGTGGGTCACACACAAAAGGACTTATCCACAAGTACAAGGACATGGGCGTAATTTATGGAAATTTTAAGTTTTTATGAAAAATTTCAAAATTTTCTATAAATACTAATGGTTTCAGCCAAATCCTATCAAGCAAAAGGTTTGGGAACTCCGTTTGGGAACAGTTCTCGAGGTCGGCACGAAAGGAGAACCTGCTATGGATGAAGTTCGTGTGAATATTGCTGGAGATTGGACATTTGAATGGTTTGAAGAGCTTGAGAAACTTATCTCCTTCCTCTCTATGGGATTATATAAATCCCAATCAGGTATATTAGAATCTGATTTGATCGGTTTTCAATTTTCGTCGTTCAGTTTCGATTGAGACAGATTATAAAGTAACTTATAGAAATCATCATAAAATATCGCTTCCACTGCACCAATATTTTATAAACGATTCCTTACATATTTCACTTATGGTAGATTGTAAATAATGCCTGCCTATTTTCAATTTGCCAATACTCCCCATTTTTTCTGGTTGAAGTGTTCTGACAATTATATTTTAAAAGGTTAATTTTTTGTATTCACATTTATTACTGTTGAATTATTTTAACTAAAATTAAGTTAATTCTCATTTAACACTTTTTCTGCATTCCAAGGAGAAATCCAACTATCTGATTGAGCTTGCAAAGCCACGTATGCTGAACTTAATAGTTGTTGACACTGAAACTGGTAAAAGTAAAGATAGTAGGTTAGCATCACTATCATTTATTGGCTTCTTATTGAAACTGTTGAATGTCATTTTCAGGAAGTCATATTCATAGAGAGCATTTGTGTTAGACATAATTCTTGGCTGGGGCTGTATTAAAAAATCAACTAAGTATCGAACGATGAACGTAAATAGCATATACAACAAGTGAACTTGTTGTAGACTTAAAGATGTAATCATGATTGATGTTGTAAGTGGTAAAATGTAATATTTTATTAAAAAAATTCAGATGTCACAAGTTGGAGATACTATAAGTGAACAAATTCAAAGTGTTGATGTTGTTCATACACAAAATCAACCGGATGTTGTTGAATCAGGACATTCAAAAAAAAGGAAAAAGAAAATCAAGAGCTAATATGTGGGATCATTTTACAAAAGTTGAAAGAGAAGAGAAATGTAAGTGTAATTATCGTGGTACTTGTTATAATTGTGATACAAGTACTTTGCGAACACATTTAAATGTTAGATGCAAAGTTTATTATTTTAGTCAAACTAATTGATAAAATAGCAAGCAATCATAAATTATTCTCCATGCCAAAGAGGGAGATGAGAGTGAAAAGAAAAATACATTATCTATGTGGAAATTTGATTAACATTTGATAACAAAGGCATTAGCATATATGATCATTGTTGATATATTTCTATTTAGACATGTTAAAGGATATAGTTTCAAATACTTTTGCAATATGACTCAACCTAGATTTGTTATTCCTTCAAGAATTACTATTGCAAGATATTGTTATCAACTATATGTGGATGATATGTTGAAAATGAAAACCTTTATAAAGAATAATTACAAATGAATCTGCCTCACAATTGATACATGGACTTCATTGCAAAAATCAATTATATGTGCTTGATTGGTCATTTCATTGATAATCATTAGAAATTACATAAGATCATTTTTAATTTTGTCCAATCTCCAGTCATAAAGATGAAGCCATAGATAAAGCAATTGAGAAATGTTTAAACAATTGAAGAATTGAAAGAGTTATGATTGTTACGGTGGATAATGCTAGTTCTAATGATGTTGTCATTGCATATTTAAAGAGGAGAGTTAATATGAAGTATACTAAAATGAGATTTCTTACATATGAGATTTGTTGCACATATGATGAACTTAGTTGTGAATGATGATCTTAAACTTGCAAATGATTCAATTGTTTGTGTTTGTAATGTTGTTCAGTGTGTAAGGCAATCTATAGCAAGACTACAAAGATTTAAATCATGTGTAGAGGAAGAGAATATCCAATATAAGAACTCACTTTATTTAGATGCACCTACAAGGTGGAACTCAACTTTTTTAATATTGCACATAGCCCAAAAGTTTCAAAAAGCATTCATTTGAAAGATATAAAGAACAAGATCCTTTTTTTACCAATGAACTTTATGATGGAAATGGCATAGAAAAATCACAGGATGAAGATTGGTGACGAGTTAAAGATCTTGTTAAAGTACTACAAACTTTTTATGTTCTTACATTCCGAGTTTTTAGAGCTTTATATGTCACATCTAATAGGTATTTTCATGAAGTGAGCAATGTGGATTGTCTATTGAAAGAATGGTGTATTAATTCAAACATTAATTTTGGTGACATGGCTTTAAAAATGAAAGAAAAATGTGAAAGTATTAGGGAAATCCTAAAAAAATTAATTTGATGTTATTTATTTCACCAACTCAAATTTTGTATCGTCACATTTCATTTCAACTTTATGTTGCTTATAACGAGAAAACATGATTAATTGTATTATGTCACAATTGTCAACTTCTATCATTGTCGAAGTTGATGCTTTTCCAACCATATTTTGCTCTCCACTAGATGACGATAATGAGGAATGATTATCATCATTTGACATCTTAAAGTGGTGGAAGGTGAACTACACAAAGTTTCTTATCTTGCCACAAATGGCTCGCGATATATTAACAATTCCAATATCCACGATAGTATCAAAATCTACATTTAACACTAGTGATCATGTTCTTGATGCATTTAGGAGTTCTTTATATCTTTAAGTTGTGGAGGCCCTTATTTGTTGTCAAGATTAGCTCTGTATGTCAAAAAATCGTGTGTTAAAGAAAATATTGATGAAATTGAACAACTGAACAAAAGTAATCAATACTTTGAGTCTTTAGCATTGTTTGCTTTTATTTAAGGTTCTTAATTTCATATTTATAATATCTTACATTTCTTATTTTCATATCTAACAAATATTACATTTGCATCGTCAATTATTAATATTGCACAATAATTTGTGACTTGATACTCAAGAGTTGTAAATTGTTGTTTATAATATTTTAGCTTTTATACCTTTATAAAGTAGTAGACATAATTTTTTTATTTTGTAGGAAATGAACGAATGGAAAGAGGTCAACACCTATTTTGTAGGAAATGTCAAATTTGTGATTTGTGACTTGTGACTATTTATGTTTGTTGTGCTTGTAATATTGAGGAAATCCCATAAAACATAGTAATCTACTATGCTGTGATTTGTGACTTGATGATCTATGTAATATTGGGAGAATTGATCTAGTGAAATCACTTTGGAGTCTATCAATGTGTCTTCTTATTATTTTGCATAAAATTTGCTTTGATCAATATATGAAGATTAGCCACTTTGTGTTTACCCTTGATATGATTGTATAGAGAGATTTGAATCAAAGGTGGAAATCTTTCAGAATAATAAGGTGAAAATATAATGTGTTTCTTTTGCTTCTTTTACATGTAATTAGCAAGGATTTTGGAGTCATAAAAAAGGCATTGCATTTTTGGATACATTGTTACCGATAATTAGCGAGAATTTTAGTTTTGAATTTAATTGGTGATGGTTCTTTCCTCTTCCCTATCTTTGCCTGAGATTCTCACAACTTTCATATTGGATTTTCATATTTCTGTTGTATTTTATTTTAATTTCATATTTGACGATTTTCATTTGTGATTTGTTAAAATCTGGATTAAAGGAATTTTTTTATATTTCTTCAGATTTAGAGTTTTTTAAAGTTATGAGTTCTTTAAATTTATTGGGTGGGTTTGTTTGTTTTGGATTTCATTTTTACCTTTGCTTTTTGAATTGGAATCTCATTGTTATCATGTAACGAGAGTTTGGATTGTTTGGGTTTTTTTTGAGTATTTCGGTGTTTGATGATTTGAATTTTGATTTCTGAATTTTAGGATCAGGGATCTTTTATTATTGGTTTCAAGTCTTGGATTTTGGTATGGTGATTTTTTGATTAAGTTTCGGATTGTCCAAACTGACATATATGACAACCCTTAAATTCGTCCTTCTGATTTCTGCTGATTCCTCATTTCAAGGGTGAATTTTCTTTCTATTCTCAGATTTTGATAGCTCTTGCCTCTTGGATCAGTTAGGCCATGTTTGGTATGAGGATAACTTGGGGATAAATCAAGTTTATCCTTAATATTTAAGAGATAAACTTGGCTTATTTCCAAAAAATTTTGGTGCCAAACAGGCCCTTGGTACCATAAAATTTTAGGGATAAACCTGGGTTATCCTCAAAATTTTGGGGATAACCCAAGTTTATCCCCAAGTTATCCCCATATCAAACAACACCTTAGTTCCATGCCCCACCTCTCTTTAGATCTAAGATGTTCTTTGGGATCTGGTCCAAAGAATTCTCAAGTTTCATCAGATTGATATTTTATTACTGAGTTTTATTTTTTTAATTTTAGGGAATTGTGCTTCAATTTCAAAAATCACATTTTTTGGTTAAAGACTTTAACTTTTATTCTTTTAAGTTCAATGTTGTGAGGGTTTTTTTTAGGCTAAGATTTCAGCCTTGTGCATTAAAGATTTGTGGTTTTAACTTTCTTATGTTGAGGATCAGATTTGGAATTAATGTCTGAAATTCTCCTGTTTATTTAGTTGTGTTATTTTTGCTTGGATCTCAAAATTCCAACTTGCAATCTTTCCATACGAAGATTACGCAATCTGCCTAGTTATTCAGTTTTGTATTTGAACCGATTTCAACCCGATGATTTATGCTTCCAAATCCAAAAAAAATTAAATAACACAAGAAGTTTAGAAATTGTTTACCTCGCCCTGAGGATGATAACAGAGTAATTTGTAGTGTTGAATCTGATTTTGGTTTTGTCTAGAGAAATCCCACGGCAAGGTAAAAATAAATAAATAAATTTTGCGTTGATAACTCTTAAAATCTACAATATTAAAAACTACATCCCAAGTGGAGAAAACAAATAAACATCTAGGGGGTGTTTGGTTGCATGATAATTGAGGTTTTTATTTTAATTTTTAAAAATTGTAAGAAAACTTGTTAAAAGAGGTGTTTGACAACCATGATAATTTTATGTTTTGAAAGTGATTTTCTTCTTAAACAAAAAAAGAGGTGTGGACGCCGGGAAAGAGAGGGGGAGCGTGGAGGAGGGAGAGATATGTCCTCGCGCATGTGCGTGTGTGCTTCTCCTTCCTTGCGGTTTTGATAGGGTGGGTTTGTGTTAATCACGCCATAAACACGGTCGTGGATGATTCCGACGGACCGTTCTATTGCCTGCTTCTCTTCCTTCTTTCCTTCTCCGCACTCACCTTGATCCCCGGACTACTCAACCCTTGATGTCACTTGGGCATCGAAGGACCGGTCCGGGTCGTGAGGAGAATCGAGGGGAAAGAAGATCGATAGCCGGTGGCATTTTCAACACTAACTTAACCTATAAACCGAGAGAGGAAGGGATGGTGTGGTCGCCTGGAGCCGAGAGAGGCTCCGATGATAGAAATAAAAGAAATGAACTAGTAAAGGAAGTGAGAGTGACCGGTTACCTCGATAAGCCGGGAGATTGTAGGGGGTCCTATCTTCTCCTTCCTCGGCCGGCCGGGGAAGAAGAGCCTTGGAGAAACTCGCTTGCCTGAAAAGAAAGTATGAATGAAAGCACAACGATTAGAACTAAAGATGGAGTAGTAACTATTCGCAAGAAAGAAGAGCAATGACAAAAAGGGGTTGAACGAACCGGATTAGGACTAACTCCTAACCCCTTCTTAAGGGAAGATCTAAATGACCTAAGAATAAGATGCGTTATGCTATACTAATCGCGACATGCATAATGAAACCCAAATGAACAATAAAGGAGAGAGTAAGGTAAGGAAGAAGATCGTAGAGAAGCCCGATGCTTCGGCTTCCCGGAAATTGCAGCGCTCCAACGACAAAGGCCGCCCGGCGCCGCGCCGGGGAGCGCTCCAGCCCTTCGGGCAGCCTTCAATGCAATCTTCTCCGGGTTCCAATGACGAAGGATCGGATTCCTAGTTGGTTTTGGAGGTTTCTTGGTACTCTTTGTAATGGCTTTCAATGGTATGATGGCAAGGTCTTGAATGGTTTTTGAGTGGTATTGAATGAGCGAAGTGAGGGGTGTAATGGAGGATGGAGAGGCTTTGGGAGTGAGATGGAGGCCTGGAAGGTGGTGGGGGAGGTTGGAAGGCTCAAGAAAGCTCTTGGGGAGTTAAGGCCCGGGAATCCCTCTCTATGCTCCTTAGACTCTCTGGGAGCTTGGACCCTCTCTCTGGAACCTCTTAAATGGGGAGAATGGTCTCCTTTTATAATTGTGCAAAGTGACCCTAGCGCTCCGACCCGAGAGCGCCGGGCGTCTCGACATGGGGAGCGCCCGCAACCGCGCGCAAGTCGGCGGATCGCCAACGTCCGACCATACCCGTCGCCACCTACCACCCTCGCGTGTCGCGGCGGTTGTCGGCCGGAAATCCCGGCGCTCTCCGACGGGGAGCACCTACGACCTCCACGGGCCGTCGATCGGCAAACGGCGCATGCGGAGCTCCGCGGTGACGCTTGTCGGGCGGGAATCCAGTGCTCCTGGCCGGCGGAGCGCCCGGGACCCCACGATTTCGACAACGCATCGCCGACCGTCCGAAAAGTTGGTCGTCACGCGCGGGATTGCAGGCGCTCCGGCAGAGGAGCGCTTGTACTTTTGTACATCTCTGGGTACGGTGGTCGTCCGGCCGGTCAAAAAGGTGAAAAGGCGGGAGATGCCAGGCGCTTTGACGTTGAGACGCCAGGCGTTGCGGCGTCGGGACGCCTCCATATTTCCTGAAATTTGATCGTTTTTATGTCAAATCGACCTCTCTGATCGGGAGAAAACAAGTGTTAACTATAGAAACGAGATTGCACTTCCTGTAATCGGGCCGAATTCGCGTATCTACAGCTTGCCTCGCCTTGACGTCGGTTTTGCAAGGGAGCGACGCGGAGTGTAGCGGAAGTGACCGTAGCGAGGTGGAGCGGAGTGAAGTGATGGCGGACTGAAAAACTGGCGTCAAGGTGTAGATTTAGATACGCGACTCACGACCTGACCAGGTGAATTGAGCCTTCTCAAGTTCCGCAATTGCCTTTTGTGCCTTCTAGACTGCTTTCGTGGTTGATTGGAGACGAGATGTGCCCGGGCACGAGAGAAGAAAATAAAAGCCTGCTCCTCGCGTGCGGGGAACCTCCGAGCGCGGCTCGTGAGTTCATCTTGGTTAGCGGCCCGGCTTTGTGGTGTGCTTGTACCAAGAAGGGCTGAATGTGGTTGATTTAAAAATCAAAAGAACCTCCAATCAATTGGAATTAAGTCTTTGGGATTCATCCGGGTCCTTGCGGGAACATGATCTGGCTCGGATTGGAATAACTTCTCATCTCAATATAAACACTCGTTTGCTTTGTCAGAGAGAATGATCTTCATGAAGACAACCATAATGATGATAAAATGCAGATGATGTATGCGGATGCATGCTGGGTGAAAGAAATAAAAATTAATATTAAGAAACATAGTTGAAGATATAGATCACGAGTGGTGGGTCAGGATACTGATCAGGAACCGTCGTCCCCATAACTCGTGATTTTGGCTTATCCGCAAGTTCATTGAACAACCGTTCCGTCCTTGATTTTTGTTGGAGGGGTTCTCGCCCGGTGTTTTCATAACTTGTGGTCTTCAACATTTCAAATACTATTATTTTGATAGATGCAATACTAAAATGCAAGTCCTAATAGGGGTTGGGGAAACCCTCTTTCTTGATTTTTCTATTTTCTAACTTTTTTGTTGTTTTGCCATCTCTAATTCAAGTGCTTGAGAAAGAGAGTTGATGCATGAGCTCCCTTGTATGGGGTCTTCATTTCCTGCATTGACTTGAACAAAGATGATTAGAACTTTATTGTGGCTTAGTTCCCTTGTACGAGGAGGGCAGAAGTTGCCTTGATCCTTTGTCAAGGGATGTAAGCCTCTTCAAAAGGTAAAAATGATAAGAAGAAATTAAGTATGCATTACATAAAAGAGACATGCACAACTGAAATTAAATATGCATGCATAATTGAAAATGTTTGAAGATTTTTCAATTTTTGTGGGTTTTAGATTTTTTTTTTTTTGTGTGCAAGACCAAAATTAAATGCGGATGTGAAAGCATATGATTGAAAATGTTTTGATTTGTTTGAATTTTGAGAACTTGATGAATGCCAAATTGAAACTAAATGCAAAGGGCATGCAATTAAAATGATTTTGTTTTAAATATTTTCCAGTTTGTTTGAGTTCTAAAATTTCGGTGCATGCAAGACTAAATGTGAAAAGCATTTGAAAAATGTTTTAGTTTTGAAATTTTTTGAAATTTTTTTTTTTTGAGTTTTGAGACTTTTCAATTTGTTTTTCTTTTCTAAATTTCTAATTTTTATAGAGAGGATGGTTGTCATTTGCCTTGATCCACTTGTAATGGGTGTCCCCAATTGTTCTCCAAGGAGCAAGAGCATGCACCACGTGATGGGTTGGAGGCCTTTTATTCGGAATCCTTTTGACCTTCTACCATTCATCAGCTAGGTTTTGCCTAGATCGGGTTGGTTTGCCTTACCCATGGAGGTTAAAGACGGAAGAATACTCGGGGCAAGTCTTCGGTAGACTTCAGGGATTTTGAATTTGTCTCTCTACTAATGCCCAATTGCCCATTAGAGTTCAGCTTCTTCGGGTCCTTCCTTCTTTTATTGATTTGTCATATTCTTTGGTAGCCCACATTCAGACAAGTCTTGTATATTTTTTCTTTGATTTGACCTGAGGGGTTCATTGCCCATCTTTTGGAGCTTTTTATTTTCTTTTCTTGGGCTATTTTTGTGGTACTCATTCAGACAGGTCTTTTCTTTTGTTGACATGAGGGGTCATTGCCCATCTTTTGGCACCATTTTTCTTTTTGAGAAGTTGGACCTTCTGAGACGATCTCCTACTAAGGCGGTGGGCACTTTCAATACTCCTCCTTCTAGTCCCCTACATCTACTTTGGACCGAAATAAGAAGAGAATAGAATAGGGCGAACTTTCCTTCTCTAAACTTTGCCTATCTTTCTTTCTGGTGTCTAGTCATTAGGATTCCGGAATATAGGCAAGTGATGTGTGAAGCATGGTGCCTACTCTTAATTCCTAAAGAACAAGTTAGGGCACCCAAGAACTAGTGGAATTTGGCTTATGATAGCCATCCTCTCAATTTTGAGTATTTATGATTTTTTTGTAAAAAACATTTTTAAGAAGAGATGATTCCATGGATGATTCACTATGCCTCACCTTGTGCCACTCATTTTTTTGATATTTTCATTCTCGGTTGAAAACATACTTGAACATCATCAAATTCTCTCGCCTATCCTCTCTACGCAAAGCATTTTTAAGACATGTTACGATTATACTCGCAAATGCTTTTGAAATGAATGCCTCGAGGATAACATGATAATGATGAATACATGCATGTAGTACCTGAGAGAGGATGAACTTCGTTGTTAGTGACGGCGCTGCCAGGTCGGTGTAGTTGGCGCTTGTTCATGCCTTGACCTGCCTTGCTACTTCCACTTTTTCCCATTCGGAAACACGATGATGGGGAGATGTATAAAGTTTGCAAGGGTTGGCATTTGATGATGATGTTGAGCAAGGTTTGAGATACCATCATGGAACATTTTCACTTTATTGGAATAAAGGGTTGTTACCTAGATTGAAAGGAATGAGACAACAAATAGGCTTGGGAGCCTAATAAAAGGGGTGAGCCCGTGGGGCCGACAAAAGGAGGCGGGGCATGATGACCCAATTTGGACGAAAAGGGGCACGATGACCCAATTGAAAGATGAAAAGGGGGATGATGAGTTGATTTAGAATGTTGAGGGACGCGATGACTTGATTAAAAGATAAGGGGCATGATGGCCCGATCTGGAGACATGAGGGGCGAGATGGCCCGATTGAAAAAGCATAATTAAGAACATGGGCACTATGGTCCGATTGACAAAGCATGATTAAAAACAAGGGCCCAATGTACCCAATTGGCAATGCATGATTAAAAAACATGGGCGCTACGGCCCGATTGAAAAAGCATAATTAAAATAAAGGCGCAATGGCTTGATTGAAAACAGGGGCACTAAGGCCCGATTGAAAATGCATAATTAAAATAAAGGCACAACGGCCTGATTAAAAACATGATTAAAACAAGGGCACAATGGCCCGATTGAAAAAGCATAATTGAAGATAGGGGCACAATGGCCCGATCATAAATGCATGATTAAAAACATGGGCACTACAGCCCGATTAAAAAGCATAATTAAAATAAAGGTGCAATGGCCTAATTAAAACATGGGCGCTAGGGCCCGATTGAAAATGCATAATTAAAATAAAGGCGCAACGGCACTGATTGAAAACACGGGCGCTAGGCCCGATTGAAAGCACATAATTAAAATAAAGGCACAATGGCTCGATTGAAACATAGGCGTTAGTGGCCCGATTGAAAATGCATAATTAAAATAAAGGTGCAACGGCCTGATTGAAAACATGGGCGCTAGGGCCCGATTGAAAATGCATAATTAAAATAAAGGCACAATGGCCTGATTGAAAATAGGAGCACTAAGGCCCAATTGAAAATGCATAATTAAAATAAAGGCACAACGGCCTGATTGAAAACATGGGCGCTAGGGCCCGATTGAAAATGCATGAATAAACCAAGGACGCGAAGGCCCGATTGAAAAAGCATAATTGAAAATAGGGGTGCTATGACCCAATTTGAAAAATGGACACAATGGCCGAATTGAAAAAAAGAAAATAATTAAAACATGGGGGTGTCAACCTAATTGAAGATGTGGGCATGACGACCTGATTTAGTAGTGGAGTTGGGCACATGGGCCCGATTTAGAAAGATGATGGGCACGTGGGCCCGATTTGGAAGGATGATGGGCACGTGGGCTCGATGTAAGAAGACAAGGGTCGAATGTAGATAAGTGTCGGGCACTAGGGCCCGATTTGTAATGATGGGAATATGGGTCCAATTGGTAGGTACGTTGGCCTGACTGAGAAAGGTGAGGTGAGGGCCATGGCCCGAGAATTGATGGTAGTGTTGAGGGAGAGGCACATGGGCCTGGTTGAGAAAGATGAAGTGGGGGCCGTGGCCCGAGAATGGATGATGAGGTAGAAAGAGGGGTATATGACTCTGATCGAAATTGATGATGGGGTGCATGGACCCAATTTGGGAGTGTGGGCTTGTGGGCCCGATGTAAGAAGAATGTTGGGCGCGAGGGCCGAATGTAGAGAAGTGTCGGGCACTTGGGCCTGATTCATAAGGATGGGCACATGGGTCCAATTGGTGGGAACGTGGGCCCGATTGGGAAAGGTGGGGTGAGGGCCATGGCCCAAGAATTGATGGGAGTGTTGAGGGAGAGGCACGTGGGCCTGGTTGAGAAAGATGATGCACACGAGGGCCTGACTTGGGAGGATGATGGGCACTTGGGCCTAATTTAGAAAGGGGTTGGGCACAAGGGCCCAATTTGGGAGGGAAGGCATAGGGGCTTGATTCTAGAGGGTGGGCATATGGGCCCGATTTAGGAAGATGATAAGCATGTCGGCCCGATTTGCGAAGGCGGGGCACATGGGCCCAATTTAGAAGGGTAGACACATAGACCTGATTCTAAAGGATAGACACACGGGCCCGATTTAGAAAGATGATGGGCACGTGGGCCCGATTTGGAAGGATGATGAGCACCTGGGCCCGATTTAGAAGCGGGTTGGGCACAAGGGCCCGATTTGGAAGGATGATGGGCATATGGGCCCAATATAGAGGAGCATTGGGCACTTGGGCCCGGTTTCAGAAAATGATTGAGGATTTGAGAATCCAGTTTAGGAGATTGGGAGAGGGCTTGGAAGCTCGAGCATTGACAATGGGCTTTGTGGCTCGATTGACCTAAATGGGCTGTAGGGCCCAGTTTAGAAGGTCGAGATGACCTTGAGAAAGAAGTTGGGGGAGGGGATTGCCTAGTTAGAGGTGGTCCTAATAATCTATTCCCCAGCCCTCTACTTGATTGATTGTTGACTAACTCGGCCCTAACGAGTGTTGCCATATAAATGAATGCCCGCTGAGGGGGTCCCTGAATTCTTTGCCTCTAGCCTTAGCCAACTTGCGATTGGATTTTCTCTTCTCTTCAACCTTCTTTATGGGTTGCCTCGTGGGTGGCCCCGATATTCTCAAGGGTCGAGGAATCGATCGTGGGCTATAATCCTTTTCTTCAAATTGTTCCTCTTTTGTAAAATGATCACTCAAACTTCCAATTGTGATGGTTAACCTTGCCTTCCCCTTTTGAGACTTAGGAGCTAATTCATAAAATCCTAGTCTTGGCCTTGTGACTGAAAATAGGGTTTGTGACCGGTCGTGCTATCCCTTGTAATTCTTTGCCTAGGCCCTTGCTAGCTTGATATCCAAGCATCTCCATAATTCTCCACCCAAGGTTGTTAAGTGTCGCCTTCTCCCTAGGTTGTTCAATGATGGAGAGTGTGCCTTGTTCTAAGGGTTCCCGAGGGATGGAGATAATTGATAAAGCATTGGATTCGGGAGGATCATCATAGATTTTGATTTCGAGATTCTTCTACATGTAGATCCTGTTCTTGCTTGACTTCTTCTTGAGTTTGTTCAAGAATGGAGGATAAATCGAGGCTGGGGCAATAAAGTGGTAGGTTGAGAGTCGGATATCGGAGAATCATTGATTTCAAGCTCGCATTCCCCCACCGGTTGATCTCGGTTCATTATTGGTTGGCTCTTGAGACTCGGTCAAGATTGTCATGACCGATTGGCAAATAAGGGGAGCCAACTCTAATTCTCAGGGTAGGGGCACAAACTTGTGAAAGAGTTTGATTATGCTTAGCCGGTTGTGAATATTTTTGAAAAATAATGGGTTGTGCAACCGGTGAGGTTGAGATGTAATTGGTTGAAGAGTTGGTGGTTGAATGATTAATCGAGGCCGAGGAGCCAAGGTTTGTTGTGCAACCGATTGAGGAGGATGATCCATGAATCGTTCGACCGGTTGGGGCCGAGGAACCGGTCGAGGCAAAGGAGCCATGGGTTGAGCAATCAATTGAGGAGGAGGATTTTGATGAGTCTGATGGAGTTGTTGAGAAATAACCCTATGTTGTGTAGGGCTCCTAGGTCGGTGCCTAGGGTTTTCTATTGGGTTCCCTACAACATTAGCACTCCCACTTTCATTAAGGGCTTGATATTTTGGATTGTATAGCTCCATGATTGGTGTATCCTTAAGTTGAGTTTGAATGTATCTTGCCCTTTCATACAAATCATGCATATTCGTGGGATAATGCAAGGCCAAAATATTCTTCAAAGCCGGTACGGTATTAGCAATGATCATCTTGACTAATTCCGGCTCAGAAATTGTATATGCAAGCTTCTCGGCCATCAACCTCCATCTATCAGCATATTGTGTAAAGTCCTCATTCTCTCTCATTTTCTCAGCTACAAGGTCGGTGATGGAGTAGGCTATTCCAACTCGGTCTTGATATCTCTGCAAAAATTTGGCTTTGACAATATCAAAGTTACCGGCCTCCGTTGAATCAAGTGAATAGAACCACTCAAGCGCCGAGCCCTCCAATGATCTTCTAAATAGAAAAGCAAGGGCTCTCGGATCATTCCGCCATGTGACGGATTCGTATAGAAAGTCTTTGACGTGGAGGAAGGGGTTGCCGGACCCGTTGTAACGGCGGAACACTGGCATTTCGGAGTGAGGAAGATGGAAAGTAGGGAGCGAGGGGAGAGATATTTCAGGGGCAACTTTGGTGCCAACCAGACGGCGAATTTCCTTGTACTGCTCCTCCATCTGACTTAGGCGGTTTAGCATGGCCTGGTCAATAGAGGGCTCTCGAACAATTGGGGGAGGAGGGGGTGTTTGATACACCGGAGGGGGAGCTAAGTAGGCCGAAGCGGCCGGACATGGAATGTGGGTTGGTGGACATCTTTGCTTGACGGGGAAGATTAAGATGATTAGAAGAGAAGACTGGTGGCCGTGATGGTGCGGCCAAATTTGGATCCGGGTGGTTTAGGATAGCCACCGGATGAGAAGAACTTGGGGGCGATGGCCCGATATAGGAATGGCCATGGGCGGCCGTATCGGGTCGACGTGCTACTGAACGAGGGGTAGAAACACGTAAACCACCGGTGAGAGGGTCATGATTGGCGGGCGACTTGCCCTTGAGAATAGCCTCGATGGCTTGAAGTTGGGTGGGGTCGGCATGAGAGAATGCCTCCCAAAGGGAACCCGGGTTGGGTGGAGGAGAAACTTGATTCGGCTCAGCGGGAGCTCCTGGTTCGTTAACGGCATAGACAGCGTCGGGGAGGAGTGACGGCTCGCCTTCTGCCCCAAAGTAGGCATGTTCATACTCTGCTTGCTCGCAGTGTTGATCCATGATGACTCATCCGGACCTGAGCGACACAGACATAAAGCAAAAGAAAGACGAAGTTTTTCTTCTTTTTGGGTGTTTTCTTTTGAGCAGATTTTTCTTTTTGGGTTGTTTAATTCTAGAAGACAAGTTTTTACCCGAAAGCAAAGTTTTCTTTGACAAAGATTTTTTGGATTGCTTCTTAGAGGTTATTTTCTTTGATTGTCGTGATTAGAGAAGTTTTTTACCTCAAAGGAACAACTTCTTTTGATGACTTTTTAGAGATTTTTTTGTAGGAGAGAGTCTCCTCCCTCCTTTTTCCTTTTCTCTTTTGGTTACACAAACAAGTTAAAGCAAAGACTTGGAATGTTTAGCGCAAATTTTTGTTCCAACCTTAGATTAGTGGCTTGTTTAGCAAAGTATTGTCCACTCAAATAAATGGGTGGGACCCTATGCTCACACAACGCCTAGCAACGTAAGGTGAAACGATTTCTCACACGGATAGGTAATGGGTAAACTTCGGGTCTTGGGGAAATGGTACAACCAGCCCGATCGGTGAAGAGAGAATCCTTCACGTCTGGGGACTTACGGAGGCCTTGGCGGAAACCAACTTAGTCAACCGAGAGGGAATCCCCGGAAGAGAAGTCGAGATCCACCAAGAATGGTGTTTTGGATGTGTATGGCTTTGGGAGGAGAGTGAGCCCCCCTTCTCGGATGACCTACGAGGCCGGATGGAACCAGTACCTCAATGCAAGCTAATGCAAGAGAATAAGCAAAGATAAAGGAGCAAGCAAAATAAAATAAAATAAACACAACATGAGAGAAGCACAAAGAAACTTAAGAGATGATGGTGCACGAAGAAATTTAAACACTAAGACAGGTTTGCATGCTGAAAATTAGAAGGTAGTAAGAGTGATAAGGGTCGGAAGTGAAACAAGAAGCAGGAACTAAAAGCAGTTTCGGTGAATTGCAGGCGCTCTGGTACCGCGCCGCCAGGCGTCGCGGTATCAGGACGCTTTTAACGGGAATCAGCAAATTTTAAGAAAAGCTAGAAAGCAAGGGTCCCGCGGGGACATAAAGGTGATATGATGCTGAGAAAGCAATAAACGACAATGCTTTTTAAATGAAAAGGTATTAAAAGTAGAGTTGACTCGCGCGGGAGTCGGTGCTTGTAGATGCTTCGAGCTCGCGGAGCTCGGTTTGCAAACGTCCTAGCAAAGGGTAGCGTGGTGCCCCTTTGATAGGATCAACGAAAGAGAGGGCCACGCGGGGCCGATGATGTACCACTCGCGCGGTGAGTGGGGAAATGGGGGGGGTGGCTCGCGCGGGAGCCAGGAGTAGTGGCCCACGCGGTGAGCAAGAGAGGTTCTAACTTTTTAAAGGAGGGGGACGAAATACAAATAAACGTGGAGATAAAGAGAGTGAATAGAAGACTTACTTGATGGAAGGGGCTTTCATTCAAAGAAATATGGCAAGCGACTTTCCCTTGGCTTTAGATGTCCCACCGTGGTCGCCAAAGGATGTGGACGCCGGGAAAGAGAGGGGGAGCGTGGAGGAGGGAGAGATATGTCCTCGCGCGTGTGCGTGTGTGCTTCTCCTTCCTTGCGGTTTTGATAGGGTGGGTTTGTGTTAATCACGCCATAAACACGGTCGTGGATGATTCCGACGGACCGTTCTATTGCCTGCTTCTCTTCCTTCTTTCCTTCTCACTCACCTTGATCCCCGGACTACTCAACCCTTGATGTCACTTGGGCATCGAAGGACCGGTCCCGGGTCGTGAGGAGAATCGAGGGGAAGAAGATCGGATAGCCGGTGGCATTTTCAACACTAACTTAACCTATAAACCGAGAGAGGAAGGGATGGTGTGGTCGCCGGGAGCCGAGAGGCTCCGATGATAGAAATAAAAGAAATGAACTAGTAAAGGAAGTGAGAGTGACCGGTTACCTCGATAGGTTGGGAGATTGCGGGGGTCCTATCTTTCTCCTTCCTCGGCCGGCCGGGGAAGAAGAGCCTTGAAGAAACTCGCTTGCACGAAAAGAAAGTATGAATGAAAGCACAACGATTAGAACTAAAGATGGAGTAGTAACTATTCGCAAGAAAGAAGAGCAATGACAAAAGGGGTTGAACGAACCGGATTAGGACTAACTCCTAACCCCTTCTTAAGGAAGATCTAAATGACCTAAGAATAAGATGCGTTATGCTATACTAATGCGACATGCATAATGAAACCCAAATGAACAATAAAGGAGAGAGTAAGGTAAGGAAGAAGATCGTAGAGAAGCCCGATGCTTCTGGCTTCTGGAAATTGTAGGCGCTCCAACGACAGGTCGCCTGGCGTCGCGCCGGGGGAGCGCTCCGGTCATTACGCGGCAGTCTTCAATGCAATCTTCTCCCGGTTCCAATGACGAAGGATCGGATTCCTAGTTGGTTTTGGAGGTTTCTTGGTACTCTTTGTAATGGCTTTCAATGGTATGATGGCAGGGGTCTTGAATGGTTTTTGAGTGGTATTGAATGAGCGAAGTGGGAGGGGTGTAATGGAGGATGGAGAGGCTTGGGAGTGAGATGGAGGCTTGGAAGGTGGTGGGGGGAGGTTGGAAGGCTCAAGAAAGCTCTTGGGGAGTTAAGGCTCTGGGAATCCCTCTCTATGCTCCTTAGACTCTCTCTCTTGGGAGCTTGGACATTCTCTCTTGGAACCTCTTAAATGTGGGAGAAGGGTCTCCTTTTATAATTGTGCAAAAGTGACCCTAGCGCTCCGACCTGAGAGCGCCGGGTGTCTCGACATGGGAGCGCCTGAAAATTCGCCGGCAAGTCGGCGGATCAGCACGTCCGACCATACCTGTCGCCACCTACCACCCTGCGTGTCAGGCGGCGATTGTCAGCGGAAATCCTGGCGCTCGACGGGGAGCACCTACGACCTACGGGCGTCGAGGCGCAAGCGGCGCATGCGGAGCTGCGGTGACGGTTGTCGGGGGCGGGAATCCGGATGCTCCGTCGGCGGAGCGCTGGACCCTCGGTACGATTTCGACAACGCATCGCTGACCGTCGAAAAGTTGGGTGTCACGCGCGGGATTGCGGGCGCTCCCGGCGAGAGGTGCTTGTACTTTTGTACATCTCTGGGTACGGTGGTCGTCCGGCCGGTCAAAAAGGTGAAAAGGCGGGAGATGCCGGGCGCTCTGACGTTGAGACGCCAGGCGTTGCGGCGTCGGGACGCCTCCATATTTCCTGAAATTTGATCGTCTTTATGTCAAATCGACCTCTCTGATCGGGAGAAAACAAGTGTTAACTATAGAAACGAGATTGCACTTCCTGTAATCGGGCCGAATTCGCGTATCTACAAGAGGGTCTCACCTCTTTCTTTTTTCTTGTGGTCCCCCACTTTATTTGGTCATGTGCGATGGTTACTCTTTTTTGTAATCACATCCCTCCAAACATGATAATTTTATGTCATGAGTTGATTCACTTTTTATTTTAATACAATTTTTTATCATGAAAGTATACGAAAAATTATCATACAACCAAACACCCCACTAACCTTCCACGTTAGAATCTTCTTTTCCTTATCACAGTGGATGCTTAAAATGGTGCAGAGATGAGGGCCCGTTTGGATCCTTGTAAAACGTGTTGCATGGGCAAGTTTTCTAGAAATATTCGACGTCTTCTCTATTTGGTTACAAGTAAAATACTAGTCAACAGTAAATATACTACGTTCACTCCTTAATCAGTTGGATTTTGGCATCCGGGAAAATCCTCCGGACACCGTTTTTGTTGAGCAGCTAAAAAAGATTTTTTGTTTTTTTTTTGATCAATGACGGTCCAAAAAGGTAAAGTTGTTGTTTTAAATTTCACAGTGTGGGCTGTTTTGGTCAATAAAACTCGGGGGTTGTTGCATGTATGTCTCTTCTTATAAGGTGTCATGTAAAAAGACGTTATTAATGTCCAATTGTTTAATGTGCCACTTACAGGTCACAGCCATGGAGAGAATAATTCGGATAGTAGTCGGTTTGACCATAGGGCTGAAAGTGTCAAGAATACCGTTTTGGTGGGTGTAGTCTTTTGCTATCAACCTGAACTTACTGCAAAACATATTTGGATGTTTTATGCACATGAGGTTGAGTAAGAATATCTTTTAGCAACCTGTATTTCCTCGGAGGTGAATCAAAATATGCATAGTGACAGGTGATATGACATCTGATTGCCCGGTATGATCAACAACCAGGACTGGATTGGATAGATTGCTTAAGGAATGGTGAGCAGACATAGTACCTAGATGGCGTCCTTGGGTGTGTCAATGGGCCGGGCCGGGCCGGGTCCAAAGCGAGCTCAATCAAAACCCAGTCCAAAATATAATAGGCTGGCCCAACCCGGCCCACATTATGTTTTTGCCCGACCCGGCCCGGCCCATAAAAAATATAAATTTAGCCCGGCCCGGCCCGATCTTTCTAACATATTATAAGGTATATATCTCTTATTTTTAATTTCTTAAACATCAAACCTACGATGGTCTCCAGATTTGTGATAAAAAATATTACCAACTAAAAAATTGTAAAATTAATTAAATTATGTAATTATTAGAACATATAAATATAAGATGCTAACGGAAGATTTCAAAATATTGATTTCATTTACATAAAAATTAATAAATTTGTAATCTATTAATAAATCAGAATCTCATTTAAATATTTTTATTTTTATTTTTATTTTAAAATAAAATATAATATAAGTATATAAAATTTAATATAATAAAAAAATAAAAATTGATAAATTATGAAAATTATGACATAGAATGATAAAAAAACAAAAATAAGATTCTAAATTTATTAGATCAACTTATAATTTGTTTTTGTGTGATATAATATATAATATATAATATATAATATATATTTTAAAAACTATCTTTTTTGGTCTAAATAGAATTTAAAATAAAGTTATAATATTATATGTTTGATTTAATCATAATCTAGTGGTGAGCCATTCTAACGAAAAAAATTAAAATCAAAATTTGTCAACCAGTATATTAACATAAGGAAAATAAATATATCATAAATTTTATATTTTAAATTTTATTTCTATATTTTTTATAATATTAAATATATTAATCAAAATTATCTACCTTATTATCTAATTTATATCAAACTAGAATAATAAATAAAATATGTTAAATACTTTGACGCTGAAAAGGAGGCGTGAATGGCAAGTCATGTTGGGCCCGAGAGAAAATAGAACATAGTACATTTTACATATTTTTTTCACTACGTAGAAGATTGAACGTGAATGGCTAAGCGTGATTTGGACAGGCTTCGCCCTAGCCCTCACAGCAACCTTGTTAAGCTCGCGGGCCAATGATGCTAGCCCGAAACAGGTCCAAGGGCAGCTCGGCCCGTGGGTCAACCCGTCCAACTGACAGCCCTAGGCGTCCTGACAGGACTGAAATCTACCCTGTGCAAGTCACGACTGTTAGTTGCTGAACCCGTGATTTCAGAATCCGTAGCAGGCTGATTTGCACATCCAAATTGATTTATGCCTGGTTGACTATCAACCAAAGTGTGCATATGGGGAATTGGCAAATTAACCACAGTGCTGATAGGTGATGAAGCAGAAGTGTGGTTCAATAAGTGAAATAGAAAAGTAGTTTCATCAAAGATGACATTTCTAGCAATATAGACTTTATCTAATCGAGACAAATAGCATTTATAGCCCTTATGATCAGAGCTATATCCAATGAAGATGCAACACTCGGAACGAAAAGTAAACTTGTGTTGATTAAATGGCTGGAGATGTGGATATGCACACCCAAACGGTTTCAAAAAATCATAATCCAGTGGCTTTCCGAATAACTTCTCAAAGGGAAATGATTGATGAAGCACCATTATCGGTAGGCGATTGATTACATAGACCGCACATAATACAACATCTTCCCAAAAACTATATGGAAGAGAGGCATCACTAAGCAAGGCAAGTGTGGTCTCTATAATATGTCGATGCTTTCGTTCGGATATTCCATTCTGATGTTGAGTATAAGGACATGAAAGTCTATGGACTATCCCATGTTTTAAGAGAAAATCTTTCAATGGTCGGAACTCTCCACTCCAATCACTCTGAAAATACTTTATTTTTGTAGAAAAGATATTTTCTACCCGAGTCTTGAAGGTGATGAAAACTGAATAAACTTCATTTTTGTTTTCAATAGGGAATACTTAACAGTATCGACTATAATGATCAATAAAAGACACGTAATATTGATTTCCATTTATACTAAGATGTGGAGAAGGTCCTCATACATCAGATGTAATTAGCTCAAGAGGAGCTTTGGACACATGACTAGACGACGGAAAATGAAGATAATGATTCTTTGCCTTACCACAGTGTGAACAAAAAAATGAAGTAACGGAAGTATAAGAGCAACCCAACTTATGTAAGACCTGATATAATGTTTTAATTGTAGGATGACCTAGGTGTTTATGCCAAGCAGCAACTGAAGTAGTGAGAGCCACTGATGATGGAGAAGGAGCCTTCTTCATATCCAACTGGTATAGGCCGTTGGAGTTATGTCCTATGAACAACACCTTCCTTGTCCTGAGGTCCTTTATGACACAATATGTAGGAAAGAATTCAAATGATACATGATTATCTTTTGCAAATTGGGAAACTGATAGCAAATTCTTCACTAAATATGGAACATGTAAAACATTTGTAAGAGTAAAAGACTGAAGAACTGCATTACCAACATGAGAAATACCTAGGCTATCACCATTGCCAACTTTCACCTGATCACTGCCGACATAAGGAACCTGATTCTGGAGTAGTCCAACTTCTGGAGTCATGTGATAGTTGGCACCGGAGTCCAGGTACCAAACTGGATGTACAATATCATAGGAATGGGCAGCATTTGAGGCCATGTTAGCAGTGTACTAATGATTATTAGAACTGCTAGGTGACTCATTGTAGAAATTCTTATATGTCGGATCATATTTGTTCCAGCATTAAAGAGCTGTATGTCCCCTTTTTTTACATAATTAGCACACATTCAAGAACCTCTGATTACCCTGTTGATTTCTGTCAGTAGTGCCACCATTGTTCCCTTGCTGAAAAGTACCCGCAGACCCTTGTTTTGTGTCATATCTGAACCGAGCATTATGCCTACCTCTGTTATCTCGACCACAACCTCTATATTGTCCTGTATGTTGCTGTTGTTGAGAGGACGGAATTGAAAATTCGGCAAAATTAGTTGACAGGTCCGAAACCTGTTGATGCCGTTTCAATATCATAATTTCCTGATTTAAGAGAAGACCTTGCAACTCTTCAATAGACATGGTTGAGGCATCAACACGTGTAGTAACAGAAGTTATAAAAGGGTCGTACTCTGGTCCATGACCACCAAGTACGTAAGAGATTAAATCACTCAGAGAAACCGGCTCCATGGCCATTGCCAAACAGTTAGCAATCAGTTTGGCACGTTGTATGTAGTCTACCATTTTTTCACTACCTTTCTTGAGCTGCTGCAGTTGAGACCGAACATGAATAATGCGAGCCTTAGAGGTGTTAGCATGGGTGAGCTGAACTGCAGTCCGTCTCTCAGATGAAGTATCATGGCCAATCACCAACGGAAGACCAGATTCGGAAAAAGAGGAAATCAGGTTCGACTTGACTAGGCTATCGTATTGCTTCCACACCTTTGTTGCCAAATTCGGAATCATAGAGTTAAGGTTAGATGGATCTGGCATTGTGGATGGTGGACATGGAATCGATCCATCCACCAACCCAATGAGATTATACATCTCCAAAAACGGGATGAACTGTGCCCTCCATATCAAATAATTTTCGCTATTTAACGTCAATGAGATGCAATGGGTAATGCTTGGAACTGATGCAATCAACCCAGAGTTGACGAACGGAAAGGGTTCAGAAGAGGGAGAACCTGGAGGGATATTGACAGCACTGCTCGCCGCCGTGGAAGCATAAATCGGAGACGCATTCGCCGCCATCTAGCTCTGATACCAAGTCAGTAATAATACTCTGCAATCACACCTGTAGCACAGCAGAGAAGACAGGGGGATCGAGATCTGAAGATGAGCCGAAGACACTGAGCACTGAGACGCAGTTTGGGCGGGGAATGCACCGCTACACAGTCGGCCGCCATTTCGCACTGTATATATATGAATGACTTGGTACATGTACAATTATAAAAGAATGAAAGGCAATATGCCAATTGATGTAAACAATACAGGGCAGTTGGTAGTATGTCTAACTACCTGGATTAATCGAGAATTCATCTTGCCTAACAGGGGGGAGATGGTGACGCGCTGCCGCCGGGAGCTGCAGGCGACGCCCGCCCAGCCGCGGCAGAAGTCGACGCTGCCGCCATGGGCGGTCCAAGCGGACGACAGCACGCCGGTGGGATCGGCCTGAGACCTGAAGGCAAGAAGCGCCGCCAGGTCCGTTACGTTGCCGAGGTGTAGCGCTGCGGGGGACTGAGCTGCCGCCACCGGTGTCAGCAAGAAGACGAAGAGCAAGGTGTCGGAGACGCTCGACGACGGCGAGGGGCACGGCGGACAGAAGAGAGCCCTCCGCTTCCCCATCTACGTACCTGCATGCACACCTCGGTCTCGCCGGACAAAGCTTGGTGCCCGACGGGGACCGGCGGCGATCTGCTTCTTAAAAGAGTATATTCGACGGGGGGCGGTGAAGACGGAATTAAAAGATCAAAACAAGCTGATTTTTTCACATTTCTCTGGGTATTTAGACCGTTTGATTGTATATATTTAACCAATTTTTAGATACTTTTATTATATCTTGATAAAGTTTTTAAAATCAAGGGTGGTGCTTTTTTGGTGGAGATTATGTATAGGCTGCAGAGATCATGAAATAATATTGACTGTCACTCTCCACTTTTCAAAAATCTCTCTTCTTTGAAAATCTAAAAGTATTAAAATCTAAAAGTAAAAAAAGGAATTATGTATCTATGTGGCGTTATAGACTTTTGTGATCGAAACCTCATGTCTAAAACAAACATACCCTAAATTATATATTTTATTTTTTATTTTCAGACACTATCTCTTTATAAACGATAGAAAATTAACAGTAAATATTAAATTGATTAATATACAAATTAAAAAAATTCGTACTTTAAAATTTCAGATTATGGCATCAGATTTAAATAACTGATTTTTGACCTTTGATTTGGCCAAAAATTTGTAGCAGGTTGGATTTCGTAACGATATCAAACATTAATTTTAAAATTGACATCGATAAAAAGTTTTAGTCTAAGAGTTTATACTAGGATGTAGAATGGGTCATATTTAGTAGTGAAATTAAACTGCATCGAATTACGAATCCGACAAAAATTGTGATGTTTCGATTCTGATAATTTTAAAATAATTATATTTTAATTTTTTATTACATTATCCGAATCGGATTCCATAATTTTTAAAATACATACAATACGTTAATCTTTATTTAAACTAATCATTCACTTATAATTACTAGAATTTGATAAAATTTTTCAACTTTTTATCATTTTATGACTTTACATATCTTATATTTATAATTAATTTAATATTATGTTAATTAATTTTACCTGTATATACTTGTTTTTTATCAAAATGAGACCAACGAGAATAAAATCAATTGATTTCGATTTCGATAGACAATGATGCACAAGTATTATAACATATAAAGCTAGATTCCAAATCGTTATTTTTTATGGGGATGGAATCACAATCTGGAAGCATGGGATTGCGCTTACACCCCCCTAGATTATACCCCCTATCTCTTAAAATTATCGGAATAGTTAATATTCTCTGGAAATGTAGGCGATCTGTTTGGACATCCGGAAAAGTACGCACGCGAAGGAAGGAAGGAAGACGTTTGGTCGCCGCAGAAGTCGTCGTTGACCCGAGGTCTACCTCGGCGGCTACCCGAGGTCTACCGCACGAACCCACATGCCGATAGGGACCATAGGGTGGTGCCTCGCTCATCACGGTCAACATCCGTAACGCACCTTTGACCTGGTTCAACCGATATTAATTAATGGGGGTGTTTAGTTGTATGATAATTTTTTACGATAAAAAATTATATTAAAATAAAAAATGAACTAACTCATAACATAAAATTATCATATTTGAAAAGATGTGATAACAAATAAGTGTAATTATCATACATGATTAAATAAAGTGAGAGATCACAAGAAAAAAAAGTGAAATTCTCTTTTTTGTTTAATAAAAAAATCACTTTCAAAACATAAAATTGTCATGATTGTCAAATATCTCTTTTAATAAATTTTTTTACAATTTTTAAAAATAAAAATAAAAATTTTAGCATCCTACAACTAAGCACCCCCATAAATTTTATATCTTACTTAAATATAGATCTTCCGATGACTTTCTCTATATATCCTAACAGTCTCCGGATGTTGTGTTGTTTCCATGCGAAAGTCAAAAGTCTCGAGTCCGAGAAGGAAGCCGGCACAAGCGATCTCATCCGGTAGCGGGGCTATAAACTTCCAAGCGGGAAGGGTCCCACACGTGCCGAGGGCCGGCGAACGAAGAAGATTATACGGGCGGCTGTCCGTGACTAGGGATGTCAATCGTAGTGGATTATCCGATTATCCAACCCGTTCGTTAACTTAATGGACAGTTAAAGGATCATCAAAAATTTTCGAATAGGATATCCTTAGCCGTTTACCGATTATCTGTTTTTTTAACGGATACGGTCACGGATACAGTATAAACCGAACCCGATAAACCGTTTCCGAACCCGTTAAGTAAAACTTGATCCAACGGTTGAAAATATATCAGCATCTAACGTTCAAGAAATATGTCAATCTCAAAAACCCTAAAATTAATTTGTGAGAATCTCCGAGTCCGACCTTTCAACTTCTGCCTATTCTTTCTTCCTTGCCCGACGCCCTACTTGTTGCATCATTGCACCTTCACCTTGACGTGGCGGCCGGCGGCTACATCATGGACCTGTTGATTTTGGGTGGCCGGTGTGACCTCGGCTGCACTGTTGCGCCTAGCGACGTCCGCGTCCGCGTGGCGTCTGCGAGGCTCCCAAGTCTCTCTCTCCTCTGGTTCACCCGCAGCACTGTCACCCCTCTCTCGCTCTCGTCTTGAAACATTCTCATGAACTTGACAGATGTGGGCCATTGTATGCAATCGTCTATGTTACTTAGTTACTTTGGATCATAGGTCAAGTTCATTCCCTACTTTTGTTGCAAAGGTATATTATTTGGCAAATATTTACTTCATGGTGCTAGTATATACATGATATCTCTGTATTATCTTACTACGATATTTAAGTATACATGTTAGGAGGAAGTTAACATTTTTTTGTGTATATTAGGTACCTTCTAGTAATACTTATATATTTGTTAATTGACCGTTAACCGACCGTAAACCATTTTTAAGCGGATATTACAATGCGGTTCGCGGATACACCCATTACCGATAGTTAACGAACAGTAAGTGGATACTTCTTTTTTTATAGGATACGAATACGGATAATACTTTTATTCGACCCGTATCCGACCCGTTGACATCCCTATCCGTGACCACGACGACAGCTGGCGTTCAGACGAAGGAAAGGGATAACCGTCTCAAGAGCCTCGTCGGACCAATCTGCACCGGTTTGGTTTTTTTTTAGAGTCCAAACCAAAATGAAATTTGAGTACTTCTGCGTTTCTTAAGTAAAGTGAAATAAAATCTAGAATTTTGAGCTTGAAAATTACAATTATAAAGTTGAAAACTCCAACTAATCAATAAACTATGCTGAGTTTTTCTTTTCTTTTTTTTGAGGAGAAGGAGGAGGAGGTTCTAAATCAGCGGCAACATTTATTCATGGGTTGACGATGACTAAAGCCGCATAGACCGATGGAGCTCTCCGGAGGACCAGATTCTATGTGCACCACGGTGTGCACCTCAATGCACACCACTTCAATAATTCATCTTGCGTTACATTTCAAATAATTATTTTTAATATTTTTAACACTATGAATATAAATATTACTTAAATATTAATAAAAATATAATATTATCAAATATTTTTAAAATCTATACTCTATTATAAGTTAATTAAACATTTAATTTAAATAAATATGTAAAAATATATTTAATGTTGATTTACATAAAATATAATATCACATGATATTTATTTATATTCATAATGTTAAAAATATTAAAAATAATTATTTTAAGTGTAACATAAGATGGATTATTGAAGTGGTGTGCATTGAGGTGCACACCGCGGTGCACAGAGGATCCGGTCCCACTCTCCGGCCGACATTCCAGCCGGTTTCTGCAAACCGAAGCAGAAGAGTCGTACATTTATGGTGACGCCACCGGATCACCTTTACGTCTGCCCATGGTTAAGGGTGCAAACAAACTAATACACTCACAAGTAACTCGAAGTTTGACTCGATAAAAATTAGACTCGATTATTTATTATGTTAAAAAATAAATTTAAATAAAAAATAAATCTCCAATCATTAAATGAGTCGAGCTTGAACAGACTCCTACTCGGCTCGATAAACTCGCGAACAGTTCGATTAAATATTATATTATATATTTATTTTTAAAATTAAATTATGAGTATTAATAATTATATAGTTTTACTTAAATATATTCAATAATGTAAATTTTGAGTTTAAATTTAAATTGAGTTTCATAAATAGGCTAAATCTAGAGTTTCATAAATAAATTTTCATTGATTTTGAGTTTTATAAACGAATTTGTATATAGCTTAAGTTTGACTATGAATTAAATTTTAGTTTGACTACTACTCGAGTTCGAGCTCAACTCGGTTTGATTAATAAATGAACCAAGTTTGAATAAGATTCCACATACTCGCTAAAACTTGAGCTCGATCTCAAACTCGTGTAAAATAAACGAGCTGAGCTCGAACACTATAGTACTCGACTCGACTCGGCTCGGCTCGTTTGCACCCTTACCCATGGCACTCTTCTCATGCTACTGCACTTCCTGTTCCTGATCTTCTAATCCTCCTAATTCTCGTTCCGGCCTGCTTTATATCAAAGGTTAGCCACTTTATTCTATTTGCATAGTGAGAACAACTTGGTACACGTTGCACCTCCCTTGTCAATTTTTTTTTCTATTTCTTCATGTTCGCAATAAATAATAGATATGTATCATTATCTATAAATTTATGATAATAAAATTACTTCATCTTAGCATAATTATCATGTCAAACTGTAACTCAATTTCAAAGAGAAATGATATCATCAAAGAATATTTTACAAGTATCGTTAGCTTACTTGGCCGTAACATACAATCATCAGGTAGGTACAATATAACATTCTTTCTCTTGTGTAGACCATGAAGCAGCCAAAAGACTAAAAGGGATACAAACTCAAATTCAAAGTCTCGGCCCCAAATAGTTGGGTCAGCCATACGACTCATTTTTTTCATTTTTCATGACCTTTCGATAACTCCTCTTGTATAACTAATTTATCTAAGTCATACTGAATACGTCTATATCAAATTTGCCTCTTTGCCTCTTATGTGCTGGCAACTCAGGGTCTCATCTCGTCCGACAAGTGTCTTAAGAGGGTTCTGTGCTTGATATGTCCAAATCAATAGAGTTTTCTCTCTTTAACAATATCCCCGATTCTCGAAATTTTCACTTTATTTCTTAAGCACTCAATGTGAGTTCTATCTATTTGAACGTGACCACACGTATATTGTAACATCCGTATTCTAATTACACTCAATTTGACAATATGTTTCTTCTTAATTGTTCAACACTCACTACTATAAATTATGGTGGGTCTTGTGACTATGCAATAAAATTTACATAAATAAGAGATATACACGAACATGTATACATAACAAATCTTTAAACAATAGGCATATTTACGTAAAAAAAGACATAAAAAATCCCCAGCTTACATAAGAAATTGTCAAAAAATCGTCACGTATACGTAAAAAAACCAAAAAAATTGCCAACAAATCTCACATCTGCACCCTCACCCTTCTTTCTTTCCCTCCGTGCAGACGATTCTAGCTAGTTCGCCATCCTCCGCCTCACGTCTGCCTGGTGTTGAGCCGTCAAGTAATCGTGATGTTACTTAGGATTGTTCACGGTTCGTTTCAACCCGAAAAATTAAATCGAATAAATAGTTTGAATCAATTTGATTTAGTTTCTAAGATTTTTGAAATCAAACTAAATCGAATAATCTGAATTAGATTAGATATTTTATTGTAAGTATATTTAATATAATACTTATACATCTTTTCTTATAAAAATAAATTTGTTTTAAGTGATTGTAAGAAAAAATTAATGAATTATATAAATATAAATATTAAATTTTAATAGAATATAATTTAAAATAAAAAATAAAATTATATATCGACATATATACTGTACCTTAATAAAATATGATTTGAACCGAACTAGAGTTGTAAACGGGTCGGATTCGATAGCGAAATTACCAGAAACCGATTCCGATTTCGATAGAGGATAATGGATTCCGATTCCGATTCCGATTCTGATAATTTCAGAATCACTATGTTCCGATTCCATTATCGGAATGGGAATCAAATCCGATAAATTTTGAAATATATATTAAATATTACTTTTTATTTAAAAATGAGTCAATAATTCACATATAATTACTAATATTTGATATAATCTTCTTAAAACTTTATTTTTATCATTTTATCAATTTATAAATTATATTTTATAATTTAATTAACTTCATTTTATTTAATTGTATTTATATATAACTAATTTTTATTGAAATCGAATTAGCGAAAACGAAATCACCCGATTCCGATTCCACTAAATTACCAGAATATTCGATTCTGATTCCGATATCTTATAGGATACAAACCCCTAATTTTTATCAAAATCTCGAAATATCAGATTCTGTTTACATCCATCAATCGAACTAAATCGAATCAAACTAAATTAATTTAGTTTAGTTAAATTTGATTCGAGAGATTGTTTGGCCTGAGAAAAAATACTAAGAAATTAAATCAAACCAAATCATAAACACCCGTGTCTCTTTTCCACCCGGGGCATTTTGAGAAAGATGAAAGCAAGTTAAGTGAATTTATGATTATAAAATTTGATGAAAACTAATCTCACGTTGTACAAATTTGATCACGGGATCAAACGTTAAATTTACTTTCTTAATCGGACCGAAGTCAATTTTCCCTCACTTAACTCTGGTCAGAACATGCCGGCGAGCAGTGGCTCGGTTGGCACGACGCCACCCCGCGGGGGGGGGATGGCGGGGGATCGAACCCACCTGGGGAGGTGGTATCCAGTGGGATCGAGCGCTGCCCGGGGTGTGCTGCGCCAGTGGTTTGGCCGCCGGGCCATGTGTCCAAAAAAAAAAAAAAAAAACTCTGGTCAGAACACAAATCAAATGCGATTTAGCTGCCAGATCCAGCACGTTCGCAGGGGTGGGTGATGCCCACGGCCGCCTACCCTGCAACCTTCCGGAGCTTCTACAGCCCGGCCGCGCGCCGCCGCAGCAGATTTCGGCGGCCATGGCATCTGCGTGGTTCCCCTTCTCCTTGAACCGAGGCCTGATCCATGGCTTCTTATTTCTTGTCATCCTCTTCCACCTTTCGGCGGCCGCGGTGGCTCAGTCCTCCTCGCCCGCCCGGATGCTCAGCAACGCCACAGACCTGGCGGCGCTCCTCGCCTTCAAGTCCCAGGCCGACCTCGGTGGCGTGTTATCCCCCTCATGGGCCGCCTCCCGCGGCGGCTTTTGCACTGGCTGGAAGGGCGTTATCTGCAGCCCCCGGCGCCCGCGAGTCACCGAGCTCTCCCTCCCCGGCGCCTCGCTTTCCGGCACATTTCCCCCAATTCTGGGTAACCTCTCCTTCCTCGTCCACCTCGATCTATCAGACAACCAGCTCTCTGGGCCATTGCCGGCCTCCGCCCTCGCCGGCCTCCGCCGCCTCCGTCATCTCAACCTATCCCACAACGCCCTGAGGGGTTCCCTTCCCGCCGAGCTTGGCGGCCTTCCTAGCCTGCAGTTCATAAATCTGAAAAGCAACAACCTCACTGGATCCATCCCGCCGTCCGTCTGGCGCATGGCGTCCCTGCAGACCCTCATCCTCTCCGAAAACAGTCTATCCGGCGAGATACCCAGGGATCTTAGCCTCCCGAGCATCACCGAGCTGACCTTCAGCACGAACCAGTTGAGCGGTCCGATTCCGAGGGAGCTCGGCGAGCTCTCCACCCTCCGAAATCTCCAATTGGACGACAACCTCTTCACCGGAGCAATACCCGCCGAGCTCGGGAATCTGTCGGAATTGCAGTATCTGTTCCTCGACGTGAATGGCCTCTCCGGCGGAATCCCCCCGGCGCTGGGCAACCTCACCAGCCTCGTCTCGCTGAGCCTGAGGCAAACGGGAATCCAGGGGGAGATTCCCGTAGAACTGGGAAAGCTCGGCGGCCAGCTCTCGTGGTTCAGCGTGGCGGCAAACAACCTGACCGGAAAATTCCCCGACGCCGTCTACAACATGTCCTCGCTGAGTACGCTCGTCCTCTCGCAGAATCAATTCTCGGGCGCTCTGCCGGATGATTTCGGCCGGCGGCTCTCGCCGACGATCACCGATCTCTACATCAACGAGAACTGGTTCGCCGGAAGGATTCCCGGCTCCTTGTCCAACCTTTCCTCCATCTCCAACCTGGAACTGTCCTACAATCTGTTCCAAGGGACTGCCCCGCGGGGACTGGGTAAGCTTCAGCAGCTTACCACCCTCAACATGGAGAACAACTCACTCCACGGAACCCTCGACTACTTCCTCGGAGACCTCACCAGTTGCCGGCAGCTGCGCGAGCTCAACGTGCAGAAAAACCTTTTCTCCGGCAACCTACCGGCCGGCCCCATCGGCAACTTCAGTAAAACGGAACTCTACCGCTTCGCGGCCGACGGAAACGACCTGAAGGGCAACATCCCCTCCACCTTCGGCAACTTCACCTTTTTCCAGACTCTGACCATGGCCTACAACGCCTTCTCCGGTCCGATCCCGCCGGAACTGGTGGCGCTCAACGGGCTGCAGCGGCTGTACCTGCAAGGGAACCAGTTACAGATGGGGATCCCGGCGGCGATCGGCGCCGCCAAAGACCTCGGCCTCCTGTACCTCCAGTCGAACAATCTCTCCGGTGCGATACCCGCTTCCATCGGCAACCTCAGCAAGCTCACCGAGCTCGACCTGGGCCAGAACAGTCTGCAGTCGACGTTGCCGCCGGGACTGTGGAGGCTCTCTGCCCTCTTCAGGCTCAACGTTGCCCAGAACAGATTAGTGGGTCAGCTGCCCGACACCCTAGACGGCCTGCCGAACCTCGTCTATCTCGACGTCTCCAGCAACTACTTCTCCGGCGGCATCCCGGCCGCCATCGGGAAGCTCCAGATGCTGCAAGATCTTCGCATGGCGAACAACAATCTCTCCGGCCCCATCCCGTCGACGCTCGACTCGCTCAAGGGCCTTGCCGTGCTCGACCTGTCCTCCAATTCCCTATCCGGTACCATCCCGTCGACGTTGCAGAATTTGACGACACTCAAGGTTCTCGATCTGTCGTTCAACAGGCTGGGAGGGAAAATCCCGACGGAAGGAATGTTCTCAAATGTGTCCGCCGGCATCACCGGAGAGTCCTTCGCCGGTAACCTGGCACTCTGCGGAGCTTCCTGGTTCGGGCTCCCGTCCTGCGAAGCTGGTGCTGATCATGGCGGGCGGCGCAAGTTCGTCGTACCCGTCATCGTAGCCGCCGCCGTGTTGTTTGTGGGGGTGCTTGTGCTCCTGGTCTTCCTCTTCTTCAGGATGGTGCGCCGGAAGAAGAAGGCGAAGCAGAGCATACTCGACCAGCTGCCCGAGGAAGTGATGCCCGCCTACATGATGATCTCTCGTCACGAGCTGGCAATGGCCACGGACGGCTTCAGCGACGGCAACCTGATCGGTGCCGGGAGCGTCGGCAAGGTATACAGGAGAAAATTTTTGATCTAACACGGTTTAAAATTTGATTTTCGGAAGTAGCACACTAAAGATTTTATTTTCGGAACTAGCGGGGTTTGGGCGAAGTCGCTGGGTAATCCAGCGACTTCGCGGCGGGAGGACAAAACCGCTAACCATCTCAACGACTTAGGTAAAGTCGCTGCTTAACACCCTGTTTGTTTAGAGTATTATAAATGATATTGTATTAATATTGATATTGATATTTTTTGAAGTTGAAATATCAATATTAAAATTGACAGTATCGAATTTTGAAGTGTTTGGTATTACACGAGACTTTCCCGAATACGGTGTCCGCGGGCTGCAGTTGCTCTGCGGGGGGGACCGCCGTCTGCCGCGGGGGAGAGGGGGCGACGGGGAGGAGGGGGGCACGGCCGCGGAGGGGAGGCGTCTGCGGTCTGCGGGGGGGGTCCGGTCGCCGCTGAGGGGCCGGCGGCGGCGACGCGCACGGCGCGCGGGCAGGACGAAGGCGGCTTCGCGGCGGCAGAAGGTGGCCGGCAACGGCGGTCGGCATCGCGCGGGCTGCCAACGCCGGGGCAGCTGATGGCGGGGGCCGAGGGTGGCAAGTGGCCAGGGGGGCGATGGCTGGCTGGTGCGGGGGCACGACGATGGGGCGGCCGGTGAGGCCGCGGTTGCGCACACGACGAGGCGCGTGGTCGCGCGGCCGGCGGGGCTAACGTCGCGGCGCTGCGGGCGCGGCACTCTCGCATAGGGAAACGGCTGGGGAGGATCAAGGCGGCGGGGTGGCAGGCACGGCGCTGGCAGGTCACGAGGTCAACGGTGGGGGGTGCGGGGAGACGTCGCGGCGACAGGGCGAGCGGCGACCAAGGGGGCGAGGGGCGGCGGCTGCCGCGGCTGGGCGGGAGGCACGACCGCGGGAGGCGGTAAGAGCGGCTGACGGGCGCTGCCGCGGGTGGGCGGCCGAGGGTGGCAGGCGATGGCGGTTGCCGCAGCGGCGGAGGCGCGGCGGGAGGCGATGTCAAACAGGGGGGCGACGGCCGCCGTCCGCCGCGGGGAGGGGGGGGCGACGGGGGGGACTCGGGGAAGACGGCCGCCGTCCGCCGCGGGGGGGGGGCGCGGAGGGGGGCGGGCGACCGCCGTCCGCCGCGGGGGAGAGGGGGCGACGGGGGTGACTCGGGGGGAGTGCGACGGCGTCCGCCGCGGGGGAGGGGTGCGACGGGGGGACTCGGGGGGAAGGCATAGGCATCTGCGGTCTGCGGGGGGAGCGTCTGCCGCGAGGGGGGCGACGGCGGGGAGAGACTCGGGAGGGTCGGCCAATGATTTCAATACAGGTCTTGAGCTGTATTGTTTTTGATATTTTTTTTAACTATCAATCTTAAAATTAATAGTGATACCCAAACACCTATTGATGCAAAGTATCAATATCAGTTTTAAAACTGATATCAATACAGGTGCTTAATACTGTTACCAAACAGGGCATAATGCAGCGACTCTCTTTTTTTTTTCTTTTTTAAGACATGGGTATCCTAGCGACTTCACCCAAATAATATTTATATATTATAAACAATATTTATATATTATATATACATCAATTTAAAATATTATTTATAGATATAATGAATATTAATTTAAAAAATACATAAAATAATTTAATCAAAATTTATTTATTTTATTTTTAAATTTTTATTAAAATTTTAAATTTCTGTTTATAACATATAATACTATAAAATATTATGTTTACTTAATTAAGTATAAAAAATTATTTATAATTTATTATATATTTTAAATTACTTAAAATTGTATTATAAATATATGTATTCATATATATTATTTTTTAAATATTAACTATATATATTTTTAAATAAATAAAAGTATTCATAATTTATTTTATTTTAAATTTTTAATTTAAAATAATATTATAATAAATATTTATAAAATATATAAGATAGATTAGTTCACATACGATAATATATAATATAACATTAGATAATTTAAAAAAATTAAAATAAATCTTACAATAGTATTAAATAAATGAAATAAAATTAAAAATAAATTTTTTAATTATGTTACTTTAAAATAATATGTAATTAAAATTTATAAAATATATAATAAATTTTAAATAAATTTTTATACTTAATTAAGTAAACATAATATTTTATAGTATTATATGTTATAAACAGAAATTTAAAATTTTAATAAAAGTTTAAAAATTTAAAAATAAAATAAATAAATTTTGATTAAATTATTTTATGTGTTTTTTAAATTAATATTCATTATATCTATAAATAATATTTTAAATTGATGTATATATAATATATAAATATTGTTTATATAAAATTTTCTCAGGTATACAGAGGGATGTTGGCCGACGGCACGCCGGTGGCCGTGAAGGTCATCGACTTGCAGATGGGGGATGCCGCATGGCGGAGCTTCGACGCCGAGTGCCGGGTGATGCGCTCTGTGCGGCACCGCAACCTGGTCGGCATCATCACCATCTGCTCCATCCTCGACGACTTTCGGGCGCTGGTCTTCCCCCTGATGCCCAACGGGAACCTCGACGGATGGATCCATCCCGGCAGCGGCGGCGGTCCGCGGCTGAGCCTCGTACAGAGGGTGGGGGTTGCCGCCGATGTGGCGTTGGCGTTGGAGTACCTCCACCACGGCTGCTCGGAGACCGTGATACACTGCGACCTCAAGCCCAGCAACGTGCTCTTGGACGCCGAGATGGTGGCGCACGTCGGCGACTTCGGCATCGCCAAGGTGGTGGTCGACCAATCGAGAGCGGCGACGAGGACGAGCGCGCCGGGCACCTTCGGATACATGGCCCCAGGCAAATTTCCCCATCGCTACCATCGAATCCATTAATATTGTTCCCTTCGTTGCCGTCTTCCGTCCGCCCCTAATCTCAGGGAGGACATTGCAGAGTACGGCACGGCAGGGAGGGTGACGACCAAGGGCGATGTCTACAGCTTTGGGATTTTGGTGCTGGAGATGTTCACCGGCGTAAGGCCCACGGATGCGAGGTTCACCGGTGACATGAACCTGCGCAGGTGGGTGGCGTCGGCTTTTCCCGGCGCGGTCGCCAGCGTAGTGGACGGTTTCCTCCTGGCGGAAGAACAACCGAGCGAGCCAAGTAGCAGTAGCATCGGCAGCACCGCCGCCGGCGGCGGCGGCAGCAGCGGCACCACGAGCCGCGGCTATCTGACGAAAAGCGAGAACGGCCATCGCAGCAGCGCCCGTAGCTTCGGAGGGTGGGAAGAGCTCCGTCAACGGTGCCTGGTGGCTGTGCTCGAGCTGGGGTTGAACTGCTCGTCGGAGTCCATCAAGGAGAGGCCGGACATGGCGGAGGTTGCGGCGCAGCTGAAGAAGTTCCGAGAGTGTTAACCAACCCAAAATCGCGGTACTGAGTTAGAGAAGCCCAGGCTTATAAGCATAGGTACCTCCTCACGTGCAAGTTCTTCTGGCTTTGACACGTGTACACTGTTTACCGGTGACGGTTGATACCTGTTAACCAACCCAAAATCGCGATACTGAGTTAGAGAGGCCCAGACTTATAAACATAGGTACCTCCCCTACTTAGCCAATATGGCACTATTCTAACTGAGAGGAGCTGCTCTCTTCTCCACGGTGAAGCACCACCGTCGCCGATTTCACCGCCAGGCAATTTCTGGTCTTCGCAGGTCCAAATTTTTCTATTTCTAAAATTAATAAAAGAATTGTATCAAAGAAGTTAAATTTTTTTTAGACATGGTCTCGATGGTCAGCAACCCGCTGTTCATGCCGGAGACGAGGGATCCAGCCGTGCCCACCGGATAACCCTCCTCCTCCATGAGAAGAGCCGGACGTCAGACGACGCCCTCGAACCCCGCCCTCCCGCAAACCCGGCAGTTAAAATTAAGTGTTGGTTTGTTTATAGTATGAAAGATGATATGAAATCATGTCAATTTTTATTTTCATACTTCGTTGATAACAAATTTGATACGGGTAGATATACGGTATTTTGTTTGGAGTGTAATTTTCGAAATTGATATTGATAATTAAAATTATTTTTTATAAATATTAAATTCAAAATTAATAGTGATATACACATCTAATACACGGTTACCAATTAAACACGATATAAGGACTTGTTTTGTTTCGATGGAGTATGGACTACAAAAGAAAAACATATTATTTTTAATATTATGGCCTGTTTGTTAAGGCCATGCATTAAATACGTTTATTATTTTAAATTTATGTTTGATTATCAATATTAATGCTGAAACTTGAAAACATGATTAGTGTGAAAGGTAATTGTAATGAATAGAATATCATTTTCAAAATTGATAAAGAAAGAGGTGTTCAATACAATTATCAAACACGATCGGGTACTTTGAAATGTAATGTTATTGTACGTAGGAGAAATATTATAAGGCCAGGAAAATGAATATATAGATATGCGAGTATAAAATGTTAGAGAAAAAAAAAAGAATCATAAACTTAATTGAATCTAACCGTAAACTTCTTTCGGAACTATTGCACTAGGGTGCAAACAAAAATCCATTCGATATTTTGAAATATAAAAATCAACGAGTTTCAAAATTGTTTAAGTTATCGAAATCAAAATTTGATATTTTGATAGCTCATCAAGGTCTTGACTTACCTGAGAGGTTCCTCAAGAGAACATCACCTAATGTGCCCAAATCAACAAAATATTTCCTCTTTTACTACATCCTCAATTCTAACAACTCACTTTATCCCTAATGCATTTGTTGCATATTCTATCTACTCATATGTGACAACACATCCTCCGTAGTATCCGCATTTCAAGAACACTTAAATTGACAATATGCTTTTTCTAAGTTGTCTAACACTCACTATCGTAGAGCATAGAAAGTCTTGTAGTTATGTGATAAAATTTTTCTTTCAATTTTTGAGGAATTTAACAATCATATAGAATCATTGTCGTTTGCCTCTATTTCAACCAACTCACTTTAATTCTATGACTGACATCTTTGTCACATTTTCTATCCATATGTAAAATTGAACCAAAATATTTAAAGTGAGTACTCAGGGCAAGGACCTTTTCGTCCAAGGTTACTTCATCCTATTCAACTCCTGGGGTATCGTTAAATCTGAAGTGTAAATACCTCATCCTCATTCTGCTAATTTTCAATCCCTTATGGGGTGTTTGGTTGCATGATAATTTTTTGTACACTTTCATGATAAAAAATTGTATTAAAATAAAAAGTAAACCAACTCATGACATAAAATTATCATGTTTGGAGGGATGTGATTACAAAAAAGAGTAACCACCGCACATGACCAAATAAAGTGGGGGACCACAAGAAAAAAGAAAGAGGTGAGACCCTCTTTTTTTGTTTAAGAAGAAAATCACTTTCAAAACATAAAATTGTCATGGTTGTCAAACACCTCTTTTAACAAGTTTTCTTACAATTTTTAAAAATTAAAATAAAAACCTCAATTATCATGCAACCAAACACCCCATTAGTTTCTAACTCGGTTCTACATAGTTCAAGTTTCCTGTTAATGTCGCCTCGTATCTCGTCAACCATAATAATATCGTTTGCGAACATTATACACCAATGTCAACTCTCTTACGTATTCTTAGTTATTTTGTCCATGACTAGAACTAGGGGTGTAAACACAATCAAATATTCCAAAATCTCGATTCAATTCTTGTAGACATACAAATTTTGCCTATTTGGGAAGCTTAAGATTCCAGCTTTTTAGGAGATACTCGAGTTCTCCAATAAACAAATCAGATTTTCAAAAAAAAAAGGCTAAAAACGAGTTATGTAACAAAATGCGACTCCTAGACACGCCACCTAGCGACCCCCCTACCGGGTCGCCTTGTGGCTTGTGACCCCTCAAATGGGTCGCCTGGTGACTTGCCAAATGGGCTGCCTGGTGACCCTCCTGCCAAGTCACCTGGTGACCAGCTAGGCAGGACACCTGGCGACCCAACAGATGGGATGCTAGGTGACCTGGGGACTAGGTCACTACCTATTTCCCACCCAAACTCGATAATTCTGATGTGGTAGGTGGGCATTCAATTCCGGTCAGGTAGGAAAATACCCCAATCAATGGGGCACCTATCAATGTAGCATACTAACTGATCGAAGTGACCCGCAAGTGGCACACGCCCGACTGGGCAGCCATGATTGATTGTATGAATACATCTTGTCAGCCGTAATGGAATTTATAATTCTACAGGTGACCTAGTAGGCAGGTCACTTTCTATTTCATCTGACACTTTTAATTTCTGAAATGCCCTTTTACCTTTTGCCTATAAAAAGAGATCCCTTAATCACATTTTAAGGGGTTAGAAGGTTGAAAAAGCCCCCAAGAGAGGATCCTAGGGAACATCAAGTCATCTCCCTCCTTCAAACTTTATTGCAAGAGAGTTTGAAAGCTTCTCACACCATTCACCTCCATAAATTGATGTTTACTACATCGTTTCTTCATCGGCATCCACTTTGAAGTTTTTCAAGCTCCTACATCTAAGGGGAGATCATCATCTATATCCTAGGAGCTATTGGGGTCATCATCAAGCTTTGAAGATTGTCCAGAAGGGTCGTGGGAGCATCCGAGAGCAAACTGACTTCTGGAGTAGTTTATGACCCACTTGGTGACCTACCTATTAATATTGATTTTTTTTAAATGATGATGATGATATTTGGATTGAATAAGCAAATATTTCGAACATTCAAAGATGTATGACTGATGAAGTGTACACATTTAAAGAAGGAGATATATTTGCATCAAAAGAAGATTATATTAATGTGGTTGCTAAATGGTCCTTAAAAAGAAATGTATATCATAAAATTGATAGGTTGTCAAAGTCAAAACTTACTTTAGTTTGTATTGCTAAACACCAATGCAAGTGGCAACTCAATGCTATTGTTTCAAAAAGAGCAAGTGGAGTTTGAAAAACAATGAAGTATGATTCTAATCATACATATTATATTCCACTTCAAACTTTTTGTCATAGACAATTAACTTCAAGCATGATATGCTTTATGATTCTTCCAATTATGAGGTCTCATATAGATATGCAACAAAGGGAAGGATATAGTTGAATTATAATAGCATATTTTAAAAAAATACTTAGATCATTTTACTCATATAGATGTGAAGAAAATAGTCAACGTCTACAGTGGATATTTTGGAGTTTTAAACCATCTATAGATCGTTGAAGATATTGTCAGCAAATGTTATGTATAGATAGTACATTCCTATATGGTAAATATCATGGAGTATTGTTAACACTTTCTAGAGTTGATGGTAATCAAGATATTTTTCTATTAGCATTTGCTATTGTAGATTTAGAGAATAATAAATCTTGAGAGTGATTCTTTGAACAATTTTATATTTTATTTCAACTGTACAAGAACATTATAACACTAAGTGAATTGTATCAGAAAGATATGCTCGCATTAAAAAAGATATAGAGAAGAATTATTCACATGCAACTCATTCATATTATTTTCGGTATTATCGTCAAAATCTTCAAAGGCATACCCCCACTTCTCCATCTACTTCATACATCTTGATACGTACTGATGGGGTTGGGTTTAGGAATTCCTAGTCATACAAAGGGGGAATGGAGGAAGGGCAAACCACACAGTTTTCAACCCATACTCAAAATAGACCATCTTCATATCGAAATAAGTTGGTGTCTGTAGATTGAGATCATCTTCACCCTACACCAATTCTAGCCGTATGGCAAGATGTTCATTGCCAACCTCGACAATTGTAAGGAATCGTCCATTAAAATTTGGTGCAGCGGAAGCGACGATTCCTATAGGTTCCTTTAGAATCCGTCTCAATCAGAACCGAACGACGAAAATCGAAAACCGATCAATTCGGGTTCGAATATACCTGATAGGGATTCATATAATCCCATGGAGAGGAAGAAGATAAGCTTCTCAAGCTCTTCAAATCGTTCAAGCATCCGGTCTCCAATAGTATTCACACGAACTTCATCCACAGTAGGTTCTCCCTCCGCGCCGGCCTCGAGAACTCTTCCCGAACGGAGCTCCATCGACCATGGACACCTTCTAGAGAGAGGAGGAGGTAGGGAGGAGGCTTGGGACGTGGTTTTCACCCTTGACTTCATCGGGTTTGGCTGAAACCATTAGTATTTATAGAGAATTATGGAATTTTTCATAAAAACCCAAAATCTCTATAAATTATGCCATTGCCCCTGTACTTGTGGATAAGTCCTTTTGTGTGTGACCCACTAGGCCCAATAACCTATTTGGTTGATGCCTAAATAAAATAGAACGATTCTATTTAATTTTAATTAAATCCGTTATCCGATAACAGATTAATAGGCCTACCAATCATGAAGGGTACAAGCCACATCCCATGATCTCAAATGGCTATGGGGATAATCTCATCTCCATTGAGCCTTTCCATCATCAGTTACCACATGGATATAAACCCTCATCCATCTAATGTCCCAGTCAGAAAGGAGTACGGCATCGACTGTCAACTCCTTAGTGTACCGACTCTATAGGATCATGTACTCGGAATTGGATCAATTGAAAAACTCATTTTCCAATTATCCTATCTACCCTGGCCAGGGATTTAGAGTACTATCCCATAGGACATTCACTTTCACTTACCGAGAGTGGACGATCCCTTGTTGTCCGCTCAATTGCCTCCATCGGATTTTCCTTGTACCCGATCCATCGCTATACAGGATCATCTAAATTGTGATCCATAAGTCAATGATCAAAGCACAAGTTCCACCCAACAAGGCATCTTTGGCGACTCATGTCAAAGGTCCAACCATGCAACCGTGATGATAGAAGACCCTGATAGACAGTTCGGTAAGATACCATTCAGGGTTTCTAATTCGGTCAGTTCAGTGAACTCATTCAACTAATGAGCACCTATATGTGTATCTCAGTGTCTCCACACTAATGACCAATGAGATCGGTCGTCCTTATCAAATGAGAAGACATCACATACACTAGTCTATCCGGATCCTTAATGTCCCGTCTCAAGTATCCTATGACTAGGAACATTTAGATCAAATACCTCAAGATGATCAATCTCATTATCATGATCTCATCATGATTTAATCATCATTGTATTTGAATAAAGACTTCATTATGATATTTGATAGAAATGTATGCCCTACAAGCCAATCATATATGTAATATGATTCGACATTTCTAGAAATATCTCATTCAATTAATTAGGCAAATCTTCATTATAAGCTCTTATTAGAAGCGAATATCATAATGAAGTCCTTGATCAAATACAATGATGATTAAATCATGATGAGATCATGATAATGAGATTGATCATCTAGAGGTATTTGATCTAAATGTTCCTAGTCATAGGATACTTGAGACGGGACATCAAGGATCCGAATAGACTAGTGTATGTGATGTCTTCTCATTTGATGAGGACGACCGATCTCATTGGTCATTAGTGTGGAGACACTGAGATACACATATAGGTGCTCATTAGTTGAATGAGTTCACTGAACTGACCGAATTAGAAACCCTGAATGGTATCTTACCGAACTGTCTATCAGGGTCTTCTATCATCACGGTTACATGGTTAGACCTTTGACCTGAGTCGCCAAAGATGCCTTGTTGGGTGGAACTTGTGCTTTGACCATTGACTTATGGATCACAATTTAGATGGTCCTATATAGCGATGGATCGGGTACAAAGAAAATCCGATGGAGACAATTGAGCGGACAACAAGGGATCGTCCACTCTCGGTAAGTGAGAGTGAATGTCCTATGGGATAGTACTCTAAATCCCTGGCCAGGGTAGATAGGATAATTGGAAAAGGAGTTTTTCAATTGATCCAATTCCGAGTACATGATCCTATAGAGTCGGTACACTAAGGAGTTGACAGTCGATGCCGTACTCCTTTCCGACCGGGATATTGGATGGATGAGGGTTTATATCCATGTGGTAACTGATGAAGGAAAGGTTCAATGGAGATGAGATTATCCCCATAGCCATTTGGGATCATGGGATGTGGCTTGTACCCTTCATGATCGGTAGGCCGATTAATCTGTTATCGGATAACGGATTTAATTAGAATTAAATAGAATTGTTCTATTTTATTTAGGCCTCAACCAAATAGGTTATTGGGCCTAGTGGGTCACACACAAAAGGACTTATCCACAAGTACAGGGGCAAGGGCGTAATTTATAGAGATTTTGGGTTTTTATGAAAAATTCTATAATTCTCTATAAATACTAATGGTTTCAGCCAAACCCCATCAAGTCAAGGGTGAAAACCACGTCCCAAGTCTCCTCCCTACCTCCTCCTCTCTTAATAAGGTGTCCATGGTCGATGGAGCTCCGTTCGGGAAGAGTTCTCGAGGCCGGCGCGAAGGGAGAACCTGCTGTGGATGAAGTTCGTGTGGATACTGCTGGAGACCGGACACTTGAACGGTTTGAAGAGCTTGAGAAGCTCATCTCCTTTCTCTCCATGGTATTATATGAATCCCTATCAGGTATATTCGAACCCGATTTGATCGGTTTTCGGTTTTCGTCGTTCGGTTCTGATTGAGACAGATTCTAAAGGAACCCATAGGAATCGTCGCTTACGCTGCACCAAATTTTAATGGACGATTCCTTATCTAGTGTTATCAGAGCCCGGTTTAAGTCTCGGTCGAAACCGACGTCGAATCGACATTATTTTATGTTATTTATGTGTTCCCGAATTTGTGTAAACGTCTGTTTTGACGAGGCCACCATATTCTGTGTATGACTCAGATAAAATATTGGTTGGTTTTTATAGAATCTCGTGATATAGGGCTTTCCAACGCCGCAAACCGTTTGAATTTTGGATCTCATTAGTGTTCGGGAGAAACGTCAAATTTTGGTGTTTCTGTCATGCCCGAACCGACACCCGGATTTGGGGATTTTGTGAAATCTCCGTCCACAGAAGAAATTGAGGCTTGGAAAAGGTTTATAAGATGGGTAATATGATTACCTAACCTTTCCCTTTGATCTCCAGCTTTTAACGACGGCGGAGGAAGAGAATTTTTGAGTTTTCCGACGAACTAGGGTTCTGCGGACTCTGGCGGCGCTGACTTGTTTCTTCCTGATTTCCCGTTGTTAGAAAATTTTTATATGAATAAATATATACATATTTGGAAATTTTATATGATGAGGATTCTAAATTGTATTTTTGGAGAATATTTGGCTTCCTGGATAAGGAGTTATCCTCGTTGCAAAATAGAGGTTTCTGCTACGGAATCTGGGTGACCGCCGCCTCTTCCTCCTCATTTTTTGGTCGACTGGGATTTTTCCTGGATATGAGGCCGACGGTTTTGGATTCCTTATTCGATAAGGATTCCAACACATATTTTTTCGGATTTTTTGGAGTCCGGGATAAGGAGATAAATCCGATTCTATGGGATGGATTTCCTCCCGATGAACAGTGCTGGCCGCGACCTTATCGGGCGGAGAAGGAGGATCCGATTCGGACCCGGATCCAGATCCGGGTCAACTCCTGGTTTGACCGGGCTGGCGCACAAGCGGCGCAGACGCCGTAAAAGAGGTGAAGGCTCAATGCGCCAGCCCCCGCGGCGCAATGCGGCGCACGCCGGACGGGCGCAGTGCGCCGCCATACGCGGCGCAATGCGCCACAATCTTTATTTAGTGATTTTAAATTGTTTAAAATCATAGAAAATTTCGAAAAATTGCCATAAAATTCCATAAAAATTCTGAAAACTTCTATAATATTATTTAACATGTTTTGAAGTGTTTAATGACATGTTAGATGATGTTTAGTTCTATTTACATAGATTCACTCATGGTTAAACTTTAAAATTGTTTTAAAGGTTTAACTTAAATTATTAGTGTCTTAATTAATTATGTAAAATGAGATTTTACATAATATAAATTGGGACATTAATTTTTGACTTTGCACAGTATTGGAAATGTATGAATGTTCTAAATAGTTTAATTTTGTATGCTCATTTCATATAAATTATTTATATGTTATTGTCATGTTATTTTCATGTTATTTATTTCATGAAAAATTCGACATGCATGAAATTGAGAATTTCAAAATAAATTATATAATTTTATGCTGATATATATGATATATCTCATATAATTATCACGTATGCGCTCTATGTTCATGTGATGAATGTTAGTGTGTATGGAGGTGATCATGGACTTAATTGTGCTTGGCTTGTGATTGCTTTTAATTATGTTGGTTATGTTATTAAATGGGGCCTGCGTGTGCCTCCTCTCTCTCTATACAATCTGATTGTACATTCTACCTCCCTCCATTAATGTACTCCCCTTGGTTAAAACCAAGGTTTCTTATTGAGTTATGTACATTTGTGGGGTCTGCGTACCCTTAAGCCGCTTGTAAGAGTTAGAAGCCGGTTCGTGGAAGGTTGGAGAGTGGGACCACTTGGAGAAACACCCTTCTGAAGTGGGAGCATGCCAACTCAAGCATCTGAAGCAAGGATTTGCACCTATAAGGGTGCCTTAGGTGCATGCTTAGGGTTAAGTCCATGATCACCTATTTTTATACATATTTGATATGTGGTTGTGTGCTATCTTTTATACCTTAGATATATGATATTTCAAAGGTATTATATATACTTAGCACATATTATTGATGAGACTAAAATAAAATCCCTCCTTGTCATAATTAAGTCGATAAACGTGTGACATTAAGAATGACTCACGTAGCCTTCCGTTGTTATGGTCTTGATGAGCCAATCTTAGATTGGATGGGTTTGTTGTGTTTCCCACAAGACTCATTCAGCAAGGGATTGGTGATCATAGCCAAGGCATTTGCCGAACCTTGGGGTGTACCATTTGCATGGCTTTGTTGTGCTACCATAACGGCTGTGTGAAGAATCCATTCTCATAACGTAACAAGCGGGTTTGACCTAACTAGAGTATATGGTTTGTTGTGCTACCACAAGGTCATAACTCTAGAGGCTAAATGACTAAGAGTTGCAAAAGTTGCAACTGGCAATAGTTGCCTACCTATTAAGTATGGGTGATTTGTTGTGCTACCACAAGGTCATCACCATAAAGTTAATAGGGTCTTAGTCCCCACTAGGATTTCATCGTGATATCTCGTCTTTGCATAATGAGGGTTATGCAAATTCGTCGAAAATTAGTGGGAACATAAATTAGGATCAAAGACCATATCTTAATTTTAATGAATGTTTGCAATGTTATTTTGATGAAATTATATCTCCGTTGTAGAATACAATTATAAACCACCATTAGTATGGCATATTAGATGCCATATAGCTTAATGGCTCACACTTTTTAGACTGGTTTAGAACTAAGAGAATCGTTCTCATATTGACCAATTAACTTGAGAAGTAGGTATCTCCTAAAATTATCTAATGATATGAAAGAAAGATAAGATCTTATCTCATAGACAAGATGCATTGTTTGCCTTAAACTAGATGTTAGTCTTTATGAGACATAATTATAGAGACAACATGGATAGATGGATATGAGATCCATCATGGCTCATAGTGATGAGCTAACTAAAGGGCAACTTAGATCAACAATACATCTTAATTACTTCTTGTTGGTGAGACCAATAGTAAGAAGTAAAATCATTAGATAAAAATAGAAGAGAGTTAATAGTAAAAGAAGGTGGTCAAGATAATAAAGTCAGAATAAGACAGAATTCTTACCTTTGTCATGATGATGATAAGTGGAAGAGAAAGTACAAAGTGTTTTGTATATAATGCAAAGGTGGAGCTTGAGAAGCTTCATGTATCCAAGTCATTGGCACTTACTTGTTTTAAATATACACTTAATAGTATTAGATACTATATGTGTATATCATAATATTAGATACTATGAATGCATCTAATGGTATGAGATACCAGATATGCATCTTATATCTACAAGGAGTTGTAGATGATGACAAGTAAATGAAGGCTTAATAAAGAAGATATTGACCTACATATGAAATGGTGCAAAAGTTGCATCATTATTAATGGGAGGTGCAATTCTTTAATAGCCTTATCGAGATGTCTTAATAATTAATATTGCTATTATATCATTCTACAAGAACTTTATATGATTTCCTACTTGAATAAATGTTGATTTATTGTAAGTTATGGAATTGATAGATGTTCTAATAGATTGAATGGCAAAGTGTTTGCCAGTGGGAGCTTAATGAATTGTTTAATCATATTTGATATGTTAGCTCTCATGTTATGTGTGAATATTTCTTTTAAGAGGAAATGAGTTGATTTAGATCAATCTACACTTTAGCTTTATATAGACATGGAGAATGGGTTAATGAGTTATTAGAACTCGTACATCTAGATGTATGTTAGCCCATATCTAGTAAGGCTAAAGAAGAATATTTCTACTTCATTATTTCAAAGATGATGTCTCTGGGTTTGGAAACATGTACTTTATGAAGTACAAATCTAAGACCTTTGAGAAATTATTTGAGATTAAGAATGAAGTAGAGATACTAATGGAAAGAGTATTAGAACTCTTTGATGAGATCAAAGAGAGGAATACTTAAGTACATAATTTACATATAATTGAAGGATAATAGAATATAATGGACACCTCTTTACATATTTTAGCTTAATTGAGTAGATAAAATGAAAAGTCATATTATGCAAGACATAATATGAACAATGACAAGCTTTGCAAAATTCCTCTTGTCTAATTTGGCTAAGTACTCATTATAACCACTTGATTTTAATAGGTACCTTCTAAGTCTGTTCTGATTATTCCATATAGGATATGGAAAAGGGGTTAAAACTTAACCTTAAGCAAGTTAAGGTTTCGGAATGTCCGACCTGATGAAGAAGTATAACTCTAACAAGTTGGAATATAAGACTATGAAGTGTTGGCTTGTGGGATATCCTAAGAAAACTTTTGGATATTAAATATACGACCCTTTTGTATAAGGGTATGTGTTGCTCAGCTTACTATATTTCTAAAGGAAAAGTTCCTTCTTAAGAAAGATAGTGGGAGCAAGGTATATATGGAAGATGTTCCAGTCCCACAACTCAATAACACTTCTATTAAGGTGCTAGTTAATAATTACACAAGGACAAATGATAGGTCTTTACTTGTGTCCATTCTACTTAAGAGATATGTGAGACATATCTCTGATAGACGAAATGAGACATAAGATAATAAGGATATTGATCCTAGGATCTATATAGAACCAATATGAGATATTGATTCTTTAATGGGAAGAGACAATAAAATCCGATATAAACTTTATCTATTCTAATCAAGTTTAGAACTTGATAGATCCACCTAAGGATATAGTATCCATAAGGAATAAATGGATCACTAAAGAATAGATTGGAGTGGATTAGAAGGTAGATACCTTCAAAGGTGAGAATAGTTGAAAAGGATATCATTGAAGTCAAATGGTTGACTACGATGAGATGTTTTACCTATTCCATGGATTAATCCATTCGGATTTTGATTGTTACACTATGATTATGAGATAAGCTAATTGGATGTTAAGATAGTGTTCCTCTAAAGTATTTTGAGGAATAGGTGTATATGATACAACTATAGGGAATCAAATCCCAATAACATCCAAGAAGAGTGTGTAATAAGTTCATTTATGGACTGAAGTAAAAATTTCCCATAGATCATATATAAGGTTTAATGAGATTAAATCTTATGACTTCGTTAAGAACGAAGAGGAGCCTTGTGTATTCAACAAGATAAGTGGGAGTGATGTTACTTTCTTGACATTTTATGTTGATGATATACTACTCATTAAGAATGAAGTAGGTGTGTTATCATAAGTGAACCTAACTATCAAATTGATCCTCCAAACACAATTTGGGTTTTGAGATCTATGGAGATAGATCTAAAATCAATGCCCAGTTAATGTACGTAGTCACCATAGTCAAAGGGTTTGACATGATAAACTCCAAGATAGGTTTCTTACCTATGTGGTGTGGAGTTGATGTCTGTAAAGTGTAGTCTTTGTAGACTTCTTGAAAGATAAAGAGATCACATAAATAGAGCCCTTATGCCTTTGTCATAGGGTCTATTATTTATATGATGCTACGTACATGATGTGATTAATGCTCTAAGTGTTATAAGCATTCATCAAGAAAATCCAAGTGAGAGTCATTGGATAGTTAAGAGATATATCATTTGGTACTTGAGAAGCACTGAGAATGTATCTCTATACACTGGAGGATAAGACTTGAAGTCTTGTAGTTTTACAAACACAAGCTTCTAATCAAATAAGTTTGATATTAAGTCAGAATTATGGTGGTGCAGTGAGTTAAAAGAGTTCTATGTGATAGAACACTGTAAGTTCTACAACATATGTAAACAAGTTTACATAGTGGTTGCACACTACTTGAGAAGTAGTCTAGATGAAGTTTTTCATCTACATATTTAATATGGGATTGTCTCAATTTTCTCTGAAAATGTATCATTGTTTTGAGAAAACAATGAAGTAGAGTCGATGTCTCATCAGAAGTTTAGAACTTCTGTGGCGATACCATACAATCAGAGAGATTGCAACTTATAGAGATATAATTAAAGATAAAGTATCTACCGTTAATAACATTGCAGATCCACTAACTGAAACAGTTACTCAAAGAGTGTTTGTGCTTCACCTTGAGCTGATACAGATCAGTCAGATGGTGATTGGCTTTAGTGCAAGTGGGAGATTGATAGAAATGTATGCCCTACAAGCCAATCATATATGTGATATGATTCGACATTTCTAGAAATATCTCATTCAATTAATTAGGCAAATCTTCATTATAAGCTCTTATTAGAAGCGAATATCATAATGAAGTCCTTGATCAAATACAATGATGATTAAATCATGATGAGATCATGATAATGAAAATGATCATCTAGAGGTATTTGATCTAAATGTTCCTAGTCATAGGATACTTGAGACGGGACATCAAGGATCCGGATAGACTAGTGTATGTGATGTCTTCTCATGTGATAAGGACGACCGATCTCATTGGTCATTAGTGTGGAGACACTGAGATACACATACAGGTGCTCATTAGTTGAATGAGTTCACTGAACTGACCGAATTAGAAACCCTGAATGGTATCTTACCGAACTGTCTATCAGGGTCTTCTATCATCACGGTTGCATGGTTGGACCTTTGACCTGAGTCGCCAAAGATGCCTTGTTGGGTGGAACTTGTGCTTTGACCATTGAATTATGGATCACAATTTAGATGGTCCTATATAGCGATGGATCGGGTACAAGGAAAATCCGATGGAGGCAATTGAGCGGACAACAAGGGATCGTCCACTCTCGGTAAGTGAGAGTGAATGTCCTATGGGATAGTACTCTAAATCCCTGGCCAAGGTAGATAGGATAATTGGAAAATGAGTTTTCCAATTGATCCAATTCCGAGTACATGATCCTATAGAGTCGGTACACTAAGGAGTTGACAGTCGATGCCGTACTCCTTTCCGACCGGGACATTGGATGGATGAGGATTTATATCCATGTGGTAACTGATGATGGAAAGGTTCAATGGAGATGAGATTATCCCCATAGCCATTTGGGATCATGGGATGTGGCTTGTACCCTTCATGATCGGTAGGCCGATTAATCTGTTATCGGATAACGGATTTAATTAGAATTAAATAGAATTATTCTATTTTATTTAGGCCTCAACCAAATAGGTTATTGGGCCTAGTGGGTCACACACAAAAGGACTTATCCACAAGTACAGGGGCAAGGGCGTAATTTATAGAGATTTTGGGTTTTTATGAAAAATTCTATAATTCTCTATAAATACTAATGGTTTCAGCCAAACCCCATCAAGCCAAGGGTGAAAACCACGTCCCAAGTCTCCTCCCTACCTCCTCCTCTCTTTATAAGGTGTCCATGGTCGATGGAGCTCCGTTCGGGAAGAGTTCTCGAGGCCGGCGCGAAGGGAGAACCTGCTGTGGATGAAGTTCGTGTGGATACTGCTGGAGACCGGACACTTGAACGGTTTGAAGAGCTTGAGAAGCTCATCTCCTTCCTCTCCATGGGATTATATGAATCCCTATCAGGTATATTCGAACATGATTTGATCGGTTTTCGGTTTTCGTCGTTCGGTTCTAATTGAGACGGATTCTAAAGGAACCCATAGGAATCGTCGCTTCCGCTGCACCAAATTTTAATGGACGATTCCTTATCCAGTCGCATCTAATAAGAGCTTATAATGAAGATTTACCTAATTAATTGAATAAGATATATCTAGAAATGTCAAATCATATCATATATGATTGGCTTGTAGGGCATACATTTCTATCAACAATTCTGACATCTGGCAACTAACGCACTACTCCTACGTGGATGGCACCCTCACCTGTAGGGGTGGCAATGGGCCGGGCCGGCCCATGGGTTCGTGGGCCAGGCCGGCTGCGGGTCATTTGATGGGCCAAAGATTTTGGCCCGCGGGCTTTAGTCGGGCCGATATACAGGCTGACGCGGGCTAAAACGGGTCAAATAACTTTCAATTTTTTATGTCAAGAACATCGTTTTTACTTATTAAAAATATTTTTTAATTAAATTATTATTAATTTTATAATGTTATCTTAAATAATTAAATTTATTATATTTAATAAATATTTATTTATAAAATATATAGTTGGGCCGGGCCGGGCCAACAATGTAGTATGGGCCGGGTTGGGCCGGGCAAATATATTTTTGACCGGGCCCTAAGCGGGCCGACCTCGGGCCGGGCCGGGCCCGGCCCATTGACACCCCTACTTACCTGGTTGTGTATATACCCTCATATTTTGTTTACATGCCTTTCAGCTTCATATTTGACATCAATCAATTTAATTAAGATTCAAAATTCTAATTTCTATGAATATATTCATGTTAAGTGCATATCAAGCGCATTAAAAATTTTGGAGCATCATGATTGAAATTGCATATTAGCTCTACACATTTTGTAATTGTGTTCATACTCTTATCATTATGTTTTGTATATAACTGATTATTTTGTTTTTAAACCTTGTTAATCCCTGGAGTTATAAATTTATAAGGAAATTGATGACTATTTTATTATCATAAAAATATTATGAATTATTAAATTAAAGTGACACCAGAAAGTATTTTAAATTTGATATATAGATAATTTCATTTAACCTACAAGGCGTGTGCATAAAAAGTGACATCTTAAGAGTGCAATTAGAAGTGACTTTAGATAAAAATGGCATTTCTTTTTTCAAATATTATTTTGTTTTTAATATAAAAATAATTTTTATAGAAATATAATAATTTTAATGGCTATGATGCACAACGTCACAATGGGGGGTTTCATTGCTTATTAAGAATTTGACAATAAAAATTTGGAATGATTAACAATTCTTGCCCCTTTTATATTTAGGGTAGTTTGTACATCCAGATTTGCCCTTTATGAATGGATGAATGTTGTGTAAATTTTGAAATAGTTGAATTAGAATCTTTTAGTATCAACTTTAGGATATTCAAGCAATAATCATAGAATTAATCAAGATAAAAATTTTATACAAAATTGAGCATTTGAGATGTTTTCTTCTTATTTATAATTCTAAAATATCTTTGTCAACTAAGAAGCCACCAAAACCACTGTCTCACAGTCATATGTAAAATTGTTTTTTGAAATACTATGTAATGTACAATATTAAAAATAGATTGGTAATGTATTTTATATGATCATGAGGTAAATGTACTTCCTACTTATTTATTTTTAATGTATTTATAATTTATAATTTTTTATTTACACGTAATCATTCATGTCCTCATCAATACACGTCATCATATGAAGGTGGTGCTTAATAAATCCTCTAACTCTAATTCGGTAAGAGGTTGGAGGTTTCATACTATTTGATAATTCATCTTATCTAATCACTTATTATCTCTTATTTCTCAAAGAGCCTCTTAAACTTATGTTATAATTTTTTATTTTTCAGATATTGTATTTTCATTTGAATATAGGAATGAGAAGTCACTCATACATAATATAATTTGAACTCTATATCATTTATATTGTATCAAGCATCAGCTAAATATTTCAAATTTGATGACATATCTTTTGAACTCTATATCATTTATATGATGAAGTATTTTTATCATCATATTCAATGAATCAAATATTAAATTATGATCATACTTATTATGTTAAAGCAAGTAATAATGAGAAAAAAATTGAATGTGATGGATAGAAGATAACACCAATGAAAAAGTAAATCGACTTTGAGTTGATTAAATTAAAGGATTTATATTCGTTGGATTAGGCTGAACCATCTTCCAATATTTGATTCAGCCTCATTTTGGCCTATTTGTTAAAATTAATAAATTTTTATAGGTTCACGTTGTTATGTCAAAATATGTAAATTAGCATTTGAATACGGTGCTTAACTTTTAAAATTATACGAGGTACACATTGTATGATGATATTAAAATAAACTTATTACTGTCAGCTAGGATATTTTTTTACACATAATGAAAGAAGTTAGAAGTAAAATTAATAATTTACGTCCTGTTTGGTTAGAATTTCAAATATGATACTATATCAATATTAATATTGATATTTTTAATAGATAACAAAAATGAAACTCTAACCAAATAGGACATAAAGTATCAATTTCAAAATTGACAGTATCAAATCTGTTTAAGTGTTTAGTAATACTATATCAATATTCAAATTGATATTAAGTGTTTGGTAAATAATATCAATATTAAAATCATTATTAGCTATTTGATTGATTTGAGAGTCAAAATTATTATTAACATCAAAATAAATATTAATATAAAATATATTATTAAAAATAAAAGTATTAATACTATTTACAAAAAAATATAAATATATGTCTAAATTTTAAGAAATGAGTCAATATCCTTCTGTGTGCATGTTGTCGTCAACGTAGGATTCAAAACTCGCCAGAAGATTAAAAACACCGGTATGTTAAATTCCACTAGATAAGCTTACCGGTATTCACTTGTGAAAATTGTGATTTACATCATGAAAACTTGGAAACAAAAAATTCAATGCAATGCATGTTCTTTACCGTGCTCAAAACAATACAAAAGTTGCACCATACAACCCCAAGATGACGAAAAAACCCAAAGCCTATTCAGATTTTTAAACCGAAGAAAAAGTGAGCATTCTTCAACAGCAATTGAGTATATATATATGGATCAACTTGTTTACAATGCAATTTTTTCGATCTGAGCAAACACCATCAACCCTAGAATATCTGAGGAGAAAATGAGGGGAAGGAAATGTAGAAAGAAAAGAGTAAGATAGATACATTGGATTCCAGAGAACAAGATGGACAGAAGTCTCGAATCATCGTCCACCATTTCACATGTGTTCTCATTACTCTGTGAACTAGGGTAGGGACGGGGAGAAAGGGATTAGAGTAGCAACGGAGAAGGGGGGGGGGAATCAGAGGGAAAATAGAGAGAATGGGGAGGGCTGGTGCTGGGATGGCCGAAGCACGATGCTGGGATGGCCGAAGCACGAAGCATGATGCACGGTTGAAGTTACTTTGGACAGAAATGTCCTCGCACTAGGTACTCAATTTAAATATTTGAATTCAATCTTACGTATGGATGTGAAACGTGACAAAGATGTCAACCATAGGATCAAAGTGAGTAGGTTGAAATGGAGGCAAGCAACATGAGTTATGTGTAACCGTAAAATCTCTCTAAAAATTGAAAGCAAAATTTTATCGCACGGTCATATATAAGACCCACCATAATTTATAATAGTGAGTGTTAGACAATTTAAGAAGAAGTATGTTGTCAGATTGAGTGTAACTGAAATGCGGATGCTACAATATATGTGTGGCCACACTCGGATAGATAGAATTCGCAATGAATGTATAAGAAAAAAAGTGAGAGTTGCGAGAATCGAGGATATCGTTAACGAGAGAAAACTTCATTAGTTTGGACATATCAATCGGCACCCTCTTAAGACACCTGTCAGACGAGACGAGACCCTGAGGTTGCCAGCACAGAAGAGGTAAAGAGACAGACCTAAGTTAATTTGACATAATCAAATCTTGTACATTATTAATCCAACCTAAGTTATGTGTAACCGTAAAATCTCTCTAAAAATTGAAAGCAAAATTTTATCGCACGGTCATATATAAGACCCACCATAATTTATAATAGTGAGTGTTAGACAATTTAAGAAGAAGTATGTTGTCAGATTGAGTGTAACTGAAATGCGGATGCTACAATATATGTGTGACCACACTCGGATAGATAGAATTCGCAATGAATGTATAAGAAAAAAAGTGAGAGTTGCGAGAATCGAGGATATCGTTAACGAGAGAAAACTTCATTAGTTTGGACATATCAATCGGCACCCTCTTAAAACACCTGTCAGACGAGACGAGACCCTGAGGTTGCCAGCACAGAAGAGGTAAAGAGACAGACCTAAGTTAATTTGACATAGGTGTATCCAGTATGACTCAGATGAATTAATTATACAAGAGGAGTTGGCGAAAGGTCATGAAAAATAAAAACGACGGATTCATATGGCCGACCCAACAACTTGGGGTTGAGTCTTTGAATTTGAGTGAGTTTGTATCCCTTTTGGTCTTTTGACAGCTTCATGGTCTACACAAGAGAAAGAATGTTATATTCTGCCTGGCGATTGTATGTTACGGCCAAGTAAAGCTAATGATACTTGTAAGATATTCTTTGATGATATCATTTCTCTTTGAAATCGAGTTAACCGTCAGTTTGACATGCATGATGATTACACTAAGACGATGAAGTAAGTTTATTATCATATATTCATAGATAATGATTATATTATGTATTGCGAACACGGAGAAAATAGATAAAAATTGACGTGGGAGGTTGCAACGCGTACCAAGTTGTTCTCACTATGCAAATAGAATAAAGTGGCTAGCCTTCGATATAAAGCCGGCCGGAACGAGGATTCGGAGGAGGATTAGAAGACCAGGAAGAGCAGTAGCACGAGAAGATCGAGTGCCATGGGCAGGCGGAACCGTGATCCGGTGGCGTCACCGTAAATATTGGACGACTCTTCTGCTTCCGGTTGCGAGAAAGGGGCTGGAATGCCGGCCGGAGAGCTCCGTCGGTCTCTGCGGGTTTAATTAGTCATCCATCATCCCATGAATTGATGTTGCTGCTGATTTAGAACCTCCCCTTCTTCCTCTTCAAATTTTTTTTTTTAATTTTATCTCACTTTACTTAAGAAACGCAGAAGTACTCAAATTTAATTCTGGTCTGGACTCCCAAAAAAAAAAAAAAGACCAAACGGGTGCAGATTGGTCCGACGAGGGTCTTGACTCTTGAGTCTTGAGGCGGCTATCCCTTTCCTTCGTCTGAACGCCTGCAGTCGTCGTGGTCACGGACAGCCGCCCGTATTATAATCTTCTTCGTTCGTCGGCCCTCGGCAGGTGAGGGACGACCCCTCCTCTCGCTTGGAAGTTTATACCCGCACACTACCGGATGAGGTCGCTTCTGCCGGCTTCCTTCTCGGACCCGAGACTTTTGACTTCCGCATGAAAACTACATCTTCTAGGGACTCTTAGAATACACACATATATATATGTGCAGTCGGAAGACCTATATTTAAATAAGATACAAAATCAAATCACCTAAACTTAATTACTACCTGCTTAATCAGGTCAAAGGTTCGTTAAGGATGTTGACCGGACTGGGCGAGGCACTACTAAGGGTGACAATGAGTCTGATCGACTGCGAGTTACTTGACAAGTCAAAAATTTTGGACCAAGTCGCAAGTGAGCCGACATCAGGACAAGCCGGGCCCAACCCAATGACACCTCTAGGCACCACCATATATCAGCAAGTTGGAGTTCGCATCACCTCAATCCTCATATAGAAAAAATAGTTTCGGTCTTCGATCAAAAACGGTCACGGCTCTAAATTATTTGAGTCACGATAATGAGTTCGCTAGACGTTGATAACAGTTCGTATCTTTTTGATAGCGAGTTAACAAGTAATGAATCGCTGTTAAACCGTCGTCGACGTTCTATCAACCGTTACCGAGCTCGATACAATTCACACCGAGAGATAACGAGTTAATAAAAGATCGGTAACGGTTCAATTTCTCTCCACAGAGGTTCATTGAACTTACTATATTTAGACTATCACTTAAATGATTTGAAATCGTGACTATTTTTAATGGAAGATTATAACCGTATCTTTCACTCAGATGATTCGCTCTCCGGTTGGTGTCATGATTCCTGGAGGAGCACGTTATCACCAATCGGCAGCCGCCGGTAGACCTCAGGTCAGCGACGACTTCCGCAGCGGACAAACGTCTTCCTCAGTGTGCGTACTTTTCCGGCTGTCCAAACAGATCGCCTACATTTTCAGAGAATATTAACTATTCCGATAATTTTAAGAGATAGGGGGTATAATCTAGGGGGTGTAAGCGCAATCCCATGCTTCCAGATTGTGATTCCATCCCCATAAAAAAATAACGATTTGGAATCTAGCTTTATATGTTATAATCCTTCTGCATCGTTGTCATTCGGAATCGAAATCAAATGATTTTACTCTTGTTTGTCTCATTTTAATAAAAAATAAATATATGTAAATAAAATTAATCAACATAATATTAAATTAAATATAAATATACGATACATAAAATAATAAAAATAAACATTTGAAGAGATTACATCAAATGTTAGTAATTATTTGTGAATCATCAACTAATTTTTAAATAAAAATTAATTTATAATATATATTTCGAAAATAAAATTTGGATGACAGTCAATATTATTTCATGATCTCTGCAGCCTATACATAATCTCGACCAAGAAAGCACCACCCTTGATTTTAAAAACTTTATCAAGATATAATAAAAGTATCTAAAAATTAGTTAAATATATACAAGCAAACGGTCTAAATACCCACGGAAATGTGAACAAAATTAGCTTGTTTTGATCTTTTAATTCCGTCTCTTCACCGCCCCCTTAAGAAGCAGATCGCCGCCGGTCCCCGTCGGGCCACCAAGCTTTCTCCGGCGAGACCGAGGTGTGCATGCAGGTACGTAGATGGGGAAGCGGAGGGCTCTCTTCTGTCCGCCGTGCCCCTCGCCGTCGTCGAGCGTTGTCTCCACCACCTTGCTCTTCGTCTTCTTGCTGACACCGGTGGTGGCAGCTCAGTCCCCTGCAGCGCTACACCTCGGCAACGTAACGGACCTGGCGGCGCTTCTTGCCTTCAGGTCTCAGGCCGATCCCGCCGGCGTGCTGTCGTCCGCTTGGACCGCCCATGGCGGCAGCGTCGACTTCTGCCGCGGCTGGGCGGGCGTCGCCTGCAGCTCCCGGCGGCAGCGCGTCACCGGGCTGGCCCTCTCGTCGATCTCCCTGTCCGGCACCATCTCCCCCCAAATCGGGGATCTCTCCTTCCTCGTCTCCCTCGACCTCTCCAACAACTCCCTCTCCGGCCCCCTGCCCGGCGCCTCCCTTGCCCGCCTCCGCCGTCTCCGGTTCCTCAACCTGGGCGCAAACTTGTTCACCGGGTCCATCCCGGCAGAGCTCGGCGACCTCCCGGTGCTCGCCGACGTCCGTCTCGGCGAAAACAGACTTTCCGGCCAAATCCCGCCGTCCCTGGGTCGTCTTCTCCGGCTCCGGTCCCTGAGGTTGCAGAAGAACACAAACCTCCGCGGAAGCATCCCGGAGGTCCTGGGCCGCCTCCCCGATCTATCCTACATCGACCTGCGACAAAATCAACTTAGCGGCGACATTCCTCGGGTAATTCTCCGGATGCAGTCGCTCCGCGTCCTCGCCGTCGACAACAACCTGCTGTCGGGAGAGATTCCGGAGGACCTCCACCTCCCCAATGTCACTTACCTGTCGGTCTCCGGCAACAGGCTCGGCGGCCGGATCCCTCGCTCGGTCGGCCGGCTATCCGCGCTTCAATTCCTCATCCTTTCATCAAACCCGTTTACCGGGCCGATACCCGAGGAGCTGGGGAGCCTAACTCTGCTCGAGGAGCTGACGCTCGACTTCACCGGCATCTCCGGCACCGTCCCGGCGTCTCTGGGGAACCTCACGAACCTCCGGCTGCTCAGCATGGAGGGAGCCAAGATCGAAGGAGAGATCCCCGGCGAGCTGGGGAAGCTTGGCAGCCTCACCACGTTGATATTGGCCTCGAACAGGTTGACCGGACGATTCCCCGCCGCCGTCTACAACATGTCGTCCCTCGCCACGCTCGTCCTCTCGAATAACACCTTCTCCGGCAATCTTCCCGGCGACATCGGTCGCTGGCTGCCGCCTAGCTTAGAGGAGCTCTCTCTCGGTAATAACATGTTCGCCGGAAAGATCCCGGCGTCGCTGTCGAACGCTTCCACTCTCTCCCGCCTGCAACTGTTCAGCAACCGTTTCTCCGGCACCGTTCCACGGGGACTGGGAGCGCTGCAGCAGCTGACCGACCTGAACCTCAGCTTCAACTGGCTCAACGGCACGCTCGACTACTTCCTCGGAGACCTCACCAGTTGTCGGCAGCTCCTCAAGCTCAACTTGAAGATGAACATTTTCTCCGGCAGCCTGCCGGCCGGCCCCATCGGCAACTTCAGTAATACGAAGCTCTCCCTCTTCGTGACCGACGCGAACTACCTGGAGGGCAGCATCCCCGCCACCTTCGGCAACTTCACCTCTTTCCAGACTCTGTCCATGGCCGACAACGCCTTCTCCGGTCCGATCCCGCCGGAAGTGGTGTCGCTCAACGGGCTGCAGCGGCTGTACCTGCAAAAGAACCAGTTACAGCTGGGAATCCCGGCGGCGATCGGCGCCGCCAAAGACCTCGGCCTCCTGTACCTCCAGTCGAACAATCTCTCCGGTGCGGTGCCCGCTTCCATCGGCAACCTCAGCGTGCTAACCGAGCTCGACCTGGGCCAGAACAGTCTGCAGTCGACGTTGCCGCCGGGACTGTGGAGGCTCTCTGCCCTCTTCAGGCTCAACGTTGCCCAGAACAGATTAGTGGGTCAGCTGCCCGACACCCTAGACGGCCTGCCGAACCTCGTCTATCTCAACGTCTCCCGCAACTACTTCTCCGGCGGCATCCCGGCCGCCATCGGGAAGCTCCAGATGCTGCAAGATCTTCGCATGGCGAACAACAATCTCTCCGGCCCCATCCCGTCGACGCTCGACTCGCTCAAGGGCCTTGCCGTGCTCGACCTGTCCTCCAATTCCCTATCCGGTACCATCCCGTCGACGTTGCAGAATTTGACGACACTCAAGGTTCTCGATCTGTCGTTCAACAGGCTGGGAGGGAAAATCCCGACGGAAGGAATGTTCTCAAATGTGTCCGCCGGCATCACCGGAGAGTCCTTCGCCGGTAACCTGGCACTCTGCGGAGCTTCCTGGTTCGGGCTCCCGTCCTGCGAAGCTGGTGCTGATCATGGCGGGCGGCGCAAGTTCGACGTCGTACCCATCATCGTAGCCGCCGCCGTGTTGTTTGTGGGGGTGCTTGTGCTCCTGGTCTTCCTCTTCTTCAGGATGGTGCGCCGGAAGAAGAAGGCGAAGCAGAGCATACTCGACCAGCTGCCCGAGGAAGTGATGCCCGCCTACATGATGATCTCTCGTCACGAGCTGGCAATGGCCACGGACGGCTTCAGCGACGGCAACCTGATCGGTGCCGGGAGCGTCGGCAAGGTATACAGAGGGATGTTGGCCGACGGCACGCCGGTGGCCGTGAAGGTCATCGACTTGCAGATGGGGGATGCCGCATGGCGGAGCTTCGACGCCGAGTGCCGGGTGATGCGCTCTGTGCGGCACCGCAACCTGGTCGGCATCATCACCATCTGCTCCATCCTCGACGACTTTCGGGCGCTGGTCTTCCCCCTGATGCCCAACGGGAACCTCGACGGATGGATCCATCCCGGCAGCGGCGGCGGTCCGCGGCTGAGCCTCGTACAGAGGGTGGGGGTTGCCGCCGATGTAGCGTTGGCGTTGGAGTACCTCCACCACGGCTGCTCGGAGACCGTGATACACTGCGACCTCAAGCCCAGCAACGTGCTCTTGGACGCCGAGATGGTGGCGCACGTCGGCGACTTCGGCATCGCCAAGGTGGTGGTCGACCAATCGAGAGCGGCGACGAGGACGAGCGCGCCGGGCACCTTCGGATACATGGCCCCAGGCAAATTTCCCCATCGCTACCATCGAATCCGTTAATATTGTTCCCTTCGTTGCCGTCTTCCGTCCGCCCCTAATCTCAGGGAGGACATTGCAGAGTACGGCACGGCAGGGAGGGTGACGACCAAGGGCGATGTCTACAGCTTTGGGATTTTGGTGCTGGAGATGTTCACCGGCGTAAGGCCCACGGATGCGAGGTTCACCGGTGACATGAACCTGCGCAGGTGGGTGGCGTCGGCTTTTCCCGGCGCGGTCGCCAGCGTAGTGGACGGTTTCCTCCTGGCGGAAGAACAACCGAGCGAGCCAAGCAGCAGTAGCATCGGCAGCACCGCCGCCGCCGGCGGCGGCAGCACAAGCGGCGGCAGCGGCACCACGAGCCGCGGCTATCTGACGAAAAGCGAGAACGGCCATCGCAGCAGCGCCCGTAGCTTCGGAGGGTGGGAAGAGCTCCGTCAACGGTGCCTGGTGGCTGTGCTCGAGCTGGGGTTGAACTGCTCGTCGGAGTCCAGCAAGGAGAGGCCGGACATGGCGGAGGTTGCGACGCAGCTGAAGAAGTTCCGAGAGGAGCTGCTCTCTTCTCCACGGTGAAGCACCACCGTCACCGATTTCACCGCTAGGCAATTTCTGGTCTCCGCAGGTCCAAATTTTTCTATTTTTAAAATTAATAAAAGAATTGTATCAAAGAAGTTAAATTTTTTTTTAGACATGATCGCGATGGTCAGCAACTCGCTGTTCACGCCGGAGACGAGGGATCGAGCCGTGCCCACCGGTTAACCCTCTTTCCCCGGGAGGAGAGCCAGACGTCAGACGACGCCCTCGAACCCCCCGCCCTCCCGCAAACCCCGCAGTTAAAATTAAGTGTTGGTTTGTTTATAGTATGAAAGATGATATGAAATCATGTCAATTTTTATTTTCATACTTCGTTGATAACAAATTTGATACGGGTAGATATACGGTATTTTGTTTGGAGTGTAATTTTCGAAATTGATATTGATAATTAAAATTAATTTTTATAAATATTAAATTCAAAATTAATAGTGATATACACATCTAATACACGGTTACCAATTAAACACGATATAAGGACTTGTTTTGTTTCGATATAGTGTGGACTACAAAAGAAAAACATATTATTTTTAATATTATGGCCTGTTTGTTAAGGCCATGCATTAAATACGGTTATCATTTTAAATTTATGTTTGATTATCAATATTAATGCTGAAACTTGAAAGCATGATTAGTGTGAAAGGTAATTGTAATGAATAGAATATCATTTTCAAAATTGATAAAGAAAGAGGTGTTCAATACAATTATCAAACACGATCTGGCACTTTGAAATGTAATGTTATTGTACGTAGGAGAAATATTATAAGGCCAGGAAAATGAATATATAGATATGCGAGTATAAAATGTTAGAGAAAAAAAAGAATCATAAACTTAATTGAATCTGTCACGCCCCGGATTTAATCCTGCACAGCGGAACATAATCCGACGACGTAACCGGGGGAAATAACCCCTAAAAATAAATCGATTTGGAACAAATGAGACTAATATCACATAATTCCTAAGATTCCTTCTAATATATCATGTTAATAATACAATCAAATAAAACATATACCAATCTATGATATAAAGATCATCTAATTGACTTCTCGAGAATCGATCCACCACGCTTCTGCTGTGCCACTCTGATTACCTGAAAATTGATAAGAGGATTGGGATGAGTACGATGACTCAGTAGACACCCCATCATCCGCCAAATCGGATAGCTAAAAGGCCCTAGATGTTAATTAAACAAGTACCCAGACCTACACTCAGTTATATAAGTATAGACTAGTCAATATAATAAATATTTGACTTAATCCACGCATTTTAAACCGCCAATCCAACACCTATAGACACACCAACCACCACCTATAAACCTCTTAAAATGAACTGAAATGGTGAGAAAAACACATGCGTAAACACCTACTATATGCTCCATAAAATGATATGATATAAATGGGACAAACCATGCATACACCAAGCAACCGAACATGACAATTTAGATAAAAATGAAATACATCTCTAGACCACCTATACCACACCATGCAATAAGTGCACCTATCCTCTAATGAAGACCACATCCACATAGATGCACCTATCCTCTAATAAGAACCACACCTTTTATTTTCTTATTAGCAAGGAATGCGTCGTCTTGCCACCTCGGCCGGCTACCACCAGATCTATCATATATAGCGTACCATATAGCTAAACGAAATCCCATAGTGCACCTAGGCTGGTGGCACAGGGACAAACCGTATCCGGGATCGAAGGATGCACCTCGGACTGTTCTAACCTCCGCCGCCCTCGGGTCACGACTAACTAGGTGTATGTTGTTTTCATCATAATTTCAATGCATCATGCATCCACCTCAATCATGTCATGCCATGATACACTTATGCAATCGTATGATATAAACTATACCATGCAATGAATAAACATACCACCAATGCAAATAGCATGATCAACCACACCAACCACCTATATGATCTAGAACCATAAAATGACAAGAATAAATAATGACTACCATGATACTACATCACATACTCAACCCAACATGATATGACCATAAGGAAATCGACCCTATCACCTGGTTAAAAGGACTTAACATAGCCAAAATAAGATTTAATAATGCTAGCTAAAACATTAATTAATCTTGTTAACCTATCACCACACCTATGCAATGGGGTTAACTCAAAAAAGGTAACAAAGATTAGCTTAATAACATGCTAGATTGAAAAAGGAATATGACCAACTAAAATCTACTAATCAACATGTTGTAAACAACATAAATATCACCCTAACACGATCCTTACGTACAAAAGAGAACATCACTACTAATCATGCTAATAAACCATAATACGCTTAACGTTAACTCCGACTAATCAACTCATTAAAAATTTACTACAAATCATGGAGGATTAAATAGAAATTTTAATGATAATAGACACGTCAAGGATGCCTACCGGAATCGATGCCGAAGAGTTGGGGATTGGCGGCCAAAAATAATACCGGACATCGAGAACGCAGCGCATCAATCAAATTACTCAAATAAGACAGGGTTCTCTCTCTGCAAAGCGCGGATAAGGGACAGGGCGCACAGCGCGCGGAGGGGAGCGGCGTACGGCGGGGGCCGGCTGGCGCACGGTGGCTGCCGACGCGGCGGCAGCGGCCGGCCGCGGTGGCCGTTCGCGCGGTGGCCGCATGGTGCGGCTTCACGCGGGCGCGGAGGGCGTTGGCGATGGTTGGCGTCGGGCGAGGATGGGGACGACGAGAGGGTGGCCGCGCGAAGGCGCGCGGCGCGACGTCGGTGGTGGTCGACGGAGCTGCGTTGGCGGCGACCGGCGAGGGTGGCTTGGGGTCACAGCAGCGGTTGAGGTCGGCAAGGGCGGCGGCCGCCAACGCGCGGCGAGGGCCGAGGAGACGGCGGCGCGAGGGTGGGGTGACAACCGGTGGGTGGCGCGCGCAGACGGATGTGGTCGGTGGCTGCGGACGCCGCGCGGCAGCACGGAAAGGGCGACGGAGGTGCACGGCGGCAGCATGGTCGTTGTTCGGGCGGCCGACGTTGTCGGCGAGGGCGGCGCCGGCTGTTGCCGCGGGCGCACCGCGCGGGGAGACGCGAGACGGCTGGCCGTGCAAGGCGGCGATGACCTGGGTGGCGGCGCACTCGCGGGCGGCTGTGTAAGGGCTGTGTGGGTGACAATGCAGGTGGTGGCGACGTGGTGGTGCGGGGCTCACGCGGGAGGAAGAAGAGAGAGAGAGAAAACGGAAGGAGAGTGAATTAAGGAAACGGTGAGGGAAAGAAGGGGGAGGATAAATATAGTAATTAATATACATAAAATTTACACTGAATAATATATTAAATATTACTTAATCTTAAAAATATATCATACGTTACAGAATCTAACCGTAAACTTCTTTCGGAACTATTGCACTAGGGTGCAAACAAAAATTCATTCGATATTTTGAAATATAAAAATCAACGAGTTTCAAAATTGTTTAAGTTATTGAAATCAAAATTTGATATTTTGATAGCTCATCAAGGTCTTGACTTACCTGAGAGGTTCCTCAAGAGAACATCACCTAATGTGCCCAAATCAACAAAATCTTTCCTCTTTTACTACATCCTCAATTCTAACAACTCACTTTATCCCTAATGCATTTGTTGCATATTCTATCTACTCATATGTGACAACACATCCTCCGTAGTATCCGCATTTCAAGGACACTTAAATTGACAATATGCTTTTTCTAAGTTGTCTAACACTCATTATCGTAGGGCATAGAAAGTCTTGTAGTTATGTGATAAAATTTTTCTTTCAATTTTTGAAGAATTTAACAATCATATAGAATCATTGTCGTTTGCCTCTATTTCAACCAACTCACTTTAATTCTATGACTGACATCTTTGTCACATTTTCTATCCATATGTAAAATTGAACCAAAATATTTAAAGTAAGTACTCAGGGCAAGGACATTTTCGTCCAAGGTTATTTCATCCTCTTCAACTCCTGGGGTATCGTTAAATCTGAAGTGTAAATACTTCGTCCTCATTCTGTTAATTTTCAATCCCTTAGTTTCTAACTCGGTTCTACATAGTTCAAGTTTCCTGTTAATGTCGCCTCGTATCTCGTCAACCATAATAATATCGTTTGCGAACATTATACACCAATGTCAACTCTCTTACGTATTTTTAGTTATTTTGTCCATGACTAGAACTAGGGGTGTAAACACAATCAAATATTCCAAAATCTCGATTCAATTCTTGTAGACATACAAATTTTGCCTATTTGGGAAGCTTAAGATTCAAGCTTTTTAGGAGATACTCGAGTTCTCCAATAAACAAATCAGATTTTCAAAAAAAATGGCTAAAAACGAGTTATGTAACAAAATGCGACTCCTAGACACGCCACCTAGCGACCCCCCTACCGGGTTGCCTTGTGGCTTGTGACCTCTCAAATGGGTCGCCTGGTGACTTGCCAAATGGGCTGCCGGGTGACCCTCCTGCCAAGTCACCCGGTGACCAACTAGACAGGACACCTGGCGACCCAACAGATGGGATGCTAGGTGACCTGGGGACTAGGTCACTACCTATTTCCCACCCAAACTCGATAATTCTGATGTGGTAGGTGGGCATTCAATTCCGGTCAGGTAGGAAAATACCCCAATCAATGGGGCACCTATCAATGTAGCATACTAACTGATCGAAGTGACCCGCAAGTGGCACACGCCCCACTAGGCAGCCATGATTGATTGTATGAATACATCCTGTCAGCCGTAATAGGATTTATAATTCTACAGGTGACTAGTAGGCAGGTCACGCCTCTACCTCTTCGTGACCGACGCGAACTACCTGGAGGGCAGCATCCCCGCCACCTTCGGCAACTTCACCTCTTTCCAGACTCTGTCCATGGCCGACAACGCCTTCTCCGGTCCGATCCCGCCGGAAGTGGTGTCGCTCAACGGGCTGCAGCGGCTGTACCTGCAAAAGAACCAGTTACAGCTGGGAATCCCGGCGGCGATCGGCGCCGCCAAAGACCTCGGCCTCCTGTACCTCCAGTCGAACAATCTCTCCGGTGCGGTGCCCGCTTCCATCGGCAACCTCAGCGTGCTAACCGAGCTCGACCTGGGCCAGAACAATCTGCAGTCGACGTTGCCGCCGGGACTGTGGAGGCTCTCTGCCTTCTTCAGGCTCAACGTTGCCCAGAACAGATTAGTGGGTCAGCTGCCCGACACCATCGGCGGCCTGTCGAACCTCACCTTTCTCAACCTCTCCGGCAACCACTTCTCCGGCGGCATCCCGGCCGCCATCGGGAAGCTCCAGATGCTGCAAGATCTTCGCATGGCGAGCAACAATTTCTCCGGCCCCATCCCGTCGACTCTCGACTCGCTCAAGGGCCTTGCCGTGCTCGACCTGTCCTCCAATTCCCTATCCGGTACCATACCGCCCTCCATCGCCGGACTCCGCACCCTCGAACGCCTAAATCTCTCGTACAACAAGCTTGAAGGGGAAATTCCTAGCGGCATCTTCGCGGCGCGGCGGGCATCTCCGGCGAGTCCTTCGCCGGCAATCTGGCTCTCTGCGGAGCACCGTGGTTCGGGCTCCCGTCCTGTGGAGCAGCTAGCTCATCCCGGCCAAGGACACAAGCGGCGGCGGCGGCGGCGACGACTTATAATAATTATTGTCTCAGCTGCGGCCGCCGCACTTCTACTCAGTTAGATTAGTGCCATATTGGCTAGGTAGGGGAGGTACCTATGCTTATAAGCCTGGGCCTCTCTAACTCAGTACTGCGGTTTTGGGTTGGTTAACATGGTATCAGAGCCAAGGGCTGTGGACCCCCCTCCGTCAACCGTCACCCGTAAACAGTGTACACGTGTCAAAGCCAGAAGAACTTGCACGTGAGGCGGCGAGTTAGATTAGTGCCATATTGGCTAGGTAGGGGAGGTACCTATGCTTATAAGTCTGGGCCTCTCTAACTCAGTACCGCGGTTTTGGGTTGGTTAACATACTCCTGCTTCTACTCGCCGGAGTTGATCTCGTGCGCCGGCGCCGGAAGAAGAGAAACCGCACATCTCCCGACGCCTTACCGGGGGTCGCGCCCGGACACCCCACGATCTCGCGCCACGAGCTGGTGAGAGCCACCGGTGGCTTCAGCGGCGCCAACCTGCTGGGCGCGGGGAGCTACGGGAAGGTGTACAGCGGAAGGCTGAGCGACGGGACCGCGGTCGCCGTGAAGGTGCTCGACCTGGAGATGGGAGAAGCCGCATGGCGGAGCTTCGACGCGGAGTGCAGGGTGATGCGCGCCGTCCGGCACCGGAACCTGGTCGGCGTCATCACCACATGCTCGAGCCCGGACTTCCGCTCGCTCGTCATGCCGCTGATGCCCAACGGCAGCCTCGACGCCTGGCTCCACGGGACCGGCGGCGGCGATGGACCGAAGCTGAGCCTCCCGCAGAGGGTGGAGATGGCGGCGGACGTCGCGGCCGCCCTGGAGTACCTCCACCATGGGTGCTCGGAGCCCGTGGTGCACTGCGACCTGAAGCCGAGCAACGTGCTGTTCGATGCCCAAATGGTGGCGCACCTCGGAGACTTCGGCATCTCCAAGGTGGTGGCGGAGCACTCGAGGTCGGCGACGAGGACGGGCATGCCGGGCACCTTCGGATACATGGCCCCAGGTAAGAGAACTCTTCTTCTCACTCTATGCATTGAATCATGCGAAATAAACAAAAAATTAAACCAACACATGTTAAGAATATGGTAAAACTAACACGTTAAATATTTTATCATGAAATCAACAAGAACGCGATTTTGTGGAATTTGAAGAATTCGACTTCAAACAAAAACTGATTCGTAAAACTCGAATTTTCACGAAAAATAAAATATGATTCCTAAAATTCAACTTTTAAAATATATTTTGACGGTAAATATTCAACTTCATAACCGAGTTTCTGACAATAGTTTTGCTCCTTGGTTGACACAGGAGACTGATATATTGATTATCTTTTGAGATTTCTTTTTCTTTCGAACTGGATCAAACTATGTTGGTGTTGGGTCTGATTCGGGTTTGAAAAGTCAAATGTCTGAAATGTAACCTTATTTTTCATCAGAAGTCAATTTTTTAAAAGAAATTCGACTGATCTCTGAAAGTCGTCGGATTCAAGTAAGTATATATGATAGTTTTGTGTATTAGTTTTACGGATATACTTCTTAAAATGTGTCAGTAATTACAAAATTTTCACTGAATAATGTAGAGTTTTGATCACTTTAATCTTTGGGTGGAAAGAGTATTCTCAGTTCTCAATAAAAAAGATCATAATTCTAAATTATTTAGGTGATAGTTCAAATAACATGTTTGATGAATCGTTATGAAAAATGACGGGACAATTACTAATGTCTTATTAACTTACTACTTGTCGATAACTAGTTGTATTAAATTCGATAATAAATTTGTAAGATGTGAATAGTGATTCATTTACTCGGTACTAATACAGTTATATTATTATCGATGTTTTACTAATTCATTACTTATAAATCGTCACTTTTTTTAATTGAGCATTAACAGTGCTCTGTCCACCCGGAATTGAGATGATTCGAACTCAATAATGTGACTCTCTGCTCAATGTTATCTGCTGCTCGTTAATTCACATCACAGAGTACGGAACGGTGGGGAGGGTGACGACGAAGGGCGACGTCTACAGTTACGGCATCCTTCTGCTGGAGGCGCTCACGGGGGTGAGACCGACGGACGCAAAGTTTTCCGGCGACATGAACCTCCGCATGTGGGTGGCCGCCGCCGCGTACCGCGGTGCTGCGGCCGAGATAGTTCCTAGTTCCCTGTTGAAAAATCAGACGGAAGAATCAAGCGGCGGCGGTGGCGGCGGTGGTGGCGGAGGGACGAGGATGGCAAACGAACGGAGTGAGGAGTGCGTCCTTGCGGTGCTCGAGCTGGGGCTGAGCTGCTCGTCGGAGTCCCCCAAGGAGAGGCCAGACATGGTGGCGGTGGCGGCAGAGATGAAGAAGATCCGGGCCAACCTGCTGCTGCTGTGAGTGCCGTGCCGTGCGTCGTGTGGACCAAGGTCAAGGATAAGATAAACAGAATAAGGTGAAGGGATATCATCCTTTCAAGTTGCAACATCTGTATCCTGAATATCCATATTTTCTTATAGATTCAATGACAAAAAAAGGAGTTATCTTTGGAGTAACTGTAATGGAGTAGTTATTCAAAAAAAAAAACTCTAATGGAGTGTATGAGAGTTGAATGTTGATCTGCGCCAAGAATTCCAGTCGGTGACCTACAAGAAGAACAAAGACAGAACGGAGGAGAAACAGCGGAGGACTCCCACTGTGGTGAAGGCTCGGAGAGCGCATACGCTCATCACAGGGCCGTTTTTTTTTATATATGTGTGAAAGGAACAATCAAGGGTAGAAAAGGAAAATAGTACATGGGTGGAATGAAAAAGTTCCACAACAAACATGACCACCTGGCGCGGAGGACAGTGCAGACAGAAGGTGCACCGGACGCTCCTTTTGCACAGCAGAAGCTTCCAGACTTTACATTAGGCACTAATAAAGTAGTGTCAGCTTGTTAATCTTGACACTCCCCCTCAAGCTGACACCTGTAATCTGTAATTAATCTAGATGCAATGGTTTTGAAGACTTCTTTGGGCAAGGGCTTAGTACAGATATCTGTTGTCTGTTCTTTTCCAGAAATATGCATTGTTTTTGTAATATCTGGAAAAAAAAAAAAATTCTCTGCGGAATCCCCTCCCACCCGGACTCTCTCTCTCTCTCTCTTCCCCCTCCCCCACCGCCCCGCGCTCACCAGACTCCCCCTCTCCGCTTGGACTCTCCTCTCATCTCCCTCTCAGCCACGCAAAACCCCCCCTCCTCCTGTATATCTTCCTCGCGGACCCCCCCCCCCCCCGTCGAAGCTCTCTCTCCCTCTCTTCCTATCGGCGACGCCGCCGCGCTGTGGCCGCCGCGCACCCAGCGCCTGGGCTGCCTCCGCCGTGTGCACCCAGCATCTCCTCCCCTCAGCTCGTTGCCCTGCACCGCCGCGCGAACCCCGCGCGAGTGCGAGCCGCCGGTCGAGCCGGATCAGCGCCCCCCCCCAAGCCGCCCGGTCCAGCCTCCGGCTGAGCGTCCCGAGCCGCCGGTTGAGCCGCCCGGTTCAGCGCCGGTTCAGCAGTTTTTGGATTATTCAATTTATTAATTCCGTAAATCGAGTTAATGCCGGAAAAATAGCAGAAAAATCCGAAAAATTCACGGGAGCTTCCGGTGTAGGTTTCTCAAGCTTGTCTATGTATTTGATCCCATTTTGATTAGAAAATATGCATGATTTAACTTATGGATCATAAGTTGACTAGTCTTAGACTTTGGACTTGTAATTATTGATTTTCACAAAATCTCTTAAATCAGAAACTTGAAATTAGTATTTTGTATATCATGGAACATGTTTAGCTTGATTATGCTTGGGTAGAAGTCTTTTCTATCAAATTTGATCTTATGAAAACCATGTAAGTGATTATATGCTAGTTTGGAACAAGAATTGAAAGTTAATTATGTGAAGACTTGAAAAACTCTTGGGTCATCAAATTATACCTTTTAGAACCTGTTTTGGTCAGATTATGATTGATTACATGATATCTTAATTTGTTTAGTTTATGCCAAGCATGACTTAGGTTAAGTGTCTTGTACATATGTTTTAGTATGTCTAGTTCGGTTTGTCATTGCATGTGTGAGGATCATGTAAATTTTGATTAGTATGATTTCAGATTATGTATTATGTCATGCATGATATGATTATGTTCATATGGTTAAGTTTGGTATATGTTTGATTTAGACTATGTCAACCAAGTCGGTTAGTACAAGTCTTGTCTAGTTATGATGAAATATGTTTAATTTGGTTTCAGATCATGGGCTATGCTATGCATAGTTAGTTATGTCAATTTGGTCATGATTAATACAAGTTGTCATTGAGAACAAGTTCAATTAAGTTGGGTTATCATATGTCTTGTCAAGTTCGTTATGAATGTTATGTCTTGCATGAAAGGCTATGAAATTAGATGTTTATGTCATGTATGCATGGTATGGTCAGGTATGTCATGATATGAAATTATGTTATGAATTCTTGATATGACGTGCTATGAAGGCTTCACCACCTATGTTAGACAATCACCCGTGGGCGGCGGGTAACTCAGATGAATCCGGCCCTCCCACAGATCCCAGATTACCGCGGTTTTCCCTTAGGGTCACCACTGCCTAGCTGCACTTTGGTCTAGCTTATTATATGTTACTGCTATATATATTAGAGCTGGTGAATGCATTTTGTACATGTGAAGCAAGACGACCAATTCCTTGCTCATTGGCTATGTGTTCTGGAAAGGATATGAAATATGTTACTTGTGTGTCATGTATGGATGTTAAACTATGTCATGTTAGAAAAATCAGATTTGTCTGTTTTAATTTGGTCATGTTAAGTTAAGTCTTGAGGTCATTTAGATGATATTTGTCTAGCTTGTATGGTCTTGTGTGCATTGGTCTAGAATTAATTGGCTTTGGCATAATCTTTTCTTTGAAGATAATCATGTTCAGATATGGGTTGTGAGATTAATATAGAAGACATTCTATACTTTTGTATTACATCTCAAGTTAGATATGTTATGTACCATTGCTTGATTATATGTTATTTACTCGATCGATGGGTGAAGGGTGTAAATCCTACGGAGTCCCTGACTCACCCCGTTGTGGGTTAAATTTTGCAGCAGGTTTTGAAGATTTAAGAGCTTGAAGATGAGGATCAAGTGGAACCAAGGGAATCAGAGTCATTTGCACATGGAGATTCTTGGTATTCTCTACTTAGGTAGATGATCTTGATTGTTTTTGAACAAGAGTGTGGATAGACTTAGAAGTATGATTCTATTATCTTGTTTTGATGGATCTTAGAAAATTAATTGTTTAAGTTTGGGTTGTGGAATCTAAGTGTTGGGTTTCATCCCACTGTCACGACATTGTGTATTTCTGCTGCGTATTTGTGGTTATGTTATTTAAATTCCGGGTCGTGACAGGAGTTGGTATCAGAGCTTTAACCCGGCCGGAAGGTTTATCTTGACCTGCCCGGGTGTTGGATATCGATTTGGGTGAATTAGATTTGATATTTGGATTATCTATTTGAATCAATTAGATCTAATTTTAGACTTTGAAGATTACATTATTGGATGTCTATATTGGATAATTGATTGTATATGTTGATGAGGATCAATTTTCAGATTTTGGTGAATTTATATGTTTGACTTTTTGACAATAGGATGAGATTATCAATTTGGGTCAATTTGATTTTGATATTGGATGATGATTTAATAGGTAGAGATTTAAATTGGATGATCAATCAGTGTAGGATAATCAACTTTTAGATTTGGTGGATCTTGAAGTTCAGATTGATAGAAATCAATTTATCAATTAAGGCAAGATTTTATTGTCATTGGTGTAGAGAATTTTAGTGTTTAATAGTTGATGGATATCATAGGGTTTAGTATCTTTACGAGATGAAGTTCAGATTTAAGATAGCTAGTGAATTGGATTGATCAAATGAATATAATTAAGGTCATAATGATATGATTTCTTATTTATGTGAAGATAGAAAGCTAGTTAGATTGGTAGATTTTCATATTGAGAAGTAAAGTAAGTTTTATAATGATTTCATAGGATGATCTTCATGAGAATAAGTGAATTGTTGGTGTAAGTTAATTGGGATATTTTTGTGTGATAAGAGGATATAATATGTATTATTAGAAGGAATGAGATCACCAATTATAGAATTGAGGATGAAATATCTAGAAGATCATGTATATCGTGTTGTTTAAGTGGAGCTTTGATTAGATATCTATATGATACCACAATCTAGTTTATATTGTAACCATAGTATCTAGAATCATAGTTATTATTTGCCGATCTAGAATCTGAGTAAATACTCTCCCAAACAACATCCTTGTCTAAGGACATGAAATCTTTGAATCATGAATTTCTAAATCATAGGAAGTATAAGGCTCTAGGTGATTCAAATTTTGATAATTATGAGTTAAATTTGTATCATGGACAATTTTGTTAGATATAGATTTGTTAAGACTTTGATTCGTATTAAGAATATTATTTAAGTTGTTTGGAGTAATTTGGAAATTGTGATTTAACTTCTATTGAGAAAGTAATTAGAGATCGTGATATACTTGTTGAGGTTTAGAGGAATTGGAAATATCTTTGGCATTAGATTGTGGCTCTTTAAGCATGGGAATAACTTGATTATTATTTAAGATAATACAATGATCGATTTTGGATTCCAAATTATAAGAAAGTCAATATTGGTGATAATTTGATGAGAATGGTGTTTAGATCTATCATTTAGAAAAAGAAAATGAACGATGAATCATGATTGATACTCTTGTTTTAGAAGGATAATAGAATTTTAGTTGTTTTAGATGATGGTCAGATATGTATGATATGAGGATGATATCATCTGAAAGATAAATGGAAGAGAGATTGTTGAATCATTATAAAGATTTCATTGGGTAATATATGTGGAATAATATGAATTATTCAATTTTGTCTATGTAAGAATAATCTGATTTATGCATATTTATTTGGAATAATAATTATATGTGGTATGAGGTTAGAATGACATATATTACTTAAAGTATGAATCTGCTCTATCTATAATAATGATGATGATTAGTGATGATTTCTGAAGTTCAAACTTTTTGATAAAGTTAGAGATTGGAGAGTTGATTATTATGAAGGAATATTTATAGACATATGATAATTTAGAGAGAGTTGAATATGTTAATTTGTCATAGTTGATATAAGAACATTCTATTATCATGAAGGATATAATATAGAAGGAATAATATATTTTTTTTAGAGGATGATGAATGTTTTAGTATGTATTTGATGATTCGAGGATCTATTTATGAGTCCATGAGAATTGAATCATCTTGACTTCCCCCTTCAATTTTGATAGTAAGAATTTGAAATTTCGAGGACGAAATTTATTTTAAGGGGTGAAGAGTGTAATATCTGGAAAAAAAAAAAAAAATTTTCTCTGCGGAATTTCCTCCCACCCGGACTCTCTCTCTCTCTCTTCCCCCCCCCCCACCGCCCCGCGCTCACCGGACTCCCCCTCTCCGCTTGGACTCTCCTCTCATCTCCCTCTCAGCCACGCAAAACCCCCCCTCCTCCTGTATATCTTCCTCGCGGAACCCCCCCCCCCCCCGTCGAAGCTCTCTCTCCCTCTCTTCCTATCGGCGACGCCGCCGCGCTGTGGCCGCCGCGCACCCGCCGCCCGGGCCGCCTCCGCCGCGTGCACCCGCATCTCCTCCCCTCGCTCGTTGCCCCGCACCGCCGCGCGAACCCCGCGCGAGTGCGAGCCGCCGGTCGAGCCGGATCAGCGCCCCCCAAGCCGCCCGGTCCAGCCTCCGGCTGAGCGTCCCGAGCCGCCGGATGAGCCGCCCGGGTCAGCGCCGGTTCAGCAGTTTTTGGATTATTCAATTTATTAAGTCCAGAAATCAGAGGTAATGCCAGAAAAATAGCAGAAAAATCCGAAAAATTCACAGGAGCTTCCAGGTAGGTTTCTCAAGCTTGTCTATGTATTTGATCCCATTTTGATTAGAAAATATGCATGATTTAACTTATGGATCATAAGTTGACTAGTCTTAGACTTTGGACTTGTAATTACTGATTTTCACAAAATCTCTTAAATCAGAAACTTGAAATTAGTATTTTGTATATCATGGAACATGTTTAGCTTGATTATGCTTGGGTAGAAGTCTTTTCTATCAAATTTGATCTTATGAAAACCATGTAAGTGATTATATGCTAGTTTGGAACAAGAATTGAAAGTTAATTATGTGTAGACTTGAAAAACTCTTGGGTCATCAAATTATACCTTTTAGAACCTGTTTTGGTCAGATTATGATTGATTACATGATATCTTAATTTGTTTAGTTTATGCCAAGCATGACTTAGGTTAAGTGTCTTGTACATATGTTTTAGTATGTCTAGTTCGGTTTGTCATTGCATGTGTGAGGATCATGTAAATTTTGATTAGTATGATTTCAGATTATGTATTATGTCATGCATGATATGATTATGTTCATATGGTTAAGTTTGGTATATGTTTGATTTAGAATATGTCAACCAAGTCGGTTAGTACAAGTCTTGTCTAGTTATGATGAAATATGTTTAATTTGGTTTCAGATCATGGGCTATGCTATGCATAGTTAGTTATGTCAATTTGGTCATGATTAATACAAGTTGTCATTGAGAACAAGTTCAATTAAGTCGGGTTATCATATGTCTTGTCAAGTTCGTTATGAATGTTATGTCTTGCATGAAAGGCTATGAAATTAGATGTTTATGTCATGTATGCATGGTATGGTCAGGTATGTCATGATATGAAATTATGTTATGAATTCTTGATATGACGTGCTATGAAGGCTTCACCAGCCTATGTTAGACAATCACCCGTGGGCAGCGGGTAACTTAGATGAATCCGGCCCTCCCACAGATCCCGGATTACCGCGGTTTTTCCCTTAGTGTCACCACTGCCTAGGTGCACTTTGGGCTAGCTTATTATATGTTACTGCTATATATATTAGAGCTGGTGAATGCATTTTGTACATGTGAAGCAAGACGACCAATTCCTTGCTCTTTGGCTATGTGTTCTGGAAAGGATATGAAATATGTTACTTGTGTGTCATGTATGGATGTTAAACTATGTCATGTTAGAAAAATCAGATTTGTTTGTTTTAATTTGGTCATGTTAAGTTAAGTCTTGAGGTCATTTAGATGATATTTGTCTAGCTTGTATGGTCTTGTGTGCATTGGTCTAGAATTAATTGGCTTTGGCATAATCTTTTCTTTGAAGATAATTATGTTCGTATATGGGTTGTGAGATTAATATAGAAGACATTCTATATTTTTGGTTATACCTCAAGTTAGATATGTTATGTACCATTGCTTGATTATATGTTATTTACTCGATCGATGGGTGAAGGGTGTAAATCCTACGGAGTCCCGGACTCACCCCGTTGTGGGTTAAATTTTGCAGCAGGTTTTGAAGATTTAAGAGCTTGAAGATGAGGATCAAGTGGAACCAAGGGAATCAGAGTCATTTGCACATGGAGATTCTTGGTATTCTCTACTTAGGTAGATGATCTTGATTGTTTTTGAACAAGAGTGTGGATAGACTTAGAAGTATGATTCTATTATCTTGTTTTGATGGATCTTAGAAAATTAATTGTTTAAGTTTGGGTTGTGGAATCTAAGTGTTGGGTTTCATCCCACTGTCACGACATTGTGTATTTCGTCGCGTATTTGTGGTTATGTTATTTAAATTCCGGGTCGTGACAGGAGTTGGTATCAGAGCTTTAACTCGGCCGGAAGGTTTATCTTGACCTGGCCGGGTGTTGGATATCGATTTGGGTGAATTAGATTTGATATTTGGATTATCTATTTGAATCAATTAGATCTAATTTTAGACTTTGAAGATTACATTATTGGATGTCTATATTGGATAATTGATTGTATATGTTGATGAGGATCAATTTTCAGATTTTGGTGAATTTATATGTTTGACTTTTTGACAATAGGATGAGATTATCAATTTGGGTCAATTTGATTTTGATATTGGATGATGATTTAATAGGTAGAGATTTAAATTGGATGATCAATCATTGTAGGATAATCAACTTTTAGATTTGGTGGATCTTGAAGTTCAGATTGATAGAAATCAATTTATCAATTAAGGCAAGATTTTATTGTCATTGGTGTAGAGAATTTTAGTGTTTAATAGTTGATGGATATCATAGGGTTTAGTATCTTTACGAGATGAAGTTCAGATTTAAGATAGCTAGTGAATTGGATTGATCAAATGAATATAATTAAGGTCATAATGATATGATTTCTTATTTATGTGAAGATAGAAAGCTAGTTAGATTGGTAGATTTTCATATTGAGAAGTAAAGTAAGTTTTATAATGATTTCATAGGATGATCTTCATGAGAATAAGTGAATTGTTGGTGTAAGTTAATTGGGATATTTTTGTGTGATAAGAGGATATAATATGTATTATTAGAAGGAATGAGATCAGTCAATTATAGAATTGAGGATGAAATATCTAGAAGATCATGTATATCAGGTTGTTTAAGTGGAGCTTTGATTAGATATCTATATGATACCACAATCTAGTTTATATTGTAACCATAGTATCTAGAATCATAGTTATTATTTGCCGATCTAGAATCTGAGTAAATACTCTCCCAAACAACATCCTTGTCTAAGGACATGAAATCTTTGAATCATGAATTTCTAAATCATAGGAAGTATAAGGCTCTAGGTGATTCAGCTTGATAATTATGAGTTAAATTTGTATCATGGACAATTTTGTTAGATATAGATTTGTTAAGACTTTGATTCGTATTAAGAATATTATTTAAGTTGTTTGGAGTAATTTGGAAATTGTGATTTAACTTCTATTGAGAAAGTAATTAGAGATCGTGATATACTTGTTGAGGTTTAGAGGAATTGGAAATATCTTTGGCATTAGATTGTGGCTCTTTAAGCATGGGAATAACTTGATTATTATTTAAGATAATACAATGATCAGATTTTGGATTCCAAATTATAAGAAAGTCAATATTGGTGATAATTTGATGAGAATGGTGTTTAGATCTATCATTTAGAAAAAGAAAATGAACGATGAATCATGATTGATACTCTTGTTTTAGAAGGATAATAGAATTTTAGTTGTTTTAGATGATGGTCACATATGTATGATATGAGGATGATATCATCTCGAAAGATAAATGGAAGAGAGATTGTTGAATCATTATAAAGATTTCATTGGGTAATATATGTGGAATAATATGAATTATTCAATTTTGTCTATGTAAGAATAATCTCGATTTATGCATATTTATTTGGAATAATAATTATATGTGGTATGAGGTTAGAATGACATATATTACTTAAAGTATGAATCGCTCTATCTATAATAATGATGATGATTAGTGATGATTTCTCAAGTTCAAACTTTTCGATAAAGTTAGAGATTGGAGAGTTGATTATTATGAAGGAATATTTATAGACATATGATAATTTAGAGAGAGTTGAATATGTTAATTTGTCATAGTTGATATAAGAACATTCTATTATCATGAAGGATATAATATAGAAGGAATAATATATTTTTTTTAGAGGATGATGAATGTTTTAGTATGTATTTGATGATTCGAGGATCTATTTATGAGTCCATGAGAATTGAATCATCTTGACTTCCCTTCAATTTTGATAGTAAGAATTTGAAATTTCGAGGACGAAATTTATTTTAAGGGGTGAAGAGTGTAATATCCGGAAAAAAAAAAAATTTTCTCTCGCGGAATTTCCTCCCACCCGGACTCTCTCTCTCTCTCTCCCCCCCCCACCGCCCCGCGCTCACCGACTCCCCTCTCCGCTTGGACTCTCCTCTCATCTCCCTCTCGCCCACGCAAAACCCCCCCTCCTCCCCGTATATCTTCCTCGCGGAACCCCCCCCCCCCCGTCGAAGCTCTCTCTCCCTCTCTTCCTATCGGCGACGCCGCCGCGCTGTGGCCGCCGCGCACCCGCCGCCGGGCTGCCTCCGCCGCGTGCACCCGCATCTCCTCCCCGCCCTCGTTGCCCCGCACCGCCGCGCGAACCCCGCGCGAGTGCGAGCCGCCGGTCGAGCCGGATCAGCGCCCCCAAGCCGCCCGGTCCAGCCTCCGGCTGAGCGTCCCGAGCCGCCGGTTGAGCCGCCCGGTTCGGGCCGGTTCAGCAGCTTTTGGATTATTCAATTTATTAATTCCGTAAATCGAGTTAATGCCGTAAAAATAGCAGAAAAATCCGAAAAATTCACAGGAGCTTCCAGGTAGGTTTCTCAAGCTTGTCTATGTATTTGATCCCATTTTGATTAGAAAATATGCATGATTTAACTTATGGATCATAAGTTGACTAGTCTTAGACTTTGGACTTGTAATTACTGATTTTCACAAAATCTCTTAAATCGTAAACTTGAAATTAGTATTTTGTATATCATGGAACATGTTTAGCTTGATTATGCTTGGGTAGAAGTCTTTTCTATCAAATTTGATCTTATGAAAACCATGTAAGTGATTATATGCTAGTTTGGAACAAGAATTGAAAGTTAATTATGTGTAGACTTGAAAAACTCTTGGGTCATCAAATTATACCTTTTAGAACCTGTTTTGGTCAGATTATGATTGATTACATGATATCTTAATTTGTTTAGTTTATGCCAAGCATGACTTAGGTTAAGTGTCTTGTACATATGTTTTAGTATGTCTAGTTCGGTTTGTCATTGCATGTGTGAGGATCATGTAAATTTTGATTAGTATGATTTCAGATTATGTATTATGTCATGCATGATATGATTATGTTCATATGGTTAAGTTTGGTATATGTTTGATTTAGAATATGTCAACCAAGTCGGTTAGTACAAGTCTTGTCTAGTTATGATGAAATATGTTTAATTTGGTTTCGTATCATGGGCTATGCTATGCATAGTTAGTTATGTCAATTTGGTCATGATTAATACAAGTTGTCATTGAGAACAAGTTCAATTAAGTCGGGTTATCATATGTCTTGTCAAGTTCGTTATGAATGTTATGTCTTGCATGAAAGGCTATGAAATTAGATGTTTATGTCATGTATGCATGGTATGGTCGTGTATGTCATGATATGAAATTATGTTATGAATTCTTGATATGACGTGCTATGAAGGCTTCACCACCTATGTTAGACAATCACCCGTGGGCGGCGGGTGACTTAGCTGAATCCGGCCCTCCCACAGATCCCGGATTACCGCGGTTTTTCCCTTAGTGTCACCACTGCCTAGGTGCACTTTGGGCTAGCTTATTATATGTTACTGCTATATATATTAGAGCTGGTGAATGCATTTTGTACATGTGAAGCAAGACGACCAATTCCTTGCTCTTTGGCTATGTGTTCTGGAAAGGATATGAAATATGTTACTTGTGTGTCATGTATGGATGTTAAACTATGTCATGTTAGAAAAATCAGATTTGTCTGTTTTAATTTGGTCATGTTAAGTTAAGTCTTGAGGTCATTTAGATGATATTTGTCTAGCTTGTATGGTCTTGTGTGCATTGGTCTAGAATTAATTGGCTTTGGCATAATCTTTTCTTTGAAGATAATCATGTTCAGATATGGGTTGTGAGATTAATATAGAAGACATTCTATACTTTTGTATTACATCTCAAGTTAGATATGTTATGTACCATTGCTTGATTATATGTTATTTACTCGATCGATGGGTGAAGGGTGTAAATCCTACGGAGTCCCCGGACTCACCCCGTTGTGGGTTAAATTTTGCAGCAGGTTTTGAAGATTTAAGAGCTTGAAGATGAGGATCAAGTGGAACCAAGGGAATCAGAGTCATTTGCACATGGAGATTCTTGGTATTCTCTACTTAGGTAGATGATCTTGATTGTTTTTGAACAAGAGTGTGGATAGACTTAGAAGTATGATTCTATTATCTTGTTTTGATGGATCTTAGAAAATTAATTGTTTAAGTTTGGGTTGTGGAATCTAAGTGTTGGGTTTCATCCCACTGTCACGACATTGTGTATTTCTACTGTGTATTTGTGGTTATGTTATTTAAATTCCGGGTCGTGACAGTTTTGATCAATCCCAACTGAATTTTCTCCCTAATGAAGTGACAATCAATCTCTATATATTTAGTTTTTTCATGATAGACCGGGTTGGCTGCAATGTAAAGAGCTGCTTGGCTGTCACAATGAAGAGTGGCAGTTCCAATTTCAATTTTGAATTTCTTTAATATGTGCTGCAGCCACTGCACCTCTGCGGCTCCCATTGCCATCGATCTATACTCTGCTTTAGCAGAGGACCTTGAAACAGTTGGTTGTTTTTTTGCCTTCCAAGATATGGGACTATCCCCTAGATAGCTCACATATCCAGTGGTGGATCTTCTGGTGATGGGGCATGACCCCCAATCAGCATCAGTAAACATGGAATGTTCTAATCTGGACTTAGAACTCAAGAACAGCCTTTTCTCAAGACTGGCTTTAAGATATTTTACAACCCTCTTGGCGGCATCCATATGCAGTTCATTTGGTTGACTCATGAATTGACTAAGCAGGTTCACAACAAATTGGATGTCAGGCCTGATAACAGTTAGATATAATAATCTTCCCACTAATCTCCGATAAGGTTTCAGATCAACAAGGGGTTCATTTTCTTCATATAAATTGTGTTTAGGATCAATGAGAACTTCTACTGGTTTTGCATCAAGTAGCCCACTGTCAAAAATGATATCAAGCGCATATTTTCTTTGACTGAGATAGATTCCGGACTAAGATCTACTTATCTCAATCCCAAAGAAATATCTTGGAGTTCCAAGATCTTTTAAATGAAAATTCCTTTGCAAGGTATTTTTGATATCTTCCATGTCATCCACAGCATTTCCAGTGATAAGAATATCATCAACGTAAATCAAAATGACTGTCAAGGAATCACCATGAGTTCGGATGAAAAGAGAATAATCAGCCTTAGATTGTCTATATCCTTTATCTTTCAACACTGAAATCAGCTTAGAAAACTAGTTCCTACACGCCTGCTTTAGGCCATACAAAGATTTCATTAACCTGCACACCCAATTCTCCCCCTGTTCAGGATATCTGGGAGGCAATTCCATGTAAACTTTCTCTTCAAGCTCTCCATGGAGGAAAACATTGTTAACATCCAACTGCATCATTCTCCAACCCTTGATGGAGGCAATGGATAAGAGTAACCTGACTGTCACAAGCTTAGCTACAGGAGCAAAAGTCTGGTGATAGTCTAAACCTTCGAGTTGAGTAATCCCCTTTGCGACCAGCCTGGCTTTGTACCTGGAAACTGTTCCATCAGCGTTATACTTGACCTTGTAAACCCATCTGTAGCTGACAGTCTTCTTCCAAAAGGGCAATGCAATGATAGTACATGTTTTATTTAATTCCAAGGCTCTTAGTTCTTCTTTCATAGCATCTCTCCAATGAGTTATACTTCCGGCTTCCTCATAACTCTTAGGCTCAAGCTCCTGGTCTATCTTGCTCAAAAAGGCCAAGTGAGTATTTGTATATCTGTTAATGTTCAAAAATTTTCGAATTTCATAAGGATTGCTCTTTGAGGCATTGGACAGGGCACTGTATCTGGTTACAGTCATTGAGATAAGAAGGTTTTCTTTTGGTTCTTTGCCTTCTCTCAGAATTGGCTGGGGTTTCTTGCACTGTAGTGTTGGTAGGATCAGCGGAAGGACAATGAAGATCAAAAGAAGTGTTAGTAGAATCAATGGGAGAAGAATGAGGATTTGAAGAAGCACCAGCATCATTTTCTGAATTATGAGAAACATGAGATTTTTCCTGAAGAATAGGAAAGGGAATGGGAACATGACCTTCATAGGAAACATGGCTGGTCTCCCGACCTTGATAAGGAAAGATTCTTTCATGGAAGATTACATCCCTGCTAGTGAATATGTGATAAGTGTTAAGATTGAGTAGCTTATAAGCCTTTTGGTGAGGTGGATAGCCTATGAAAATACATGGGTAGGCTCGAGGCTCTAACTTATCTTTAACTAAGTGAGATGTGGAAGCGTAGAAAAGGCAGCCAAATGTTTTCAGCCTATCAAAATCAGGAATTTTTTTGAACAACATTTTATAGGGAGTTTTTCCATTGAGAATTTTCGAAGGGTGCCTATTTATGAGATAAGCGGCAGTAAGCACACACTCATTCCAGAAATCTTTTGAAAGGTGAGATTGAAACCTCAAAGCCCTAGCAATTTCTAGGAGATGCCTATGTTTTCTCTCAACCACCCCATTCTGTTGGGAGGTGTAGACACAAGTGTGTTCGTGAGTAATCCCCTTTTCCTTAAGAAAAACGTAAGTGTAGATTGAAGAACTCACTCCCATTATCAGTTCTAACTCTTTTAACATTAGTAGAAAAGAGGTTTTGAACATAATTGACAAACTCTTTTACTATGTCGGATACCTCACTCTTAAACTTAAACACATACACCCAAGTGAAACGGGAGTAATCATCCACAAAGGTGAGAAAATAGTTATGTCCATCTTTGGATTGAACATGATATGGGCCCCATACATCACAATGAACGAAGTCAAAAATATTGTAGCTCTTATTGTAACTATGAGGAAAAGACAAACGTGTTTGTTTTGCCAAGGGGCAAACATGACAAGAAGATTGAACAAAAGGAAATTTCAAAAAACTTGAAAGCTGTTTGAGCTTTTTGTAGGAGATGTGACCAAGGCGTTGATGCCATAGGCTGGACAAGTTGGAGGTAGCTTCTTTCGAGGGAAGACAAACATTGGCACTTTCTTTCCTCAAAAAATAGTATAACCCTTCAGATTCAAGGCCCTACCCAATCCTTGCTTTCGTAGTCAAGTCCTGTACAATGAAATGTGTAGGATAAAAGGTTATAGAATAGTTTTCATCCTTGGTCAGTTGGCTGACAAAAATTAGGTTATGTTGAAACTTTGGAGCATGACAAACACTTGGTAAAATAAAATTACTATCAAGCTTAACCATACCCTTCTATTTAACTTCAATTAAGGAGCCATCTGGTAAGGCAATACTTGAAGGTTTGAAATTGTTCGCATGAGGGTCATTTTGGACTGGATATGCTGAAATGTGAGAGGTGGCTCCAGAATCCATAATCCAACTCTTTTGTTTTTCAGGTCTAATAACAGCATTGGCCTGAGGCTTGTTGTCCATATGTCCATCCAACATTTTGATTAAATTCACGTACTGTTCATCTGATAGTCGTGGCTGAAATGACTTCCCTCCTTGAGTTTTCTTGTTCTTAAATTTTGCAGGATACCCAATCAGTTTATAACAAACTTCCTTGGTGTATCTGGGTACATGACAGTAGGTGCATCTTGGAGCATTGATTTTGTAACAATTCTCCTTAAGGATGTGGACGCCGGGAAAGAGAGGGGGAGGAGCTCGCGGAGGAGGGAGAGGTATGTCCTCGGTTTTTTGTATGACGGCTTATCTTCAGCCTGTATCGGCCGGCCTATGCATGGTAGCCTTCTCCTCCTAGCGTCGTGGGCCGATTGGCATTTTAAGTTCAGTGTGGCCGACCATCGCGTGTCTTCTTCTCGTTATTTTCTCCATAGCCCTCTCCACACCATTACCCATATCTTAGGCATGGAAGAGAGGGTTGTGAACACTTGCCCATCAGTGAAGACCCGCCAGGATTGGCGTGCATATTTCTTAGCCAACGACCTCTCTGCTTTTCTATGCCCTCCTCCTCCCATGATAGGGAGGGAGGTTCGAGTCTGCCACTCTCCAGGTGTGGATTTGAGGTTGATTACTAGCTCATCATTTGTCTTGTACAACCCACACCGTTGTTTCCCTCAGATCAGTGCCCCTCGGTCTAGGGTGCCTTGCCTTTCCCATCTTCCTGTGATCAAGGATCGTCATTTTGGTACCCCTGACGACGCGGAGGAGTGTCGGAGCATCGTTGAGCTCTGGAGAGCCTGCAGGACTTTCCAGGTGGGCGAGGATGTTCAGGAGGAGGGTGACCGAGTGGCGCGCTACTCTGCCCGGTTGCGTGTCCTTCTTCTATGATCGGGCTTGATCTGTTGTCTTTTCTGGGCCGTGTGTGGCCAGATTATGTTCTGTTGTTCTACTGGCCCCCGCGTGGTCGTCTATGTTGTTGTATTTTCAAGCCGTGTGCGGCCGCTTATGTTGTCTTTGTCTTTTGTGGCCCTGCGCGGCCGTTTGTTGTTGTACTGCCAGGCCGGGTGTGGCTGTTTATGTTGGACTTGTTTTCTTCCTGCAATATTGTCAGAATTTTCCAAAAGAGTGCATGTGCATGTATGTGTGCATTGAGTCAAAAATGTTAAAGCAAAGATTTTTGGCTACTGAATTTCCAGGCGCTCCGGCAACGAGACGCTTGGCGTCGCGAATCCGGACTACCGGGCTTTTTCAGTGGCCCTTCACATTCCCCTCGATTTTCGACCCGCTCGTCGATGGAAGGTCCTCGGGGTTGGTGGTTTTGTAACTTTTGAGATTTTTAGGGAATTATAGAGATTTTTTCAGATTTTTTTGGAATTTTTCAAAAAATTTTGCCTTCACTATATATACAGAGTTACTGTAGTAAGTTCATTTTCACGCGAGCATTTCCCGGGCCTGGCTTGAAAAAGGTCGCGCCTTCCGGAGCTCCGTGCGTCTTCCTTCTTCATCCAGGTCAATCGGTCTCTTCTTGGAAGTTGTAGAATAGATTATGATCTTTCCGATGGCATGAGTTTTCCGAGATTTCCGAAATTTTTCGACCGATTTCGACGGCGTCGAAGTCGGTCAAATCTGGCTGGCCAGGCGGCCGCGAAGCGGCGACGCCCGGAGCCTCGGCGTCGCGAAGGCGTAGCGCTATTCAAGCGCTCGTCTTCGCGACGCTTTCAAAAGCGTCCGCGAAGTTGGAGCGCTAAGCCGGCGTGCCGACTTCGGGACGTCGCCACAGCGCTCCGAAGGGGGAGCGCCTCGCTATTCCCGAAACTGGGTTTCTTCTGACCTTTGTATGATACTAACCTGTCGATTCCCTGCCTTGCAGATGGCGCGGCGCCCACGCACCTCCCGAGCGCGCCGGAGGCCTCGCCCGCCAGCCCCGGAGTCGCCTCCCCCAGTCGAGGAGGTTCCCCTTGTCGCGCCAGAGGCCCGTCCGCATCCCCGCCTCGAGGTGAGCCCCTTTTCTTGCCTCGCTTTTGACAATTTACCTGTACTTTTATGCAACTGACAAAAAAATGTTCCTTTTTGTGTATGCAGGGCAAGCTCCGCTCCCGCATCTCGTGGGAGTTAGTTATCTGCGTATACGAGGGGCTGCAGGAGTTCCAGAAGGGCAGACTGAATGCCATGGGCTTCGGTCTGCTCCTCTCCTGCACTGCGATCTGGGAGGACCTCTCCCCGATCCAGCCCCGAGGGAGCGGTGGGACTCGGTCTCCCACTCCTTCATCTTCCCTTGGGGGCACATGGTGCCTTCCTTGGAGGATGTGGCCCGTATTACGGGTTTACGTGTACGCGGTCGGCCGGTGACTGGCAAGACCTATGAGGACTACTCCGGTTTTTGCCGGGACCTCTTGGGTCTTGACACTCCGACCCTCCCTGGCGGCACGAGGATGCTAGAGCGGGAGGCCATCGGGCACATGGTGGGGTTCCGCTCGGCAGCGGTCCCCAAGGAGGGTGCCCTTCTCTCAGAGGTCAGGAGTCGCCTGACCTCTGAGGTGAAGGAGGAGCTCTGTGGCGAGGAGGGCACGGAGCAGGCAGACAGGGACCTCCGTCGGTTCCTGTTGTTCTTGCTTTCCCGGCTTTTGCTGGGCAGCAAGGGTGACAGGATCCACCTGAGGTGCCTGCCTTTACTCGCCCGCCTTTCACGGGTAGGCGAGTATGCCTGGGGTGCTGCCATGTTGGCACATCTCTTTGCCTCCCTCGCCATGGAGTCGGGCCCTGTTGGCGTCGCCGGCTTTACTCCCTTTCTCCAGGTAATCACTTTTACACAGTCTATTTTAAATAAGTTGCATATTTCGTACCTGTGTATCTGACATGTTTGCCCTTCTCAGGTCTGGAGTTACCTGCACTTACCCCTCCGGCGGGCGGTGCGACAGACGCCAGACGGGACCTGTTCGTTACCCGCTCCTCCGGCAGTGGGTGGCACACCGGGCCGCATCTCCTCATCAGTACCCGGTGGAGAGTTTGCGGAAGGCCTTGCTTCACCTCCCCCATGACCGGGTAAGTGTTTTTTGGCTTCCGCTCCTTTGATTCTTTGGCTCGTCTTGTCTAGTGCTGCTTTTTGACATTTGTTTGCTTTACTTGCAGGTGGTGTGGAGGCCCTATCTCCAGGACGATGACACTGCCTAGCCTTGGGTGGTGGGGTCCCAGGCAGTGTTTGGTAGGGACACCTACCTGATCTGCCTGAACGAGATTGAGCCCCTGTGGCAGCGTCTCTCGATGCGGTCACTGGGGTTCAACCAGGAGTGGGTGACCCTTCCTCCTTACCCGAAGATGGGGAGGAGCACTCGTGGGCTGGTCCACAAGGTGGACTGGCGAGAGTCGGGCCGGCTGGCCCTGGAGATCTGGGATCGGGGCGGTACCCCGGTGGTCTCCCAGGCGACCGACTGCTCGGAGTATCTCCGACAGTTTACAGAGTTCTATGGTCACCTGTTCGAGGTGACAGACACGGTACGTTGCTTCTCCTTCTGATTATTCTTGTGCTTGCTTGTTCTGTTCTGACCAACCCTTCCTTGTAGGCGACCCAGACAGAGCTCACCCGCCTCCGTGACCAGATCACGGAGCGGGATGACAGGATTCGGGAGCTGGAGGCCCAGCTCGCTCAGGTATGGTCCTCTCTTGATTCTTATTCATGATGATTCTTTTATCGCCTTCACATCGTCTTTTCTTTTCAGCGTGCTGCGGCTCCATCTCCGAGGTCGCAGGGAGAGGTGGGGCCGCGTGGCATCTGGCGGCCTCCGCGAGCGCGTAGGCGCTGCCGTACTTCAGAGGGGGCGCCCTCGATGGAGGAGGAGGGGGAGCCATCCGTCCGCAGGCCGCCCGAGCAGGAGGGTGAGTCGGCGGCCTTCGAGCCGGTCGTAGGGAGTCCGGCATCGGTGGGGCCGGCGGCGCACTTCCCAGAGGTGGAGGTCCCGTCGGCGGCAGAGCCGTCAGGGGAGGTCCCGGCAGAGGGACCATCAGAGTCGGAGACCCTTCTCCGCGAGGAGGTGAGTCTCTGCTTTTCTTTCCTTTTGCTGTTTGGTTGCATTGCTCTAATCTTTGTTTCGTGCAGGTTCGAGAGCTACGGGCCCAAGTGGCCGAGTTAGGTGGTGCCCGAGGGGTGGCCGAGGAGACGGAGCGAGCCCTCCGGGACCAGGTATGCTCTCTGGTTTGCTTCATTTTGCTTCGTTGCGGTATCTAATCCCGTTCTCTGCAGGTTGTTCGACTTCAGGCCCAGGTGGCCGATTCGGAGAGTCGACCTACTCCGTCTGATTCCGCCCTTCTGACGGGGGTGAGTCTCTCGAGCTTGTTCCAGTCTTGTTTCTTTTCTTTGCTTGTTGTTGATCTTCGTTTGACCTTGCAGCCAGAGCAGTCGAGGGCTCGGGTCCTCCCCGAGAGTGAGCAGATCCTCCAGCTGCGGATCCAGCATCTGGAGGAGATGCTGGCAATGGAGGCACGGCGGGCGACAAAGCTGTTGGAGCTGGCCCGCTCTCGATCACAGGGTCGGTCACATCGAACCGACTCTCGGCGGACGACGCTTCGCGGCCCGAGCCGGTCGGGCACTTCTTCTCGAGCGGGCGGTGAGAGGACTCCCCTTCCCCCTCCTGTAGTAGAGCCGGTTCCCCAGGAGCCAGCGGTGGAGGGAGGCGGCGATTCCGATGTGCCGGCCCCTTCTGCCACGTGATACACTTTGTATACACTTTGAGCCCATAGTGGATTCTTTTGTCCATCTGCTTCTTCTTCTTTTCTATCTTCGCACTGTTGACTGTCTCACTGAACCAGAAGAGTGGTTAGATTTTGTTTAGGCTTAGCCTCTTGCAAGATGTCAGGAGGCATGGGCCTTTTTAACTAGGAAAATAAGAAACATAACTATGTAGTGCAGAAACGAAACGTGCATGACAGAAAATTAAACATGAATGCAACTAGACATGTGGTCAATTTACAAGCACTAACTCTTTAGTTTTGGGTTTTAAATTTTATAGATTTTTTCGGGGTTTTGGATATTCAAATTTGTAGGGGGTTTTGAGAATTTTGCAGATTTTTTTTTTGTTCTTTTGAAATTTCTAGATTTGTTTGGATTTTAGATATATTCATTTTTTCGTTCGTGGACGAAGTAGACGCTCTTCACCATTTGCCTTGCTTGCAACTAGGTTCCCCCTTTCATAGTAGCGCAGTGGCTAAGGATAAGCGCCACGTGTAGGTGATGTGCCTCCTTCCGGGATTCTTAGGCTTTCTGCCTTCAATAAACCAGGATCCTGCCGGGGCTCGGTTGATCAACCCTACCCATGGTGGTCGAAGAAGGAAGAGATTAAGATAAGCCTTTGGCCAAACTCAAAGGATATCAAGCGGGTTCCCGTACTGACGCCCATCTGCCAAGTTTGAATCCTTTTGGGTCATTCCTTCTTGCCCATTTTGTGGCCCACATTCGGACAGGTCATTTTTGCCTGAGGGGTTCATTGCCCATCTTTTGGAGCCTTTTCTTTTTGGGGCTGTTTTTTAAGCACTCATTCAGACAGGTCTATGCACCTCTTTTTTTCGGTTGACCTGAGGGGTTCATTGCCCATCTTTTGGTGCCTTTTCTTTTGAGAAGACAGACCCTATAGGATTTTCCCCCTTTTCTTAGATGGTGAGCATTTTCGGTATTCCTTGCCCGAAATCCCTTGAATCTTTCCTCGGGCCGAAGCGAGAGAGGAACAGGGCATGGTTGATCTTCTTTGCCCATCGCTACCTGACTTTCTTTTCTGGCTTTGGCCGTTGAATCCCGGAGTCTAGGCGTGCGATGTGCATAGTGTGATGCCTATCCTTAACCCTCATCTGAACAGGTGGTCCTAATAGCAAGCAAGGATAGGTGGGAGTAAACTTCTTCCACGACTTTTTGGTATTTTACATTTTTTTGTTGTTTTTAGGGAAAATATTTCTTAAGATAGAGTCCATTCCAAGGGTGAGTCAATTCGTCTCCATCTGCATTAACTAGCTTGTAAGAATTGCCAGGGTAGGTTTCCGAAATTACAAAGGGTCCCTCCCAATTTGGTTGAAGTTTTGAGCGGGGACCGCCCGGCTTTATGAAAATCCTTTTAAGCACAACCTCACCGATTTCAAATTTTCTCTCAACCACCCTTTTCTGATAAAATCTTTTAAGCCTATTCTGATAAGTCCGGGCATGTTCGGCGGCGGCCAGCCTCTTCTCGTCCAAGAGTTCGAGCTGTGCTAGGAGAGATTCCTGCCGATCATCCGTAGGGATGTCTCGATCGATCTGAACTCGGAGGGAAGGGATGAGTACTTCGTATGGGAGTACCGCCTCCATTCCATATGCCAAGGCATAGGGAGTCTGGCCCGTTGGGGTTCGGACCGAAGTGCGGTAGGCCCATAGAGCATCGATCAACTTATCTGGCCAATCCGCGAACTTGCTGGACTCACATGTTTTCTTAACGATTTTTATCAGGGTTTTGTTAGTGGCTTCTCGCTGACCGTTGCCTTGAGGGTAATATGGGGATGAATGATGCAATTTTATGCGATACTGTTGCAAAGGTCTTGTAGGTCTTGAGAGACAACCTGAGGCCCATTGTCGGTGACGATGTCGCCGGGGATTCCGAATCTGGACAGGATGTTGCGCCTGATGAATGTGCACACTGTCGATGCCTTGATTTCCGTGTAAGCTTCTGCTTCGGCCCATTTGGTGAAGTATTCCGTCGCGGTGAGAATAAAAGACTTGGTTTTGTTCGTGGAGTTGGGATCACCAAGGGGACCGATGATATCAAAAGCCCACATAGCAAAAGGCCAGGGGGCATGGATAGGGTGGAGAGAAGATGCCGGAGAGTGGATTTTATCGGCATGGAGCTGACATTGGTGGCAGTGCCGAACAAAGATTGAGCAGTCCTCCTCCAATGTGGGCCAGTAATACCCTTGCCGAATGATCTTCTTGGCAAGGGCTTGGGCACTAACATGGCCCCCACACACCCCTGAGTGAGCTTCTTCTAGCACTATCTCAGCTTCCTTTTCATCCACACAACGCAATGTAACCCCCGTCATACCTCTTTTAAAGAGCGTCCCACCCAAAGACTAGATATTTCTGGGAAATCCTTCTGATGGCTTTTCTTTCGTCGGCTGTAAGCTCGGGTGGGTAGGTCTGATTCTGGCAATATTGAGCAATCTCATGGTACCATGGCCTCTCTTCTTCTTCGTTTAACTCTTCAACTTCGATGATTGACAATTCCTCCTTTTGCTCAAGCAATTCCTTCCTCGCGAACTTCTCTTGGATATCAAGAAATCGAGCATCCTTAATAGCGGTATCATTTTCCGCCGGACGTAAATGGTCCTATCGGATACACCTAGCGGGATTGATAAAGAGGATGCCAATGATGCTAGAGAATCGGCAAGGATATTCGAGCACGAGGGATATGGACAAATTCGAGCTTAGTGAAGAGCTTGATGTAAGAAGAAGTGAGTTCTTGATAGGGTTTGAGTCCGGGATGAGATGTTCGATATCTGGAGAGTACTTGCCGAAGAATCAGCTGGCTGTCGCCTATAATTCTTAACTCGGTGGCTCCGTGGAAGCGAGCAGCCTCTAATCCAGCTAGGAGGGCCTCGTATTCAGCAATGTTGTTGGTGGCGGGAAAACAGAGTTGGAAGGCCTGGGGAATAACAACCCCTTCCGGGGACAAAAGGGCAACTCCGATTCCCCTTCCTTGGGAATTTAAAGCACCATCAAAATAAAGGGTCCATAGTTCAGAATGATGGAGGGACAAGAGCCCTTCGTCGGGCAGTTCAGACTGGACCGGGTCAAAGTTAGGGATGGGATGGTGAGCCAGGTGTTCGGCAATGGCATACCCTTTGATTGATTTCTGTTGGATGTATGTGATGTCAAATTGGGAGAGAAAACTTTGCCACCTGGCGAGTCGGTCAGTGAGGACAGATTTCTCGAGGAGGAATTTGATGGGGTTCATTCGGGCGATGAGGTTGACCTCATGAGCGAGAAAATAGTGCCTGAGTTTTTGTACCACCCAAACTAGAGAAACACAGGTTTTCTTCATGGCGGTGTAATTCATCTCACAAGGGTCAAAGATTTTAGAGAGATAGTAGGCAGCCCGCTCTTTCCCTTCCTCGTCTACTTGTGCCAATACAGCACCTAAGGATTCATTCAGAACTGAGATGTACAGAATCAAAGGCTTGCCTGGATTTGGGGGTTGGAGTACAGGAGGGCTAGAAAGGTATTTCTTCAAACCGTCAAAAGCCTCCTGGCACTTTTGGTCCCATTTAAATTCTGTTTTTGCCCTGGTTAACTCATAAAAAGGCTTACACCTTTGAGAATGCTGTGAGATAAACCGGCGGACAAATTGCAATCTTCCAATCAACCCCCTAAGTTCTTTCAAATTCTTTGGTGGGGGCATATCAATGATAGCCTTGGCTTTATTGGGATCAATCTCAATTCCCCTTTTGCTAACAATGAAACCCAATAATTTGCCGGATGCTACACCGAACACACACTTCTTCGGGTTCATCTTTAGCTTAAATTCTCGAGCTCTCTGCAAGACCTTTCTTAAAACCTCAGAATGTTCATCTCGGGTTCGGGATTTGACCACTAAATCGTCCACGTACACCTCTACACATTGATGCATCATATCATGAAAAATTGCCATCATTGCCCTCTGGTAAGTAGCTCCTGCGTTCTTTAATCCGAAAGGCATGACGACATAACAATACGTTCCCCAAGGTGTAGTGAACGATGTTTTCTCCTGATCCTCTTCCGCTAGCCGAATCTGATTGTACCCGGAATATCCGTCCATGAATGAAAGGGTTTCAAAACCGGCCGTATTATCAACAAGCACATCGACGTGAGGGAGAGGAAAATCATCCTTAGGGCAAGCTTTGTTCAAATCTCTAAAATCAATGCAGATGCGGACTTTGCCATCTTTTTTCATTACCGGGACAATATTAGCCACCCATTGAGGATAAAGGACGACTCTAATAAATCTGGCTTGATGCAACTTATCGACCTCCTCTTTCATTTTCAGGGCCACTTCTTGGTGGAATCTTCTAAGCTTTTGCTTTACCGGGACAGCTCCATCCTTAAGTGTCAAACGATGTTCGACCAATGAATTGTCTAGTCCCGGCATATCTTGATAAGTCCATGCAAATGTATCCCGGTATTCCTGTAAAGTCCTTATCAAATCTGATTCTTGGGAGGGAGATAAACTAGCACTGATGAGGACAACTTTTGGATCATCTAACGTTCCGAGATTAAGCTCCCTTGTAGGCTCATCAGCAGAAGCTAAGGGTTCTTCGAATCTCCTCAAGCCTGAAGCATAGGCATCTGCTATTCCCTCTTCCTCATCCGTATCAAGGTCCTTCTCTGAACTGACTTCATATACTCCCAAAGATTGATCCATGTTTTCTTCGTCCTCATAGAAGACTTCATCCAACTGAATATTGTTATCCCAAAATCCTGGCAAATTCGCGCATTCTAAACTCTTGTCAGCCAATTGATACAGATACCGATTTGGTACCCTCTTACCCTTAGCCTGGACTCTCTTGGACACCGACCCTAGGGGGAATGACTGAGACGATGATGGAGAGGAGATATTAGGAGGAGTGATATTTACAGGAGGTGAAGGATAGAGCAATTCGCTCAAGGACTCGGTTTCTGAGGTTGGAAGGTCCTTGGGGGCAAGGACGGATGTTTCCTCGATCGAGATGCGAGTCGTGAGAAGGACGTTTTTTTTTGGGCGGTGCCAACCATATGTACGGGACGGGTTACGGCACCGTTTTCATTACGAAGGGAAAGGAATGGGAAAATTTGAGAAAGATTTTGGATGGGGTTGTGACCCTCTCCGGTCGAGAGATGAGTCGGTTGATCTTAGGAGGGGGAATGCTGGTGAATTGAGAGGGTCATCGGCGCCGACCCGGGATTGAACTTGCTCAATGGCCAAAGTGGCAAAGACTTTGATTAATGTAGAATGGAGTGGGCTCTCGGGCTTAATGGTGATGATTGTGCGAAGCTGGGGTAGTTCTTTCCTTGCGTGGGCCGAGAAGGGCCCGTCATAGAAGGGCATTGGGAGCCCATGGGAGAAGCTTAGTTGAAAGAGGGGCTCGGCCCTGGAGAATGAAAAGTTGAGGGAAGGTCCTCGCGGAATGATTAGGGGGGAATGGCAAATTCGACTGTCGGGGTGCTTATTGATCCTTGGCGACTCAAGCGGTTCTTTCCTTGATTCTTCCTCTTTGACCGGAAATAATAACGATAAAGGTAAGAACAATTCATCCTCACCTTCTTCGATCTTCTGCCTTTTCCGTGGACGATTGTTGATGTCGTTGAGATAGCCTGGCCCCTCTTCTTTGATTTGGATCACTTCCCCTCTTAGAAAGTATTTTGCAAGTCCTTCTGCCACTGCCTGTTGTCCAGGCCTTTTGCCATTTTGGATTGTCCCATCGTATCCTGTGCCAATCTTGGTAAGTCGGTTGGCGGGATTGATAGGTTCCGTGATGCCTTGCAAGAACTTGCCCAATCCTTGACCCTCTTGATACCCCAGAATTCTCATAATATGCCACCCTATCGGTTCTTCTGTGTTTTTCTTCTTTAGCTTTGGCTGCCATCTTTTCCTTGGTGGTTCTATTAATGTGAAAACTGGCTGGCTTGGTAATCCAGTAGCTGGTGTTACTGTTACATAACTGGTTACCTTCACAATTTGCCCCTTGTGAGGGAACTTGATACACTGATGGTTAGTTGATGCTACTGCCTCTAATGCTTCGAGATAAGGACGGCCCAAAATGACCCGATAGGTGGGATCCATCTCCAGCACATGGAAGTCGACTGTGACTGTCTTGGGGCCGAGCTCGACATCAAGAAGAATGGTGCCGTGAGCGGGCCGCTTCATGTTATCAAATGCTGTCACAGTGATGTGGGAGGGTTGGATTTCCGTCTCTGAAATGCCGCAACAATTCAATGTCTCGGGAGGTATGATGTTTAAGGAGGCACCGGTATCTACCAAGCATGAGTCTATCGGGGTGCCTCGAATGTTTACTGTTAAGCATAATGCACACCTCCTGACTTCGGGGGCTGCCAACTCCTCATCAGTGAAAGTTAGGGCTGGATGTTCACTCCGGGGAGCCAAGACAGCGGTGATTCTCTCGGGCGGGAGGCTTTCACTGACAAGCACCTTTTGTAAATACTGCTGAAGTACCTCTTGATGAACTTTGGACCGTTTGATCAATTCTAAAATAGAAATTCTGGCTGGCGTTTTATCAAGGTGTTTCAGCAGATCATATGTAGTTCCTGGTACTGGTTCCTCGACCGGCTCCTCCTCGATCTCTGGGGCTGCTTGTGTTGCACCGGCTTGGGGAAAGATGCGTTGGACCATACGTCCGCTCCGTAGGATGGCAGCAAGAGGTGGTGTAGGCCCGGCGGATGATGTTTCGACGAAGACTGGCATGTGATCTAAGCGACTGGACTATGTATGCCTGGGCGGCGGTGGTGGGGTATTGACGGTGGTTAAGCGGGGTTATTACTGGGCTAATGGGCCGAATGGGGAGGGGCGATGGTTGTGGTGTTTTTAGCGGTATGATGGGTACGGAATTGGTTAATGGGGGTGCTGGTCTAATGATGGGCGGTAGAGGGGGTGTAGTGGCTAACGGAGGCGGAGCACGGGGTCGGATAATTGGCCCGAAGGGGGGAGGGGTTACGGTGGTAGACCCCTTTGCAGGTTGTGGTGGTACACGGATGATGGGTGGTGTGTTGGGGGAGGCACGGGGAATGGACAAGATGGCCCTATTAAGGTGGTGAGGGGTGCATGTTTGGAAGGAGGCGGTGGCTGGGTCCATTTGCCAATCTTGTCCTCGGCGGGACGATTCTTCGGCCGGGGTTAGGATAGGATTGATGGGATGGCGAGGGGGTGCTGCCATTGGAGCGGGCGCATGGTTTGGCAAAGGATTGCGCACTATCCCGAGGCCCTGATCATGTGGCGATTGTTGTTGCTGTTGTTGCTGGTGTTGTTGTTGTTGCTGTTGCTGCCCTCGAGGTCTTGACTGTTGCGTCTTCAATGACTCAATATATACCCCCATTTGTGCCCAATCAATACTCCCTTGGTCATGAAGATCATGAATGTAGTCTCTGAACTGAAAACAATCCTCGATCATATGGCCCGGGTAGCGGTGATACATGCAATACCGTCCAAAGGTTTGCCGTGCACGGCCGCATGTGTCTTTCTTTTGGGAGCTCTATACGTTGTGCGGCCATCAAGGCATTAAAGATGTCCGTAAGTGAGTAGGGCAATGGCGGGTAATTCTCTCGTCGGGGACCGATTTTCCTTGGTTGGTGTGCAACCGGAGGAGGGGCTCGGTGGTAGGTTTCGGGGCCCTGGGTTGTGGTGCTCGGGGCATCAAGGGTTGTTGATTACGGGGTCGATATTGTTGGACTTGGTATTGGGGAGGCCGTGGGGGAAGTTGAGGTCGAGACTGGTGCTGGAGGACTGGAGCATTCCTGTTAAGAGGAGGGTTTCTATGTTGGTTTGGGTAATTGCTAGGGGGATTCCCCACAACACTAACATGCTCATGGCTTACTATCCCCTCAGTTACTGGTCCAGAGGTGGAAGGAAAGGTTTTCTTGGTGACCCGAGGTCGGGGATCAAATAGGTTCATAATAGGTGAATCCCGGAGCTGGGTCTGGATGTACCGAGCCTTTTCATATAACTCACTCATGGAAGTGGGATGGTGAAGGGCAAGCATGTTTTTCATGGCCGGAGTTGCATTTGTTATGATCGGCTTGACCTCGCTCTTGCTCGACATCGGATCGGTGAGCTTTTCTCGCCATGGCCCTCCATCTATCCGCATACCCGATGAAATCCTCATCTGCTTTCATTTTTCAGCTACAAGGTCGGTGATGGAGTAGGCTATTCCAACTCGGTCTTGGTATCTCTGCAAAAATTTGGCTTTGACAATATCAAAGTTTCCGGCCTCCGTTGAATCAAGTGAATAGAACCACTCAAGCGCCGAGCCCTCCAATGATCTTCTAAATAGAAAAGCAAGGGCTCTCGGATCATTCTGCCATGTGACGGATTCGTATAGAAAGTCTTTGACGTGGAGGAAGGGGTTGCCGGATCCATTGTAGCGGCGGAACACCGGCATCTCGGAGTGAGGAAGATGGAAAGTAGGGAGCGACGGGAGAGATATTTCAGGGGCAACTTTGGTGCCGACCAGGCGGCGAATTTCTTTGTACTGCTCCTCCATCTGACTTAGGCGGTTTAGCATGGCCTGGTCAATAGAGGGCTCTCAAACAATTGGGGGAGGAGGGGGTGTTTGATACACCGGAGGGGGGGGCTAAGTAGGCCGAAGCGGCCGGACATGGAATGTGGGTTGGTGGACATGCTGCTTGACGGGGTAGATTGAAATGATTAGAAGAGAAGACTGGTGGCCGTGATGGTGCGGCCAAATTTGGATCCGGGTGGTTTAGGATAGCCACCGGATGAGGAGAACTTGGGGGTGATGGCCCGGTATAGGAATGGCCATGGGCGGCCGCATCGGGTCGACGTGCTACTGAGCGAGGGGTAGAAACACGTAAACCACCGGTGAGGGGGTCATGATTGGTGGGCGACTTGCCCTTGAGAATAGCCTCGATGGCTTGAAGTTGGGTGGGGTCGGCGTGAGAGAATGCCTCCCAAAGGGAACCCGGGTTGGGTGGAGGAGAAACTTGATCCGGCTCAGCGGGAGCTCCTGGTTCGTTAACGGCATAGACAGCGTCAGGAAGGAGTGACGGCTCGCCTTCTGCCCCAAAGTAGGCATGTTCGTACTCTGCTTGCTCGCAATGTTGATCCATGATGACTCGTCCGGACCTGAGTGACACAGGCATAAAGCAAAGAGAGACGAAGTTTTCTTCTTTTTGGGTGTTTTCTCTTTAGCAGATTTTTCTTTTTGGGTTGTTTAATTCTAGAAGACAAGTTTTTATCCGAAAGCAAAGTTTTCTTTGACAAAGATTTTTGGATTGCTTCTTAGAAGTTATTTTCTTTGATTGTCGTGATCAGAGAAGTTTTTTTTTTACCTCAAAGGAACAACTTCTTTTTGGTGACTTTTCTAGATTTTTGTAGGAGAGAGTCCCCCCCCCTTTTTATTCTTTTTTCTTTTGGTTACACAAACAAGTTAAAGCAAAGACTTGGAATGCTTAGCGCAAATTTTTTTTTGTTCCAACCTTAGATTAGTGGCTTGTTTAGCAAAGTATTGTCCACTCAAATAAATGGGTGGGACCCTATGCTCACACAACGCCGGGCAACGTAAGGTGGAACAATTTCTCACACGGCTAGGTAATGGGTAAACTTCGGGTTTTGGGGAAATGGTACAACCAGCCCGATCGGTGAAGAGGGAATCCTTCACGTCTGGGGACTTACGGAGGCCTTGGCGGAAACCAACTTAGTCAACCGAGAGGGAATCCCGGAAGAGAAGTCGAGATCCACCAAGAATGGTGTTTTGGATGTGTATGGCTTTGGGAGGAGAGTGAGCCCCCCTTCTCGGATGACCTACGAGGCCGGATGGAACCGGTACCTCGATGCAAGCTAATGCAAGAGAATGAGCAAGGATAAAGGAGCAAGCAGAATAAAGATAAAATAAAAGCAACACAACGTGAGAGAAGTACAAAGGAACTTAAGAGATGATGGTGCACAAAGAAATTTAAACACTAAGACAGATTTGCATGCTGAAAATTAGAAGGTAGTAAGAGTGATAAGGGTTGGAAGTGAAACAAGAAGTAAGAACTAAAAGCAGTTTCGGGGAATTGCAGGCGCTCCGGTACCGCGCCGCCAGGCGTCGCGGTATCAGGACGCTTTTAACGGGAATCAGCAAATTTTAAGAAAAGCTATAAAGCAAGGGTCCCGCGGGGACATAAAAGTGATATGATGCAGAGAAAGAAATAAACGACAATGCTTTTTAAATGAAAAGGTATTAAAAGCAGAGTTGACTCGCGCGGGAGTCGGTGCTTGTAGATGCTTCGAGCTCGCGGAGCTCGGTTTGCAAACGTCCTAGCAAAGGGTAGCAGCTGGTGCCCCTTTGATAGGATCAACAGAAAGAGAGGGCCACGCGGGGCCGATGATGTACCACTCACGCGGTGAGTGGGGAAATGGGGGGGTGGCTCACGCGGGAGCCAAGGAGTAGTGGCTCACGCGGTGAGCAAGAGAGGCTCTGACTTTAAAAGGAAAAGAACTAGATACGAATAAACGTGGAGATAAAGAGAGAGTGAATGGAAGACTTACTTGATGGAAGAGGCTTTCATTCAAAGGAATATGGCAAGCGACTTTCCCTTAGCTTTAGAGGTCCCACCGTGGTCGCCAAAGGATGTGGACGCCGGGAAAGAGAGGGGGAGGAGCTCGCGGAGGAGGGAGAGGTATGTCCTCGCGCGTGTGCGTGTGTGCTCCTTTCTTACGGTCTTGATGGGGTGGGTTCGTGTTGATCACGCCATAGACACGGTCATGGATGATTCCGACGGACCGATCTATTGCCTGCTTTTCTTCCTTCTTTCCTTCTCCGCACTCACCTTGATCCCCGGACTACTCAACCCTTGATGTCACTTGGGCATCGAAGGACCGGTTCGGGTCGTGAGGAGAATCGAGGGGAAAGAAGATCAAATAGCCGGTGGCATTTTCAACACTAACTTAACCTATAAACCGAGAGAGAAAGGGATGGTGTGGTCGCCAGGAGCCAGAGAGGCTCCGATGATAGGAATAAAAGAAACGAACTAGTAAAGGAAGTGAGAGTGACCGGTTACCTCAATAAGCTGGGAGATTGCAGGGGGTTCTATCTTCTCCTTCCTCGGCCGGCCGGGGAAGAAGAGCCTTGGAGAAACTCGCTTGCCTGAAAAGAAAATATGAATGAAAGCACAACGATTAGAACTAAAGATGGAGCAGTAACTATTCGTAAGAAAGAAGAGCAATGACAAAAGGGGTTGAACGAACCGGATTAGGACTAACTCCTAACCCCTTCTTAAGGGAAGATCTAAATGACCTAAGAATAAGATGTGTTATGCTATACTAATGCAACATGCATAATGAAACCCAAATGAACAATAAAGGAGAGAGTAAAGTAAGGAAGAAGATCGTAGAGAAGCCCGGTGCTTCTGGCTTCTGGAAATTTCAGGCGCTCCGACGACAGGTCGCCTGGCGTCGCGTCGGGGGAGCGCTCCAGTCCTTCTGCAACGGTCTTCAATGCAATCTTCTCCCGGTTCCAATGACGAGGGATCGGATTCCTAGTTGGTTTTGGAGATTTCTTGGTACTCTTTGTAATGGCCTTCAATGATATGGTGGCAGGGGTCTTGAATGGTTTTTGAGTGGTATTGAATGAGCGAAATGGGAGGGGTGTAATGGAGGATGGAGGCTTGGAAGGTGGTGGGGAGAGGTTGGAAGGTTGGAACGTTGGGAGGTTGGAAGGTTGGAAGGTTGGAAGGTTGGAACCTCTCTCTTTTTTGGAACCTTGGAATCTCTCTCCTGGAACCTTGGAATCTCTCTCCTGGAACCTCTTAAATGTGGGAGAAGGGTCTCCTTTTATAGGTGCGCAAAAGTGACCCTAGCGCTCCGCCCTGAGGACTCCTGGCGTCGCGGCATGGGAGCGCCTGAAAATCCGCCGACAAGTCGGCGGGTCGGCACGTCCGACCATACTGTCGCCACCTACCACCTGCGTGTCGGGCGGCGGTTGTCGGCGGAAATCCCGGCGCTCGACGGGGGAGCACCTGCGACCTACGGCTGTCGACCGCAAGTTCGGCGCATGCGGAGCTGCGGTGGCCGGTTGTCGGCGGGAATCCGGGTGCTCCGACGGCGGAGCGCCTGGACCCTCGGTACGATTTCGACAACGCATCGCTGACCGTCTGAAAAGCCGGCTGTCACGGGCGGAATTGCAGGCGCTCCGGCAGAGGAGCGCTTGTACTTTTGTACGCCTCTGGGTACGATGGTCGTCCGGCCGGTCAAAAAGGTGAAAAGGCGGGAGATGCCAGGCGCTCTGACGTTGCGACGCCAGGCGTTGCGGCGTCGGGACGCCTCCAGATTTCCTGAAATTTGATCGTCTTTATGTTAAACCGACCTCTCTGATCGGGAGAAAACAAGTGTTAACTATAGAAACGAGATTGCTCTTCCTGTAATCGGGCCGAATTCGCGTATCTACAAATGTGACCACTAATATTACAATGACTGCACCATGGCTTTTCGTCATCCATTTTCTGCCCCTTTTGATTCCTTTCAAAGTTTCTGGCCATCATAGCTGAACTTTCATGTAAACTCGTTGTATTAATTTGTTTTTGTGTCTCATCTTGTAGAATTAAAGAATATGCTTTGTTGATGAGTGGCAGTGGCTCCATAAGAAGTATCTGACTACGTACTCCACTGAAGGTTGTAAGAAATCGTCCATAAAAGTTTGGTGCAGCGGAAGTGACGATTCATATGGGTTCCTTTAGAATCCGTCTCAATCAGAACCGAACGACGAAAATCGAAAACCGATCAAATCGGGTTCGAATATACCTGATAGGGATTCATATAATCACATGGAGAGGAAGGAGATGAGCTTCTTAAGCTCTACAAACCGTTCAAGCGTCCGGTCTCCAGCAGTATCCACACGAACTTCATCCACAGCAGGTTCTCCCTTTGCACCGGCCTCGAGAACTCTTCCCGAACGGAGCTCCATCGACCATGGACACCTTCTTGAGAGAGGAGGAGGTAGGGAGGAGGCTTGGGACGTGGTTTTCACCCTTGGCTTGATGGGGTTTGGCTGAAACCATTAGTATTAATAGAGAATTATGGAATTTTTCATAAAAACCCAAAATCTCTATAAATTATGCCCTTGCCCCTATACTTGTGGATAAGTCCTTTTGTGTGTGACCCACTAGGCCCAATAACCTATTTGGTTGAGGCCTAAATAAAATAGAACAATTCTATTCAATTTAATTAAATCCGTTATCCGATAACAGATTAATCGGCCTACCGATCATGAAGGGTACAAGTCACATCCCATGATCCCAATGGCTATGGGGATAATCTCATCTCCATTGAGCCTTTCCATCATCAGTTACCACATGGATATATACCCTCATCCATCTAATGTCCCGGTCGGAAAGGAGTACGGCATCGACTGTCAACTCCTTAGTGTACCGACTATATAGGATCATGTACTCGGAATTGGATCAATTGGAAAACTCATTTTCCAATTATCCTATCTACCCTGGCCAGGGATTTAGAGTACTATCCCATAGGACATTCACTCTCACTTACCGAGAGTGGACGATCCCTTGTTGTCCGCTCAATTGCCTCCATCGGATTTTCCTTGTACCCGATCCATCGCTATATAGGACCATCTAAATTGTGATCCATAAGTCAATGGTCAAAGCACAAGTTCCACCCAACAAGGCATCTTTGGCGACTCAGGTCAAAGGTCCAACCATGCAACCGTGATGATAGAAAACACGATAGACAGTTCGGTAAGATACCATTCAGGGTTTCTAATTCGGTCAGTTCAGTGAACTCATTCAACTAATGAGCACATGTATGTGTATCTCAGTGTCTCCACACTAATGACCAATGAGATCGGTCGTCCTCATCACATGAGAAGACATCACATACACTAGTCTATCCGGATCCTTGATGTCCCGTCTCAAGTATCCTATGACTAGGAACATTTAGATCAAATACCTCTAGATGATCAATCTCATTATCATGATCTCATCATGATTTAATCATCATTGTATTTGATCAAGGACTTCTTTATGATATCCGCATCTAATAAGAGCTTATAATGAAGATTTGCCTAATTAATTGAATAAGATATATCTAGAAATGTCAAATCATATCATATATGATTGGCTTGTAGGGCATACATTTCTATCAAAGGTGTCATTCAATCCCATCAAAAATTGAATCAATTTCCTTCTGGGATCACCCAGTATGTTGAATTGTGCCAGCTCATCCCATAAAGCCTTGAGAGTACTAAAATATTTGGAAACTGGATCACTGCCTTGCTTCAGAGTAGCGATAGACTTCTCAAGACTATAGATCCTTGGGCCATCAGCAGGAGAAAATCTCTCCTTAAGATCTGTCCAGACTTGTTCAGCAGTCTCACAATATAAAATAGACACAACAAGATCCTTGTGGATAGAATTTAAGAGCTAGGAAAGCACCATATTGTTAATACGTTCCCAGGCATTGTAAACAGGATCTTCAGGAGGAGGCTTCTGAATGTTTCCATTCACAAAGTCCAATTTGTTCTTAGCAGAAAGAGCTACGGACATTCCGCGTTGCCAAGGGATATAGTTATCTCCATTGAGTGGAACAAAAACAAAAAGAGAACCTGGATGGTCGGAAGCCTGCAGATGGTATGGATTCTGCATTTCCAAGTTCATCATGCTGTCATTCTGAGTAGGCCTCCGTGGGCTCTGAGAAGTTGATGATCCGTCTTCCATTCTTCAAGGGAACTCCCTCTGATACCAAGTTGAATGTTGATCTGCGCCAAGGATTCCAGTCGGCGACCTGCAAGAAGAACAGAGACAGAACGGATGAGAAACAGCGGAAGACTATCAATGTGGTGAAGGCTCGAAGAGTGCATACGCTCATCACAGGGCCGTTCGTTTTTATATATGTGTGAAAGGAACAATCAATGGTAGAAAAGGAAAACAGTACATGGGTGGAACGAAAAGGTTCCACAACAAACACGACCACCTGACGCGGAGGACAGCACAGACAGAAGATGCGCCGGACGCTCCTTTTCAGACTTTACATTAGGCACTGATAAAGTAGTGTCAGCTTGTTAATCTTGACAATGAGTTACACAAAACTTTTTGATATCTTTTTATGATAAAAATTTACATCCAAATAAAATTTCAAGGACGTTAAGCTGTATAATTATCATGTTTGTGATATGACGATGAAAAGAGAGGGAGAACTTAAACCTTACAACGTGCGAAAATATATCTTTTTACTTAGAAAAATAGTCATTTTTTTGTCTAAGCAAAAATGTTGTATAAAAGTGTATTTTTATTATTATCAAATATTTGTATTGAATTTACAACGAAAATTCAATTAATCATTGTAATAAAAAACACCTCCTTGTCCTCGGCTCACTACAAAAACCACCACTACACAAAAATTTATCTATCCCGCGACATAATTTTAATGATATTAATTTCATGGTAAGCGAAACCGGTTAAACAAATCTATCAAGAAATTGACCGAACACTCCGGAGATGTGAACGGGCAAGAGCTTTATGCTGAGCTGAATCAAATGCCACTCTTAATCTCGGATTCCATCATTTCACGCGGAAGTCAAAAATTCAACCCGATTAATTAATGCGATGGTGAAGGATACTGAACCGAACTGCATGCGCGTGGGTGGACGGTGGACCAGAACAGACAGCCCCCTCCTGAAGCCCACGTGTCGATTAGGGTTGGGTGGAGATAATTTCTTTTCCCACCCAAGATGGAAAGAAAATTTATTTTTGTTTGATTCCAATTAATTTGATTTAGTCCAAACTTTTTTTTTGGTCAGTGGCTCAGTGGCCTTCAAGCGTGCAGCGTCGCACGCGGTTGAACGTTCGATCCCCAGCTCGAACGTCACAAGACGCCGCCCCCCCGGGCAGCCGGCCGAGCGGCCACTCGAACCATCGACGGCCTGTCCCCCATGGACAGGCGGGTGCCAATCGACCTATGGTCGATCGGCTTGATGTAGTCCAAACTGATAATAAAGGATCATTGTTTAAAATATCACCGATAAGTTAAATATCTAAAAATATATTTTTATAATAGTATATGTATAAAACATATACCAGTTAAGTTACTAAATAGAATGACTTATCTTTTAAATGTTTCTTCGAATCAGCTTTAATGAATGCGACATGAATAATCAACTAATTTTACACCATTTACGGTGGAGAGAGAGAGAGAGAGAGAGAGAGAGATGCTCACACATGAGTAAGTTGTAGAGAAGACAGGGTGACACTCATCAAGCCTTCAATAACTATAACTTGATCGGAGTGACTGCTTCTTCTTTTCTTTTTCTTTTACACGGTCTTTCTCTCTTTTTTTATTTTTCTTCGTGTAAAACAATGAGCACTCTTCTCCTTTTTGTTCCTATTTTTATTTTGAAAAAAATCATTTTTAAGATCCCTTTTACATCAAAATTCTACTGCCCGAGTCATATTTTTCTCTCTTTATAGAGACTGGGGTGGCATTTGTTTTGCCTAGCTCGATTTAAATATTTGAAATCTTAAGTTCGCTTCCATTTGACTTAACAGATCTTTGAGTACTCTTTGACCTCTGACTTGGCGAAAGTTAGTGGATTTTAGTTGTTTAATTTTTTTTCTTAATTAACGTTTTAAGTTACTTCTTATATTTTAATAAATCTCTTAAAAATATGATATAGGGCTTAACTTTTTATTTTTTCAGATGTGATAATTAATAGAAGATAGAAGTAACGTATATTATATATCTTTAAATAAACACCCAATTGATTAACAAATAAATATATTAATCAAATTAAGTAATTAATTCTATCGCATGGTAAGATGTTAGACATGAAATTACCCCTTCAAATTTTTTTTCTCGGATTAAGTCAAAAACAAACACAAACACCACCTTAATGTCATGTCTATCCTTTAAGTTTGTAGTAAAATTAAGCACTTAATTTGATTGAGATGCTTACATGTTAATCAATTTAGTGTTTACTTAACTTATGTTAATCATATATCTTACTTTTTATCTCTTGTACAATGTTTATGCGTAAACTAAAACGTTAAAATTTTCAACCTATTTTTAAGAGATGCATTCAAATATAAGAGAAATGTTTAGAGAGGTTGATTAAAATATTAAATCAAACAATCAAAATTCAATAATCCTTGACTGAATCAGGGGCCAAAAGTGTGTTAAGACCAATCAACATCAAACAGATATATTAATAAATCTTTTAAAAATAATCTATATGGTTTAACCTTTTACCGCCACATGTAATATCTTTTAGTAAAAACCAAACTAATTAATATGTTAATATATTAATATCAAATCAAATTTTTTACAACAAACTAAGAGATAAGAGATAAAATGAAAAGCTAGGATTTTTATGTAAAATCAAAATAAACCTCACCAAAGATGATTTTGTTGGACTTCCGAGGTCTAGCTCACCATGTACCTGTGATCACTCCGGCGATGTTCTGTTGGACGCCACCAAAGAACGCAAGTGTTATTTTGTGCATTTCGCCATCATTCATAGACACTAGTAGTCATGAAGATTCGTCATATATATGTCACTTGTTAATATGCAAATAACATAGTGAGTTCCAAGACATAAATGAGTTGTCAAACCTCAAAATATGACAATTGAGACGCAAAAACCACTAGCTCTTTAATCATGTTTGTGATTATACTGTTACTTAGATATGTAAAAGTGTTATTAGTATATTGAATAATATTATTGTACACACAAAGTGATGTTCCTAAGCTTATGCACATGAGAGATAGATTATGATTAATTATGTCACCATAATAACAGTAATCATCCAGACACTAATGAACTCCTTAAATTTTTTTAGCTACATGTTGTCGAAAAGAGTTTCCAGTGATGTTGATATTCGGACCAGAAAATGTCATCTAATAGATAATAGAGAATTAGATATAAGATATATATATAATATTGAGATATTGACCATTAAAGATGAGTATTAATTAATTAATTAAGCATTTAGCATTGACATAAAGGCTGAGCTGAGCTCACTTCGTACTCATTTTTTAACCCAAATATTTATTTCCGATCTTGGGCAGCTCCTGAATTTTATTGATCGAGAGAATAAACGATACAAAGGGAGACATGCATCTCATCTTACCCCATAATGAACAAATCGAATATACTTAACATGCCAAATCATCAACTACGATCAAGACAGATCACTTATATAAACTACCAAGATCTCTCTTCTTACAACATGGAAAAAGAAAAAAAAACATTCAAAAATCTTATTCAGTCAAGAACTACGGGAAATACAAGCCATGCATGCATCAGCCATGTGTTCTTACAAGGCCTTGTCCGTTGCACTCTTCTTATCGATACAAACTAAGTAGCTAAAATATTGTACTACGATGATCACATACTTCTTCAGTTATACGTACCGATAGAGCGCATCTAGCGGCTCATAAATGCGTACGGACCGTATCCATCGCCAAATGCTTCGAGCATATATAACAAGCTAGGGGCACGTTGGATTGCAAGGATATGCACAATCAACTTGTTGGAAACTTCGATCAGTATACCAGTCACCAACTGCCTTCCCAATTTTCTGCAAAACAAAAAAAAAGTGTTTACATGAATTCAAATACTAGAGAAATATATGAATATTACATGTACATGTACGATATGGATGTATATACACGTGTGCGCGCGCGCAAACGCATTTAAGCATATACGTCTGGATGTGTGTATGTAAACATGATAATGTAAAGAAAAAGAAGTCCCTCAAATTCAATCGTCTCTGCCGGAGCTTACAGTTGAGTTGAGCATGGTAGAATTTGCCGAGAGCCATGTTATGTTGTCCTCGGATTGGCAATGAGCAAAGCAAGAGTTTATGAACAGGCCTCTGCACGATGAGCTCCCAAGTCCCTCAACGGCTTGCACGAAATGCTTCCTGAATCCTGTAATTCAAGTCGATTCGATCCTGAACAATGATCTATGAAGAATATAAAAGTAGATGCCGATTCCGCGTCACATTCAGGCAATGGTAAGATCGATGGTGTTTTGGAGCTTACGTTGCAGCACATCCAGTTGACTAGACGAGCATCTCTTTATCTCTCTCTTGCAAGCAAACCAAGACCCCGACAGATCTGCAGCATCTGGAACCAAGATGTTCTGTATCTGCAAGCAGTAAGAAGGGAATCAACCATATGATTCTTCTCAATTAATAGGCACATAAAGGAAATAAACGATCATCGGCACTATCTTTGCTAGTCAATTGCTCCACCTCATAGCCAGTTAGAACAGCTATTGGGATGCTGCAGCTGATCATGTTATTTAGCGCTAAAGATGACTGTGTTCGTAGGTTATCTTACCTGCCATGAATCATATGCTGGGTTCAATAGGAAGAGTGGTGTTTGTATTTCTGATGCCACATTCTGTGGAAAGAAACACTGGATCCACCCAGAGCAGCATCAGCATCTGAATAGAAGAGATATGTAAAAGAAGTACCCCGGCAGATGCATCACAACAACTATACTTACAGAACCAGGGGCCATCTTTGAGGTGCAATACTCGGGCAAATTCTTGGCTGATCCCTGTTAAAATATAACGATGTAGAAATATTTCCTAGGTTGACACTGTTGTAGAGTAAAAACAACTGAAGTAGAGGGGTGAAGCCTACATGCAATGACACCACAGAGTTGTAGAAAGACTTTATGCTTTCTTCTCCATCAATGCTCAACCTGCAATGGGAAGTCCTTTGATGGGTGTTCTTGTAAGGATGTTGTGGAATTGACATGTTGAACTGGTTGGGGTAAAAGGGCTTACTCATGTAAGAAGAAGCCAGCATCTGCAATGCACTTGACCCTGGCTCTTGAGGGGAGCAAGCTGCTGAAGCAATCACAGTGTAGTATGGACGCCAGCCCCCCTGCTGAGCAGCCAGAAAGAAGCGCCTACACAGGTATCTTCATTGTTACATGCTTGACCAGATGAGACAGCAAGAGGAGAAAAGGACACATGCATACATTTTGAGCTCGGTTCATCCCTTTTGATAGCAGATCTTTCATTACAGCATCGAAGATCCGTTGTCCCCGGTAATGAAGGTTAGTAGACTTCTCGAGTTTAGACATACCAAAATGGATACAAATGTGAGATCTTCATGTACCATCTCTCATTAATGGCATAGTTAGCGAATAAGAACCTTTCATTTACATGTGCCACTTACAGGGTCTACTTCTTCAACATCTCCAGTAAATGAGGAACCATCACAGTACCGAACCTTTACCATGTTCCAGTTGTAGAAGTCTGACCAACATCAAAAATTAAAACACAACTCTTAAAGAAGATTATCCAAAAATCCGGATACCGCGGTTGAACTGTTGATACATTCAAAAGTATTCCAGTTTCACAAATGTTTTTTTCTATCAAGAGACTCATACCTAGAGACTTGTTTACCAATTAGAACAAGAATATTATGTGTACTTGTCTTGCAGACTCAGATCATGTCTAGATTGGTGATCCCCTTGCGAACTTTATAACAAAGATATCAGGCATCTAAAAGAACATAAATCATAAGTTTCTGATTTCCTGCAGCAGAGCTGGGGACTTGCATGAACACCAAGGCAATTATTAGACTCTCAGTGGCATGATGCAAGGGACATCTGGGATATGTGAAGATGACCGAAATTGTTTTGAACTAAAAAAGGAAAAAAGGTATCTATATGAATTTTACGGGCCAGTATATCTAGATAACTACAATTCTACCTGGATTGCACTGTTGATCATTACTCAGTATGCCAGAAAAATACTCTTGTCTATCCATTGCCTTGGAGGAACCCAATCTGGTGTCTTTACGTCCCAAGCAAGCCGAGACATCATGGCACCATCCACCCCCCTGTGATGAACAAACCGGAATAATAAAAACATCACTTATTGGTTCTCATCATCTCATTTCCCCCACTACTTGTATGGTCTCTTCTCCAAAACTGGGCTTGAAAATTGAAATAGAGGTAACTATTCTGCTGAGACGAGCTGTGTTCATATCAACAACAAAGAAAAGAAGAATAAAAAGAAGGAAAACAGTGGGATTACCTCCAGGTGAACCAGCCAATTGTTCACCCCTGTTGCAAAGCCAGGGGAGAAGTTATAAGCAGGCGGACTTCCATCTAAGCAGACTGGGAAGAAGAGAGACCAGGACTGTCAGGAGATGGGCATTGCGGAGGTCCATGACGGGCATGGAAATATCTCTATATCCACATCAACATTGGTATGTACATACATATAGAGAGAGAGAGAGGCACACACACACACATTCAGCTACCTCACCTGCTCCCTTGGCCACCGCGCTGTCGACGTAGGTAATGTTCACAAGGCGTCCGCAGGCGCCCTGTGCAAGCGTAAAGGCCGGCATGAAGAGGGGAAGAAGCATCCATCCGTATGCTTCGGCAGCTCTCGTCCTGCAATAGACCGCCAGGAGAGGAGGAAGTTAAGAGGGGGGGAAGGAGAGGACTGCATCTGCATGGCACACCACTCCATCGACATGAGCAAAACCAGCCGGCCAGCCAGCCGGCAATCTGGAGATGAATCAGCTGAGCAAAACGAAGCAAAGAGAAGGCAGGCAGAGAGAGGAGAACAACGACAGTGTTGTTGTGGCCCTTCTGTTGGGGGTAGCAGCACGGCTGTGCTCGTCGGCAGTTGCTTCCCCAATCACCATTTCTGCAAAGCAGCCAACGCCGGTGTGCCCGGCATCACAGAGCATCTCAGCCCAGCTCAGCTCCACACGTATTGAGAAGATGCGTGTAGACTTCTGTAAGGGAAGAAGTCACGGGGAACGCATCCAGACAAAGCAAGGCGATCAAGGCTGATGGGGTGGGTGCCCTCCCCCCCTGTATGGTAGTATCATGGCTCTGGAAGAATACTACCAAGGACTTGTTTGTTTGCTTGTAAATTGCAATAGTTATTTGAGTTAACGTAAAATATTGTATTTTAAATCAACGGTTCTTGTTTTAAGTTGCAAAATTAACCAAAAAAAAAACTCTTGTATTAAAATCTTGAAGGATTTTGTTTTTAAACAAGTGATTTTGAGACCAAAAAAATTACAATAGAACAAACAAGCCGAAAGAGATACTCTAGAAGGAGAAAAGGGGAAATGAGGTCCTGATGATCCCCACAAAAAAATGAATAAATATTCTCCAATCAAAACATAAATAGGTGGGGAGTCAATAAGTACAATGGAGTGCAGTGCATTATGCATGCGGATCACATGCTTTTGTCTAGTGCCATAATTGGTTTTTTTTGGTTAGAGTATCAAACATGCATGATAGTGATGTATCAATGTTGTTATGGATATTTTTAAAGGATGATATCAAAATTGGTACAAATCGACATTTACATTATTTGTCATGTTTTGTTTGTAGTATGAGTTTCAATATTGATGTTGATAGATTATTTATAGGAGTATTAATTTCAAAATTGATAGTGATAGAGATCATGCTCAATATGGTTACTAAATAGAACCTAAAATACCAAAAATAATAATATATTAATTTTGATGTTGATATTTACAGAGAACGGAATGTCCATAACAAAAGTGTTGACATTCAATGTCTTGTTTGTGCTACAATTAAAATTAAAATTGATATTAATATCCAATTCCAATAATAGTGATAGAGAGATATTCATTCCAATGGATGACTTGAGGATCCCCCCCCCCATCATTGATTAGAAGAGAGGATATCTTTTAACCCAAAAACAAATAAGTGAAAACTCACAAGTATAATGACAGTACATCAAACATGATGCACATGAACTTTACATATTTGTCTTATTTTCTCTGATTGAATTTTTTTACAAAAATATGTTTATGTAAGAAAGGTTATTAAAATGGTTTCTGACACCATTACGAAAATATCTTTTATTGAGAATTCCCAGACTTTCTCACCAACATGATAATCCCTTAGTTCTAACCTTCTTAAATTTTACTTAATTTAAAATTCTACAATAAAGATACATAAAAATTATCTTGCAAACAAGCATCCTATTGCCAATCATTGCCTGCATCACCTGACATGTCACATGTGTGTATTGCTTTCACAACCTTGGGTTGCAGAAGTTAGTGGATGTTTGATGGGGATCACCCCAGTTCCCATGGGCCATGTCCAGCTTCTTCCTTCCATATCTCTGGTCACTGTAGTCCCTCAGTGGGTGGGGGGGAATCTTCCATGGGAAGTGGATGCTCCCTGTAACCCATTGAGTTCTCTTCTCCCTTTGATGAGCTTGGTTACAGATTCCTCAATTTTCACCGGAGGAGTTGGTTTTATGCAACAACATTGATCCTTTAATTAAGTTGGTATATTACTAACAATTCTGATTAACTATTTTTTTAAAGTTCGAGTTAAAATGCACTCTAAAGTTGTGTTTAATCGAGAACAATCTTAAGATTGGTGACCTCTTTGAGTATGTTATCAATTATCATGATTTCAAGTCAGTTGGTTCACTCAATTGTTATATATAAGATGCGTTTGGTAAGGATTCATATTCTGCGCATTTCATGAAAATCTCTTACATGTCTTCTCTTGGACACTTCACCCATTCTACACATATAAATGTTTAATTAATGTTAAAATCTTGTTTGGCGTAGTAATTGGTCATCCGGAGATTTTTAGTCAAATATCAGTTTTACTCTTATTGTATTCATCGACAAATTTAACGTTTTTTTGAAAATTGTCAAATATAAGGATAAAAGTGTTATTTACTTTGCAATCCGCTTCTCCAATGAAGAAAGCTGACCCCTTTTTAACTTTTGAGAGATTTTTCTATTTTGTGCTTTCTCTCTCATCTCTCATCGTGAAATATATCATACGCACAAGCCTACGAGAAACCGGTGCATTTGGTAACATACTTGACCAATTAGAGATTTTCAATTATGGAAATCTTTTTTCTAAATCTTTACCAAATGCACCCATAGTATCATCACTATGAGAGACAAATGGAAGACACAGAGGGTTAAGTATTTGAAGAAGATAGATTGTGATCTCATTTAATAATATACTAAGAGGTCAAAACCATTAGACTACTAATGATTCAGATTAAATATGTTTTAAAAAACTTTAAAATGGGCGTAGACATGCCAATTTAGATTCAAATGGTAGATTTAAAACTCTCTTTTTTTATAAATAATATATGATAACTTACCCATGTCATCTATCTAGAATCAAAGTTGAAGTTCCAACAAAGGAGCCAGTGGCATATATATCTTGTTGATGCACCACAAGTAGGGGCATGTCTTCCGGATGTGCCTTTGCCAAAGGGCACGATTTGTTGATGAATCTTTGGCGGGAGGAAAATCAATTAATTTCGTATCTTTAATACTCCACATCACTAAAAATTATTTTTAATTAATAAAATTCTAAGAATTTATATATTGTCCTCGTAGGGGCACATGTCAGGGGTAGGGGCGGCAGTGGACTGGGCTGGCCCGCGGGCCCTCGGGCCGGGCCAGCCCTGGGCCTTGTTTCGGGGCAGAGGGATGAGCCCTCGTCCATTACTCGGGCCGTGAAACCAGGCCCACGGGCCGTGTTGAGCAGCAATGCCAGCGGTCAGTCGGGCACCATCCTTTCAGCAATGATATGCAGCACAGCAGCAACACGCAGAAGTCTTCTCTTTTAAAAAAAGTGAGGAGTTGTCTTTCCATCACAACGCAGACGTCACGATTCTTGTCCATTTTGTATTTTGTTTTCATGAAAAATTTTTCATGCATAAGTCCGAACAAAGTATCTAGACTATCTGAAAATTTTAAAAAAAGAGTAATATTTTAAAATAATAAAACATATACTTTGCTTAACTCTGATTAGATATCTATGATTATTTAGTGTTAAGTTGTATGTTTCTATCTATGTATCTATTTTTATTTCTAAATTCAAAATATTTCTTAGCCAGTTGGTTTCATGTTTAAAAATTTTAAAAATAAGATATGCATTTTACTATATACTAGAAAAATTAAGCGATCCGGTAAAATAGATATATTTTATTATAAATTAAAAAATTACGAATACGTACAATATATTTACTATTCTTATTTTAATCACGTTTTAAATTTTTTATCAAATCCATCATATCTTAATATTCTAAAAAAGAATCTTAGTTTTCTTTGGTAAAAGATATTTTAAAAATTAAAAAAATAATATATATTTGAAAACTTGGGCCGGACGGGTCGGGTAGGACCAAATTTAAATTTTATGCGGGTCGGGCCGGGCCGGACAAGAATATAATGCGGGTTGGGTCGGGCCAACCCGTTATAATTTGAATTGGACTTTTATTGAGTCTACTTCGAGCCCGGCCCGATCTGGCCCATTGACACCCTAGACGTCGTCTGACTCAGGGGCATGTTTCGTAATCGATGCACTAATCAATGTCGACGGATTTCAGGTCATCCAATCGTCCGAATAATGCCTAGTTTGTATCTATTTGAAGGGAAAACTCTCCAATGTTGAGAGAGAAATTCAGAATCTCGGAGAAAAAGTGCACCCATTTTCCTTGGTTGAAGAAAGAGAAGCAAAATCTCTCTTTTGATCTACCTTCTTGACTTCCTCCCCTGAGTTTGTAAATTTTTCAAGGTCATCCAACCACCTTGGAACTACAAATTAGAGCGACATCACACTTTTCCATCTTCTTTACCAGCTTCAAAGATGATACAATCATAGCAATATCACACCTTTCCATTGTTGGATAACGATGCGATATTATTTGTGTTGTTTATCCTTATTAACAACTAAGTTAGGATGAAATCTATCCGGAAGGAACTCTATCAAGCCGTTGAGTCTTTATCTTTTTCTCTCTTTCTCTCTCAAGTTGTAGCTCCTATAAATACATTGTAAAAGTTGACTTGGTCAACTTAAGAATCTTTCTGGACTCGTCTAGACATATCTTCAAGACACATCCAAAAGTACTTAGATATCTTCCAGGCACATATAGATAGTGCTTAGATATTTTCTAAAGATGTCCAAAGGGAATCTTCTTGTCATATCTAGAGAGTTCTTACCACCTCTGTATAAAAGTATGTGCAGGGGACAAGAACCAACACAAGTAAAAGAGGCCAAGCAAGCAACAGAGCCATATCACATCCCACACGATATTCTCTTCTTATCTCTATTTCTTATATTCTCTTAGAAGATATCATAGAGAGAGTTTGTGAGTGTAAAAGGGATTCGGGTCTTAAGAGATTCTCTATCCTTTGTACTTATTTCTCCTATAGTGGAAGTTGTTTATCTTCGTTTGTGGACGTAGGAAGGCATATTATCTGCGAACCACGTAAATTCCAGTGTACTGCTCTCTATCTCTACTTCTTGTATATATTGTGCTTATTTATTATTTGTAGAGTCAGCATTTGATTCCGCACTGTATCAGTGATATTCGTCGCAATCATCAACAAACTGATATCAGAGTTGTGTTGTGATTCAAAAATATTTTTGGAAGAGCACGATGTTTGCAAAATTTGATATCAAGAAGTTCAACTGGAGCATCAACTTCAATTTATCACATATCAAGATGAAAGCACTTCTAACCCATCAGGGGTTGCAGAAGGCTTTGCTCAGAAAGGAGAAGATGTTGGCCACTCTATATGATGATGAGAAACAAGTGCTAAATGAGAAGGCACTGGCTTCAATTCAATTAAGCTTGTCTAATGAAGTTCTATGAGAAGTCATTCATGGGCAAAAAAACGGTTGCATTATGGTTGAAATTTGAGTCATTGTATATGATGAAGTCTCTGACTAGTAAGTTATATTTGAAGCAGCGTCTCTTTATGCTCAAGAAGGTAAAAGGTACGTCTATAAAATCATATTTTGATGAATCCAATTCTAGTTTGATAGATTTTGATGTGAAGATAAATGAAGAAGATAAAGCCTTGCTATTGTTTTGTTCTCTACCGTCGTCATATAATACCTTTTGAGAATCTATGCTATATAGTAGCGATTCTATTTCTGTTGAAGATGTAAATCTTCTTTATTCTCGAAAGAAATAATAGATAAGGATATAACCAGTGGTAGTTTAGAAGGACATCAGTCTGATGGTCTTTTTGACAGAGGAAGAACAAAAGAAAGTAATCAGTCTGGTGGAAATCGTGGTGAATATAGATCTAAGTCAAGAAACAAAAGCAAGATTTGCAACTATTGTCATAAGAAGGGTCATATAAAGGTTGATTGTTGGAAACTCAAAAGAAAGAACTAAAAAGAAGACAAGAAAGAGTTAAATAAAGGTGAAACTTTAGCAAAGGCTAGTGTCGCCAAAGATGAATTAAAAGATTATGTTCTATCTGTGCAAGCCATATGATCCAAAGATGATTAGATCTTAGATTCTGGGTACTCATACCATATGACCTCTAATTTAGATTTTGTCTTCATATATGAGTCAATCAATGGTGGAGTTGTCATGATGGAAAATGATGCTCCATGCAAACCAATTGGGATTGACACAGTCTCAATCAAGATGTATAATAGCATTATTAGAACATTGATAGATGTCAAGCATGTTCCCGACTTAAAAAAATCTTTTTTCTTTGGTACACTAGATGCAAATGAATGCAGGTACTCAACTGAAGGTGGAGTTATGAAGATCAGCAAAGGATCCCTTATTTTGATGAAAAGAAAAAGATCTAGCAGTTTATACACCCTTTTGGGCACTACTGTTTTGGGTGCAGTTCCTGCTGCATCCACCTCTATGTCAGAAGATGAATTGACCAAATTATGACATAAGAGGTTAGGACATATAAGAGAGAAGGGAATGACCCTATTAAGTCAAAGAGGTTTGCTTTGTGGTCAATATACTGGTAAGGTAGAATTTTGTGAGCATTACATTTTCGAGAAGCAGAAAATGGTGAGCTTCAATATAGCAATTCACAGAACCAAAAACGCTTTTGATTCTATTCATTCTAATATTTGAGCTCCCTCTCAAGTTTCAACAAAAGGTGGTGCTCGATATTTTCTAACTTTCATTGATGATTATTCTAGGAAAGTTTAGGTGTTTATGATTAAGCAAAAAAGTGATGTGTTTAAGCATTTTAAGTAGTGGACGGCTTTAGTTGAAAATCAAATAGGTAAGAAAATCAAAAGGTCGAGGACAAATAACGGGCTTGAATTCTATTCTACAGAGTTTGACAAATTTTTCAAAGATAAAGTTATTGTCATGCATTGTACAGTCAAATATACACCTTAATAGAATAGTGTTGTAGAAAGAATGAACAATTCACTTTTTGAGAGAGCCCGTTGTATGCTATCAAATGCAAGTTTTAGTAAAGACTTTTATGCAGAAACAATGTCTATACCCTATCATTTGGTAAACTTATCTCAGCCGTTGCTATTGATTTTAAAACTCCAAAAGAAGTATGGTCAATTAATCCTTCAGATTATTTTGATTTAAGAGTTTTTGGTTGCCCTACTTATGTTCATGTTGATAATGGTAAATTAGAACCGAGGACAAAGAAGTGTATTTTTTTGTTACATTTAAGGAGTTAAAGAATAGATTGTGGTATTCTAACCCAAGATCTCTTAAATTTATGATCAAATGGAGTACCACTTTTGATGAATCTATATTACTTTATCTAAAGAATGATTGTGTTGTTCCATAGAATGTAGGTTCTATAGGCGGTACTATGGAGAAGGTGGAGTTGGAAACTACAAGTTCACCTCAGCAATCTTCTCAAATTCAGGCGACCAATGAACAACATGCGGAGGAAGCTCCACAACTGCAATAGTATTCTCTTACTTTAGACTAGGCAAAGAAGAGATATTAGGCCACCATTGAGATATAGCTACTAAGGATGTAAACGGGTTGGATTCGGCAGTGGAATTACCTGAATTCAATTTCAATTCTGTCAAGGGTTAAGGGGTTCCGAATCTGATTTCGATAATTTCGGAATCACTATATTCTGATTTTAATCGATTTCGATTTCGTTATCGAAATCAGATTTGAATCTAATAATTTTTGAAATACATATGAAATATTAATTTTTATTCAAAAATGTGTTAATAATTACTAAAATTTGATATTGTCTCTTTAAATTTTTATTTTTATTTTTTTATCAATTTATATTATTTATTTTATTTTATTTATTTTATTTTTATTTATTATTTATTATCGAAATTAGATTAACAGAAGCATAATCAATTGATTTTGATTCTGATTCTGATAAGCTACCAGAATATCTGATTCTAATTCTGATTCTGATAACTTACATGATACAAAAATAAGTTTCAAAACCGCTAATTTTTATCGAAATCAAATCAGAATATCAGATTCCGTTCACACCCCTAGATACTGTAGCTTATGCTTTGTCTGTTATAGAGAAAACACTTGATGACAATGAACCTTTCACATTTTTAGATGTTGTCTCATAAGGATGTAAATAAGTGGTTATTTGCTATGAAGGAAGAGACTGAGTCTCTTCACAAGAATCAAACTTGGGAGTTAGCTGCAAATAGGTCTTCAAAAAAAATGAAGGCACTTCAAGCGATGAAGGAGCTAGATACATAGCAAGGTTAGTTGCAAAGGGCTATAGTCTGGTAGAAAGTATTGATTACAATGATGTTTTTCACCTATTGTTAAACATAGCTCCATTCACATGTTGCTATCTCTAGTTGCTTCTTATGATTTGGAGTTAAAGCAAATGGACGTAAAAATTGTTTTTCTTCATAGTGAGCTTGAAGAGAAATTTTATGTGCAGCAACCAAAAGGCTTCATAGTTGAAGGAAAAGAAGACCATGTTTGTTTACTTCAGAAATTCTTATATGGTTTGAATAATTTCCTAGACAATGGTATATGCGATTTGATTCATTCATGGTACGAAATGGTTACTATAGAAGCAAATTTGATAACTATGTTTATTTTGAAAAATTATCAGAAACTTGTTTAATCTTGTTGCTGCTATACGTAAATGACAAGTTAATTGCAGCAAAAGATATGTTTGATATCAGCAAGCTAAAATCACTACTCAACAATGAGTTTGAGATGAAAGATCTGGGAGCAGTTAGAAAAATTCTCGGCATGGAGATTCTGAGAGACTGAATTACAAATAAGTTACATCTTCCATAGATTAAGTATATTAAGAAAGTACTTAAGCGCTTTGGCGTGTGGAATGCTAAACTAGTTGCTACACCACTTGTTGCTCATTTCAAACTATCAGTTTCTTTATCACCACAGTCTTCAGAAGAAGAAAAGTATATGTCACAAGTACCATACTTGAGTGCAGTTGGTAGCATGTTGTATGATATGATATGTACTCGTCCAAATATTTCACATGCAGTCAATGTTGTCAATCGGTATACGGCAAATCTAGGTAAAACACATTAGCATGAAGTAAAGTGGATTTTAAGATATCTCCGGGGCAATACTAACACTTGTTTGGTGTTCAAGAAAGATGGTTATAATTTAGCAGGTTATGTTGATTCAGACTTTGTAGGTGACATTGATAAAAGAAGATCTCTTATAGGGTATATTTTCTTAATTGACGGATGTGCTGTACGTTGGAAAGTCACCTTATAGCCTACTGTTGCATTATCTACTATAGAGGTAGAATATATGACAATTACAGTAGTAAAGAATGCTAAATGGATAAGAGGTTTGTTTTAAGAGCTTAATTCTTGTTAAAATGTGACTACTATCTATTATGATAGTCAAAGTGCCATTCACTTGACTAAGGATCAAATATATCGCAAGAGAATAAAGCACATTGATATCAAGTGCCATTTTATTCAAGATATTATTTCTCAACGTGAGATCAATGTTAAAAAGATTGATACAGAAGACAATCCAACAGACATGTTAAAAAAACCTCTTCCAGTTGCTAAGTTCAAGCATTGCTTAACCGTAACTAATATTCACAGCACTTGAAGGTACCCTCAAGGATTTGAAGAAGACAAACACTATTCTAGTTGACCAAGCCAAAGGTAGAGATTTATAAGGGTTGACTTGGTCAGCTTAAGGATCTTTCCTAACTCGTCTAGACATTTTCTAGACACTTCCAAAAGTACTTAAATATCTTCTAAGCACATCTAGAGAGTGCTTAAATATTTTCTAGAGATGTCTAAAAGAAATCTTCTAGCCATATCTAGAGAGTTCTTATCACCTCTATATAAAAGCATATGGAGGGGACAAGAACCACACAAGTAAGAGAGGCCAAGCAAACAAGAGAGCCATCACCACATCCCACACCATATTATCTTCTTTTCTCTATTTCTTGTATTCTCTTGGGAGATATCATAGAGAGAGTTTGTGGGTTAAAAGGGCTTCGGGTCATAGAGATTGTCCATCCTTTGTACTTGTTTCTCCTATAATGGAAGCCATTCGTCTTCGCCTGTGGATGTAGGAAAGCATATTGTCTTCGAACCACATAAATCCCAGTGTGCTCCTCTCTATCTCTACTTCTCGTATATTTTTTTTTATTTATTGTTTGCAAAGTCAGCATTTGATTCCACACTATATCAGTGATATTTGTCGTGATCCTCAACATACATGAGTTCAGGTGGTACAAAGAATATAAATTTTTATTCTCTCTCTCTCTCTCTTGCCTCTCTTGTGTGGTGTTCAACCATTTGTGCAGAAGATTTCATAGTGGTATTCGAGCCATCAACGTCTTATTTTTCTCTTCTCATTACAGTGCACTACAATCCTCTACTTTTTCCCCCAGAAGTTTGGTTTACGTGTTGTAGCATCTTGAAAGTCACAATGTCTCCTTTTCATAGGCACATCGTCAACCACACCATTTGAGCGCCCTACCCACAGTGCCGCCAAGAGGCCACACCATCATCAAGAGTCGGTGTCGTCTATCTTCATGCTTTATTTTCTCTCCCGTCAGAAGCACTGCAAGAAGACGCAGAGTCACATGCAATCGTTGTGGATTGCAACATGCTTAGTCGCAACTTGTAGCTCCATCGGCCATAGCCTTTCCATTAGTATTTTTTGAAATAACACTCTTTTTATTTTAAAACTAGCACTCTAACTTTTTTTATTTTACAAAACTAGTACCGATTGAACAAAGTCATGGCCAAAAAGTCCCTCTTTACATGAAAATGTTAAAGTTAGAGTTTTTAAGTCTAACTTTAACAGGAAATTGAGACTTAAACCTTATTTTGATACCACTGTAAGAAATCACTCTATAAAATTTGATGTAGTAGAAGCGACAATTCTTTTGGGTTCATGTCTTGTCTTAATCAAAAGTGAACGACAAAAACTAGATACTGATTAAAATGGGTTCGAATATATTTGGTAGAGATTCATCTAATTCTATGGAGAGAGGAAGGAAGAACTTTTCAAGCTCTTCAAATCATTCAAGTGCGTGGTTTAGTGATATCCACACGAACTTTCTCCGTAGATGGGTTATCCTGTGTATCGAACCTTTTAACTCACCCAAGACGTTGCTCCACTATGGGAAAACGTGCTATAGAGAGAGAAACCAAGAAGTGGTTGGCCATGAAATTGGCTCCCTTGGTTTGATAGAATTTGGTCAAATTCACTTACATTAATTTATAGAGAAATTTAATTTTTTCATAAAAATCTAAAATATCTATAAATCATGCTCATACCTCTGTTTTTAACTAGTCCATGTGTGTGACTCCCTTGTTTCAATAGCCTATTTGGTTAAGACTTGATTAAAATATTTTAATTAAATTTAATTAAATTAAATTTATTATCTGATAATAGATTTACAAGTCGTATCTCATGATCTTAAATGACTATAAAAATAATGTTGTCTCTATTGAGTATTTGCATCATCAGTCACCACACAGATATAAACTCTCGTTCATTTAATGTCTCAATCAGATAGGAGTAAGGCATCGACTATCAACCATTTAATATACCAGCACTATGAAATTTTGTACTTAGTTTTACATCAATTTAGAAAAAACTCTTTTTCAATTTATTCTCTCTACTATGATCAAAGATTTAGAGTACTATTGCATAGGACACTCACTCTCACTTACCAAGAGTTGACGATTTGTTATCATCTGCTTAATTGTCTCCATCAGATTTCCCTTGTATCCAATCAATCACTACACTAAAAATCGAATTGGTAATCAATAAGTCAATGGTCAAAGCATAAGATCCGCCCAACAAGACATTTTTGGTGACTTGAGTCAAAGGTCCAACAGTGTAACTGTGATGATAGAAAATCCGGATTAACAGATCGATAAGATACCATTCAGTGTTTCTATTTTGGTCAATTCAGTAAATTCATTCGCCTAATAAACACATATATATATATATGTATTTCCGTGTCTCTACACTAATGACCAATGAGATTAGTCATTCTCTTCACATGAGAAGACATCACATACACTAGTCTATCCAATCATTGATGTCCTGTAGATCCTATGACTAAGAATATTTAGATCACATCTCTATATGATTAATCTCATTATTATGATCTCATCTTGATTCTATCATCATTGTATGTTATTAATAACTTCATTACGATGTGCACATATAATGAAAGATAGTAATGAAAATTTGTCTATATAATGGAATGAGATATTTTTAAAAATATCGAATCATATTACATATGATTAGCATATAATACATACATTTCTACCAATATCATCATTCATTTCAAATAAATATTAATAGAATTTGTAGTTTTAGTATAATACATAACAATTGAGGAATGTTCAACCGTTAAAGAATTAGATGTTGGGATATTATCTTAGCAGACATTCACTACTAAGGAGGCATTCACTACCATCTTCAACAGAGATAGGCTGGGATGGATCTGATGTGGGGGGAGTCGCAACACCTTGTATGATGTAAACAGTGGAGGTGCTAGTACATCGACAAATCTGTTAGTCCAAGAGTTGATGAATAAAGTGGAGAGACAAATAATGGTGATTGATACCCTCCAACAAAATATGTCCGACCAAAAAATAAATTACAAAGACAATCAAATGGCTAACATAGCAAATGTTAACTAAGATGGGTCAAAGACTCCCCCACTCAGTGATCTTTCGAGTTTGAGACCACCTCCGATACAAAGAGAGGACGATGGAGAGGGCGATGACGACACCGATGACGATGAGGAGGGCAAGGCATTCTTTGGATTGAATGATTGATATTTGTATCTTTATTTTTTTTTTGTTCTATTCATATGCCATGTACATCGATCATAAAATATGTGTACTTTATGAGTTGTGTTTCTGAAATTGTGTAATCAAATAAGGATGAATGAAATTATGGAATTCTATATTGAATTGTGGTTGAATGAAATTGTGTATTATGAAATTATATATAATTATGAAATTGTGTATTACGAAATTGTATAGAATTGTGGAATTATATGGGTGAATAAAATGTACAAGCATATTATATATCTATGTATAGTTTTAATACTTTAAAGATTAATTAAAACTAATATCATATTTATTTTTTAACAAGAATTATCAGCAACAGTCGGAGGTCGTCACAAATAACTACATTGGTGACAGCTTTTGACTATTGGCGATGGCTCTTAGGAGCTACTTTGGTGATGGCTCCTAAGCATATTGGCAATGGCTTAGAGCCGGCACCACCAAGTATATTAGCGATGGCTTCTTAGGCGTCACTAGTAACACTTATTAGTGACGACTCCAGTCTAGACATCACCAATATTATTATTGACTAGGTTATTTGCAACGGATTTGTGACGGCTTTGAAGCCATTGCAAAAACTCATTGACAATGGATTTTTGGTTGATGAAGTTGTCGTCATTACTTATTTTTCTTGCAGTGTAAGACTCCTACATGATGTCCATTCTCTAAATCCTCATACATAAAGATTTTCCTAATTTCTTTCCCACTAAAGACTAGTTTAAATGATCTAGAATGTTTAACACGTGCTTCATTCTCCCGTGGTATTATTGTTTCCATATGATGTACTTTACATCATTTAATCATGAGATTACTTCTTAGTTTAACCACATTGTATGTTGCCTTGATTTTTTTCGTTCACAACTCAACTAAATAACTATGAAATTTAATAAAATGTATTACCTATTCAAATGTTCACTTACTTATATCCACCATCAGAATATCATGATGAAATATCTTCTTCCACCGTAACCTATTTATCCAAAGTCTAGTAATGCTCGTAGAGTTACAATACATTCATATTTATTCAAGAATACTTAATCAAGTTTTAATACCTAGCCACGAGTCATATATCATTTTTTTCATACTTTATAATTTATAATCATAAAATAAACTTGAGACACCTACCTGAATAATGTTTTTCTATTTTATTTCTCTTTCCAACATCGGTTTCCTTTTCTCATTTAGCTTCGGTTTCAATTCAGTTTCCTTTTTCAATTAAATTTCCTATGTCACAATAATTGTTACCACATAATATCATTTACTTCTACGTCTAATTATAATTGAGATTGTAATTATTTATATATTCAAATTATATTTCCCGTTAATAAATTAATATTATTTTATAAATCATATTGATGAGTTTTAATTCCAATTAGGATTTGGTCGAACCGAATATTTTTTAGGACTTATTCCCATGATAATATTCACTTGTATGTGTACATATTGGCATTTTTCATGTATGGATTACCTCTGATGATAAGTGAGTACTCAAAAGTGAAACTTGTACACTCAAAAGTGAAAATTGATGACCCCAATACAAGGGTGTACTCATTGACATATTCTTTGCAAAGCATATGTGAATGAGTATGCACTTGTAAGTCTCACTCTATGGTGCCATTTAGTTTCGGCACTGCATTCTCTTGTGCATACAGCAATCTTACTCAAAGGTGGACTCCTTCATTCCATATATATTTATCAACGGCTGTGTTGTTCATACATCTATATTCAGATTGTGATTCTGATCTCATTCCTGGCCATATGTACTTTGATACAGTATGCATATAGATCGAACGAGTGGCTTCGAGAACTGCACTTTGTTCAACTACGAACAGCTGATGGGTTATGTGTGGACTGACTGAAGCCAGTGATCAGCAGAATTGTAGGTGTAGAACTTGGGGCACGTTGGATTGCAAGGATATGCACAATCAACCTGTTGGAATGTTTTGCGATCAAAATACCAGTCTCCCACTGCTTTTCCAATTTGCTGCAAAGAAAAAAATAAATGAAGCTTACCGAAATATTTCACACATTGTAGTGTCAAATCAAGATACCTGAAATCTGTTTAAATGTCTAGAAAAGACACTCTTTTTGAAGGGCACATGTAAAGGCACATGCAACTTTGTTCACCAAAGTCTGCTTTGTTTGTAAGTTCATTATTTTTAGTGTAGCACTAGATATGTTAATTATACATATTTGAATGCGAAATGTGAGATTTGTGGGCGGCTCCACCTGGTATTATCTAAATACTCCTTCCAGACAGAATTTAAAACAAGTACTTCTTTCACCTATGTGTGTTGATTTTTAGAAAGCATTGGATAAAATATGTCTGGCATCATGGCTACGTTTAAATACTGAGCAACATCAAGGTTAAGCAATCATATGAAGAACAATTTATTTTGTCTGATGGCCATAGAGCAAGAAGCAGCTCTCAGCTCTTATTCTCCTCTCATCTAACGTAAATCATTATGCAGCAGTTTTAATAATCTCTTAGTTAATGAAGAATTGACTCAGATCGCTGAAAGAAACTAAATTAATAGCTTTGAAACATGGTTCATCAAAAATTATTCAACAATCCAATGCAAATATAGGTGTTTCAAATGAATAAACAAGTAAATAAATGCTGACATTGAAGGCTAAATAAAAAGTGATATGAGAGAGCTTACAGTTGAATTAAGAACTGGTGAATCTTGCCAGAGCCATGTCCTCTGGTCCTCTGATTGGCAGTGAACGAAGCAGGAGTTCACAAACAAACCTCTAGAAGATGAGGTCCCAAGCCCCTCAACAGCTTGCAAAAAATATGTCCTGAAGCCTGTAATATTCAATTTGATTTATTTGTTAGAATTTGTATGCGTCAACGAGATTTAAACCTTTAATAGTGGTTGCTGTATCCAAGATATGTTTTCCCAAGATTAAAATTTACCTTTGATTAGCCATGAATAACCAGCATCTAGATAGTAAATTACATAATCAAAAAAAAATGTTGAAGGGCACATTATCTACCAAAGGCACAAGCCCACAAACCCAATTAAGGTCAAACTTAACACAGGCCCAATATTTGTTTATAGGCTTTATATTTCCACTTTATTAAGCTATGTCCAATGGGAACCCATAGCAAGACTTCATGAAAACAGATCTAAGATGTTTTGAGGACCTTACGTTGCAGCATATCTATTTGACTTGACGAGCATTGCTCCATATCCCTCTTGCAAGCCTTCCAAGAGCCAGAAGGGTCTGCAGCATCTGGAACTAGGATGTTCGATATCTATATAACAATAATTCAACAATCAAATGTGTCATTATTCCTTGAATTCATACTTAAAAGTTTGCAGAGTTTTAATCCTAATCTGGTTACTGGTTAGTAACTTCCTCTGGTTTCCATCCTGTTATAGAACGCTGTTCTACAACAGCCAATCTTTTAACTAGTAGGGTATCTTCAAAGTAGGGAGATGTTTCTGACCTGCCATGAATCATATTGTGGATTCAGCATAAAGAGAGGGGTCTGAATTCCCCGTGCCATGTACTGTGGAAAGAAACACTGCATTTGCCACAAACTTAAATCAATATAGAGTAGAATAGTTAAATAACGGACGATTCTGCTACCTGTCAAAGCAACTCTACTTACAGAAGCTGGGTTTGTTCTTGAAGTGCAAGATGGAGGCAAATGCTTGGCGGATCCCTGTCAAAATATTAACAATACAGCTAAAGTTCTGAAAAAGATGCAGAGATTTGTAGCCAATGCTTTCAACTTAATTCGTAGTTAACAGCAGAGGGATAGCATGGAATCTTTAAGACAGGAAATCAAGCAACAAAATGATTTGTTGTGTGGTATAGAAGATAAAATTTAAGAAGAGAAGCTAACATGTAGTGACACAACACCATTGTAGAAGGATTTTATGGTTTCCATTCCATCAATGCTCATCCTGTCATGAAAAATGACAACAATGATACACTGAAAAAATGTAGTTCTTGCCAAAAGTAGAAATTGACAAAATCCAGTTCCATACGGTGGAAGCCTTACACATCTATGAAGAAACCAGCATCTGCAATACACTTAACCTTAGCTCCATATGGTAGAAGACCATGGAAGTCATCACAATGTAGCATGGATGCTAGCCCACCAGCTGAGCAACCAGAAAGAAGACCCTGCAAAGGCATTATAATCCAGTGTTTCATATTTCACCATGTGAGGAACAAACTCCAGACAAACATACATTTTGTGCTTTGTTCATCCCCTTTGACAGAAGATCCTCCATCACCGCTGCAAAGATCCGCTGTCCCCGATAATGAAGATTGGTAGACTTCTCAGTCAAAACATGAAAAAATGAAGATATTGTGAACTTTCAAGCTTCTTCACTTGAATACTCATCTCAACTGCAAACTCCCTGTACATCTAATGTAAGTACATAGGCTACTCACAGGATCCACTTCCTCAACGTCTCCAGTAAATGAAGATCCATCGCAATACCGAACTCTAACCTTGTTCCAATTATAGAAGTCTGAACATTGAAAAGTGCATCAATCGTCAATAACCTATATTAGTCAGATTGTGATTATGCAACTTACCCATTACTAAACCATTAAACACCCAAAATTAGTTCACAGTCAATGTTATTTTCCTACTAAAAGAATTAAATCAATATTATCAGTAAATGGCATTCCTATGATTACAAGAGACTAGAAAATATGGTAAAGCCAAAACCAATTTACCAGTTAGATGTGTCTCTTGTTAATTTCTGACCCCCTATCATATTGCTTTCCCAAAACCAGAACATGCCCAAAACATTGAGGCTTTTATTAACTCCATACCAAGGCACCTGGCACCCTGGAGTTCTGTTGCCGTAACGTATTAGCGGTCTAGTAAATCACCACAAACATGGTCAATGCCCAGGGTGACACCAGGAGGATTGTGCAGTAGCTAGATTTCCTTGTTTTATTCTATTGGCACAATACAACTATCTAGATGCCTTTGTAATCTATAGATTATTAGGCCTTTAAAAAGCTTTCCATATTTTAATAAAATTTTTGCGGTATAAATTTTCATCTGTCCTATAAGAAGTGTGTAAAAAGGAAAGGAAGGCACCAACGAAACTAAGGTTGCATTTGATATCTCTTTTTACACCTAATTTTAGAGGTTGAGAGAGAAGAGATGAGACCTCTCTCTTTCTTAAAAATCTAAGCTCAATCAATACAATCCAAAACTCAAAAGGAATAAGGTGCATTTGGATGGGATTATATGTTGTTAGGGATTTTAATCATTGAAATCCCCTTCATAATTCCAACCGAGTGCACCCTACAATTTTGAGCATCTGGAGACAGTGGGTGCTCCGTGTAGCTTGGGATGATCAGAGGGCACAGAGTAAGTGACTTTCTTGTAATGAATATAATGATACAAACCAGCTAACAATAGCAAGAAATCCTACCCGGGTTGCATTGTTGATCATTGCTCATCATGCCAGCAAACTGAGCTTGTTTCTCCATCGCACTGGAGGAACCCAAGCTCGTGCCTTTACGGGCAAGGCAACTGGAGACATCGTTGCACCATCCTCCTCCCTTTGACAAGGAAGGACAACTCCAAGTTAGGACCATCCACGGAAGAGAAAACGCAGATAAATCATTCTAGATGAATACTTGAAATTTGGAAAGAATTAAAGAATGGGATAATGAAATGAAAATTCCATGCTGACATTTAACACACTTCGAGAAGTGTCTTGTGTTATGATGTTGCTTCGCCAAAAGAAGAGAAGAGCTTACATGAGCGGAAGCTGGTTACCTCTAAATGAACCAGCCAATTATTCACCCCCGTTCCAAAGCCAGCGGAGAAATGATAAGCAGGTGCACTTCCGTCTAAACAGACTGAGAATGGATTCATGAATCGGGTCAGAAGGGAGAAGATAATTGCCAGAAGCAGGGTATCCGAGTTACAAACAAAGAGAACAGACAGACCATTGCGTGCACGGAACTGCCCTGATCACACCAAGATCAGGGGCTGCCGAGTGCATCCCAAAGACAGTATTTCTAGTAAGAAGGTGAAGATTCCCAAGTACCTGCTCCCTTGGCAACAGCAGTTCCAACGTAAGTGATGTCCACATAGTGGTCGCAGGCCCCCTCTGCAGATGAGTCATGGAAGACGTTCCCTACTAAGACTGCCGTGAAAAGGGAAATCAGCAGCCACCCACATGCTCTAGCATCTACCATCCTGCAGGATGCCACCATACGCATCATAATCAACTACCAGACTAATACACGGCACACGTAAATTAATGCCACTTCACTTGCATACGTATAACACTAGAGTATGTCTCTTGATGCTATGTAAAAAAATTATCATGACCCATTAATTTTATTTAAGGTGAACCATATATACAACACAGTAGTGATGTGCTTGCTTGCTATATATATCTTGGTGTGAGTCTCCTGCACGTAAATCTACAGACGAGATCAGGCGAAGCTCTGTGACCCCTGCACTCATGGAGAAGAACAAGCGGCGTAACGGGCTCAATTGCGCTGAAAGGACACCGGAAGATTGGCACAGCTAGCTTTCCTCCGGGAGTAGCTGCTAAGGAGAGATCAACGGGGTTTCTCGGAATTCTGGAAAGAATGGGGCTAGAACAAAATTGAGGAAACGTGCAGAGGCATGGAGAGGGAAGAACAGAGGCTCACGTACGTCCCGGGCTGATGCCGAGGCTTCCCCGAATAAATCAACACAGATAGAGAGAGAGAGAGAGAGAGAGAGAGAGAGAGAGAGAGAGAGAAGGATGTAGGGGCTGTCTTTCGAGCGTCGTTCACGGGCAAGGGCGAGCTCCTATGTATTTGTAGCCGACGCTGCGTAATGTCCTCGTAAAGAGGAGAGTGAGATGAGGGGGTGGGTGGGGGACGTCCTGGAGGCAACTGGCGAGTTTGACCAGCGATGCCAGCGGCGTCCAGACTGGACAGCCTGCGAGGGGCCGAGCACCTGTCGACCGCCGCGCGGGGCGGGACGTATCCCGGCCTGGTGGCGGCGGAAGGCGACGGCAGCAGCGCCGCGTTGGCGTGGACGCAAAATCAAAGCTCGAGTGCGCACCGCCGGCCGCCGCGCTCCGCCCGGCTTGCCGAAACGTAGAAGAATGCCCAGGAGGGGAGAAGCAGAACGCTCGCTTGTCCGGTACCGAGGACGCCGGCCGCGGCCTCACATAACGCCCCCAGCTCGACGGTGATTCCGCGGCGGAGCCGGAGGAATTAACTGCGTGCCCGGTTGGATCGCGCATGCCTCGGAAAAGAGGAAAAAACGAGGCAGAGATCGGAGCATTGATCAGCCAGCGGAAGAGGGCGGGGCCGGTTTCCGATCAAAACGCGCGCCGACGGCGGGACGGGGAAAAGGAACAGCTAGCGGTGCCGGCGGCGGAGCGAGCCATCGGACAGCCGAACATCGACCCTTCATGATGGAAGGGCGTACGCCATCGGCTCGTCTTCATCAACCGGGCGGAGAAGAAGGAGGAGGCCCCCGGCGGGTTTCTGCCAGCCAGCTAAGGGCAGCATTTCGTTAGAGAAGGGGACAAGGCGCTGCCGTGGCTCCGCCGGTGTCAGGGTGTCGGCCGCTGCCAGGCGCGGCGGGCCCGTCGAGGAGCTAGGTAGGTGCGCGCGCAGAGGAACAGCACCGCGTCTGTTGAGTGTTGATGCAGCTAGCTCTCCGCCGGCGGGAGAGCGCCCCGGCCGCGCGTTCTTATCCGCAAGGTGGGATGATCTTTCCGTCGAGATTGTCCGTTCCAGGGGGGAGAGGGAGAGAGCTCGGACTGCCGCCGCAGCAGGCGGTGACGGGACGGCGGGCGCTTCAGAGTGTTGGCAAAAACAATCACCGGCGACGGATTGGTAAGGAAATATTATACAAATAGATTTTTCCTATATATTATTTCTCTGTTTATATATTCATTGGGCCGCTATGCTCACTCTGAACTTCAGGTCCATATTATAATTCGGTAGTACCCATTGGTCCAATTGATTTCTGTAATAGGTTTCATATAAATACAGAACATAGTGTGCGGGGCTTCATTGAGCATTCCCGTCTCTTCTTCGTCTGTCGCTCTCCTCTTCGGATCTCACCCTCTACTCTGACTCTTGCAGATCGGCATCGTCTTCTCCTTGCTTCAAAGGCTGTGCAGCTTATCTGACTCGGATGATGCGAGCTTTAGCTGCCGTTTCTCATGAACCGTCCGGTAGACGGTCGGGCGTTGCAGCGGCAGCATCTGTAGCATTGAGAAATTGCACTCTGGTTGAGCAACGCGCGGAACTTCTTGTTGTAAAGAATAATTTCACGAGGAAATTTTTTTGCGAAAATATAAGTACGATGTCTGCTTTACTTATTACTTTAAATTTTATACTAGATATATAATACAAAAAGCTGAGAGTTCTTGTTGCTTGTTTTTCATGATCTTCTGTGCACCCCAAGTTTGGTTGGAGGATAAATTGAGCTTTTGTTACCCCTATTTTTATAACAAAATTTGGTAAAAGAGGTGCCTCTCTTAAGCGCGCGTATTGCGAAAAGAAAGCACATAATTAACTCATCTTCTAATTAACATCATCTTCATTGTCGACCATTGATTTATGATATTTTAGACCTCACTCGATACTCTTAAAATAAAATATCATGTTTAAGCTTGAGATTCATCGCGGAGATCTTATTCCTTCCCATGCATCTTCCTCGCCTTCGTAAACGTCACGTAACCCTTGTCATGAGAAAAAAAAAGAGCATTTTATTCGTTCTTTTTAATTATTTTTTGATCTAACATCTTTATCATCACATCCCTTCTGCTTTTTGCTCACTCTCATCGATCAATTAATAAGCATAGATTCTTAAAATGAACGAAGTCCTCCATTTTTATTGTTGAGATCATTTAATTACTTTCACCGAGCAAAAAATCATATGTTGCTGACCCTTGTACTCTTTTCTATCAACTTGACTTTGATATCGGTTATCGGAAAACTTGATACAGACCTATCATCTTCGCCTGGGAAGTAGACAAATTTGGCGGCGTTACAAGTGAAAAAAAATAAATAGTTAAAATAAAAACAGTACAAAGAGATGAGAATTCAGAAAAAATTTAACAATATAACACTCATGCACTCTCTCAAACAATAATATATATAAGAATTCTAATTTAAAACAAAATTAACTAGAAAACCTCTCTTAAAAAAGTATTCCGAGAAAACCTCCTTTTCACGGAATTCTTTTTTAAATAACACATTTTAATTAAAAAATTATCACTGAAAATTTCTTTTACAAAACTAGCACACTTTATAGGGTGTTTGGTTGCATGATAATATTGATTTTTATTTTAATTTTTAAAAATTTTAAGAAAACTTATTAAAGTAGGTGTTTGGTAATCATGATAATTTTATGTTTTAAAAGTGATTTTATTCTTAAACAAAAAAAGAGGGTCTCACCTCTTTCTTTTTTCTTTTGGTCCCCTACTTTGTTTGGTCATGTATAGTAGTTGCTCTTTTTTGTAATCACATCCCTCCAAACATGATAATTTTATGTCATGAGCTGGTTCACTTTTTATTTTAATATAATTTTTTATCATGAAAATGTACAAAAAATTATCATGCAACCAAACACCTCATTAGTGAAAATCGATGTCTACAAGCTTTACTTTGACTTTGCATAACACGTGTGTTTAAAACGTAAAAAAGTAAAGTCGAGCTAAAATAGGTAAACTTTGTATTTAAAAAAAAAAAACAAAGTCGAATAGTCACGGTTCGACTCTACTTTTTTTAACTCTTTAACCGTGCATTAAATATACTTGTAAATCTTTGTCTATTTTGATCTTAGTATTTGAATTTGTCCGATCTACTCGAATTACTGAATTTAGAATATTTGAAACCGTAAGGTTGGACTTATAAACGTCTCAAAAAGGATAATTTTTCGAATTGGACAGCCGACATTGTTCCGATTTATCAATTTTTTGAAGTCAAAATCAAGATATTCAGAAACTTATTCTCAAATTTGTAGACATTTTGATTTCATTGAATTGAAGGGATCATTTAATTTCAAACCTTAGAATCAAAATCAACAAGTGTTAGAATTATAGGGATAATCTCATATTGACTATTTGAGACTTGATAATGTGCTTAATATTATGGGCCCTTCTACCTCAACACTATGAGAGGGTATCAGAGTGGGTACTTATCTATATTTAATACACACCCCAAAACTATGATTATTTAAGACTTGATATTGTAGACCTTTCTACCCATAATTTTGAGATATGTAAAACGGTATTAGAGCAGTCACTTATCTTATTTTAATATTTGCTTATTTTACCTCTTACTCTTATTGTCCACTTTGATAATGAGAGAGAACTGTGAAGATAATCCCATATTAAAAGATACCAGAATAAAATTAAATTTTTTGATAGTTTATCAAAATAAAAAATGGTCAATTCTGTACTTATTTAACCACTTTCATTAAAAAGTTAATATATATGTAAAAAAATTATTGAAATAAATAAAATATATAAAAATTATTAAATTTATGATATCTAAATTTTTTAAAAAACTAAACATATTATATAAAAAATTAATAGTAAAATAAGATTTATTTACTTATTTTTATAAAAAATAATAAATGTTACATATTTTATAAATATAAAAATAGTTCGATTTATAGTGAGACCTCCTTTTTTTCTTTTTTATGATCCTCCACTTTTTCTAGTTATACATGGCTTTTACTTTTTTATTATCATATATTACCAAGCATGATCAAGTTATGTCTTTAGCCATCTTAGATTTTATTTTAGTATAACATTTTATCATAAAAGTATCTAAAAATTTATCGTGAAACCAAACAACCAAGTTACATGTTTTAATTATTTTTCAGACATAAATTTTTTATTTTCATGATAAAAGATGGAAGTAACATAAATAATATAACTTTAAGTAAAACTTAAATTGATTGATGTATAAACATCTTAATCAAACTAAGGTTCTAGTTGATTATTAATCTACCTTTTTGGTCATAGGTGGGTATGTCTAGAGTATAAGGGTCTTGGCTTGTTCGACATAAGTCTCAAGAGGGCACCGCATGACATGCACAAACCAATGAAGTCATTCCTCCTTTATTATATTCTCGATTCTTGTAAGTCTTACTTTATCTTTAATGCATATGTTGTAGATTCAGTCTGCCCATATTCGGCTAACACATACACCATAGCATCTGCATTTTAGTTACACTTAATTTAACAGTATACTTTTTTTGAGTTGTCCAACAATCACTATCATACAGCATGATTGGTCTTATAGTCATGCGATAGAAAAAAAAAATTTAATTTTAAAAAGATTTTACAATCACATAAAATTCCCGTTGTCTGTCTCCATTTCAGCCATCCCATTTTAATCCTATGATTGACATCTTTGTCACATTCCTCATCCCTATATAAGATTGAACTCAAATATTGAAATTAAGTACCGGGTGCAAAGACATTTCCGTCCAAAATCACCTCAACTTCTCCAACTCCTAGGGTTTACTTCATCGTCATCCAGCTAATTTTAAACCCCCGTAACTTCTAATTGAATTCTCCATCGTTTAAGTTTCTTATTAATACCTTCTCAAGACTCTTCAATAATATCATCTAGCAACATCATACATCAAGGTAAACTCGGATATATATATCATTAGGTATTTTGTCCATGACTAGGACAAAAATATATGAACTTAGAGTGGATCCTTAGTGTAGCCCAATTGACATTGAAAAGGCTCCCGACTCCCCACCTAGGGAGAAAACCTGGGCGATTGCACCATCGTACATTTTCATGATAATGTTAATGAATCCGCCGAGTACCATTTTCTTTCTTAACACCCACCAAAGAACCTTTCCAAGAACTCGGTCATAAGCTTTCTCTTAATAGAGAAAAACCATATGGAGATCCACGGAAAACCTCAAAACTTAGGTATTGAGATAACCAACACTAGGCCTATAAGCATGGAAATACTCCCTACGGTATCCAATGTGAGACTAAGCCACTTAAAACTCCCCTCTCAGTTAGCCACCGTTAGAGCCACGATAAGAATACGCGGGGTAGTGCCGAGCGAAAATGGGTGTGGGTCCATCGAAGGGACAGAGTCTTAAAAGCCCACTTGCTCTGATATTATGCGAAAATCTCAAAACCTACATATTGAGGTAACCAGGACCAGGCTTATAAACATGGGAATACTCCCTCTGGTATCAAATGTGGGACTAAGCCACTTAACACTCCCCCTCTCAGCCAGCCACCATTAGGGGTGTTCACTGCTCGGGTCAACCCGAGGAACCAAACCGAACCAACCCGAAAATGTCGGGTTGGGTCGGGTTGCTGAGATCTGTCGGGTTAATAGGGTTCAAAAAGTTGAACCCGATTTGACCCGGTTAACTATGGAAGCTACGGACAATGGTCATCATTCTGTCACCCACTCTCTCATATGCACTTCATTACGTTGAGTGTTGAGAAAGATAGAATATATAGTTGATAACATGCATGAAATACTCGATATGGGACTAAACATGTGGTTGTTTTCCACTGTTCCACACCCCCTATTGATCCCATATCGGCTACTCCAATAGATGGGCACATGGAAAAATCTTTAAAGCAAACAGGTGACTGCCGTGAACCCTTACTCATGGGCATCACATTGTTCGGTCAACATGCAAATGTTGACTGAATGTGATAAATAAAATCTTCTTAGTGGAAAATTAAAAGAATAAAATTAATATAGAAATTTATTATATTAAGCAATACATTCTTTTCGGTTCAACCCGAACCAACCCGAAATATTTTGGTCCGTGTTGTAACATGTATTCGGGTCGGTTTGGTTTTAATTTTTTTTCATTGAAACCAACCCGAACCGACCCATGAACACCCCTAGCCACCATCAGAGCCACGATAGGAAAGGGGCAATGTCAAGTAAAAATAGGAGTTGACCCACCAGAGGAACAGATCCTTAAAAGCCCACCTGCTCTAAAACCATGCGGCAAACCCCAAAATCTAGGCATTGAGGCATCCAAGACCAGTCTTAAAAAGCATGGGAATACTCCCTTCAACACCAAATATGGGACTATGCCACTTAACACCCCCTCTCTTGGTCAGCCACCGTCAGAACCATGATAGGAATACATGGAGAGTGTCGAGCGAATATAAGAGTGGGTCACCAGAAGGACAGAGCCTTAAAAGCCCACCTACTCTGATAGCATATGGAAAACCTCAAAATCTAGGCATTGAGGTAACCAGGACTAGACTTATAAGCATGAGAATACTCTCTCCAGTATCCAATATGAGACTAAGCCACTTAACAAGATCTCTTTTCAAGTTTCTGTGTTTCTCCACTAAGAATCTAGTTAGGAAGATGGCCTACATAGTTGATCTATATGACATAAATCTAAATTGATTTCATAAGATCTTAGTACACTCTCGAAGTCTCCTCTCTATACCTTCTACCATAATTTCATAATCTGACATATGAGCTTGATACATATTTAGTTCCCACATTCTTGACCATCTCATTTTCTCTTAGTGGGATGATAATGCTCTTTCTCCATTCATTTGGCATCCTTCTAGAGGTAACTATTTTATTAAATAGAAGAGTTATTCACTCTACTTATCTCTCACCCAAAACACTTCCAGACTTCAATCGAGATGTTATCGAGACGACACACCTTTGAGGTCCCCATTCTTACTAGGGTGAGGTGCATTTTTAGAAAAGTAAGTTTTAGGGAGGACTCTATCTTTTGCCTCTGGTCCCCTTGCAACTCCGCTATAATTTTCAGATTATGCTCATTTAAGAGCATTTCAAAGTGCCATTTCCACTAGTCATGGATGTCTTCACCCAAAGTCAACACTCTCCCCTTCCTGTCTTTAATACACCAAACCTATCATAGGTTTGTAAAGTGGCATAGTCCCACATTGGATGCCAAAGGAAGTATTCTCATACTTATTAAGCCTGGTCTTGGTTATCTTAATGCCTAGGCTATAGGATTTTCCGTATGGTATCAGAGCAGGTGGGCTTTTAGGGTTTTGTCCTTCCAATGACCCACTCTTATATTTGCTCAGCACTGTCCCATGTATTCCTATCATGGATCTGACGGTGGCTACCTGAGAGGGGGAGTGTTAAGTGACATCGTCCCACATTGGATGCCAAAGGAGGTATTTTCATGCTTATTAAGCCTGGTCATGTTATCTCAATGCCTAGGTTTCGAGGTTTATCCACATGGTATCAGGGCAGGTGGGCTTTTAAGGCTCTATCCCTCCGGTGGGCCCACTCCTATTTTCGCTCGACATTGTCCCATGTATTCCTATTGTGACTCTGACGGTGGTTGGTTGAGAGAGGGAGTGTTAAGTGGATTAGTCCCGCATTGGATACCAGAGAGAGTATTCTCATGCTTATAAGCCTGGTCCTAGTTACCTTAATACCTAGGTTTTGACATTTTCACATGGTATCAAAGTAGGTGAGTTTTTAGGGCTCTGTCCCTTCAGTGACCCACTCTTATATTCGCTCGGTACTGCCCCATGTATTCCTATCATGGCTTTGACGGTGAATGATTGAGAGGGAGTGTTAAGTGGCATAGTCCCACATTGGATGCCAGAGGGAGTATTCCCATACTTATTAAGCTAGTCCTAATTATCTCAATACCTAGGTTTTAGAGTTTTCCATAAGGCCCCGAGATCTCGTCTCTCTTAACTTGACCAGTTGGTGAATATCCTTCTTACCTTTCTTTGTACCCAATTTGTCATATAACCTACTACATACTAACTATCTAGCTCGTCTAACTTCTCTTTTTGCCTCACTCTTAATTCTCTTATATTGTTCAAACTTCAAAAGCCTCTCTAGTGTTACAATTGAGCAATTTCTTAAACTATTCTCTCTTACACTTCACTGCTCTATGCACTCCATCATTCCACCACCACGAATTGTTCATAGGTGGATCTCACCTAATAAACTCATCAAAAATATTATTTCATCTCCTTAATCTTTGATGTCATGTTAACTCATATTGGCTCAGCAACTCAATTTAAATCACATTCCTTACTTTTGGTGACCACATTCTTAAATATCTCATTTTTAATTCCCCTCAATTTATGCCATTTGATCATAGGGGCACTCTTGTACCGTCCCATGTGCAACTATCCTAAGATCTTAAAATTCAATATGAGAAGTTTATGTTGGGTTATGAGTGCTTCACTAAGTATGACTCTGTAATATTTTCAGAGAGTTCGGCTCGTTTTCCTAGTAATCATAAAGTCAATGTAGATTTTACTCCTTCCATTCTTAAAAGTTACTAAGTTAACATACAAATATATTAATTCAATTAAATATTTTTATTTTATCACAAACTAAGAGATTAGAGATGAAATTGAGAATTCAGATTTTTCGGATTAAGTTAAAGCAAATATCACATAAGTATTGCTCTATCACAAATTAAGAAGTTAGACATTCATATTTTCACATTATGCTAAAGCAAACGCCAATAAATTGAACTCTTATGGGGTGCATGTTTGTACAATAAATGCTTATATAGTTTTATGATAAATTTTTGTATTAAAATAAAACATAGTATGGCTAAAGACATAAAATCATAACGTTTGGCGAGATATAATAGCAAAAAAAGTCAGCCTAGCTATAACTATAAAATGATGGACCACAGGATAGATATGAGACTTTTTTTTCTTTGTGGTCCCCGTTTTCATAGTTATGAATGGTATCTACTTTTTTATTTCCATGTCTCATCAAACATGATAATTGAATGTCTTTAGCTATCCTAAAATTTATTTTAAAATTAAAAATTTATCATGCAAATATATAAAAAATTACTTTCTAAACCAAACACCTCATAAGTTGCATGTTTCAGACTTAAATTGTTTTTTAGTTTTCCTTATAAAAGATAGAAGTAACATACATAATATAGCTTTAATAAAAAATTAAATTGATTGATATATAAAATATTAATCAAAAAAAGGTTCCATTTGATTTGGCTTAACCCAACTATTTGGTTAGAGGTTGATAGATTGAAGAGTTTGACTTTTTATCTTAATCAATTTCTAAATATACCTCTTATGTCTTACTAAATCTCTTAAAATTAAATGTATGATTAAAATATTTTTTAGATGTAATATTTCGTAATATTTCATACATAAAAATAAAATGTTTAACATATATTTGAATAAATATTAAATTGTTTAACATGTAAATATATTAATCAAATTAAGTACTTCATTTTATCGCAAGGTTAGATATGAAAAAAAGAGTTCATATTTTCAGATTAAGTCAAAACAATATCATCTAAGTATTTTTATCACAAACTAAGAGATTAGATACAAAATTAAGATTTAAAATTTTTACATTACGTTAAAACTGATGCCAATAAATTGAACTCGTATGGGGTGTGTGCTTGTACAATAATTGTTATATAGTTTCATGATGAAATTTTGTATTAAAATAAAATATAGTATGGCTAAAGACAAAATTGCAATGTTTGGTTAGATATGATAGTGTGTCATTACAACTATAAAATGGACCACAAGGGAAAAAAGTTCTGTCTACAAACACGTATTTTTATAATGATTGTCAAACAACTTTTTAACTCAATTTTTCGTTAAACCAAAAACCCCCATTAATGTATTTTTTTTCATAATTTTAAACCCTTAACTTTTATTTTCATGTCTAATATCCTAATTTGTGATAAAAACATATTCAACTTGATTGACGTATAGGTATATTAATTAATTTAATATTTACCTAACGTTATATTATATATGTTTCTTCGGTCACCTACAGAAAGATTATATTCAAAAAACAAAAACTTAATTTAAGAGTTTTATTAAGATATAGATGATGTATTTAGAAGTCATGAATTAAGACGCATCATCAAACAGTCTAAATAACCTAATCTCTAACCAAATCAATGGTCAGAGATATTGTTAGACCAGCAAAGTCAACCCGACTTTATGTGATCATCATTTAATAAAAATACACTATATATGGTTCTATTTAGTATCAACCAAATCATATATATATTTTGTCCAAACATGGTATACATATTTATATGTACAATTAAATTTTCCTTGATCACTCTTAAAATATTTATGTTATATAAAACTATACTTCGAGGCTTTGATTACATGCCTTGATATTCACAACCATCTAGCAATACATGAGAGGAGTATACACCATGATCCGCATGACATGAGAATCTTAATGAGGATAAACAATGCAAGCTAAACGGTGATCCAAGTATCCCTTCTCTAAGCTGTGAATGCAAGAGAAATTATCATTTGCCATGAAGCAGGCGGGGAGAAAATGCTTGTAATCGATGCGACAGGCAGGATGTCTTGAAGCCTCTGCTGCTAAGATGCCAGTTGCAACAGCGCAAGGCCTAAATGAAGAAAAATGAATCTCACTTGGGGGAGGAAACATGATCAAGCAACCGGACTGAACGGTCTCCTCATAAAGGTGTGAATCGTGGATGAGTTCAGATGCCCTTTTGCCCTGCCCTCTTCACCAACGAGAAGATGTATGCCAGAGAACTTCTCAGCCAACTAGGACCTGATTTCGGCATGTTATTAATCAACGACTGATAATCTGCCAAGGTTTTCTCCGACAGTGGCTCCAGATATTCACACTTGCGTAGTATGTCAGGAGGTGGGACACCGGCAATCAGATTTGTGTCGAACTCGGGTATTCCGTTACCAATATCCTGGGATTCAAGTGGAGGACCTTCTAAAGCAAGAGGGGAGGACCCAGAGATTACCCCCTGTTGGTAAGGCAAAGCTCTCGCAGGCTGCAAACAAAATTCTATCCACTGATGAATAAGCGGTGACGGACCTCTAATTCGGCCTCCAACCTTGTCTGTTGAAAATCTCGTTGTTGCTGGGATTGCCTGAAAGGGACATTTGAATTGATCAAAAAGCAGACAAAAGAGCATCCATTATCACCACCAGCACTTTTATAATCCAAAACTATTGATGCGTTTGGGGAAAGAAGGTAGAGATATTAATACCAAAAAAGACCGACAGTAGAGAGATCTGCTACTTTCTGCCTTCCTAGTTTTTGGCTCATGTTCCACTTCCAAGAGCAAGGTGAGTGCGAGTGCCAAAAATAATTAAGTACGGATAAATAGCTACTTTCACATGGCAGGTAGGGGTGTAAACAGAATCGAGTATTCCGAAATTCCGATTCGATTCTGACAAAAAATTAACAAGTTTGGAACTTGTTTTTATATCTAATAACTTATCGGAATAGAAATCGAATATTCCGATAACTTATCAAAATTAGAATCAGAAACAATTGATTCCATTTCGGTTATCTGATTTTGATAAAAAACAAGCACATAAAAGTAAAATTAATTAAAATAAAGTTAAGTAAATCATAAAATATGATATTTAACTTGACAAAACAATAAAAACAATGTTTTTAATAAATTATATCAGATTTTAGTAATTATATGAATATTTAACTTTATTTTTAATAAAAATTAATATTTGATATATATTTTCAAAATCAACGAATTATCGAATTCGGTTCTAATTTCGATAACAAAATCGGAATTGGATCGAAATTGGAACATAGTGATTTCGAAATTATTTGGAACGGAACCCCTAAACCCTTATCAGAATCGAAATCGAATTTTAACATTTTCACTGTTGAATCCGATCCGTTTGCAGCCCTAATGGCAGGCATAATCAACACTCTAAAAGCTGGAACAATTTTTTAATAAAAAATTTGTAACTAAATGAAATACGTAAACTGGAATACAAATGTATTATCTATCCGCTTAGAGAAAGTGGATCCAAAATCAGAGCAAACACTTGCATGCGGAGGATTGATCATACCCATAGATCTGCCCATAGGCTGGATCCGGACCTAGGAACAATCACACTGACATTTGACATCCGCTTTGCAAAAGGAAGGACATCACTGCTCCAGCCAACTGCAATCCATGCATCTGCAGTGCCAAAGGCCTTAAGGTAGTGGGTACTGTCAAATAGTCGAACCTGCAAGATAACAACTAGCTGTATAAATCAAAGTGAACCAGGTTTTGATGTATAAAACGTAAAATATAAGAATGTTGTTACAGCACAAATACCTCTAATTATTCATTCATAAAAATTGATCTAAATAAGATATCAAGATTCACAATTTTATGACATGATAAGAGAAATAAGTCAGACAAATTTTAGAGATTAAAGTTCCTAAAATCATGCAAAGACATTCCAATGACAAACTTAATAGACATTCTAAAATACATGATTTCTTGGGAGTCGTGACCAGATGGGATTAAGAGCTTCTTGATAATGATGATAAACCACATACTAATGAACACAGGTACCTGTCTCTGAAACGTTCTCAGTTTCTGTTCCACAGCATTCATTCCTCCAGGAACTTGTGAACCAATATCCTCGGTATTATATGACGCACCTAAAGACTTCAATACTGCACCAACAACCTCCCTTGGAGAATCTACCATTACAATTTTTCCACAAAGTTCAGGCCGCCACAGATCATTCCAATCCTGCAAAAGCTTGCAGACTTCAAAGGTCCTCTAATCGTCAACAAGAAATAATTTCTTATGCAATTTGATAAGCGATTAAATGCTTAAAATAGTTCTTGCCAGGTTCTGCATAATAGTCAACTCTGCATGGCTGGTCCCAAGCCAGACGAGAAAAGAGGAGGGTTGTGATAAATGACAACTAATATAAAAAATATTGTCACATCTCATCATATGTATTCAAATGATATAAATGTTACGGTTCACAACAGGCAGCATCGGAGCCCAAGTGTAGTGAAATTGCATAAAAACATTCCCCGCATGTGGCATGCCACATAAACACCCTAATGTGGTGCTAAATAAACAAGGAATCCCATGTCAAGGGCAGGTGTGGATATAAAAGATAGTCTATGGTGTGAAGTAAGATATAGCGTTTAGAACAAATTTAAATATAAATGGGCATTATTATAAAAAATTATAAGAAAGAAAAGATTGAAAATAAAATGATAAAAATAATTATTAAAATTTAAAAAAATAAAATTTATGGAACTTGTTGATAGAATAGAGTGAAAAAGATTAATATTATTCACATTCAAGAACCTGTATAGATAAAAGAGAAAGGTAAAGAAATAAGAAATACATAATATAAACTATGACATATAGTAAAAGAGAAAAAAATAAAGTATCGTTATTAATGAAATATTAGATGATGCAATGGTGTCAGTGATAAAAGTAAAAGATAAGATTATTATAGTAAAAATGATTACAGAAATAGAGATAATTAATATAATTAGAGCATATGCTTCACAACATAGTTGTCAAGGCGCCCGCCTAGACGGCGCCTAGGTGGCAAGGCGCTTTTCCAATAGCGCCTTGCCAGGGCGCCTTGCCTGGGACCAAAAAGGCGCCCAAGGTGCCCGCCTAAACGCCCAAGGCGTCTAAGGCGCCTAGGCAAAGCGCCATGCGTATTTTTATATGATTAAAAAAATAATTTTGAGGAATTTTGCCCCCTTAATACCCTTCACAAGGGACACCTATTTAATGATAGTTTGAACATATTAATATATTTCACTATCACTTATAATATTATACATATTATCGATCCACGACTACTCTGCGCTCCCCATTTAATAATATTATCACAATATTTCACTATCACTTATACTATCGCACGTATATAAATTTTATAATCATAAATATGTTATATACTTAAATTTTATAAAAATCTATTTAACTCTTTTCTCTTTCACATACACATCATATTTACTTATATACATAGATAAAACACTCATATTCAATTATAACATAAAAAATATAATTATATTTATGTATATTTTTATGTATCACAACTTCTAACCCAGCCTTCCTTGAATACCGTCTTGACTGCCTAGGCGACACCTAAGCGGCCGCCTTGTCTCCTAAGCGGAATCGGTACTCTTCAACGCCTTGGAGCCTTGTCGCCTTGACAACTATGCTTCACAAATTGAATAAAAAATAAGATTAAAGAAAAATTGTGAGAAGATATGGATGACATTATGTAAAATATACCAAAATAAGTGAATATATTTGTTGGGGGGTCTCAATGAACATGTTGGAAATAAATACCATGTGGGTGAGAAAATCCACAGAGGTTTTAGATACAGAAATTAAAATAAAGAAAAAAAATATCCTAGATTTTGTTATAGCCTTTGATCTTCTACTAACAAATATTTATTTTATTAAAAATATCCCATTTAATAACATTTAAAAATGGGCAAAAGACAAATTGTGCTCTTTTCAAAAAATGTAAAGTTATTCTTAGTGAAGCTTTAACAAAATAACATAGGATAGTGATTTTAGATTTTAATATCAAAAGATAAATAAATGCATCTAAAAGAAAGATTTCTACTATAACAAAATGGTAAAAAATAAAAGAGATAAAACAAAAATATTAAAAATGAGCTTCTCAAGATGAATGATGGGAAATTAGACGTAGAAATATGCTATGTGGATGAATATAATTGTAAATATAAGAGAGACAGATAAAAAAGTACTTGGAGAATGTAAAGGGCATGGTCCACCTAAAAAGGAAACATGACGATGAAATAAAAAAGTGCAAAAGGCAATACATATTAGGAGAGATTGGTACAAAAGAATTCGATATGATTACCAATCATATGGTATAAAGGATTGGTATATACAAGTGATAAAAGTTATATATGATGAAGCAATCACTAGTGTATGCACAACTAGAGAAGAAACAAGAGATTTTCTTACCTTAATTGACTTACATCAAAAGTCTTTACCTTTTTGCATTAGTTATAGATGAAGATAAATTAACAAAAATTGTATACAAGATGATATACCATGATATATCATGTTTGCATTAGTTAAAGATGAAGATGAATTGTAGAGAAACACTTTAGACTAAGAGTTTCAAGATAAATAGAACTAATACAAATATATGCATCACAAATTTAATAAAAACCAAAAGGAAGATGAATGAGTTAGTTTGGATGAGGTAATATTATCTCAATTACTATGTCCAAATATTTTGGGTCAATTATTCAAAAAGATAATGAATAAGACGAGGATGTTAACCATAGGGTTAAAGCAGGATAGATGAAGTGAAGATTAACTACAAGGGTTCCATGTGATCATAAAATTCTACTAAAGTTAGAAAAAATATATAGTACCACCATAATACATGTATAGTTGTATGGTAGTGAATGTTGAACAAAAAAAGAAAAACATACTTCCAAATAAATGTTACTAAAATGAGAATGTTAAGATTGATAAGTGGTGGGTATACTAAATTAGATAGAATAAATAATGAATATTACAGAAAAAATGTGAGAGTAGAAATACTTGCAAATAAATTGAAAGAATGGAGATTGAAATAGTTTGGGCATATTAAATGTAAACAAAATAATAGAAACAAAAAAAGATGTGATAGACTTAAGTTGACTTAGAGAATGATCATTCAATATGATTCAAATGATTTAAATATCATTTAAGAAGTAACTTAAAATAGACATAAGTGGAGCAAGAGAATCCCTAACCAACCCCAAATAATTCGAGACTAAGAATTGAGATGTGTTTGAGTTGAGGTTCTGCATGATAGTCCATCGTAAAAGCAATGAGCAGCAGTATCACTAAAAGGCTAGAGAAACAACTCAATTCCCCTTCATGCACCACAAATAATCAATAAATTCCAAAAAAAGAACCAGACCATCAATAATCACCTCAATGGGAGCCAAGTTATATTTCTCCAGTTTACTTTTCTTGTAAGCTATGACCATGCATCCCCAGCGATATGGAGCAGCCCATATACTGCCCTCTGAACACATTGCCCCTTTGTCATTTCTGCACAGGTAAACCTAAAAGCAATTTACTGAAGAGAACAAAAATTTTATAAATGAATTCCACAGGCACAGCGATTAGTGATTACAGAAACCTGAGTATTTAGTAAAATATCAATAATTCCATTTAGCGCACAACTGGAAAGTTCACAAACTAAAAACATAATCATTTATCTTATTATGACAAGAACAAGTTTCTTTTCCCTTATGCTTGAAAGTTATGAAACATGAAAGGAACTACGATACAATGATCAATCACCAAGCTCAAGGTGCAAACTCTACTTTCACAAAGCCCTAAAGATCAAGATAGGCTGCCAAACTCGAGAAATAATACTTGTTATAGTATGATCCTAAATTCAATTATTAGATGTGCAAATTTTCTGAGCAATTGCAGTGAAAGAAAAAACATCAGCCTGTTCAATTCCATTTCTAATCTAGATCAAACTGTAAAAGTACAGATAGAAGTTTAGAACAATGTCGTAGTTGCCAATGTGGATAAGCATACATAAAAAGAGGTCACTAGGTTTCAAGGTGGGCACCTGCCCTTCCTTCAGATGAGAAAGGTAGGCAACACCTAGTGAAAAGTGAAAACACTGTTCCAGGTAATCTAGGTGGTCTGCAGTGCCTAAGAATTGTTGTTGTATGTTCTTCCGACTTCCATATAATTCATGTATCTTAGTGCTATCCGTGATATTCATTGCTTGATCACCTTTAGTGTATTCTAGTAGTGCCTGATTTTTGATATTTGAAATTAGTAAGCAGCTTTTTTTTAAAGTGGCCAAGGGCATGGGTCATTCATTAATAATGAAAGATAAATAGCAAGATAAGATTAAATCAAGGAAGGTGAAATTGACGATTGGATCAACTAGTGCCGATTCTCATCCAATCAAAGGGAGAAAATCAATTCGAAATCAACTTGGATCAGTTCTTCAAACAACAGTAAAAATTAAAAATAAAATAAAAATAACACATATCGGTTCCACAGGAGATTCTGATCTGATCCAACCCTTTTGGGGTCGAATCCATGCTGGAATCCATGGTCCCTGCATCTTCCCTGCCCAATATGTATCAGGTCCAGGGGACCTAAACCACACAGATTTGTCTGACCTAATAGGAGCCTCAGGCAGGAAAGATGCAGATTGGCGGAAGATTCCAGTCAGATTTGTTTGAATCAGCCCCAAACTAACTGAATTGGTCCCGTGGCCTGTTCGAGCAGGAATCCCGAGGCAGATCAGACTCCCCCCATGAAATTGGGTCGGCATAGGCTGATTTCAATCCAGGTCAGCCGATTTATGCATTCCATGTGTCCATTGCTATCTTACGTCTCTATGCAACATTAAAAAATTTCAAGGACTAAATGCAATTGCTGCAATTATAGGGGTACCAAAAGTGAACAGTCATTGGGGTAAATATAAATTCTGAAAATCATGCCACCAGATGTATCGCGTTATATTTCTATTAAAGATGTAGCTGCAAGATTTTGAGGACTTTAAGGGCATACTGATCGATGTATTGTATATATTCATTGTGCATAAGGAGGCATTAAGATGCTGCCAAGAAGCCACGACACTATGTAAACTTAGGTTCCCCAAGGATGTATTTGATTGATTTGATGATCATCGTGGGTCTGCCTTCAGCTATAGTGAAACTCAATTTGATAGAACCAGTGATAGGTTAGTGGAGAAGGTAGTTTCTTACCTTCCACTTGTCGCTCAGGTTATTGAACCAGTCTTGTCCTTCTGCATCTTGCATTGGCTCGATCAAACCCTCACCAATTGCAAAACTAAGCCATGAATCACCAATAGACACTGCATCAGCAGCCATAGCAGACTTGGGCTCAAGCTGACCTGTTCTAGATGCGGCAGACAGATCCCCAATGATGGACTCAAGACTCTGGCGGAACTCTGGGCGTATGTTACATCTCTTTCCTTGTGATTGCATAAAATCCTGCACGGAATGAAGTACATAGCTCCGAGTTCAAGATAGAAATGAAGGGCTAACCGACACCACTAATAATAATAACGCCAAAGAAGCATAGGAAACTGAACCTTAATCCAAGCAGATGGAAAGGAGCCGCGAAGGGCGACAATTTTGAGAGGAACCGTGAGAGCATAGATCTTGGACTTCCATTTCTCGAATTCCCTCCTCCACTCAGCATCATCTTCTTCACCTTCCACGCTGGCTACTTGTGTCTCCTCGGAAAGCCGACTCTCTACAATTCAAAGCGCACAAAACATGTCCAACTACTGTTGCACTGAAACAGAGCAGGTTCCATGAAAGAAAAAACGGCGGCCCTTTCGACACAAAAACTAGGAAACAACGATGGTTAGCAGAAATTCATTTCTAAACCTATCTTCTGTGGATCATAGAGACGGGAGAACGATTAGAAAGAGAATGGCAACATAGAGAGATGACCAAGTCGGAAGAAGCATGAAACGAATCGTCAATAAACTTCTGACGACGGCAGGAACGAACCCGAGGCAACGGTAGGTTGTTCGGCAGGGACGACGCTGGAGCCCCGCGACCCGGCGAAGGCGAATGGCGCGCTGGCGGAGCTCCAGCCCACGAAGAAGATTAAGATAGGGGCGGCGACGCGCAGCGACGACAGATGCCAGCTCTGCCGCGGTCTCCGCGACTCCGGCAGCTGGGAAGCAGGGGTGGGGTTCGCCTCCACTGAGATTACACGCCGGATGAGCCGCAGGGAAGGAGCGGAACCGTATCCAAGGCGTATGCCATGTAGGCAGTGGTTCTGGAGGCGGTATTCGAAGAGAGGACGAGGATGAGGGAGATAAGCAGCACCGAGGAGTAGCGCCATGCCGGCGTCCTCCGGCGAAAGAGGGAGGTGCGCTCAGGCAAGCCTTCCGGGTTCCAGCTCGGAGACGGTAGACTTGTGCGTATTTAAAAGTGGAGTTTTTTATCATCTCTATCTAACTCCCACGGTGAAAGAAACGTCACTAATCAAAATATGTCACGTCATTCAGGCTCGGTTTGGTACGGGGTAATCTAGGATAGATTTGGTTTATCCCCAATCTTCTGATTGGAACACACTTAAAAACATGAGTTTAACCTGAATTAAGTTAATCTAAATTATTCTCAAAATTAAAGATAAATGTGAGGATAAATCATTCCACTTAATACTTGGGCTAAGTTGATCCTGAAATGTCATTACTGGGATACGACATCTACGCGGCTCTGTCTGCGGGGGAGGGGGACGGGGGGCTCTGTCCGTCGGGAACAGGGGGCGGGGAGCATCGTCCGCTGGAGGGGGGAGGGCCTCTGTCCGCTAGGAAGGGGGGCGGGGAGCATCGTCCGCCGGAGGGGGGGCTCCGTCCGCCAGGGAGGAGGGGCGGGGAGCACCGTCCGTCGGTCCGGGAATGGTTTTTTTATAAATACTATAATAGTTTTTTATATTTTTTGATTAAGTCGGTTTAAACAGTTTAGTTTGATTTAAATGGATTTAGAAGTTTTCCAAATCGAACCAAAACCGAAAGGGGTCCCAAACCGAACCAAACCGAACCGAATGAGCTGGTTCGGTTTGGTTTCTCGATTTGAACCGTTTTGTGCCCACCCTAGCCAAGAAGGGGGGCGGGGAGCACCGTCGGTCTCCGTCCACCGGGTTCTGTCCGGAGGGGGGGCGGGCTGAGTCCTGTCCGCATTTAAGCTTATTTTTATTTATATATTTAAATTATATTTTAAATTATATTATATAAATGTGTAAGTGGATTAAGATGTTTATGAATATGTTACGAATAATAGAATAAGATAATATAAAAAATAAAGATAAAATTTATAAATTTAAAGTTATCCTCGAATTTATTGTTAACATACCAAACATAGGATAGGATTATCTTTAAACTTATCTTAAGTTAAACAAAACATAATGAGGATAGGGTTAATCACGAGGATTGGTTTATCCTTATCCCCGTTAATTTTATCCCGATACCAAACGACGTCTTAAGTGACGATACGTTAAGAATCGGTTTCCTATTACTGAAGTATTACTCCAACTATTATTAAATCAATTCGATAACAATTTAATAAAGAGTTATACTGAAATCGGTGATAATTTAATAAAATTTTAATAATAATTCAATAAAAATTTACATTGATTTCGGTAAAATTTCAAATATCATTAAGTTACACCGACACTAATAATATTTAATAATAAGTTACATTTATTTTAATTACAAATCGATAATAAATCAATTGTTATTGAACCATCGTTTAAGTGACACAAATAACATGAGATTGTGCCGACTGCTTTGTGACTCGGTTGACACGATCTTTCGTTCTCGTGAGCGAGGGACGGGTTCGAGAGCCGTGTAAGCTCGACTTTCCCCCGAGAGGGAATGGTACTGTGAGGGACCCCTTGTCGCATGCAACACAACACGTCTGCCTAACCACTTGGTCATCGTGACCAAAAAAACACGAGATTGTGACATATTATAATGGCAAAATGCACACTAGGTCCATTTTAAGGGAACCACTTTACCACTAGGTTCGTTTTCAAAAACACATTTTCATTAGGTCCGTTTTTTCAAAATATCGTCACATCCACTCCAATTTTCAATGAAATGTCATTTTTACCCTTTCATATCAAACAAAGTACTAGTATATCTCTTAATATTAGATTTCGAGAAATTTCAAATTTAATGGTTAATTAGAATCTCTAATTTTATTTTCTACTTTTAAATTTTTTTTATAATTTTCATCAGATTTGTGACCGCAAAACATTGATGTGTTTGTAATAAAAATTTATCATATTTTATTCATATCAAAGTTTAGATATGATATAAATTATTAAATATCATGTTATTTATTACATAATGTTAAATAATTTAATATATAAATATAAATTATCATTATTATAGTTAAGACGATAAATTATCACATCTTATTTATATAAAAATTTAAATTTAATATAAAATATTAATTTAGTTGTTACACATTTTATTTTGACCGTATGATATTGTTTTATTTAGAATAAAAAATATTATAACTAAAATTTTATTTATTAAATTATATTTAATATAATTGTTGACTATAAAATATTAAGAGTAATTTATTTAGTATATCATGGTATTTATATAAATATTTTAACAATAAAATATTATTATATTTTGAATGAAAAAATATCGTGTTTAAAACTCTTTTGACATTGTGTTTTTTAATTATTTTTTAAGATAAAATAGGAATTTTGCATGGTCATTGGAGTGGGTGGTAAGTGAAATGGGAGTCAACGGATTAAATGTGATGGAAATGTGGTCAATGGAGTTTTTAGTAAACTTATTCTGTTAAATGGAGTGGGTGGTAATTCTCCCTGTTATAATTGAAAACCGAAAGTGTTTGCTTCGCTATAAAATTGAGGTGACCTGTACTCTTAAAAATATTATAGGCTCACGCAAAAAATGTGCATATTAAATAAATATATTATTTATTAAAAAACTATAGTATGTTTTCAAGAGCACCGGTCCGGTAACTGGGGGCTTAGAGCCGGAGACGGTAAAGTGGCAAAACTGACAGCCAAGTGCAGGCGAAGGATCAGTCTACCAGATTATGCCGAGAATGGTGACGATTCACTGAGAATCGGAGTATATTCCTTTTCACTGTCACATCTTTTGACAATTTTACGACGGGTGCTTGTTGGTACTGTATTTTAATATAACTTTTTTTACCCTGAAAAATATACATATGATTATTGTTCAACCAAACACCTAATAAGTCTCCTGTAGCACAGAGATGGAACATAGATAGTAAGGTTGCGTAAAAAAAGGTGCTCCCAATGAAACATATTTTGTAGTTTTAAATCTGAGAATTACTACTTTGACCTGTTAAATTTTAGGTGATGTATATATTCAATTTAAACACTCCGAAGTGTAGTCCAGAAAAAGAAAAGAAAAGAAAAACACACTCCGAAGTAACTAGTTTGAAATATTTGAAATAAAAACAATTAACATCACATCATCAAAATAAAAAAATCTTGTTGTATTTTGAACTGCAATATATGTAACCGTACTGGTTTGGTTAAAAAAGAATAAGTTTAGTGACTTCAAGTTTTTCACAGATATCTACTCTATACAAAAATTTTCTCTTATCTCATTTTCAGAACCTTTTATGATACAGAGAATTTAGATGATCATTTCTAATGTCAGACAATATGTTTAAAATTCACGAGAGCACCACTTTACCGAAAATGAATAATCGGATTACAAATTAAGAACCTTACAAGTTTGACAAAATAGTAAAAATAGGGGAAAACATGTTTCTGTATCTTATCTAACTAGTATGCAGCTGTTAAATCAAATGAAAATTTCTCTGGCTGTCAACGATGGAAGACATTAAGGGGACATTTGATCTGACTCGATAAAATATCTAAAATTTTAATTTTACTTTTAATCTTGCACAAAATTTTAGTTATGGACGTCGGGAAATAAAAAATATGATAAATCAATTAAAATTAAATGATTTTTCAAGAGTTTACTGTCATATTCTAATATTTTACTAAGTTGTTTGAATTTTTAACTTCTTAAGTTGCGCAATAAGCTTTCATACTTTTTCATGATAAAATAATTATGTTAAAATAAAATGTAAACAATTTAATGACATAATTTTGTCATGTCTCTGGAGTGTGATAACAAGGGGAAAAAATAGGAGCACCAAAAAAAATAGGGACCAGAAGATAAAAAAATCTCGCTCCTTGAAAACGTTTTTAACAAGTTTGTTACAATAACAAAAAAATTCTTCAAAAAAAGGTTCGTATTAAATATCATTAAACGCTTATTAAAATGTCTATCACATACCCCGTTAATTTTCTTTCTTCTCAGGTTTGCCATCCATGGGGATGTAGGAAGACCAGAAGAGAGGAAGAAGCGTGCAGCCGGCCTCCACAAGAAGGGCCGCGGTGACTCCCGAGAAGCTGCCTCCCGAAACGCCGGCCACCGCCGCCAGGGCGACGCCGAGGTAGCCGCCGACGATGGTCGCCAGCGCCGTCGCAGACATCAGGAACGCCATGAGGGATCCCTCGCACCCGGCCGGGCAGAGCTTCGCCACGAGGGCGACGAAAGGCAGCACCTTGAACTGGAACAGAGCCTCCTGCAGGCCGGAGAAGATCACCACGTACGCCGCATCCGGGAGGCCGATCTTCCTGAAGAAGCCCCCCACGAAGAGCACGTCGGCGAACATGAGCAACGCGGCGGCCCCCTGGAGCGCCGGGAGAAGCTTGCGCGCAGGCACGGCCTTGAGGTTCCCCCTGTAGGCGGCGCTCCATCCCAGCAGAGCCACCTGCCCGAACACCTTGGAGACGCCGAGCACGGCGGCGTCGAGATGCAGCTGCTGCGTCTGGTAGTAGAACATGGTTCCCATCAGTCCCGGGATCACGGCGTAGGACCCGGCGAACCAGGCGATCGGGTAGAATATCTCCGGCTGGCGGAGCGCCTCGGACAGTTCGGACACCTGCCTGCGGATGCCCGCCGGCGCGGCTGCGGAGTCGCCGCCGGCCTTCTTCGTCCCGGGCAGCCCGAGCGCGCGCTCGGAGACGGAGATAGTCATCAGGAACTGAGCAGCTGCGAGGGCGGCGAAGAGCAAGAACATGGTGGCGGGGAAGAGATGGCTCACGGCTACGCCGCCGAGGAGGTTCCCCAGAGCACCCGCCGACGAGGCGAACATCCAGACGAACGACTGGAGGTCGCCGGACGAGGACGAGGGGCCGCCATGGTCGGACTGCTGCCTACCGGCCTCAGCGACGATGGCATCGTTGGCGACCTCAGCGATGGAGGCACCGAGGTTGCCGAGGAGGAGGAGCAGCGTGAGCGTGGGGACGGAGACGAAGGCGGAGGGCATCGCCGCGATGCACAACCATGAAATTGACTGCAACAGAGCTGCACGAATAACCCCGATCGAGTTAACAGACTGAAAGGGAATGCCGCCGCCGTCGCTGCCGACAGCAAGAACCATTGCTTCGTGCAGGGAGAAGAGGGAGAGCAAGAGAGAGGGGCCGGCGAGATGAAAAGATCGATACTTACCGCCGAGGGCGATGTAGGGGAGGCGATGCTGGCCCCGGAGGTAGACGGCGTCGGAGAGGAGGCCGTAGAGGGGCTTGCCCACCATGGGGAGGTTGGCGGAGCTCTGCAGCAGCTGCAGCGCGGAGGGCGAGACTCCGAGAGCGTCCTTGAGGTAGAAGTTGACCCCGATCCAGGGGAAGCACCGGAATCCCTGCACCCAGAAGCCCACGCCCAACACCTGCTTTGTGAGGGCCAGCGCCCGTCGGCTGTCGTCGCCGCCGCCGCCGCCGCTTCCTCCGGTCCGGGAAGCCATCGGTGTCCCGCACCACCAAGGCGGCGCCGCGCCTCTGTCGAAGATCCCAAAGGCCGCCCCGTGCCGTGCGGGGTGAGGACGGGGAGATTCGAAGGGGGCCGACACGGGACCGGATCCTCGTGCACTGCGGTGTGCACCTGCACACCACTTCAATAATCTATCTTATATTACATTCAAAATAATTATTTTTAATATTTTTAAATTGTGAATATAAACAAAAATTATATATCAATAAAAATATAATATTATTAAATATTTTTAACATTTATATTTTGTTATAAGTTAATTATACATTTAATTCAAATAAATATGTAAAAAATATTTTTGATACTAATTTATATAGAATATAATACTAGATGATATTTATTTATATTCACAATTTAAAAATATTAAAAATAATCATTTTGAGTGTAATATAAGATAAATTATTGAAGTGGTGTGCATTGAGGTGCACACGGTAGTGCACATAGGATCCGGTCTCGGCCGACACGTGTCCCAAGCTTGCTCGACTGGCGCGTCGTGGGTACCGCCCGTCCCACGTGGCCCAACTTCGGAGACCAGAACTTTCCGGCAAACGGAAGCCCCGTGAATTCAATTACGTGTCATCTGGGTAAAAACTTTTCTTTTCCCCAGAAATGAATACTTGAAGATTTTATTAATACGGTCGGTAGGACGGTACGTCTCCCTTCCGCTCGTGTGCGCCGCGGCCCCGGCCGGCGTGCACACGAGCATGTGCGGGTACCGGCGTGCACCCGCGTGCGCGCCGATACATGGGCGCCCGCACTGCCACGCGTCAATGGGCCAGTGCCGCCAACGTGTTATTAGTTACCCGTCAACGATGATTATCGTTATACGATCTCGAGAATAAAGAAAAATAAATTATTGATTGTATTATCGTGGTCGAGTCTCGAAGATAAAATTTATATTCAATTAAGTGAGGATTCGGTCATCAATCATATTTTCATTCAAACATGTGCATTCGAGTGCATCTTTGTATTTTTAGAAACGGTTTGGCACTAAATTTTTTTTAGATAAATCAAGTTTATCCTCTAAAATTTGAAGATAAACCTGATTTATCACTCAATTATCCTCGTACTAAACGTGACTTTATATGATATAAATCTCTTTATCGACTTTGGTTGATTCCGTGTGTTTTGTATCTGCCAGTATTTTTTTTGGAAAAATTAATTTCTGATCCTAATAAGAAAATCAATATAATCATTAGTCCCATCGTCTAATTGTTATAATGCCTAGTCTTACAATAGTAAATTTTCATAATAGGGAGTCCTCTCCATTACAATCGGCCACCATGTCGTTAGAGGAACAGAAATATTCCAAAAGTGCCCTTCGCAAAGGTCATTGAAACCCCTTCGACGGCATTCACTCCGCATAACCCTCGGTGATCAAAAACTCTTTGGCCAAATTTGTAGTTCACAGAACCCTCGGGCTTCGGTGATCGGAGTCCACGTAGAACCCCTTCGACAATCGACACCACGCAGAACGCTCCGACGATCAGAACCCCTCAAGCAATCGACCTCCATGCATATCCCTTTGGCGACCGGACTCCACTCAAAACTCTCGTGCAGCACTCCAAAGGTGGTCGGTAGGAGGTGAAGAGGAGCTCGAAGGATCCGTCGTGCTCTCCGCAATTGTTCGTGTCATTCGACAAGGTGACCTCGCCATCGTTATACTTGCCACATCTATTTTTACCATTGAAGTAGGGGATAAGGATCTTACCCCCTTTGCCACCGATGACGAATGCCTTATACATGGTACCAATGTAATACCCCGATTTGTGAATATGTTAAAAGATTAAATCAGTGGACTACCAACAACACCGGTTAACCAATTTTCGGAGGTTGAGTTGAAAGAACTCCGAAGTTAAGCGTGCTCTGTTGGGAGTAAGCCAATGATGGGTGACCTCCTGGGAAGGCTCTTAATTAGCAACGATTGTTGGGCCAGTCAGCTAATTTAATCGGTCGTTACATATGGTATCAGAGCATGATCCAGCCGGAAGGTCCGGTGTGACTCGCCTGGGTATGTGATGTGTGTGATCTTGACGAGGGCGTCAAGTCTTTAAGAGGGGTAGATTGTAATACCCCGATTTGTGAATATGTTAAAAGATTAAATCAGTGGACTACCAACAACACCGGTTAACCATTTTTCGGAGGTTGAGTTGAAAGAACTCCGAAGTTAAGCGTGCTCTGTTGGGAGTAAGCCAAGGATGAGTGACCTCCTGGGAAGGCTCTTAATTAGCAACGATTGTTGGGCCAGTCAGCTAATTTAATCGGTCGTTACAACCAAAGCCATCCCAGTCGATCTATGTGGCTTATGCAACAACTAGCAGGTTTGAGTTGCCGGCGGACATTTGCACAAGGATGCACTTCTTCAGGTGGGAAGCTTTGAGTTGCGAGAGACTCTCGGTTTGCGTTGTCGGCAGACGCTCCCGGTCAATTTTCCTTCCATGTATTGGAAAGATCCTTCCCAGGAGGTCACTCATCCTTGGCTTACTCCCAACAGAGCTAATTTAATCGGTCGTTACAACCAAAGCCGTCCCAGTCGATCTATGTGGCTTATGCAACAACTAGCAAGTTTGCGTTGCCGGCGGACGTTTGCACAAGGATGCACTTCTTCAGGTGGGAAGCTTTGAGTTGCGAGAGACTCCCGGTTTGCGTTGTCGGCAGACGCTCCCGGTCAATTTTCCTTCCATGTATTGGAAAGATCCAAACTTTGCACCGCAATGCCCCCATTTGCTCCTATCTTTACCCCAAACTACTCCACCTACATCCTCGGCCATTGGGCATAAGTCTATGGGGTTATCGTATAGTTCCGAAAGAGTTAAGAATGTCTCCTTGGGATGAAATACTTGTCTTTATGTATTTTCGATTTAAAGAACTATGTTAGTTTCTTATGGGGTGGTGACTTAATGTTTTTATGTTAATTGTCCCTTGAACTTGATGTAATTAAGACTTTATTTCATTCTACTAATTTGTCTTATGTTTGTCTACTTTTGTTCTTCCATTATTTTGTTTCTAAATATGTTTGCCTTACTGGTTTGGAAGAGTAAGGGGTGACTTTTAAGTTATTAGATGGCCTAATAGATACAAGTGGATTAACATTCTGATAACTCTGAACCTCTGATAACTCTGAGTTTAGGTTGTTGGGTATGCTAATTTTAGAATGCGCTGGTTATTACTACCTTTGGTTGGTCCTCACATGCAAATAAACTCTGAATTTTTGTCATGTCGACCAGAAATACATCACACAAGATAGCTTTAGATAGATTCCTGAGCCATCTGTTGCACCTTCCGTTGAGACAGAGATCGTCTTTATTTCCATTGTCACTTTCTTACGAAGCACATTCCTTCCCATTTATTAACATTAGAAAACGTGTAAAATTTTTGTGACAATGCGTTACGAACCGTTGCATTGTCTCCAGGTGGTGGGTGTGATGTTCTCATATCTACGGTATCATTAGCAATGAGGCACCTTCCAATTTAATATGTAGTACATTTTGCTGGTGTATTTCTTCAACCGGTGCCGGTGACTCATTTCATGCAAAGGTGATATAGTTGAAGTAAAGAGGGTAAATGTGTCAATTTCTTTCTTTCTTGACAGCTTTCTAACGACTCATGTCAAATTAGGGGCGGATGTTATACAATTTCCAAAAACATGACTTAATATTAAAGAAGTTTGGACATGGGACTGTTTAGTGAACGGTGACCTTTGAACAGGATTGGATATCAATTTCCGGTTTCTTTTTATAAAATTGGCTGGCCCAAGTTAATTTCGTGGCACGAGCACCGCACGTGGTCGAGGAAAAGATAAATTAAAGTAATAAAAGAACTATTTCTGAATCATCAATTCTTGAACCAGCTTGAGTGTTCAACTATTTCCAGAAGCTTCGCTAGAAGCTCATCGGCTCCCTCGCCGTTCCCTCAGGCGAAAATCCCGCTGACCTCAGTGGCGCCTTGCGGGTGTCTTGGCAGCTCCGTCATCGGTGCTCCAATACCCCTTTCTTTGATTCTTCCTCGGCTCCAACATCAGCGTGGGGTGGTTCCAATGCCTTTCGAAAGTTGTGCCGTGGTCGGCGGACACTTTGTCGATCCCCACTGTGGTATTGCGCCTTGGCACTTCTTCCTATCGAACCCCCCTTTTTCTAGCCGTTCTGTTTTAGGAAAATCTCCACCATTTTCGCCTCCTTCATTAGTGTCCTCATCGTCATCTAGTGTCTCGCATCCCTTCCCCACCAAATCTCTATCTCTCTCTCTCTCTGCTCATTCCTCCTTTTCTTCTCCTTTCCGGCGCCCCCACCCCTTATGTCTCATCCTTTCTCCACCCCCCATCCTGAGCACTTCGTCGTTTCCCTGTAGCCCCTTCCCGTTCCCGAATTGGCTTGTTCATTACGCCCTTCCAGTTTTGCTTCTTGACACTGGCCGGCACTTTAGACGTTGCTCTCCACTTATTTTGAGTTAATTTTGGGTGGGGGAGGTATCTCCCCCCCCCCCCAATGTTTCATTGTGGTAGGTCTGTTCACGTCGAGTATTTTTTCTATCTCTATATTTAGGTCTCTTATCTTTTATGTTACTGGAAGTGTGTTGTTTGGCATATCTAACTTGGTGTTACCTGTTTTGTCTGTCTACGTCGTATGTTTAGTGGTCTACATCTGTCTTGTTGTCTTCTTATGTCTTTTACATAGCCATCATTGTTCTTACGAGACTGTTAGTTTGGGCGTTATCCTTCTGGTGTGATCATCTTGTCTCGTGGCTAGGGGTGTAAAACGGGCCGGGCCTCATGAGAAGCCCGCTGGGTAGCCCGTCCAGGGTTAATTAAGAATCATGTTTCATTTGTCCCATGAGTTAAATGGGCCACAAAATAAGTAGCCCGTTTAATAATCGGGTTAGACGGGCTTGAGCTGGGCTGGCCCGCGGGCCATCCGGTGAAACATTAGGACTGTTGCATCAAATAACTCCTTTTAAAAGTTTCATCGTGGCATCGCTTTACTGGTGACCTTGGACCAGAGAAAGAGAGAGAGTACTGAGCATCAGGTAACATTTTATTTTAACATTTTATTTTAACTTAATTTAAATATTTAAAATATTATTTAGACATCTAATTTTTCATGTTACGGAAAAAAATCTTGAATAACACACATCTTTAAATAAAAAAGTTATAGCAAGCCACGTATGGGGGCGTGGTGTTTTTAACTATAATAATAATTTTCATAACAAAATTTAATAAAAAATATTTGGCAATCATGTCAAAACATATTTATGGATAATGTATTCTTGGATACATTTTATTTCTTGTGATCTTCCACCATTTTATTTTGTTATGTGGCCACCACATTTTGTATTATCATGTCTCACCAAACATCTTATTTTATTTGACTACTTTCATTATTGTTCAATAAATAAATTTAACACAGAGGTGCACCAAAATGTTTTACAACCAAACACCGGATTAAAATTAAAGAGTGGAGTTCAGTGATACATTTCGTATGTCAATTCAAACGCCTTGTAAAATATTGTGAAAACTTCAATGCCTTTGATAGGGCTGCATGATAAGTCTTTTCTCTTTTTTTTTTCGTTTTCCTCACCATTCTTTGTTATACATAATTCCAGCATTTGTTTATAACTATCTTACGAGGTGCTTGATTGCAAATAAAAAAACATTCTCCATCATTATTATATATTTAAATAATATTTGATGAGATGTGATACCAAAAAAGGATAAAATGTTTCATATTAACTCCAAGAAGAAAATCTTCACAAAATTATAAATTTCATGCTCAAACAACTATTTTTAATCAAATTTGTAACAAGCCGACCGAGTGTGACTCGGCTGGCGTTGACCCTACTCATGGGGGAGCAGGGCAAACATTCACCTCCCGGTGGCTACAGCCGAACACCCCCCTCGGGGGGAGGGGGGGTGACTAGTGGGGATCAAGTGCCCGTTCAATCCGCTACGGCCGACACCCCCAATCTCTAGCAACGACACGAGCTCCGCAGCACCCGGCGGCCGGCCGGCACCCCCAATCTCCAGCAACGCGAGCTCCATAGCACCCGTGCTGTCGAGGGCGGGGTTCTCGAAGAGACCGCTCAGGATGGCGGGGCGCGAGCAGATCCCGTTCGTCGCAACGATGATAAGCTTGCAGGCGAAGGCTCCTACGACGGTAGCTCGGAGACTGTTGCCAAGGGCGGCAACGCGGAGTCCTCAACGCCCGCGGAGGAGCCGACGAACCCCTCCTGGATGCCGGACACGCCGGAAGCCGTCGCCCCCTTCTTCACCTTCCCCACCGCCTCCATTTCTCCCACACCGATTTGCACGGCCTCGGGCTCTCGCGGGCGACACGAACGAACGCAGAGGGTGTAGTCAGTCTTTCCGCCCACCCATCGCCCCCGACCGCGTATAAAGGTGGCGTGGATCTGGAGCGGGGGTTCAAGCGCGTATAACAGCCGTTAGATTGTTCCTGTCATCAATAGATGAGATTTGTCTCTGGCGATCCAGGTCGGCGTCTACGAACCAATAGAACAACAAGGACACCTTTGACACTGTGAGACGGTGGCACGCACAGTCAACGCAGGGCGATAAGAAGTAGTCGGTGGTTATAATTAATTTGATTAAAAATTCCCTTTTTAAATTAATAGGCCATCAAGGTGTAAACTGCTATTCCATACTTTTTAGTTACACTAAAGAATAAATTTTAATAAATAACATTTTTATGCATAATTAAACGTTGAGTTTGCCCTGTTACCGAATCTGACTCGTTTACACCCCTACTAGTCAGCTTGTGTTTTTTTTTCACATTTTTGCAGTTACTCATATTTCATCATTTTTGTGATTTCTCATATTACATATTTTATCATTTTTTTGATTTCTCATGTTACAACGTACAACGATTCACATATTTACGAATTTTATTTTTTTCTATTTTTTATTTTATAGATTCTATATTTTACATTATTATAAAATTTATAAAATTTATCAATTTTTTGATTTTAATAAAATTATTAATTTTGTACTATTTTACGTGACTAAAGTCCGTTGGGTTAATGGGCTATGACGGACTTTGGAGGGTTAAAGCCCATTTATACAACTCAAGCCCGTTGAGCCTTATACATGGGCTTGGGCTTGGACTTTAAATATGTGGGCTGAAGTGGGCTTGGGCCGGGCCAGCCCAAGCCCGGCCCATTGACACTCCTACTCGTGGCAGCCGTCAAACTCTTTCAATGGAGTCCTTACTTCTGCCGAGCGACCTCATAGGCACATTACCATGCTAGCCGTTCCATGGCTATGTTCAAGCCTGTTGCTTTTGACAAAACTTTGGTTATTTTCGGTGTAGTGATGTCTCCTTGTATTTCTTTTTATACGTGTCTTGGCAATCTTGTCTATGTACTCGTGATTTTATCATGGTGTTTGTTAAAAAAAAACTAAATTAAAAGAATAAAACTACCCATATTTTTTTTCTTTTAAATGAATCTAATGAGAGTGATACAAATGGAGAAAATTGTTAGCCCACTAGGTTAGCTGGTTACGCACGGTGTCTTCGTACCTCACGATAATAGTTACCTTTTCTCCTCCTTGGGTTTGCTTGAATCTATATAAAAAGTAGAATACGGTAAAATGGTAATTGAAAACATAATCTTCACATATAATTTATTTTCTTTAATATATCATATTTTTATTAATATTAGCATATTAGTTTTTGATATTCATATATTTTTTAATATATATTATTAATGTTTTATTATGTTATTTTAATATTTACATATTTATTTTGTAATTTTATATATTTTTAATATAATATATTATTATTTATAAAAACTATTTTTATATTTTTATTTAATATATTTTGTTTTTATTACCACTAATATGTTTATTATATTATTATTTATATATTATGTTTTTGTTAATATTAATCTATTTATTATATTAATATTTTAAGAAAATAATTATTTATTTTAAAATATACAATTTTAACAGAAACTTAATTTATCATATAACCAAACACTCTTCTCAAATGTTCATTCATCGGTATTGGCTTAGTTAAGTTCATGAAGTCAAATTATATGAAAATAATATAAAATAATTATACTGTTAGATAATGTTATACATAATCACAAAATTATGTTTATGTATTTTAACTTAAAAATAGTATTTTAAGTATATAAAATATTTAAAAATCAATTGTTTTATTATTAATTTTAATGGAACCGTACCGAAATAAAATACTTCGGCTCGGGGTTTGGGATTTTGCGTTATTTTTTTTGGTGGCAAAAGTAATACCCGACAAGAGATGATGGTATAAAAGTCAAACACTATTCTCTCGTCGCCGGCGGTGGCACGTTTTGATTTTGACGTGTTAGGGTTCTTATCTGCGCGCGTTTTCTCCCGTCGATTCCCGATTTCTGGTTTCCTGCACCTCTCCATGTTTCCGCCGCAGCACGGAATTCCTCCCGACGGTCTTCCTCTTTGATAAAATTCTCGTTTTCCTCCCCTCTTTCCGTTCCGAAGCAGACTGGGGGTTTGGTTCAGCTTGAGCGGGGCGGTTGTATCTTGATCCGTCTCCCTTCTTCGCCTCCATGTTGGTAACGGCGGCTTGCGCGATTGGATCCAAGAACCTGCGTGCCTTCGGCCCTGGATTGAATCCGTTCGCCCCGCACGGCATGGGGAACTATTTCCTCCGCTGACCGCTTGCTCTGTGTTGCTTCTTAGGCATTCCTCCGGAAATTATGTAAACCCACTTCGTCGCAGTTAATTCATACCCGACGTTCGTGCTTTTTTTTTACCGTTTCATGCTCGTGGCTAAAGCCCATCTAATTTGCTAAGTGTGGAAGAGGGATTTTGTTTTGTTTATCGTGTTCTTCTTATCCTGGGAGGCTTTTGCTTGTTTCCTGGTGTGGAGAGTGGCGAACGAAGGGGCAGGCATGCTAGTGGAGAAGGAACCAGCGACTCGGTCCAAACTTCTTGGAAATAGGTCGTTCAGGCTAAGATCTACTGATAGAGATGATCGAGGATGGACACTGCTGCATATTGGCGCGCGAAAGGGGGACTTGAGGGAGGTCAGTTGGGGCTACTTTCGCCTGGCGGCTATTTTCCTTACACTTATATTTTTACTGTCTCTTTTTACTTCATTTTCGACAGATCTTTTTTATAATTAAATTTTGCGATAAGTGATCACTTGCTTTGACACTCATTATGTATTATATATTTTACTTTACTTGTAAATGACGGGTAGTTTCTATACGTCCATATGCAGCGGCCCAGAAATATTATTTGCGCTGTCTGACGTTGATGAAACTGCAATACTGAATATTAAAGGTCAAGAAGCCACTGTACTGAAATTATATGGACGAAATGTATGACATCTTAATATGAAGAAAGAAAATGAAGTTTTTTTTATTTAACCTACTTTTGTTGATGTTTTTTTCCCAATCAGGATTCAGGAGTAGAAGAAAGCTCTGTGGCGACATGATTTTTTTTTTTGCTTCTGAACATCTTCTTTTGCGTGATCATTAGATTCACATTATTGGAGACCCAACACAATTTGTCATTTTTTTTGTATACATATTAAAGATTGACATGATGCAAAAGGTGGCAATAGCAGTGACAATAAATGGCATATGTAATGGTGTTTGCAGTTAGGCTATATATGGCTGCGCTGCTGCAGTGAACCATGGGGTCTAGAGGAAATGAACTTGGAGTTATCTTTTCCTTGTAAAGAATACCTAAGAGGAGGGATGTATTATAGAGGAAGGATAGTTTGTCTGCTAATTTCTTTATATATATTGTTACGTATGCCTTAATGACAAAAAATGATGACTTGACTGTGGTCTAAGTTTAGAGTTTCACAGGAAATGCCCTGCCATTTAACTATATGTCTAATTCTTCTTGGGATAAGTGCAGTATCAGTTATTTTTTCTTTTTCTGGAAAGTGGCTGAGAATCAATTGCCATTCTTTGTAAGCATAAATATAAAGAACACAGATTATGGAGGGAAATCTACCCTGTATTCGATCCCCAGAATGGAAGGAAAGAAAACTAAAGGTCCCATTCATGGAAGAACAGAAGCATAATAAATCAGATCAAATACTTTTTCCATTTATAGATCTTGTGAATGGGAACAGCATTCAGCCTATCATGTTTCTTGCTGGCATTAGTTCCCTCATTTATGTAGCTTCATACTTCAAGGAGGATTAGATGGTAGGTGAGAACTCCTGATTGAAAAGGTGGTCATTACTCTTTATGCAGATTGTGTACGACATGGATTGGCCAACCATGCTCCACGAGTCATTGTAATATTCCCATGGATCTAGAGGTTCAAAATAAGAAGGCACTCCCTGATATTATTTTTACAGTGCAACACTGGAGAAACAGATGGCCAATTGTTTCTTTAAAGCAGCTGCCAAAAACACACTTGAACCTCTGAAGTGTTGAGTCCATTGAGTCTGGATTGGGTGTCCTTTCCCCAGCCAATAATTACTGTAGAAGAGTGGTTCAGCCAGTCACGCTTTATCACAAATGTTGTCCATACAGCCTTTTTTACCATGACATTGAATATTAAAGAAAGAGTTGTTTCTCTTTCCTTGATTGCTTATAGTTTTCTGTTGTACGACTTCATTTAGCTTCATCAGCTCCTGTATTTTATGATTCTTCAGCTTTCTTCTAAATGTAACAAAAAATCTAATGTGATAACCGTAAAATTCATACATATCTGCCACACCCCACCCTGCCCTCTACCGTTAGAGATGTTTTAGTGACTAGGGTAGATACATTTTGGACAATTACATGTCTGCTCATGAGTGCTTGCATAATCAGAAACAAAGGCACAAGTAGTGTATTCTCCTAAAACTGGACTTCGAGAAGACTTATGATATGGTGAAGCAGTTTACTATAGTAAGAATCATGCAATTGATGGGTTTTAATAGCAAGAGGATTTAATGTTGCATTACTATTGCTAAATTTTCTATTGATATCAATGTGAAAGGTTTTGTTTTTTTTATTTTTAAGAGGTCTCGAACATGGTGATTCTATCGTCCCATTTTTTTGTGCCTGTGGGAAAAATTCTAAGCATTATGTGGGAGAACGCCAAACAACACAATCTATTGTGGGTATTGAAGTGGGGAGCACAGAGAGCATACCACACATCTCTAGTTTTCATATGACACATTCCTTTTCTCCTTAGGGAACTTTGATAAATGTATCAACCTCAAAGTTATGCTATCGCTTCTTGAAGTTGTCATTGGCTGAAAATTAATTAGAATAAGTGTGAGCTAGTTGGCATCAATTTGAATGACCGGCAATGCAGTCAGGTTCAGTGTATCTTCAAAATGCAGTGGGGGACTTTCCCGATTAAATATTTGGATTTTTCTCTTTCTAATAAAGTTACTAAAATCAAAGATTGGCAATGCATGATTCAAAAGTTAGAGAACAAGTTTCGAGGTTGGAAAGGTAAATTGTTCTTGGGTGGAGGTCGATGGATATTGCTCAAGTATGTGCTTCAGAGCATATCACTCTAATTTTTCTTTGTCCTTGGAGTCCCTAGGTGTATCTGTCACAAGTTTGACATTATAAGGGTTCATTTTTTTTGGAGTGGTAACAATGGTAGTAGGGTGTCAACACCCATATTTGTCACAAAATAAAGACAAAAATGTGAGTAGGAAATACCAGGGTTGAGGTCTGATCAGAATTTAGTGAAAGAGGGGTCTAGATCCCTTTGTGCAAATGAAATTATGTAAAAAAAGATAAAAAATAAAAAATAAAAAATAAAAAGAAAAGATGTGCCATAACGTTTAAGTCTCTGTTGATACTAATGATTTTCTTCAAACCTCATGATAGAAGAAGACGTCAAGGCAAATAGGGAGCTGGGGTTCTTGGAATATCTAAACAATAGGATTCGAAGCAGGGAGCAGAGACTCCGAGAACGAAGGGGGGTCGAGAAAAGAGATGAAGGAAGCTTTTGTGGTTCATCACAAGATCTTCGCAAGGGCTTCCATGGACTCTCTTGCCGACAATGGACTCCGCACATAGTTGTGAAATCTTCGTCAGAAACAGAGAATGATCGTGAGTGCTCTCGTCGAGGCTAAAGCATCCTCACGAGACAATCGAAGCCCCTTATATCGCCCTTGAGGCCTGAGGTGCATTGCGAAGGCCTAACATCATCCTTTGTTGCTGTCAAAGCTAGTATGGTTGCGTCTTGGACTTCCTTGGTATCTACAAAGCCCCTACAGTTTCACGAGAACAAAGGAGGGCCCTTCAGTCTTATTTAGCTAGTTGAGCTTGGTTCCTAGAGGTTCGAAAGACTTACACGGTGCCCCATGGGGAATTTGGGCTTGGTGACAACGACACAAATAATCCCACAAGTTCCACTAAAAAAGGGGACATAGGAGTTCATGGACCATTCGAAGCTTACTAGAGCCGATCTCGAGAGGACGATGCAAGGGCTTGAGTGGCACCAGATGGGCAAACAACAGACAAACAACACCTCATGACCACTGTTAAAGATTCACGCGTCTAGGCCGGAGGCTCGCAAGCGCGTTGGATGAGGCAAACTCACATGTTGGGCTTGCTTTGCCACTACCGAGCTTGCCATGATTGCTTGCGGAGGAGTTTCGAGAGCCTCGTCAAATGGTAGGACACCACAGCGGTCACAAAGGCTTGCACGATGTTGCTATATGCGAGGAAGCAAGACCAGGAGAACAACCAAATAAGGATTGTCCCGAAGTGCTCCCTCGGTCCTGATAACTCTCGAAAGATAGCAAGTAGTGAATGAAAAAACCCGGGTCTCACAAGGTCACTCCTCGAGGCCAGAAGGTGTGAGCCGCTGTTAAATAGGGGAATTTGCCATTGTTGGAGCCTTTCATTGTTCTGCGGCAAAGGGAACTTGCCCCAAATGAAATCCGATATCGGTTGGTATCTCTTTCAATTGGGAGGAGTCCAAATTCTGTCAAACGTGGCATCATGGTCTTTTGAGAAGGATGGGGGGTCCATGGCCTCTGCAAATTGTAGCAGTTACCATTTTCTATAGGGGGTTCCTTCCAAAAATCCCTCGGATGTTAGGGGACCCCAACCAACATCAAAACAGAGTCAGGCCCGACAATGATGGATTCGCAGCCACTGTATCTCGCTAGAAATATTACCTGCGACATTGCAACCTCCTCCTGACATCAAAACATAGCAAAGCAAGGAAACAACAACAACGGGCATATTGGCTAGCATGGCGATCCACTGGGACTTCCGCGAGAGATGACCGAGGATGGCGAGAGTGCTGATACTTACCTTCGATGTCCATAGAGTCTTGTGAAAGCAAGCTATGAAACCGGAAGGTCCCTCGGTTTTTTGCAATCAATGTGAGGAGGAGGGGTGGCATCGTCGAATTCCATTATTGATCGAAAAGCCACTTGATCCATAAGAGAAGTATTTTTGAGGGAGGAAGAAAAAAGAAGGAAGAGAGAAAGTTTGTGTCACGGAAGAGGAAGGAGAGAGCCGGAGAGGTAGAACAACCCCCACAATCATTGTCGTTGATCTTCTTTCTTGCCTCAGAGGGTACCGTCAAGGCCACTGGCAATCCCTACCTCCCCATCCGCCATTGTCGAAGTCACCAATTTCTGTGGCCCCCTATTTTCATCACCAGAGTGGTGGCCATCCTCCGCGACCGTTGTGGAAGTCGTCTTCAATCCTCGCCGCCGTTGCCAACGTCCACCTCTTCTCTTTCCGCCAGCAGGACCCTCTCTAACCATCACGCCCGCACAGGTATCACCTGCTACCCCATTTGTCGCTGGTCGAGCGCTCTCCTCTTGCTTCCTTTGTTCCCGCCATAAGAACCTTCCACACCTATCGACTTCGTTGTCGTCAAGGGGTCCTGCAAGTCCGGTTATTGCTGACAAGTTTGTTCTCTCCATTGTCGCTGTTGTGACTTCCTTTGCCTTATGCTAGTGCTGTCGTGGTGTGAGGAAACCCGACGAAAGAGGTGAATCCCTCCATGTGACCTCCTGGTGGGGCCCACCTGGCCCAAGTACAAAAAAAGAAGGGAGGCTCGGGACACACCCGCAAAACTTGCCGTGTACTCAGATTTCAAACCAAACCCACTTTCTTAACATCAAACCACTGATGCTATGCTAAGATTTGATTGGATTCATCCGTTAGCCCCTTGGCAAAATCGTCTTGCTAGTTGTGGAGTCATCCGACTGGGCAGAGCATCTCCCCCACCTTGAATCAATCCAAACGGACAGCCAAGGGAGGAGTCCAAGAAAGGGAGGACAGATGTTGACAAGGGCGGGGGGCCTCAATAATCACAAAAAAATTAAATTTGGCTTCTAGCCATAAAAAGACATAATAATAAATTAAATTTAGAACTAAAAGGACATATGCCCTTAGGCCATGGAATGGCTATATGCTAAACCATAGGCCGATGAGGTTATGTCCTTGGGAAGGTCCCCGACAAGTCCTTAATGGACCTGGGCTACTCTACGTAAACTATAAAAAATAATTGTGGGGTTAGTTTTCTAATTCCCAAAATCTATTCTAGATGAATTTCTTAATGCCTACAAATGGCCATGAAAAATTAAATCTTAATTTTTGGGTATTAGTTGCTAATTCTTAAAATCTATTTAAATATTTATTGCCTATCAAGGGCTATGGAAATTTAAATGTATGGGATTATGGCTCTTATGTCTCCCACAGGTACACTGTATTCAATTTCTCTCATTAATGAAAATTTCAACTTTTGTGTGCATTTCTATGTTGGGAAGGGCATAAATGGCTACGTGGACTTGAAGGTATGTAAGTAAAAAAAATGATAACATAAAATAAATAGTAATTAACAAATCCAGAAATGTCATCCGGTCAATTCTGGTCAAACAGAAATCTCCAAGTCAAAATGTAATAATAAAAGCACCCAAAATAATCTCTTCCAAGCCCATAATCTATTGATGGTCAAATTAATTAAATGAAATCAACAGATCAGGGAATTTCCCAGATTTAAAAAAAATAAAAAATCTAAAACACTCTGAAAGATAAGATTTACCTGTTCTAAAAAAAACAAGAAACACTAAATCATTGAAGCAATGAGCTCTCTCCTGTTGCTGAGATGCATACAAACCAGAATCTTAGAAGGGTCAGGCTGTAAAACCTTGACCAAACTCAAACACAAACTCAAAGCCTCAGTCCCAAACATTGTTTACGGAATCGGTGGAATCGGACCGATTCCGACCGATTCCGGAATCGGATCGGTGGATTCCATGCGGAAGGACCGATTCCGGCATGAATTCCGCGGAATCGGTCGGAATCGGTAGGAATCGGTCGGAATCGGTCCGGAATCGGCCGGAATCGGTCCGGAATCGGAATCGGAATCGGAATCGGAATCGGATCGTTTTTTTTCATTTTTTGCTATTCCAGTCGGATCGGCCAGAATCGGTCCGAATCGGCCGGAATCGGCCGGAATCGGTCCGAATCGGCCGGAATCGGCCGGAATCGGTCCAGAATCGGTCCGAATCGGCCGGAATCGGTCCAGAATCGGTCCAGAATCGGAATCGGATCGTTTTTTTTTTTTTTTTGCTTTTTTTCTTACCGATTCTGGATCGATTTTCTTCCATTGAATCGGTCGGAATCGGTCCGATCCGATCCGATCCGGATCGAATCGGTACCCACCGATTCCGATTCCGATTCCGATCCCGCGATCCTTGGTCCCAAATGGTTGGGGTCGGCTAAAAAATTCAACACATTTTAAAAAAATCAACTCAAAACTAAAACCCAAAAAGAGGAAGAACGAAGCTAAAACCAAACCTGAGTATTAAGAGCACCAAAACTCAGCAAAATTCATTTTAAAATGGAATCTGGTTTGACCCTAAACATAATAAAAGAAAAGATGAAAATTAAGTCATTACCAATCTGAACTTCAAATAGGTCTTGGTCACTCAAAACAAATTTAAAAAGGAATCCCGAGATTAAAAATGTGTCAAGACTTCATCAAAACTACAGACGTGTGTATTCAAGATATAACAAAAAAAATCAAGTTCTGAAATAATAAAAACTCTGATAAAAATTTCTAAAATACAAAAGACATCAAGTCTCAACAGAAACATATCAAATCCCAAAACAAGCCCAACCAAAAGACTCAACTAAACTTAAAACATTAAATTTGCATTCCATTAAATCCACGTGGACACAACTCATGTACATTTATTTTGTGGATGTACATTTTCTATTTATGAGTTGCTATGGCACTTAATTAAGGGTATTCGAGTTGTTGTTCGATGTAATTAACATCGAAACATTGCAAATCCAATGGGGAGAGGCCAAAATAAAAATTTTCTAAGAACCCAATAACCTCAACATATATTCTTATACATACCATGAGTTAGGTATACTTCAATGGAATACCATCTATTTTTCTAGTTGTCAATGCTAAGTCAAAAATTCAAAAAAGAGCTTTTTGAATTCTGTGTTTAAAATTGAGGTTACATCATAGGGGCATTCACCTAATCAAATGGGATCAAGTCTGTAGGCCCATCGAACAAGGAGGAGTAGGGCTTTCCCCACCAGTGGCTTTAAATGGCGCATTTTTGTTCAAATGGCTATGGAAGCTGAACACTGACATGAATACTCTCTGAGCCGAGATCGTGTTCTAAATATGATATTGGTGACAATGATTCTTCGATCAGGGACTACTTCAGAGACAGAAGCAGGGTTTCAGCCATTTGGAGAGGCATACTTCACAACTGGGATGCCTTCTATTCTACAACAACGATTGAGATTGGGGATGGAAAAAGGATCACATTCTGGAAGTATCCATGGATATGCTTTGTTGGAACTCTCCTGTTTCCTAACCTTTTTATCTTGTGCAACAACCCCGGAAGTGAGTCAGTGACTCTTGGGAATTGGGATGAGATCTCAAAGTGGTGTGTAAGTTTCAGAAGGAACCTAAAGGATGAGGAAATCTGAGAGTTCTCAGGTCTTCTTACTTTCTTTCAGAACGATAGATATTTTAGTGACAGAGTGGATAACTTGCTTTGGACCCTTTGTAAATATCGGTTTTCACAGCTAAGTCCACTTTGAAGAGATTATCTAATGGTGATATGACCATCTATTGGCACTAGGCCGTGTGGAGGCAACGTGCACCTATTAAAATCTAGTTCTTCCTATGGAAGATTGGAAATCACCCATTACCTACTAGAAGCCTTCTGCGTTACAAATGTTCCACTGTCTACCTGTTGCGTATTTTGTGGGAGCAAGGAGGAACGTGTGGATCATCTTTTCATTAAGCATGGGATTATAAACTTCTTATGGCAGGCCATTTTCAAATGCTGGAAGGTTTCTTGGGTTTGAACCTATAGATACTATTTCTTTCATGCTAGATTTACTGGAGTTTAACCCATGGCATGCGTACACCTCGTTTTGGAATATGGTTCTTCCGGCAACGTAATGGACTGTCTTGCGAATAAGAAATAAGCGAGTATTCAACGATCATTTTGACAATCCAAACTTGATTATGTCCATAATGGTTGTGTATGTTAAGGATTGGTTAGTGGCCGCTTCTGTCCACTCCCAGGACCGGATCACTCTTGACGAGAGATTCAGTTTTTTTTCAATCCCTTTTTTCCTTTAGACCCTTATTTCTATTTTCTACCACATCGGTAGCTCCTGTCTTTCCTTACCATCTGTCTGGTACTTTTCTTTTTTCTTTTCCTTCATAGTTTTGTATTGGTGGTTACTTTTACTGTTTTTTACTAAAATTTGGTCTTTGACCATTATTAAAAGAACACCGGGCTATTACTTTCATTATGTCTTTTCCAAATCTAGATTTACAGCCATCGTAAGTGTAACTAGTAGCTTCTAGACAAAAATCATTGTGCCAGCCTGCCAGGTCTTCATCTCTTGTTTGTGTTTGGTTGAGTATATCTTGCCCCTCTTCCTGGTGTTGTTTGACAAATTTCTCCAGAATATATTACCGGAGGATCCTTTCCTTATGATGCCCTTTTTTATTTTAAAATTCTCTCTTGATAGTGTGGTTTGCAGAATTGGCTGATCCGGATTGCAATAAGCCAATTCTGGATTGAGATTGACATAGGCCGACCCGATCTAGGTGTGAACTCCTATTGGCCCCAAATTCTTGCCCAAATCGGTCGAAATCAACTCATTGGTCATGAATCAGACTGATTCAGCCCGTATCAATCGATTCTGACCCGATTCCAGCGACTCTTGCTGGACATGGCCTTTGACAGGGACGGCGAAAGAAACTAATATGTACCTGATATGAACTGGATCAGTCAGTCGTTGGACACATGGATCTCAGAAGTCATCAAATCCAAGGAAGGAAAACTCGGGGGTTGGGCTCGGGTCGGTCGGCCCCAAAACCGACCCGGGTCGGGTCAGGGTCGAAAAATAATAATAATAAATTTATTTTAAAATAATAACCGGGTCGGGGGGTTGAAGCCGTGTTGGGGTCGGTCGGCCCAAAAAGCGACCGGGTCGGGCGACGTGGCCGACCGGGTCGCTGACCCGGTATTCCATGATCGGATCTGGTTGATGATCCAACCAACCGGAATCCACTTGGGAATGCATCTATGTTTTTTTATATATTTTTTTCTGTTTTTTGAAGAACCATTCTTGATCCAGATCAGATTGGAATTGGCACTAGCTTATCTGGTTTCCGATTCCAATCCTACCATCCTTGCTTTGGTGGTATTTCCTCTCTAGGCAATCAATTTAAGTTGCTGTTAATGATTATGACTGGTCCTCAGTCCTTAAAAGGTTGATTTTAGAGCATTCTACTCTTGTTATAAGAAGATGTCGATGTTATGTGCGTTATTCCAAAATAATGTTACTCTTGCTATTTGTACTATTACACTGGAACATGTCAAAGGTTTCAGAGGCCATGGGTATGTCGTGGCAAGAGGAGACATCACTAGGCCTGTCAATGGGCCGGGCTTGGGCTGGCCCGGCCCAGGCCCACTTCAGTCCACATATTTGAAGCCCAAGCCCAAGCCCATGAAAGAAATCCAATGAGCTTGGGTTGTATAAACGGGCTTTAGCCCTTGAAAACCCACCGTAGCCCGTTAGCCCGTTAGCCCACCCGAGTCAAAATCTTGACATAAAAGAAAAATCAACGGACTAGTTTTGAGTCGAAAATTTTGTAAAAATAAAAAGTAATAGAAATTCAAAAAATCATATAGATCGAAAATTTCAAAATCCTAGTATCCAAATTATGCAAGTTATATAATTTTTTAAAATAAAGAATTTAAAAATAAAAATAAAAAAACTAGAAAGTCTATCAAATTGTGAATTGTCATATACTGAGAATAAAAAAATAAAATCTATTTTTTTAAAAAAATAGAATTTAAAATGTGCATAAACCTGAAATTTACTAGAAAATCATAAAATCTAAAAAATTTCTATGGATTGAAATATTCAAAGACTCTAAGATCCAAAATCTACAAATTCTGTAATATGCAAAATATAGAATCTAAAAATAAATCATAAAAATAGAAAATTTATTAATTTATGAATTGCCATAATCTGAAAATAAAAAATAATTTTAATTTTTTTAAAAAAAAATACTTTTTAAAAGTGCATAAATCTGAAAATAGGTATAAAATCATAAAATCTGAAAATTTGTAGGGATGGGAATATTCAAATATTCTGAGTTCCAAACTCGACAAATCCTGTAATTATACAAAATATACAATCAAAAAAACAAAAAATAGAAATTACTAGACAGGCTATCAATTTGTGCATCGCCGTAATCACAGAAATAAAAAAATCTGAACATTTTGAAAAATTCAGAATTCTTAAATGTTCATAAATTAATGGGAAAAAAATCTGGGGAAGTTCGCCGCCATGGTCAGGGAGATACAGAGAGGTCCGGAGGTGAGGATAAGCATCATCGCCAATCGCCATGCGCTGTCGCCCTTGTGAAGGAGTTGCTGCCGCACCGGACTAGCTTAGGAGTTGGGGCTTGCGGGATACACAACGGATTGGGGACGTCGTTCCGGGGATGCGCTGGGAGAGGGGATCACTGCTCGTGTACTCCAATCGAGGGATGCACCGCGTTGGGGCTCCTGCAGTTTTGACGGACTCTAGACGGGCCGGCGGGCCAAGATCATCTGGCCCGTCGATCATCCTAAAGCAGAACGGGCCTTCTTCAGTTAGCTGTCTTAACATATTTTGAAGGGCCTGAGCTCAGCCCGCAACGGGCTTTTTGGCGGGCCAATGGGTTTAGCCTGCCCACTTGACAGGCCTAGACATCACCTCTCGGTTGAGGCAGTCAATTTTTGGTATTAAAAATAGTACTTAGTTTGTATCATTGGCATGCTTGTGTTTGTTGATGTCACACTTGGTATAATATGCTTGAAAATCATTGCCAGTTTCTCATCAACTTAATGCTCTTGAATCATCTTTAACTTGAACGATTATTTTTGTCTCGGATGATTCTGTACTCTGAGGACTACAAAAGAATGCATAAATGGGCCACTCAACTCAAAGCTTCTTGGAAAAAGTGTGAACAGAGATGTGATTGATACTCAATAGTTTCATACTCTCTAGTGTCCCTGTTTCCTACTTTTTTTCCTGATATTAATGACACTTAAGTATGATACTGGATCTACACTATTTAGTTTTTATTCTTTTTTCTGTCATCAAAACTTGATCACATGTAGGGATCATCTCCGTGTCTTTTACTCTCTAGTTCTCTATTATACATTTATTTATCACAAAAAATCTATCATGTTGAAGGTAAAGCGGCTTTTAGATGAAGGAATGGATGTAAATGTTTCTGCACGGGGCCCCAAGTCTCCAGGTACGACACCCCTTCATCTTGCTGCGCAAGGTGGACATCTCAGAGTCATGGATGAATTACTGGAACGAGGAGCTAATATTGACGCTAGAACTAAGGGCGCTTGTGGCTGTAAGTTCTTTTTTCCATTCTTTGTGGAATGCGCTAATAGTATTTCCATGGTTAAAAAATTGCTACTGCTTTCTGACCAAAGATTTTTTGCTAGTGGCTATATACCTATCCAATTTATGTTGCATTTCCTTCTCCCCCCTATGTTCACCCCTCTTATGATTTCTGCGGAACAGGGACACCTCTCCACACTGCAGCCAAAGAGAGGAACAAGAAGGCAATCAGATTCCTGGTCGAGAATGGGGCATTCTTGCCGGACGACATCAATGACAGCCGGTTCAATCCTCCCCTCCATTACTGCCCTGGTCTTGAGTGGGCCTATGAGATTAAGCGCCTTTTATGCGAGACTGCCCTTTCATCTGGAGAAACTTCCTATGGCTCCGAGAGTTGAGAGAGGAGAGGGGTATGTTACAGATCGGGATTGCCATACCCTATGCCTTTGCTAGTTCTTAACGTCTGAGGCAAGGGGCTGTGCTACAGGAGTGCTGTGGGTTGTTGGGGATGCTACTGCTGGACCTCCCCTGAACGGGTAGGATGTGATTGCAGTTTGAATGTATGGGACCTTATCTAGTTTGTGTCGGTAGCTGATGAATCCCATGGGTTTGATCCCTCTTTTTGGGTCGTACTTGGTGGGCGAGGCGTTTATCCTATAATCTCATCTGCTGTGTTCCCCCGTCACAGTACTTGTAATCTTGCACCTTCATGTTCTTGTGTCGTGACTGCCTGCTGTTTCTTGATATTTAGAGGTATCGCTAGAGGTAGGGTTGTTCACTGTTCGGTTCAACCCGAAAAACCAAACCGAGTTTGGTTTGAACTATTGATCGGTTTGGTTTAGTTTCTATGACCTTTCAAATCAAACTAAACTAGTAAATCAAATAACTTGAATCGGATTAAATAGTTTAGTTTAAGTTATATATAAGGTAGTATTTATGCATCTTTTCATATAAAATTAAATTTGTTTTAAAAATTTTTAAGGTAAAATTAATGTAATGTATAAACATATACATTATTTTAATAGAATATGATTTAAAACAAATAAAATAAAATTATATATTGATATATCTACAACACATTAGTAAAATATGGTTTGAACTGGTTTGAACTGAACCGAATCAAAACAAATCGAACCAGGTTTGGAAGATAATTTGGTTTGGTTTGGTTTGAAAAAAAAATACTAAAAAGTCAAATCAAACCAAACCATGAACACTTTTAGCCAGAGGGTTGACCCCGGTGGTTGGAAGGAATGGGGCTGCCGACCAGCTCTATCCAAGATCTCTCTACTATCTCCGAAGTGGGGAAAAAATGTTGACAGAATTCGAAACCTGAATGTCATTCAAACTCGGAAATTTTGGGTGTAAAATGGCATGATAATTTCTCGGAAAGCGGATGTGAGCTTTGAGGATCAAGATTGGATAAGCTAGATTGGAGAAGCTGAGATGGAGATGGGAAGGATAGTCATTGTTGATAGGAGATTTCGGTAGTTTTAACATGGATTGAAAATTTTCTTGAGCGATATCGAGAGAAGGGAGCTCTTTTTTCTTTTCTTTGTTTTTTTTTTGAAAATGGAGAGATTACGCGACGGTTGGAATCTATTCTATGTATAGTTATATAGAAATTTTAATTTATAAAATATAATTGAGATGAGTTAACAGAGTATCTAGATATGATTAAACTCGATAAAATCATTTAACTGAGGCTTTTCTTGAGCAATATCAGGAGAAGAGATTATTTGAACTCTAGGTGTAACATTAGAGTTGTTAACCGGTGAAAACTTGATAAAGTCATCTAATTTAAATGAATAATAGAAAAAAATAAAATATATGAAAATATGGACAAAAGATGGTACTTGTTGGGTAGATGGGATTTGTTTGTCACCTTTTACTATGGAAAATAAAAGATTAATCTACCGTGGCTCATGCACAATTTGTTTAAAACTTGTTTGGCGGAAGGGATTTGTTTGTCAGACCTCATATGCAGGAGTGTCAGCTCCCCAACCTAACGTGCTAACACAAGCGGGTCAGTATACTCTGCTCTCGATCAACAAAACAATACTGATAGGGAAATCTTTTTATGTAGTTGAATAGAGTAAAAGTAATGAAGCGACGAATAAACCGAAGTGTCTCCGTTGGAAGGTTTAAGAGGGTTTAAAAGTTGGTACTAGCTAGAAGCAAATTTGTGAATTCCTGATGGAAGTAATATATCTTTGGTGAAGACTGTATTTTGGTTGGATTGCATATTGATTTAATCTAACTATTTATGAAATTTTATGATTTGGAGGTTGTTTGTTTGTTCTCATTCTTCTCCTACGTACGCACATCTCTTGGATTATGTATCTTGGATTTCAAAATAGGTAAAGGGTTTGTTTGGTTGTATGTAAAAGAAAACCGGTGAATATTTTTTACATGAGAACGTTTTTGAAAACAAAAATATATATATATATTTTTATGATATATCTGAAAATTACTTTCTTGAAAAATAAATTTAACTGTTTGGTTTAGGGTCTATTTGGTTCTACGTAAAAGTACAATCAAGTAAAACATTTTCTTAGGAGTTCGTTTGATTAGGTGTAATTTGATTTCTCAAAAATTATAATTCATTATTAAATTAAAATTATTTTTTTTATAAAATGGTTTAAATCATTTAATTATTTATAAATCAATCTTCAAAATTTTATGTTTTAGAACTTAATTTAATAGGAGTTGTAAAATAATATTAAATTTAAGTAAACTAATTTTTATATTTAGTAGTGGTTGAGTTTATCATTTCAAAATAATCTTATAATACTATATTTTTAACATTAAAACTTTTATTAAAAATATTATTTAAAATAATTATTTTGCATTGTAAGACCATAGGGTTCTACCTATTGATTAAGTGAACAATATTTTCTTAGAAACCATTAATTTAATATTGAAACCAAAAATTGTGTTAATCATTCTAAATGTTTGCTATTACTTGTGTGTTCACCAAAATTGAAAACCAAAAGAATCATCTTTTAAAACAAAACAAAAGAAAACTTTTGTTTATAACAATACCTATTTTTCTCATAAAAATTCAAAATCAAAACAAACATAACTAAAAAAAATTTTGCTCGAGGTAAATACTTGTTTTTCAACAAAAAATTGAAACAAAAATCCTTTTAAGTAAAAGAATAAAAATTTCCTTTTATATAACATCATGTCGGTATCATCAAGGTTAAGTAGGATAATTGACACAACAAACTACTATATATTGCCAACATATTGAAAATGCAACAAGTAGGCACTCAACATTCAACACATGATTTTAGTTATATCTTTGGACTCTCTGCCTCCATGTCACCCTTGATCAACTTCAGTATGCCGTCTAGGCTGTCATAGGTAGCAAACCACCTATTGGCTATGCTTCCACCAAACATGCCAACCCACCTCTACTCCCTAGTCGGTGGCTCACCAACCCGGTATGCCCCAAGTTAATAACTCCCACATTGGGTACACCACCCCCTTTTCTCCTTCTCATTCAGGTACAAGCCCATCTAGTTCGGAATTGGTCCGCACCAATCCTTCATATTTTTTGGCCTTTGCACCTGATGTCCTTCCTTCCCCTCATTCTTGTTCAGGGACAAGCTCACCAAGCTTGAACTCGACTCATGCCAATCCCTCTCGGCATTCAAACCACATTTCTAACTCAACACCTTTTGCTCAGCCACCACTTTGCTTACAACCGAATCCCACGCATTTTATCACATCGACTCACCTTGCTCCCATTTGGGTGCCTTCGACATGCTTTCTAGTGCAGCCTCCTCCTCCTGCCACCCAAGAACCTTCAGTCAATCAGGTCATGACTATTGAGCTCAACTGATTAAAGAGAGAATACGAAAAAGTCAAGCTCCTATTAGATCCCTGAGCAACCCCCGAAGTTCATGTTCCTTCTCTTCCTTATATTCTTCCTTCACAAATATCAGTCTACTGCCGCTACTGTGGCACCGACAATCCATTTGTCCATGTCAAGGATTTCATGTATGAATTATTTCGATAGCAAAATGATCGGAAGGCCCTTGTCTACCTCTTTAGGCAATCATTATACGAGAAAACCCTATAACGGTTTTATTCAGTCGACTAGGTGGAGGTGAGAAACATTAATATAGTTAGGAGAAATTTTATCAAAGATTCAAGGATCATGTTGAACCAACCTATTCACTCATTGATATAATGGCTAATAAAATGAGGGAAAAGGAAGAATTCACACAATATGTTGATAGATAGAGATTAAGGGCCAAGAAACTTGCATTTCAATGTCCAATATGAAATTAGTGAACATGATCATTTCTAATATTGTATTGGCTTTGAAGAATGTTTTGGTCTTACATTATTCCACAAATACGAAGGATTTATATGAAAGGGCAAGATACATTCAAATTCAACTTAAGGAAACACCAATCATGGAGCTATACAATTTAGAACATGAAGCACTCAATAAAAGTAGGAATGTCAATGTTGTTGGGAACCCAATATAAAATTCTAGGCACTGAGCTAGGAGCCCTCCACAACATAAGGTTGCCCCTCAACAACTTCAAGAAGATCATCCAAATTAGCCTTCTCAATTGATTGCTTAACTCGTGGTTCCCCTACCCCAACCGGTTCTTTAGCCCCAGTTGGTTGTATAATTCATGGCTCATCCTACTTAACCAGTTGCACGACATTTGCCTTTACAGCAACCTTCACAATCGGCTGCACAAGATCAAGCTCCTCTGATAGCTTGTGCCCCTAGCCCAACATTAGAGCTGACTCTCCCTTTTTGTCATCTAGTCATGATTACCTCAACCGTATCTCAAGAGCAAACAGATCACAAATAAGATTAGCTAGTAGATGAATCCAAAACCGAAATCAATGATCCTCGCACACCTGACTCTCAAATGAACCCTCTAGCTCCCTTGAAACCATGCACACCCTTTTTCCTTGAGTATTCTAAACAAGAGCCAATTGTGAATTGAATCTACAAACAAATAAACCTAAAATTAAAATCAACAGTGATCTACTTGAATTTAACATCTAGTTAACCCTCTCCACCTCTTATGAACCCTTAGAGTAAGGCACATGCTCTATCATTTAATGACCTAAGGAGAAGACAACAATTATCAACATAGGGTGGGGGTGTAGGAATCAATCTATCGCAGCGTAAATATTTTTATTCCTTAAAATCAAGGTCTTAGCCTAAGTTGAAAACAAATGACAAAATTGGGAACCGAATAAAAAAGAGATTATGTGTAACTTCTTAGGATTTGAAAAAACTCACCAAAGATAAAGAGAGGTTGTTGTTTCCTACTCCAAGTCGTTCAAGTGGACAGCTTCTAGCAGTATCTATACGTACTTCTTCCAAGGACTGGTTCTCTCTTACTCTGACCTTTAAAATCCTTCTTGAACAGAGTTAGACCTTGCGAGGACTCTTTCTAGAGAAGATAAGAGGGAGGGAGGCTACTGAGGATGTCTAAAACCCCTTTGACTTGATAGGGTTTGACATCTCAATTAAATCAGATCTATTATTCGATAATAGATTTGACGACTTTCTGATCGTGTAGGGTACAAGACACATCTCATGATTCCAAATGACTTTGAAAAGTCAAATAACATCTATTAAACCTTTTCATCATCAGTTGCCATACGAATTTGAATCCTCATTCATCCAATGTCCTAGTTGGATAAGGGTACAATACTGACTGTCAACCCTTTAATCTTTTGACTCTATGGAATCATGTACTTAGGAATTGATCAATTGAAAAATTGAAAAACTCAATTTTCAATTATATTATCTATCTTGGTCAATGATTTAGAGTACTAACCCATATAACATTCTCTCTCACAAACTGAGAGTGAACAATCTTATGTTGTCCACTCAATCGTCTTCATCGGGTTTCTCTTGTACCCAATCTATTAAATATACTAGACCATCGAAATGGTGGTCCATAAGTCAGTAAGATATCTTTGGTGACTCAAGTAAAAGATCTAACCATGCAACTATGATGATAGAATACCCCGATAGACAATTCGGTAATATACCATTTATGGTTTCTAAATCGGTTAGTTCGATGAACTCATTCTACTAATGAGCACCTGTATGCGTGTCTCATTGTCTATACACTAATGATCAATGAGATCAATCATTTTCATTGGAATGAGAAGATATCACATACATAAGCCTATCTAAATCTTTAATGTCCTATCTCAATGATCCTATGACTTAGAACATTTATATCACATACATCTAAATGATTGCTCACATTATCATGATCTCATCATTATTTAATCATTATTACATGTAATCAAAGATTTCTTTACAATTTATGTATCTAATAATAGATGGTAACAAAAGATTGTCATTTTATTTAATAAGATAATATAAGAAAATATTTGATCGTATCACATATAATTAGTTTGTAGGGCATACATTTTTATCAATCTTCCACTTGCACCAAGGTCAATCACTCACATGTTTGATCTCCATTAGCTCAAGGTGACCCTTAAGCAAACTTCGAGTCATGACCTTAGTTAGTAGATTTGCAATGTTATTAGTTGAATATATTCTATCTATCTATGTATCTCCTCGAGCTGCTATCTCTCTGTTCAAAGTGATATTGCTACAGAATGTGCTTCGACTTCTAATGAGACCATGACTCCTTTGCTTGTGCAATTGCCCCATTGTTGTCGTAAAACAATGGGACATGATCATAGATGGTAGGCACAACGCCCAAATATGAGATGAACTTCTTCATGTAGATGACTTCTTTGGCAACTTCCGTAGTAGCCATGTACTTTGCTTCAATTGTAGAATCCATAGTTGTTTCTTACTTGGAACTCTTCCAACTCATTGTACCACCATTCAGGGTAAATACATATCTCGATGTTAATTTACTATCATCTTTGTTTGACTAGAAGCTTGAGTTCGTGTAACCTTTAAGTCTCAAGTCGGCTTCTCCATATATTAAAAATACATCTTTAGTTCTTCTCAAGTATTTGAGTATGCATTTCACTGCAATAATCCAGTGACTCTCACCTAGATTTTTCTGATATCTGTTAGTAACATTTAGAGCATATGCTACATCATGTCGTATACATAGCACGTCATGTATGATATATTCTATAGTTGAAGCATAAGGTACTATACTAATGTATTCTCTCTCTTCAAGAGTTTTAGAGGACATCTCCTTAGAAAGATAAATTCCATGTCTCATAGGTAAGAGACCTCTCTTTAAGTTTTCTATACCAAACTTTTTGACAATGGTGCCTATGTACATCGACCACGTTAAGCCAATCATCCTTTTGAATCTACCTCTATAGATCATAATCCCCAAAACATTAGATGCTACACCCATATCCTTCGTGGAGAAGTTTTATGACAGCCAGTTTTTCATTAATGATGACATACCTATATCATTCCCAATGAGTAGTATGTCATCTAATTCGGTACTAAGAAAACAATTACACTCCCACTAGCTTTCTTATATACATCGGGCTCATCTTTGTTTTGAGCGAAGTCATCATATTTGATAGTCTCATCAAACCTTTTATTCTAGGTATGGGAAGGTTGTTTTAGTCCATAATGGAACTCAACAGCTTGCACACTTTATTTGGATGTTCTTAGGATCCAAATCCCTGAGGTTGTATTATATACACCTCTTTCTCAATATTACTATTTAGAAATGCCGTCTAAACATCCATTTGCTAGATTTCATAGTCATAGTATGTAGCAATGACAAGTAAAATTTGAAGGAACTTAACTATAACAACTAGTGAAAAAGTCTCATCATAGTTAACATATTATCTCTGACGATATCCTTTAGCAACCAACTTTGTCTTGAAGGTCTCCATCTTCTCATCTACTCCAACTTTCCTTTTATAGATATATTTGCATCCAATAGATACAATATCCCTTTGTGAATCTACCAAGTTTTAAACTTGATTGGAATACATGGAGTCCATTTCAAATTTCATTGTCAATTCCCATTCCTTTGAGTCAATATTAGATTTCTTCTCTTAGTGTCTTAGGATCATCATCCTCATTATATTGTGTATTCTTTCTTTCATTAGAGATATGTTCCACATATCTATCATGTCGAATGGGCACATGTGAAGACTTACAAGGTACTTATGTATAATTGTAATCAAGTACTCTAGTAGAAGTGTCCTTTAGTTGTGGATTTGGAACCTCTTTTAGTTCTATCATGCTCCCACTATCTTATTTGAGGAGGAACACCTTCTCTGTAAATACAACTCTTTTAGCAACATAAACTATTTGTTCATTAAGGTGGTAAAATAATATCCATGGGTTTTCCTATGATATCTCACAAACTCACACTTCTCAATCTTACATTCTAACATTCAAAGTTTTTTATTTTCACATGGATTGGACAACTCCATGCTTTAACATGTTTAATGTCATGCTTTCTCCATTTTCGTATCTTCTATAGTGTAGTTAGAACATACTTACAAGGTACCTTATTTAAGATATAAGTGATAGTATCGAGTGTATATCCCCAGAGAGATAAATATAACATAACAAAAGTTGTCGTTGCCTATACTATACATAATAAAGTACAATTTCTCCTTTTAACTACTCTAATAAGTTGATGTGTATGAATGTATTCATTAGGATAATATCACATTGCCTTTAAAAAACTGTGGAATATATACCCGAGTTGGAAAAGTACACAATAAGAAGTCAAAAATTATATTACCGCTTAAGATGAGTTGTCCAACTTTTATCTCTTTATGTTTCATTATGGTTTGCAATTCTTTTATGCCCATTTTGGTTAGAGTTTCATTTTTGGTACTATATCAATATTGATATTAATATTTTTAAAAATTAGAGTATCAATATTAAAATTAATACAAGTTGACACTTGTATTACATAATATGTTTTGTTTGCATTATAAATTTTAAAATTGATACAGTTAACCAAACACTTTTTACTAGTTGTATCAATATCAATTTTAAAATTGAAAGTGATAGATGTACCTAATAGCGTTACCAAACATGTTTGGAAAGCAACACCATTGTGAGGACTTTAGATTTTTGTATTATGTTTAATTTTTGTAATTCTATAAAATAGTTTTTAAATTCTTCTGCATCTTCAGAGTATTATCCTGTAGGTTTTACTTTTATATTTAGCATAGTTTTTTACTAATATCTCAAAATGACAATATATTTTCAAAAAAGTTACTAGTAAATAACTTCCGTAATTCTTCTGTATTTTGATGTAAAGATAAAATACTAATATTAAAACGACAACTAATAGTTTACTAGTACTATGAATGATGTCATGTAATAAATTTTTTTACACAACTTTGATATAATTAGTGAAACGCCATTTTATTCATCTTATTATTTTATATATATCGCATCACCTACTTTGTACATATTTTCTCTTAGTTTTTGGTCATGAGAAGAGAACGGTGGAGTTTCTATTTCTCTTCCTCCTCCTCGTCATTAAATTATTAATGAATCTTGGCAGATAAAATGTTAGAACCAATGTTTGATTTTTTTCCCTATCCAACCATGCCCATCAATTGTTTGCTTACGTGTTGCGGTGGAAAATAGCGAGCATTACTTATTTGTTCGCAAATAAGATCGTTAGCATTAGCATCAATACATTCATTAACGTGTTGCAAAAAGCGCTCTTTAAACAACTCTTGGGATTTTCAATGCGGTCAAGATATTTGGGAAAACGTAGATGGGTGCTTCCGGATGCAGACTTTGCCCCGTAAATATTTCAAATGGAGGCATGATATCCTGAATTGAGCGGTACTAGAGATCGGTGCAGCCACGGAGACGGTGTTCATCTTTCTTCGAAAGTTACCCCTCCTACCAGAGAGACGGGGAGAGGGGTCGAGATGGAAACAGGCATCGAGGAGGAGCTTCTCAGCGTGCAGGCGGAGCTGGAGGACGTCCAAGGTGATCTCACAGTCCATTCTTTTCGTCCTGTTACATCATGGGAGATTTTAGGTGTTGCTCTTTGTCCAGGCAGACGCCGTGTGTTCTCGGGCAAGGTTTTGGGTTCTCTGACATTGTAATAGTGCCAGCCCAGCCGTCGAACTGCATTTTTGAGAAGTGGGTGAATGGAAACCACTCGAATCTTTGGATATGTAGCATTTTACTCTCTTCTTAAAGAGTAACACTGACGTTTGTATGACGACCTACGTTAGAATCACTAGTTCGGTTGTACCTTCTGGGTTGATAGCCCGTAAGAAATCTTCGATGTTTTAGGTCTCATTCTGGAGTTTCACGGCTCAGCTTATATGCACTTACAAAAGCTTACATGTGCCTAGCTTGCAGTGGACCTTTTAGCATTATCTGTTTATTCCTGATGAAATGTTTCTCAGCATGCTCCTTTCTTTGTTTTTATTCTGTCATTGTGCAGATCAGCTAAGAACGCTACTTGAGAGGCAAACATGTTTGCAAGAGAGAGAATCTGAGCTGAAGGCATTGCTCGAGGTATGTATACCAGCTGAAAGCTCTGCAAATGGCAGCCATTCACCCGCCATCAAGGATTGGTCTGGGCCATTTGAATGGGATTCTCGAGCTGATGATATCAAATTCAATATCTTTGGCATTAAAAATTATCGAGCAAATCAGAGAGAGGTTGTTTCCTGATCTTGTTTAGTTGATTAAATTTTTGTTACATTTTGGACTCTGATGTTTAGAAATTATTCCCCCTCCCCCTTTTTGTATTTAATCATGTATTGAATGCAAAATGCTGTATAAAAGAGAATGTCCATTGAACAAGTATCAATTTACTCAGAATGTTGTAATAATCTTTTATTTGGAAAGTGTATTTCGGAATAAAAGTGGTTAGAATGAAAATGAGGAAAAAATTCCTGCCCTGCTAAATGAAGACAATGACAGAAGAAATAAATATGCACATTGCAATAAACACTTTTCTGTATTAAACTTAAACCTGAAATCTTGCAGGGATAAAAAACATAGAAAGTATGTATACATAAAATCTGCAAATAGATAGTTCAAAAATGGATGGGGAAAATTTGAATTTGAATTGAAAAATATAAAAAGGGTGGACTTCATGCTTTGAAGACGATGAAAAGAAAGCATCTTCACAAGAAGGTAGGAGTCAAATGCACCTGCTGCTACTCTTGGCACAGGGGACATGAAGGATAAAATGGCCGCTATTCTAGGACTGGTTGGGAGCTCATGCTTTGCTGCTTTAGGTGCTTATAATATGCTTTATTTAATTGCAAATTGAAATCAAAGTCTCTAAACTCAAAGCCTGAACTAACTCCTCTTACTCTTTCCTTTTGTTTTTTATTAAATTTATAGTGTATATATTCTATCTTAGTTCTACTTATTTTGAAACCCTTAAAAGTGTTTTTCCAAAGTACTAGTTTTCTGTTAACTACGGTTGCAAATGCGTTAGATTTGATAGCAAAATCGTTAGTATCCAATTCTAATTCTAATAAGGGTTAAGGTGTTCCGATTTCGGTAACTTTGGAATCATTATGTTTCAATTTCGATCCGATTCTATTATTGGAATCGGAACCAAATTTGATAATTTCTAAAACACATATTAAATATTAATTCTTATTAAAAAATATGTTAATAATTTACATATAGTTACTACAATTTGATATAATTTCTTTAAAACTTTATTTTTATCATTTTATCAATTTATGTATATATATAACATTTTGTGATTAATTTAACTTTATTTTAATTAATTTTACGTATATGTACTTATTTTTATCAAAATCGAATAAACAGAGTTGGGATCAACTGATTCCGATTCTTATAACTTGTAAGATACAAAAACAAATTCCTAACCTGTTAAATTTTATTAGAATCTAATCAGAATTTCAAAATATTAGAATCTATTTACATCCCTACCATTAACTCTTTCTTATGTCTTATTTATCAATACAATATCGTCTGGAAACATTAAACACCATATTATGCCATTTTGTATATTTTTTGTTAATTTATCAATAACTAATATAAAAAGCTAATGACTTATTGTAGAATTTTGATGTAAGATAATTGAATTAAGAAAATATCTTATTTTTTCTCTAATCGTGCAGGCACTAGTGGTTGTTTCATCATCTATTTTATCATTTGGTTATACCTAATATATACAATCTTTCTCTCTAACACTTATCACAAAACATCTCTTTGAGCTCTATTGTACGATTTTTCCAAGTCAATAAACATCATGTGTAAATCTTTTTTCTTATGTCACTATTTCTAGATGAAACTTCTAATAAGGAAAATATATCAACCATGTATACATCTAAATTAGTTGATTTGAAATATTTGTATAATTTCATAATCATTTCTCCATCACTCTTTCTCAAAATTCTACTATATGACTTATAAGATTGATTGATGGGGACCCAGTCCGGTCCATTCTGGAGTTTATTTTCGTTTAAGTCCTCTTGGACTTGTCTATAAATATTTGAAGTCTTTTGGGTCTTTTTTATGTATTGTCAATGTTTGTAAATAGTCATTTATGAAGTCTTATTTGTAATTGATTCCTTTATTTAAGAGGGCTTGTATCACGGATTGCAGAATCGGCCGATCCAGATCGGGATCGGCCGATTCTTGGATCGGATCGGTACCCACCGATCCGATTCCAGCCGGAACTACCGATCCAGCTGGGACTCTCGGCTGGATCGGTCTGAATCGACCCGATCGGTCGATCCTGGACCGATCCAGGTGGATCGATCCGGGAATCGGTCGATCCGGACCGATTCCCTAGAACCCGGAAGGGTCCATAATCGGATCGATTCAGGACCCAATTTCGGACCATTTCTGGTCCGATCCCCCCCAATAAGGGAGAGATCGGATCGATTCTCCCTTCCCACCCCTCATTCTCACTTCCCCCCTCCCCTTTATTGTCTAGGGCTCCCCCTAGACCCCTCCCGCCAACAATCCACCTTGATCATTGGTCGATTCGCGACTACTCTGCATCCCGCTGATGATAGTGTAAACATATTAATATATTTCACTATCACTTATACTATCACATATATAGATAATTCATAATCATAAATATATATTATATACTTAAATTTACATAAAGATCTATTTAATTCTCTTCACTATCTCTCTTTTATATAATAATATATACTTATATGACAGTTTCTTGAAAGGAACGTACGTTGTATGGCATTGTTTGATAAAATGTAATCCACATTATTTGTATTTTTTAAATTTTTTTTATTTATTTCTATGATTTTTCCTGATTTTTGAGGATTTTTATGATTTAAAAAAATTAAAAAAATTGCCCGATCCGGACCGATCCAGGACGCCCTTTCTTCCGGAGGATCGGCCGATCCGGACCGATCCGATCCCGATCCGGATCGGATCGGTGGTCACCGATCCCGATCCCGATCCCGATCCCGATCCCGATCCCGCGATCCTTGGCTTGTATGTTGGAAATAGAGAGAATTGATAGTGAATTTTTGGAGCCCTAAGGCTGATCCAATGTGTAGGGGTGTTGCCCCATTTTCCTCCACCTTCTCCTTGAATGGATGTTGTCTTCTTCGTCTCTGGCACTGGCTGGTTCGGTTCCACCATCAACATGAGGTCGGCTCCAACATCTCTTTCTCATATCTTTGATCGGCCTCCATGCCATTCCTGTTCTCCTTCCCCCTACGTTAGCTCGACTCCGTCGACGTTCTCGTTCCCTTCGACACCGACGCCCTCTGACTACGTTGACGTCACTATGTTTGTATCGACATCATCCACCACCTTCATCTTCCCCTCTGCTAGTCCCCCACAACCTCCACCCCACCTCTGGTGATCCCTGGAGTACCACCCCACCCTTTGGTAGATGAAGAAGGAAAAGGAAGAAGGAGAAGAAGGCCCGCGACGAAGGCCCACGACGACGGCTCCATTCGCACCCCTCCCAGTCAGCTCCTCTTCGTGACACTGGTGATCACCAAAGCCCCGATTCCATCCCGTGGCGTTGCATCATTGAGGGCTGCGCTGGAGCACCCTCGGCAACCTTGCTGTGTCGGCTTCCTCCAGCCCCTCTCTGCTCGAAGATGATGTCGGCTGTTGGGCCTTCGTGGCCCTCCTCCTACGATGGCGTCGGCAAACGCCGATTGGCTCCTCTGGGTAGACGCTGATTGGCTCCTTTGGCTTCTCCTTCCAACCATGACGACGACGGCCTCACAACTCCTTTCCCACGCGAAGATGCCGTGGATGAAGACAACGCGAAGGCCCCGACTAAAAACCCTTGCGTGACCAAGCATGACTAAAGGCACCCAGGGGTACATGACGCGCGGCCGCTTGGCCACGCCACCGTCCCCGCGACGAACCGCTAGTGGCCACGACCCCCACCGGGGTTAATCACGCACGGCCACGTGACCGGCCAACGCCGGTTTGCTTTTGCCGGCTCGTGCCTGTCTGGTCCACGGCCTAGACCGGGCCAAAGGCCGGTCCAACAGGTTCTGCAGCCGCTTCAGGCTGGTTCAGCCGGTTTAGATCGGTTCAAGCCATTTTGAAGCCGATTTAGTGTGATTTAGGGCATTTTGGGGCCGGTTTAGGCTCATTTTGGGTGACTTTCGGTTGGTTCGGCCTTATTTGATGTGGTTTGATCTCATTTTGACCGGTTCAAGGCCGGTACGCTTTAATTTCAGCATGTTTTACTTATTTTGAGCTTCTTAACACCATTTTGTAACGTTTAGCCATCGGTCCACCCACGTCGTCCTGCATCATTGATCTCTCTATAATTTGAGTAATCTTGTATATCTCATTTTTAAAAAAAAAATTGGTATGATGATGCACACTATCCATTCTTTGGGCATGTTTTTAGATATTAAAATTTTGTTAAAAATTGGGTTAACTATTCACCTCTTTATCTCTCAAACATTTTTATACTTAAATAGAGAAGTTATTGAGGCCACTGTCTTGTTTGATTTCATCCTTTTTAATACATATTTAATTTCTAGAAAAATTAATTTTTAAGTATAATTTATATTAAGCATTGTTACATTCTTTATATCTTCTATGTTTTTAGCAAAGTTGTCATTAAAAAGAGTTTTGAAATAACTTTTCCACATTTCCTTAATATCATCTTTGATCAAAATTTTCACTTCTCTATCCTTGATATGTCTTATTTAGTTAAGATTTTGAGAACTTTTCCCTCTGATCCTAACTAATTTATAAATATCTTTTTCATTTTCGGTTGTTTCAAGTTTTTCATATATTTGTTTAAAAGTCTTGTCTCTTGCTCGTCTGACATTCTTTTTTACTTCACTTTTCTCTATCTTATACTATTCATAAGCATTATTGTTGTTACATTTAAGCAATCTTTTATACCAATCTCTTATTCTCATTTTCTATTTTATCCTACCATTATGTCTTATTTTTAAGTGGAACATGTCTTTTAGACTCTAAAAATATTTTTAGCTATCTCTCTAATTTTTCTTGCCATATTTATTCACATAATATTTACTTCTATATCTAACTTTCAGTCATTAATTTCAAGAAGTTCATTCTTAAAATTTCTTGCTTCATTCCTTTTAGTTCACATTAACTTATTTTGAGAGAATTTTTTTTTGAATATGTTTATTTGCCTTTTAATCTTAACATCTAAAATCATTAACTTATGTCGAATAGTTGATAAAGTCCTTTTTTAATTTACTTTAACACCCTTAAAACTTAAAAGCATGTGTTAATAAAGAATACACAAATAAAAATCTTAAAAATATTCTAAAAACAGTGTCGATCTGGCTTGCCCATGAGTGGCACATCCACTTGCGTGGATCGTCCAATGCATCAAGCGGAAAGTTGCACTGCTTGGTGTACGCTCTCTTTTACCTTCAGCTAATCAGTTGTTAATGCGATTGAACACCTTATGCATACCTTTCTTTGCGACATTGTGTATGAACATGTCCACTCAAAAAAGACATCAATGCTTCATCTATATGCATTATGGTTGACCTTCAAAATCTCCGATATTGATTATTCTGTATGCCCTTGGCAGGGTGTTTTCTCAAACACCCTTGCATCTTTTCCGATTTGGATGTATAGGGAAATTTCTTCAAACACATTGATGTATTATTAAGGCCCTTACAAATGGTTTAATCACATCAAAGATCCATATATCTTCATTGGATATATTTTTCAGGAATCTTCAGATCTATATTTGGGTTTCTCAGATCTATCCATGTGTTATTAGTTATTTTGTCAAAATTGTATGCCCCTTTGAGTAAGCAGGTATGGATTCTTCACTGTGACATTTTCTTAAGCATCCCTGCTATCCTTTTAGGTGTTTCATTGACTTCCTTTTAGTAAAATTACTTAAAGGGTATGACAGTTATCTAGTCACATTAGGACATTTTAGGGATGTATATTATATATGCATCTATATATATCTATACTTACCTAGTCTTTTGTGAAACGAAAAAAATTTGACCCCTTTAAAAGAAGAAGAAGAAGAAACAGAGCAGGGGGAGAGAAGCCGAAGGAGGTAGGGGTGGGCACGGTTCGGTTTGGTCCGGTTTGGACCATTTTTTTTCCAAACCGAACCAAACCGAATCACCCTCCCAAACCGAACCGAACCAAACCGAATCAATTCGGTTTGGTTCGGTTTGGTTCGGTTTAAACCGAAAATAAATAAAAATATTTAAATTAATTATTTTTTACATATATATACTAATTTTTATGTTAAAATTAATGAAAATAAATATTGTTTTATTATAAAATTTATAAAAATAGCATTTTTATTAATACTATAATAGTTTTTTTATATTTTTTTGATTAAATCGGTTTAAACGGTTTGGTTTGGTTTAAATCGGTTTGGAGATTTTTCAAACCGAACCAAACCGAAAGGGGGTCCAAACCGAACCGAACCGAATGGACTGGTTCGGTTTGGTTTCTCGGTTTGAACCGTTTTGTGCCCACCCCTAGAAGGAGGAGCAAAAGCTCCCTATCACCACCGTCACCGGAAGAAAGGCACCACCGCGGTGCTTCCGTCGCGAGAGAGAAAGCAGCGGGATAGGGAGAAGAGGAGCAGCCTCCACTGCCAGTTGTCGTTGCCATCGCAAGCCTCCGCTGCCGTCGTCACCTCCGAAGCTCACCGCCGTTGGGATCGCTGCCATCGTCGAGAGGAAAGGGGGTCACGACAGGGAGAGAAGGAAGCAAAGATAGGTAAGGGAGAAGAGCCCTCCACTGTCATTGTCGTCGCCTTCCATAGTGACCGCCGTCGCCGCCTTCTGCCGCGATCGTCCTCGCCAGAAGGAGCACCGCGAAGGAACCCTCGCAGGTGCCGCGCCGTGCCATCGGGGAGAGAGACAAAAAGGTGGGGGGAGCTCTTGCCGCCGCCATCGCCGTAGCCCACTGTCACCGTCGCCGCATGAAGGCTGGCCGAAAGAAGCCACCGCGAGTCCGTCGGAGCCATCACGAGCCCTCGTGGGCTCCTGTGTCCATCGGGGAGAGAGACAGTCGAAAAGGGGGGGTGCGGTTTGCGATCTCGCGGTCCAACTGGGGTCAAAACCCGGTCAACAGCGGAAAAAAAAGAAAAAAATGATCAAATGAACCACCCGAGCGGGCGATCGTGGACCACGCACAGGCGCACGTGGGCGATCGTGCAACAAGGCTCAGTCAAGGGGCCAGAAGGTGCACCCACGCACCTAGATCTGGTCACCGCAGTCACCTTACCACCTCAGTTGATCTGCAGTCAAACAGTGGTTTAAAAGAGAGAGAAAGAAGGGGGTAATATCACCTCATTCCGGTCACCCCCCACTCCTATGAAAATGGACTTAGTGGGGTGCGTTTTTGGGACAAAAATGTCCATGAAATCCTTTATAAAAGGGCTTGACATGCTGTACGTACAGGAGGTTGGCCATTGTGAGAAAGAGAGAGTGGAGAAGAGAGAGAAGCTCTGAGTTCTCACATCCTGCTAGAAAGAAGGTAAAAAATGTCTCGATTTTGTGTTACCTTTTCATAAAAAGGGGCTTAAAATAGTAAACTATTTTGGATAGAAAAAAAACCAACCCAACTTCGGTCTAGTCAAAATGCTGCCGAAATTAAATAGTTTTGCACTACCTTTCCATTAAATGTGGTCCAAAATAGTTCGCTATTTTGGATAGAAATAGAAAATCCAAGTTCGGTAAAACTGAAATGTCGGTCAAACCGAATGGGAAATTATAAAGGGAAAATTAACTTCCGATCCAATTAAAAAAATGACTTTCATTCACAGTCCGTTAAACAAATATTGTTCATGGACAGTCCGACGACCCAAAAAACTTTAGCAGACAGTCCACTCCGTCAATGACACGGATGCATCTCTGTTGAATAATCTTAAAATGTCGTTAATACCCTTTGAAAATAGCAGTTCACGATTTGCCCATTCAACTGTACTTATTTAGTTGTTCATGGGATTTAAAAAGGAGGACACACGCGTAACTTAAAGTTGGCTATGACATCCCGTGACTATACGATTTTTGATTAACAATTTTAACAAATATTTCATTTATAACAAAAATTATTAAATCTAATTTGTTTCAAGATTTAAATCTAATATGCATGATTAAATATTCTGATTTATATATTTAATTTTAATAAAAATAAAAAGTATTAATTTATTTATTACATCACATTGATTATCTAATTTATAAGTATACAATATAATTATTTTCAAAGCAAAAATTTATAACCACAAAATGTTATTATAATTATAATTTTTTGTTATAAATTAAAAATTTATTACATTTTGTTAAATATAACATAAATAATAATTTATGATTATCTATTATTTTATATTTATATTGATGGTTGGGTTTATATTTCTTTAAATATCATGACTATGTTTTTGTTCTTTACTAATTAATTGAATATTTTATTATTTTATAAATACTTAATTTTAATATTTTATATGACCATAATATAATCTGCGTCTTGGATGTCTTGGAAAAAACAACGCATGACAAAAAAGAAGAAGAAGACGAAGAAAACGCAGCGCGGCATTAAAGAATGATTTGGAGAGTTATAAATTTTATTTGGGGGTAAGAAGGACATTTAACCTGGACTTTGAAATGTCTCTCACTGGAGCTATTGTAAAAATTTCAAAAATTGTAAAAATCGGACCTACTACTAAAGTGAATTTGTGCCTGAAGCTTTTGTTAAAGCGGGTCCGTTGAAACGGATCCGCTGTTAATTTAGCCAATTATAAATGAAAACCCAAGTTCGGTAAAGCCGAAATGCCGGTCAAACCGAACGAGAATTTTAAAAGAAAACCCAAATTGGTAAAGTCGAAATGCTGGTCAAACTGAACGAGAATTCAAATAGAAAACCCAAATCGGTAAAGCCGAAATGCCGGTTAAACCGAACGAGAATTCAAAAAGAAAATCCAGATCGGTAAAGTCGAAATGCTGGCCAAACCGAATAAACTTTGACATGTATTGAGGAGAAAGGCTTGAATGCCCCCTCATTTGTTATACTTCTATATACTCAAATTGACGTGAAATGGAATTCAAGTTCGATTGATGTGTTATGTTATTTCAAAAAGTGACATCAAATCTCCATGGACTCCAAAAGATAGACAAAACTAAATAAGTCATTTAAATAATTTTTAAACTTAATCAAATAATCAAATTTGATTAAATAAAATTAAATAATAACTTATTTATTAACATAAATGCCATCATAATCAAATTACATCTGTCATAAAATCATACATAAAAAATGACCACAAACAGTCACAAAACATGTTAAGTTCGAATTTGACTTAACCATTAAAAATTAAATCAACCCAAATGGATAATGCTACTTAAATAATTAAGTGTGCATAACAAAATTTAAGTCAAATAAATGATTAAAACGTTAATAAAATGTTAACATAATCTAACCAAAATTATGTCATTAAATAATACATAAAAAATGTCAATCAATGACTACAGAAACATGTTAAGTTGGATTAAAATCAACCATGAAAAATTAAAGTGATCAATATTACTAAGAACAAATCTTTATAATAATAAGAAATCCACTTAAATCAAACAAAAAATACTAACAAACACAAAAAAATAAAAAATAATTTCAACAAATAAATAAAAAAAGAGATCAACTCAAAATTGTTTAAGTCAACAAATGACTCAAGACAAACAAATCAAATCAAATATTAAACAAAAAAAAGAGAGAAGAAGATCAATGAACTCAAAGTAAAAGGTTTGAATTAAGTTCAACCAAATGTCATTTCATAAGGTCATGGGGATATGTCTTCCAGTTTTGTGTTTATGTGGATGAATGACTTCCGTTCGATATATTGCTGTGACGGTTAATTAAGGGTGTTCGAGTATTTGCTCGATGTAATTAACACCAGAATATCGCAAGTCCGGTGGAGAGAGATCAAAATTTGTTTTCAAAGAACTCAGAAAACCTCACAAATCAAATTTATGGTTCAGATCATCTAAGTGGTGGATGATATCCATAACGACACTTAGTAAATCTATGGAACCATCGGTGTTCCTATAAAGTAATACCACACCAAATTAGCTAATATTCCTATGAATACCACATATTTTCATAGTAGTCATTGCTAGCCCAAAAAGAAAGAAGGGAATTTTAAAAAGGAATTCTAATCCCAACGAAATTTCTTTTTCTTTTAGAAGAGAGGAAAAAATGAGGTTTCAACATCTTTATAATTATCTACATATATGATTTTCCTTTTTTTAATTTAACCTCTTCCTCTGCTTTTTGAACAGTACATTGTTTTTGTATATGCATGTCAAGTAGGTTAGGTGCTTTATGTTCAAATAAGACATGTTTTTGTGAATTGTGGTGTTTGGTTCCTAAATTTTGGCATCTCTGTGCTAAAATATCTATCTTGAATTAAGCCATATTGATTGTTTTATATCAACTTGATCTGACTGATCTATCATGCTGCAAGGGGGGCATGATTACTATCTTTCATTTCAAACAAATGATGACAATCTAACATGTTTTCATTTTTTATGTTGACAGTATTCTTTTCCATTGATTTTGCATATCAACCACTGTTGTGCCAGTCCTTGAGTTTTATTTGCACCATGGTATTTCTCCCCTAGGTCGGCTGGGGGGGGTTGCATCTGTTGCTGCATCCATCTATCTTTGTTATGCTACTCTGCCACCAAGTACCTGTACTCACCGATGTTTCATCTATTGTCAGATCATAAATTCTGTGATGAGCGGAAGAGATGTTCTAGTCATAATGGCTGCGGGTGGTGGCAAGAGCCTTTGCTACCAACTCCCTGCTGTTCTTCATGAAGGTGTGGCCCTTGTCGTCAGCCCCTTAATTTCTCTCATTCAGGATCAGGTAGTTATACTTCTGACCAAAATTTAGCTCATTGTTGCTGTATGACAGTTCTTAAAGGAGGTTTAATCTTCAGGTGATGGGTCTAATTGCTTTAGGCATCCACGCATATATGTTGACTTCAAGTACCAGTAAAGAGGATGAGAAATTTATTTACAAGGCTCTTGAAAAGGGTGAAGGAGATCTTAAACTTCTGTATGTAACACCAGAAAAGATATCAAAGAGTAAAAGATTTATGTCAAAACTTGAGAAGTGCTATCGCTCTGGCCGTCTTTCTCTGATAGCTATTGATGTGAGTTCATTTAAATTGGATTTTTATTTTCATTCATGCTTGATGAATGAAAATTTATTAGAAGTTGCATCAATTGTTTCTTGTTTATTGGGTATGCTTTGTTGTTGTGGTAATGGTAGAACATTAAGTGATGCAAATAACAAGAGGATGGTTAAGACTGGACCAGTCTTGTCTCCTCAAGATAAGAGATAAAGAAGTGTCTTCATACATATTCTAAATCTCATTTAAGTGGTGGTCTCCTATCTCCTCAAGATAAGGTCGAACTCTAGAGGTGGTCTTCTATTTCTATCTTCCACCCAAGTTGCCATTGAGTGATCTTTTCAGGATAAATATTCTAAGTCAATACTAGACATATCTTTCTCAGCTTTTTCTTCTACTTCTGCCCTAGCTCAATAAGATTCACCAACAAATCTTGAAAATATTTGTTCGGACAATTTCTGGCGTTCTTTTATATTTCTAATCCTCAACCTCATGTTGTAATCACAAACTACCAACTTCTCCAATCTGGCAGCTGACAACCTATTTATGTTTTTCGTGTGGATCAGACTGAATGTACTCTAGTTCTTGTCGCATTGTGAAGAGTTTGTGCTTTTACTTAAAATCTGAACAACAATATAAGTTAATGGGTTACATCCACTTCTAGTATTTAGTTGAGTCCGCCACTCAGTTGCATCAAAGAAGAACAAAACATGTAAGCAACATAAGTCTTCTAATGATGGCCCAATGAAAGTAATGCTCCTGTCATCCTCCTTGATGGCCCGAGAAAAAAAGAGAGAGGGCAGACCTTTCCTATGTCGGACGAAGAAGAAGCCTGCCATGTCCGTAAGACAGCTCGTGCTTGTTTTTCTTTCACACGGTTGAACAGCTGCCATTATCTCATGGGAAGTCGAAGGGGCTTCTTTGGCCTCTTTTGTGTGCAGCTGAATAGGAGACAAATATAGCTTCACAGCCGTCTTGCTTGAACTGCTTACGAGAGGATCTGTAGATCCCTTCACCATGATATAGCAATCAGAAGAGCTGGTTCTGTGGGTGTAGCAGATGAAGTGGCAGGGGGGGGGGACTGAAACTGATCACCATCTCGACTACATACTGACCTATGTTCGACGACGAGGAAGAAGGGAAGAAAAAATGCCATAGAGAAGCTGATGGACCTTCTGCCATTGGCTTCTGGTTCCTTGCACTGCCTGCATGAGGAAGGCAGAACATGAGTAGCTAATCCTGATGGCTCTGTTGACAAGGGAACAAGGAGGCTACACTCTAGGTGACCTGCCTAGATGGAGGAGAAGAAAAAGAGGCAGGACGCACTGAATGAACAGGGCTGAATGCCCTTGCGATGCCAACAAAATGAAGAGGGACCGGCCAGGCCCGCAGACAGCTGACTCACCGTGTCTGTCAGGTTTAATGCCCACAGAATTAGGAGAGAGGGCCTCAGTGTTGTTGCTGCTAATGGGACGCGTCAAGAGGAAGAAGCAACTGGAGCTTGGAGTTGTGGAGGAAGAGAGGCCCGTACTGGCCACTTTCTTGTGCCGGCTAAAGAAGGCTGTACATGCAAGGAGGAAGTGCCGCTGAGCAAGGCTGGCACTCGAAGTCATGTTAGAGAAGCTCAGAAAAAGGAGGAAGATGCTACCCCAGTTGCAGGTTTATCTGCACAGCATGGGTGGTCAAACCAGAAGAAAATAAAAGATTGGAGGAAGGAGAAAATGGCAGCTGCAATCACTGCCTATGCCTGCAGTGTACACCATGCACGAAACGGCGGAAGAAGATGGAACGACAGGCGGCAAGCTTCCCAATCACCGCTTCCCAGTGCATGAAGAGACTGACAGCCGTGCATTCAAAATGGTCAAGCCAAAAAAAAGTAAAAGAGAAAAACTCATGCAGCAAGGCGGTGTAGTTGAAATCTTTTGCCCCACTTCCTTGTGAGCCATGAAGGTGTCTCCCATACATACAGTCAAACCTGTCAGACCAGGACAGAAAAAAATGATGCCACAGCTGCCCCAGTCTACTCGCAGGATGGGCTGACTGGCCAAGCAACCAAACCCCAGTGTGGTCAAGTCTGGTCAGAATTGCACCAGGTGAACAAAAAAAAGTGAACAAACAGGCAGGTCACGTGGCCTGGCCCTGCATCGAACCCCTGTGCTATCAAGACCTGGTCAAACAAGGTTGGAAAGAGAGAGAGAGAGAGAGAGAGAGAGAGAGAGAGAGCGAGAGACGTCATCACACCCTTTACCAGAAATGGATGCTTGGGTTGCTTACTTTAAGCCCTATAATGGGCCTAAAAAGTCACCCGAAGGAACCATTCTTTCTCTTCGAAAAAATCAATGACATGGTCATTTTAGGGACAAAAATGTCCATTTTTCTATAATAGTGCTCAATGCTTTCATTTAAGAAGGCTGGCCAAGATCTCCTACGTGAAAACCTTGAAGAACTCTCTAAAGAGAACCTTGGAGAGGCCAAAGAAGCATGAAGAAACCAAGCAGACTCCTTTCAAGAGAAGGAAAAGAGGAAGCAACAATACAGGGCATGCATATATTCATACAAGAAGTCATACATGAATAAAGATATGCATGGGGACATGCATACATGAAGATATTCATGAAGTCATACATGCATGAAGGTATGCATATGAAGGCATTCATGAAGCAATTCATATACATGAAGATATGCATATAGTCATGCGTGCTTGAAGAACATAAATGCATGGAGGCATGTATATATGAAGATATATATGAAGTTATGCATGAAGGTATACGTGTATGAAGACATGCATACGTGAAGTCAAGCATGCAATGATGCATATATGAAGACATGCATGAAACCATGCACATAAGTAGACATGCTTGGAATGATGCACAAAGACATTCACAGAACCATGCACGAAATGAAGCCATGCATGAAACAATGCATACATGAAACCATGCATATACGATATATGTCATCTTGGGTGCATGGCCTTAAGTATGTGCCATCATGGACGTATGCGGAATGAAGACCAACTTAGGAGATGCATGACCTTAAGTATGAGTTTCACATGCTGATATCATAAAATGATGATTAACTTGGAAAACTGATATTTTCGAGTGGATATCATTTAACTTAGAAAAATTAAACTTTTAATTGAATAGTCACATGAAATGACTTTTCACTTAGAAATACCAAAGTTCTAAGTGAATATCTCAATTGAAATAATGGAATATAACTTAGGAAACACATGACCAAAGTATGTATATAAGTATATTTCAATAATAGTAATACAGAAATGAGATGTAACTTGCAGGATACATCCTTTAAGTTCATGGTCTCAAATATAGAGAGTATTCAAGGATGAAGAGTACATATCCCTATGCATCCTCAGGGCACAAATGACCCTATAATATATCCTTCCAATGGAAGGTCGAGATTTAGGATGCCAGGGCATACAACCCTTCAATCACTTAACATGTTCAAGACTAGCCGTTATGAGGCGGCATAGTTGTCAAGACGACAAGGCGCCTAAGATGTTGAAGGGTGTCAATTATGCCTAAGCGACAAGGCAGCTGCTTAAGTATTACCTAGGTAGTCAAGACGGTAACATTGGATGTTTATATATACAATACATGTGTATATATATACACAATCATATATATAATTAGATGTTAGTATTATATATTTTTATGTATGTATACAAATATATATACATAAATATAAATATATTTGTATGTTATAATTGAATGTGTATGCTTATGTGTTCATACATTTAAATATGATTTTATTTATGTAATTATGTATGGGTATGTGTATATTTTTCAGGAAACAATTAATTTTGATACACTTAGTGAGAGACATAGTTAAAAAGGATCTTTATAAAATTTAAGTTTATCACATATATTTATAATTATAAATTATATATATGTGATAGTGAAATATATTAATATGTTTACACTATCATAAATGGACGTCCACGAATCATGGATTGACCTGCGCGGTCAGGTCACGGGAGTCAAGGGGGCAACGTCCCTTGGGGGTATCGGGGGGCAAAGTTCGCCAAAATAATTTTTTTTAGTGTATAAATGCCTGGGGTGCATAGCTTGAGCACCAAGACGGGTGCCTTGAGTGCCTTGGGCACCTTTTGGGCTTCCCAAAAGGTGCCATGACAAGGTGCTAGTAGAATAGCGTCTTACCGCCTAGGCGGACACCCTGACAACTATGTGAAGCGGATGATCCCACATGCCTAAAAGGATCTCGAGTCACGATGAAGCAATATCTGGGCATGTTACTGGGCAACTCCAATCAATTGAACTTCAGCAACCAAAGCTAGGCGATGGTCATCTCAATGTCTCCCCTAAATTAAATAAAAATGTTCATATATGTCTTTCATGATTTTCATAATCTCATAAAGGAATTAAATTTTTTCATGATTGTTGTACGAAGGGTCAAGAATAAAATTTGAACTAAATGTTAAACAAGAAATTAAATAATGACTTAATAGTTAATATAAAATAATGAAGATGATTAATACACGAACATAACAATGATAATTAAAAACATACAACTAAAAAGACAACTTTAAACAAAAAAATTTGCTTGATAATGAAGTAATCAGATAAAAATATAAAGGTGATAATTAAATCAGAATGAATCTTGATTGAATAAAAGAACAATCAAAAAAATTAATAAAACAAATAATAAATTGTTTAACTAGGTAAAAAGGAAATAAAAATATTTATTAAATTTAAAAATAAAAAATTAGAGCAATAAAAATATTTGAAACTGGATAAAAATTGGTAATAATAAGACAAATAAGGTAAAATCAACAAAAAATCCAACAAAATAAATAAATAAATTATGAAAATCATCAAATAAATAAAAAGGACAATAATCAATTTGTAAAATGTCATATTAATTATAAACATCAATAAAATAATAAATATATTTAATAAACATAAATAAATAAAATGCAACAAAACTGAATAAAAATATAATACTATTAGAGCAAGGATCAAGAGAATGAAAAAAAAATCCTTTTCTTATGTCATTATGCATGCCGATTTTTAAACTTAGTTGTTTTAGTTATTGCTAAAACATCAAACAAATCTGAGTTTGGTGGGGGAGGTTCAACCAAAATTTTTATGAATCTACGTATTAACGTCAAATGTTTTCTCATACATAGTAAAATAAATCTTCTAAAGAAAAGACAAAAACATGATCCGTCATCGATTGGGTTATTTTGTTTTATTCTAGTATTTTATTCGGAAGGTAAAATTTGAAGTTTCAACACGCATCTTCATTTTATTTTAGACTTTGTGAATTGTGATCAATTATGGGTGTTTGCTCATGAAAGATATGTTGATTACTGCTGATCCATGTCTTTGTGGGTATTCCTATCCAAATTGGCAATTGAGCAGAAGTTGAGTCAAATCACCCAAGTTATTATAGCTCCGTTTTAAATAAAAACTAAGTATACATTGACGCCGAAAAAAATGTGTACAAAGAAATTCAGATTCCGAGTCCAAGTCAAATTTAGATTTTGAGCCCATGTAAATTCAGATTCCTAATCTGACTCAAATTTGGATTCTAAGTCCAAGTCAAGTTCAGATTCCAAATCCAAGTCAAATTTGGATTCCAAATCCGACTCAACAAAAGATCCGAGATCCTACTCACTGGGATTTCAAATCCTATTTAAATTGGGATTACAAATGCTACCTAAATTAGGATTCCAAATCCTATTCAAAGTCGGATTCCAAATCTCACTCAAATCGGGATTACAATCCCCCTCCAATTGGCATTTCTGACCCGAAGGAAAAAAAAGATAAACAAAAAAGGTTTTGGAAAAACCTGTTACAAAAAAAACATGCCTTCATGCCTGATTTCGGAAGAATTCCAAACCATTTTTGAAGTAATAGCAGTTAATGTAGCAGCCCCTTTTCAGGACTAATTATGGCCCACTTATAGTTCAATTAATGGGGTCATTATATGCCACAAATGGTGCCATTACTAGGCCAATTAAATGCCTGAACCAGTCCTGACCAGTTCTGAAAATTCAGAAACCAGTCATGGGAATTTCTGAGAAATCAGTCTTGGAATCCCTGTTACAAACCTGAGAATACCAGAAACCTGTTCAGTTTTGCAGTTTCCTGAGAACCAGAAACCAGTTCCCGAAGAAACCAGGTCTGGAAATTCTTGAAGAACTAGGCTCACACATGGCCAATATAGGTCATATTAGGCCAAATAAGCAGTGCGACATCAGGCCTCACATATGCCCAATATAGGCCCAATTCAGGCCCAATAAACAATGCAACATCAGCAGGCCCACATGAAATCATGGACAAAAGAAGAAGACAAGCCCCACAGACCCAATTTATGTCCATATCTGGCCAAGAACAGCAGGCCCATCAGGGCCCAATGCCAGGCCTTAACAAAATGTTAAAATAAACAATTCACGAACAAGGCTGGAGGAAGTAGCCCTTCACACCTTGAAAATTAAAACAAACGAGGCTGGCAGAAGTAGCCCTTCACGTCTCGGAAAACAAACACAAGGCTAATGGGCATAACCCTTACGCCTTGAAAAATAAAGGAGAAAAACAAGCAAGAATCAATACACAGAGGAACTCCATGTTATTCCACTCTCCTTCCATGGAGAAAACCCAAAATACAAAATAACTCTAGATAAGCCAAATCAATTCAAAACATTCGAATTTGGCATTCCATTTAAGGTCATGGAGACATGTCTTCTTTATCCTTTGTGGATGAATGGCTTTGATGCAAAATTGATGTAGCAGTTAATCAAGGGTGTTCAACTAGTTGCATGATGCAATTAACACCCAAATATTAAGTTCGGTGGGGAGAGGTCAAAACAAATTTCAAAGAACCCAAAATAACTTCAACTAAGACAATGTGGTTTCGATCTTCTAAGTTGATTCCTATGTCAACAGAAGATTCTTGGAACCCACTTGTTAGTTCCTATATAGTAGTACCACGCCCAAGTAGCTATACTCCTATGGTGTAATCACATATTTTTCTTAACCATGGTTGTCAAGAAAAATATTTATTTCTTTTTAAAAAGAAATATGGAATTTAAATTTTTAGAATTTGAGGTTTCTGCAGCATGTTTACCATTGATATTTGTAGGAAAAATTGCTATTATATGGATCTTAGTTTTGCTCACAGAAAATACTTGCATGTGGACATGTTTAACTTAATTGATAAATTGTTTTGTAGGAGGCTCATTGCTGTAGCCAGTGGGGACATGACTTTCGACCTGACTACAAGAACCTTGGCATCTTGAAAACTCAGTTCCCCAATGTTCCCTTGATTGCATTAACGGTATGCTTATATAATGAGTCAATGCTCTTTTCAGAAAAGTTGAGAATCAATTATTTATATGACTTCTGATATTTTTCTCAGGCAACTGCTACTCAAAAGATTCAGCTAGATCTGATAGAAATGCTGCATATTTCTAGATGTATTAAGTTTGTGAGCACAATCAACAGGCCAAACCTATTTTATAAGGTAACTAAATTTTGTTTAAAGTGAATTCTCAAGGGTAAACTAATTAGACCATTTTGTTTATAAGGTGTGTGAGAAGTCATCAGTTGGAAAAGTGGTAATCGATGAAATTGCTGACTTAATACAAGGTTCTTACCCAAACAATGAATCAGGAATTGTTTATTGCTTTTCCAGAAAGGAGTGTGAGCAGGTACTGATCAGTTTTTGTCTTTTAAATAGTTATCATACTAATTTCATGTTTCTGCCTGGCATTGACATGCCAATTTTGCTCTACATAATTTTTTGAAGGCTGCCCGAAGCTGGGAGCATTTCATTAATATAAACAGAGGAAAAAAAGTAGAGTAGATTACCATAGAAAGGAAACCTAAAGTTCTAGACAGGAGATAGATCAGCCTATTTATATCAGAATTCCAGGTACCATGTGAGAGTAGACAAACCACCCAGAAACAAAACCCAAAAACCCTCAGCATTTTTTTTGATGATGACCCAAAGTGGGTCAAAATTTCTTATTAATGCAATGGAAACATTACAAGGGGATAAAAGAAAGGAGAGTGTGAAAGGAGAAAAATCCAATCAGTTTCAACTACTAAGGTGGTAGTTGCTGACGGAAGCTACAAAAAGAAAGGCAAAAACTTTTAGCAGCTTATCCATGATAAATTTCTCTTCTAAATGAGCTCCAGAGCTAGCATAGGTCCAGTCCTTGACTAAAATTGTCATAAAAAAGAATAGATATTGGACAAAGTTTAGGTTCCATCCTCCATGGATTCTAGTGTCTTGAAAATGAGCTCCAGAGCTAGCATAGCTTTTTGAAAATCCTCCTGTTTCTCGTTCACCAAAGGGCCCAAAGCATAACAGGAAGAATAAAATTCTAAACTTTAGGCTCTGATCTCCACGGATTCTTATACGACCATGTATATAATGAAGAAGTAACACTGTCTGGTTTCTATAGTCTGGTTCCACCCATTCCATTCCAGTAACCGTCCTTTGAACAAGGAAGTCTATAAAGAGCTAATAATCCCACAGTGAATGTAAAGGTGATAAGCAAACTCCTCTTTAAAACCACAAAAGACACATTTGGCAGGTAAATCATGAAAAAAGCTACTGAGTTGAGATCTAGTTGGAAGCCTCCCCTGGTGTAAATTTCCAGAAAAGCACCCCCCAACCCTCAGCTGGAGGAAATGTCCATTACGTTAGGCCAAAAAGGAAGGGTGACAAGAAAAAAACCATTGAAGCTGAAGTGTGCTGTTCGTATTACTCCCATGCTTGCCTGGCCCTGCATGTGGTCCATAGCTCCAAAAATGATGTCCCACTGGGTGAAGAAAATGATTGTCCAATCTTGTAATATTTCTGGTTGTCCAAGTAGCTTACAGCAGTGCCAAAAGAAAAACATCCTAAGTTTTTTTTCACCATCTTGGCTTTGACCTTGTCTAGTTCTCAATCATGTGCATCATGCTGTCATCACCAAGAAGAGAGACATTAATCATTTTAGTGCATATTTGCCACAGGTAGTTTATCACTATTCACTTGAGGAATAGGTGCTCTTGGTCTTCCTCCTTCAAACTGCAAAATAAACACAATGTGTGGGTTTGATCTTTGATCCGCTGTTCTATTAGCCGTTGGCCATCTACCAAAGAAAGATCTGGTTTTTAATAGAAACTCTTTGCCCAGACCACATATCCTTTATCTCTCCAGAATTCAACACTTTGGCAATCAATCTAGTTGAAAAGGAGCTATCTAAATCTATGTAGTCAGAGGAGAGAGGCGCCCGAGGCGAGGGGGGACCTCGCCTCGCCTTAGGTGCCTCTGGTGCCTCAAGTGGGTGCCTCAGGCGGGCACCTCCGGTGCCTGAGACAAGATATTTTTAATGAAGAGCTCCTAAAAAAACATATATATATATATAACATTGTAACTTTTGGAGAAGAACATAAAAGACAAAAAACTCACTTCTAGGACCTACAATAGTACAAAATATCAAGGTATTGGAGCCTCTCGGAGTGGAGGACTGAGCATTGGGGATTTTATGCTAAGGAAAGAGGATTTAAGTCACTAGATCCGGCTCTCACTGAGTCCTGACCTGGGCGAGGCGAGATCTGCTAAGGCACCTCGCCTCGCCTTAGTGCCTAGGTGCTTGAGTCGAGCATCTCAGATAACATAGATCTAAATCCTCATCTCACTTTCTCCTATCTGGCTTGCTAGTGACTGGTGACAGGTGATAAAGAGGGCTGATAGAGTTGTCATAATTATGACTATTCACTGTTAGGTTTAACCCAATGAACCAAACTGAACCAGTCACTTCGTTCAATTGGTGAAATCAAACCAAACTGCCAATCTGAAATGAATTGAAACAATTCAAAAGATAAGTTATAATATTAATAAATAGTGCTTAATATTATTTTATCATCAAAATATAGATTTTTAAATTTTTATATATTGATAATTTAGATATATAAACTATTTTACATCTTATTTTTGTTAGTTACGTTTGAACCAAACCAAATCAAACCAGAACAGTTCTGTTTTGTTTGGGTTAACAAGACCATTTGGTTCAGTTTGGGTTGGGAAAAAAATTGCCCAACCCAAACCTAAAGGACCCATTACTCCTAGTCCTACGTCTCCATCAAACAATGTAGGTAGCTTCTAATGAAATCATAAAGCCATCTTGAGTTTGTAGAGTCATAGTCCTAGTCCCAGCAAACACACATTCTCTATTTGCTATGATCTTGAAAAGTTCCGGAAATTGATGTCTCAATTCCTTGCTGCCACACCACGGTCTTTCCAAAATTTCATTCCACTGTCTCTCTTAGTTGAATGTGAGGCACACCGCACACAAGAAGATTGAAAGTTGTTATCTTTCTAGATAAAATATCAATGGGCAGCCATGGCTGTCAAGGCGACAAAGTGACCAAAGCGACTAAGGGTCCGTTTACTACTTAAGCAACAAAAGTGTCGCTTAAGTGGTAAGACTAATCGAGTTTGAGGCGAGCAGTCGGCCCACTAAATACAATAAAAAATCTTAACAATGAGGCATATTTAAAAATGGGTCCTAATAATTTCTTCAAAAAATAGAAAAAATGAAGAAAAACGATGATTTCTATTGGCCAGGAGAATTCTACATAAAAATCAGGTCCTATTCCACCTACTTTGGGTCGAATAGGTCATAATTATTGTTTACAAAATCAGTCGATTCCGATCGAAATTGGCTGATTCTTGAATTGGATTAGCCCATGTCAATAGATCTACCACCAGAACCATCGATCCTGGATCGACCGGTTCTCAAAAATTGGATCGAACTGACCAATTCTCTAGGAATTCGTAAGTTACAGAATCAGATCTGTAACTTATGGAATCTGGTCCGATTCTTGACCCGATTTCTTCTCTCCCTTCTCTAATTTCTCTCTCTTTATCCTGATTCTAGGGCTCCCCTCCCCTCTCGCGATCCCCTTAGCATCCCCTTAGGTGAGGTCAAAAAACTCCATCTATAAGGTATTTTTTCTTTGTTTTTTTCTCTCCCCTATACTCCCTCCCCCCAAAATTTCTTCTTTGACATGGATTCCTCTCGGGCTTGTTGGCCTTAGAACTTGAGGGGGAGGGATTTTGACCTCTTTTTTTGTGAGAGGGTAATCACAGTCACCCCTTTTGGTGGCTATGCAAGGGGTACACCACCCCTACCCCTACATAGTCACCTGACAGTGGGGGAGACCGGGAGTGGTCGGTGGCTTGTTTGTTTCATTCCAGATGGTCCAATTGTCATTGTCTGGACTGTCCCATTGTCCATTCTTTGTTTGGACTGGACTGACCGATTGTCGAATATATTTATTTAATATGATCTATTTTTTGTGCGTGTAGGCAAAATGTTGGAACAGGAACACGACACCTCTACACATTGTGATATTGGATGGCAAACACTGACACATGGTAAATGTTGATAAGAAGAGAGTGAAATGTAAATGGTGTGAGAAAGAAATAAATAGAGGTTTATTGTCGTAAACAACACATTGGTGGAGTGAGTGAGAATGTGAAGAATTATGACAAGGTACTAGGGGAGCTTAGAGAAGAAATGGTGGCATACTTAACTGGGAGAGCATCACAAAGGGAGATTTGAATCGAGTAGAGACTAGAGAGCTAACTTGTACGATGAGTTGCTCAGATGTTGAGACAAAAACCTCATGGAAAGAAGTAGAAAAAAAGGAAAATCACATGCTGTGAAACCTTGATTTTTTTTAAAATCTTGTTATTTGAAATTTTGTGATTGGAATTTGTGTGATTGTGATTTGGAAAGTTTGAAAAATATGTTGAAGATATGTATATGTAACCTCAAAATTTGAGATTGAAATCAAATTTGGAATTTTTTGTGTGTGTATGTGTTTCAAAACATGTGTATATGAAAATTGAAAAATTGAGTATTTCAAAAAGTTTTGAAAATACATTTTAGATTTGGGCTTTAAACATGAAAAGGATTTTGATTTTTAAAGAATAGTTTTCAAAATTCTTATTCAAAATTTATTCGTCAAATTTCGGTTTTACAACTATGAAAATATCGATATTTTATAGAAGTATAACTAATCTGACGATATACATAGAAATTTAAGTTCGAGGTTGGGTTCTTTGAAAATTCGTTTTGACCTCTCCCCATCGGGTGGTGCGAAGACCCGATGTTAATTATATCGAGAACACTCGAATACCCTTGATTCGCCGCCATAGCAATTTCGAAAAATGATAGCATACATTCACAAATGAAATGAACACAATAGGAGCAACGGTTCCATAACTTCGATAGAATGCAAACTTTTTATATTTAAAATTGAATTTGATTTGATTTGATTTAAAACTTTGATTCAATTAGTTTGTTGCTTAATATCTTTTACGGTTGATTTAAGATTTGATTAAATAATTAAATTAAAATTGATTTGACTGATTTTTAAATTTGTTAAATTCAAATATTGTGTAATTGTTTGGAGATATTTAGATTAGAAATTTAATTTGATTTGAATATCATTTTATAATTGAGGAAGTAATTATTGTTTGTTTTGTTTATTATTATTGTTTATTAATTGTGACTATATTATGTGTTTTTGTTATTTAATTGAATTCATCAATTAATTAGTTAATAGTTTAATTTAGGAGATTTTATTGTTTAATATTTTGATTGATTTAAAGGTGTAAAAATTAGTTTTAACTTAATTAGGTATATTTTGTGTATCTTTTTATTTATTTTTGTGATTAAATTGGTATTAAGTCTTAATAGGTGTATTATGTTAGAAAATTTGTTTTGTTTTGTTTTGTTTTGTTTTGTTTTATGTGTTTGTTTGTTTGTTAACCTTAAAATGATCTAATTTTAAGTTATAGAAGTTTAGTTTGATTAACTTTGATTAATTTTGATATCTTCGTATTATTTAATTAATTAACTTTCTTTCCTCTTTTTTATTGTTATGGTTTTAATATAATCTTTCTTTAAATTACTCTTTTCTTATTTGCATTTCATACGACTTATGGAGCTATTTTAGCTCTCGTTGACATCAAAAATATACACAACATGTAATTTCCATTAATTGGAAAAAAACTACAACTTACAAATATGAGGGACATAAAATAATGACATGATCACAATGAATCGGATCGGATTTGAATCCATTGAGCATTTGATAGGCATTATGGAATGGATCACATCGATAATGGGGCTAGCACACCGACTTTTGGTTAAGGTTTGCGGCTGCTACCTATCGATATAATCACTATCATATCGGTTTTATATTTTGGCATTCATGTATATATGTATATACATTTAGCCATCATATAAAATTGATATAATAATCCCTTGATGGGAAAAATTGATATAGCATTGGGGTCATTTTATTGACCTTTATATGCTAATCAAATAATTATTTATTTTTTATTCTTTTAAGTTATGCCGAAGCGTAGAGCGTGGCCGATTGGACCGGCCCCTATTAGCCTCGATTGTTTGATTATTTTCCAAAGACGTAGATCGTGCCCGATTGGACCAGCCCCCAATTAGTCTTGGATCGATTTATTGTTTTAAGTTTAAATTTGAGACGTAGAGCATGCCCGATTGGACTGGCTCCCAATTAGTCTCAAATCGGTTTGATTGTGAATTTTATTTGATTTATACATAATGTCAAATTTGAACCATCTCATATCAATGGATGTCATGAACACCCTCGCCATCATCCTTCTCCAACCGATATGTCATCCTCTCTCTCTCTCTCTTTTTTAAAGGAGGAATGGAGGATAAAATAGAAGAGTGCGGTATGGACAATGAGTTTAGCCGGTTTTGATCGCTCAAGACATAGAAGGCTCGATTCAAACTGATAGAGGGACTCATCGGCCGGCTGCTGGTTGGACGTGCGACCGATTGGGCCGCACAGGTACAAACAGGGAAGGGGAAGCAGGCGGTGGTGAAAGAAGGAAAGCGACTAACAGGAGGAGAAGGAGGCGCGCGGGATGACAGAAGAAGAGGAGGAGGAGGGGGGCTACATGCGGCGACGGTGGAGGTGCGCGGGCGGATAGATGGAGATAGGGACGTGCGCGGCGACGGTGAACGGGCGCGCAGGCGGACAGAGAGAGAAAGATGGACGTGCGCGGCGACGCTGAACAGGGGGTGCGCGGGGCGACGCTGAACAGGGGCCGCGCGGGCGGACAGAGAGAGAGGCGACGCGGCTGTGACAGAAGGGGAGGAGGGGCTGTGCGGGCGGACGCAAGCCGACGGGGATAGAGAGTGAGGGAGGGGCTACGTGCAGGAGCACTACTGCAGTCAGACAAAAAGAGAGAGAGGGAGAGGCGCGTGTGTCGACGGCGGAGGCTTTGCGGCAGCGCTTGGGCGGCGGACAGAAAAGGACCACAAGGGGAAGACGACGCAGGTGCGGCGACTAGGCTTGCGTGCGGCCAGGCAGCAAGGCGAGGGCGACTGCGGAGACGGTGAACAGCAGAGGAGGTGGGTTGCGGTGACGGGAGTTCGTGCGCAGGACTAGGGCGGCTGCCGACTGGGCGAAAGGGGCGGCGCCGAACAGGACGACGGTGAAGGGGCTCGCACGCGGGAGGAAGACGCCGACCGGCCACCAGCGTAAACCTCATCTTTCTTCTCTCTTCTGCTCCTCTACATCTCTCCTTTCTGTCGTCGAAATCTCCCTTCCTGATCGCACACCCGATACCCTCAAGCTTAAGGCCGCAAGCGGCTCCTTATCTGCGGCTGCCATTGATGACTCGGGAGGCTCGCCCGCTTCCACCGTTACGTGCCTGGCAACGTGCGCATGGGCCGCTGTCCTCTTAACTTCGTGAAGACGTTGCATAGTTTGGACAAATGGGTGCCGGCGACCTCATCCAGCCGCGGTAACGGTAACGTTCGGCTCTTGATGACCCGGTTAACGCCCTTCAAAGGCGCTGACCTTGCTGGGAGCTCTGACAGACATCGATATTGTCAGGACGTCGCTGCAACCCTCTCGGTTGCTCTCCGTCGACGCGTTAGAATCGTTAGTCATCTTCTGTCAATGCATCAGGCCGTTGTCGGAAACTGTAAGAGTCCCAACTACTGTTTAAGTCATCGGGGAAGGATTATGATCCCCTCAGTTGCCCTCCGTCTAGACGTCGAATTGCTGCACATGATTTACGTAGGCTCTGATGAGGGTTAAAACTGATCGAAAAGTGCTTCGACGTCTTCGATCGTCTTTCTTTGACATGTCAAAATATTGTACGAGAGCTTCAACACTCTTCGTACGAACATCGTCGTCAGTTTGAACTTGTCGACAAGGTGCCGTTTGTGACAAATTCGGAAGACGTGTGCAAACGTTACATCTTCGACGGCTGAACTGCACCGTCTTGTCCACTTTTATTTATTTTGTGAATTTTCCAGCATTTTAGGCGTCAACACATGTGCAGGTTGAGTTGTCTTCATTAAGTTCTAAAGATGAAGATGAGACACAAATGAGAAGAGCAATGCATGCAAGTAGGGTTTAGGCCTGCGAAGATGAGGAAACGAGAAGAGGGCCAGGAGGATCTATCGTCATATATTTAGATGTGGATCTTAGCACTCGCCCTACATCTTAGGTAGGCCGAGAGAGTGATTACTATTGGCCGTGGTCAATTCGGCCGATGGACACGTCCATGTACAAGCAGAATGATAGAGGTCAAAGGATTATCTAGTAGGCATTGAAACGAGTTAATGCTACAATAGGGGTTGCAATGAAGGTAACGAAGCACATTTGTTAGTGATTTTTACATGCAGGTATATAAAATACTTGATTTATTTTGAATGTGTCCCTTTATATTATTTAAATTTGAAACAAATATTAATAACATTATCTTATCATGAATTGATGTACATGTCATAGCCCATGTAGCAACTTGCCCACATTTCCAGATAATGATTGATGCTATGAAGAGGTTGAATCGGGATTAAAAGTCCCGAGTTCGAAAGACATTTACGAGTGTGAGTTGGATTTAGAGGTCGATGAGTTGACCTCGTGGATAGATGAATTTAAGACAATATGAAGGAAAATGGGTTGCATGGTTATACCATAATGTGTGATGGATGTACAACAATTACAAGAAGATCTTTAATCAACGTTTTCGTGTATTATTCTGAGGGCACTACATTTTTGAAATCTATCGATGCATTATACCAAATAAAAAATGTAGAGTACTTGTTTGGTCTTATGAACAATGTTGTCGAGGAAATAGGTGAAGACAATGTTGTACAGTATGTCATTTACAATGAAGTTTCTTCTAAGGTTGTAGGGAAGAAGTTGATGGAGGCTAGATCATACTTGTTTTGAATGTCCTGTGCTGCACACTCTATTGACTTAATGTTGGAGGATCTGGGAAGAAGTCATCTATCAGATTCTTGGTGTGTCAAGGATAATTGGTTACATCATTTGTATATGGACATTTTATACTCTTGCACATGATGAGAAAACATACCGATGGCCGTGACCTAGTGTGACTTAGTTTCACAAGATTTGCCATGCATTTCATTGTATTAAAAAATCTACTGAGATGTCGACATGACTTGAAGAGATTCATACTTTCATTAGCATATATCGATTGCCTAGTTGACCTACATGGCAGAATGAAACCGTTTGATATCCTATCAAAGATGGAGCATATTAGCGAGGATAATATGTGGTGGTAAAGAATGCAATAATATTTGTCCGTTATAGATTCCTTGGTACATGTGCTGAGATTTCTAGATTCCAATGACAAAAATCAAATGGGATACTTGTATGATGCAATGGATCAGGCAAAGATGAAAATAAAAAAAAACATCCAAAGTGTTATAAGAAATGGTGGAAGATTATAAACAACATATGTGATAAGACATTTCACATTTTGCTACAATATTTATGCCATAGGTAATTGTTTGTATCTTATTATTTGTTCAAGTCTTGTAGTAATACTATCATTAGCAGGGTATTTCTTGAACCTAAGAATACAATATAGCGGACAAATATCTAATGATGCACAGGTTATATGAGACACATTGTCAGTGATTTAACATTTGTGTAAAACTCCGCAAGACAAAATAGAAATGGAAGTTGAAGTCAGTTGTTACTTAATTACGTAGTAATTGAGTTTTCAAGATTGATAAATTAAGTTATATTTTATATCATATTTCAGATGCCATCATATAAGCACCAAATTAGAGTTTATGGAGATTGAAATCTACAGTATTCATATGATAAGGTTTTTCCTAGTATGTTTGATGACATTTGGTATATGCTAAGCATTTTTGTAAGAAGATTACGCACTTACTATAATAGTCATTTTTTCAACTGAGTGGTGGATTAAGTGAACAATAGAAGTGGGTGGAATCCACTTGTCGCTATTGTAGTACAAGCATTAGTTAGAGTAATAGTTCATCACTGTGTGAAAGGAACTGGAGCACTTTTTGCCTGATACACATAAGTAGAAGGAACAAACTGAAGAGAGAGATTGGACAAACTAGCATTTTGTCATTACAATATGCGGCTAAAAATCAAGAATATTAAAGGTTGTCAAAAAATTTCTGAAGAAAGATTTGCAAGATTTGCAAGTGATTCTTATGAGTAAAGCATGATGCAGGTGATTAAAGATTATCATATGGGGATGTTAACATGTAATATCGCTTTCAAGAAGAATATCCACTTTTAGTGTAGATGGAGGATATGGATACCGAACCAACTTCAGAGTTTGACCCCAATGATTGTGCATAGGTTGAATGAGAGCTTGACAACATCATCAATGAGGATGATGATAAACAAATGCAAGAACAAAGGGATACTCAGGTTCCTTGTTTAGCTCCAATCCAACAGGATCCACTTCACATTACAGGTTTAGAGCTAGCTCCAGCCACAACTTTATGTCCAATTTCTTGTGCCGTTTTAGATGTTGGTGTTTGTATTGTCCAGAATAATACACAAAGGAAAGAAAGATTAGGAGGATTCAAATCATTGAAGAAGGCATACCAATGTAGTATTGGACATGATATGCAGGAAGAGGAAGTGGGGAAGAGGAGGAAATTAATTGTCAGATGAAGGCTTGTGAGTCTTACAGATAGTATTTAAGCACCATCCCCTAGATGATGATGAGAAAAAGTTCTTTCCATCAATGTAACAACAATATCAAGGTGGTTTAGGTGGAGGTGGAGGAGGAGAATGTGGGTCCTCAAGCAGTGCACATATGAGTGGAGTAGGTATTGATGATTTGAGTTTGAAGCAATATTTAAGTGGAAGAAGTCAACGTTGAAATCAGATGTATTTCTTTAAGGAGCACACAACGAAAAATTATTCAGAACCCATTTTAGATTTTAAGTTACATTATCCACTCACACCTTCAGCTCTAACATTAGATAGTGTGTATGCTTATAGTCAGATAGCTGAATTATTATTTTTATATGGATATAGACCAATCATGACCGGCCAATCTTAATGGAGCATTTAAGAAAGTAAGGAGAATGGAGACTATGAAGGCCAATTCTGTAGATGTTGGTGATGAGGTATCATTTTTGTTGCATTTGAATTACACTATTTTCTTTCTTTATTGAAATGAATATTGGGTTATTTTAAAATTATTTTTCTTGATATATTTCATATAGAGTGATAGTCACATGAAAGTGTGTTACATGTATTTTTTTATATTTTTATTTTTTAGGAGCTCTCATATTTTTTAGGATTTATCATGATTTTTACAATTTTTTTTGAAAATAAAAAAATTACCGATCCGGACTCATTCTGGATTATTATCAGGTCCTAATTACTGCCGAACCATGTGCTAATGAGGCTTATCAAGGAATGGGAAGAATCCCCATATGCCTATTAAAGGCAGGGTGCATTCGATCCTAAATTGATTGGGACAAATCCCATAACATCTATCAAAGATTATATGGATTTGATCTCAAGTTATTCAAGTTGTGAGAATTGGCTTTTTTAGTCATGTACTTCAAATTAAGTAAACAGTGGAAGTTTATGTTCGCTGCACAATTGGCATTGAAGGGAAAATCAATTTTCTCATTGGCTTGATGGAATGCAAAGACCAAAAAGAGAGTATGGAATTTTAAAGACTTTAACAAAATCTGGGACAAACTGAAATTTGCCAACATATATACCTCTGAACTTAAAACCAAAATTCCCAGAACCAACACATTGACTATCAACAGTTCTGCTAAAAATTCGGTGACCAAACTCTGCAAAATACAGATCTTGGGAAAAATCAAGAGGACTAAGCAGAATTGCCAAAAATAAAAAGATTCCAGAATATGAAAACTGAGTAAAAAATCAAAAAATTCAAAATCTGGAAATTCAGGATAACTAAATAAGAACTAATGGTGATAAACAAAATCCAAAACAAAAAAAGACAAAGGAATGATAATTTGGACTCAGGCCGGTAAGACCTCAAAGTCTCAAGTCTCAAAATCCCAATGGTGAATTGAGTTAAACTAAAAGATGAAATGATTAAATCTGTGCAAAAATCTGGAACCGAAATTCTCAAAACTCACTGAACCATCAAGTTCAATTTCAAAACTGTCTAGTCAACAAAAACAAAGAAATAAGTTTGAAATATGAAAAAAAATGTGGACTTCGATCTCAAGATTTAAATGCATTAACCATGAAGCTTTGAATTTGATCTTATTCAGCCCCCAACAATCCTGCAGCCAAACTTCAAAAGCCGTGCTGTTTGAGCCCTTGAGTAGATCCGAGTCCATGCAATTCAAGTACCAATTCTTAAGATTTGAAATTTGAAGCTGGGAGTCCAAAAATTCAGTCAGACCATAGATCACCGAGACTTCGATTTTGGAACACCTTGGATTTTGATAAAAACTTGCTGTCAGCTAATGGGGAAAGGAGAGTCCAAATTAACATCTCTTAAGAAAAAAAGAAGAGGAAGATCTCATTGAAACCAAAATTTCTAAACCTCAAGGCTTGAAACGGTAAATCCGTGCAAAATAGAGTATCCACTGAAATTCAAAAGTTGCTTATTTGGACTGGGAGGATAAAAGAGTTAAAAGAGAGAGGTCCAAATAGAAATAAAAAAATTCAGAATGCTGGAATCTGGTAAATCAGACCTGACAGGATTCTGCAAAAATGGGAGTGATCATATGCGTAGGATTTATGAAATGGCAGAAATCTGAAGGTTGTGTAAAAAAATAATAATCAACAATCTCTGTTGTACAACTGCCTGAAAGCATGATGCTTGAGTTAAGTAACCAATCGTACTTGGGTCAAAAGGGACTTGAAAAAAATCCATAGACTCCAGATGCTTCAGGTTCCCTTTTCCATCAAAGATAGCTTCATTGAAAGGAAGCTTTCAAGTGCTTCATCTTTATAAAAGCCAACACGAAATGACTTCGCAAACAAGCTATTGACCAATATCTTTATTGACAACCACCTGCCAGCACCAGACCAGAGCATGACGAACATCCTTGGAACAGGTATCTCATAAACTCTTCCTTTTTCACCTCGGCATCAAGCTCATTCCGTACACAACGAGCATTCTCCATTCTTGCTCTTACATGCTCCTTGCTTTCACTCAATCACTAGTATAGATTGTAGAATCAGTCGATACGGATTGGAATCGACCAAATCCTAGATAGGATTGGCACCTGTCGATCTGATTTGGGCCCAGAGTTCTGATTCCAACCAATCTCTCGACAGAATCTGCTGTAATTGGCTGAATCGGGCTGGATTGGGAAAAGAAATTGGCTAATCAGCCATTTCTGGACTGATTCTGGAGATTCATTGCTGGAATCGACCCACCGGCTGCTGCTATCGGGCGGGGAAGAAGGCTTACTGCTTACCAGGTCCATTGGACCCAGTAAGCCTTGGTAAGTCACTGGATCCACCATATCGGATCCACTACCATAAGGTTTAAAATCTTACGGTTTTTCCATATCGGAGGGATCACCGCAGCGGCTGCAGTGGCCATTTCAAGCATATTTTGGTGCCAAAATTGGCCCTGAAATAGCTAGATTGGACTAGAATCCAATTTAACTTCTTATTTTATAGTTTTTATCTTTTAGAATTTTTAAGGACTGATCTGGACCGATTTGGGATTGGTTTTTCTCTATGAAAATCGGCCGATCCAATCTGGATTGGATCGGAATTGGCACCCACCGATCTGGTTCCAGATTCTGCAATCCTTGGTCACTAGAGGTATAATATGTTTAATTTTTAAGCACCTTGTCATCCCCTAGATAATGGAGGTGATCAATACTAAAATAAACGGAGATGTATATAAATCATATGGCCATCTTAACTATCATGGTAAGTTAGAGCATAATAAGTATTGTCTCATTGCCTAAGTAGTGACCTATGGAGATTGTATCACATTTCTTGTGTTCTCTACAACTACAAAGAAGTAAAAGGTTCTCCTGGAATGTTCGGATGAATATTATCTTCTTCGTACAAGTTGACTGAATCATGTGGTGCACATTGTTGGGCGAACAAAATATCCTATTGTACTAGCATTTTTTGTTATCATCTTAGTTTTGCCGTTTATACTTGTCATTTAACCTGCAATGAATTACAATCTTCCTGAGTTATCCATGCTTATTGACATTTAGATTGCAAAAGAATTGCGTAGCCGAGGAATTTCAGCTGACTATTATCATGCTGATATGCATGATGCTACTCGTGAGAAGGTTCACGTGCGGTATGCTTTATTTTGTTGGATGATTAATATTGAAAATCTTTTATGCCTGATGGAATTTTTCACATTCACATGGTACTTTGGACTTCATTTTTAGTTAAAAGTGAAAATTTTACTTTTTTAGAAAAAATGCCAGCTTTAATGCGTCCTTTGTTTAGTTCTTTTGTTCATGTATTATATGGAAGTTATTTTTTAATTTTGTTTTCGCTGGTAAATGTCTTGAGGAAATATTGATGTTGTTTTAAGCAAGGTAGGAAGTATCGGACATTGGGAGCAGATCGGTCCTCTCCCGACCCATCTGTATCAGCCACGATGGGTCTGATATTAATACTGGATCCATCTTTTAAAAAGCTCTCCTTTTGTTGCAAACAAAATAATAAATACTAAAATAGTAAAATATAAAAATGGGTGTATACTTTTAAGTAAAAACTATTGAGACGATGCCTTTTATGAATTTAAATATTTTAATACAACTAAAAGAAAACGTGAGAAACTGATGACATATAGATAAATTTGTTATGAGAGAGAGAGAGAGAGAGTGGGTGGGTGAAATGAGGCCCCAATGGTCCTTTTGTAGGCCTGGTGTCCATAGCATGTCGTGAGATTGGAATCAGCCACTGTATCATCTAGTTCCGATTATGATCTGGATCGGATATGCAAAATTGATCGATTCTTTGAGAGAAAAACCAATCTGAAATCATTCTAGATCTTTCTTCAAAAAATCATAAAAATAAAAAAACTATAAAATAGATGCCTAAATTGAATTCAGGACCGATCCAATCTTTTGGGAGAATTGGCACAAGTTAGGGGTGAAATGTAGCACTGCGGTGGTGTCTTCCCCTTCAGATAATTCAGTCGGATCAGTCTAGATCCAGCCAATTCAATAATTTTCACGGTCCATGGGCCCGTAGGCCACTATGGTTGTTTGCACCATGGTATGCCGGGTCGCGACCCGGGTCGCGACCCGGCCCCGACCCGGTCGGGTTTAGGCCCGACCGGCTCGGTCGCGACCCGGTCGGGGTGACTCCCCCGGCTGGGTCGCGGAGTCGTGGCCGGGTCGTGCGAGTCGCGCGACCCGGCCGACCGGGTCGCGCGACCCGGCCGGGTCGCGCGACCGCGTGCAGCCGCAATCGTATGGCCGTTGCGACCGGACCGTTGGCAGCGGTCTCGACCGTTGCCAACGCGGTCTTGGGGGGCGCGGCCCCCCGTCCAGCCCTGGGGGCTATTTAAAGCCCGAGGGGCTCTCCTTACTCCCACCCCCCACTCTCACTCTGACCTCTCATTTGTGCTCTCATTGCTCTCGTTGCTCGATTTGTTTTCTCATTTACTTAATTATTTCATCGAAGCATTTCATTAGTTCATTTAGTATATTTATTTAATATTAGTTCCATTGATTAGTGGGTTAAGTAGTTTATTCTTTTTAATACTTATTTGCTTACTTTCATGGTTAGTTAAATTAGAAGATTAGTTAGATATTTAGTTTAGTAGTTACTTAACACATCATTAGTAGTAAGGAATATTAATTACTTACTTAATCCTATATTTAGTTAATCATTCAATTTATATAAATAAAAATATACTTACGTTAGTAGTCACTTAATTAAGGTTATTAGCTATTTAAATAATTAATTACTTACTTAATTAATTATTTACTTAAAAAATGTCTTCTCCAAGCCAAAACAACCCGAACTACCGGCGCGACCCGGAGTTTGTTTATCCAGCTTGGTTGCATTGCGATTTGATCTCACGTGGCGGAGAGAAAAGTGCGATGTAAATATTGCGACAAAGTAATATTCGGCGGTATTTATCGTTTAAAATTTCATCTTGCAGTACGAAGGGAAATGTTCTTCCTTACGCGCGGACTCCTTGAGGAGGTCGAGCTCAATTTCGTAGGCACCTACAGACGATGGAGCAAACGAAGGGAGAAAAGACATAAAGAGACCGTCCGAGAAGAATTGCAACAACGGGGAGACGATCCGTACACATTTACGGTACCGGACAAGAGAGGCCGGATATTTTTGGAGACGAAGAGTACGAAGGTATGGGAGGTGTTACTCATAAACGTTGTTCATTATTCTATTTTAAAGGATAATTAAGTAGCCTTGATACTTAAATGTTTTTTAAAAAGATGAACTCTCACGAGGGATGGAAGCAAGTCGAAAAGATGCTTATGGTCAAAAGACCAAAGTTGTATTGGACACCCTGTTCCGCACACTCTTTAGATTTGATGTTGGAGGATATATGCAAGGATCCTCAAATAGACAGGGTAGTTAAGCTAGCCCAGTTTATTTCTTCGTTTATTTATAACCACAACTTTGTCCGCACTTATGAGGGAACACACCCGAGGGCGAGAGTTGTTACGGCCCGGTGCAACCCGGTTCGCCTCCCACTATTTATATTTCCTTAGAAAGTTTATTGAGTCGAGAGAGCTCTAACTTTCGAATGGTCATTTCACCGGGTTGGGGTAGTTGGATGGCTAGATGTAACCCATCGGATAAGAGAAAGGGGAGAAAAGTAGAAGAGACAATAGAGAGTGGAGATTTTTGGAAAGTTGTAAAGAAGACGTTAGACATCGTCCAACCCATAGTGAAGGTACTAAGGATAGTTGACGGAGATAGAAAAGCGAGCATGTGGGGTATTTATATGATGCGATTGAGAGACGAAAGAAGAAATCTCCAAGACCGTGTCCGACTTTGCCAAGTGGTGGGATATTATAGATCGTCGGCGGGAGCGTACATTACATCAACCCATTACGTACGACGGTATATTTTCTTAAACATTTACTTAATCTTTTTATTAATCGAAAGTTGTGTATAACTTGTTTACTAATACTATTTGTTTCGTAGGTTACTTTTTCAACCCAAGAATCGCATAGTCCACATTTCGAGGCGACGAGCAGGCTATTAGATGACGTGAAGAGCGTCATCCGACGGTTGCTTGGTGACGACGATCGGGCTATTATCGCTTGCAACAAGATGTATGATTACAGAATGAGGAGTTATTACTTTGGAACAAGCAGAGTTGAACGAGCAGTGATGATACTAAGTCCGGGTACGTAGAAATGTTTTTCATCACTTAATTAATTAAAGCTTACATAGATAATAATGCACGACATTCAATTTATGCACCGATTGGTGGATGGACCATGGTAAAGTACCGGGGTACGAGGACTTGGCGGACGTAGCCATCGGGGTCCTAAGTCAAACCACGTCGGCCGAGTACGCGGCGAAATGGTCTACATTCGGCCGATTCACAAAGCAGAGAAATAGGTTGACATCGAGGAGGCTTGAAGACCTCGTGTATTGTCACTACAACGTAGAGGTTAAAGTTGAGGAATTTGGATAGAATGAAGCGAGAACCGGATAGAACAAAAAGAGTTGGATAGCACAGGCAGCGGGACGTTCGGCCGACGAGCCGCCGATTGAAGAGGAGGATAGCGATTTGGATCAAATATTCTACGAGAAGAACTCCTTAGAAGCTTGGGTCAACGACCGAGACGGGTGGGGGGAAGCGGAGGTCACCGCCCAAGACCGACAATGGGCCGAAGGAGTGCTCGACGATGTCCCGTGCGCCGAAGAATTCCGGATCCCTCCCTCGGCAGCAAGCGCCGGAAGGACCGGAGAAGGAACTAGCCAAGGTACGCAAAGTAGGCGAAAAGGTAAACAAGTTATGGCGACCGATCCTTTTGATATTGCGGTTACGCCGTACGGTCGAAGACGATCGAGAAGATACGCCGGAGCCGAACATCCGAGTGCGGTACCGGACGTCCGAGGGATTCGTCGTCCAAAGAGTAGCGACGATGATGGTGCTCGATGCGGGCACGGACACTTTACAAGTACAAGGGACCTCGGATCCTCCCATATCTCCTACCACGTCGCTACGTTTTACCGGCGAGGAGCAATATACTCGTGCGACCACGAAGATACCGATCACGGTAGAAGGCCGCCACGAGGTAGTAGGAGGTCATCGTAGCCGTAGGAGTTGGAGCGAATACCACGATGCCCCCGACTATGTGTATGATTCATCCCAAGGCTCTTGGTTCCCTACATACGATCAAGAGTACTGTGGAATGAATTACGTGGAGTCATCGGATACTTCGATCCAATCGACCTATAGTTATGGTGACTCGTTTGGATCAAGTCTTAGGATAGTTTCCCGAGGGACAGACGAATATGATCGTCGTATGTACGTATGTCAAGCTTTGTACTCAACCCGAATGACATGGGGAGAGTACATCAACTACCTACAAAGTGTACAACACATCATGTTGGAATAAAATTGATGCATTATTCATTTAAGTCATGTCATTTAATTTATCCAATTTTTCTGTATTTTTTCAGATTTTTTTCGCATTTTTCTTATTTTTTTGAATTTTTCAAAAAAAAAATATTTAAAAAATAGGGTCGCGACCCGGGTCGGCCTGGGGGTCCCGCGACCCGGTCGCGACCCCCGACCCTACCCTCCTTGGTTTGCACAATCAGTCATGAGAGTTGTTCATACCAGGCTTGATCCTATCAGTTATGGCTGACCTTGATTTTTAAGGAATATAACTCAACTCAACTCAAGCCTCAATCCAAAATTAATTGGGATCGGCCCTTATATTCTCTTTCTCTATTCATGTTGTTTTTGACTTTAATTCTTTGGGGACATTTAAATCATCCAAATCATATTGAATTATCCTTATTTAGGTTAACTTGGGTCTACTATGACTTTTTTGTTTCAATAATTTTGACATTTTCTACTTTTCTAACTGAACCCTCCTTTGGTCCATTTCAGTTTTCTCTAATATATTCACCACACAACCATCTTAACATTTCGTTTCAATAAAACTTATTTTGGAAGCATATTTTTTTTATTGTCTTACGTTCACTATCGTACAACATTGCAGGTCTTATAAATGTATGATAATTTTTTTTTTCAACTTTTGTGGAATCTTACAATCACATAAAAGTCCTGTAACCAATCTTTCATTTATCTTGCTTTTAATCCTATGATTAACTTCCTCTTCGCATTTATCATCTTTTTGAATAATCGGACCAAGATATTTTAAATTGAGTATTTTGAGATAATGCTACTCCATTCAAACTAACTCCCCTCTCTTGTCTTTGATTTTTATTAAACTTGCAAGGCATATATTTTGTCTTAGTTTTATTTATTTTGAAAATTTTAAACTCTAAAGTGTTTCTTTAAAATTTTAGCTTTCTATTAGCTCCTTGTGTCTTATCTATTAATACAATATCAACTGCAAACATCATACACCATGACATATCATTGAATATTTTTTGTTAATTAACTAATGCAAAAAGATAAGGACTGCACCTTTATCTAAGTAATTGAAATAGAAAAATCTCTCGTTTCTCTTCTAAGTGTGCACACACTAGTGATTACTTTGTCATATATGTCTTTTATCAATTGAATATACCTAATGGGCATCTCTTTTGCTCCAAAATCCATCACAATATTTCTTGGAACTCAATCATAAATTTTTTCATGTTGATAAATATGCAAATATTTCTTCATATATCGATATTTCATCATCAAATTTGTAATAAGAAAAACAACTTTCATGAAGAGTGCCCATATATAAATCAAAATTAATTGACTAAATTATTCGTATGATCTCATAATCTCTATAACTCTTTTCTATAATAGTGTAAAAGGATTTATAAGCGTGATCTCTTTATAATTTATGCAATCTTATTTCTATTTTTTTTAAAATGAGTATGTTGATGCTTTTTTTGGCATTTTCTTAGATATTAAAATTTTGTTAAAAAGTTGAGTTAACTATTTCATTTCTATATTTTTCAAACATTTTAATACTTCGATAGAGATCTATCAGGACCATATGTCTTGCTTGTTTTTATATTTAATGTTTTTTAACTTCTAAAATTTTAGTTTTTCCATTATAATTCATATTATAATGTCATTGAAAAGAACAGCAAAATAACTTTTTCATCTTCATTTATTGTCATCATCTTTTATCAAAGTCTTTCTTTCTTTATCTTTGATACATTAAGATCTTGAGATATTCTCTCTTATCTTTGTTAATTTATAAATATCTTTTTTACTTTCTAACATTTAAGTTTTTCATACATTTGTTTAAAAGTCTCATCTTTTGCTCATTTAACCATTCTTTTCACTTTACTTTTTATTTTCTTATAATTTTTCTAAGCATCATTATTATTACACCTAGGTAATATTTTATATTAATTTCTATTATTATTTATCATTTTTCGGTACTTCATTCCACCACCATATCTTTTTTTTAGGTGGACAATGCCCTTTAGATTCTTCAAGTATATTTTAGTTATTTTTTAATTTTTATAACCATGTTCATCCATGTAGCATTGACTTCTAGATCTAATATTCAATTATTTATCTTAAAAAATTTATTTTTGAAAAATGTTTTCTTTCATCCATTTTAATTCCCACCATTTTATGTTAGGAGGACATTTTCTGTTAAATGTGTTTGTTTGTCTTTTGATTTCAGCATTTAAAATCATTAACCTATGTTTGAGTAGTTAAAACTTCACTAAGAATAACTTTACAATATTTGCAAAAAAATACAGTTAATCTTTCGTATAAGAATGAAATTGATTTGACTTTTATTGTGTCCACTTTAAATATTATTAAATCAGATTCTCTTCTAATAAAATAGGTATTTTTTTGTATTAAATCATAGACCATAGCAAAATCAATGATACTTTTTCTCTCATTATTTAATTCTTATATCCGAAACTTCCACAGACTTTTTCATATTTATGACATTCATTTCTAAAATGTTCATTAAGATATCTTTTAATTAATATATTCTCTTCATTTGGTATGCTCTAAGGTTATCCATATCTTTCCAAATTTTTTTTCTTTAATCTCAGTTTTTAATCATATTTGTCGAGCAAAACACTATGATTACCTCTTTCTTATTATCATTTTTATTAAAATAATATTATCTTCTACCCCCTTACATCGACTGCGTTGCACCTTTCAATATCTAATCAAGAATGACACCTGTTTAAATTTTATTCTTTTCTTACAAAAGTTTGTGGCTTGCATTTTTTATTTTTTTCTTTTATTTTCTATTTATTTGGTTTTTTGAATACAAGTAATATTGATAAATTTTCTCTTCTTACTATCTAACTGGTTTCTTAATTTTTTTTATGAGTGACAATATTTAAGTACTTATTCTCATCTTTTTTTCAATCTTTTCTTTTTTAAATTTATTTCTAATCATTTTAAGTTTTTGTTTCTGAAAGTTGTCTTGTTCCGCACCATGAGGTAATTTCTTTATCCACACTTGTCTTTGACATGAGAACCCTTATTTATTTAATACTACATTAGGATGTTTAAGTGACATGTCACATAAGAGAAACATTCTCACTCTTGGTGTAATATCACCGCACCCATGCTGTGGAATAACGTGCTGTAAATAGAGAACGCCTCAATGTTTTTATCATCATGAAATGTGACAATAATTTTACATTGACTGTCATCTACCACAACTCTTCTCTTTTCTCATCCAGGCTTGAGACCCATTATGGAGTTATTGTTTACAACTAAATTGAAAAGACCTTTTGATCAATGTTTCCTTATCTTGGGTAATGTTGACTTGTTTTTTACTTAGATTTGAGAATTTCTGGTTTGGGATTTATCAATGTTGGCTCTTAGCTGCTGGTCCTAATCCATCAGCCGATTTGTTAGAAGTCAAGTATTTAAGAGTTTGCCAATCTTGGTTCGACTTGGTTTGACCCAATTATGACTAGGCCCAACTTGGCTGTGGCTTGGTCCGACAGCTTAAGTGAGGGCAATATCAGTTGATCTGCTCAATTCCAAACCATGATCGGCTGATCTGGGCTCAGGATCATAATTTACAAAATCGACCAATTTGGATCAGGATTGGGCAATTCTTGGATTTGATTGGCACATGTTGATCTGAGTTTTGCCTTGCACAACCGATCCAAGGTCAATTCCCTGAGGAATCGGCTTGGATTAGTAGAAGCAACCATGACTCATTCGATTCTTTAAAATCGGATTTCGTTCCCTATGATTTCGGAAAGATCAAAATCGGGCCCAATTTAGGATCCCATTCGAATCCAATTTTCCTCTAATAAGGGGGGAACACCCCCAAAGGGGTGATCGATTTTCTACCTCCTCTCCTGTGACTTTGCCCTTGGAAGGTTGGATTGGAATTTTGTTCTACTCCCCCTCCCATGTCCGAAAATCTTTATTTAATGTGAGTTTTACTTTTTTGCTTTATTTTTTATATATACGAAAAATGTCAAATGAAGAGCAAAGTGCTCTTGCATTTTATGATATTGATGGCAACATGAACACATGTTAGATGTTGAGAATAAAAAAAGTGAAATGTAAGTGGTGTGAGAAAGAAATAAATTGAGGTGTGTACTATCTCAAACAACATATATGTGAGATTAGTGGGAATGTAAAAAAGTGTAAGAAGGTATTGGCATAACTTAGAGAAGAAATGATGGCATATTTAACCAATAATGCATCACAAAGGGAGATACGCATTGAGCAGAGTCGACCTACACAATGAGTTGTTTGGACGAAGAGACACAATTCTCATGTCTGAAAGTTGTAAAAAATTAAATTATATGCTCACGTTGAGGTTGATTTATCAAGTTCAATTGATGACTATGAGAAACAAATCACGAGAGCAATACATGAAAGTAAGGGTGTAGGAATCGGAATCGGTAGGGACCAATCTGATTTGAATCATATTGATCCGACTGATTCCGAGGAAGAAAATTTGATCCCGAACAGTCCGAATCAGTTTTTTTGGTAAAAAATATAAAAATTAGGATAAATATCATAAAAATAGAAAAGTCACCTAAAAAATTTTTAAAAATGAAAATGTAGCATTTAACATGTTTTCATTTCATAACATTACAAGATACTTTCACTTAACATATTTTCATTTCATAACATTGCAAGATACTTTCACTTAACATAAATAACAATTAACAAGATAAAATTGAGAGTCATTGATATAAAATATAATTTAATATATATATATATATTTATTAATATATTTGAAATTTGCTTGGGTCTTGAGGATTGAAGGTGGACTCATGGGCTCAACTAAAAGAAGTGGGCTCGTTGGTCCTAGTGAGAGAAGTTGATTGGGAATCGAGTTTGAATCTGTTGTCCATAGGTAAAATCGGATTGACAGGTGCCGATCTGATCCAAGAATTGGTCGATCTCAGTCCAGATCAGCTGATTATATGAACTATATTGTGGGCTTGATTTATGAGAGTGAAAGGAGGCTAGTGGGCCTGAATGGGCTAGATGGCCTGATAATTGGAGATGGGCGCAATGGCTCGATTGATGAAGATGGGTGCGAGGGCCTAAGGGTTGAAAGTAGGTTTGTTGGTCTGATTTAGGAAAGTAAATGGGCTAGATGACCCAATAGTGGGAGTTTGGTGCAAGGCCCAAGGGTTGAAGGTGAGAGTGGGCTTGTGGGCCGATTATCATTGATTTTGATTTCAAAATTTTCTACATGTTGATATTGTCCATGATTGATTTGTTTTTGAGACATGGTTGATATTGAATTGGCAATATGATGGACAAGAAGAGTGGATTCTAATGCCGAGGCAAGTGTATGAGAAATTGGGGAATGCTAGTTGTATGTGGCCGGTTGTGGAGGTTACTTAGGAGCCATGAGTTGTACAACCAGTTGAGGAGGATGATTGTGGTAAGCTAGGAGTTAAGGATTTCCAAATCAAAATAAGTCACTGAATCGGCGGGATCCAATCCAATTTGAGGATTCAGTCCAATTTGGACTGATTCTCAGGAAGAGAAACTGATCCAAAATTATAATTTTTTAAAACAATTTAAAAATTTTGATTCGAATTTTGATTTGGACTGATTTTGGCTGATTCGGTCCGATTCAGACCGAATCGGCCTGATTTTTTTAAAATCAGGATTCTAATTTTGATTTTGATTTCGATCTGATTCGACTGATTCAAGACTAATTCGCCCGATTCAGACCGATTCTGGCGAAAATCAGGTCAGAATCCGTCCTTCAAGCGAGACTGTTCTGATTTTAGCCAGAGGCACCCTGGTCTTTGCAAACATACAATTAGCCTTTGTTAAAAGACCCTTAATGTCGAGTGGTTCTCCAAAGAATTGTAATTAATTAAGCTGATGCATCTCGTGTATAGGGCGCATAGGCTTAAGGACCATTAATTAACCATTAAACTCGTGCGGGCTGGAAAAATTGATTTTTTTAGTTTTATGCTAACTTGATGAGCCCTGATCAAAGGGTGCAAGGCTATGCGCCCCAACATGGGGCGCATCTACAATACGTGCCCAAAAAATCATTCAGTCGGCGAATTATGGTTCTTACTTGATTCTTGTGGGTAAATCATTAAATATTATGTATAAAAACCAGAAATTTTAACTTTATAATTAGGTTAATTTGACGTGTCTACAATATTTTTTTTGCAAGCTTAAGTTAGTATAGACAACATTTTTAGATGACATGTAAACCATAAAACAATTTGAAGGTTGATAATGTCAAATTTGTATATACCATACAGCATTTCAATGAGTATCACTGTTCTACTTGATATTGTTATGTGTATATGCTAAGAGAGATAATTCCGAAGGTGTGGACTGTCATCACCTCCACACATAAAAGGTGTTTTTTATGTTTCTAGTCTAAAATGTTTGAAATTAGTTCATACGCTGCCACTGCTCAAACCCAGTAGGGCCCACCAACTGTCCACATAAAATTATAAAAAAATATTCTCATTTATTTATGGACTTTTCTGAAAGCCCTCATAAGTTTTGAGAACTATGAAATAACTTCAAAATTCTTGGAAATTGCATTATACCTTTTCAGAAATTGTAATATTCCCATACTCTTTATTTTTGGAAAAGTTTGGAATTTTTGGTTCTAATATAGATTATTATAGGTTTCATGTTAGTACTTCATTTCTTGAGGCAAGAATTTTCGGTAATATGTGCTGTTACTCTGGTTTCTTTTCGAATTTGGTGGCTGGAGGATAGTTTAAGCTATTATTATTAGGCATTTGTTGAGTCTAATATTAGGTTTCTGTATTGATGCTTTTACGTGTGTGCTATTTCCGTTTCCTTTGGACAGATGGAGCAACAATAAGTTACAGGTTATTGTTGGTACGGTATGTATACCTATCATCTGTTGGATTTTTTTGCATGCAGTCGGTTTCTCATTAGTTTTCATATATCTATATATTTCAGGTGGCATTTGGCATGGGAATCAACAAGCCAGATGGTAGGTACCCATTTTTTTTTCTTGAAACTCAACTCAAGCTTTAATTTCAAATTAATTGGGGTTGGTCGGATTCTCTTTCCCTATTTGATTTTGACTTAATTCTTTAGAGATATTTAACTCACCCAATTCATATTGAATTATCCTACTCCATGTTAACTTGGGTCTGCCAAGTCTGTTTTCATTTCAATTATTTTGATATTTTTTACTTTTTAAATTGGATTATCTTTAGGTTTACATTTAATATACTCAAATTATCTCAATCTCCTTTCTTTCAATTTGTTTATAATCACCGCTACTCCTACATTTTTTAATATATTAATTACGTATTTTATCTAATTTACTATGATCACATCTATCTTAACATTCTCACTGTAACAACAGTTAATGTCCAACATTTACTACCATACAACATTGCAAGTTTTATAGATGTACGTTATATACTTCAACTCTAGGGTTGGATCCATGTTTCTTGATAATGCATTTGCTGGTCGGTTCCAGCCAGATGAATTCAGAATTTTTGGTTCTTGATCTGCTTACACTGATTGGTTTAAATGGATCTGATCTGTGATTATTCTTGATTCCTGGTGAAGGGTGTGTCATTCTTTGTGTTGAGCAATAATACAACTGGCGAGCTATTTTTAATCAGCTTTTGATGGATTTCATGAATTTGAGTTCTCTATCGCGTGCTTGTGAATGGATGTCACTTCTATCTTTTTGTCTTCCTTCCAGTGACTTCTTACCGGTCAAAATTAGTTTCACATCATTTGAAATTTAAACAACTTTTAGTGACTATGGCTCAATATTTAGGTAATAGGGTTCCTAAAGGGATATGCCAAAACTCTGAAGATCACCATTGATGCTATCTAACTTCAGTATTATATTGCTCATTTGAGAGGCATTATGACCACAAAGGCCGTTTTTTGGCATTTCACAAGCATCATACTTGTTTTCAGTTGGCATTGTCTGTGACTGGGAATATTTTTTATCAAACTTTTGGTGTGGGAATTAAGATTGATATAGACTTATAGTGGTCTACATATTATTTTCTTAAAAAGTGATCATGGCATGCTTTACGAAATCGGTTGAATTAGATCAAAATCGGTCGATTCTTGAATTGGATCGGCTGGTCTTGATTTGAATACTACCGGTAGGACCAATGCAACATCGATTTCCAATGGAATTGGTCTAGATCGGTAGAATTGGTTGAGAATGAGCGAATTCACAAGAATCAAATTGGAATCGGTCGATTTTGCCTGGAGGACTTAAGGTTTGGCCCCGAATCAATTTCGAGTCAGATTCAGACCTGATATTGATCTGATATCAGGCTAATAAGGTGGGAATCGACTTGATTCCTCCCATTCCCACCTCGAAACCCTTCGGTGAAAATGGTGATTCCAGTGATTCTGTGGCAATCCAATGATCCTTCGGGGTCTTGTCATTGATCTAGCAATTCTTGGTCAATCCTCCACCAATTTGAGGATTTGGTAGCAATCCTTCAACGATTCCAGCATTTGACCAGTGATGTTTTAGCAATTATGGGCCTTCCACTAGGCGATCCAGTAGGATTTCTCCCATCCCCCCCTATTTTTTTTTCTCTACTCAAACAATCATCAAACGATGATGATTGCTTGGGTTTAAGAAGCACCTTAGAGCGTGCTCTTTCTTATTAGAAGTTGGGAACTTATCATCTCCTCCTAGATTAGTCTTCTTTAATTGGTGAGGTTAACTAAATCAAGGACAATGAGCAAGGAGGCAGTGATGTTACCCGTGATATCTAGTGGGAGCATGACTTTTTGATAGATTTCAACAGGAAGAGGGTGCAGTGTAAGTGGTGTGAAAAATAAATGAATAGAGAAGTATTCCGATTGAAACAATACATGTGTGGTGGGTGACAATGTAAAGAAATGTGACAATGTGCTCAGGGAGAGTAGTGGAGCTACTATGGTTTACCTGATTTAAAGAGGTTCACAAAGAGGGATTTGTGTTGAACATCGAGAAAAGTTGCACGAGGAGTTTTTTGTGAAGAAGAGATGACAGAGGGACCCAATAAGGCAAAGACATGGTAGCAACTGCACTTGAATCATGCACAGTTTTTGAGGAAGTAGATAAACTTTTTATGCATGCTAGCAAGCAATCACAAATAGGAGATGAAGAGAGAAGAAAGGGAACAAGAGGCTCTGGAATTGGGGATCTAACATAGCGTAGGCTATAGTCCACCCGACCCACAACCATTGAGGACGTGAGAGGTAGAGAGGGGTTGGGTCCATTCTGTTGATCTTCTTTAACACAACACACTACTACTAATAGCCCTCATATGTTCGGGCGACGAAACAACTCACAGAGAATAATAAGACAAGCATTCAAAAGGGGTTAAGGTAACCACTTGTATTACAAAACAAGCTATTAAGCATATCTGCAAGTTATTTTTACATGTTAATAATTTTAAATTGGTCAGCTCAGAATAATGTATTATATATATTTCTTTAGTGAACCACTATCATTTTTATCTTAACTTAATGTAGACATCCCAGCATATGCCACCACTCTACTTTCAAACGATGGTTGATGCAAATGGGGAGGCTGGACTAGGATTACAAGTCCCAACTAGTTGGTATATTTATGTTGCTAGGCTGGATGAAGCGGTAGAAGAGATGAAGGCCTAGATTGATGGATTCAAGTTAGTATGGAGAGAGAGAGAGAGAGAGAGAGAGAGGGTGCATAGTCATGTGCGATGGCTGGACATGAATCATGAAGATATCGATGATTAATTTTCTTGTTTATTATTCAGAGGGCATAATGTTTTTCAAGTCTATTGATGCTTTAGGCTATATCAAGAATGTTTATTACATTTTTTTGCCTTATGGATGACGTTGTAGGAGAGATTGGAGAGGAGAATATTGTCCAATTTGTGACATATAACAATCCGTCATACAAAGTAGCAGTGAGGAAGTTGATGAAGAGGAGGTGCCACTTATTCTAGGTTCCATGTATAGTACACTCCATTGATCTGATGTTGAAAGACAGGTGCGAAGGCTTCAGTTTTTACACTTGTGAGCCACATAGTTTTTACACTTATGATATTTAATTCATATCCTCGTTTGCACATCATTAGACATCATACAGAGGGGCACGATCTGATCAGACTTGGGCCAAATAGATTTGCCACACATTTCATTACTTTGAAAAGCTTCCACTAATTTAGATATGCACGTATCCATTTTATAGCATCAGAGAAGTATATTTGGTATATGGCTGATTTGCACAACAAGATGAATCAATTAGAGATCCTTACATAGATGGAATGTCTAATAATTGACAAACTTTTTTTGAAGAGAATTATTTATTATTTGTCTATCATTGAGCCATTTGTAAATGTGTTAAGATTATCAAACTTAGCTAAGAGAAATTATATGAGATACCTCTATGATACCTTGGACAAATCAAAGTTGAAAATCAAGGTGAAGCATTGCAAAGGTTACAAGAAGTGGGGGAATATTATAGATGCCAGATGAGATATGACACTACACTATGATGTGCATACAACAGGTAATTCTTTTTATCTATAATTTAATTATTGCTTGATGCTTAAATGTATGTTCTTTTGTCATTTGTGATAAATACATGATATTTTTTAAACACCCGGGTGCAATATGGACGACAAGTATGCAATGATCAAGAAGTCTTGAGGAGTATTTTATTTATAATATAGCGGCTTTCAAGAACTCAACAAAACAGATGTTAAGCCGAGTTTGAAGTAAGTGGTATCGTTATGTTTCTTTATATTTTTACATCGGTCCATTAATAGTCCAATAATTTGGCCACTCTAAATTTTAGGATGCAATTTTACATAATGAGAATTGGAGTATACTCAAATCTAGATCTGAGATATTCATTTGATAATGTTTCTCCTAGCATGTTGAAATTGAAACAAACCTCATTTTGTTTTATAATGTACAAACTCTTATTATGATAGTAACATCATGCTTTAGTGTTTTTTTTTCAGCTGAGTGGTGGATGCAAGTTAATATAAGAAGTGGTTGGAATCCACTTGCTACAATTGCGATTCGAAATCTTAATTAGATCTTAAGTTCCTCCCAGTATGAGAGGAACTACTTTTAGCCTAATTTATATCAAAAGAAGGAATAGGCTAATATCTGATGTGTTGGAGAAACTTGTATCACACTACAACATGTGGCTGAGAATAAAGAATATAAAAAATCGTTAAAAAATTATAGAATAGAGATTTGTTAGATTTGTAGGTGGACCATATGAATAAAGAGCCGAGGCAAAAGCATATGTATCCAAAGATCGCGGGATTGGAATTGGAACCTAGATTAGTGGGTCTTGATCCAATCCTAACCGATTCTCCGAGAGCAATCCAGATCAAAGTCAGGCTAGATTAGATCAATATTTCTTTTTTATTTAAAAAAATCATAAAAGTCTTGATAAACCCTAAAAAAATGTCTTTAAAAATGTTTAAAAGAAAAATGTGACATCTAATACATTTTTATGTGACTATGACTCTATGAGACATATTAAGACAAGTGGATGCAAAATAATATCAATTTTCATTTTAATAAAGAAGGCAAATGGTACAATTGTTATGCAAAAGAAAAGACACCTTCCTATCACCACCATGTATAGAATTGCCCTTTGTAGTCTTCTTTTGCCTGATTGTCTTGAATGCTCCATTGAAATTGATCAATTATGATTAGTTAGTATCTTTATGAAAATAGTGATTCGGTCATCTGATTAAAATCATTCACATAATTGATGCTAGAGTTGGAGGTATGGGTGGATAACATGGCTCAAAATTTGAAGCAAGTTATGGATAATTTACCACCGCGTACTCATAAAAAAACCCATCTGATTCCCATGTTGACTTCTTACACTTGAATGTTGTCTTTTTTGGACAGAAAATATATTCATTCATTCATAACTGAGAAAAACATAGATGACAAACAACAAACCTAAAAAGAAAAGACACTCGGCCGAATTAACAATGAAAGGATTTAATTTGGAAATAAAAATTTCCAAAAACCAAACACCAAACCACAGAGCGACCAACACACAAAGGTGTATAAAAGGTCGAAAATCAAAATTAGAAACTCCATTAGAAGAGTTTGACAACTGCCTCGAGATTGGATGATCACTCCATAAAGGAGTGGATTTTGCCCAGACTAACAATCTCGGAATAGAGTTAGCAACAAAGATGCTAACAAAGAGGGACCACAAGACATAATTCGGCCAACCGACTACTGACAACAACAAAAAAGAAAATACATGAAACAGACATAAATAAACCGAACTCCATGATTCCAACGTAATAAAAGGAGACAAAATGCCTAAGAATACACTTAAGCAAAACGCTGGAAAAGGAGCTTGGGAGGGAGGAACATCCCAAGGAGAGAGAGAGGCAGCAGAGGCGAAACAACCTCAAAACGGCAGCAACAAACTCCTACCACGAAAATACTAAGCAGCGACCGGGAGATAGATCAAGGAGAGAGAGAGGCAGCAGAGGCGAGGCTAAGAGGAGAGGTACCCGGGCGGAAGAGGGATATTTCAATGGGGGAGTCAAAATAAGGGGGAGATGGAGGGGGGAGAGGGGAGTCTACCGGAGGGTCCCCCGAAAAATCCCAAGGGGAAGGATAAAAGCGTAGAAGAACGAAAATGTGAGGGTCCGAGGAAAGAGTGGGATTAATAGATAGAAATGTAGGTTGGGGTGAAAATCGGGAGTATGTCACGCAGGAAAAGAGGCGAGGGGAAAATGCTCTCGGGGTGGGAGAGTGTAGCTGGAAGAGATAACCAGGTGGAGGTGCCGGAGGACAAGGAAGAAAGGGGGGGAGGACTCACGGGAGGAGGACGCAGCCGGAAGGGGTTTCCGCCGGGCGAGTGGAGGCGTTGGGCGAAGGTGGCTCGAGGATGCAACCGTTGGGCGAAGCTTGCCACCGGGCGAGGGTGTCGCGTGGGCGCCTCCGCGATAGTGCAGCCGCTGCGAGGGTTCCGCTGGGCGAAGCAAGCCGCAGGGCGAGGGTGCCGCATGGGCGCCTCCGCGAGGACGCAGCCGCTGCAAAGGTTCCGTCGGGCGAAGCAAGCCGCCGGGTGTGGGCGCCTCCGCGTGGGCGCCTCCACGTGGGCGCCTCCGCGATAGTGTAGCCGCTGCGACTGCGGACTACACTTGAATGTTGTCTCTAGCCTAAATTATCAAGCCTTGCTCCACTCGTATATGCACTACTGGAAGATCCATCTTCTACTTCTCTGGAAGGGATCCACCTTTTTCTCCTCCCCACCTCCACCTCCACCTCTACCTCCACCTTGTTGTTGTGTAGGTGGAATGAACTATCCCTCTTCATCATCCAAGGACGGTGCTTGGCTAGTAATTGTGTGACTCATAGGTTTTCGCCTAGCAAGTAGCTTTCTCCTCTTTCCCATTTCTTCTTCTTATGTACTATGGTCAACACTGCATTGGTACACCTTCTTCAATGATTTAAATCCACCAAATCTTTCTTGCCTTTGTGAAGTCTCCTAAGTAATAGAAGGACTCGTAGTTGAAGTGGTGTAAGAAGTTGGACCTAAAGCTATGGCTGGAGCTATGGTGTGAGGTATGGAGCTGAACAAGGAACCTGAGTATCTTGTTCTTTTGCTTGCATTTATTCATCCTCACCAATTATGTTGTCAAGCTCTCTTTCGGGTCATACACGATTAGTAGGGTCGAACTCTGGAGTTGGTTCAACTTTCTTGTCGTCCATCTATGTTAAAAGTGGATGTTCTTCTTGGAAAATGTATTCTAAGTCAACATCCTCTTGTATCCATAATCACTTGCATCGTGTCTTTGCTCATAAGGACTAGATGCAAATCTTCCAAACTTTTGCTTAGAAATTTTTTGCTAGTCCTTAATATTCTTGATTCTTAACCACATATTGTAATAACAAACCACTAGTTTTTACAATCTCTCACTCTTAAGCTTATTTCTTCCTTTTGCATGTATTAAGCTAAATGTGCTCCAATTCTTCTCACACTATGATAAACTAGTGTTTTAACTCAATACTTGTATTGCAATAGTGACGAGTGGATTTCATCCGTTTTTGTTGTTCACTTGAATCCATCACTCAACTTTAAAAAAAGCATGTAATATAGTAAGTAAACAATAAAATACGTGGCAAATTGGTAGGTCCAGGTCGCAGTAGATAGCAACTATCGTATGCTTTCTTATTATGTGCAGGAGTTTAGGATGCTCATATATAAAGGATGTAACCAATTGTCCTTGACTCACCAAGAACCTGATAGATAGCTTTTTACCAATGTCCTCCAATATTAAGTCTATGGAATGTGTAGCACATGTCATCCAAAACAAGTGTGGTTTGGTCTCCATCATCTTCTTTCGTGTAGCCTTGTAAGATACTTCATTATCAATGACAAACTTCACATATTTCCTTGACAACGGCCTCTACGAGAACAAATAAATAGTCAATATTTTTTATGTGGCCCGATGCATCAACACTCTTCAAGAAAGTGGTGTCCTCATAAGAATAGACAAGAAAGTTGATTATCGATGTTCTTGTGATTCTTGTCTATCCATTGCACATTGCAATACAACTCATTTCTTTTTATATTGTCTTGAATCTATTTGTCCAAGAGGTCAACTCGTTGACCTTTACTTCTAACCCACCCTCGTAGATGTATTTCAAAGTTGAGACTTTTAATCATGGTTCAGCCTCACTAATAACATTAATCGTATGGATTGATGGCCGCATGGGATGGGACACCTACATCAACGAGAAAGAATATGCAATTCTTAATGTTTGTTTTAAAAAGATGTAAGCCACTTTAAAAATAAATCAATTTTTTTTATATATACATGTAAAAGCCATTTGTAAATGTGTTTGACTGCCTTCTTTGTAGCCCCTTTCATAGCTTTCACTTCTTTCAAGGCCTGCTTGATCTTTGTTTGACCTCTATCACTACCTATACATGGAGCTATCCATCGGCTGGACTGACTGTGACTAATAGAACTCACTATCTCGACCAACTTGAGGTGTAAGACGAGTGTCTTGATCCACATATGGACATATGGCGGTAGATCCTCCTACCTCCTTTTCTCATCATCTTTGTACGCGTGAGCCCTACTTGCATGTGTTGCTCTTCTTACTTATGCCTCCTCTTCGTCATCTGAACTTAATGAAGTTATCTCAACGAGCACATGATTTTTCTTTTTTTCTACTTTCGAACATGAGATGTGTGTCTCAACGTGCAATCAACTCTTCAGGCAGGTTAGCTCTATGCTCAATTCGTATCTCCCTCTTTGATGTTTTCACAGATAAATATGCCCTCATCTTTCTCTCAACTCTGTTGGTACCTTATCGTACTTCTTCAAATTCTCACTCACCCCACCAATGTGTTGTTTGAGGCAACAAACATCTTCATTCATTTCTTTCCCCACATAGCTTACACTTCACCTTCTTTTTATCAACATTTAACATGTGCCAGTATTGCTATCTGATGTCACGATGTGCAGGGACACCAACACCACGGTCCTCATTTGGTATGTTTTTTACATAGACAAAGGAATTTAGTTTATATTAAATAAATATATCCGACAATAGAGAGATAGTCTGATTGTTCGGATCAGATCGAACAATCGAACTGTCTGGACAAGTTCCGAGCAAACCATCCCTCGGGGTGATCTAAGGGGTGGTTGTTCAGTCATTCCTTCGGGTGACTGTGTAGGGGTATGTACCTATAAATAGTTGACTGCATCACCCCTCTAGGTGATTGATTCCTCCACCACCCTTATGTTTTAAGGCCAGCCTGCCAATCAGAGGGGGGATCCGGATCAATCCAGAAGGATGGGGGTAGAGGGAGAAGAGGGGGAGGGGGGATGGAAGAGGGGAAAAAGTATCTTTGGAAGGGGGTTTCTTGAGCTTGTTGGAGGGGACACCGGATGGGAAGGGAGCCCTAGATTGCAGGGGGGCCATGGGAGGGAGGGGAATCACGGTGGAATCGAGAGTGGGAGGGAGGATCGTCCGGTTTCAGATCTGACTCCATATCTAATCTCAAAACTTTTGGTTTTTTAAGGAATCGACTGATTCTTGATCTGATGTAGGATAATCAGCCAATCCAGGGTTGATTATTTCAATCCAAGCTGATTTTTTAGGAAATCGAACTTGCATCGGTTGTCCACGTGATGAATCGGATCGGCTGATGTCAATCGGATCCAAGAATTGATTGATTTCAATCTGGATCGGTCGATTCTGTGAACCATGCATGGACCACCTTCAATCAATGTTGATGTGGATTATCTCTTTCAAGAGAAGCACCCACTTGTTGTATGGGTGGAGAAGAAGGTGGGTAGAGTGCAACCAATTTTCTATCCTGAAGATTGTACATGAGCCAAAGGGGAACTTCTTGTTGTTTAGGTTGAAGCTAAGTATATGCAAGAAGAAGTCCACCTCTAGTCCCATCTTTAGCCCCGGTTCCTGTTGTAGCCTCTGTCTTAGCCTCAGTCCCAACACCAACCCCAGTCTTACAACCAACTCCTACCAAGATAAAGACAGATTATGGCAAGCATATTGAGACGTTTTTCACAATTGAAAAAGGTATATCAGCGTGTCAAGGGGATTGGGAGTTCCTCATCACAAGTAGAGGAAGTAACAAAGATTAGAAAGTTAGAAATCATGCGATGACCTGTCAGTCCAACTGACAATACCCATGCGTCTTCCTAAGATGACAATGCGGTAGTTCATTCCCTCTATCCAACAGCAAAATGTAAGAGGTTCATGTGGAGGTGGACGCAGTGGAGGAAGATTTTCCAATAGTGCATGCACTAGTGGGGTAGGGGCTGATGATTTGGGACAGAGACAACATTCTAGTGGGAGAAGTCAATGCTGGAATCAGGAGTTTTTAAGTCAATACACAGCAACAAATTACTCAGAACCTTCTCAGGACTTCAATCATATATTCCAGCTACATTTCCAACACACACTGTCTATGATTTTTCTTAAATGACCAATTTTTATTTTATATGGATACATGCCAATCATGACAAACAACTCTTAGTGGAGCATATAGAAGAATAAGGAAAATGATGGCTTTGAAAGTCAATTCTATAGATATTGGTAATAGAAAGATATAACATTTTATTACATTATCAATATTATATTTATATCGTGTTATTTATGTTTAATAAAATGATCATTGTAAAAAATATATCTACTTGTCTTAAACTTTATTGTAATGACATGAAATTATGTTAGATAAGAATTTTTTATTTTAAACAATTTTTAGTGATATTTCTAGTTTTTTAGGTTTTTTAATGATTTTTTCGAATTTTTTACAATGAAAAAAATAAAAATCATTGATCCTGACTGATTCCGGATCGATATTCTTCTCCAAAAAATCAGTCGATTCCGACCAATTCGATCCGAATCGGATCGAATCGGTACTCAGTTATTCCGATTCCAATTCCATTTCTTGCATCCTTGGAACATGGCAAGTTCACAGATAAATATGATTGTGTTTATGTCAACAAGGTTTTTGAATTGATAGATACTGTTAGGGAGACGCAGGCAATTGGAATTAGATTTTGGTCATCCATGATGATCCCGCACCACCTGGGTATTTCAGTACAGAAACCCTGGATTCTGGGATTGGTCATTATGTTATACCCGATTTAGACCAAGATCAGTTATAGTTTGATCAATCTGACCACTGATAGTGAGTTTTAGTTCCTTGTTCTAGATTAATAAGTTTGTTCTATTAAGAACTGAATTTGTAGTATTTTAGTTTGCTCCAGAAGCATTGACATGTCCAACCAACACCTGTACGATCTAACAGTCTGAAATCTTATTTCTAGTCAGATTTGTCATTCATCACAGTCTCAGTAAGTCGATGGAGACGTATTATCAGGTAATCTTTGCTATTTCTTCTTTTAAATGAACCACTCTTAGTAAAACATGTTACTCCAGGAGAGTGGTCGGGCTGGCCGAGATGGGCTTCCTTCAGAGTGCATACTTTACTACAGACCTGGTGATGTTCCTCGTCAGGTTGATACTATCATCCGTTGTAATTGTATTCCTTAGGCAATTCTGTACCCCACTGATTGCTCTTACTGTTAAGTTATTCCCAGAGTACAATGGTCTTCTATGAGAACTCGGGCTTGCGGAATCTTTATGACATTGTGCGTTATTGTCAGGTGAGACATGTCAATTACTATATTTTCAGCAAGCAAGTTCATATGAAAAAGCAATTTCTTCTGACATTGTATTAAAAGCAACTTCATTCTGCAAACATCTTTGTGCAAGCATGAGGCTTGCTGTAGCCAACATGGAGTTTTTAAAAATACATGGAAGTTTTGAGAATGTATGTGCATGCCCATGTTTTGTTCTTTCTCCTCAAATTTTATGTTTCCCGTCTTTCATGTAGTTGTAGTTAGTCAGCTGTCACTGTAGGTGAGACTAATAACATCACCAAATACACTTGTTTTGTCAGTTCTGGATTGGAAGCTTAATACAACAAATTATTAAATGTGCATATTTTGCTTATTTCTAAGTAAAATGGCCAGGCCAGAACTTGTGATTTGTGATCAAGTACCTGCTCTCAGCAGTTGCTGCATAGATGCTGTGTCAAAAAGGAATTATTTTTATCATGTCATAAAAAACTGATTAAGAATTAGGGTTTAGTCAATCTAGTATGGCACTCATATGCTAAGAGCCCGAGCACTTTTGCACAATTTTTATAGAACATTTCAACAAGCTAACATGGAAAGTCTACACAGCTATTCATGATTGAAGTATATGTGAAGAAACCTTCATGAACCCCGTGAAATCTCGTTTTTACTAAACATCATAAAAAATACATGATTGCTACCATAGAAGTATTAGCCAAAATACACGTTATGCATAAAAATATAAACACATCTAGGTTTAGGGTAGGGTTCATTAAAATATTTTTGAACTTCTCTTTATTGGAAGGCGCAATTTTTCAATGTTAATTACATTGAGATACTCAAATGCACTTAATTAAATGTCAAGCAATTTATAAAATTGGAAAAATACATCCACAAACATATGCTAGTGTGGGAGCTATAACCTCATAAATTTAATGGAATGCAAACTTAGTATATTAAGTTTGATTTGAGTTTGATTTTACACTCATGGCAATGGATTACAAGAGTCCAATCTCTTAAGGATATGTTCCTTAGTGGATTCTTAGGTGTGTTAACATGTTTTATATGGATTGCACTCTTTTGATTCGAATCTTAAAATTAGATATATTTTGAATCAAGAATTATTAGATCCGAGATCAACAATTGAAATGTGTTCTTGTAACCTTTCCCATCTGAAAATCAGATTATGTTTTACTTATCATTCAAAGTTCTGACATTAGGCATCCTGGATATCTTAGCATTTGGTTTTGTCTTTCCTCTTCTTTAGGCATTTGGCATGGCGTTTGATCTCTTGCAAACATTCAGATTTGAGCAATTTTTTTTAAGTATTGGGCTCAAGTTTGCATTATGACATTTTATCATCTTAGGGACTTAGCATTCTAAGCTCCAGAATTATGAAAGCTTAGATGTCAACACTTGGAAGCCTCAACTTACATTGAAGTTTTTAATGATATTATGTATCATATTCTGACCTGAATTCATGTCTTAGTTCGGATCTCCATGTACTGATTTTTTTGATGTTTATGTCCGGATTCTCCCTCTCTATCATTCAAAGTTAGTCTTAGCATCAGACATCATTACTTAGAAGTATTTTATCTGAAGCTGCATTTCGAGGCATTTGATCCAAACATCAGATCAGCCCAAGAATAATCAGATTTGAATTTTCTTAAACTCACGTATGTTGTCTAAATCTTACCCCACACTCCATTAAGGTGGGGATGGATGATCTTAATCTTTGAGCATTTCAGGTCAGGTTTCTTCACAGTCCATATGACCCCCATCAGATCTGAACTTAAAGCACACTATTCTCATATTTGAAATGCCTATGAGTTATGAGCGTTTCAGATTCCTAGATGCTCATTTCATCTGTTTACACCATGCATGTTCAGATTTTGATATCTTTTAGGACTTAGATTCCAATCATAACCATGTAGAGCAATCTAGGATATGATGTATAGCCACCTTATACAAAAAAAATGGTCTGACCATGGGATGTTAGAGATCTCAAGCTTCCTTATCTTCGGAATCGGCATTTATGTTCATGTTCAAGCATCTTTTAGTTTTAGATCTTTAAGGTATCATTTTATGGTTTGATGATTAAAATCTGAAAGCTGAAAGTGATGTGGATGGTCAGAATTTAACCTTTCCAAACATCTTGATTTTGGATCCAATAAGACTGGCAAATATCTATTTTGTAGAGTTCTGAACCAAACATATTAATTCCTCACCCGGGAGGCCGGGATTATCATTAAGCTCATGACTGACATTTCCTGGTTTCAGATTTTATTACCTGACTTTTGGATTCTCTTTTGACTGTTTTTTTTTGCTCAAGCGTTTGTATATTTTAGATTTAATTCTTATCTTTGTGTGTTTGCATTCCATATAGCTTATATATGGTCAAGGACATATGCTTTTTTAACACAAATCCCATTGACATAAAATAGATGTACATATTACATGAATAAGTTTTCAAAATTTACATGATGTGGGGATATCTTTCATCTATTATATGGATATAAGGTATACACCCTAAATTTCTCTAAATGATCTAAAGAAAAAATTATGACATGAGTTTATGCATAATCTTCTTTGATCAAGTGGAAATTTTACTCTAAAAATGAAGAAGGATCGGTACACAATGGAACTTGTCTAAGTGTTCGTCCAGGATTGGTACACTTTGGGGCTTGCTCGAGTGTCTATCCAATATTATGAGGGAGCTTAAGTTAATAGGCTGGCCTCCTAGCATTTTGATATTTTTTGTATTTCAGTAATTAATAAGTGATTTTTATTTATGTTACATGGTCTCTCAGGCTCATGTTTTTGCCATCTCGGCCCTGATGGGTCCATGCAGTCCTGTCATACATGCCCTCCCTTTTCCACCATATCTTCCATGCCTTCTAGTCTTCCTCTTCTTCTCTTCTTTCTGGTCTTGCTTACAGCCTTTGCTTATAGGGTAAGGAGGATTCCGGGGGTAGGTACATGTCCAGAGTAGGGCAGGCCATAGGTGAATGATATTCAATAAGGTTCTGTATACGGATAAGGTGGGGAGAGTACTTATGGGGTGTGTACACTGTCTTATAGTGATAGGATGAGGGCTGGGCAGTACAAAGGATATATGATTTCTTCTTTTTTTATAAGGAAGGATATGGGTATGGAAAGGGACCGGGTATCCTCAAGCTCAATGAGCATTAAGGGAGCCAATTCCTCTTTGATTCATGGGTTAAAATATAAATGATGGGTAGTTGAGATGAGACATAACTGGGTAAGGATGTATGGCATCTGCTATATATATATATCCACGGAGGGTTGCTGTACAATGGTCTGTCTGAGGGCTGTTCACACATCTAAGCTAATGAATTGGGTGATAAGTAAAAATTGGCTAAGTATGGCATGAGTATACAGCTTTGGAGGAGGACCAGATCAGAGTGTAGAGGACTGATATGTGATTGAGCGTGGGATATAGGCTAATTGTCATAGGATCATGAAGGAGAGACTGGACAGTAGATTATAGGGACCGTCCTTGGGGTCTCTGGCCACTGGTATAAGTAGGGGTGGCTGTTAATATATTTGGGTATCTAGAGAAGGATGTAGGAAAAGGGAAGGGTCGAACTGAGGCTCCATAGACCATCTATATTCTCACCTTTTTCTTTTCTTCAATCTTTTTTCTTTGCACAGACCACAATGAAGACAACACCTTTGTACTCTGCCGATGACAGCAACTGCAGCACGCTGCTCTCCCTTTTTTTCCCTCGTACCTTTCTATCTCTTTTTCTGGGAATACCCGATGGTATATATATCATAAGCAATGGTCATCAGATCCCATTATTAAGGCTCACTGAATTGTTGCAAAAATAAGCATCAGATGGACAACTCTCATATCAATTGGGCCCCTTTTTGACAGCATCTTAGCCCATTATTTTTTGCACAAATCAACACCTTATCATTGAGCTTGATCTTCACTTGATATCTTATCCTGTTTGATCTCGGGTCAGTGCCTAACCTTCACCAATCCCTAATAAAACACATTCTTCTTGGTGTGTTAGTTTGATCTCCTCACAAGGAGATATATGCATCTAACCCGGGAATACCTTTGATTTTCTCAATTTGGATCAATTCCCATTGTCTTTTAACTCAATTGGGGATTAAGTGGGACTCGGATCCTGTGGAGGATCCATCAAGAGAGGGATCCATAAATTAATGATTGAGACAATCACAACCCTTGGATCTTGCACTTTAACCCTTTCATCCTTCAATCGTAATTGAGAAGGATGCAATAACTCATTAAGGACCCCATAATGTTGGGATCCATAACTTAAGTTGTGGGCCTATCTTAACCATTGGATTATTTTATCCTAATGATCATTTAAATAAACCTTCAACCCTACTTCAAGGAGGACAAGGAGAAAATGGCGCAGACTCCTTGTGGTTGACTAGAAATTAGACTTCTCTTAGACTTCCAATCATGTTCCAATACATCATTAATCCATATAAATAATCCTTTGCAGTCTTCCAGAGCAAGAAGATATCACTGGCTTGTTCTTTTCTCTTCCCTTTTCTTCTTTTCCTCTTTTCTTCACCGAGGTTTTCCAAGGAGATCATCCGGCCTTGCTGTTGCTGTGCAGGGTGTGCAGTTGTGCATCTTCAAGGGTTGAATTGTAGGAGAGACATCTCTTTCTTTTCTTGTTGCCGTGGCTGCCTGTTGCTGCCAGAAGCATTGGGCTCTGCTTCTAGTGTCTTGGCCTAGAAGTTTGAGCACCGATCAGGCTGTGATTCAAGAGGAGTCATTGCCTTTCTGTCTTTACCCTCTTCCGGGTTTGATGGTTTGCTGTGCTCTGCAATCTTTATCTTTGGGGATCAATCGTTCATCGACAGTAGCAACTATGGCTTCCTATCCCTTTCCTTTGTTATTATGGTGTGCTAGATGAGTAGTCGAACCTTTAATTTGTTAAAATTGATGAGGGTGTGCCTTCTTCTTAATTTAAACACCTGTCAGCCTTTCTTGGATCCTGTTCAACTGATTCTCATTTCATCTCATGCTCTTGTGAGCCTGCTTGGATCTTCATGTGCCCACTGGGGCTATAGGACTGCCAATTTGTCATTGCTCTAGTGCATCTAAAAGTTATCAAGGTCTAGACTATCGTGGTTTTCTATCTGCTCAGCCAATCGGTGCTGTGGAGACCTGTAAATAGCAGTTTCTTCTTTATCCAAATCGGTGTTTTTTTTGATATCTCAGACTTGGTGTTTTCTAAGACTGGTCAACTGCATACCCCCTCTTGTCAATTCAGAATTTGGACCCATTTTAATAGTATTTGATGTTCATCATGCATTTTTTTTCCTTGCCATGCCATTCTAGGTACATACTTAAGCATTTGTTGTGATTAATTTCAAGAGGACAAACCTCCTTTTCTGTCCCAAGCATCTTCCAAATTTCAGAGTCCCCCTTTGGCATTCAATTGACCATCTGTTGGATAGGAGTTGATAAAGGGACTATATCTTTCTTCTATTGACATCCTCAGCCATTGATATATTCCCTTTTTTCTGTTATGATATCCTAGATGTATAATCGAGCATCCAACATAGCTAAAATTGAGGAAGCTTTATCTTATTCCAATTCTGAACAACATCTGTCAGACCTATCAGATCCCTTGTTATCTCATTCTTTCTAATTGTGTCCAGATCACACATAAACACATCCTTTTCATACTGATCATGAGAAGATACAACTTGGCTGGCTGTCTGGCCATTAATGTGTCGGACAGCATCAGATTTTCGTGCTCATGTTCATGTGTCAACTAGCTGTACATATGTGTTTAGATTTATTTGCATCAATCGGGGATAAGAGGGGTTCAATCACCTTGCTGTCTTAGTCATTCCAGAGCCTATAAAGGCCTGGATCCTCCTTATTTCTCATCTGATTGCTCATCTGCTATATACAAATTTGAAGAAAGGAGTTCCTACTTTCTTTTTTTTTCTAATTCTATTGACAACATTAAGATGAATCCGATTCCATGATCTCCGGGATTGGGGGGGTTTTAATTCCCATGTCACCTTGGTAAATTCCTGGCCCATCGAGGCTCAACCATGCATTGCAGAATTGCCAGAATCGGATCGGAATCGGCCAATTTCAGAACCGGATCGGTCGATTCCGATCCAAGTATTGGCTGAAGGACTGATTCCCCCGGGAATTCCGGAGAATAGGAAGGCGGGGTCGGGGGTCGGCCCAGGGTCGGTCGGCCCCAAAACCGACCTAGTCGGACAGGGTCGCAACCCCGGGTCGGACGGGGTGGGATGGGGTCGTATTTTTATTTATTTTATTATAAAAAATTATATAAAAATAAGAAACAAATAGAAACAATAAATTTTATGTCATATATTTATGTATACATAAAATTTATACATAAATATAATTATATTTTTTATATTTATAATTGAATATGAGTGTTTATCTATATATACAAGTAAATAATTTTTTTGTGTGATTATGTTGTATTAATACATGTTGGGAAAGAGTCAATCTTAAGTGAGAAGGTAAAGATACTTAACAAACAATTTTATAAATTTTAAGATGTATCGTATATTTATAATTATAAATTTTAACTATACGTAATAATATAAATGATAGTAAAATATTATTGTACAATCAATAAATGGAACACTCAAAAAATAATTATTCTTGACAAATTTGATGTGTGTGAAAGAGAAGAGAGTTAAAATAGATCTTTATAAAATGTAAGTATATAACACATATTTATGATTATAAATCTTATATATATGTGATGGTATAAATGATAGTGAACTATTGTTATACTATTATTAAATGTGGCGCAGAGTAGTCGTGGATCGACCTGCGCAGTCAAATCGCGGGGGTCAAAGGGTCAGCACCCCTTGTGGGGGGTATCGGGGGGCAACGCCCCCAGAAGAAATTTTTTTTTAACGGTGGTAATGGGGAGGGGGAAGAGAAAATTTTAAGTTTATAATAATAATATAAAAAAAAATTGACCTAGGCCGGGTTGTCCCGGGGTCGGGCGACCCGGCCGACTGGGTCGCCGGGTCGCGGACCCAAAGCTGGGTCGCGCGACCCCCCGTCGGGCCGGCTTGGAGTCGGCCCGGCGGGGTCGTTTCCGGGCCGGTCAGCCCGGAAACTGGCCGGGTTGGGCAACCCGGGCGGCCGGGTCGCCGACCCGGCGAACCATCAAAGAAGTTTAAAAGTCCATGGAAAACAGCGTGAACATCAGCATGGCAAAGGGGGATGCCCAGACCCTTAATTGTTTTTTTGGTGGTGAAAGGAGTTTAAAGCTGTGGGAATAGGGTGGACAGGGGCGCATCAAAGGGGGTTGCCCACAGCCCTTTGTTTGCTTTTTTGGTGGTGAATGGAGTTTAAAACTTCATGGAAAGCAGGGTGGACAGAGTGTGGCAAAGGGAAATGCCCACAGACCCTTTTGGGCTTGATTTGGGGATGAAAAGGGAGTTTTTTTATGGATGATGCAGGGGATGGGTGTGCAGAAACGGGTTTCCCCTTTTTCTTGCCTTTTATTCTCTTTTCTTATTCTCTTTCTCCTCCTTCCTTCTGCAGCAGTTGGCACAGACCTTTTCCTCTCTTTTCAAGCCTCCAATCCTTTCCAGCCATGCAATCTCTCTATAGTCTGTCCAAAGTCTTATTTCAATTGGGGGGGGGGGAGGGATGAATAGTTTATATAAGGGCTAGGGCTGGCAGGGCTGCACAAGGGCCGGAGAGGGTTTGTGCTTATCCTAACAATGGATAAGGCTGTTGGAGATGAAATAGGACTGTTTGTCTATTTATCAGAATTTCCCGGGTGTTTTGCAATTTTTAGGTGGCAGGATTCACCTCAAACAGTTCAACCGTGAGAAGAGGTGCCACCTGGCATTTTAATAATTTTATAGCCTTTTTCTTATTTTCAGGTAATTTTTGGAATTTATTTCCTAATTTCATATTTTTTGAAGGAAAAAGTCTAGAAAATTAAAAAAATGTATTTTCTGGGGCTGAAAATATGGGATTGGCAGAAAACGTTCAATGGGTGATGGTGGTAATTTTAGTCACAATTGGCTAATTTATGACTAATTATTTAGATTTTTGAGAAAGCAAATCCCAATTTCTAGAAATTCCAAAAATTATCTGTTTAAAAATTCTGCAATTTCAGAAATAAATTTTGATGATTCGCCATCAATTTTCGTGAGAAGAGTTTGAGGTTACCTCAACTCTTCACTTTTTGGAGTATTTGTCTTCTATTTATGGAATTTTGAGAGGATAATATTAATTTATCATTGTCTCCTATTTTTTATTCCATGGATGGACTTAACAAGGAGAGGGAGGGTGCTGGCACCAGGAGGTTGTTAGTTGCAAGGATTGCCGTCTCGGATCTCGGCTTCGTCTCGGAGGGGTGAAAGAGAAGAGATCTCGGAGAGATCTCAAAAAAATCTCGAGAGATCGGATCTCGAATTCTCGGATCAAAATGTATATCCGCATGAAACATAACATAATATCTGATAAAGATAGGAGTACATCAATGAATTTATATGAAAATATATAACACATTTATACATCAACTGTGTGAATGAACAATTACAAAGCACTCTCAATATCAAAAAGATGATCTTTGTGCTTCTAAAAGATTTAAACTTGTATACAATCTTATTTAAATACTAATATGGTATTAAACTTGTAGCACATTTTTATGTGATAGTATAAGTGATAGTGAGATATATTAATATGTTTACACTATCATAAACGAGGGGCGCAGAATAGTCGTGAATCGTTTTCGGACTAGGCTACATGGGGCGAGATCTCGGTGATCTCGTTTCTCGGCCCCCTTAGCGAGATCGAGATCTCGCCAAGATCTCGCGAGATCTCGGCGAGATGGCATTCCATGGTTAGTTGAGAGTCTGGGTGTTTTAAAACTTTTAACTAATGCACGACAAGGATGAAGAAGCCGCCATCTTCATGTGCAAATGAGCCCAAATTGATCACCAAATTGCTGGTAAATACCTAATTGAACCAAGTCAGGTTGAACAGGACTGAACCAAGTTGAAATCCCACTGAACAAGGCTGAAAATGCTCTTAACCGGCCTAAAACCCACTGAACTTATCTTGAAATGCACTAAACTGGTGTGAACTGCCTCTTAACCGCGTTGGGGAGGCCTGAATGGGACCAAAAAGCACTGAGCCAGTGTAAACTGGCCTAAATTGGCTCTAAACTGGGTTAAATTGGTTTGAACTGAGCTCAGACCAACCTTAGATTGACTAAACCGTGTCTAACCAGCTTGGAGGGCTTGAGCCGGCTCTAAACTGAGCTGAACCGGCGCAAACCGCCCTGAACCGGTCGAACCGTACGAGTCCAGGGCTAAACTGGCTGGACCAGCCGGGTGGGCCATGAACTGGCTGAACGGGGTGCTGGCCTTAACCCCCTGGGGTGTCATGGCTTCTTGTGGGCACCCAGATAGAGGAGGGTCATGAAGGCTTTAGACAGTGCCTGAAGGCGCGAGAATGGTGTGGCAAGTACCGACGAGGTGTTGGGGTCTTTGTCTTCGGCGTCACATCATCTTAAAGACAGGGAGGAGCAGGCAGGCAGTGGTAGGGCGGCTTTGTGGTGCCTTCGCAGCCGAGTGAAGAAGCTGCATGAGCGGCAGATCTTGACAAGGCGTTGGGACCATCAGGGGGGGTTTCTTGTCTCCTTTTTCTTTCCTCATTGCCTTGTCTTCAACTTGATGGCAGTGTGAGAACATGGGGAGGGGGTGGAGCAGATAGACCAGATGGTGGAGGCATTGGGAGTGTCGGAGTAGCCGAGGGTTCTACGGGGTGGGTGTGGGGTAGGCAGAGGTTGCTGCAGGGCTGAGGGCAGAGGGGGTGAAATGCCGTTGGGGCAGGTCCAGAGGAATGTTGGGGGGCTGTGGGAGCGTTGCACAGGGAATCCAGAAGGAGGTGGGAACTGCTGAGGGCCTCGGTGGTGGGTGTTCAAAATAGAGGGGGCTGAGACTGGACTGGAGAAGAAGAACATGAGGAAGCAGGACGAGGGAGCAGGGAAGAGACGTGAAGAGGAGGAAGAAGAAGAAGAGCCTAGAAGAGCAGGAAGAAGGAGAAGAACCAGAGGGGATAGGGTGCAGAAGAAGAGGAACTGAGGGACGGACAGATGGATGGAGAGAGAGAGAGAGAGAATTTCATTTTTTTTTCATTCCATTTATCTGTGGGATACAGGGCCTTGGGCCCTTTTAAAGACCAAGCAAAATAAAAAACCTAAAAATTTGATCAAATTACATATATATTCTAGACTTGACATATTTTAAATATATATCCTATTTTTAACTTGAATAATTTTAAATTCCATTTGCTTTCGACACACTCCTAACTTGGACTCCTAAATAGATAATGTTTTAATACTATTAAAATTGTACAATTTTGGTGTTAATGTCGATCGGATTTGAATGATAGTGTGGGGTCTTCTCGCGTCCATCTTCCACAAGTGTCACCCCTTCGAAATCATATCATTATCTAGTAAGAGTTTGATTGTGAGTAGGACTAGAATCCTTGTGGGATTAGGATTTGACTCCAAGTTTGATTTGAACTTCGGTTTTGAATCTTAAAAAGGAGAGATGGAGCTGGGACAAGGGGGTTGGATGTTCTATTAGGACTAGGTTTAGTTACTAATCTATCCCTCAAAAATAAGAAATTGGAATTGGATTGGAAATTCAATCCTATTCTGAGTATGATTTGGTTAAGTAGAAGGAAACTTCTCCCTATTTTTTCTCCCTCTCCTCTTTTTCCTTGGGCTGCGCTATCTCCTCCTTCCCTTCTTTTTCTTGGTTACGCTGGGGCAGCAAGGGGCAAGAAAAGGAACATTCTTCTCCCTCCCATCTCCGCCATTGGTTCTGCAGAACAGAAGGTATGTTTTTTTCTTCTTTGTTTCTTTTTTCTCCTATTGTTTTTACTTCAGACCTGTCACCAGCTCCTGTAGAACAGGTCCTGCTTCTTCTCCATTTTTTTGTTTTTTATTTTGCAGAACTCAGACTTTTTCTTTTTTTCTTTTCTCTATCAATTTATGGATTTCTGGGGAAACCTGTTGCTGCTGCTGTTGTTTTGTGTGCTTCTCTTCTTGGTCCTGCAAAACAGGTTCTATTGTGTGCTTTTTTTTTCTTTGTTCTGCAAAGCTCAGATTTTGCAGATGTAGATGCTGCTAAAATCAATTATTTTGTTTGTTCACCCCCCTTGGGTCTGCAAGACAGCAAACTGCTGCTGCTGCTGCTGCTACTCTCTCTCTCTCTCTCTCTTTGTGTGTGTGGTCTTTTTTTCTTCTCATATCAGTTCTGCAGGAATCCGGAAGTTATGGTTTTCTCTCTTTTATTCATCTTTCTTCTTCTCTTGACTTCTCCATCAGTTTCTGCAGTAAAGAGATTTGAGCCTGGTTTGTTTTTTTCTTTAGTGGGATTAGGATTAGAATCTTCCTAGGACTAGGAATGGAATCCTAGTATGATTGGGGTTGGAATCAGATTTTGCTTGTTTTGCAAAGCTCAGATTTTGCAGATGTAGATGCTGCTAAAATCATTTATTTTGTTTAACCACCCCCTCGGGTCTGCAAGACAGAAAACTGCTGTTCTCTCTCTCTCTCTCTCTCTCTCTCTCTCTCTCTCTCTCTCTCTCTCTCGTGTGTGGTCTTTCTTTCTTCTCATCTCAGTTCTGCAGGAATCAGGAAGTTATTGTTATCTCCTTTTTATTCATCTTTCTTTTTCTGTTGACTTCTCCATCAGTTTAGTTAGGATTGGAAGCCTAGTTGGATTAAAGCTAGACTCCGACAAGGTTTTTTTTATTGTTTCTGGATCTGCAGCAAGTTGTCCTCGTTTTTTTCTGTCATTTTTTCCTGTTTCTCCAGCAAGTCCTCAATTTGTTTGCTGTCATCTTTTGTTTTTCCTGTTTTTTGGTTTTGCAACAGTATGCCAAAGATTTGCTTTATGTGTGCTTACTTTACCCATGAAATATGTGAGGACAAGAACAAAAAATAGGGGCCACACCTTCTATTTTTCTTGTCTTGCTTTGATTGGTGTAACAACCCTCATCCTCTCCTCTTGGAGGTACTTTTTCTAAAGATAGGGCCACCCCTATGTTCGAAGAAGACATCTCGTAAGGTGTCCTCTCCCCCAGTTGACATACATTTGGATCTTTTTCTGATTTTTTTGTGTGTGCAGTCCAAAAGGGGTTGCCGGCGGCATGCATTCTTTAGGCACTTTGGAGAGCCATTGCAGGATTGCGGTGGTATTTACATATTCTGCTCTTTTAAAGGACTTCGTATCATATTTCAGATCAAGCAGCATAGTTCTCACTTTGGCTTCTTGCATCAGGGATGTGCGATAACTGTGCATGTAAAGATGAGCTGAAGGAATTAGACTGCACTTGTAAGCTTTCTTTTTTGGTTAGAATGTATCTATTTAATTGCATGCTTTTGCTACTTCTCTTCTTTGCATTCAACCTTTACTTAGTATGGACAATAATAAATCTTTTAAGACACAAAGCACTCAAACATTTGCTTTTCTTCTTTGGTGGATCTGTTCATGGAAAATCACGTCAGTGGTTCTGGTATTTAGGGTTACTTACAGGGTTATGAATGTCCTCCAACTGATTGCTTCAGTAAGATAGGGATATGGTAGACAGCAGTTTCTTTATGTTTTCAGGAGAAGAAATAAATACTTGTTCTTAGGAGTTGGGCAGAAGTTTTCATTTTCCATTTCATATGTACTTGGTTTAGTTGTCATTAACTGTCAAATGATTGTGGTTTTGGGGTGTGGAACCTCATTTTTAATAAAAGTAAAAATAAGTGGTTGAAAATTTATTTGGTTTTCATTCATTTAGGAAAGAATTTTCATCATCTTTGGCTAACATATACTACTTATGAAAGCACATGATATCTCATAAGCGTGTCAGCCAAAATATACAATGTACATAAAAATATAAACATATCTAGGTTTAGGGTTCATTAAAAATGTCTTTGGACTTATCTTCATCAGAAGCTATGAATTTTCAATGTTAATTATATTGAGATATTCGAATACCCTTAATTAACCATCATGGTAACTTATAGAAATTGACACACACATTCACAAAGTATAAACACATGTAGGAGCTATAACCCCGTAAACTCAATGAAATGCAAACTTAGTATGTTAAGTTTGATTTGAGTTTCATATTTATGAAGGGAATTATAAGATTCTATCATCTTAAGGACATGCTCCTTAGTGGATTCTTAACATATTTAACATTCTTGACATGTTTGGTATGGATTTAACCTTTTTAATTCAAGGTCTTAACATTAAGACATATTTTGAATTTTTGGAGTTAATTTGGATCCAAGGTCTAAAATAGACTTGATTCGGATCAAGTTTCATTAAGTATTATATATTTTGATCAAAGTTCTTCATTTCATTTCCATTCCATTTTTCTTGTTATCTAAGTCTTGACATTTTAGACTAGTGAAATTTGCTTAAATCTGATTTTTATGATATCGGATTCAAAACATGTTCATGATTATTTCATTATCGTTGTTTTTGTTCTAAATATTAACATTTAAGCACTTAGAATCATTTTTTATTTAAAGTCTAGCATCCTAGACTTAATGAGAAGTCAGATTTTTATGGCATCTGATTGAGGTTATATTAAACTTATCATCTTTCTTATTCTGGTTCCCATGTGTGATCAGATCTGAACATTTTTGGATCATTGACAATTTTAAGACCCAATTTTTATGCCCACATTAGAAGTATGACCTGATTTCATATTTGAAACTTAGAGCATTTTTTATTGAATCTGAACATTAACATCTTGGCATCATGTTCTTATGTTCGGATTTGACACATTCTATTGTTCAGATTTTATCGTGATCTTGGCATAGAAATTTGGTCATGTATGAGCTGATTATTTGACATTTTCAGATCTGATACCTAGATGATCATCTCAGTTTCAGGCCATGTTATCTTATTAAATTTGAGCACTTCACATTTGATTATTTAAGTTCCACATTTATATTTGCATTCTATATGAGATATGTGAGTAATATAAATGCTTTCTTATCATACCATGAAATACTTGACACAATGTCATTCACATATGATATGAGATACATGATACATCAACATGGGAGGCTTGTATGGCCTCGAAATTGACATGATATGGGGAATCCTTAGTTCATTATGTGGGCATGGGATATATCCCCATTTCCCTAAATGATTCAAAGAGAAGTAATGGCATGATATCATGCATAACCTTCTTTGATCAAATGTGAATTTGCCAAAACAAGGATGGTAGCATAGCATCAACTTGAGGCATTAAATATTACAACCTTAGCAAGACAGCACTGGTTTGGAGTAGCAGCACCATCTTGAGAGCGTGAGCATCATCTGAAGGGGTGCTGCAACATTGGCAGGTTGATGAAGAGGGGCTCAGCACTTTCCTCCTGGTTTGCTGCAACCTGACTTTGGCATAGCATCATTTTGTGTTTCAAACTTTAGGAGCACAAGCATCATTGAGCATGGTAGCAGCATGCATAACATGCATGGGCAGGTACTATACAAAGCAAGAAAAACCACGGCTTCTTCCTCTGGTTTGCAGCAACATGGCCTGCAGTAGCAGGACCATTGCAGCACCATCAGCTGCATCAATGGCATCCGGGGATGGCCTTGGATGCAGCAGCAAGGCTTGGCATCTCCCTTTCCTTTGCCTTGTTGTGCAGCAGCAGCAGCAGTAGCAGCACGGAGAGGCCATCGGCAGCAACAGTTTATTCATGAGAAGCTTGTGCCGACATTGGCAGTGGCATCAAGGCTCAGCAGGCACAAGCATGGCCATCACCATGGCCCGGAGAGGGGGGCAACAGCATCAAATAGCAGCATAAGGCACTGGAGAAGGACCCACCGATCTCAACATCATTTGGAGGGCTGCTTGACCCCTCCTCCTCCTTCACCCTCTATAGGTGCTAGAACCAGCAGCAGCATAGAGTGGTATCTTTCCACTCTGGCGGCAGCAGCATCATCAACAACAGGGGAAGGAAGAGACATCGGCCTCTCCTTCCTCTGTCGGCTTCAGCAGGAGCATGGGACATGGGAGATCCTAATGGTTTCATCTTACCTTTCTTTCTCCGCATGCACAGGGAACGCTATGAAGAGAAAGAGATGGCGGCAATGACTGAAGGATTGCCAGGGGTTCCCAACCTCCAGGCATGGTGCGCAACATGTTCTTTTCTAGGGAGAAGCCATCGGAGGAGAGTCCTAGCATGGGTTGAATCTCCAAAAATAGTTCGGGTATGAGATTAAGGGCACGTGATCTCCTAGTTAACAAGATTAATCCCGATGGGGCAGTTGGGGAAGACCTGGTCAGCTTGGTGATCATGGGACATAGTGGCTGCCTCCACCTCCTCTCCTATTTTGTAGGGACTTTAGACGGGTGCTTTGACTTGGCCTCCCTCACGGCTATAGGAGTGAGGCTTGCGGCTGCTAGGTGGACCGGTAGAAATCTTCTTCACAAGGATTGTGTGGTGGCCGGAGCTTTGACATAGGATTTTATTCAATATCACACAATCCAAAGGTGTATATTAATCATGACTTAAAGAAGATCCGGATCTTATTAAGGACCTAATAAGAGTAGGATTTATAACTTAAGTCATTGTAAGATCTCATTCGTTGGATCTTTTGTTCATCATTTAATATCATCCAATCATGGTCGTTCATTACTCAAATGGGATCTGGATCCCACTAGGGCATTAAGCATAGGATCTATGACTTAAGTCATTGATTAATCATGGCCATTGGATCATGCGCCATCAATATCATCTCGTCGATGGTTCATCGGGTTGCCATTGGGCCGGACTTGGTTGGCTAAACTAGTTGATTTTTGGGCCGACCGGTCTAGTAGCGGCCCGGTTAGCCTGAACCGGTCCTGGCCTACAATGGAGTCACACAACTCGGTGCCGAGTCACACGACCCCATGACCTGATTGGCTAATCGGCCGATCGTGTTGCGCCAATGGTCATGTGACCACTGACGTTGGCAGTAGCAACAACAACAACTATTGACAATGGTCACATGACCGTTGGAAGCGTGTGGGGGGGGGTTCCAAGGGTTGCTACCCTCTCACTTTAAGGCCCTCAAGGGCTTCCCTCCCCCCAACACTTCTCACTCTCTCGTACTAAAGTTTTTTAAGCTTCCTTGCTTTCTAGTTTAAGTTTTTATTAATTATCTTGCTAATTTATTTTTTTTAGTTTACTTGCTATTCTCATTTTTGAAATATTATTCTTATTTTGTTAAATTTTATTATTTGATTTGTCTTTTCTAAGCCGTGAGAGTTCTCGTTTGACCTAGAATGATCTTACTTGGCTCCATTGCACGTTAGTGTCAATAGAGCAAAGAAAAATGTAAGTACTACGATAAAATTCTTTATGACAAAACTTACCGGTTGAAGCATCATCTTGCTGGTATTAAGTAGGATTGGCACCGTGTACACGGAATCCACCATAGGTATGAGCACAATTCTGAACTAATTTACAAGTTTGGAAAAGTCAAAAGGAGCTTCAAAAAGACATAAAGACACCATCTACGAAGAAATTGTGGAATCGTCAAGGCATTCGGTACATATATACGGTATCAGACAAGAGCACCGGGAAGTCCCTTAATACGAAGGTTTTGATGAAGGTACATAATTCTTAATATTCGATAATTCATATCAATATATGTATATAACGAAAGGTACTTAATTATTATTTTTTATTGCAAATAGATGACTTAGCATGAGCAATGGAGGTCGTTTGCCAACGAAGACATGTATCGGCATACTGGTTGATTTATGGGTCAAGGTTTAAGTAGTGGGAGTGGACGCGAAAATGGGAGAGGATCAAACTCAAGTGAAGAACAAGATATCCATGGTCATACATGACTAACATGAGATGACGATCATGTAGTAGGTTCTGTAAATCCCATCCTCACACGACCACGACAAAGACAAACAACCATCAACACAGCAATGAAAATTTTGAAATTATGCAAAAAGAAGATCGAGCAGGTGAGATGGTTCTTTCACAGTAGCAAATCGGCCAACGCTACAAAGGGGTCTTACTACAAGTTGATGATCGACACTATAGTTGACATCGATAGAGGAGTGTCGGGACTGACATCGAAAGAGATATACAACATGTATCTTCTAAAAAGATATTAAAGAATATGTGAAACCATTTGAACGTATTTGGTACGAATGGGGATGCACATTGATGATGGATGGTTGGACATGTTAGTCTTCTTTAAATTTAACACTTCTTAGTCTATAAATCTTAATTAATTTTAAATTTAAATCTAATATATAATCTTCTTCTTAATAGGTATAATTAGGAAGATGATGACTAACTTTTTAATATGTTGTCAAGTCGGGATTGTCTTCTAGAAGTCCGTGGATGCTTCTGAACAGGTGAAAAATGCCAACTATCTATTTGAATTAATTAATGTGTTGTCAAAGAGATACGAGAGGATGAGTTGTTTAAGTAGTAACGTACAATGCAATGTCTTATGAATCTACCGAACAAATGTTAATGGTCAAGAGACCAAAATTATATTGGGCACTGTTGAAACTGAAAAAATCCCGATCACTAAAAAGAGGCAAATACGGTCTCCTAAATGGTTGAATCAATCCAATTGGAATGATGGTCGAGAAAATCGATTGTCGGAAAGAAAAAGGGCGGAAGCATTACCACGGATCGACGTCGTCAAAAAGAGGACCGAAGATCTCCCACTGTCACCATTGTAGACATTGTTTTGCGACGTCGACGCCACCGTTAAACAAGCCCAAATGTTCCTGCCGTCACCATCGTCGGTTTAAACTGACATGGCTGACCTCCCCTTTTGCCGCTGTCTCCACAAGGGAGAGCCGCTGGGGGAAATCCATGCTGACGGAGAAAAAAAAGAAAGGGCTAGAAATATCTTGAAAAAAAATTACCAGAGTGATCACGTTGGAGTGGTACTTGAGTTGAATTAGTATAATATGTTGAGGATAAAGATTAATTTTAATTTCTAGTAGTCCACAGCGTAACTCACCAAGAACATCCCAATAACTAGTACAAACCATGAAATGTTGGTCGAGGTCGGGTTGGCCACCCGGCCTGACCCAGTCGGATTTGGGCCCAATCAATCCAATTAGGACCCAAATAAGCTGATCCGGTCTGGTCGGTTGGGTTGGCTAGGGTCAGACAGGGTTTGTAATATCTTGAAAAAAAAATTACAAGAGTGATCACGTTGGAGTTGTACTTGAGTTGAATTAGAATATCTTGAGGATAAAGATTAAGTCCTAGTTTGATTTGGATTTAAATAAGATGTCCTTATCTTAATTTCTTTCTTCTCTCCCACGTTAGTTAGGAGTCCTATCATATTAGGATTCCTACTCCTATTCAAATGAGGATGCTAATCCTATTTAAACCCTCAAACCTTCCTGGTACCCATCCTCCTCTCTCTCTCTCCACCCATGCAACACACAGAAGCCCCCTGTTACTTGCTCTCTCTCTCTCTCTCTCTCTCTCTCTCTCTCTCTCTCATGGCCGCACAAGGTCCCATGCAGTGATGCACAACATACCTGCAGCAGGCCTTTCTTTTCCCCGCCTTGCTACACGAGACCCCTCACCGGAATCCTGTTGATGCCCCTGCAGCATCTTGCCGTCCGCTTGCAGCACCCTCGAAGACACTGCCCACATCTCTGCAGACACCTGCGTCAGCACATTCACAGATCACTGCAGAAACTGCCCAATCTCTCTCTCACTTCCTGTCTCGACCACCCATCCAGTAGCACACCTGAATATCCATCAGCTCCCTGCTGTGCGCAGTTGCCGGCCGCACACATCCATATGCCCTGTCCCAATCTTCTACATGGCCCAACGCAGCAATGCATGAGCCTCCACCATCTGCAAGTAAAACTTGCTGCAGCCCTGGTCCAAGAGCACCCACCTGCCACTGAGGAGTTCGCCCCAGCAGCACCTTGCTGCATCCACTCGACTGCAGCCGTGTATGTTTCCACAGTCAGCCCACTGTGTTGACCGGCCAGGCATGGCGCCTCCGTTGAGCCTGGAGCAGCCAAGTCCAGCACGCTGTCTGGCATAGTTCAGATCCAACTGAGCACCAAAAGCCCAGCCCTTCTGCTACAGTACCGGGAAGAGGATTTTTTGGTGAAGAAAATCAAAGAAAAAGAAAATAGGAGAAGAAAACTTAAGAAAATTTTGACAAATTCTAGTAAATCGAGGTAGCTGTTAATATTGATTTTGTCTATGTATTTGACCCTGAAGTCATGTTAAATGTATGCTTTGGATATGCTAGAAGTTTAATAATTCTATTTAACAAGAATTATGATTTGAAGTATATAAATATTATGTTATCAGCATGACTAGTACTATGTGTACAGTTTAGTATGTTAAGTTTTTCTGGAAATTTATTATGAAGGTAAATAACTTGCAACATAAAAGATGATATGTTTATGTGATATAAGAAAATATAAAGATGACAAGTGTCATGTTCATGCCTGGCATTTGCTCGAGTATATCTACCTATTCTGATACACGTGTGGTGCATGTCTACCTATTATGATACATGCGTGGTGCGTGCCTGATACATACATGTTCATGTGTTTTAACTTGTTCACATGCATGGTAAACGATATCTGACATCTGATGGATGAATCTGCTGAATTCATACCTGATGAAAGGAAATCTGACATATAAGAGAACTAGATTTTGACTTGTTATATATGATATGATATAGTTATGTTTATATGATAATTATATCAGCCTACCTATATATTTATTCTATTGACGAGAAAATAGTTAACATTTACTTAGTCCCGTGAGCGTAGTGGATTGAAATTCAGGAATTGAAGGATTGACTAGTGATTCTTGGATATGATGTAATATTTTGTTTATCAATTCTATGTTATATACTATGTTATCAAACCAATATATTCTGAGGAAGTTGTTTTTCTCGGTTACATCGCTGTATTCCACTGCGTATCTTTGGTTTAGGGTGTGACATGGTTGGTCGGGTCGGCTGACCCAGGTTGGTCAAGTCAGCCTCAACTAGCCTAATGGTTCCATATTGTCTCAGCTAATTCATTCCGATCTTTGCTGACCTGGGTCACCAATCTTGGCAAGGATTGCCATCTCGGATCTCGACTTCATCTCGGGGGGCTGAAAGAGAAGAGATCTCGGAGAGATCTCGGAAAAATCTCGGGAGATCGGATCTCGAATCAAAATGTATGTGTATGAAATATAACATAATATCTTATAAAAATAGGAGTACATCAATGAATTTACATGAAAATATATAACACATTTTGTATATCAACTGTGTGAATGAACAATTACAAAGCACTTTCAATACCAAAAAGATGATCTTTGTGCTTCTAAAATATTTAAACTTGTATACAATCTTATTTAAATATTAATATAGTATTAAACTTGTAACACATTTTTATGTAATAGTATAAGTGATAGTGAAATATATCAAATGTGTTTACACTATCATAAACGGGACATAGAGTAGTCACGGATCGACCGAGAAAAATTCTTTATGGACCAATCTACATGGGGTGAGATCTCGGCGATCTCGTATCTCGGCCTCTTGGAGAGACCGAGATTCTCGCGAGATCTCGCAAGATCTCGGCGAGATGGAAAACCATGAATCTTGGGCAATCTGGATAAGCTGAGGCCCAACTGACCTATTTTCAGTCCCCAACCTAGCCTACCTTGGTACAAACAACTAATATTTTCTCATCAATTCCATCACTACAGAAATCATGGTTAGCAAAATTGGTTGTTCCCAATCAAAATTGGCCAAGCCTATATCAAGATCGGGATATGATGACCTGATCTAGGTGGAGTCAAATCCAAGATCAGATTCCCCATTGAATTGGCCGAAATTGGCCTAAACTGCCCCCTACATCTTCTCCACATATTGGGTCATATCTTAATTGCCATCGGGTATTAAGGGATATTGGTCCAGTTCGGATCCAACCACTCTATCATACCTAGGGATGTAAACAGGTTGGATTCGGTAACATAATCACTTGTTTCCAATTTCGATAAGGGTTAAGGTGTTCCGATTCCGATTCCTTTATTGGAATCGGAACATAATTTGATAATTTTTGAAATACATACTATATATTAGTTTTTATTAACCAATGAGTTAATAATTATATTTAATTACCAAAATTTGATACAATCTTTTTAAAATTTTATTTTATCATTTTATTACTTTATATATTATATATTATAATTTATTTAGCTTTATTTTAATTAATTTTATTGATATATACTTATTTTTTATTGAAATCGGATATGTGGAAATGGAATTAATTGTTTCCTATTCTAATTTCGATAGCTTATAGGATAAAAAAATAAGTTTCAAATCCATTAATTTTTATTGAAATTAATCTGAATATTAGAATATTGGATTCCGTTTGCACCCCTAAACGTATCAGGTCCGACCAACCCAATATCTCAGATCTCTTGTTGTATCAGGTCCATTTCTCGAATCTCCTATTATCTCCGGTCCATTGGGACATCCAAGTGGTAGGGGCTTGTTTCTAGCGCTGATTCAACCCCCGACCCTAATTCAAGTTGAATTTGTCTGGAATTGGACCATATCTCAACATTATATTTTATGTTTTTTTTTCCCTTTTGTAAGAGCTGACCTAGGTTGATTCCAGATCAATTTTCTTCACTTGGATGAGTGGATCAGCCTATCTGATCTGGACCAGATTGGAATCAACAGTAGCTGATCTGGGCCACAATTTTGATCTAACTTTCCTTGGTAATGACTGAACTTTAATCTACTCATTTTCTGTTTGACGTAGGTTCGTTTGATTTGGCTTAACCAACATCCGACCTTTAATTCAGTACCTGCATGCAAACAAGTACTAACCACAAACTTAGAGGTTAGACATGAAACTAAGGTTGTGTTTGATAACGCTGAATGAATGTATTTTGTCTGATTCGGTCAGACTTCAGACACTTGTGAATGTTTGAAAAATACTCTGAATAAATGTCTAACCTAACCTCTATATCTGAGCAAAGCTCTGAATGATTCAGTTTTATTTTTTAGCTTTTTTGCATTCAGACATTGGATGGAGGCCCAGGCATGCAGAAGATGTGACGTCCGTCCCTTATTCTCTCTCACTCACGCACACACGCACACCAACAACATAATATATATTCTCAAAAATCATTTAATAATAAATGAATGATATATTACTAATTTAATTAGAATATAACATGTTAAAAGCAAAATATATATATTAGATCAAAATTAGTAGTGATACGAGAGTTATTAACTTATTTATTAATAAAATAATAAATTTTAATTAATTATTTTATGAAAAATATATTCTTAAATTGGTTTGAGAAAAAACTATTTTTATATATTTAAATTAATGTATTTATCATAATGTTTTGTATTAATATTATGTGTATTAAATTTGTATACATGAAATCATTTTAATTAGATGTTGATTTAGATGTTTTATCAAACACACTTATCACTTACATCTTAATCAAGTTAAGTACTTTTTTACCACATGTTAAGAGATTAGAGGTGAAATTAAGAGTTAATATTTTCAGATTAAGTATAATCAAACGTCACCTAAGAGTTCAAAATTTGAAATTAAGTCAAAACAAATGCCACCTTAATCCAAGCTCCAAGTTCCAAATCTGTGATTACCAACCTTGTTTGTCTGTCTTGTGGATCAGACTTCTACCAGAGAAGGTAAATGTAAAGTAGGTGAACAGAGAAATTGAGCAAAGGACTCATCTACAATGTCAAATAATCTAATAATGAAAATACATGGAGGACATTGACAGTATGTAAATATGGCAGATAAAATTATATTACGCCCAATTATGGAGCAATGTTAAATGCTAAACAAAAACAAGGCAAATTACAAGAAAACATGTTATGATTACCTGTCTTAAATCCACAATTAATCTGAGATCAATTCTTAAAATTGTCAATTAAGATTCAGCATTTTGAACAAACATCAACTATAAAAATACCAGACTACAAATGCAATTCTTAACCACCAATTGGCTTGTTTATGAAATTGGTCAGCTTCTCATTCACATTAACCTTGTCTAAGGCATCACCAACAAGCTCAAACTATTTGTACCCGGTCTAAAATCCTTAGACTATGTTATGCCTTGATAGTGCTCCATCAATCCTAGACAGTTTTCAACAGCAATTATCACTGCAAGTCATTTACAGATCTACTCTTATCTGAAAAAAAAAGGTCTCCGGCAGCCATAACACTAACAAAGAGGCTGCTTCTCGTTGCAGTTTTACCAATCAATAGAATTCTCATAGTCATCAATGACCATTTGTGCTTCAAGTCATGTAGACCTACATTCTTTCCCAACCAATAATATTCTCAACAGGTCCCATGTGACTCTGATAGTCTCAAATGACTAGAGAGTGAACAGGACTATTTGTTCTGTCAGTTTATGAAACTTGTCCAAGACCCAACCTCATGTACTCATATGGTCCAACTCACCGTCCAAGATTAGATAACAGATACCAAAACTAGGACTTGCATTTGAATGGCAAAGGCCAAGGATTTACCTTCCTCTACAGTAACATTTGGTACTTAACTGACTCATCTGAACTGCAAGTCATGCTGTCTTAGCCCTACTATTTAGTGTTGGCTGATGATGTACCACTTGAAAGTTGAATGTTAGTCATCGTGAAAATACTTATTGCTGCTTATTCCTAACCTTAAACAGGTCCTTGATGACTAATGGGATGATGAAGATGGCATGCTATGAGTGACTCCAGTCTTGTGTATTTGTTCTCAGATATAAATGACTTCATCATGTTAACATTCATGTGCAAAAAATGCCCTTTATTTACATGGTGAAATTTCGAAAGAGATAATCATAATGTGGAAACAACAGTAGCACAGGAGAGGGGTTGGGTGCTTCAGCATGCTTAGCAAAGACAGTAGTTTGAAATTGTCATACAATCTCTAAGTTTTCAAGGAGATTTCTTCTTTTGATGTTGCTCATGAAAAGGGTTAGATCCAAGTTGGAACCTATTGATGTGTCTCCTATTGACAATGAGCATCATTTTATATTTGTCTTGATTCTTCTTGTCAACTTGTCCAATCTTAGTCCTCAAGGCTCATGCCACTTGTTCTCTCAAGTTTTTTCCAGGATCTCTCTGAGATCTCCTCCTTAATCATCTCAAGACAAAGCCAAGATGTGAGATGACAATGCTTGGCTTGAACAACTAGTTTGGATTGATACGTTTGGGGCTCCTCCAAACTAAACCAAACTGATTAAATCAAAATATAATAAAAACAGTTTTATGATAAAATAACATTTATATTAATTATTTATAGGTAAACATTATTATGTATATGCAAATAATTAATTATTTTGAATATTTAATTATTTTCATGCCTCAAACTAAACAACCAAATTGAATGGGTTCGGTTTGAGTGCTTGGTTTGATTTGGTTCATGTTTGAAAAAAAAATGTCAAAAACTGGACAAAACTGAACCGTGCACACCCCTGTAAATTGCTGCCTAAGCAACACCTAATTGGGGGGCATTTACTGCTTAAGTTACGAGGGGCCCAAAGTGAGACTTAGACATAATGACAACATGCCTCTGCTGTACGTTTTTCTCTGTAACAATCACCTCAACTGCTTTTGATAACCTGCATTCTGAAAGATCTTTCTTTTTACATATGATTTTTGTCATGACATGATCCGGGGCATTTCTAATAGAACCTGATCATGTGCAGGTTAATTTCTGACTTCTCAGATGATTAGGAAACATAGGGCCCTGACACTGATTCAAGTATTCAACCAATGCTTAGATATCATATTGCTTAGGAAAACTGTACAATTTTTAATCAATGAAAACAGAACTTAACCTGCAAACAGAAAGCATCCCAACCATAAGCTTTCATATTCATTGGAAAAACATTGTACATTTTTTTTACTCAACAAAATAGAGTTAGCTGTGAACAGAAGATATCCTTGCTACAAGCAGTAATGAACCCCAGATTCGCCCAGTGAATATAGCTATTTTTGCATGTTATAATGATGTTCTCAGTGTCTGTGTTTACCAACTTTGCATCTTAAATTTGGGTGGTGTTTGGAAATATTATAGGGGTGGGGATTGTATCATTTTAGTCTCCATCACCACAACAGTTCAACTATGTGGAGCATTACACATATGCGTTCGTGTCAATTTGGTGTCCTATGGTAGAAGAGGTATAGATGCAAGAAGTGTACTTGCACTTCACCTAGTAGGCTAAACATTGTTATAACAAGCCCTGGTCTAATGTTCAATTTAAACATAAGTTACTGCCTCTTGTTGCAAATATCATGCTTATACATGTCTACCTTAGTCCATACTGATATTTTTTCTCAACATTGTTTTGCTTATACTTGAACATCGAATTGTTCTATGCAATTTTTTATTTTCCTGACTTAAAGGTGTGTAAGTTGTATCTCAAAGTTTATTTGTTTTCCTCATTAAAATAAATTTTTTTGACCTCTAAATTCTCATGTCAATTTTCAGATCATGCAAAAGTTATCCTCACATTATTACAAGAAATGCAAGAGAATGACCAAAGAGCAACTATTTTACAATTAGTTGATAAGGTCAAGATCATGACAAAGGAACTTGGTGAGGGTGCAACCTGCAAAGAATTTCTTATTTGTGGTTATTAAGTCCACTATTAGAAAACTAGCTGTAACTATTTCTGTTTTGAAGGAGCATGAGCACAATTGTTGGTTATTACGTTCTTAGAATGTCAAATATGCTTTATTTTTCTATCCTGGAACCTTGTCACTTTTCCCCCTCTAATCGTCCATGTGTTCCAGCTTTAGCTTGTGCTGCTATATTAACATATACTGGATTTATCTGTTTTGCTTGTGTAAATAAGCCAATGTAGACAAGACGAGCACATGATCAAATTTTGATAGGAAAGGTTAAGTTTACAAGATTGCTGAAGTCAACTATGTACAGGCCAACTGATGCGGGACGAGGCGGGATGGACCGGCGACGTGGCGCTGCAGCGGGCCTTCAGGAGGCGCAAAAGACCTAAAAAATGCAGGAAACAAGCAAAACCGGATTTAAACCGGTCAAAACGGGCCCAAAATATGTCGAACCGTGCCCGAAACCCTCAAATCGGGCCTGAACCGGCCCCAAAAGTTGCTGAACCGGCCTGAACCGGCCCAAAACATGGTGAACCGGCCGGTTTAGGCCTTGAACCGGCCTCTGGACCGTCGAACCGGGCCGAACCGGCCTTGAACCGGGCTGAACCGGTGGCCTGGCCCGGTCTGGGGACGAACCGGTGCCGGTTCGAGCAAAGGGCAGGTCGGCCGGGCGAGCGGGTCGAGCCGGTGCCCGGTTCGCCCGCGACTTAAGCGGAGGGGGGGGGTCGTGGCCCCGCGCGGTTGGCTGCGGGGGCGGGAGACGCGGCCGTCTCACTGGCTGCCGCGTACCCCGTCGGGGGTGCGTCGTCGGCGGCACCTCGCGCGGGCGAGGGCTTCCGGAGGGTGTCTTCGCGCGGGCCCGTCCGCGGCGGAGGGGGCGGAGGAGGAACCGGCGGAAGCCGCCGTCGCCGGAGCCGTCGACAGAGGGAGGGGGTGCCGGAGGACTCCATCGCCGAGGACGACCTTGCCGGAGTAGGGATGAGGGCCGAAGATCTCCAACGTCGCCGGGGGGGGGGGTTTCCGAGCGGGAGGAAGGACCGGCGGAAGCCGGTTAGCTTGCGGATGATGTGCTGCCTTCGCCGGCAGCTGGGGGTCGACAGGGGGGAGCCGAGGGGCCCTAGGAGGTGGTCCGACCTCCCCTATCTCCCCCTCATCTTCTTCTCCTCCTTCCCTGTCCGTCTACGCCGCGCCTGACTCCCGGAAGGGGTCAGCCGGGGGGGTGCGCAGTTTCAACAGGGGGGGTTGCGCAACAGCAAGGGAGGAATGGGGGGTACTCCAGGGATCTGCGGGGTGTGGGTGGACGGAAGGGGGGAATCGACGCCGTCGGAGGCGTCGAAACGGACGGAGACGGGGGTGAATGGTGTCGATAGGGCTGCAAAACGAACCGGTGAAGGGGGAAGGGGCAAGAATGGCTCGGAGGCCGCTGGACGGAGGAGAAGGAGAAGGCACCCACGCCGGAGGGTTGCGAAGAGACCGGTCTGCACCGGAGGTGGAGCTGGACGACCTCCATCGTGGAGGGGGTGAAGAGGAAGGGGCAGCGCCCCAGCACAAGGGGCAGCCCCTAGGGTTCCAAAAATTGAACAATAACTCTCTCTCCTTCATTCAACAATGTGCCCTCTTAAATAGAGGAGCCTATTACAAATAAGACACCCTAAATGACTATTTACATACATGTCCTCGTAAGGACTCAAATTAAAGGAAAAGACTAAAACAAACTTCAAATATTTACAATGAAGTCCATAAGGACGTAAACGTAAATAAACCCCAAAATGGACCGGACCGGGTCCCCATCACCAACTGTTCTAATGTAGCCTGCATCTTGCAGGATGTCCCATGTCTGGTCAGGACCGCCACAATATTTTGGATCTTATTGGCATAAATTGAGTAGCTAGAACAATAAACAGGAAATGAGTGATCTGTTTGACCTTAAATCTAGAATATTCCTGCTATCATTTAGATCAGCATATCAACTTAGAACAGTTAACATGGGCAAATTTGTCAGATACTCTCGTCTGGTGTGGAGTAAGGAACTATATCCAACCAATCATTAAAATTGATGACACCTTAATGTTCCGAGGGCCAGAGACTAATAGGGTGTTTGGTTCCAATTTTTTATACTTTTTCTTTCTAAATTTTAAACATATTAAGAAATGAGGAGATGACCCTTGGAATATGGAGTCTAATTTTTAAAACAATGTCCATATCCCTCTATAACTGCCCCAAGAAAAAACTGGGCCCTACTTGTCTTATCATAGAGATAGACATGGGAGAAAGAACCGCATGGACAATTGCTTCCACCACCACCTTGCGGCAAACAACTGTGCTTTTCGCATCTCACAACTCATCACAAACTCTAGTCTCAGGTAATCTTTGATCTTTCCAAAGATTGGGGATGTTTATAACTGTACGATGCTGAAATCAGGTGGCCTGCGGACCATTTCTTCTTCTCTTTCCCTTTCATATCATCTAATACAAACACTGCCATAGCCGCTCCCTGCCTCTCCTACAACCTCAATAATTCATCCTCTAACAACATGAGCAGTATTATGCCTCACAGCCCATACGACCCAATAGCTTGTCACCCTCTGCCAGACCTTCCTCTCTGAAAACCATTCTCTAATTTTTTAAAATTATATCACTTTTGCCAATCACATTAAGTACATGTTTATGTGATTTTAAAAACAAGATAAGAGTATAACTTGATCTTTACTTGACAAAATGTTTATCTAGGTTTAAAAATAGCAACCAAACACCATATAAGATTTTCAAGGTAAATGCTTTCCAAAAATAGGTTAAGATGTCAAGTAGGTATGTTAGTCATTCTATCCCATGCTATCTTATTTATCTAAGGTGACCTTTGGTTGAAATTATAGGATGAAGGAATTGTGAAGTGATCCCTTTCTCTCCACTTTTGGAAAAGGTATATTTTGTAATGATTGTTAATCTCCGCACTCTATCTCTTTGTACCTTTTGGAGGTGAAGAGGGGGGAAGATGGTGCATTTGGACAGCGTTGTGTCTTGTCAGGAATTTTAATGTTTAAAATCTCCTCACAACTCCAATCAAACACACCTAAAATTATATTGCTATTTTACCCATTTTGAGTATAATGCTCATTATGTCCTTATGGATTGGATCTGTCCTGCCATCCTTGATTTCATGTGATACTTTTTTGTTGTCTTTCTTTTGACCATAGCAAAAAAATATTTTGTTTCATGGAGATGATATTCCCAAGGAGGGTTGGGTCGGGGGTCGCGACCGGGTCGCGGGACCCCCAGGCCGACCCGGTCGCGACCGGGTCGTGACCCGGTCGCGACCCCCTTATTTTAATAATTTTTTTTTTGAAAAATTCAAAAAAATAAGAAAAATGCGGAAAAAAATCTGAAAAAATACAGAAAAATTGGATAAATTAAATGACATGATTTAAACAAATAATGCATCAATTTTATTCCAACATGATGTGTTGTACAGTTTGTAGGTAGTTGATGTACTCTCCCACGTCATTCGTGGGTTGAGTACGAAAGCTTGATGCTACGTACACACGACGATCATATTCGTACGTCCTCGGGAAACTATCCTAAGACTTGATCCAAACGAGTCACCATGTAACTATAGGTCGATTGGATCGAAGTATCCGATGACTCCACGTAATTCATTCCACAATACTCTCGATCGTATGTAGAACCAAGAGCCTTGGGATGAATCACGCACATAGTCGGAGGCATCGTGGTGATTCCTCCAACTCCATGGCTACGATGACCTCCTCTACCTTGTGGCGGCCTTCTACTGACGGTATCTTGGGTCGCGTGAGTATATTGCTCCTCCTCGCCGGTAAAAAAACGTAGCGACGTGGTAGGAGATATGGGAGGATGCGAGGTCCACTTGTCTTGTAAAGTGTCCGTGCCCCCATATCGAGCAGCAGCCATGCTACTCTTTGACGACGAATCCTCGACGTCCGGTACGCACTCGGATGTTCGGCTCCGGCGTATCTTCTCGATCGTCTTCGACCGTATCGCATCCTGATATCAAAAGGATCACTTAACTTGTTTACCTTTTCGCCTACTTTGCGTACCTTGGCTAGTTCCTTCTCCGGTCCTCTCCACTGCTTTGCTTAGAGGAGGATCTGGAATTCTTCGGGTAAAGGGACATCGTCGAGCACTCCTTCGGCCGTTGTCGGTCTTGGGGTTGAACTCCGGTTCTCCAACCCTTCTCGTCGTTTATACCTGCAGGAGTTCTTCGTGAAGATTTCCGATCCAAATCGATATCCTCGTCTTCAATTGGCGGCTCGTCGGCCGAACGTCCCGCCGCTGTCTATCCAACTCTTTTGTTCGTCCGTTACGCTTCATTCTATCCAAATTCTCGACTTTAACCTCGTGTTGTGCGACAATGATACACGAGGTCTTCGAAGCCTCGCTTGATGTCAACTTTATTTCTCTGCTTTGTGTGAATCGAAAGTGAATGTGAACAATTTCGCTCGCATCCCGAAGCCGATGTGGTTTGACTTAGGACACGATGGCTACGTCCGCTAAGTCCTCGTACCCTGGTACTTTACCGGTCCATCCACCAATTACCGCATAAATTGAATGTTGTGCATTATTATCTACAGTAAGCTTTAATTAATTAAGTGATGAAAAACATTTCTACGTGCCGGACTTAGTATCGATCACGACTCGTTCAACTACGCTGTTTCGTTAAAAGTGATAACTCCGCATTCGTAAAATCATACGTCTTGTTACGAGCGATAATAGCCGTTCGTCGTCACCCAACCGTCGGATGACGCTCTTCGCGTCATCTAATAGCTCGTTCGTCGCCTTGAAATGTGGACTATAGCGAGTATCTTGGGTTGAAAAAGTAACCTACGAAACAAATAGTATTAGTAAACAAGTTATCATGACTTTGAATAATAAAAAGATTAGTAAATGTTTAAGAAAATATACTGCTACGTATGTCGGTTGATGTAATGTACGCTCGTGACGATCTATAATATCCCACCACTTGGCGAATCGGACACGGTCTTGGGAGATTTCTTCTTTGGCTCTCTCGATCGCATCATATAAATACCCCAGTATATAGCTTTTCTATCTCCGTCAACTATCTGCAGCCTTGGCTATGGGTTGGACGATGTCTAACGTCTTCTTTCTGACTTTCGAAAATCTCCACTCTCTTATTGTCTCTTCTACTTTTCTCCCCTTTCTCTTATCAGATGGGTTACGTCTAGCCATCCAACTACCCCAACCGGTGAAATGACCGTTTGAGTTAGAGCTCTCCTTTGACTCGATAAACTTTTACGGAAATATAGTGGGAGGCGAACCGGGTTGCACCGGGCCGTAACAACTCTCGCCACCTTGGTGTGTTCCCTCGTAAGTGCAAGGACAAAGTTGTGGTTATAAATAAATGAAGAAATAACGGGCATTTAGCAACTACTCCGCATACATTTGAGGATCCTTGCGTATATATCCTCCAACATCAATCGGTGTGCGGAACGGGGTGTCAATACTGACTTTGGTCTTTTGACCATAAGCATCGACCGGCCGCCTTGTATGCCGCCGCGTTGTGTGACTACTTGAACTACCGGCTCTCTCTCCTTTCTACATCACCATCTATCGATTGGTAAAGATACTGTATTCTTTACACGTACGCGTCGACCGACTTCCGAAAAGACCGTGCCGATCGTACCTGTCAGGAAATTGATCGTAGTCTTCCTAGTAATACACGTTAAGTATAAGATGATAAATAAGTTATACCAAAAAAAGAATGTTAATACATCTAATATGAATGAGTAAACGAAAATTTAATTACCGGTCCATCCGTCGGTCATTATCGTGCAACCTCGTTCATAAGGATGCGTTCGAAATGACTCGTACTTCTTTTGTTTCTTGCACCTCAATAGGAAGATATACATTGTATATCTCCTTTGGGTTTGGACCGAGCACTCCCGACGTACGCGATCGTGTCGATCGTGTTCTCGTAGTATGGTCCCTTCGCGGCATTTGCCGGAATGCGTGGTGAAGAACCACGCCGACGTTGCTCCGACGATCCTATCCTTACGTAATTTGAGGTTCTTCGTCGCCGTCGTGATTGTTGTTTGACGTTGACGTGGTGCAGTGATTACGGGATCCACGGGACCCTCTTGCCGGGTCGTCGTCTTGTGTGAGATCATGAACCGATCTTGCGGTTGCTTGTTAGATCCTCTTCCGCTACCTCGACCATTCCCACTTCCAGGCCCTTGACCCATCATTCGGGCTCTCTGTCTATAGAAGGCTTCCTCGGGGAATGATCTTCGACTTGCTTCCATCCCTCCTGAGAGGTCATCTTTTTAAAAAAAATTTAAGTATCAAGGTTACTTAATTATCCTTTAAAAAAGAATAATGAACAACGGTTATGAGTAACACCTCCCATACCTTCGTACTCTTCGTCTCCAAAAATATCCGGCCTCTCTTGTCCGGTACCATAAATGTGTACGGACCGTCTCCCCGGTTGTTGGATTTCTTCTCGGACGGTCTCTTTATGTCTTTTGCTAGTTCCCTTCGTTTGCTCCATCGCTTGTAGGTGCCCGCGAAATTGAGCTACGACCTCACGTGAGTCCGTGTCTGCAAGGAAGAACATTTCCCCATTCACTGCAACGAGATGAAATTTTAAACGATAAATACCGCCGAATATTACTTTGTCGCGAATATTTACATTGCACTTTTCTCTCGCCATGGAGATCAAATGCAATGCAACCAAGCCGGATCACTCCGGTCGCGCCGGTAGTTTGGGTTGTTTGGCTTGGAGAAGACATTTTTTAACTAAATAATTACTTAAGTAAGTAATTAACTATTTAAAAAACTAATGACGTTAATTAGTCACTACTAATCTAAGTAAACTTTTAATTATGTAAAATAAATGACTAACTAATTATATAATTAAATAAGTAATTAACTATACCTTCGACTAATGATGTGTTAAGTAACTACTAAACTAAATATCTAACTAATCTTCTAGCTAACTAAGTATGCAAGTAAGCGAAATAAGTATTAAAAGAATAAACTACTTAACCCACTAATTGATGAACTAATATTAAATAAATATACTTTTAAATGAACTAATCCAATGCTTGATGAAATAATTAAGTAAATGAGACAAAAATTTGAGCAATGAGAGCAATGAGAGCACGAATGAGAGGTTGAGAGTGAGAGTGGGGGTGGGAGTAAGGAGAGCCCCGCTCGGGGGCTTTAAATAGCCCCCGAGGGGCTGAGATGGGGGGTCGCGCCCCCGAGACCGTTGGCAACGGTCATATGACCGGTTGCGCCGACGGTCGGCAACGGTCGATCGCATGACCGTTGCCGCACCGGAGTCGCGCGACCCGGCCGGGTCGCGCGACCCGGTCGGCCGGGTCGCGCGACTCGCGCGACCCGGCCACGACTCCGCGACCCGGCCGGGGGAGTCGCCCCGACCGGGTCGCGACCGAGCCGGTCGGGCCTAAACCCGACCGGGTCGGGGCCGGGTCGCGACCCGGGTCGCGACCCGGCATACCATGGATATTCCTATAGGTCATTTTCTTGTAGTGCCCATCATTTATCAGGAAGGATTTTTCTTCTTACTTTTTACAAAAGCAATAATGCTTCTTTTTTCTGTTAACTGCTGTGGTATGGAACAACTGAGGATGCACATTGATTAATTAGGTGGTTCAACTGACATGGGACCTCAGCTTAAAAAGGAAGAACTAGAGCAGCTAATTGTTCAGCTTCTCGTTGACAATGTTCTGGTATGTATGTCCCTTTCCTTGGTGCAACTCCATTGTTGTGCTTGTTTCTTAGCTTTGGTCATTATACATATTTATGGAGTGCATTGTTATCCCTAAAAAGTTTTACAAGAAAAGGGGGATATGAAAATTTTATTTATTTGGTATTTACACCACAATTAAAATGCAAAATCCAATTGAAATTCAATTCCCCATTTTTTTCTTGATAAATAACAAATTCATGCCCATTCAATCGGAAAGTAGGCATCTCAGACCATTGTTCCCTTTTGGGTTATAATTCCAAATCAGGCATCTCAACCCATTGTTCCCTCTTGGGCTCACTTTCCCAAAATTCCTATTTATCTTATTTTTATTTATAAAAATTAAGTTAAATATTAAAAATCAATAAAAATTAATTAAATTACGAAAAAATTAAAATTTTATGAAAATCATTAAATTCTATTTTCTTGAAATTAAATATTTTCGTAATTTTTCTGAAAATTCCCATAGAAATGTTTTTCTCCCAAAAATGGGAAGATTTTAATATTGGTCTAAAATTATCCTTTCATGATCAATATTATTTTTGGAGGCCTTTGAGACTCTTATGATTTTCTATTTTTGGGGTCCTGAAAATGTAATTTTTTGACATTTTTGGCTTTTTATTGAAAAATCTAGGAAAATAGGGAATAAATCCCATAAAATCTTAAAATATCACATAAAATACCCAAAACATCCTCAAACTTATCTCTTTATGTTGGAGTAAGTGGAGATGGGGTCCACCATCCCCCACCTAAAATTAGCAAAAATGCTCAGAAATTCACAGAAAATAAGAAATAAGCCCTATTCTATGTTGTTTCGGTGTAGGTTTAAGCATCTGCTGGGATTGAATTGAAGAAGGCACATAGCTCCTCCCATTGGAGCACCCTCTAGGCCCTACCGACCATGGAATGTGTTCTCTCAAAAATCTCTTGAGATCTTCCAAAAATCTCTTTTCCTTCACACATCCCGAGAATCTCTCGAGATCGTCAAAATGAAGATATCTATATAGTACCTCTAGTTTCTTAATTGGCTCTGCCTATTAATACACCTAACTTCTTAGTTCCATATTAGACAAACTACTTAAATCATATATATTCTTTCATTTTATTTTATATTATTATTTTAGTTAGATGACCTTGTTAAGTTTACTTCATATATTGTCAATTTCATTATTTAATATATTCAAAGATTCATCTAAACATTATTGTTTAATAAAATTTTATAATTTAATATTTTTATGATTATATATATACTTGACTCAAGATGTCATATCAATCTCCTCTTCGTTCTGTTTAAGATGAAATTTAGGTCTGATATAAGATCCCTTGTATTCTCCTATTAACAATAGTTCACCCTCACTATATTTTGCTTTTAATTATCTATCAACTTATTTTGATGTTTAATTAGAGTTCCGTTATCCTCTTTGACGGGATTACTTGACATTTTACACTTAACATGTACTTTGATTGGCATTTCCGAGACTCAATTTCCCGAGATTTTTCCGAGATCTCTTTGAGATCTCTTTTTTTTAATCTCCCCAGGATAAAATCAAAATGCGATATGGCAATCCTTGCTGCCAACCTTGTCATCTTTATCTTTGGACTTCAATTCTCTGCCTATCACCCAACGGTAGCAAGTATATATTTGAATGCTCTTCCTTGACTGTCGTGGAGCATTGGATGCATGGCCAAACATTAGATTTCATGAAAATTAAGAAGGATATGTTCTTCTCACTTGTCGGCCCATCAAACATGCATAATTCTTTCTCTTTTTCTTGTTCCATGTGCCATGATACATCAGATGCACAATTAGACATTGGATATGACCAAGATTAGAGAAGGTTTATGACCTTTCTTATCCAAGCCTTTTACGTACCATGTCAAGGCTATAATTTTCTGTTCACCGGGCATCAATTTATTGTTCACACATCCTAGAGAGACCAAAGAGGGATCATGTCTCTTATTCTTAAACATATTTGGGGCTCTTATAAATTAGATTTTCTATTTGAAATCTTGATCTTACTACTTGTCAATCGATGCTAGGCCCAAACATGACATACCAACCCATGATACCCTAATTCCACCTTGACTGTTCTTACAAGCACATTTGGTAACTTAGGTTCATCCAACCATGCCTATTTAGATATGTATAGACATGCCAACATGCTGATCATGCTCATATTGCTGTCCATTGACTATCTCAATCTGACCATGTTCCAGATCCGCTAGGCCTTGATTCTCATATCTCTCAATGAGAGGGCTATCTTCATATATGTATCTGAACATATTTCTGATTTGATAGCCCTTCCCATATAGGGCTACTAGATTAGGCACACCAATCATCTCAAGTTCTGGTTGAGATATCCATTTATCTTTGCTGTCATTTATTGTGGTCCCCAGCCAGCACATGCATGCCGTTATATTAACCATATTTAGATTACCATATGTGCCTTCGGACGTCCATTTTATGTTCGGACTTGCATATATCCTATTGGAGTCATATAGGGAGCAAACTCCTATAAGACTTTGACAACTCTTCTTAACTTAGCATTTTTGGTGCTAAGTCTTAGCATTGCATGCGTCATCGCTAGTGGTAGTCTAATCACTCATATAGGACATCTCATAAACTTGAAAATATATATCATAATCTATTTAAGGACCTAGAGCCACATAGGATCACATTCTTGCATGCAAACTTCAGGTGCCAACCAAGGCTTTATCCTAAAATCAATGGAAATGATCCCTAATGCCTATCAAAGGCCAAAGAGGATTCTATTATGATTCAATCGAAGGGAATTATGTCTTCCATGTCTTCCCTCATGTATATGTATTTCAACCAATTCAAGCAATGAAGATGTGGTGTTCAATGTTATTTGTGATGTGGAGGGAGTCTTTGACAACCCGATGAGGTTGGTGGAATGCAAAAACAAAAAAAGGGAAAAGAAGAAGAGAAATCAATAATTTTTAAACCTGTAAATTTAAAGAGAACCTAATCCACCAGACCCGCAGGCAGCAAAAAGAAAATTTGAGATTCTCTGGCCCGAAAACCTGAGTAATTTCAATCACTTAGGGACTTGGCTGTATGGATGTAGCCTAAAATTCTGACTGAGAGAATCCTGGAATTCAAGAAGGCACCAAGTCTGATATTCTGTAAATCAGCAGAAGCCAGTTGTCTGAAGGTCGATTAAAACTGGGAATCAGGGATTTTGGCATTCAAGTGGCTGGGAATTGGGAATACAGAAATCAGTGGTTCTAAAAGTGTTTTGGCAAGCATGCAAACAGAAAACCAGAAGCCTGTAAAAAAAAATTTGAAAATTCTCAAATTTTTGAAATCTGAAACCGAAAGATCAAAGTCTGAGAAGCCCGTATCACAGATTCAAAACTCTGAGGATCAAAAAATAATAATAAAATAACTAATGATAAAAATAAAAAATCACTCAAATCTGCAACTTAGCAAAACAATGATTATAATCTCAAAACCCTTAAGCTAAGGTCTAATCCTGAAACCCAACAAAAGAAATCACAATTTACAAACCTTGAATTAAAATTCACATTAGAAACACCTAAATCTTAAAATTCATAAATCCATAATTGAAATTTTAATTCTGAAATGCAATAAATCAAAATCCCAGCTACAAGTAAAGAAATCTTCAAACCCGGTAGTCTAAATCTAATATCCGAACTCAAACGACCACTTAAACTTTAAATTTCAAATCTCAAATTAAAACTCTAAATTTTAAGTGTCCAAATCTACAATCTCAAATATGAAAACAAGAATATCAAAAATCCAAAACCGGAATTAAAATATTAAAACATTAATCTCAAACCATAAAATTCAAATAATACTAATAAATTTCAAACCCAAGCTAATATTTATCAAACTGAAATCTTTAACTCCCATACCCCAAAGCCGATACCAAACATAAAACAAGGGGAAATCAAATCTAAAACTGGGAATTAAAAATGTCAAGCTTCAAAATCCCCAAACTTGAAACTTGAATAAGAAAAGTGATCCAGAACCACAATTCAAACCGCTAAACTTCAAAACCCAAAATCCCTGAAATTCACTACATCTCAAACTCAAATTAAGACTCTAAAATATACCAAATCTGAAAGATAACAAGTCTAATAAAAAAATCAATCAAAATTCCTTATCTAAAAGGCATCCTGTCTCAATAGAAATCAAACACAAATCGAACTCCAGATGAACTTTAATCAACACAAATTTAAATTTAAAAACAACCTCAAAGATAAAAGACATTAAATTTTAATAAAAAAACATATTCCAAAATGAAACCCAAATTAACTCAAACCAAATCAAACTAAAACTCAAAACACTAAGTTTGCATTCCGATGTGGTCATGGGGTTGTAAGGACCGTAAATCCCGCATGTTTATTTTTGTGAATGTCTACCTTCTATTCATGAATTACTATCAAGGGTATTCGAATATTTGTTCGATGGAATTAACATTGGAACTTCGCCAGTCTGATGGGGAGAGGTCAAAAAGGAAATTTCCAAGAACTCAAACAACCTCAACAATAAAATAAAAAATGTGATTCAGGTGGTAATTCTATGTGAACATTTAGAAGATTTGTGGAACATACTTTGTAAGTTCCTAAATGTACATATCACTTCAAATTAGTTTATACTTTTATGGAATATTATCTACTTTTATACTTGTCAGATTTAAGCCAAATAATAAAACTCATTTTCACAAAGGAAACATTAATTTTTTTAAATTTTTAAAATTTGAGGTTACATCATCCAACATTTAAAATGCTAAACTTAGAGTTGACTTTAGTTATTTTATCTTAGTTTGATCTTATATTTTATTTTATTTTATTTTTATTTTATGTGTTGAAGCAACGAACTGAATCAGACTATTTGGTTCAGTTCACTAACGATTTGGGCTTTCACCATACCAGTTTGGTTTGGTTTGGTTCACTCATCTGTTAAGTTTTGGTTTTAACAAAATTGGCTTGCTTCCGAACCGTGTACACCCCTAACTGATATGGTATTTTTTACCCAAATCGTGAAAACACTTTGAGCCATCTGGCCTCCCATCTTGGTTTTTGAGGTGATGCATGTAGATATAATGGTGTGCTCTATCTACTGGATATATCTTTGGTTGTGGTCCTCAGTACTCCCCGAAATCTTTTTATGAGAAGCAGCATCCTTGTGATGCATTGCCTTCAAAAAGGCATCCCCTGAATCATGCTCGATGTGATTTTCTATGTCTTTTCTTTCAAATAAGACCATTGTGTCTATCACTTACCAAGGCGAATAAATGAGTTTTGCTTTTATGATGTAGAAAGAAGAATTTCAACACACAGCCTACTCAACGAATGCCTACATAACTACTGGACCACTTTGGAGACAGGTTTTACAAGGCAAGTGCTATGTTTTCTTTTCTCTTTCAATATTTTAATTCATGTTTGAGACCTTTGGTCAGTTCTGTTGGACAAGATATTCACCAGCGTAAGAAGCCTGAGCCTGATATTGGTTTACAGGAAATGCTGTATATTTTTACATTCGTTTGAAAATATGTTAAACTTGCCTGTCAGAATGTTTCTAGTTTTTTTGGTCTGTATGAATGATAAATTTGTAATAATAGCATGCGAAGTACTTAAATTGAGGTTGTTTTGGAATGAACTAAGGTTTGCCTGGAAGGAGCTTAATCAACCACCACTACCGATAAACCACCTTGTTTGTTTGTAGGTCTCTCGTGGTTCTTTATAGTTTTGTTGGTCAAAGTCACTATGTCATGTTCTAATTCAATATAATTCATTTAATCATAAATTATCCATTAAGCTATCTTGAAAACAAGAGTGATCCTGGAACCATGACACCGTAAAAGCTGTTACAATTGCACATCTGAGCATAGGAAGACATGAGAAATGAATATGCTTCTAAACATTTTTCTGACACTTCAACATCAGTTAGTACATTGTGAAAGCTACAGGAGTCGGCCACAAGATAACACATATTGTAGGACGTAAGTCATATGGCATTCAGCTATTGGATTAGTTTTTTTTTTTGTGATTTTGTGTATTCTGATGGCAGGACCAAATGAGTTATGTTTTATTTTATCTTATCTGATTATTTTATTTTGATATCTTTGAATTTTTATAACTGTAGTGTCCATATCTTGAGATGTGATAATATTTTCATGTTGGCTGTCAACTTTTGCACTTACCTTCTTTTCTCCAGACTTGGGACTGACAAAGATGTTGCTATATTAGAGAAGGCATTCATCTAGGCAACAAGGTGAGGCAAGATGATGACCACCCACCTTCTCTCGGTTGTGATTGCCCAAGGCACTTTGTGCATCTAGGCACTTGCCTTAGGCGAGACTGCTGCCTCCCCACCTTGGAGCTAATCGGGTTAAAGAGGACCCTGGCTTAGACTTGCTATCAACCTAGATCCAAGATACCCAAATAACTCCTGCCCCACCCCAACCTTGATTCTTTCCCATATATTTTTTTATTCCCCAAGAAGTGAAAAAAGAAACAAGAAAAAACATTGAAAATTAGTTCTTAACTGATCCACGGTAGATAGGCAGCTTGAATCACTGTCGTTCAGCTCATTCTAGTGTGGGGGTGGCATCCTTCACCACCCTATTCTTTTCTTCCCTAAATGGGTTGGGAAGAAAGATCGTATTGGGTCTGATGAACTGATACGACTGGAGTTGGTGGATCAGTGAATCCACTTTTGACTGGTCTAGGACCAGATATGATCAATCTGTAGTCATATCATGTCCTTGAACCTGTTAGAAAGTAGACCATGAATTTGGTCAAGTTGGATTGGTCTGGAGTGGCTGACCAGGTCGTAATGTCGTATCTAACCTGATTCTACTGGAAGATGGCCCCAAGATTGGCTCCCCTTGGGATTGGGTAGGCACTTGCCAATCTTGATCTGGTATTGGTTGATCTTGCAAACCATTTCTTAGTCACCAAGGTGATGATGCGAGGTGAGACAACGATTGGGTGTCTCATCTTGGCCATTATTTGATTCTTTTGCCTTGCCCATCTAGTTGCTCATTTGTTCTGCCTTCACATGGTGTTAATCCAAACTAGGTAAGAAACTAGACTTGAACAAATTGGTAAATGTGAAACATCATTTTTAAATAATCATATATAAAAATATATGTATGTGTACGTGAGAATCTCGTTTTTCCGATTTTGAAAAAAAAAGTTTTAAGTATCTCCTTTGGACTACCTAGGAAAATAGGTGATAAGTTAAAAATGTATTAAATAGTCCAATGATACTTGTAAAAATATATAAGACCTTTGGTATAGGTTCAAGTCCTATTGGACGCAGTTTTTTTCCACCGCCTATCCATGGTTGAGCCTTGGGATTTGGCGATGGACCAAGGATTCCGGAATCGGAATCGGAATCCAAATCGATTCCGATTCCGATTCCAGGAATCGGCCGGAATCGGCCAATTCCTGGGAAGAGAATCGATTCTGGATCGGTCCGGAATCGGTTTTTTTTTTTGAAATTTTTTTTTTCGTAAAAAAAATTCAGAAAAAATTCAAAAAAAATAGGAAATGAGTTAGAATTTTTTTAAAAAATAACCAATGCATTCATCCACAGGACCACATCGAATAAATACTAATGAACTCCAATTGAAGTTAAGTACATATTCCAATTCCATTGATTCAAAAATCAAAGAGATGATACATCATGAAAAAAAAATTACATCATATCAATCTACTACCAAAATCTAGGATATAAATATGGGTCTTCCTCCTCTCCCCGTCGCGCTTCACGCTCCTCCCTCGTGCTCAGTCTTGTATACTGTCCGGGACCATATCCATATGAAAATAATGCCGATGCCATGCCATCAAGGTCGTAGGGATCGGACTGCGGGACGACCGGGACGTAAGTAGAGGATGGTGGAGCTAGTGGTGTAATCCACTGCTGGTCAGCCTGGCCAAATACTGGATACTGTGACTCCTGTATATAACAATCAGGTGTATCTGAATCCAGTGTGTAATACGGCTTTGGAAGCCGTGAATCAGGAGACTCAGCTGCTGCTGATGGCTGCGTCGCTGGTATGCACCCCTCGTCATCATCACCTGAGGAGTGAGAAGGAGCTCGCGCGTCGTCATCCGGGCCGACAGACGCCCGACCTCTACCTTCCTTCTCTTCACCTCTCGTAGCCATCTCTCGAAGTACCGAAGGTCCGAACCCAAAGTTTTTTTCAACTTTGCAAATCCTCCCATTTTCCGTGCGGTCACCTTTGTTTTCGTTTTCCCGACCGCGAATGGGCCGGGTAGCGAGCTTCTTGGGGCCGGTGGCTAAAGCAAAGCTGCTGGTGGTTGCTCCATAGGCTGGACCATAGCTGCTGGGGCAGAAGAAGGCCCTGCCTGAGCCTGAGAAGTAGATGGAGGTGGAGCTGGAGCATCCTCCTCGGCTTCAACACCATCCAACTCTCCTTCGACCTACGCACGGTCATCGGGATCAAACTCACCGTACGATCCCTGGCTTCCCTCTCCTCTATCCAGGAGGCAAGTGCATGCTCCTCCTGGAATATCTGGTCCATGTCCACCTCCTCGGGTGATGGTGTGGTGGAGGAATGCCTCTGCTCGTACGGGCCACCTGCGAATCGTGCAAATCGCTCCTCGCTGATCTTTTGTCGATCCTTGATGTTCTTTATGCGCAGCCTCATGTTGTAATGACAGAAGACCAGCTTCTCCAGCCGGTCTGAGGTCAACCTGTTCCTCCTTTTCGTCTGTTTCAGGTTGAATTTGGTGTACTCCAGTTCCTCTCACAATGGGAGGAACTGGTGCTCTGGCTGAGTATCCTGATACCGATGGCAGCAAGTGGATTCCATCCACTCCTGGTGTTCACCTGAACTCACCACTCAGCTGCAAGAAAAAAACTAGAAGAGAAAAGGTAAACAATTAGCCATCATCTACCATAACTTATATGAAAAGAAAATAAAATCTTCATCAAGCTATTACTATATCAGGTGACACTTTGTCAACTAAATATTTCAGATCAACATCTGAGTATACGCCGACCCTCATCTTATACTTCTGCATCTGAAAATTTTATAAAAAAAACATTAGTTGCCTGGTAAGGCTACTCCAAGGTATTGAATGAACTCTAACTTACTTCTATCTCAGCCTCTATTCTGTCCTGCTGAGATCGGCACAGACGCTGAATAACAGCAAGTGTACCCCGCATCACCTCGTTGTCGTTCACCACCTCGTCCTCCATATTGGATGCGGGGGTTCAAAAAATATCCCGCAAGATTTTATTAGTTAACACCGTGCATATAAAATAATTATACAAAAAATAATTTTTTAACCAAGTTACTGCGGCGTGGACATCGTGGTTCAAGGTCTTGTCCCATCGGTCATCTATGATCTTCCACCACTTTTGTAACCTGCGGGATTTTTTTCTTTTATTTTCGGCTTGCCCGGTCCATGGCATCATACAACGTGCCCATCCGGTCCCCGTCATCCGAGTCTACCAACCTCAAGACAACTACTAAGTGGCTCGATGATTGCCAAGTAGTAGGCAATCCTCTCCCAAAACCTCTTGTCGGTGATGCGCTTCTCGCACCGACAAGAATCTCCAATCGATCTTTCTTGTCACGGAGTTGTCCACCATATAGTTGTAATACTCCTCGGACTGTGTGAACCTAACCAATGCATGCATGTGCCGGTGTAAACTCTCCAACGCAATGAAGTTCGTAGCAAATCGAGTCGGACCGGGCCTAACAAGATCGTACCCTCCTGTGTGTGATCTCATGATATGTAGTAGGCGGGGATGCAAATAAATAAAAGATGTGATCGTCTGCGCCTGCCTGACAAGTGTAGATACACTCTCCTCCTTGCCGATATCCTCTAATATGAGATCTATGGAATGTGCTGCACAGGGCACCCAGAAGATGTGCTTCCTCTTCTCCATCAACTTCCTCCCAGCCGCCTTATATGATGGTTCGTTGTCAGTGACAACCTGAACCACATTGTCCTCCCCGATCTCCTCCACCACCCCATCCATCAGATAAAAAATGAAGTCGGCATTTTTTATCTTCCCAGAAGCATCTACCGACTTCAAGAATGTAGTCCCCTCAGAACAGTACACCAAGAAGTTTATCATACTCCTCTTGGTGATACCTGTCCACCCATCGCACATAATTGTGCAACCCCTCTCCTTCCACACCAACTTAAATCCATCCATCCACTCCTTCAACTCCTGGACCTCCTCATCCAGGCCAGCGCCGTATATGTGTCTGCTGCCCGGGGCTTGCAAACCCGATCCAGCCTCACCCACGGCATCCACCATCGTCTGCAAGTAGGGCCGGTGGCCGTACGTGCCGGGATACCTACATCAAGTTAAAAAAATTGGGATCGGCTAAAATTAAGTTTAAGTAAATAAAATACACATAATGTCAATTTTAATTTAAAAAGTGATACGTACGTAAAAACCATTTCACGATGTGGCGAACGGCTCTCTTTGCGGCCGTTCGTTGCCTTCACCCCTTTCATTGCCTATTTAATCCTCATCCGCCCAAAGCACTCGTTTCCTAAATAAATACTCGTCACTCGGTGTAAATCGAGTGCCGGTAGAAATAGAACGGCGGTGTGGCTCTGTCTCCCGGGGGTCGGTCTCTCGGTCCCACCCGAGGTCGGGCGAGCCGATGCCGATCGGCCCAAAGCCGGGTCAACTACGGACCCGCACCCTCCTCGCTCCCCTCCTCACGTGTCCTCCTCCTCGACGAATGCGCGCTCGCTGGGCGTGCCGCACGTCTAAGCTCGGAGTCCGTGGACTCGTCCTCGCTCTCTCGGCTCCGGCTCGGTGGTGCCTTCCCCTTGCCTTTCCCTTTTGAGGTAGGCAAATCGCGGTCCTCCTCCTATGGAGTAGCTCGTCGTGCAACTCCTCCCTCTGCTCAATCCTAACAGTCCGTTGAGAGGCTCTACCTGTCATGTAGCCTCTCATCTCCTCACTCTTCTCCCTGGGCACCTTGTCACATTTCTTGACATTCTCACCTGTTCCGGCGGAATCGGCTGAAGGAATCGCTTGGAATCGCCGCCTGAATCGCTGGAATCGGTGCCCGAATCGCTGGAATCCTTCTGGAATCGGAGCTGGCAGCTCGGATCGACGCCTGGATCGCCGGATCGATGCTGGAATCGCCGCAAAATCGCCGGAATCGAACCCTTCCGCCGCGGGATCGACGGAATCGACCGCGGCGGTCGATTCCTGCTTTAAAAGGGCCGGAATCGGTTCGATTCCCGGTACAGAATCGAATCGGGAATCGAACCGGGCCGGTTGACCCGGTCTTCCGAAGGAATCGGTCGGATCGACTCCACAAGGAATCGGATCGATTCCGACCGATTCCAGGCGATTCATACCGATTCCGCGGAATTCTTCCCGGAATCGGTCCTTCCGCCAGGAATCGGATCAGAATCCACCGATCCGATTCCGGAATCGGTCGGAATCGGACCGATTCCGCCGATTCTGCAATCCATGCGATGGACTTGAAAGCCACCTACTGACACTTTACGCCCAATCATTCCGGTGCGAGTATTCAGTGTTAGCTTACATCGAGCGACTGCTCAAACGCCCTTAATTAAACATCATAGCAACTTGTTTCCGAGAACCAAATTGAAACCAAATCGAACTAAAATCAAATGACTCCAAAATCAGCATGAAACTCGACCTAAATTTGAAACTCATAAAACCAACTCTAAACCAACTAAAATCAATCAACAAACTCATGAAATAAAAAAAAATCAACCATAAACAAGCTGGTTCGCATCTCACAAGAACCAAACGGCCGCAGCCCCTTCTAACTTCAAGAATGACGAATGGATGCACATGTTCTCGGAAACAAGTTGCTATGATGTTTAATTAAGGGTGTTGGTAAAATTTTTTCACAAGCACTGTTTATGTTAGTTGAATTAGAGTATTTTTTATATATATGTTTTGACTTATTAAATGATTGTATAATAGAAGTTTCTTTACAATAATTTCTAAAACAATTTATTGCACAATTTATTCTAGTTGAGAGACTATCAGTCCCTGCTTTTCTTAATTCTGTTTTCTTTAAAAACGTATGATAATAATCTTTTAATTTAACATCCCAAGGGGATGGAAATTTATTAAAATATTCTAATTCCCAATGATTCCAATTAATAGGTGGTAACTTCCATACATATGCGGAATAATCTGTAGAGAATTCTGTTAAATAGCATATATTACATAACTTCATTTTTCCTAGTATGGTTTCTATATCATCAATAATTATATTATCGGGTCTAGTTGATGCAGTAAAGAATTGTAATAAAACAAATTGTAGTTGTATCAAGGCATTCTCAAAGGAAGATTGTTCCCTTATATCTTGAAATATTTTTTGTTCATGTTGTGAAACTAATACGTAAGCTGCATTACCTCTCATTATACTAATTATAAAATCTATTAGATTAGGTATAGTTAAATTTGGATATAGGAATTGTAAAGAGAACATAGAATGACACCATTATATAATATAATCAGCTCTATGTTGTACCGGTATTGAATCTATATTAAAATAATTATCTATTTGTGTATTATTTTCTTTTGGAGGAATTTTAATATTAGATTGATACCAACTACTTGGTGTTCTTTCAGTTCGTTTAGATTCTGTATTGATATTATAATCATTACAACTATAATAACCTTGTGGTCCCCAAGTGGCTGGTCTTTTCCCATATTGTTGAGTTCTTGGAATTTGTTGACTGGGTGAAGATGCTTGAGCTCTAGATGTTTCTCTTTGTTCTATATCGGGAGGATTTTCCATTATTTCTTCAACAGTATTTATATTGATTTTTTTGAAGTTTAATTCTTCTATTGAATATTTTGAAGATTGTGACACAATTTCAAAATCCGGTGCAAAATTATATTGTTTGAAAGTATCATAATTTTGTTCATAGTATTCTTGAATTTCATTTAATTTTTTTTAATTCGGAATTCATCGTATAATTATTTATTTTAGTTTTTAACTGTTCTTTATATTGTAAGAGTTGTTCAAATTCTGCTTCTAAGCAAACATTGATTGTCTCTTGTTCATTATATGTTTTAAATATATCTTTATAATTAAAAATAAAATTTGGAGTTTGATTATAATTATACTTATGAGGAGATCTATGTGGAACTATTGAGTTTACCTTAGGAGTATTAAGCTTATTTTCAATTGTTTTAAGGATTTTATATGAATTAACATCATAATCAATTATAGTATTTTGTTGATTAAATATATTTTAAAAATTTTGTTTAATATCATTTGTAACTTCTTTATTATGAGCTATATGTTGATAGTTATCTTTACTAATACAGAAATTACTGTCTAAAAAACAATCATCATTTCGTTCAGTGGACATTATTACTCTAGATATTCTTGATTTTACTCAGATATTTCCCTTACGCTCAATCCTCAGAGCAATGGGTACTACTCACTGAGTATAATCAATACTACACACCAGAATAATGATGCCTACTGGACTTTACGAAGCTGTTTTTACAACTAATAATTACTGTATGAAAGCTGACCTTGCTCTGACACCAATTCACGAGCGTCTGCGTACTGTGCGACAAGAGTGGAAGCAGAGCGTTGAGGCGAGGCAGAGTGGAAGCAGAGCGTTGAGGCGAGTTGAGGCGATGGAAGAAGAGCGTTGGAAGAAGAGGTGTGGAGGCAGACACTCGAAGGATCAATTATTCATAGCTTACAAGGTGTCTTACAGCGTATGTTTACAACTCCTTATATAGGAGAACTTATGACACTATTTCGGACTTGAACAGACTTGAAGTCCAAAAAACCAGGGGCTCAATACCAGGGGCGCCCGTGGTTTTGCAACAGTACAAGAGTTTATTTTCGATCGGCTCCCCGAGGCTCAAATCGAATCTTTTACAGTAAACTACTAACCTTTTGCTGCCTGATGGCTTGGTCCATGTCGGTCGCATATGGCCGTGTGGTATAGGCTTCTCTCCGAACGGCTTTTGCTTTTGGTCCTAGAATATTTGGATCCAATTGTTCTTGATATCCGAGTCCATTTCCATGATGGCTTTTATGGACCATCTCTGCTTGATCACGAACTAGTATTCTGCCGTTAGTCCAGCTTGGAACCTCAATAGGCCATCTACTTTCATTTTTAATATGTATAATAGTCTTTTTTTGTTCTTCCCATACATTTATTATTTTATCAAGTTCTTGATATTCTATATTATAAGAATATTGTGGTCTTAGTCTCCATATTTGTATTGATGGAAATATGTTACTTAATAGAGACTCGTAAAAGTTGCGGTGATATCTATTTCAAATACTTGTATTAATAGTGGTATCCAATTTATTATACTTTTAATTATCGTGGGAAATTTAGATTATTTATCTGATCTCTTGTAACAATTAATTTATTTATAACCCCTTGTTCAAGAGCATAAATTGCTCTATCATCTATTTCATGATGTATTAATGTTATTCTTTGTTTATCTACACTTTTGGTTATACAGTCACTATATTCTTGTAATAGTGGTAGAACTGGATCACTCCATATTTTACTATCTATAAGAGTTTTAATTTCGTTTGGTAGATAAATATTAATATACTCATAAAGTGCTTTTATTTTTTCTTTTTGATGTATGTTAGAGAATATTGACGCTTTTTCCATATAATTTATAATATTTAATTGCTCTTCTGGTTCTTCAGTACTAATATTTTTTTCAATAAAGAGTATTAGATGATTATTAAATATACTTGAATAATCACTTCTTTCTATTAGATTTGTTTCTTTAGTTCTATTATTTGGTTTTGGAGAGCCACATGGATATTTTGATGATGATAATTATTATTTTCTAGCATTATAATATACTCTTCTATAGTACGAAGAGCTGTTATATATTTTGGATTGCTTTGTAAGCCTCCAGTTACTTTCCATAATTTATTGAGATTTTCATAAGTATTTTTGCTTAAATTATTGTTGCTCCTACAAGAGCTTCTAGCTTGAGTTATTTGATGTATAACTTGTTGATTTTGTGCTTTCGCCATATCTATAATAATATTTTCTTCTGCAAATTAATATATATCATCTATATACACTACAATAAAATCATCGTAATTTTTAAAAATTAAATTGGATTTTTAAAAATGCTCCACAAATTTTTTAAAAATGGATGAATTTAATTTTTAAAAATTACGATGATTTTATTGTAGTATATATAGATGATATATATTAATTTTGCAGAAGAAAATATTATTATAGATATGGCGAAAGCACAAAATCAACAAGTTATACATCAAATAACTCAAGCTAGAAGCTCTTGTAGGAGCAACAATAATTTAAGCAAAAATACTTATGAAAATCTCAATAAATTATGGAAAGTAACTGGAGGCTTACAAAGCAATCCAAAATATATAACAGCTCTTCGTACTATAGAAGAGTATATTATAATGCTAGAAAATAATAATTATCATCATCAAAATATCCATGTGGCTCTCCAAAACCAAATAATAGAACTAAAGAAACAAAATCTAATAGAAAGAAGTGATTATTCAAGTATATTTAATAATCATCTAATACTCTTTATTGAAAAAAATATTAGTACTGAAGAACCAGAAGAGCAACTAAATATTATAAATTATATGGAAAAAACGTCAATATTCTCTAACATACATCAAAAAGAAAAAATAAAAGCACTTTATGAGTATATTAATATTTATCTACCAAACGAAATTAAAACTCTTATAGATAGTAAAATATGGAGTGATCCAGTTCTACCACTATTACAAGAATATAGTGACTGTATGACCAAAAGTGTAGATAAACAAAGAATAACATTAATACATCATGAAATAGATGATAGAGCAATTTATGCTCTTGAACAAGGGGTTATAAATAAATTAATTGTTACAAGAGATCAGATAAATAATCTAAATTTCCTACGATAATTAAAAGTATAATAAATTGGATACCACTATTAATACAAGTATTTGAAATAGATATCACTGCAACTTTTACAGAAGTCTCTATTAGTAACATATTTCCATCAATACAAATATGGAGACTAAGACCACAATATTCTTATAATATAGAATATCAAGAACTTGATAAAATAATAAATGTATGGGAAGAACAAAAAAAGACTATTATACATATTAAAAATGAAAGTAGATGGCCTATTGAGGTTCCAAGCTGGACTAACGGCAGAATACTAGTTCGTGATCAAGCAGAGATGGTCCATAAAAGCCATCATGGAAATGGACTCGGATATCAAGAACAATTGGATCCAAATATTCTAGGACCAAAAGCAAAAGCCGTTCGGAGAGAAGCCTATAGCACATGGGCATATGTGGCCGACATGGAGCAAGCCAACATGGAGCAATAAGTTAGTATTTTACTGTAAAAGATTCGATTTGAGCCTCGGGGAGCCGATCGAAAATAAACTCTTGTACTGTTGCAAAACCACGGGCGCCCCTGGTATTGAGCCCCTGGTTTTTTGGACTTCAAGTCTGTTCAAGTCCGAAATAGTGTCATAAGTTCTCCTATATAAGGAGTTGTAAACATACGCTGTAAGACACCTTGTAAGCTATGAATAATTGATCCTTTGAGTGTCTGCCTCCACGCCTCTTCTTCCAACGCTCTTCTTCCATCGCCTCAACTCGCCTCAACGCTCTGCTTCCACTCTACCTCGCCTCAACGCTCTGCTTCCACTCTTGTCGCACAGTTCGCAGACGCTGGTGAATTGCCTCTTAGGCTTGTAATTGTCACCATTTAACTGAACATACCTGTTTTTTATCAATTTCGACCCTGATGGGCTAGTCATCTTCATGGTCTTCATCCCCTGCCTTATTCCTTTGCCACTGCTGAACTACCAAGCCTCATAATTTGGTTCTTTGGGGTTGGCAGATGGGAACAGGTAGCCTGTTTGACTTCATGAGTAACACACTCAGATTATAGAGGGTTCAGATAGGGTGTTGTGGCATCTGTTCGGGACATAAACCAATAGGGATAGTTTATGGTTTGAACAAGACAGGTTTATGATGCACTATCTGTACCAGGAGTAGAACAAGGGGCAGGTTAGTATAGTAGTTGATTATAAGACCTGCAAATGTTTTGAAAATAGGCTTTGTTTAGAGGGAAGTATGGGTCATTTATAATGGATCAACATAGGCTATAGTTGAAGGAACATTAGCTGTAAACGGGGGCCATGTGCAGCCATAGTTTACAGGGGAACATAAGCTATTAAATGGGATCCAAAATAGGCTTAACATAAAGAAAAAAATATTGGCCATGGCTAGGTTCTAAGTAGGCATGATACCAAGATGGCTGGGCACTCTTCCTGAGAACTGAAGAGGCCAGACCTATCTGGTTTTTTATAGTTCCATGGTGTGCGTAGACATATCCTAACATGACTTGCTTGTGACCATAAGAGATGGGCCAGATGATGGTGTGTGACGACTGTCATATGGTCATAATGACATGTTGAACAAGGGGTTTTATTGACTGTTACATGACCATGCAATGGAGGTTGGATGGGGGGGACTATGAAGGCTGTTATGTGGCCATTATGGAAAGGGAGGTTGGGATTGAACCTTGCATAGTTGCGTGGGATTAAGCATGGGCGTGCATGGGTTGATCAAAGGGATTATCTATATGCACAGGGAAAAGGAGGAGCCGAGGGCCTGTATGGGGATGACCATGGCTCACCTTTTTCTTCCTCTTCTTCTCCTTGATTTCCTTATTCCTGCAGATGGCTCAGGCTAGTTCTGCTCATCCAAAACCTTTTGGGAAGTGGGCGGTGCTCCCTTTTTATAGAGGAGATGAGGCAAAATCAGTTCCGATGGGGACTCCTTTTCTTGTGCATGAAAAGAGCATCGGGAGGAGTAAGAGTCGGTCCAACCTCCTACATTCCAGCCCTTTTGAAATTCCGTTGAAGTTCTTGTATAGGTGGATGCTCTTCATCGGTTGGGGATACGAAGATGACCCGGTAAAAGCTTGAAATAGTGGAGAATGGGGACCGGACCTGCCTTCCTTATATCCTACATTGTAGGTCTCTCCGATGCTCTTTAGGACTAGTTGGATGTGCGGTTATGGCCTACATTTTGGGCATCCTCCGATGGCTGCCATGTAGAGATATTATCATCAGATTCCCCTCATTCCTTCCTTTTTTTATAGGGGCACCAGATGGGATGCTTCTCCTCGAAGTAAGTGTGGCCACAAGATGCTGCCAGGTGGACCTTTTGGCAGCTGGAGCATTGACCTAGTCTTTCGTCATTGAGTGCGGGAGCCAAGGGTGCTCATTTGTCACTAGATCCACCATTTTAGGATGATTAAATAGATGCTTGAATAGCTATGATAAGGACTATATTCAAGCACCGTTTGAACTTGATTTCTTGTCTTGGTATTTTATTACACAAATATGCCAATTGTATCAAGATCATGGCAAAATTAAGATTGATCTTTCTCTTTAATTCTCAACCCTTGGATTATGTGAAAACTACACCAGCGGTTGATACATAAGTCAAACCATGCACTTACATGACTCTGCTAGTCAAATAATTCTCCAGCTGATTTTCCTAAGCTTCTGCCATTATTTTGGTTTGTTCAGAACATTTATCTGATTATTATTTATCAATTAAGCCTTATATTTAAATGTGCTCCGGATAGTTCAAATTTTGACATTTTGCACATATCCAACTATACATATCAGTTGAATTTCTCAGTCGAGCTTGATTTCCACAAACACTGACCCATTCGGACTATATGCTATCATCATCTTGGTATTGAGCCTGATCTTGATCATTCGGGCCCAATAAACTTGAAATATGGAATTTCGTTGTGTAGGCCTATTTTCTAACATTTGTAAACCAGTAATCAAAACTTTTGTTGAACTTGTCGTGTTGATCAATTTTTCTCAATATCTGTGGTCCAACCGAATGCTACAAATCTGGCACTTTGGAGCCATCATATCTTTTAGTTATTCACATTCCCGTTTACTCCATATTACGAGATAATATACAGAGGGGCGCAATCTCATTAAACCTAGGCCCACAAGATTTGTTATAAATTTCATTGCCTTGGAAAGTTTACTTATGCATAGATATGCACGGATGCGGTTCATTGCATCTCAGGAATACATAATGTATATGGTTAATTTGCATAATAGGATAGACCTGTTAGAGATCTTGGCACAAATGGAGAGGTTCATCATGGACAAGCATTTATGGGAGAAGATTCAATATTATTTGTGTATCATTTAGCCACTGGTAAATATGTTGAGATTAGTGAACTCTGATGATAGAAATCAGATAGGAAATCTATACGATGCAATGGATAAGGCAAAGTTGAGGATAAAGGAGAAGAATCTTAGAGGTTACAAGAAGTGGTGGAAAATTGTGGATGCCAAATGGGACAAGACATTGTACCATGATTCAAGGATTGCCGTCTCGGATCTCGGCTTCATCTCGGAAGGGTGAAAGAGAAGAGATCTCGTGAGATTCTCGGAAAAATCTCGGGAGATCAGATCTCGAATTTCATTTATATAAGGTATGTCTTACTCAAGAATTGTCATTTTGCATCTAGATTGATCTCATAGATACTGAATAGAAGAGATCTCGAAAAAATCTAAAGAGATTAGATCTTGAAAATAACAATCAATGTACATGTTTAGATGTAAAATGTTATGTAATCTCTTTAAAAAGAACAAGAGAATTCATAATAAACATCAAAATAAGATATGAGAGAATTAAAAGTGTAATACAGAAAGGGTGAACTATTATTAACATGAGACATATAAGAAATCTTATGTTAGATTAAAACTTCATCTTGAACAATATGGATAGAACATAGAAGATTGATGACATCTTGGGTCAATTGTACATCTTTAGTCATAAAAATATTAAGTTATAAAATTTTATCAAACAATAATATTTAGATAAATACTTATATGGATTCCATAATAAAATTGAAAATATATGAATCAAACTTAACAAGGTCATCTAACAAGTTAGGAATAGTAATAGGCAAAGGAGATCAAGGTACCAAAGATATTATAAGGATATTCTCGTCTCGGCGATCTCGTTTCTCGGACGTGTGAAAAAAAAGAGATTCTCGGGAGATCTCGAGAGATTCTCGGGAGATTGCATTCCATGCCATGATTTGCATGCAACTAGTGGTTTTCACAAACTTCAATTTCAAGATTTTCAATTCATTGTTAAATGTATACTTTTATCTTACATCATGTGTTGAAGATAAGATATTTCTTAACTCCCATGATCTAATATAGAGGGAATGTGTGCAACGACAATGAGATGGCGAGGGGTACATTGGCTATGATTAAAAAACTTTCGATGATTCAGCAGGATAGGACAGAGGTTGAGTTAGAAGTTACGGACAAATAAACATTGAACTTGTTTTTGAAAAAAAAAAGATACTAACAGTCTGAGATCACTAACTTTCAAATATGAGATACTCCTGTGACAAGGTTTCTATAAGTATGTAAATATAAGTTGTAATAATTTATTGATAAGTATATTCTTATTTGACTTCTATTGGAAAAAAAAATTTAAGCTGAATAGTAGGTGCAAGTGAGCACAAGAAGTGGATAAAATTCACTAGGTTCCATTGTTGTGTGCATATTGAGCCAGAGCACTAATTTTCTTACTGTGAGAGGAACCAGAGCACCTTTAGCCTTATTCACACGAAGAGAATGAATAAGTTGATGTCTGAGAGGTTAGGCAAGTTGGTGTTTTGTCACTACAACTTGTGCTTGCTGATCAAGAACATAAAGACCTACCAAAAGTTGATGGATGAGAGATTTGTAAGATTTACTGGCAGGCCTTATGAAGAGAGAGTTGTTTCAAAGTCCCAGGTGCCTAAAAGGGTGGATGTGGACAATATTCTACAGGAGGAACACTCACTTTCTACATGGTTAGAGGAGAAATAAAGAATGACACAACTAAAGTTTGACTCAGATGATTGTGTATGAGCTAAAAGGGAGCTTGATGGTGTTAAAGGTGAACTTATGGAGGAGGTTGTTTCATGACACTCAATATATACCACCCCTAGCTTCAGCTTGGTATCTCAAGCCCCATCCCTACTCCTAGCCCTAGCCCTAACTCCAACTACACAACATACTCACAAAAATAAAGCAAATGGCATGTAGGCCACATAGGCCTTTTGCAGTATTGAAGAAGGTGTATATCAATGTGGGTTGGACTTTGACATTTCATCCCAGTTAGAAGAACTTAAAAAGAGAAAGTTGAGCATTAGGTGACGCCATGTCATTGGAAGTGACGGTACCACCTCAGAGGATGTTGAGGAAGAGTGCATACCACCCACTCAGCCTTCACTGCCTTCACATAGAAAGAGGTGATGATGGTGGTGGTGGTGGTGGTGGAGGAGGAGGAGGAGGAGAATCTGGAGGAGGAGGTGGTGGTTTTACTTCTAATGCACGTACTAGTGGTGCAGGTGCATCAGATTTGGGCTCCAAGTAGCATTTTAATGGGAGAAGCCAACGTTGGCATCAAGCGTACTTTGATGAGTATGTAGTAGCCAACTATCTGGAAGCCGCTCCTCCCTTAAGTTTTCAGCATACTATTCATCCACCGATCCTTTCCAAGAGATAGCTTATGATAGCCAAATAGTTTTTTTTGTTTCAAAAAAAAATTTTAGCCAAATAGTTAAATCACTATTTTTATATGGGCATCCATCGATCATGAGGGATAACAATGAAGTTATGAGCATAGCGAAAATGATGATGACACCCAATATTACCAATTTTGTTGAAAGGTATATCATTTGCATCACCATCATTTGTCATGTATATTTTAAATTTATAATGATCATGTGTTATCATTATTATGACATGTTAGACACTATATTTATATTTTTAACAATTTTTTAGAGTGTTCCATAATTTTTTAGAAATTGTTATGAATTTTATGATTTTTTGAAGCAAAAACTTTAAAAAACTTATTTGGGCCAATTCCGAATCAGTTTTTCTTCTTGAGAATCAGTTGAATCAAACCAAATCAAATTGGTCTTTGCCGATTCCAATTTTGATTTCGGAATCTGTCTTAAATCTTTCACTCCTCAAGTTATGGTTATTTCATGCCTAGACTTATCATGCTTATGCCTATATGGCTCATTATGGCTTTCTCATACCTATCATCTGGATGATTTTCATGCTTATGTTTTGCTTATTGTTTCTTCCAATGGCTATAAATTTGTTGGTTCAGGTCGCATGCAAACATGCATAGTTTAGTTAGGCTTCTACACGTCTTACCGCCCCTTCCATGTTGTGATGTGCCTGTTAGGTTTCTACATGCTTTACGGCTCCTGTCTTGTTATGATTGGCCAATGACTCAGAATGTCTATAGTGCCTTATGTCTACAGTACCCTTTTCAAATCTTTAATGCCTATTGGTATCATGACTCTAAAAGACCTACAATTTCAATGCCTTGATGATAGACGGCTACTAAATGCTTATTACTCGAGGTCTTGGTGTATTTATCATTGACGGCTCGATAATGTCTATACATGTTTTATGACTTGCAAATGTCTCTAGAGTTATAGCTTGCTCATACCTACACATCTTGTGGCTCCAAGATGCCTATGAATTCCGCAATGACTTCAAAATACTATGGAATACGCATGGTTCTTAATTTTTTGAAAATGACCCCAAAGTTACATTTCCATTAATAGGCAAGAAGATTACAAGACATCTACTAAGACAATAAAGTACAAGAAAGAAAAGGAAAGGGAAAACCAAAGAAATTAAAGAAGAAATGACTTGTAGGAGTGAAATCTATCCGTGAAAGTAGACACCTCCAAATGAGTACCCAACCAAGCAAAATACCAACCTTTTACAAAATTTCTCATAAGGAGAAGAATTGAAGGAGGCCTCTCTAAGTGATCTTCAAATATCCTCATGGTCCTGAAATGTCAAATTGCCATTGCATTGCTGGTAAGTAAAGCAGTCAACAGATCAGGTTCTGGTCGGATCCATAAGGATCTAAATCTGAAGCTGATTTCATAAAGCCCAAAAGGAAATTTAAAACTGACAGAGAAATGGTATCAAGTTCAGTTCCGAATCCAAATTCAAAGTAAAATTTTGGATTCAGGTCTTTCTGACAAAAATCATACCAATCCCGACTATTTCAAACATTCAGTATGGATGCCCCTATCAGTTGGTCTTCTCGTCGACGCAGATGAAGGTGCTTTATTGATGACCCCGCCACCTCGCCTTGACAGTTAGAGGCATAACACAACTCACAGGCACAAGAGCGCCATCACCATGGCACGACAATTCTTCTATTCCAATCTAGCATGTTGATAGGTTCAGACCAGTTTAAGCCCCAACTCCTGAACAAGGTTTGCCAAATAGAGTGAATAATCTCACAGTGAATTAACAGGTGGTTAATGTTCTTCTCATTGATGCCACAGAAAATACAAAACCAGGCCTCTGCTGGCAGAATTTTATGTAGCTCGACTCTAGTGGGTAATCTCTTTCTAGCGATCTTCCAAGGAAACAATCTGATTTTGAAAGGGAGAAAAGGCACCCAGACAACATGATACCACTCATTATCCATACCTCCAAAGTTCAACATGATGCCTATGGTTCTTAAATGGTTCCAAAATATGTATAATCTTCTCATGACTACTTACACAGATGCCATGGCTTTTACATAGATGTTTCTCCTCGTGACTCTATGCCCAATCATGCATTATAATACCACTTTGCAAGATAGCTCAAGAAAGCCTTGAGTTGTCAGGCATGCTTATATGCGAAGATTACACAAATTAAGCACCTTTGCAAAGGAATCTCTTCAAGATGAAGTGAAAAAGAAATCAGTCAAAATTTATCTTTCATGATATCATGTTTGCCAAGGGCAAGTCCCAAGGATTGCCAATTTTGTACAATGCAACAAAAAAGGGAAAATATAAATATATGTGCAAGCACAAGACCGATGATTTTCCATGATGTAGGAAGGATCGTCAGCAGTAAGCTGGTCTCTATAATCCCCACATCAGAGTAAATTTAACCGGCCTGCCTCTAGCATGGACTTTAGCCACATTGATACAGACTCGGGAGGGGGTGGTAAGCTTCTCTCTTAGCCATCTTCTACAAGCACACAAAAGGGATAATCAGCGAAAAAAAATCAAGTCAAAAGATGAAGGGTTTGATACCCAAGATGCAACGCCAATTGAGATGTCCATTTAGTCTGCAAGACACCTCAAATAGATCCACATATTTGGTTGCACAAGGCATTCCCCTTCAACTTCGTCTTTGGGAAACACCCCATGAGGGGCACTTGTTAATCCCAAAACTTTTACATATCTAAATATACAACAAATATCAAGTGGCTCACATCATTTGGTTGATATAAATGGACTGTTTCATGTCCAGGCCCATTTAAGGCCCATTAAGAGATACATGGGCTGGCTTTTTATTTATCCGGAATATGCGTTGATTTGGCTATATATGACTGCCTGTTTTCACCTCTAAATATGGTTGTCTTTCAAAATTTATATAGCTCATAATCAGCTCAGCTAAGGGGGTTGATTCATGGCCTGTGCTTGGGCTTGTCAACAGCCTTTAGTAGGCGCATTAACTGTCCACTTTCAGTATAGCAAGAAAAGCTAATCAAGGCCCATTTTTCAGTCCAATTGAGGATCATTTTAAAGTATGATCCCGGGCATATTTTTTAGCCCTATGGATGCCCAGTCAGTAGCCATTTAAGGGATAATTGGGCTCCTTGTTTTGAGATTTATTTACAGCCTTGTTGAGGCCAAAATCAAAGGGCTGGTTGGAAGCTCAATTCAGGTCCAATTCACATTCACTTTAAGCCCATTTGATAGCACTTTTATGGTTCATCTTTAGGGTTGTCAGCAGTCTATTTTGGGCCCATATCTAGCCCATTTAAGAGTAATCATGTAGCTTATCCTGGGACCTGTTGGCAGCCTAGTCAAGGCCCATTTCCATCCCATTTGAAGACAAATATATGGCCAATTCTTGGGGATCATATTTAGCCCATTTAACGGGATTTCATTGCCTATTCTCAGGTCTGCTAGAAACATGATCGAATTCCACTTCCAGCCCTTCTTTCAACTGTTCTTGAGCCCAATTTGTAATTCATATTTCAGGTCCATCTGATGGCCCAAGTGGGTTGATTAAGGCGTGATTTCAACATTTTTAATGTCTAATTTGCTGGCCTATTATATAATTTCTAAATTAACAACAATTGACTTACTTTTGGTCTGTCCTTCGCCAGAAAATCAAATTTCAAGAGTGGAGATGTATATACCTACAAGGACCTCCAAATGGCCTTGGGCCTCACTGACGGGAATTAAACCCTAATGAAAAGTTATAGATTGATAGAATAAGAGGAGTTGAACCCATGTTAAGTCCTCGAAGAGCCTTAGACCTCCAAAACCTCTATAGACTTTCTTTTCTCCATGACCTACATTTCAAACATGTTCATTGATATCTTCAATAAATATATTCTCTTTTCACTTGGTATACTTCGCATAAGATCATCTGTGTCTTCTCAAAACTTTTCTTTAATCTCATTTCTTAATCCAATATGTGGATTATATACAATAATTACATTAATTATCACTTTTTATATAACCATTTTTACCATAATAACCATATATCCTACTCTTCACTTTCATCACTACATCCTTCAATGTTTTGTCAACATTGAAACATACACCATTTTTATTTCTATCTTTTCTTGTGTATCATAGTTTATAATCTGTATAACCTACATTACTTTTATCCCTTATCCATTCAGTTTTCATGTAAGGGATCCAATATTTCAAGTACCTATTCTTAACTTTTTTTCAGTCTTTTTTTCTTTAATAATATCTATTTGTTTTTAAGTTTGTTCTAAAACTTATATCTTTCTCTCCACTATGGACTAACTTCTTTAAGTGTGTTCTAAATTCCTCTAAGTTGTTTATTTGAACTAAAACCTTTTGAATGATGTTGATCATAGTGACATGGGCCTCACATTCACCTAGACTAAAATCCCTTGTAAGGAACATAGCCACCTTTGATCAGCTACCCCACAATCTTCGTTTGTTGCAATCCAAAACAGCCCAGGAAATGAATTAATTTCTGTCTGCTTTGATTATCTACGGAAAGGGATAGATCCCATCATGGAATGCCATCTCGCCGAGATCTCACGAGATCTCGATCTCGCTAAGGGGGCCGAGAAACGAGATCGCCGAGATCTCGCCCCATGTAGCCTAGTCCGAAAACGATTCACGACTATTCTGCGCCCCTCGTTTATGATAGTGTAAACATATTAATATATCTCACTATCACTTATACTATCACATAAAAAATGTGCTACAAGTTTAATACCATATTAGTATTTAAATAAGATTGTATACAAGTTTAAATCTTTTAGAAGCACAAAGATCATCTTTTTGGTATTGAGAGTGCTTTGTAATTGTTCATTCACATAGTTGATGTATAAATGTGTTATATATTTTCATATAAATTCATTGATGTACTCCTATTTTTATCAGATATTATGTTATGTTTCATGCGTATATACATTTTGATCCAAGAATTCGAGATCCGATCTCTCGAGATTTTTTTGAGATCTCTCCGAGATCTCTTCTCTTTCACCCCTCCGAGACGAAGCCGAGATCCGAGACGGCAATCCTTGGATCCCATTATATTTTGTTTTGCTCTAAGTATATGCCATATATAATTTCAAATCTTTTGAATTCTATTTTATAATACCGAGTAATGTGTTAATACCCTATAAGGTGGAGAAAAAATACCTCAATGATTAAGAGACCAAAGGAAGGTTAGTTATCAAAGATGGTGAAGATGATCTAAGTGATGAAACATGTTGGCCTTTCCCCGCCTTGACTCAAGCCAAAAGGCCTAGGTGATTGCCATCACTGCTGTCTAGAAAGGCACTGAAGGTGCCTTGGACTCCTCTGAGCAAGCAATCTCAAGGGCCCTCAGGGTGCACTGCGGTACCCTCTGGGAGTCCTTTATCAAGTGGGAGGGCAACCCTAATGAATGTCATTTCGGGTTTCCTCAACTTGATATGATGGGATCCACAACTTATGTTATGGATCTCATCGTCTCTGGTCAGAGAGTGGATCAGAAGCAGTGACCCATTATGGTCAATCCCCTTATCTCCGAGGTCCTATAAGGATGTGGCTGTCTGCAACATATATTGCTTATTGCACCAGCCACTTTAATTTTGCCTCAGGCATAAAGAGTTGAGATTTAGTAGTGTTAAAACGTTTAAGTGACCTTCAATAATTTTACTTAATATTATTACCATTACAAGTGACGATGGTATGAGTAGGGGTGCAGACGAACCAATACACCCGATAAGTACCCAAGTTGTTTATAAAGTTAAATAAACAAACTTGAACATAAAACAAAAACTTGTTTCGTAAATGAGTTGAGTATGAACATATCCCTGCTCGACTCAATAAATTCGCGAGTACTATTATATATATATTTATATTATAAATCTAAATAATACATAACAATATATGTATATATTCATATAAATAATTGTTATAAAAGATATAATTAATAAATAAATTATAACTATTGATTGAACTTCCAAACTTCATAGGATGATAAAATTCATCTCTCTCTCTCTCTCTCTCTCTCTCTCTCTCTCTCTCTCTCTCTCTCTCTCTCTCTCTCTCTCTCACACACACACACACACACACACGTTGCAGGTGAAGGGCCAAACTGGAGCAAGGCTGGACATCCCAATCCCAAAATCCCTACTCTCTTTGCTCTCTGTGTCTCTCCTCTCTCTGTCCTGCACACCGTACCCAAAGGGCCGACATCAGATGCTGAAGAACGAGCAACAGCGCTCACCACAACTCTCTCTCTCTTTTGCATGCCACACCCGAAGGGCCGACACCAAAGGCTTAGGAGCAAGCAACAACACTCTCTCTCTCTCTCATGGGCCACAACATGGATAAACGACTAAGTGAGTCCTCGACGGCTGCTGCCAAGCTCTCTTCCGTCTAACAAGCCAACACCATATGTCGACACAAACATTTCGAAGGCGCAGGGTTTCCTCCATCTATTTCCCTTCTCTGACCCACAGCAAACACTTACATCACAAGGTCTTATTTCTTTTCTTTGGAGATTTTCTATGCCTTTTTTTCTTTTTGAAAGCTCATTACTTTGGTTTGGTTTCCACCAAGTTCTTTTCTTCATTTGAGCTGGGTTTTGATGCTCAGGCAGCACAACATCACCGCTGCCAAACAAGCTCGAAACGAGCTTAAATATGATTTTGGTTTGAACCAGATTTTTATTCAAGCTCAAGTTGGAGCTCGACTTGGCTTGTTTAAGTAAATGAGTGGTTTGACAAACTGAGCTCGAACTTGTCGAGCTCAAAGCTGAGCCAAGTTCAAGCAGTGATATAATTCGTCAAGCCGAGTTCGAACATATCTCTACTCGGGTCGCCTTAGCTCGTTTGGACCCCTAGGTATGAAGAATTTTTGAGATAAGAGACGTTCTCTTTGTTTTTGAAAATCTACTATCACATTCTGCTTCTCAGGATGGTCCTAACCGTGGCACCCTTAATATCTGTGATGAATTCATAAAATGATTGACCTGATGTATTAGTTTGAACATTGTTTTTTCCAGGTTCCATGAATATTAAGCTTGAGATCTCCAGTGAACGGCAAAGTCAGTCTGCCAGTACCAGGTCTGCTAAACATATTCCTTCACGTGGTCTGGAGACCAAACTCGATGAGTTGAGGAAGGAAATTTCCTCCAATCGAGGGGGCATATTTCCGCATGCTGTCTTATCGGCTCAGCATATCAACATTTTGTGTGCTCAAAGACCCACTTCCTTGGAGCAGGTAGACGATGCATCCTCTCATATAAAACGGTTAATGCTTAAAGGAAATCACCTTTACAGAATGTTGCCTTTGTTAGCTTGTCTGTCTCCTGCTTATTTGGAAGCAATTCATACGTTCCTTCGCAGTTGGAGAGCCTCATTGGGAAGCTGAAAACAGAAAAATATGGCAGCAGAATAATCGATGCAATTCAACAGTATGCCCAGTCAGAGCAACTCGGCAGTGGTGAACGGGAGAAGAAAAGGAGTGGCGAAAGAGGTAAGAAAAGACCGAGGAAAAGTGCCCCTTTTTTGGTCGAGAGCAGTGAAGAAGAACCATAAACCATTCCCTCCATAATTCGTATGTCCGCGACAACGTACAAGAATTTTGTACAGACCGACGTCAGTGCTAAGTTGGTTATAGCCAGCGTCGTTACTCCCAGTTGCATAAAAACAATTGTATTGTTGTCATTTCTTGATTAATATTATTGGAACAAGTTGCAAGCACAGCTCTGAACCCCCCCTCTTTTGGTTTCAATTTTGTTTGTTGTCAAGGGAGAAATTGTTTCCCAGTAAATTTTCTTACATGCATGTGATTTTTCCTGGAAATTTAAGTAAAGCTACCATTTGGTTCCAAGTAAAAGTTAAGTCAACAGATGTAAATCTTTATTTGAGTGTCCATTAGTTTTTTAGTCCATGTCATTGTTCGGGAAGACGTTGTAATGATGTGGCAAAGAGAGATGTCGATTGAATTTAACACATACAAATAAGAGGATCTCATTTATATCGAGAAACAAATCATTTTGTAAATCAAAGTTAGAAGCTAGTGTATGCCATGTATAAATTAATACATATAAAAACATTTTATTGAATAAAATACATTAAGCTAAAACTTAGGTTTAGCCGATGTAAAAATTGTTCAGTAAATAAAACGTGTTGTCAAAAGTTTTATCGGAGATGCAAGAAAGATGTTCACATTTTTTTTAATTCCAAACATATAAAGAAATTGGCTGAGAAGAGTGCAAAACATTGTTTTCAACAGAATCAAGTAATGACATCAAATTATCCATCTCCATGAAAATCTCTTCTCATTTAACATATTTTTTCTTGATCTTGCTCTTACATGCATTCAAGTGGACCCCAAGTTATATATTCGTTTCACGGTGGACCTTCCTAGGGTATGTATAATTTTCCCCTTCTTAATGACGTTGCTCTTCGTAGTATTTACAATTTGCTTACTTCTTCCGAGGAAACAAGTGGCTAAAAAGGACGTGTGTATATATATAAATGTATAACGTTAAACTATTTTTTATCTCGCATGCGAAAATTTTCTATCAAGATCCAAGGTGGTAATAGTACGGTGTGGAGGAACGAGTTTTGGAATAAAAACTGAGATAAGAAAGATTGAAGCGGATGTTTCCGACGGCCCTTCGTTGGGGTGGTGTTGAAGTCCCTTGGTGGGAAGCGGCCACCTTTGCTGTCCTTTGAAATCAGAGTATTTTTGTAGAAGGATTTCAAGAGAGAGCCTCCTACTGAAGTTACTTGTTACTCATTCTCAAAGGTGACTATGAGAAGTGTGTTGTAAGAGTCAAACAAAAGAAGGTATTGATCGTTTGTTCTTTTGTTGTGACGTAACCAATTATCCAGGAGGTACCCTGTCTAAGGGCCGGAAGATCTTTTGGCATGACTCTCTTTCTTCCACTCACTTATGACTTGTTTGGATAGAGTATCAAAAATGATACTATTATTGATACTTATAAAAGATAGAGTATCAATATCAAAATTGATACAAGTTGATACGTATATTATATAATATGTGTTATTTGCATTGTAAATTTTAAAATTGATATTATTAACCAAACATCTCAAGATGACTACCATCAATACGAAGTAGTTATTTAGTTTTGTGGAATATCTCGTTGCCAGCGAGGTAATGGTCCATATAGTGATCTTAGAATAAGAGGATATAGTTGAGGAACAGTTCTATATAATCTAATGGCTATTCTCCACCAGGCTGTCATTCTCATCTCGGATCAGTCCTTTGCATCTTCGGGACAACCGCCAGATTCTTCCTCTTTCAAAGTTAGTTTTTGGGCATGGAAGTGTGCTCGTAATTACCTTCTGAGATGATTTATTTGTCTATTCCTACACATTGTTTCTCCATTAGTTTTATGTGTTTTTTTCTCTAATGCTTGGACTATGCATATTTTATTTCAATGAATTTTGACATGCTCATGTCACCATCAAAAAAAGTGAGAGTAGGTTATTAAAATTATCTTAGGTTGAGTTGAGTTGAATTTGATTTTAAAAAACAATGATGAAACTTAATTTTGAATGGAGTAGGATTTTATAAAGTTGAAAGGCCTGGCAGGATTATAGAAACATTTGTGGCATCAGACATGATTTTAAGGACGAACTTGTAAAAAGAAACCATATAAAAGTAGAGCGTCTAGCAATCAAAGAATTCCTTCCTGGCGTAAAAGAAGAAGAAAAAGAGGTGGTAAGACCTTCGTCCATCCTCCAATTTTTTTAGCTATACACGGTCCCCACTTCTTTTTTTTGGTTATCGCATCCCACCAAACATAATAATTTTATGACTTTATGCCTTGTTTGGTTAATAGAATTGTTTAATACCGTTACCAAACACTGTTACCCGTGTTATATTTTATTCTGATGCACAATTTTGTCACAAAATCATATAAAGAATTATTTTGCGAGCAAACGCCCTATTGCAGTACTCCCTGGACATCACTTCTTTTCTTGTCTTCTTTTTTTTTTCCGAAGAGGTGGCGCAGTGAGTGATCTAGTCACTAGGGGTGGGCACGGTTCGGTTTGGTCCGGTTTGGACCGTTTTTTTTCCAAACCAAACCAAACCGAATCACCCTCCCAAACCGAACCGAACCAAACCGAATCAAATCGGTTTGGTTCGGTTTGGTTCGGTTTAAACCGAAAATAAATAAAAATATTTAAATTAATTATTTTTTACATATCTATACTAATTTTTATGTTAAAAATAATGAAAATAAATATTATTTTATTATAAAATTTATAAAAATATCATTTTTATTAATACTATAATAGTTTTTATATTTTTTTGAATAAATCGGTTTAAACGGTTTGGTTTGGTTTAAATCGGTTTGGAGATTTTCCAAACCGAACCAAACCGAAAGGGGGTCCAAACCGAACCGAATGGGCTGGTTCGGTTTGGTTTCTCGGTTTGAACCGTTTTATGCCCACCCCTACTAGTCACTGTGCTCTGCAAGCGTCCAACTAGGGGTGCAAAGGAGGTGAGTCGACCCGAATGGTACGGTGTTCAAACTCGACTCGTTTATTTTACACGAGTTCGAGTTCGAACTCGAGTTTTAGCGAGTATGTGGAATCCTTGTTCAAGTTTGGTTCGTTTATTAATCGAGTCGAGTCGAGCTCGAACTTGAGTAATAGTTAGACTAAAATTCAATTCACATTCAAACTTAAACTATATACTAACCCATTTATTAACTCAAAATCAATGAAAAGTCCTATGTGAAACTCTAGATTTAGCTCATTTACAAAACTCTATCTAAGTTTAAACTCAATTTTTAAATTATTTAAGTGACAATATATAATTATTAATACTCAAAATTTAATTTTTAAAAATAAATATATAATATAATATTTAATCGAGTTGCTCGCGAACTTATCGAGCCGAGCAAGAGTCTATTCAAGCTCAACTCGTTTAATGAGTCGAACTTTATTTTTTGTTCAAGTTTGTTCATTTAACATAATAAATGAGCCGAGTCGAGTTTTTATTGAGCTTTCGAGTTACTTGTCGAGTATATTGGTTCATTTGCACCCCTACGTCCAGCGTCAGACGCTCCCTGGTTCGAATGCCACGGCGCTAGACCCTCCCGATAGATAGCAGGAAGGTGGGGTCAAGAGTTGGGATCGAGTCACTCAAGTTTAAAACTGACCCGAGTTAATTGAGATCGTGACTCGAGTCGGGTTAAGGTCGAGGAAAAAATTAATAAAAAAATTATTTTAAATTAACAACCGAATTGAGATCACGGAGTTGAGGGTGACACCTGGAGAGCCTCACAAGCCACATCAACCCTCCGGCTAATGTTCTCGGCTGGTGCCACTGCCCAGGTCGCAGAGAATGAAAGAGTAGGGACAGACAACAACATTACAGGGTGTATCAGAAATTGTCCAGGTTGCCACCAGTTGTCCTCGACAAATAAGGAGTTATACATATAACGTACTACTTTTCAAAATTTTAAAAAAACACACTAAAATTTTGAATTGTAAACATACCATTGTTTGGTGAAACTCCAACTTTCACCTCATAATCTAGAAGTCAAACTATTTTTGTCCGAATTTCACCCAAAATTTCGAAGTCGAAATTTTTGAGTCAGACTTCCAACCAAATATTAAAGTTTGGGCTCAAAAAGTCCAACTTTAACTTTAAAGTCCAAAATATATATATATTCTGACTTTATTTAAGAGAACAAATAGTAAAGTAAAACTCCGATTCACATAGTCCAACTTTAATATTTTGATTGAAAGTTGGACTCGAAATAAAGAGGGAGTGTAATATGTAAAACAAACAAATAAGAAGAGGTCCATGTCCCTTGTCCCACCACAGGGCATAAAGGAGGTCAACTGCTATTGACACTGCCGTGGGTATAAAAGTAAAACTGGACACGGTACCAATTAATGGGGTGTTTGGTTGCATGATAATAAAAAAAATTTATTTTAATTTTTAAAAATTGTACGAAAACTTGTTAAAGTGTTTGGTAACCATGACAATTTTATGTTTTAAAAGTGATTTTCTTAAACAAAAAAAGAGGGTCCCACCTTTTTCTTTTTTCTTGTGGTCTCCCACTTTGTTTGGTCATGTGTGATAGTTACTCTTTTTTTATAATTACATCCCTCCAAACATGATAATTTTATGTCATGAGTCGGTTCACTTTTTATTTTAATACAATTTTTTATCATTTAAATGTACAAAAAATTATCATACAACCAAACACCCCATAAAGAGCAGAAATCTTAAAAGCATGAAAACGATGTCCTACTCATCCACACTAGCTGGTGTTGCCGCTCGACACGAAGGAAATATCGTTCAATGTAGCTCGATTGACCTTATAGAAAATTGAGTTAGCACAACTTTGACTAGTTCTGCGTCTTCAAACTTTTATAGCCGGCTGGGAACATCATAATAAAGTAGATCATCTGCAAGTAAAAACCCGACTACGAGAAACAGAGGATCCGATTCTGAGTATGACCTCAGACACCTTTGAAGCCGTCGGTCAAGATAGAGTTGGTTGTTTAACTTCATTGGAATGTGAACAACAAATGAATCTTCACTAATGGGGTGTTTGGTTGCATGATAATTGAGGTTTTTATTTTAATTTTTAAAAATTGTAAGAAAACTTGTTAAAAGAGCTGTTTGACAACCATGACAATTTTATGTTTTGAAAGTGATTTTCTTCTTAAACAAAAAAAGAGGGTCTCACCTCTTTCTTTTTTCTTGTGGTCCCCACTTTATTTGGTCATGTGCGGTGGTTACTCTTTTTTGTAATCACATCCCTCCAAACATGATAATTTTATGTCATGAGTTGGTTTACTTTTTATTTTAATACAATTTTTTATCATGAAAGTGTACAAAAAATTATCATGCAACCAAACACCCCATAAGCTACGATTTTCTGCTTGTTTTTGCTAAAATACTACATTTTAGTAGGCAGAGGGTGAACCACTTAGCAACTGCTGTTGAATTCTCGAGGAAGTAGACTTACATGGAATTTGACCAGATGAATGAACGACCAGGTTGACATCTCAAACAAACTGAGGCAAAGAAATAGAAAACGCCATAGAATAGCTGCTCTAGGTAATTTCCAACCAACACTTAAAACATACAAAAATTAGAACAAAAATTCAGAAAACATGGTTGAATAGATTAGAAAAGATGATAATGGTACAACAGTGGATAATATAACTCCCGTCTAAATGCCCCTATTCTGATGGAGAAAATGAATCTCCTCTGGATCCAGCACTTGACTCTAGTAAGCAGAAGCCTTGGCAGTTGCATCATCGAGAAACAAAGCACCTTGCTATATATATCATGGAATCAGTTCAAGTCATTTCCAGCAAAGACTTATTGCCCTGTTAGAACATATGACCGTCAGCAACATTGTCCAATATGCCGCATGATAAGTCAGAAACTGCATTGCCTTGAAAATTGCAAAGTACTTTGGAATAGGAATATGGAACAAGACGAAAGAAATAACCCAAAGCATGAATATGGAGGAATTGCTATGAAGGCAGGCTCTACATTTAAAGAGAATTAAGGAATCTGAAGTGGAAAAATTACAGAGCATTAGTTAGATAGTTAGTTGAATAAATGTGTCTTATATGTCAAGCAAAATGCTCAACTTTACAAACAATATTGATATAAGAATCTCCCAAGAGAACTATTGAATGGATATCTGTTTTTGCTCTCGCTAACATTCAACTACCTATTGTGAACACGGTTTGCAAAATGGCTCCAGGGTGCAGGCTGGAACCCTCCTCTATGGCTCTTTAACAATAACACTGAAGCACCAGAATTTTGGAGACAACACTTAACAATGTATAGCAGCTTACTTATCTAAAGAAATAGAAAACTGCTCAAACACAGTAGCATAGTAGGTTGCACAAAAAACGAAAATGCTGGTTCTCACCTTAATGACTCATGGACCCAGTTAAATGAAATGATGGTTTGAAACACTGGAAAAAAGAAATGTGAATGTTTTTGCCCCCAATTGTACTCATGAGTTCAAATGCTTATAGGACCCTTTTTTTGAGAGAGGGAGGGAGGGAAAGAGGGAGAGAATGCTTATAGGACCCACTTAACTAAGAATATGGTTTTAACCATTTGAAGACAAGCATCTGATCTAAAAATAACCTGAGTTTGAGCCATGAACTAAGAAAAAGGTGCTTACTTTTCTCTTGCTTTAGAGAACGGCATTGTTCAATGGTGCCGTACCAACCCCGCTGGAAGCAAAGGCCAATAAACCGCATGAGTCCAGCAGAAACAACCTCAACAAATGCCACAACATAAGACCGCTGAGGAGATAAACCAGCAGTAGCTATGGCCAGCATAACCCCGTCAAAGTTGCAAGGCACAGTAAAATTTCCAGATTTTATGCCATTCAGGGCTCTCTCAGCGACGTCATCGGGCTTCATTCCAACTGAAGAACCAGCTATTTTACTGGTAACTTCCGGCCTTCTCTTGGTCTCTGCGGTCAGAAGTTGAGCATCGCCTTAAAACGTGCAAGTTCAGAGCAAGAATGTGCAAAGACTCTGCGACATTCAGGGGGAAAAAAAGGTAGAAAAGAAAACTGTCGAATTTAACAGAGCTAGCACCCAAATGGATCACAATATGTAGAAGCACAACGGCATCCGCAGCAGAAATTTCCAGAAGGAAACACATCTACGCAAGTTAATGGTAGTGCATTATCAGAACTTTGATTTGTTCAAAGTAGAGAGATGATGCGTACCTTCTGCGAAGCCAGGGGTCTCCGTGTCCGGCGGGAATATGAGCGAGACGTGGATGTTATCGTTGATTACCTCCTGTTGCAGTGCCTCCCCAAGGCCCCTGAGGGCGAATTTGCTCGCCGAGTAGGCCGTGTACCCATAGATCCCAACCTAGGAAGAGGCGCGGATCAAATACCAAAGACAGAAGACAGATGGATGTCTTCAGTAGAAAGTCCGTCCGTATGATTCGGGATTTGCAGTGCACTTTTGCTTACCTGCCCGGCCTGGGACGAGATGAAGGCAATGGATCGGGGGCCGCCTCCGCGCTTCATTCCGGGGAGAGCGGCCTTGACGAGGTGGAAGGTGCCCATCAGGTTGACATCCACCATCAGGCGGATTTCTTCCATGGATTGCTTCTCCACCTCCTGCGGCACAAACACCCCATGGCTACACACCAGCACGTCCACGGGCGCCGCCGCGTCGATCGCCGTCTTCACGGCGGCCTCGTCGCGGACGTCGGCGCTGAAGACGGCAACCTCGGCGCCGGTGGCGCGGCGGATCTCGCCGCAGGCGGCCTCGAGCTTGCGCGGGGAGCGGGCGAGGATGGACACGCGGGCGCCCTCGACGGCGGCGCGCTTGGCGAGGGCGAGGCCGATGCCGCTGGAGCCGCCGGTGATGAGGACGTGGCGGCCGCGGATGGGGACTCGGACGGGGCGTGGGCGAGCGAGGAAGAAGAGGACCAGCAGGAGGATCGCCGCGGGTCCGAGCAGGACCGCCGAAAGGAGAGGCAGCGCAGGGACGGGAGCCATCGCCGGCCGACGCCGAGACACCACCTCCTCCGAGTTGCTCTGTGCGGGAGCAGTCCGCCACCCTTGCCTGGGTCAGGTCGATATATACATATATATATACACACGCACATGAGATGTGAATGCAGAGGAGTAAAAAGTAAAGTTCGTCCGGGGGTAAAAACTAAAAAAACAGGATCATTCATTTATTTGACCTGTTCGGTGGAAGCTACGACCGATATAAATGAACCCACAGAAAAATATCACAGATTGGATAATAAAAAGGAACCATATATTCAAATTTAGACAAATTAATTATGGGCCCCATTAAGAAAATGACTTTAACAGAGAACCCTGCCACCCAATATCTTTAATGATATACTCAATCCATGTAATTCATTCAATCGTCTCAGCTGAAACTACTTGTGTTTATTTTATCTTTTTAATTATAAAACATGAATACCAATTGGAGTACCGTGACATCACTATATATTTAGAATACGTAATTCTTGGGATATATCTGATTGAAATTGTAAAAAAAATATTGTATTGTTGAAGTATCTACTTGTAGCTAATATTTGGAATACATGTTCATATATCATCTTTTCTTTCAACTTTTAGAACTTAGAATTTCAAGAATTATTAATGATTACAAAAGTTATGTTTTGAATGGTTGAAAAAGGCAAAAAATTTACTACATAATTTCTTCCTCTTGTGATCCCAATCAAACATACCCTTATGGGGTGTTTGGTTGCATTTTATTTTTTTATATGATTTCATGATAAAAAATGATATCACACGTTGAAACTTGACAAATTTTAAAATTAAAAACTATAAAAACATAATGGGGTGTTTGGTTTCATGATAATTATCATGGGGACTTTTATTTTAATTTCTAAAAATTATAAGAAAACTTGTCAAAGAAGGTGTTTAGCAACCTGACAATTTTATATTTTGAAAGTGATTTTCTTCTTAAACAAAAAAAGAGGGTCTCACCTTTTTCTTTTCTTTTTTTGTGATCCCCCACTTTGTTTGGTTATGAATGGTAGTTACTCTTTTTTGTTATCACATCCCTCCAAACATGATAATTTTATGTAATGAGTTGGTTTACTTTTTATTTTAATATAATTTTTTATCATGAAAGTGTACACAAAATTATCATGCAACCAAACACTCCATAATGTTTGGCAAAAATATTATCATTTTTAGAAATGATGGTAAGGTGTTTGGTGCATAAATGAAAAGTCACTTATGTAGCACGTGGGTTAGGCTTGTAGACTATGTGCTGTGGTTAGGGGTGTAAACGGTTCGGTTCGGTTCGGTTTGGCCCATTTTTTTCCAAACAGAAACCGAACCGATAAGGCAAACCGAACCGAACCGAACCGATTCTGTGAGCCCTGAACCGATTGTGGTTCGGTTCGGTTCGGTTCGGTTCGGTTCGGTTCATCGGTTTAATGTATATTTAAATAAATAAAAATAGAAATAAAATAAAATATGCATTATAATAATTATTTAAGATTAATATAAAGATTAATACTTTATTTATAATATATAATTTTATCTTTATACTAATTAACTTAAATTTATACTAATATATATTTAAAATTGATATAATATGTATTAAAATGTAATATAATATATAAATAAAGTGGGTCAAACTTTATCAAACCGGGTCAACCGGTTTACCGGTTCGGTTCGGTTTGGGGAGGTGCCGAACCGAACCGAACCGATAAGAAATTATCGGTTCGGTTCGGTTCAAAAAACCGAATGCATAGGCTATCAAACCGAACCGAACCGAACGGTTCGGTTCGGTTCGGTTCGGTTTACCGGTTTACCGGTTTTACATGAACACCCCTAGCTGTGGTTGTGCGTTTTTGAAAAAAACCTCTTTTTTTCTCTATCACGTGGAGGAGTGTGAAAAAACTTTTAAGATAAAAAATTGTAACACATGCCAAACACATTTAAAATATACTTTTACTACAATTTTAAAAAATAAAAATAAAAATGCTCATTATCATGCAACCAAACACCCCATTATGTTACATAGGGCGAAGTCTTTGGATTCTTGAAAGAACATAAGAGGATCACCGACAATATGGTGAAGATAAGTGTGAGAAAAATATTTAAATAGGTTGAAAATGTTTGGTTTTTCAAATTTAAAACTTGACTTTATTTATGTTAATTCATCTAAATATCATGGAATAACCAAGACTACACATATTTGGCACATTGGGCAAAACGGTAAATTGAGAAAAATCCTAATGGGGTGTTTGGTTGCATGATAATTTTTTCTACACTATCATGATAAAAAATTATATTAAAATAAAAAGTGAACCAACTCATGACATAAAATTATCATGTTTGAAGGGATGTGATAACAAAAAAGAGTAAATATCATTCGTAACCAAACAAAGTGGGGGACCACAAGAAAAAAGAAAGAGGTGAGACCCTCTTTTTTTGTTTAAGAAAAAAATCACTTTCAAAACATAAATTTATTATGGTTGCCAAACATCTCTTTTAACAATTGTTCTTGTTATTTTTAAAAATTAAAATAAAAACTTCTATTGTCATGCAACCAAACACCTCGTAACTATTCTTAAAAGAGATTGGAGTAGAAGTTATATAAATTACAAAGTTTGGACTTTGCATTGAACGTTTTCTCTGACACAGGGCCTTGGTTAAAGTGTTCCATGAGAGTTGGGCCTCTTGTTAAATTTTTCTTTAAATTTTGATTTGTTAGGTTGAACGCAAGGGCAAAATAAATGAACCAACAAAAAAAAAACATTGGATAACAAAGGAATCATAAATTTCGATTTTGATTTGTTAAGTAGAAGGTATGACCAATATAAATGAATCAACAGAAAAAAAATATCTCAATTTGGTTGATAGAGGAATCATAAATTTTCAATTTTCGATTCAATGTAGATTTAACGGAATCAAAATATATTGCTGTGTACTATGTGTTGTTCCAATCAACATCGAATATTTCGATGATTTATCGGAACAATCTGGATTCAGTTAATTTTGATAAAATTTTGTTGTATTTTTATACAAATTAATAATACAATAAAATAGAAGTAACTAAATTATAAAAAATATTACATACGAAGTGATGAGAATAGTAAAAAAAAGTTAAAATAATTGTATCAAATTATAATAATTATAAAAAATTAATTAACTTATTTTTACATGTTTTTAAAAGTATTAAATTTAATTCTAGTTTCAATAAGTCAAAACTAAGCAAATATTATATAATTTTGATTTTATTCAATTTTTTTCTATAATTCGAGAACATGCCATTCCGTTGTTGAATCTGAACATTTCCGAGCCCAGCATGATGTAAAGTGACATACTCTTCATATATATATATATATATAGATATATATCTTGTTTTACACTAGTTAAAATTATTCAAATTGCACTTCTAGTGATTTTTTTATAGCAAAGTAATTTTACCCAAAAGTTGGGAACGTACGTAAAAATTAATTATTGGATCAAGGCTTCAAAGTTAAATGTCGTCCGATGAGAGTGCCATTGTCAATTTTAAAATTAAATTTAATATGAGCTATCAAAAAATTGTTTGATTGATAATATTAATTTTAAAAAAACTTTTATTAATTTTGATATGATATTTTAATACTTAAAAATATCAATATATCAAAATTGATATAATATAATTTTTGATAATATAACTAAACACGGTATAAGTCATTTTTACTGATTTCTCTCTCCCCCTCGAGATGCTCCCTCTCTCTCTCTCAAAGAAGAGAAAACACTTCGATAATTTACTGGTTAAACATTAAAATTAATGATACAAATTTAAGATGTTAAATCCTTAATAAAATAAATATGTGTGTTGTCAAATAATTTTATAAAATAATATGGATAAAAAACCTTTAATGCGGTCTTGATAACGAGGGTCGAGGGTACGTGCACCGCACTGGTAACCTTACCATTCGTGTAACCATTTTACATTTCCGGTGGGTCGTCTAACCTGGGGATGCGAAGCGCAAACCACTCAAGCCGAGTAGATTTTTAATATTTTTAATTATTTGTTTAAAATCAGAAAACGACAAAATATAGAGCCAACCACATAGAGCTCGTCGCCGCGCCACCGCCATCACACGCCGCTGGACCTCGAAGTCGCCGCTCGTCTCCGCCGTGCGGTCGGCGACTCGAGGGCGCCTCTATTTCTCCCCCGTTGAATTCCGGTCCACCTCCGAGCTCGCTGCTGCGGTGCTCCATGGATCACGATTTCTGAGAAGCCTGGAACGTTTCTTTCCGGTGCGAATGGAAGACAACAGGCCGAGGATAGCTGCGGAGGGTGGGGGCGAGGAGGCGATCGAGGGGAGGGGGCGCGACGCTGAGAAGAAGCACCCGCTGATGCTCCTTGCTTCACGCGGCTGCTGCCTCGTCGCTTTGCTTCTGGCTGCCTCCTTCTTCTTTTCCTTCCTGTTCGGGATTCTCGCGCTCCTGGTCGGGGATGCCTCCGCGCCGCCCATCCCGGTCTCCATACCGGCGCGGTGCCGCGTCGTTTCCAGGAGTGAGTATTTGCGCCGCCTTGTGCCGCCTGATGTTTCGTGCTTGTATTCCTGATGTTTTTTCGTTTCCTAATGATGATTTTGCATATTTATGGCCCGTTTCATCTTGGGTTCGTGACTGCCAATGATCTCTAATGCCATCTATAAAATCGTCCTCTCTCTGTGAATGCCTCGATGAGGAGTCTGATTTAATGTCTTTCTGGTGGCAGTCCGTGGAGGAAGTGTGATTAACTAGTTCATGATGCAAAATGATAAATGTGTGATTTCAGGGCAATCCTGTGAATTATATATTTGAGCATTCTATGGTGCCCTTGTACAAGTGCATATTCCTCAGGCTGATTGTCACATCCTGGACTGATTTGGTGACATAGCGGGGAAAATAGCTCCTCTAAGTTGAATGGTTTGGGAGCAAAGAAACTAAATCAATTCTAAACATCAATTTCAATCGGTAATAGTCTAATTTCTAAAATGTACACAAGAAATTACAAATAAATAAGCCAATATATTTATATTCTAAATAACTGACTTTATAATTATAATTTGTGGTGTTCTCAAACCTAATCAGCATCTAGCTCTTTGAATGTAATCTCATCATTTTTCTGCTGCGTTACTCTAGGTACTTGAAATCTAGCAGACTAACTGATGGGGACTAATACATTTGCCTTAGAAATAAGGTCGCCAAGTCCTGTCAGAAAATGTTACTAAAAACTACTTGTGATTCACACTATGTAACCCAGTCACCCAACGGATATTTATCCCTTCTCTTGCCTGACAATAACCAAACAATCACATGACTATGGTGCCATAGATTCTAATTGAGTTGTAGGATATAATATACTATTATTATCTACTTCTTGTAGTACGCATATAATTATGCATTCTAGGATATTTTGTTCCAAGTAAACCTTTTTAGCATATCTATTTGTTTACAGTAAACTTGTTATTTTAACATCTTTGCCGTTCTTCCAAGTGAGGTTAACCCATATAACTAAGTACTATAGATGCAACCATAATCAACTAATGGATATTCGAATCCATGTAGTTATCAACCTATCATATTTCGTCATTATTCATTTCTATTGTTCTTAATTTGATATCTTTTCTCAATCACATGAATATAGAATAATTTTGCATGCATCACTAATAATAATAATCTTCTAGTTCACAAATTTTCACTTTATTAGAAATACACCAATAGCACTACTCTACAACTAGCCGAATGGATCCTAGTGCATATAGACAATGGCATGCTAAGTAAAAAACTACAATATTTGAGATTAACAAATTCACCAAAGTCTACTAATTTTCTCATTTATCTCAGACAGAATTAAAAGTAGTCTGGTGAAAATCGAACTCTTGGTTCTCACATAGATTTTCACTTTTTTCATAACATCACATATAGAACTAATGTTGAATTTCTATTATCACATATTGAGCTAAAGCCGAATTTCTAATGTCACATATAAAGAGTTAATGATGAATTTCTCTAATATCACATATATAGAACTAATGTCAAATTTTGCTAGTATCACATATGGAGAGGTAATTCCAAATTTCTTTTATATTGCAACTGAAATTTCTGACATCATATATAGATCTTAATGCCAAATTTATATTAATCTTATGTCTGCATAAATACTAATGACTAAGATGCTAAAGAAACTAAATAATAATGCAAATATTATTAAAGTACCCATATAATTATACTAATTCTTTCTCCTAGAATGTTGGTAGACACGGGGGTATTATAGTGTTGTGAAATAAGGGCAGATGAGATGTCAATATCATTCATTGCTCCAAACATACTCTTGCTTTAAGTTTCCCATCTACAATTTTATTGAAACAGTGGCTCCTTGCTTTGTGTCTATGGTCTGATGGGGGAGGATGGGAAAGACATTTATGTTTTCTTCAGACAACGATGTTTGGTGCATTTTATGGGACTTTAATGCTGTTAGAAAGCTGTGTGAAAGATATAATCAAGGAAAGTGGAGTGCCGAAATGGGCTTCTTTAACAATTGGTGAATGATTGTGGTCTTGGCAAATTGTGGATGTGGGTCTCAAATTTACTTGGTCCAACTCCTGTGCAAAATCAAACTTGACAATTTCCTGGTTTCTTCTCAATGGATTGAGGAGTTCTATGTTCTTCAGGCTTTTCATCTTCCAAGGGTGGTATCTAACCATTTTGGGATCCGGCATGGTCCATTAAAGAAGTTTCACTTTGAATTATCGTGGTGCAAGATCCTTCTTTTGATGACCTTGTTCATAATTGTAATGAAAATAGGCTAGGTTTGTCTCCTACTGCTATTTTTGTAAACAAGCTCAAATTGATTAGAAGGCAGTTCAAATCTTGGGTAGAGTTCTCTACAAGACAGTCAACTAGGAAAAAGAAAGAACTCATGACTAAACTTGAATCATTTAAGCAAGTAAATGACAAAGGTTCCTTGTTAGACCTCCAAAAGATGGAATGGTTGTTTTGAAATAGGAGTATAATGAATGTAGTCTTAAGAAGGAAATTAAGTGGAAAGGTCCAAAGAGTTATGGTTATAGGAAACAAGAATACTAAGTATTTTTTTTACTTATGCATCTCTCAGAAACAGTAGGAAGTTCCTTAGAACATCGACTTTCAATGTCAGTGTTAAAAAGGAACCGATAAAATAGGTAATGGGTGTTTGGTTGCATGATCAATTGAGTTTTTGTTACAATTTTTTGTTTTTGTAACAAACTTGTTAAAAGAGGATTTTTGCAACCATTACAAATTTATGTTTTTAAATATTTTCTTCTTGTATAAAAAAGAAGGGCTCACTATTTTTATCTTGTGGTCCCCCACCTTGTTTGGTCGTATATAGTGCCCACTCTTTTTTGTTATCACATTTCTCCAAACATGACAATTTTATGCCATTGGCTAGTTTACTCTTTATTTTATATCATTAAAGTGTATACAAATTTATTGTGCAACCAAACACCCTATAAGACTACTGCTGCATTTTATGAGGTTCTTTTTAGGGATGATAGTTTTTAGGAACCTTTCACCTTTGATATAATTTTTCACGCATGAAGCTTTCTGAAGTTGAGACTGTGTTTTGGTAGTGGCCTTTTCAGAACAAAAGGTGTGGCATGCTATTCAATCAATAGATCCTTTTAAAGCTTCTAGTTCTAATGGCTTTTCGGTAGGATTTTTACTAAAAGTGTTGGAAGATCATTAGAAGGAACTTTATGGCAATGGTAAAGGAATTTGAGATGTATTCGCAATACATTAAGGCCTACTAGACTTCTCAATTGCTGCTACAAAATCTTTACCAAGGCCCTTGCTAACAAATTAAGTGAATACATGGAGATGTTGGTTAATGATTCTCAATATACTTTCATTTGGGAGATTTATATATTGGATAATTTCAGACATCGTTCGAGTGTATTCATGATAAAAAAAATATAGGAAGAAAGAGTGTGTTGTTGAAACTGGATTTCAGAAAGTTTATGACAGTGAATTGGAGTTACCAGAGCAGATTTATACAATTGATATCAAGGGTAAATAGGTTAACTGGATTCATCAGTGTGTTAGCACAACAAAGTTCTCAGTGGATATTAATGGGAAGTCTTTTGGGTTATTTGTCAATTCAAAGGGGCTCGCAGGTTTCACCTCTTTTCTTTGTATCATGTGGGCGAAGGCTCTGCAAACACAATTAATTGAGGAGATCGAGATTGGTACCAACACGGTGTACATTACTTATTTGCATTTCACAGATGAAACTTGTTTTTCTCCTCAGCCTCGCAAATAAATGTATCAAGCTCACAATCTTTCTATACATATTGGAAGCAATGACAGGGTTGAATTAAACAAAGGCAAATGTGAAATGCTTGGGATTAATATCAATGATGCTACTAAGAAAAACTACAGAAAATTTTGGCATGCAGTGTAGTACCTTTCTGATCAGGTAGTTGGGTCTCCCATTGTCAGATAGAGAGACCAAAGCTAGTGATTGGCAGCCAATGATTCAAAAGGTGGAAAAGAGACTGTAAGGATGGAAGGGGACATTATTGTCTGCTAGTGGGAAATAGTTTCTTTTGCGACGTGTTCTGCAATGCATTCCTTTATATCTCCTTTCCATTCTCAAAATTCCCAGGTGGGTCTGTAACATGATTGATAGTCTTCATGCTTCTTTTTTCTGGCATGGCACACGAAGGCAAGGGCTTTCATCTTGTCGAGTGGAATCATATTTGTAGAAGCATTAATGAGAGGGGAGTTGGTCTCATGCCCTTAGAAACTATAAACAATGTCCTGCTAATTAAGTGGAGTGTGGTAGTGATTCTCTTTGGGGCAATGTTCTGGCTAAATATTGATTGAGTGGCAATCTTACTGTGCTTATAGACATCAATGTCATATGTTGCCTCCCTTGTACCCAAAGATCACAGGATCGGATTCGGAACCCGGATCGGTGGGTCCTGATCGGGATCAATTGGTTGATCTGGGCCGATCCTTTGGGAAGGATTCCGATCCCAAATCGGTAAATAAAAAAAAGATTCCAATTCTGATCCGATCCGATTCCTCTGATCCTGGCCAATCCGGCCGATCCAGTCGGGATTGCAAAAAAAAAAAAAAAATCTGATCTAGACCGATCTAGCCGATCTTGGCTGATTTCTGCCAGGATTTTTTTTGGATTTGTCCTCTGGCTGAGAATCAGATTGGCAATGGCCGATCCAATTTAGGAATTGGCCAATCCTGATCTGGATGGGCTGATTCCGCAATCTATGCTCGTATTTGAAAGGGGGTTCTCCAGAATTGGCAGTTTTTTTCCTTTTCTTCATATTGATTGTTTTGGGCAACAACAGGACTGTTCTTGAATGATTATTAGACTGATGGCTTATCTCTTGTGATTCTCCAACCTTTTTAGGTTTTTCTTTTTTGAACAAAGGTATTACTTCATATTAATAACCTAGAAGTACAATTCCAACATTACAAACAAAACAAAGACCAAGACATGCAGGATAACCTTTTTTAGGTTAGCTATGAACAAGAGTGCCTGTGCTAGTTCTTGTTGGGATAGTGTTGTCACGCGGGATAACTAGACCTTTTCTTTCAAAAGAAACTTGAACAATGATGAAGTATTTAGAAAGCAAATTTGGTGGCTTTCTTTGAGGGGGTTCAAATGTGTAGATAATATATAGGATTAGCTCTTGCGAAATGTGGAAAAGGACTTATCGTTTTCTATGTAATCAGCTTGCAAGACTATTCAGGGGGGGCACTGATGTGTGGTGGTGCAAGGTTGTTTGGGATCTGATATTGCTTATAAAAATCAGCCCCTTGTTATGGAATATTTGTAGAGACAGGTTACCCACGGCGTCCTTTTTTACAGAAGTTTTTTCTTATGGAGTCTGTCTTTTGTGGTTGTTTGCAGGAAGATATTGATCACATGTTTCCTTGTTGTGGGTTATTGCATAATGCATATACATTAAAATATGAGTCAAGCCCATGAGTGTTTCAGTTTTGCTCCAACAGCGAAATATGAGTATTTCCTTGAGAGTTGAATCTCTATAATGGAACCTTTTTTTTAAAGGTGGTAGAAGTCACAATTCATTGATTGTAAAGTAGAGAAAATTTCATACAAAGAGGAACAACAAAGAGAAAGCAAATAAGAATTCTAGATTACTACCAAGTCGGTAATAATCTAGCAGAGACCAGGAAAAAAAATGCTTCCAATTGAGAAATTTTTTCCTAAAAGACATTCAAACAGCATGAGACCCCATAAAAGCAAGCACCCAGTCCCTGACAAAGTTCTGAAGTATCGATGCTGGACTATCCTATTTGTCGTAAAACATTCTCCTGTTGCAAACACTTCAGATTGCCCAAAATATATTCGCCAATGTAGTTGATTGTTAACGCACTGTTTGGTAACACTATTAGGTACCTCTATCACTATCAATTTTAAAATTGATATTGATAGGAACCATTAAGAGGTGTTTGGTTAATTATATCAATTTTAAAATTTGTAGTGCAAACAAAGCATATTATGTAATACAAGTGTCCACTTGTATTACTTTTGATATTGATACTTCAACATTTGAAAATATTAATATTAATATTGATATAGTACCAAAAATGAAACTCTAACCAAACAGGGCATAAGTTGGATTCTCTCTCCACGGATTTGAACTTTTCCACAGACAAATTTTAAGTAAATCGTGAAAAACTGGCCAAATGACATTCCAACTCTTGAAAGTGAGTCATGAAGAGTTGATAATGTCACACCTTAGAAGGGGTGATCTAAATTTTCTTCATAGCACCTGCATAAAACACTCCTCGAAGATTGAATAGAGAAAATGCTTTCGATGAATACTCTGGTAGGCACCCTGTTCCTGCAAAATTTCCAAAGGAAGAGTCTAATTCTAAGAGGTAAAGTAGAATTCCAAACATACTTCCACCAAATGACCTCCATACCACCTTGATACATTTTCTGTCAAGCTAATTTAGGAAGAATATCTTATTCTTCGAAGGGATCTATGAAGGTTTGTCCTCCTATATTGCACAACAACTGTGGTTACCAATGTTGTCTATCAGTTGTGTGAATTAAACAATTTATACGTCATTTAGATTCCTTCTAATTTGAGGGCCCCAGGCCAACTCCTGATCCTACACAGAATAGATATTAGCGTATCTATTGGAAGTGATTCTGAAAAGAGTGAGGAATCTAGCTGATAACTTCTAATGACTCAAATAATTGATCATTCCAAAAGAGAGTTTTCTTTCCATCACCAATAACAATATTTACTGAAGACCTAAAGAACTCAGTTGTGCAATATTTCTTTCTAGATGCTGGAAACTTTGGTTCTGTCCTTGAAGTCTTTAATCCATCCATCATTGTTCCCAACCTCATATTTGGAACACACTATCTTGCTCCACGATGAGGACCATCAGCGATTAAGCTTCCATAACCACTTGGTAAGGAGAGCCTTATTCGTTACCTCTTAAGGCATTAGACCAACTCTGCCTTTTTTGATGCTCTGGTAGGGCATTAGACTGTAGGCATGATTCCAGCTGACCAGTTAAAGACCACTGTCTTGCTGGGAGAAGTTCAATCAGTTACTTTCTAGTTTCTTTTAGACCTTCTTACATGGATGGCAAAATAGGAATCAAAATCGGAATCCGTGGGTACCAATTTGATTCGAATTTGGATCGGTCAGAATTGGTCAATCTTTTTGGAAGAAAACTGATCTAGAATTGGCCCCGGATAGGTCAAATGTTTTTATTTTTTTTGTTGTAAAAATTTGGAAAAATCTTTAAAAATTTAAAGAAAAGGAATACCCTAAAAAATGTTAAAAATAAAATCACTTTTCTTATATAGTTTCATGTCATTGAAAGAGAATTTAAGACAAATAGATATACTTAAGGCATTGATCATTCCATTAAACATAGGTAACATGATGCTAATGTAATATTGACATGCAATAAAATGTTATACTTTTCTTTTACTAATATTTATGAAATTGGTGTTCATTCTCATTTTTTGATTGTCCTAGATGTTCCATTAAGAGGTATTTGTCATGATTGGCCCATATTCATACGAGAATAATGAATTGAGAAAAATCATACATTGTGTCATGTGCTGGAGATATAGATGTAGATAGAATATATGGCTGGAAGTCCTGAGGGGGTTCTGGATAATTTGCTGTTGCGTACATATTAAAAAAAATCTTTGATTTTATTGTTGATTTCGTCTCTTTCTCAAATTATCGGCTATTGCCCCACTATGGATGCATTGCTTGAAGATTCTTCTTCTCTTTCTCCACCTAAACCTCTGGCCTTTTGCTATTGGGTAGGTGGAATAAATTCTTTCTCATCATCATCCGAGAAGAGTGCTTGCGCACTGTTGGACTGATAGATTTTCATCTGATTTTCAACTTTCACTTCTTTGCATCTTCTTCTGTTTGGGATGAAGAACTTCCAAGCCCTGTGCCACATTGATATATCACTTTCATTTATGAAAATACCTTAATCTCTTTGCCATTGTCTCTATCTTTGTGGGAGTTGGGGCTGTGGTCAAGGTTGGGGTTGGAGTTTGGGATGTGATTGGAATTGGGGTTGAAGTTGGGTCTGAAGGTGGAGTAGTTAGGATTTGCTCTTACGTATGCTATTTTTCAATCTCAACATTATAAAGTTCCCCTTTAGCTCATACGATTCTCATGATTGAACTCTGGTGTTGCTTGGCGCCTTCTCCTCCACCCACGCAACAAGTGGGTACTCTTCTTGGAAAAGATAATCTACATTGACATCTTCAATAGATGGTTCATGTGCTTTTGCCTTGGCCCTTTGTTCATATAGACCATCTGCAAATTTAGTGAATCTCTGTTTTTGAATTTTTTGGCAGCCTTTGATGTTCTTTATCTTTAGCCACATGTTATGTGACAAAACATTAGTTTTTTCAACATGACAAATGTTAGCATATTTATTCTTTTGGTATGCATTAGGTTAAAAGTACTTCAATTCCTCTCGCACTAGGAGAAACTTGCGATTTGACTCAAAATCCGAATGACAATTGTAATAAGTGGATTCTATCTAATTGTTATATTCACTTGTACTCATCACTTAGCTACAAAAAGAGAGAAGATGATGCTATGATTACGATAATAGTTTCTGTATCAGAAAATAATAATGAGGTTTATTGCAATTTCAACATATCAAAGGAACATTGTCAAATGAATACTTTAGATTTGATTCTGTGTATACTCTTGTTCTTATGTTATAAGATTACATCTAATAATTGAGAGTTATTAAATTATTAGGCTATTAGTGCTCCAATGTAAAAACATCGGGAAACATAACTTTCTCACTTACTACTAGCTCAGCTTCATATTTGTCTTGTTGAGTTCTTAAAAGTTGTTGTATTACAGACAAGATACCTGTTTGGACTTCTTGATCATTGCATACCATAGTTTGCAAAATTGGCTGGTTCGATTCTTTACCGGACTATTGATTTAGAGAAGAGATCCGGTAGAATTAGCCCATTCGGTCTGAATCGGGGCCAGTCAGTCGATTCCAATGATTCCTCACTAGAATCAAGCCAAAACAGCACCAGGTGGCCCTATGCCATGCGACGTCTTCCTCAAGATGCTGTGGCTGCGTTAGGCTGCTGCAATGTTGTTTTAGGGATGATTTTGGTTCAAAACGGCCTAGAATCTAATCTAGGCCCTTACATGTTTTTTTATGGTTTTTTAAGGACGGATTCCAGATCGGTCTTTGTTTAGAGACTTGATCTAGATCGGTTTGATCAGATCTGATCTGGATAGGATCATATCGGATTGGTCCTAGCTGATCCAATGATTGATTCTGATCTTATGATCTATGTTGCATACTTATCCTCTATATTGTATCGAGTATTTAAAAAGTATCATGCATTCATTACATATGACATAAGAACATATATTTATGTATCGAATAATAATTAAATTATGGATAACAAAAGTTACTTGCTACATGCATATCGTGGTGTAGCATACTGTTCCCACTTGTAACCTTTATGATGCTTCTTCTTTATTTTCAATTTTGTTTTATTCATGGCATACTCTTCATCATCATCATGTGGAAAGGGTGCTTGTATACTATTTGTGGGACTCACTGGTCTTCGATTGTTTTCTAACTTTCCTTTTTTTCATTGCTTCTTCTTTTTATTCTTTTACTTCTGAAGAAGAACCCCTATTGCCATGTCGATAGACATTTTTCAATTATTTGAAGCATCCAAATTTTCTTGCAACAGTCTTGGTCTCTTGAGGGGGTTTTTTTGTGATGGAGTTGGATCGGGAGTTAGAGCTGGAGTAGCAGGTACTTGATCTTACATATCTTTATCTTTAGGCTAAACATTAAATAGTTTTTGTTCAGCCGATGTATGATTCTTTGAATCAAAACTCTAGGGTGGTCTATCTGTCTTCTCTTTCACCCACGCACAAAGTGGGTGCTTCTCTTGGAAAATATAGTCCACGTTAATCTCTTCATTGGCTCCTTGACGTGTGGCAGATGTTGTTTTAGCTTGTTCTTGGTATAATAGTCCACTTGCAACTATGGAGAATCTTTTGCAACTGTTTGATGCTCTTTGATATTCTTGATTCTTAGATATAAATTGTAGTGTCAGAATACAAGCAACTTCTTCAATCTATCAGATGTTAATATATTCATTCTCTTGATATGTACTTCAATTCCTTTTGCATTGTGAAGAATTTGTTCTTTGACTAAGTACATGAATAACAATTGCGGCTAGTGAATTCCATCCACTTCTTAGGTTCACCTGAACCCACCACTCAACTGCAAAGAAGAACAATAAAAAGTACATTATTAATAGCAAACCTCAATGCCATTCATGATACAATCAGAGCCCATTTGCACATATCTGGAGCAACCTTGTCATACAAGTATCTCATATATATATATATTTAAGTACACTCCAACTCTCATCGTATATGACTGCATTTGAAAATTGAGTGCACAAATATTTAGTGGTCATATGGATAACACATTAACATTTGATAAAGGACACATAATTGGAGGCTTTGACACTTACTTCCAACTTAACTTCTAATATATCCTATCGAGTTCTTGAAAGCCACTGTATGACAACTAATGTACCTTTTAGCACTTCATCATCGTTGCACACTTGCCCTTCATATTGTATTTGTGGATTCAGTAAATATCCCATATTCATCCTGTATCACATAAGAAGATGCCTTTATGAATCAACCAATGATTAAATTAAAGATAAAAGTAATTACCTGTTATATGGATGTCGTGATGTAGTGTCATGTCCCGTCTCCTATCAATGCTTTTCCACCATTTCTTTTAACATTTATGATGTTTCTTCTTTAGTTTCAATTTTGCTTTGTTCATATCATCATACAAGTATCCCATTTAGTTTCTTTTGTTTGAATCCACTAACCTCAACACGTAAACAAGTGGTTCAATGATGGATAAGAAGTACTGGATTCTCTCTTATTTTTTTGTCTCTGATCAAACACTCAATTTGTGTAAGGATTTTCAATTGATTCATCTAGTCTCAGGCCAATCATACATGAGATGTACTCCTACAAATGAATGAACTGGAGTAGTTCATGTCTGTGTCGGTGCAAGTTAATGTAATGAAGTAAGTAACAAATCTAATTGGTCCAAGCCCGATAACATCGTGCCTTGTTGTATGTTCTTTCATGATATGGAACAAGTGTGGATAAAAATATATGAAGGTTGTGATAAGCTGTCTGGCTAACAAGTGTAGAAATGGAAGACTCGTTGCCAATATTCTTCAACATGAGATCAAACGTGTGTGTTGTATATAGCACCTAAAATAAATGTGTTTTTTTTCTTGTTGCCTTGTATGAGAATTCACTATCTATCACAAACTGAACAATACTCTCATTCTCACTCTCACATACAACATTCATATGTAAAAAGATATACTTAACATATTTTATTTGTCCCGATGCATAATAGACTTCAAAAAATTTGTACCCATGGATAATAGACAATGAAGTTTATTATGTTTCTTTTTGTTATGTATGTCCATCTGTTACACATGATTATACATTCTCTCTCCTTGCAAACCAATTTACATCTATCTATCTAGGATTTCAGTTCATCAACCTCTCAATCTAGTCCCGTGATGTAAATATACTTAGAGGTTGAGATTGGTTATCTTGATTCAACCTCTCAAATCGCATCGATCATAGTCTAGAAGTACGAGTTAGTGGTAACTTGTGCTAGAATGCCTACATTAACCTGACGTGAGAAAGATGTTATTGCAAAACTCAAGAAATAAATATAATACATATGTCTAAGATGACTAATTTAAGATTGCTATTTACAAGTAAAAACTATTGCAATTATGTTTCGTTGCTCGCTTTAGAACTGAAGTGGTAGCCTTCATTGCATAGATTGCGGGATCAGATCAGCCGATCCAGCCAATTTTTTCAAGAAGAAAAACAATTCAATCCGGTTTGGTTTTTAAAAAGGTTATAAAATACAAAACAAATTACAAAAAAGAACCTAGATCAAATTCCAATCCCACCTAGGCTCTTTTGGGGTTGAAATTAGTGCCAAGAATGGTCATATAGGCTGTCGCTGCGGCTCACAACCGTGGTGGTGGCCATGAAGGGATCAACTTCGGTGATGAATCATTAGAATCGGTCTAGAATTGCCTGATTTGACCAATTTTGGTTATAATATTGCTCGATTCGACCAATTTTGTTGATTCCGACAGGAGATCGGGTTGGATCAATCCTCCGGTCCAAAATTGGGATTCAATCTGATCAAAGAATTGACTAATCTTGATTCAGATCAACTGATTATGCAATCAATGCTTTACTTCTTTAAATACATGTTTCATTATTCTCTGAGAACTATTCTATTTCTTGAACAATGCATCAGCTAGGGGTCGTGTCAAACGTGATCGACGAAATGCTACATCTCCTGATCTTCCGTCATCAGTGAGTCAGGTCAATTATGACCTACAATATGCTGGATCCCCAACTTCAAAACCTCTTACTTTGTTCCTTCTCTCTTTATCTTCTTGTAGTGATACTTCGCTGTTATGCATAGATCGTCTTAACCATTCATGATTTTATTAGAAGATGTGGATGTATCATGTTCAACTTGTGTTTTCCCGATGTTTCTCTTCTTCTTAGCAGCTCCTAGTGTAAGTCTTCTCACTAATCAATCTTAATTTTTTTCATGTGATGTTCATCTTATAAGATAGACTCTTATAACTTCACTACTTTCCTTCAATACCTTGTCACATTCTTTTACAATTTCACTTACCCCACGATGTGTTGTTTCAAACAAAATACTCTGACATTATATGTTTTCCGCATTTCTTATATTGTACCATCTTCTTTTTTGCATCTACCAAAGTGTCATGTTCCCACCCGATATCACAGACGGTAGATGCATCATTGCCATGTTTTTGGTCATCCATTGCTCAAAACTCTACTGTGTTAACACATTAAAATTTTTGATTAGGTCTACTAGTTGATCACTAAATTACTGGGTTAATTAGTTAAATGGTGGTCCAAAGGGGGGGTTACAGCCCCCCATTGTGGGGGCTAAGTGGCTGACAATCACCTGATAGTCACCACTCGGGTGTCTTTTAAAGGAGGGCAGGGGACAGGGGGCTCGGAGAGGGTGGGCAACCCCATAAGTGGGTGACTGTTAAGGGGGGGCCGCCGAGGTGCAAGGGGTTACGGATGGGAGGGGGTTAAGGGGGGGGGGAGAGAAGTGCCCTGTGGTCCCTACCGGAAGGGGGGAGAGCTGGAGGGGGATAGAAGGGGAAAGGAAAGACCGATTCTTACTAGAGAAGGGGCGATTCTTGGTGGGAGGGGGATGCCACTGTGGGGGAGTCCTAGAATTGCTGGAGGAGAGAGCTGGGGAAGGGAATCTTCTTCTTAATTATGGGGTGGATCGCAGGAGAATCGTTGCTCCCATTGTGGGATCACCGGAGAATTGTCGGAGATAGTCTGGAATTGCTGGAGCTGCTTTTGCCGAAGGGGAATTAGTTGAGGGTGGGAGGCTGATATCACCCTTATTGGGGTGATATTGGATCATAATCATGTTTGATTTCAGGAGATTCATGGGACTTAAGAAGTTCTGGCAAAATCGACCAATTCCTATCCAAGGATTGCCATCTCGGATCTCGGCTTCATCTCGGAAGGGTGAAAGAGAAGAGATCTCGTGAGATTCTCGGAAAAATCTCGGGAGATCAGATCTCGGATTTCATTTATATAGGGTATGTCTTACTCAAGAATTGCCATTTTGCATCTAGATTGATCTCATAGATACTGAATAGAAGAGATCTCGAAAAAATCTAAAGAGATTGAATCTTGAAAATAACAATCAATGAACATGTTTAGATGTAAAATGTTATGTAATCTCTTTAAAAAGAACAAGAGAATTCATAATAAACATCAAAATAAGATATGAGAGAATTAAAAGTGTAATACAGAAAGGGTGAACTATTATTAACATGAGACATATAAGAGATCTTATGTTAGACTAAAACTTCATCTTGAACAATATGGATAGAACATAGAAGATTGATGACATCTTGGGTCAATTGTACATCTTTAGTCATAAAAATATTAAGTTATAAAATTTTATCAAACAATAATAATTAGATAAATACTTGTATGGATTCCATAATAAAATTAAAAATATATGAATCAAACTTAAGGTCATCTAACAAGTTAGGAATAGTAATAGGCAAAGGAGATCAAGGTACCAAAGATATTATAAGGATATTCTCGTCTCGGCGATCTCGTTTTTCGGACGTGTGAAAAAAAAGAGATTCTCGGGAGATCTCGAGAGATTCTCGGGAGATCGCATTCCATGTTCCTATCCGATCTCGTGGAATCGTCCGATTCTAGGCTGATTCTACCGATTTAGACTGATTCCATTATGAATTGAATCTGGATCGGTGCTTTGGGCCAAAATCAGATCAAGACTGACCGATCTGATCTGGCTGATTCTACAATCAATGTTTATACCCCTATTGGATAAAGGCAGATTCAGGTATTTAATTGGAATGGACGTTATGGGCATTCTAAATATCTTTTGCAACATTGTCAAAGTAACATTTTGTGCATTAATAGCGATTACCTCACATGTCCTTGTTAATCTTCTGCCCTAATTCTCACAGACAAAGTAGGTTTCTTTAGTTGTCACTTTTGTTGTCATTACTTGAAGTAAACAACGTAGACGTAAGGGTAAGTGACGTGCTCATTGTTGGTGCAAACAAAACCCCCTCTGTCATTCTACCGTTTCTAGCATTTTCTCACATTATACAAAGCACCTGACCCACAAGAACAAACAACAGAGGTGAAATGCACCTTGCCTCAGGCCTCTAGACAACCGAAGTGATTTCCATTAACTTTTATAGTGAATTTGGTTGTGCTTACATGTTCCATAATTCATCTGATCCATCTATTACCAAACTCCCTTAATACTATGATTCTATGTAAACATTTCCAACTTACCTTGTCACATATTTTTTCCAATTCTAACTTGAGAATACCTCCTTTTTTACTGGTCCTCTAATTGTGAGTACATTTATGTACCGCAATGAGGTTACCTAAAATATATCTGCCTTGGATGAAAGTTCACTTGAAACTACCAACCAACTTATCAATGACCATACTCAATCTATTTGCCAGTACGTTTTTAGAATCTTATAACTACAATTATGGAAGTTTTCTGTACCTGCCACGTTGTGGTTCATTTTAAGAAATAGGAACATGAGAATCATTTCGACAACTCAACTGTTAGTTAGTTAGCCATGGGTATTTTGCTGCCAAGGGTTGAGCCTGAGGGTTGTGTTTTCATGGACCAATTTTTTCTTTGGAAGCATTTCTTTCTATACATTTTGTTTGTCATGACCCTTTTCCTACCAGCTTGGTAGTCAAGGCAGTTCTCTTGTTCCTCACTTCCTTCATTTGTTCTTTGTTTTTCATTGCTTGTAAATTCTTTTTCATATATTAAATGAATTGTGACCTTGGTCACCTTCATGAAAAGGTTCTATATCTCTTAAAGCTTAGTGTAGATCAAGGATCGCGGGATCGGGATCGGATCCTGGATCGGTGGGGTCCGATCCGATCCGGATCGGATCGGATCGGACCGATCCAGGCCGATTATCTTGGAGCCAGACCAATCCAGAATCAGTCTGGATCGTTTTTTTTTTTTTTTTGCTCTTTGAAAAAATATGGAAAAATCGCCAAAAAATCAATAAAAATACATAGGACTCAGAAAAAATGTGAAAAAAAATATAGGAAACACTCATTCATATAAAAAATTAACAATCAATCATATAGAACACATATCATATCCAATCACACAATAGAACAATCATACATCAAATAAGATACATATTTTTACCAAACAAACAATCGTACCCAACTCCACAAATCAGACACCACATATTCTTCTTACCACTCATATTACATTGCGTGAAATAAACAAAGAAATACATTATACGTATGCCATCACCACCAACTATGGTAATGTCCGGAGTAGGATGGATGCGGATCCGGATCTTCCGTCTGGTCATTCCGATTTTCAACGCAAATCTCCATTGATTAGGGTCGACCATAATTGGCCCGTATCCATAAGAAAATAAAGACCGGGCCGTGTCGGTAAACTCATAAACTCCCACGATCGGTCGGAGGTGGAGGTAGAAAGATGGTGGAGGTGGATAGCCGGGCTCACCGTTCGAGGCGGACTCTGGATAGGAAGATGCAAACTCGTCAAAACATTCAACCTCGTCCCGGCGTCCGGCCGCCCTCGCCACTCGAATACGAGTGTCTTTTATCACTCAAATCATCCGGACTGCTCCACTCGTCCGAGCACTACTAGTAGAGCCACCCTCACCCTCGCACCCGAGGCCGAGGCGCCGCCTCCATCTTGCCGCCACCCCGCCTCCACCTCCACCCCCCTACTTGTTGTTGTTGTGTGGGTGGCACAAATTCTTCTTCATCCTCATCCGATGAAGGTGGCCGAGTGGTCTCGGTGTCGGGAGATGATGTCGGCCGTTTGATACTTATCTTCTTCCTCTTCAATCTACGATCTCATTCACTTCCCTCCTCTGAACGTAACCATACTTTCTTTAAACCCCTAAATAATCCACCATTCTTGGTGGTGGTGGTGGTAGAAGGACCCGCAACGGCGGAATCCGAGCGAGTGAGCCAAGGCGGCGGGGCGGAGAGTTTGGATGTCTCTGGAGAAGCCGTAGTCCGGGGTGGATAAGGAAGTGGGCGTGCCGCGCACGGGACTTGACTTTCTTGACTTCTGCGTGTCTTCATCCTCACCAACAACGCTGTCGAAGCTCTCCTTCGGCCCACGTGACCGTCGTTCGGGTCGAACTCGGCTCTCCCTCGGCATCCTTGTCTTCCACCCATCTTCGATGGATGTTCTTCTTGGAATAGATATTCCAAGTCCGCGTCCGCACAGGACAAGCCCCGAGTAGCTTGGGCACGTGCTCTTTTTCTTGGTACGATCCACTGCCAACCTTGTGCGAAATCTCTGCTCCGATGTCTTCGCCTATCTTTGATATTCTTGATCCTCGGCCTTACGTTGTAATGACGAGACAAGCTTCTCCCGTCTTTTCGTCTTCAACCTATTTCTCCTCTTCGTATGAATAAGGTTGAAGGTGCTCCAATTTCTCTCACACTTGGGATGACGATGTGCTCGACTTAGCACCCGAGTACAGCAGGCACGAGTGGATTCCATCCAAATTCTGTTTGTCACTTGTAATCCACCACTCATTTGTAATTGTAAAGACGATTACACGCATCGTTAACGTTATGTAAAAATAAATCCGCAATTAAAGAGTCGTTAATTCGGGTAATTAGCATATTACTGGGGGACCCTATCACAGTACCGCAATCTGGATCTCGTACACCCTAATCGTGCTCGTATGAAGTCATCCGAAAACACAAACTAAAACGATTATCTTCTCTTGAGATAAAGTTAAAAGTTTAATTAATATGAAACGTATTACTTACTTCAACTCGCCGCACGTTCGTCTTCTTGGGTCTTACATAATCGTTTAATTACGGATAGTGTGCGATAATACTTCACCATCATTACATACTTGGCCACCATACCGTATCCTGGGTTCAGAAGTACCCGTAACAACGTTATTACTCCATTAGTTTAAAGACAAAGTGGGGGTAATACCACAAAATATAACTTGTAATCACGACCATATTACACTACTAAATTATACCGCGTGAATGTCGTGGTGTAGGGTTTTGTCCATCCGTTGTCAATCACCTTCCACCACTTTTGTAACCACTTGGGATGCTTCTCTTTAATTTTCAACTTAGCCTTATCCATAGCATACATCAATGACGTCGATTTTTGTCATTTGAATCCACCAAACTAAGTACCCGCACCAAAGGTTACATAATGACAAATAATCTTACCTTCTCCCACCACCTCGTTATCTTATCATTTACGCTCCATCTTTAGCGTATCTCATACCGATCCAAGGAGCTCCCGTATGTATCCACGTGTATACGATAAGCGATGGAGAGAATGAACCTTTTAAACTAGCCTTGACTCGTATAGGCTCTCTAATGCAATAAAATGAGTGGCAAATCTTGTGGGACCAGTCTGATCAAATCATGACCATCGGTGTGCTGCCTCGTGATATGTAAAAGTCGTGGATGGCCATAGATAAATGAGGTGATCAGCTGTCCTTGGTTGACCAAGGACTTGACATTAGCATCCCTACCAATATCTTTTAGCATCGAGTCGATAGAATGTGCGGCTACAGGGGCACCCAAAACAAGCGTGAGGTCGAGCCTCCATTACCTTCTTTCCCTGCGGCCTTATATGAGGCCTCATTGTCTGTGACAAACGCACGATGTTGGCCTCCCCTATCTCATCCACCACATTGTTCATCAAGCCGAATAGGTAATCTACATTTTTCACCTCGGCCCGATGCATCAACCGACTTCAAAAATACGGTGCCCTCCGAACAATACACAAGGAAGTTTATAAGTGACCTCCTTGTGATTCCACCATCCATCGCATTACGTTGGCACCCTCTCCTTCCGGATGGTTTTGAATCCATCTATCCACGTGAGGTCAACTCATCGACCTCCTCATCCAAACTGTTTCATATATATACTTTGATGTAGGGGCTTTCAACCCCCGGCCCGGCCTCACCAATCGCATCAACCGTAGTACGGAAATATGGGTGGTGGTATGTCTTGGGACACCTACAAATTCAAAAACAAGATAAGGGAAAAAGAGAGGGTTGTTAATAATAACTAACCTAATAAGAAATTCATATAGATAAGCGAAATGCTAACCACAACTTCAACAAATCTTTACTCGCATGTAGAAAGAACTTGACCGTATGCTTAAGGGCTTTCTTCTTCGCCCGTCGATGCCTTCACCCCTTTAAGTGCTTGTTGTATACCCTCGACCTCTGCCACTCTCCCTATACATGGCGGTGTCTCACTATCGGCATCGGTCGAATAATGTGTCCTCCGAATTTCGAGGCTCTCGAACGGGGGCGTGTCCCCGCCCACATCGCATCGTCTGAAGCCGAACCTCCGCTCCTCGTCTTCGTTCCTCATCCTCACGGGCACCGAACCCTACCTCTCGCGAACGTCTCTCCTAACCTCGGGCCTCTTCCTCGTTGATGAAGATGAAGAATCATCTTGGCCCCTTTTATCTGCTGCCCCTTTCCCTTTCTTGCTCTTTCCGGCCATAAGATCGGCATCTCTCCGACCTAGCAACTCGTCATGGAGGTCTTGTCTCTGACCAATTCTCACCTCCCTCTGTGATATCTTTCCAGTTAAATAACCCCTCATCTCCTCCCTCACGGCACGGCCGGTACTTTATCGCACTTCTTAACATTGCCACCCGTCCGGCTATATGTTGCGAGCCGATACACACCTCCATTCATCTCTTTTTGGGCACCACTTGCATCTAACTCTTCTTCTCGAATCGAGAGATGGCCGTTGCCATCCAATGTCACGAAATTACGCGGTCCGGTGCCGTGCTCCTCGTCCGACATCTTATCTACAACACATAAAACCATACACGATATTAGGCCAATTAAATCCACCCCCGTTGGGGTGAAATAATCCCCCCCCAATGGGGGATTTTATACACCACCCCCCCCACGCTTTGGGGGGCACGTAAAAAACAACACCCCTTCGGGGCGATCGTTCTATAATCCCCCAATGGGGGGATTTTATACCAGCCCCCCCCCCCCCACACAGGGGGGGGCGATACCGTAAAAATGCTCACCACCGTTCGTTCAACACCCCCGAAGGGGTGCTAATCACCCCTTCGGGGTTAACGTATTCCCCCCGTTGGGGGGTGAGAAATAATCCCCCCCCCAATGGGGGTATTTTATACCGGCCCCCCCACCTGGGGGGGGGCATTGTAAACGGTCACCCCGAAGGGGTGCTAATCACCCCTTCGGGGTGCAATTCCACCCCGTTTGGGGGGGTGAAATAATCCCCCCCAATGGGGGGATTTTATACCGACCCCCCCACCCAGGGGGCAGCCGTAAAAAATAGTCACCCCTTCGGGGTGATACATTCAACACCCCCGAAGGGGTGCTAATCACCCCTTCGGGGGTGCAATTCCACCCCCATTGGGGGTGGAATAATCCCCGATGGGGGGGATTTTATACCGCCCCACCCCCCCACCCTAGGGGGGCATCGTAAAAAACATCACCCCTTCGGGGTGATCGTTCAACACCCCCGAAGGGGTGCTAATCACGCCTTCGGGGGTGCAATTCCACGCCCATTGGGGGTGAAATAATCGGCCCCCAATGGGGGGGATTTTATACTGCCCCCCCACCCAGGGGGGGGGGCACTATAAAAAACAGTGTTCAACACCCCCGAAGGGGTGCTAATCACCCCTTCGGGGGTGCAATTCCACCCCCATTGGGGGGTGAAATAATCCCCCCCAATGGGGGAACCCATCGCCGCAGTTGCAGCCCGGCCGAGGGGGCCAATCGGCCAAGGCCCGGGGGGGGGAAGGAGATCGAAACCCCCCTTACAAAGCCTTGTGTACTTTAGGGTGGATCGTCCCTCCCCAAGGTTGGATCGCCCCTTGAATAGGCCGGATCGCCCCCTCCAACAGCTGGATCGCCGGCGGGGAAGCCCTAGATCTCCAAGGCGCCTTGGGGGGAAGGAGAAGAAGCGAAGGGGAAAGTGGGGGAGAATCGGTCCGGATCGACCCCAAATAGGCGGTGATCGGACCTTAAAACAGGACCGGATTGATCCCGGAATCGGTTCGATTCCGGGTCTTCCGGTTTTCCGGCGAATCGGTCCGGATCGACCGATTTTGGGATCGATCCGGGTGGATCGGTCCGGGATCGACCGATCCTATCGATTCCGGCCGATCCAGCCGGGACTCCCGGCTGGATCGCTAATTCCGACTGGAATCGGATCGGTAGGTACCGATCCGATCCAAGAATCGGTCGATCCCGATCCGGATCGACCGATTCTGCAATCCATGGTGTAGATTACACTAATTGGATGATAAACAAAAGTTAATTATATATAAACTATTCGGGTACTATCATTTCTAAATTATAATGCATATTCTAAACATACTGATTAAGATATGCTAATATTTTAGGCAAATATGGGAATAATATATCATGCTTATCATCAATTTAATCCTCAAGTATACAATACATACTCCAACCAGTATTTAATATGAATTCATTAATTTATGCTAAGTTGTAATTTATATCTAATTTAATTTGGCGTACGAAGTTGAGATCGGGGATACCTACCTTATCCAATTCCTAATTATCATTGAACCAAGCACCAAATGCAAGGGGCATTGATAGTGACCGAAGATGAATAGCTGGAGGAGAAACCTGGTGGCTGGTGCTGCAGGGCAGCGGGGGTTGGCGATGAGGATGGTGAAGGACGGATGCACAGGTGATAAGGCTCTTTGTGACAGACCTGAAACATGCTGGGGAGCAAACAAGCATGGGGCTGGATGCGACTGGGTCCTGGGTGGTTGAGGCTAGGACAGTGGGCACACAGGTGAGGCGAGGCTGCTGGGGTTCATGTGTGCAAGGGAGAGGGAGGGATGCAGTTGCAGACAGGCAGAGACGAGTGTGAGCGGTGGATGCCAGTGGGCTTTGCAGTGATAATGACTCCATGATGCGATGTAGGGGTGTGGCTGGGCACAACCAGGGGCTGGGGAGTGTCGTGGCAGGTGATGACATAGAGGCTGGTGTGGCATCAGACCCAAGAGTTTTGAGGGTTACATGGTTTTGGAGCAGCAGACGCTGGAGGCTGACAGCCAAGTGACCAGGAGCAGGCAGAGTTGGGCTGTGACAAGGGTGATACTGTAGCAGGCAGAGGCGATAAAGGGAGGGAGTGATACTTGTTACAGCTGGAGGTCAAGGTGGGATTGATGCTATTGGGAAGAGGACACCGAGCAATTGAGGGTGACTGTGCAGCGATGAGGGAGGTGGTGGTGTCAGCAGCTTTGGGTGACGGAAGAGGCTCTTGCAAGGGGGGCAAGTCAGACGAGCATAGGGGTGCCAGAGTGTACTGCTATGGGAGTGGGACAATGGTGGCACTGGTGGATCTTAGCAACAGCACTGGAGGTGCAAAACCGATGCACTTGATGAGTAGGTCAAAACTCGACGTGATAAATGCTTGACTTGGCTCGTTTATATGATAAACGAGCAAACTTGAGTATGAAAAATAAGCTTGATTTGTTAACGAGTAGAGCTTGAGCAGACCTCTGCCTGGCTTGATAAATCTCAAGGAGGAGGAGTTTGTTGAGATCTCCAATATGATATTGCTTCTAGAAGATCGCAAGTGTGTTGGAGGTAGAGAAGACAAACTTCTTTGGTTACTATGCAATAAATTCACTTTCTTTGTGAAGTCCGCAACTCTGCATTGTGCAAGCTGGCCGTTGGTGGGGTGGAAGTACCTTGGCATCAGGCTGTGTGGACTGTGGAGACAAACCATGCTAATCAAGATAAAAATTTTCATGTGGAAGATTAACAGGCATAAACTTTCAACAAGGAGCTATCTCTATGTGATCTTTCCACATTTCCCTACATTGTGTTTTGTGATAGAAGGGAAAAAACCATTGATCACCTTTTCATTAAGTGTGGGACCATTAATTTCTTTTGGAATATCCTTTTTAAGAGTTGGGGAACCCATTGGATGGAACCAATCAGTTTCTACCATCTATTAGTGGAGTGGCCTTGTTCACCTGGTCTTCAGATCATTACCTGTGGATGCTTACATTACCGGGCCATGTTATGGCCAAATCTGGTGTACTAGGAACAGACAAATTTTTGATGATCAGTTTGAGAACCCGAACTTAATTCTGTACCACATAACCCTTGTTAAAGAGTGTACGTTGCTTCTTCGGGCATACATATCGATGAAGATTGGTTCAGAGGGAAATTTATGCTCTTCAACCTTTACTGTTTTAGCTCTTGGATCCTCTACCATCTCTGTAGAAGAATTGGCCTTTTTTTGCTTGCTCTTCTAGTGTAGTTCCCTGCTATGTAATTTGTTTCTTTACATACCAATAGAAATCTGGTCTTTTGACCTTATTAAAAAATATTCATTGGAATTTTAAATTATGGGTATTCATAATTACCATAGTTGTCAAGGCGCTACTTGGCCCACTCCTTGCCGGAGCGCCTTTTGGGAAGGCCAAAAGGCGCCCGCCTTGGTTCCCCAAGGTGCCCAGGCTAGGCTCCCCAAAAATTTATATATAATAATAATAATAATAATAAATTTAGGGGACTTTGTCCCCTGATACCCCCCCACAAGGGGCACTACCCCTTTGATCCTTGCGACTTGACCGTGCAGGTCAATCCACGACTACTCTGTACCCCGCATTTAATAATATTATAACAATATTTCACTATCACTTATACTATCGCATATATATAAGATTTATAATTATAAATACATGTTATACTTAAAATTATAGAAATTTATTTTAACTCTCTTCTCTGTCTCTCACACACGTCAAGTTTATCAAGATTAATTATTTCTCAAAATAAATATATACATATGCATACATAATTATATAAATAAAATTGCATTTAAATGTATGAACACATAAACATATAGATTCCATTATAACATACAAATATAATTATATTTATGAATATATATTTATGCATGCATGTATGTATTAATACATGAAATACTAACATTTAATTATACATATAATTGTGTATATGTATATGCATATGTATATATGTATATATAAATATCCAATGTTACCGCCTTGACCGTTTAGGTAGGGGTGGCAATGGGCTGGGCCGGCCCACGGGTTCGCGGGCCGGGCCGGCTGCGGGTCATTTGACGGGCCAAACATTTTGGCCCGCGGGCTTTAGTCGGGCCGACATACGGGCCGAAGCGGGCCGACGCGGGTTAAAACGGGCCAAATAACTTTCAATTTTTTATGTCAAAAACATCATTTTTATTTATTAAAAATATATTTTAATTAATTTATTATTAATTTTATAATATTATCTTAAATAATTAAATTTATCATATTTAATAAATATTTATTTATAAAATATATAGTTGGGCCGGGCCGGGCCGGGTCGGGCCAAGTCAATAATTTTTGCGGGCCGGGTCGGGCCGGGCCAACAATGTAGTGCGGGCCGGGTTGGGCCGGGCCAATATATTTTGGACCGGGCCCTAAGCGGGCCGACCTCGGGCCGGGCCGGGCCCGGCCCATTGACACCCCTACGTTTAGGCGACGTTTAAGCGGCCGTCTTATCGCCTAAGCAGAATTCACACTCTTCGACACCTTGGACACCTTGTTGCTTTGACAACTATGATAATTACATAGTGTTAATTAGATCTGTTAAATAAGTTGGGATTTAAGTGGTTGACCTGCATAGTTGAAAGGGAGGAGGAAGGAGACATACTGAGGAAGAGCGGGGAGGGTGACCTGCATAGGGAAAATGGAGGAAGGAGACATACTGAGGAAGGGGTGCAACAGGAGTCATGTGCGATGGGGTGACTTGCAGTCCTGAACTTCCTGGTGCAAGATTGGCAATGGGCCCTTTCCCATGAGATATTGCTTCCTTTGGATCATAAGGTGCCAGCCCTGGCACTATCCTTAAGTCTAGGTCTCTTCTTCTGCTGAGCTAGTACGTCACTCAATGTTCACTTCTTTCTGTCCATGGTAGGAATAGGCCTACTTACTGATTCATGAGAACATCCTGACGTACATCCAGATTCATGAAAAGGTGCTGGCATACATCCAGTAGGCCCAGCTGTTAACTGCTACTGTCTCCAGTTTCACTTTTAGAATAGCTCGCAATGCCAGGTGTAGCAAATCGGACATGATATGGGGAACTGAAGCTCTGAAGAGGCATCGTCCAAGTGAACACATGCTTGTGCTGTCAGTCATTCTGGATTCAACTAGTAAAGCACAATGACAACCCCACTAAGTGCGTGGATTCAATCAAGGAAGGCAGGGTCGGGGGTCGGCTCGGGGTCGGTCGGCCCCAAAACCGACCTAGTCGGACGGGGTCGCGACCCCGGGTCGGACGGGGTCGGATTTTATTTATTTTATTATAAAAAATTATATAAAAATAAGAAACAAATAGAAATAATAATTTTTATATCATATATTTATGTATACATAAAATATATACATAAATATAATTATATTTTTATATTATAATTGAATATGAGTGTTTATCTATGTATACAAGTGAATATGATTTTTTGTGTGATTATGTTGTATTAATATATGTTGGGAAATAGTTAATCTTAAGTGAGAGGGTAAAGATACTTAACAAATAAAATTATAAATTTTAAGATGTATCGTATATTTAGAATTATTAATTTTAACTATATATAATAATATAAATGATAGTAAAATATTATTGTACAATCAATAAATGGAACACTCAAAAATAATTATTCCCGACAAATACGATATGTGTGTGAAAGAGAAAAGAGTTAAAATAGATCTTTATAAAATGTGAGTATATAACATATATTTATAATTATAAATCTTATATATATGTGATGATATAAATGATAGTGAATTATTGTTATACTATTATTAAATGCGGTGCAGAGTAGTCGCGGATCGACCTGCGCGGTCAGGTCGCGGGGGCAGCGCCCCTTGTGGGGGGTGTCAGGGGGGCAACGCCCCCCGAAGAATTGTTTTTTAATGGTGGTAACGGGGAGGGAGAAGAAAAAAGTTTAAGTATATAATAATAATATAAAAAATTTTGACATAGGCCGGGTCGCCCCGGCCGACTAGGTCGCCGGGTCGCGCGACCCAAAGCTGGGTCGCGCGACCCCCCGTCGGGCCGGCTTGGAGTCGGCCCGGCGGGGTCGTTTCCGGGCCGGTCGGCCCGGAAACCGGCCGGGTCGGGCGACCCGGGCGACCGGGTCGCCGACCCGGCGAACCATGGATTCAATGACAAAATTTGTGGTCTCTACATTATAGCCTCTTTTTTATGCATGATAGTAAGCTGGGTCATGTGTTGGTGCAATGATTCCTGTTGCTTTGTAATTTCTCTGTATTGAACAAGCAATCATCCATGCATAGGGCCTTGTCTACTCATACAGGAGAGAAATCTCCTCTTCTAGTGTCTACGTGTGAGTCAAAGCTATCAATCAGTTTCTTGGAATGTTTGTTCTGCAGTGAGCCGAGATGCAGTATGGTACTCAAGGTACGGAGAAGAGAAGTGATCTATCACACTATACAAAATGGTAGAAGCTTTAACCATGTTAGCTTCTGATATATTTATTCTCACCACCTTCTTTTAGCCCAAAAGTTGTTGCCCATGACCATTGATAAGTACTATCTTGTTAGCATGCTGCTTGCTGAAAAATTGCGTAGGAAAAAATATTTGTTATATTTGTTAATTTTTTGTTGAAATCATCCACATGCCTTTGTACAACAGTAGTTCTAACAATAAATATAGATGTTTTTCTGTGAGTCATGATCAATTAATTCCTTACACAATGTAACTTGATAAATATTCTGGGATACATTTTAACTTGAAGTGCTTGTGGTTCTCAGGTTTATTTTTGGGTTTGGAACTTAGATTGACTTGGGCTGATGGTAGTTTCTTGCAGGTGTTGATCTGAGGTCTACTAGAGTCTGTGAACTTGGTCTATCGAATTACAAGGCCAAGCATGTTCTTTATCCTTCTGGGAAAACAAGGGTTCGATGTCATGATGATTATTACTGGGCTTCAATTTTTAGGGTACTTATCTTTATTTCTAATTAGTGAACAGAAGACTAGTGAAGTAACAATATCTAATAAGAATGTTTTTCAAATAAAAAAAATCAGATATTCATGATCATTTTGCAAAATTTGAATATTCATGTTAAATATCGACGAGCTAGATGTTTTTTTAATTTTTCGTATTTATTTGTTTTATTTTTTTGGTATTTTACTGTTGTGTTATCTGTTAATGCTATTCAATTCTTTGTACTTAATATTTCAGATGTCCATCGTGTCTGCATTTAAAGTTGACAAGTGTTGCCTTCATATACCAGTCAGGGAAGTCAGGAAGTTGATAAATGCCATTCTTTTTTAAGTAACGTGGGAGCCGGAACATAATAATAAAATGACAGCTAACTCATGAAAGACATGGGCCAATCCTTACCCTTATTAGCTTCATTTTGAGGATTTTACTGGGGGCATGAAACTATTTAACATTTGCTTCCCTGTTAGTTGATACCAAAACAGGATCAAAGCAGAGGACTAGTCTGCTTGTCATTTGACCATTATGTTCTTATCTTTCTCATATATTTTGTGTATGTTGTGGGATGGCCATGAAAACATTCAAGTTGACCAGTAAGACTGGCTAAGTGGATCAAAGTTGAATCAGGCTGGACTGGTGGGTTGAACTTGAACCTGCTGGATTGATTGGACCATGCCGGACCAGTTGAGGCTATATGGCTGGGGCAGGGACGGCCAGTTATTGAAGTGAGCTGGACTAGTCAATACAGGTTAACTCATCCTCCTTGCAACGATAACTCTACATAGAAAGGAGGGGGGCATTACTTCGCACTGGATCTGGACAGAGGTGGCAACCATGGTGCCCTTGGTGCAGTTGCAGTTGCTGTGGTGTCGGCAGACTTAATGCATGCTGAGCTGGCAAGATTCGTGTGTGCAGTGGAAGGGGTTTCACAGGAGGCGTGCTGAGCTGAGAGGGGTGGAGATGCAGCAAACAGGGGAGTAACAAGGTAGGTGGCATCAGACGGAGGATCGGGCTGATGCTGTGCTGGTGGTTCCAGGGGTGTGACTACGTGGAGAAGGGGGACTGGTGAGGAGGGCAGCACCGTAAATGGTGGTTGAGGCTGTCTTGGGCATGGATTGCAAATCAGTGGAATCGGTCCGATTCCGACCGATTCCGGAATCGGATCGGTGGATTCCGATCCGATTCCAGGCGGAAGGACCGATTCCTGGAAGAATTCTGCGGAATCGGTATGAATCGCCTGGAATCGGTCGGAATCGATCCGATTCCGACCGATTCCGTCGTAAGACCGGGTCAATTGGCCCGTTCTATTCTGGACCGGGAATCGAACCGATTCCGGCCCTTTTAGGGCCGGAATAAAGGGCCGGAATCGACCCGCGGCGGTCGATTCTGTCAATCCCGCGGCGGCATAAGGTCGATCCGGCGATTCCGGCGCGATTCCCAGGCGATTCCGGCGATTCCGGCCTCAATCCCAGCTGCCAGCATCGATTCCGGGCCGATTCCGTCGATTCCAGCAAGGATTCCACCGATTCCGGCGATTCCGGCGATTCCAAGCAACGTCTTCAAGGGATTCCGCCGATCCAAGCTCGGATCGGCCTCGAATCAACCTCTTATTCGATCTTTATAAGGTTTTTGGTAAGATTTCTTCGCCGAAAATTTCGTACGTCCATTCTTACGCGTTTCCGACGAGTCCGAGCGTCGTTAAACGTTGTGATTTCCGACCGAACAAGTCCGTCCAAGTTTTGAACTATCCGTTTAAGTCCATTTTGCACGGAAAAAATTCCCGATATCCCGTACGTTAATTTACGACCATTTCCGGCAAATACGTAACCCTTTAAACATACCGAATGGTGTGTTACTTGGGTTGTCTGCTTCCCGAACAGCGTCTAAATCAATTTTTATGTTATCTAATCATTTTTAGTGCATTGTTTACAATTTTTGCAGATATAAGCAATGGCCGATCAAGGTGATGCAGACCAGCACGTGCTTCCGACGTGGGTTGGGAACACGGGCAGATGGTAGACCCAGTCAGGAAGAGGGTACAGTGCAAATGGTGTGGGAAGGAAATGAACGGGGGGGGGGGTGTTCCGGTTGAAACAACATATTGCCAGAACGGTGGGAATGTCAAGAAATGTGACAAGGTGCCCAGGGAGAATAGTGAGGAGATGAGAGGCTACGTGACAGTAGAGCCTCTCAACGGGCCGTTAGGATCGAGCAGAGGGAGGAGTTGCACGACGAGCTACTCCAGAGGAGGAGGGACCGCTATTTGTCTATCTCGAAAGGGAAAGGCAAGGGGAAGGCACCAGCTGAGCCGGAGCCAGAGAGCGAGGATGAGTCCACAGACTCCGAGCTTAGACGTGCTAGGCACGCTAGCAAGCGTGCATTTGCTGAGGAGGAGGACAGGAGGAGGGGAGCAGGAGGGTCTGGGTCCAGAGTTGACCCAGCTTTGGGCCGATCAGCATCGGCTCGCCCTACCTCGGGCTGGGACCGAGAGACTGACCCCAGGAGACAGGAGCCACACCGCCGTTCTACTTCTACCAGCACTCGATTTACACCGAGTGACGAGTATTTATTTAGGAAACAGAGTGCTGGGCAGATGAGGATTAAACATGCAATGAAAGGGGTGAAGGCAACAGGAACGGCTACAAAGAGAGCCGTTTGCCACATTGTGAAATGGTTTTTACATGTAGGTATCACATTTTAAATTAAAATTGACATTATGTGTGTTTTATTTACTTAAACTTAATTTTAGCCTGATCCCAATTTTTTTTAACTTGATGTAGGCATCCCAGCACATGCAGCCACCAGCCCCTACTTCCAGACGATGGTGGATGCCGTGGGTGAGGTTGGACCGGGTTTGCAAGCCCCGGGCAGCAGACATATATACGGCGCTGGGCTGGATGAGGAGGTCCAGGAGTTGAAGGAGTGGATGGATGGTTTTAAGTTGGTGTGGAAGGAGAGGGGTTGCACAATTATGTGCGATGGGTGGACATGTATCACCAAGAGGAGTATGATAAACTTCTTGGTGTACTGTTCTGAGGGGACAACATTCTTGAAGTCGGTAGATGCTTTTGGGAAGATAAAAAATGCCGACTTCCTTTTTTTCTCTGATGGATGCGGTGGTGGAGGAGATCGGGGAGGACAATGGGGGTCAGGTTGGCACTGACAACGAACCATCATATAAGGCGGCTGGGTGAAAGTTGATGGAGAGGAGGAAGCACGTATTCGGGTGCCTGTGCAAAGACATTCCATTGATCTCATATTAGAGGATGTAGGCGAGGAGGAGGGTGTATCCACACTTGTCGAGCGGCGCAGACGATCACATCATTTATTTATTCGCATCCCCGCCTGCTACATATCATGAGATCACACATAGGAGGGCACGATCTTGTTAGGCCTGGTCCGACTCGATTTGCTACGAATTTCATTGCGTTGGAGAGTCTACACCGGCACATGCATGCATTGGTTAGGTTCACACAGTCCGAGGAGTATTATAACTATATGGTGGACAACCTGCATGACAAGAAAGATCAGTTGGAGATTCTTGTCAGGTCTGAGAAGCAGATCACTGACAAGAGGTTTTGGGAGAGGATTGCCTACTACTTGGCAATCATTGAGCCACTGGTAGTTGTCTTGAGGTTGGTAGACTCAGATGACAGGGACCAGATGGGCACGTTGTATGATGGCATGGACCGGGCAAAGCTGAAAATAAAAGAAAAAAATTCCAGAGGTTACAAAAAGTGGTGGAAGATCATAGATGACCGATGGGACAAGACCCTGCACCACGATGTCCATGCTGCAGGTAACTTGGTTAAAAAAATATTTTTGCTTAATAATTGTCTTATTCACAGTGTTAACTAATAAAATCTTGCAGGATATTTTTTGAACCCCCGCATCCAATATGGAGGACAGGTGGTGAACGACAACGAGGTGATGCGGGGTACACTTGCTGTTATTCAGCGTCTGTGCCGATCTCAGTAGGACAGGATAGAGGCTGAGATAGAAGTAAGTTAGAGTTCATTCCATACCTTGGAGTAACCTTACCAAGCAACTAATGTTTGTTTTTATAAAATTTTCAGATGCAGAAGTATAAGATGAGGGTCGGCGTATACTCAGATGCTGATCTGAAATATTCAGTTGACAAAGTGTCACCTGGTATAGTAATAGCTTGATGAAGATTTTATTTTCTTTTCATATAAGTTATGGTAGATGATGGGTTAATTGTTTACCATTTCTCTTCTTGTTTTTTCTTGCGGTGAGTGGTGGGTTCGTGTGAACACCAGAGTGGATGGAATCCACTTCGCCATCGGTATCGGGATACTCGGCCAGAGCAGCACCGTTCCTCCCATTGTGAGAGGAACCGGAGTACATTCAACCCGATACATACGAAAAGGAGGAACATGTTGACCTCGGACCGGCCGTGGAGAAGCCGGTCTTCTCGTCATTACAAATACGAGGGCCGCGCATAAAGAACATCAAGGATCGACGAGAAGATCGGCGAGGAGCGATTTGCACGATTCGGGTGGTCCATACGAGCGCAGGCATTCCTCCGCCACACCACCACCCGAGGAGGTGGACGTGGATCGAATATTCCGGGAGGAGTATGCACTTGCCTCCTGGATAAAGGAGAGAGCAGCCAGGGATCATGCAGCTGAGTTTGATCTCGATGACCGTGCATGAGCTGAAGAAGAGTTGGATGGTGTTGAAGTCGAGGAGGATGCTCCAGCTCCAGCTCCATCTACTTCTCGAGGCTCGGGCGGGCCTTCTTCGCCTCGGCGGCTATGGAGCGACCCACTGCAGCTTTAGCCCCAGCTCTAGCTCCAACTCCAGTCCCAGCAGCCGCTACCCAGCCCATTCGCAGTCCGGGAAAACGAAAACAAAGTGACTGCACGGAAAATGGGAGGATTTGCAAAGTTGAAAAAAACTTTGGGTTCCGGACCTTCTGGTACTTCAGAGATGGCTGAAGAGGTGAAGAGAAGGAAGCTAGAGGTCAGGCGTCCTGTCAGCCCAGATGACAGCACGCAGGCTCCTTCTCACTCCTCAGGTGATGATGACGAGGGGTGCATACCAGCGACGCAGCCATCAGCAGCAGCCGAGTCTCCTGATTCACGGCATCCAAAGCCCTATTACACGCTGGATTCGGATACACATGATTCTTATATACAAGAGCCACAGTATCCAGCATTTGGCCAGGCTGACCAGCAGTGGATTACACCACTAGCTCCACCATCCTCTGCTTACGTCCCGGTCGTCCCGCAGTCCGATCCGTACGACCTTGATAGCATGGCATCGGCATTATTTTCATATGGATATGGTCCCGGACAGTATACAAGACTGAGCACGAGGGAGGAGTGTCAAGCGCAGCAGGGAGAGGAGGAAGACCCATATGTATATCCTAGATTTTGGTAGTAGATTGATATGATGTAAAATTTTTTTTTCATGATGTATCATCTCTTTGATTTTTGAATCAATGGAATTGGAATATGTACTTAACTTCAAGTCTTCAATTGGAGTTCATTAGTATTTATTCGATGTGGTCCCGTGGATGAATGCATTGGTTATTTTTAAAATTTTTTCTAACTCATTTCTTATTTTTTTAGAATTCTTTCTGATTTTTTTTGAATTTTTTTGACGAAAAAAAAATTCAAAAAAAAAACCGATTCCGGGCCAATCCGGAATCGATTCCGGCCGATTCCTGGAATCGGAATCGGAATCGGTATTCCGATTCCGGAATCCTTGGTCTTGGGTGTAAAGGCAGTCTGGCAGACAAGTTTAGGCTGTGGCAGAGGTTCTGCCAGGCAGTAGGTGCTGTTGCCGGTGCAGGAGCTCCACCAGTGCTGTCAGGGGCTGGCAGAGCACTGATCAAGTACTGCGGTTGTCTGTTCTCCACTTCCAGCAGTTGGTCCACCTGAACAATTTTCAACCCTGTGACAGGAGCTGCAACTACTCACAAAGGGTTGGGGCCTGATGGTCAGCCACCAGAGGCATTGAGAGATGATTGGGAGCACAGAGAGAAGCAGTGGCTGACAAGGCAGGAGTGTACTGCAGGACTGGTGACATCAGAGCATGTGGGTGGAGTCACATGGGATGGATGGCACACGACAATGCAGGACAGAGGGAGGAGGGAGTTGATGAGGTGCAACGGGTTATGGAGTGGTGCTGGGAGGGTTGAGCGTTTGCTGGGCCAGGCTGTGGAGTTGACCTGTCTGTGCTTGAAGGGATCCAGGGAGTTGTTGCGGGGCTGCTTCTGTATGCACAGGTTGCTGGGAGAAAGGAGGATAAAGGCGTGGAGGCTTAATATGGGGAGGAAAAAGAGAAGGGAAGGGCCTCTTTGGCTGGATATAAGAGGGGGGGGGGGAGAAAGTAGGCCTCCTCGGCCAAAACAGGTGAGATGGAGAGTTCTCCAGTCCTCAAATATTCATTTCTTTATTCATCATGTTCATCATCTTTATTGCGGCATAAGATGGGCTTAAACCCAACTTTACGCTTTAGTCTCCTCAAATATGTAAACAAAAGTAACCCCTATGTTTTTTTTTACAAAATGTGACTTTTCTAAATTTTCAATTTTAATTTTTTTTTCATATTCTGAAGCGAGAGAATTAATATAAAAGATACAAAATTAAAAATTCCAAAACTAATAAAATATTCTAGATCAATGTTGATATTAATCAAGCTTGTTTGTGGGCATCATGTCTCGTCGAGTTAACCTTCAGTGCATGCTGTACATTTTGGAACACATCCGTTTATTCCTTGGAATCTTTCTTTTCTTGTTGTCATTATGAATTCTAGGTGGGCATGCCCTGGCTTTCAGACTAGCACACTTTTTTTCTTGCAATTGGTGGATTATGACATCAAATTTTATTGAATAAGAAAAGAAGGTGCAATATGAGAGGTTCTTAACCAGAGTATGCAAAAGAAACAAATATGAGAAGACCATTTTACAGGTCAAAACCCCAAGATGTGACATCTCCTTTGATAAAGATTAAAGAAAAGTAGTAACTTGCTAGGAAGTATATGTAAAAATTATGGACCCCATGGTGATCTTTCTTTTCTCGATTTACCTGTTATTTCAAGACTTGAGAACTATGGAATTTGGTTGCTGTTCCATTGGATCACTGTGGCCGTGTGTATCTTTAGAAGGATGATGACTTACATGATCCTTACTCCATAGTGTCTTTAGGAGACTAAATTCACTGGATACTTGCTTCTAGGCCTGTGGCAACTGGGATATAGCTTTCTTCTACAGATCTTATTCTCTTAATTCCTTGGTTTCTAGAGGTCTAATATCTGTAGATAACAAGCTAATAACCCAGTAAAGGATTTCGTAGATTTGGTGATCAGAATCTTGGTGGAGACATGAGGGGTGATTCTGTTGTCTGCTGTGTTAAATTCATGTTTTCTTGCTTTGATTTTGAAATTAATGGAAATTTTGGTTATTGGCACCTTCAAGAAAATGTGTCACATGCAAAGTAACCCAACCTTGCCATCATGTCAAAAGTTTATTAGTAATTAATTGCTTTTGAGTTTGTTTTGAGACCCAAGGGTCAGTATTTCATAAAAGCAAAAAGTACAACACTTAAATCTAGAAGATAGATGAGGGAAAAACCACCAAGGGAGAGTCATCTCTCACAAGGTAAACAGATAAGGAGACTCCTCAGCTTATGAAGGATCTTCACCCTCTCAACAAACAATGAGGGGAGACATCGTCACTCAGTTTCTTTTATAGTTTCAACCTTTGACTTATGCCGGAAAATCTTAGTTTCAACTGCTATAATATTTCATGCTATGTCTTGATTTGAATATCACTGGTATTACCTATCTTCAGAAAGAAAGTGTAGAGTAGTCCCTCTTTCTGCATTTTGGCAACTAGTTTGCCAGGATATTATGTCTTCAGCCATTGGGTTGTCACATTGGAGTTGCTATGTGTACGAGTATATGGATGTGCACTTCACAGTGCATTAGTTTTGCTAAGAGAAAGGGGCGAAGGGCTATTTCAATTCACATATTGATATTGCTGCCATATTTTCAAGTATACAGTTGTTTAGTTTTCATTGCATTAACTTCTAACAATGTCAGGTAGCACCTTGCTTTTAAGTGATTTATGTGCTGTGGTCATGATTCCATATCAGATGCCTCATATACTTCTTGTGTATGTGTATTGTTTTAGTCATCATTGTGATCTAACATTATTTTCGTTGATCTATGGTTACCCATGATGCTAAGCTCTGTGTTTGACATGTTTTCAGGCTGATTTATGTTGAGCATTAATGTTATAAATTATGGTTATGAGCAATACTCCTGCTTTAACATCAGTAACCAGAAGTCTAGATCCTACCTCGTTAGTTGGGTTGTAGCAAAATTTAGCCTTGCTTGTAATAAGCATGAATGGTAATATCTGCATGTAAGCAAAGAAGGGGCAGAAAGTTTCAGATGTGGATGATAGACCTGAATTTGCTTAAAGCTGGTAAATACTAAAGATTGAAATAAAATCAACCTAGCAAAAAGATATAAAAGGTAAATAATGCAGAGAAGTTGTATTCCTCATGGATTCTGATTCTGTCGGATCACTTCCTGAACAAAATTTGAGTCAGTGAGTTTTAGTGTTTTACTCGTACGTTTTTAGGCTTCAAGACTTATGAAATTAACTTCTGATATCATATCTTTTCCTGCATATACTGCAGATATCTTTGTTCCTAATCCTTTATGCTGTTAAATGGCTGTATCTCTCTGATAGTTTGTACCAATAGTGCAAAACAAGACTTGCGTATAAGCTTAGTTGAGTTAATCTGCTGAGACATGAAACTGTTTCTACCTTGGCATGCCAAATATCTTTGGGAACGTTTGTCATTTACTTTGTAAGACACCTTGACCTCCCTGTATGTGATATCAATTACCATTCACATGGTCAATAAGAGATATTTGCACATGATTTACTGTGTTAGGCATATAGACAAAGTAGATTATTCCCAAATCCAATTACCTAAACGGCATCAGTAGGGAAATTGTAGCTCTTTAGATGGATAATTTCTATTCCACAACTTCACAACTGAGATATTATAGTTACATGCTCAAACTTCTGCGGAAGTGGCTCAAACAGTTTACCACTTAGGCTGGTAGATGTTAGGGGTGTAAACAGGTCGGATTCGGTAGCGGAATCGCCATGATCTGATTATGATTCCAGTAAGAGTTAAGATGTTTTGATTCTGATTCTGATAATTTTGGAATCACTATGTTCCAATTTTGATCCGATTCCGATTCCGGCTGGTAGATGTTAGGGGTGTAAACAGGTCAGATTCAGTAGCGGAATCACCATGATCCGATTATGATTCCAGTAAGAGTTAAGATGTGTTGATTCCGATTCTGATATTTTTGGAATCACTATGTTCCGATTTTGATCCGATTCCGATTCCGTTATCGGAATCGGAATCGGAATCGAATCCGATAATTTTTTATTCCGATATTAAAGATCAATTTTTATTAAAAAATAAGATAATAATTTACATATAATTTATAAAATTTGATATAATAATTTTAAAACCTTATTTTTATTATTTTATCAATTTATATATATTATATTTTATGATTTATTTGACTTTATTTTAATTATTTTTACTTATATATATATTTATTTTTATCGAAATTAGATAAACGGAAACGGAATCACCTGATTCCGATTCTGATCCCAATAAGCTATCGGAATATCCGATTCTGATTTTGATAGCTTATAGGATACAAAAACAGTTTCCAAACCCGTTAATTTTTATCGAAATCGAATCGAAATTTTGAAACATCGGATTCCTTCTACACCCCTAGTAGATGTTCTTTGGTTTTTGAAGACATATGGGTGGGTGGCAATTGTTGTATGTCTTCTCATTGTTCAATTTAATGATTCTTTCTGCAGGTGGAGTTCAAAGAATACTTTTCAGGTAGAATCCTAAGAGGAGTAACAGAGTCTCCAAAAGAAGCCCTTCCTTTTTATTGCAGGCCTAATTTTGGCACTGCTTGGTTGACAAAATCTAGGTTCAAGGTATGCCATAGGTGTATGATGAAATGCTGTATTCCAATAGTTTAATCTGAATCATACTTTTTTTAGAGTGTACTCATGGATGTAGCCTTTTAGAATCTTGATTTCATTCATCCATAATTGTCAAGACGCAAGACACCTACCTAGCCACCATGGGGCTTCTACAGGGCCAAGGTGCAATCCTGCAAGGGCACCTTTCTAAGGGCCAAAAAGCTCACAAGGCTTTCGTCTTGGCGCCTAAGGCAGACCACCTAGGTGGTCATCCCACCCACAATTGTCAAGGCATCCGCCTAGGCATTTTTGCAGGGCCAATGCGCAAGGACACCTTTCTGAGGACCTAAAAGATGCCCGCCTTGGCACTCAAGGCGACCACCTAGGTACTTCTGCAGAGCCAAGGTGCAAGGGTGATTTTCTGAGGGCCCAAAAGGAGCCCTCCTTGGTGCCTTGGTCACCTGCCTAGGTGGCTCAGTCTTGGACCCTTCCACATGAGTAATAAAAAAATCTTCTAAGGGGCTTTGCCACCTAGATATCCCCCACAACGTAGATCCACAAAATGTGGATGCCCATTTATTGATAGTGAATTTTTGCTGCTTAAGCACACCTAATCGGCTGCCTTTCACCTAAGTGGAAATGGCACTTTTGAACCTCTTGGATACCTTCTTGTCTTGATAACTGTGCATTCATCTGATCTTCATTGGGTAAACCAGTTTCTGAAGTAATCTATTTGGCCTTGCATTTTTTCCTTCGGTTATATATTTTCATGCATGGTGGCAGAAATAGATAGTACTGCCTCGCTTCATGGCTTTGTTAAAACACTTGATTAATAGGTCATATGGTTATGCATTGCTTTTCATACAATTCATTTGAGTTCTCTACATTTCTTCTATGACGTGTCATGTATCACTTTTCATAGGATTCTGTTGAGTTGTATACACATATCTTCTTCGTAAGAACACTAATGTCAAGGTTGATGGGATCATGGGAGATTATATAAAATTTATGTATCAGATCAAGCAGATGTCCCTCTAATCCTCTTTATATACTCTCCAAAAGATCAAAGTGCAGACTATCTGATGTGGGACGGCATGATGGAACAGGGTTAAAATGCTGCAAAATGGCATTAGAAAGCTAAAAATGAACTGAAATGGACCAAAATGAAAGAAAACAGGCTTAAACCAATCTAAATGTCACCAAAGCCAGTCTAAACCAGTCTGAAATGGCCTGAACTGGCCCAATCTGAATTGAGGGACCCTGAACCGGTCTTGAACAGGACCAAACCGGCCGATTTAGCCCCTGGACCACTGTGAACTGGCTGGTGTTGAACTGTTGGAGATATGAACCGGCACCCCTGGACTGGCTCTAGCTAAGTGAGGGGGGGGTTGTTGCTGGTTGAGCCCGGGCTGGGTTATTGATGGGGACATTTTTTTGAGTTTTTTTTAATTAAGTCCTTAAATGGACTAGTTTGTAAATAGTCTTATTAGGGAGTCCTTTTTTGTTAATTGTTCTCCTCTCCCTCTATAAGAGGAGGACCCATGTACATACGAGAGACAAGCGATTGAAGAATTTTTGGAAGAGGCCTTGGCCTGGTTCTCCCGTGTAGGGGCTCTGCCCCGGTTTCCCTTCTCTCCACCCCCCCAATGGCGATATCCCCTTGCTTCCTCCATCCTCCGGCAGGTGGCCGTTCCCCTCCTCTCCTCCTCATCCTCTGGCCTCCGTGCCATTCATCCTCTCTTCCCCTTCCCGGTTCCCCTTCGACAGCAACTCGACGGTGGTTCTCTCCTTCGAAGGTCTTCGTCCCCGATGACATCGCAACGGTGACGACAGTCCGGCGATCCTGGACATGTCCGCCTCTGCTGCCGGTCCGGTGATTCCCTGGCGGGGCCGTCTCCCGGCCGGGGTTGTCCGTTCGCGCGCGGAATCCGGAAGCCGCCGCCTGAACTTTGCCCCTTCGCACGCGCGCGAAGATGGCGAAGAAAGAAGAAGCGGGAGAAGAAGAGAGCGATCGTGGGAGGGGAGATCCGGCGATCCCTGGATCTCCTCCTCCTGCTTCGGCGACGCAATCCCCCCCCCCCCCGCGATGATCCTGGCCATGGCAGCCTCCGCCAGCGCCTCCTCCGCCGGCCGGACAACGCAGAGTCGCGGCCATCTCCCCCGCTCCTTCCCCCGCTCCCGCGTTCGCACTGCGACCGCGGACAACGCCGGCGGGGCTGCCGGCTCTGTCCGGAAGACGACGATGACGCGGGGGGCAGCATCCGGACGGCGAGCGAGTGCGGGGGCATCGCCCCGCGCGTGACTGTGTTTTTGTCGCGGCTCGCGGGTTTGCGGGACGGCCGCGATGGCGCCACCGCCGCCCGCGCGGTCGACGTCGAGGATTCGGCCCCGCGACCACCCCCGAGCCCCGGAGGAAGCGCCACGACCCCCGGGGGGCGCGCGCGCGGCCGCGAGCGCGGGCACCCGCGCGGTCGGCCGCGCGGTTCGGACCGGCCGGTCCGAGGCCCGGACCAACCGGTCGGCCGGTTCGACCGGGTTCGACCCGGTTCGGGGCCGGTTCGAGCCGGTTCGGCGCTGAACCGCCCGGTTCGTGCCGGTTCGGTGCGTTTTGGGCCGGTTTACCCGGTTCGGACCACTTGGGCCGGTTCGGCTGGTTCGGGCCCGTTTTCGACCGGTTCGGGCCGGTTTGGAGCTATTTTGGGTTCGTTAAGTACGTTTAGCGGCGGTGCGCCGGTTTTAAGTCGTTTTCGTTCCGTTTTGCCCGGACTAGCCGGTTTGTCCCGCGTCGAGTTTGGTATCGAGCCGGAATCGGCTCGTTCTCACGAGTCGAGTCTTGGGTACGTCCGAACCGGTTTAAAAACTCGAGGTCGAGTTTTCTCCCGGTCGGAGAGAATGATGGGGACATTTTTTTGAGTTTTTTTTAATTAAGTCCTTAAATGGACTAGTTTGTAAATAGTCTTATTAGGGAGTCCTTTTTTGTTAATTGTTCTCCTCTCCCTCTATAAGAGGAGGACCCATGTACATACGAGAGACAAGCGATTGAAGAATTTTTGGAAGAGGCCTTGGCCTGGTTCTCCCGTGTAGGGGCTCGCCGGTTTCCCTTCTCTCACCCCCGATGGCGATATCCCCTTGCTTCCTCCATCCTCCGGCGGGTGGCCGTTCCCCTCACTCTCCTCCTCGTCCCTCCGGCCTCCGTGCCATTCATCCTCTCTTCACTTCCCGGTTCCCCTTCGACGACAACTCGACGGTGGTTCTCTCCTTCGAAGTTCTTCGTCCCCGATGACATCGCAACGGTGACGACGATCCGGCGATCCACGGACGTGTCCGCCTCCTGTGCCGATCGTGGTGATTCCCACGCGGGGGCCGTCTCCGACGGGGTTGTCCGTTCGCGCGCGGAATCCGGAAGCCGCCGCACGAACTTTGCCCCTTCGCGCGCAACGCAAGATGGCGAAGAAAGAAGAAGAAGCGGGAGAAGAAGAGCGATCGTGGGAGGGGAGATCCGGCGATCCCTGGATCTCCTCCTCTGCTTCGGCGACGCAATCCCCCCCCTCCGGCGATGATCCCCAGCGATGGCGGCCTCCGCCGAGCGCCTCCTCCGCCGGCCGGACAACGCCGAGAGTCGCGGCCATCTCTGCTCCTTCCCCTTGCTCCGCGTTCTGCCTGCGACCGCCGGACAACGACGACGGGGCTGCCGGCTCTGTCCGGAAGACGACGATGACGCGGGTGGCAGCATCCGGACGGCGAGCGAGTGCGGGGTCATCGCCCCGCGCGTGACTGTGTTTTTGTCGCGGCTCGCGGGTTTGCGGGACGGCCGCGATGGCGCCACCGCCGCACGCGGTCGACGTCGAGGATTCGGCCACGCGACCACCCCCGAGCCCCGGAGGAAGCGCCACGACCCCCCCCCCCGGGGGGGTATGCTCGCGGCCGCGAGCGCGGGCACCCGCACGGTCGGCCGCGCGGTTCGGAGTCTTCGGACCGGCCGGTCCGAGGCCCAGACCAACCGGTCGGCCGGTTCGACCGGGTTCTGACCCGGTTCGGGCCGGTTCAGGCCGGTTCGGCGCCTGAACCGCCCGGTTCATGCCGGTTCGGTGCGTTTTGGGCCGGTTTTACCCGGTTCAGACCACCTTGGGCCCGGTTCGGCCTGGTTCGGGCCCGTTTTCGACCGGTTCGGGCCGGTTTGGGCCTATTTTGGGTTCGTTAAGTCTGTTTAGCGGCGATTAACGCCGGTTTTAAGTCGTTTTCGTTCCGTTTTGCCCGGACTAGCCGGTTTGTCCCGCATCAGTTATGGTGTAGCAAGGACGCATTGACAGTTTCATGAACCTGCCAGGGGGTCACGGCCTCTGGGTGAGGCGGCGAGATGCCTCACAAGGCTTGACAAAATACTTAGGGCGAGGGCATCTTTCTTCCTTGTGCATCTTTGTTCGAACGGAGTGGCCATCCTTGCATGGTAGAGAGGAGGTGCCAAAGGGGACTGAGAAGTTCCATGGTGTCTTCCCTGCAACTCCAACATTGTCTCCGCCAACAGTCTTCTTCTTCGTCTTTGTCTTCTTCGTTATTGTTGTGAAGGGCATAGGTGGGAAGGGGCAGTGGCAATGGCAGGATTGAAGGTGATCCGGCGTCTCCTTGTGCACGGCTGGAGGTGGTTGGAAGGATCCAAGCAGTCTAGTTGTGGCCTTTGAGCATCGTCTTCTTTGACCCCCCCTTCTTTCTCTTCTCTTTTATCTTCGACGCCATTTAGTAGGGAGCAAGGAAGGTTGGCGAAGGTGGTCTTGCATGGGTGGAGGTTGTCGGGGAAGTATTGGAGGATCCGGTGGAGGCACTACGCAGGTGGGGAAAGAGAGTGAAGGTTGGATGGCTATAGAATATGGCGTGGTGCTCCGTTGAGTGTTACGGTGAAATCAGAAGGGAATGACGGTGAAGGGAGAGGCGTGTGGCACCAATGATGGTTCCGGTGGATCTGAAACAAGAAGATGGATACGCGGGGATTGTGTGGGAAGGGGGTGGGCTGTGCGAGGCCGTTGTTATTGGAGATGTTGCCAGGACCATTTGGGGATTGCTAGCAGTTGTTGATGGAGTTGATGAAGACAAAATGACGAGGAGTGATTGAACTTGTGTAAACCGGTGAAGGCAAAGGAGAAAGAATGATACAGAGACCGTCGAGAGAAGGAGAGGAAGACATCAAAAGGTCTCCTATCAAGGGTGAATCGAAAACCAACCTTTGGTGGGGGTGGAGTGGACGCCATTCTACTGTCGGTGGTGAATTAAGCCAACTTCCTACCGATGGTGAAGGGGAAACCTCCCATCGAAGGGGGTGAAGACTACCATGGGGCTCAAGCCCCTACGCACATCCCAAGGCCTCCAAAAATCTTCTTCTATTGTGTTTTAATGTGAGGGTGTGGACTCTTTATATGGAGAATTGGAGAGCCACCTTTACAAAAGGGGATCTTAAAAGAAAATATTTACGGCTATGTCCTCTAAGCATAGAAATGTAAAGAAAATAACTTAAAATAAATTTCAAATATTTACAAACAGAAGTACATGAGGACAAAAATGTAAAATAGCTCTTAGACATATTAAATTGGTTTTCCATCATTCTCCTCTACCAAGAGAAAACTCGACATTGAGTTTCGTAGCTACATCTTGAACTCTGTGCCTTTATTTATTCATTATGTGTCCAAAGTCGACGGAAGCATGTTGAGAGTCAACTCACGGGAATAAGTCAATTCTAAGCTCTAATACCATTTTGATGCGGCAAGACACTGCGGAACCAAGCAAGAATGTTGAAAAATGGCATTAGAAAGCTAAAAATGACCTGAGATGGACCAAAATGAAAGAAACTAGGCTAAAACCGATCTAAACATTGCCAAACCAAGTTTAAACCATTCTAAAATGGCTCGAAACTGGCCCAAACTGAGTTGAGGGACCGTGAACCAGCCTTGAACTGGACCAAACTGGCATGTTTAGCCCTTGGACCTATGTGAACCCATTGAATTGCTGGCGTTGAACCGTTAGAGACGCAAACCAACATCGGCTAGACTGGCTCCAGCTGAACCCCCCCCCACACGTGGTGTGTTGCTGCCTTGCTGGTTGAGCCTAGGCTGGGTCATGGCATCGTGAGGGTGCGTCGCATGAAGAAGGGGGGGGGGGGCTCATGGCCTTTTGCTCGAGGTAGTAAGAAGCCTCGTAGGCCCCGACAAAATGTCAGGGCAAGGGCACCTTTTGTCCTTACGTGTCTCTGTCGTTGTGTTTGCATCTGGACGACAAGGGGAGCAGGGAACAGAGTGGCCAGCCTTGCATGGCAAATAGGAGGTGTCAAAGGGAACTGAGAAGGCCCATGATGGCTTCCTTGCAACACTTCGACACTGTCCCCGCCCATCGTCTTCTCCTTTGTCTCTGTCTTCTTCATCACCATTGAGAAGGGCATGTGTGGGAAGGGGCAGCTGCAACGGCAGGGCTGAACGTGATCGGGCGTCTCCTTGCTGTGGCTAGAGGTGGTAGGAAGGAGTCGAGCAAGCCAGTGGTGGTTTTTTGGGCATCGTCTCCTTCAACCCCCCAATCTTCCTCTTCTCCTTCGTCTTCAACAACTACTGGTAGGGAGCAGGGAAAGTTGGTGGAGGTGGTCTCGCATGGGCAAAGGCTATCAGGGAAGAATAGGAGGGCATAGTGGAGGCGTAGGAGGTGTGGGAAGAGAGGGAAGGTTGGATGACCACAAAACATAGTAGGGTGCTCCTTGGAGGGTTCTGGTGGGACCGAAAGGGAATGACGGTGAAGGGAGAGGAGGGAGAGGTGGGTGGAGCCGATGATGGCTCCGGTGGATCTTGAATAGGAAGATGGAAGATGTCAAAACCGGCCTCCTACCGTGGTGAATCAAAAACTGGCCTCCTACTGGGGTGGAGTGGACACCGGCCTTTTGGTCGGTGGTGAAGGGGAAACCTCCTATTGGAGGGGGTGAATACTTCTATGGGGGGTCAAGCCCCTACGCACAGTCCAAAGGTTTCCAAAAATTCTTCTATTGTGTTTCAATGTGAGAGTGTGGACTCTTTATATAGAGAGTCACATATACAAAAAGAGGTCTCAAAAGAAAATATTTATAGTTATGTTCATTAAGTACATAAATATAAATAAAATGACTCAAAATAAACTTCAAATATTTATAAACAAATCCATGATGATGGAAATGTAAATATTACATTATCTATCGTTATCCACAAGGGAACGTGGTCAAAGAACTGAGAAGCCAACTTTTACTTCTAATAAAACAAAAAATGCAACAGATCAGATGGCGAATGCCTCTTGCTTGAAGATCTCTGTGATTCCTTCCTCTCCAAATGGCCCAAACAGTAGCATGGATAATCACCCATCATATTCTTTTATGCTCCTGCACTTCCATCTACCTGAGATCTAAATCAGCTCAGAGCAAGAGACTGAGAGCATGGGATCATTTCTCTACTTTTTTACTGAAACTAATTTAAATATGTTGAACAAAAATGACAGAAAAGTAAGTGATGTATAGTCTCTAATGCCTTGTGAACTTTCTGATACTAGGAAGATGCAATACATTTCATGAGGAAAGATGCTGGGAGGAGAGAGGGGCTCCAGCTATTCCGCAACAAGCGGGTTCTTTCATTTCCAGGAGGAATGAGGGGATTAAGCAGGGAGATTGATTCTGGGTGGTGAGGAGGGGGAGGGGAAGCCTTTGGTACCGAAGTCAAGGTCGGGGGGGGAGGGGGAGTCTCTGGAGATCCAGTTTTCAATCTTTTAGAGCCAGACTTGGTGGATGCAGGGGTTTTCCCCAGTTAATCATAAGTTTTTTTTCCAACTTAATGAACAACATATGTAAATAGTTTTCATGTCTCAATATTATGCATCAGGTTTCTAATGAGAAAATTAACTTTTGCTGTTGATCGATCATGCATAAAGTTAAACAATTTTGTATTTCTCATTTGTTTAAAAAATATGTAATGTAATATTTTTTTCTCCGTTCATTCAACATTTTCTTAAGGGTTAGGATTTTGTTAAAAAGTTGAGTTACTAATTACACCTCTTTATCTTCATATTTTTTATGCTTAAATAAGAGCTCTATCAAGACCATATGTCTTACTTATTTTCATTCTCTTCAGTGACATTGTAACATCTAAAAGTCCCTGCTCTGGCCATTTCGCTGGAGGTAGGGCTTTTGGAGGCAACCGTTGGGGATGGCTACAGCAGTTGTCTGACGTGTGTTGGTGGGATCGTGGAGGTTGTTGGGCCCTTCTTAGGTGTTCGGAGTTCCGGTTGTTCGAGCCTTGCCATTTTCGGGTCCTCCTCAGGAGCTCGGGGTCACCTCGAGACTATCAAGATGGGCCCCCCAGAACCATTATGTGGTAACGGGCATCCTTGCCACTGGGGTCCCCTTTGCTCGGAGGTCCTATAGTAAGGTGGTGGCTGAGGGGAGGTGCTCTGAGTTGGCCGTGGGGAAGTGTTTTGGGGTGGTGGCTGTTGTAGGAAGGAGCAAGAACAGAGTATGGACTTGTGGGAGATGCTTTGGCTCTGATCACTCCACATCTGCATGCAAAGATGGCCTTCGTTGCCGTTGTTGCTGGGGTGTTGGCCATAGGGGAGTGGCTCTGCCCAATCTGGAAGGAGGCTAGCGGAATGGGCAATTTGGTGAGGCCAATTTCTGGTGTAAGCAGAGTCGACATTGGAGGTTTTGTCGGTGATCCTAGGGTCGTTCATATCTCTTTTTTGAACTGCTTTTAGCTCTCGTAGTGTAGTTTAGTCATTGTCTTAAGGGATGAGAGCTTGTCAGAGAAGAAGGCTCTGTTGGAGTCCTTTTTGAAGATCAACTGGCCGGACACTAAGCTGTTATGGGTCGGAGTTACTCATGGTGGCTCCTTTATTGTCAAGAACAATTTTTTCAAGAAGTGTCATGGTTTTGGCAATGGCAGAACCTTCCGAGTATAGGGCACTAACTCGTCAGTGAGGCTCATATCTATCAGCCCTTGGGAGTAGAAGGCATATCTGAATTTGTCTAGAGGGGAGCTTCAGACTGAGTGGATTAAGATTATTGGCATGTCGGTGTTTTCTTGGTCGGTGACAACTATTGCAAGTATCTTGCGTTCCTTCGGGATAGTGATTTTAGTTGACATGTAGAAGCTTTGGTGGTCCAAGTACAACACCATCGATGTTTTGGTCAAGAGTAGGGTGGATTTCTCTTTGGACATCTCCATCCCAAACTTCATCGGGTGGATTCTTTTTGGTCTGTTTGACCAGACATCCTAGGTTGCTGTCAAGAGGATTGACTAGTTCCACAAGGCAGGACTTACTGGAGGAGGCTCCAGACTTCTTCAATATTCAAAATTTGAATTCGTCTCATCTTCAGGAATCCTGGATTCTGCAGAGGGGTTCTAGTATCAGTTTTGGCTGGTCTAGGGGCTTTTTCGGAAAAAGGAGGGGAAGGCACGATGAACACTCGGACTATGCTTACTGGGCGAGGAAGATGGAGTGTTTGGGCCCAGTCATAAGGATCTGAACCCGGTTGGGACCTGTTCTATGCAGTATCCATTGAACTTGGAGCCTGTTCTTGTAAGTGGGGTCCCGTTCTTTTTGGGGCCAACCATGGTGTGGCCCGGTAAACTGCCTGGTGATCTTGGTTCGGCGTCTGAATCTGCTCTGGATGATCCCTTGCTCGACCTGGTTAGGGGTTTTGTTTTCGGACCGTATGAGTTGTCGTTGTCCCAGCAGTTAGTGTGTTCTCCTCTGCTGTTTCAGTCGGCCTCTGTTCAGCCCGCTGAGGAGGCAGCTGCGGTATGTCGTGGGGATGGATAGCATCATTGAATCTGATCTTCTGCATGGTCATGTCGTGGGGATGGATAGCATCGTTGAATCTGATCTTCTGCATGGTCAGGGGGCTCTGGAGCTTTGAGGAGCTGCTGAACTAGGGAGCACATATCATATTTCTTCTTCAGGAGGTACGACGCACTTATCTTCAGATATCCTGGTTTGTTTGAAGAATCCTCTGGCTATCATACCAAAACAATCCCTTGTTGTTGTTGTTGAACACATAATCAGTGGATTGCGGAGGCTGATGGTTCATGTTTTTTTTCTGACGAGATTATCTCTACTATTGGGAACCTCATCGGGTGACTTTTTTAGGGTGGAAGTAGGTAGTGAAAGATTTTTTTTGTAGGTCTCAGAAAGCAGCTTTCATGTTTGTGGGATCTTCTCATGAAGAAATTACATGTCAGACTTGGTGCCAGAGAATTGAGCTACATTATGAGTAATGGGATTGTTCTTGATGGCAGGAAAAGAAGGAAGGAGGATAAGGGCCATATTATATGCCCATGATTAGTCTGATCTTATGGAACTGTAGAGGTATTTCATGTCAAGAGAAAATTAGAGAGCTCCACATTTTAGTTGCATTACGGAAACCGAATGTACTTATTCTACAGGAAACTAAAACAAGTTTTGACAATAAAAGGGAGGCTGATGCCTTGTTAAGTGGGAGATTATCAGGATTCTCCTTTGTGTCGGCCACTGGCAGGAGTGGCAATTTGGCTGTCTTGTGGGATGAGAATAGTTTTTCAATAACTAATGTGCACAAAAGCAGGCATATGCAAGTGTTCAAATTCACTTTAGGTGATAATAATCATTGATTCTTGTGTAATGTTTATCTCCGGTCAAGGATATGGACAAACCTAGCTTCTTCTTAGATATGAGGGACCTCTTTTGCAATTATTCTGATGAAGCCTGGTGCATTGGTGGTGACTTCCATGTTGTGCTTAGACCAGGGGAGAGGCAGGATCAGGAGAGCTAGTCTCAGGAGATGAATTTGTACACATATTGGGTCAATGAATGTGGTCTCCTAGAATTCTTTGATTTTGGTATCAATTTCACCTGGTCTAATGTTTGATTTAAGTCTAAAATGGATAGATTCTTTGTTTCTGCTTCCTGGGTACAGACTTTCAGAGTGTTCGAATGCTTCTATTTGCCTTGGGTGGTCTCCAATCACATTGTTGTTGGTATTGTCTATGGTTGTAGAGGTAATTTGCACTCTAAAAAATTCTGTTTTGAGCTTGCTTGGTGTAGAGATGCAAAGCTACATGATCTGGTCAAAGGTTGATGGTTGGGTATGGGGATTCATTCAACTTCAGCTATGTGGAGATTTATTTGTAAGCTCAAGTGGGTCAAGACCTATCTTAAAAGATGGGACTTGGCTTCATTTAGATCTTCAACCAAAGTCAGGAAGGAATGGTTTTCAAACATGGACCACTTTAAGCATCGGAATGCTACTGGTAAGATCTGTGACAACCAGAGAGGAGTGGGACATGATTAAGAAGGATTGCAAAGAATGGAGCTGCATTGAAGAGATTAAATGGAAGTAGAGGTCCAAGGAGACTTGGCTCAAAGAGGGCGACAAGAATACCAAGTTCTTTTATACCATGGCTTCTCCTAGATAAAAAAAGAAATTATATTCAAGTGTTGAACATAAATGGGCTGGTTTGTGAGGGGACCAATCAGATCGGCAGACAGGTTGCAAGCTTTTACAAAAATCTTTTCAGGAAGAACCAAGGATGGAACCCTCTTCTGAATTTCATTCCACCTAATACTCTTGCTATAGAGGAGTCTGATGCTTTAGTAGGAGCCTTTACTGAGCAGGATATTCTAGATGCTAATTAGTCTATGGACCCTTATAAAGCACCTAGTTCTAATGGGTTTTTCACAAGTTTCTACCTTTGTTTTTCAGATATTATCAATGTTGACTTCATGGCTTTTGTTAGAGAATTTGAAGAGGTTCTAGGATGCATCAAGCTAGTCAATTCTACTTTTCTTGTTTTACTGCCTAAGCAGGATAATGTGGAGAACATTAAGGATCTGATGCCCATCAGCTTGCTTAACTGAAATTATATGATTATAACCAAAACCCTCGCCACCAGGCTCAGCAGGTATATTAACAAGTAGTTAATTCTTCTCAATTTGCATTTATTCCCAAGATATTTATAATGGACAATTTCATGGCGGCACATGAATGCTTACATGATATGAGGATAAGACACAAGTAGTGTATTCTTGCGAAACTGGATTTTGAAAAAGTTTGACATAGTGAAGTGGTCATGTCTTTTCAGAATTATGTAGTTATTAAGATTTAATAATAAATTATTCAAATGGATCAGATGTTGTATTAGCACTGCTAAATTCTCTGTTAATATTAATTGTAGTGACTTTGGCTTCTTCTCTTCCTCTTGAGGGCTTAGGCAAGGGGATCCTCTTTGTCTCTTACTTTTTGTTTTGGTGGGTCAAGTCCTTGGCAATATGTGGGCTAGAGCAGAGCAATTCGGCTTGATTGATGGAATGTAATTAGGGAATCATAGGGAACGCATTACTCACCTTCAATTCACATATGACACTTTGTTTTCTTCTTCTGGCAGCCTTGACAAATGTATCCACCTGAAGATTTTATTGTGAATGTTACAAAGGGTTATTGGGTTGAAGATCAACAGAGATAAATGTGAACTCATTGGTATTAATCTGGACAAGCCTCATAAGAACCATCTTCATTCTTTACTAATCAAATACCTTGGCTACCTCTGTCTGATAGGAGAATTAAGAATAGGGAATGGCAAGGTGTTGTGCAAAAGATGGAAGGCAGACTGCAAGGAAGAGCAGGGTACTTTCAGCTGGTGGGAGATGGGTTTTGTCTAAAGTTGTTCTGCAAATTATGCCCTTATATTAGTTGTCCATTCTCAAACTACCTAGAGGTGTTTGTAACAAGTTGGAAAGCATTACATCCATATTTTTCTGGCTTAGCAACAAAGACAAGAAGGGTCTCCATCTTATTAAGTGGGATCACGTATGCATACCAAAAAAAGGAGGTGTGGGTTTAGTCCCTCTTGAGGCCTTTAACAACCCTCTTCTGTGTAAATTACTGTGGAAGCTTAATGTCAATAGAGAGACTCTTTGGGCTAGGATTGGCAGTTCCAAATATGGCTTGGGCAACAATGAGTAGTGGATTAGATATTTTAGAGATAGAGATAGGCTTTCTAGTATTTGGATAAGGATTCTACATAATTGGGATCTTTTCAACTCATCCTCACAGATTGTTGTGGGAAATGGCAGCAACACTTCCTTCTGGGAGGACCATTGGATTGGGTATGCGCCTTTGTCTTCAACCTTTCTATCACTTTTGAGTTGTAACCTACGAGCCATGTCCAACACCGTGGGATGCAAATACGCATTGATGTCTTTAATTCAGAAGAGTTCTGAAGGAGTAGGAAATAAGCAATTTTAATTTGTTTACTCTGCTTGATGAATGCAAGTGCACTGAGGGTTAGAGGACAAAACTACGTGGTTACCCTATAATAAATTCACTTTTATATTGAAATCTGCTATGAGTAGGCTGATCTTAGGAGGTGAGTCTATTCCTTGGCATGATGTTTGGGGCTCCCCATTACCTTTCAAGATCAAACTTTTTGTATGGAAGATTGGCAAACAGAGAATCTCGACATGGTGTCATCTTCAAAAGATTTTTCTATTGGATTTCACTTCTTGTGTTTCCTGTGGCTGCAAGGAGGAAATTATGATTCATCTCTTCCTTAACTGTGGGATTATCTACTTCCACCAGAGTCTTATTCAAACATTGGAAGATACAACAGACAGACCCCGATAACATTCTTTCATTTTTATTGGTTGGTCCCAACTTAACCCATAACCGTCAAATCCCGTGATTTGGAAGTTCATACCTCCTACTTTACTTTGGGCTATTTCGTGCACGAGGAATAAAAGAATTTTTGAAAATTGCTTTGAGATTCCAAGAGTGATTTTGAATGTCATGACTGCCTATGTCAAGGATTGGACGTTGGCTTCTTCTGGACTTCAGCTGCAGGTGGCTTTGTCGAGGAATTTCTTTAACCATTTAAGTTGTTTTTTGCGTAGTTTAGCTGTCCGTATTTTTTGTGTAGTTTTGTTGTCTGTCTACCTTCTTGGTACATGAGCTTCTCTCTTCCCTTTGTCTTGCTTTTGCATTCAGTTTGTACTCTCTATTTCATTACCCTTTACTTTTAATAGAATTTAAAGCCCGGCTTTATGTCAAAAAAATAAAAATAAAAGTCTAATTCTCTTAGTATAATTCATATTATATTTGTTAATATTATCTATGCCTTATATATTTCTATCATAGTTATCATTAAAAACGAGTATGAAAATAACTTTTTATTTTTTTAATTTATCGTTTTTAATCAAAATTGTTCTTTCATTATCCTTGATACCTTTGACTTAGTAAAGGTGTTTAGATGCTCTCTCTCGCTCTCTCATCCTTGTTGGTATGTAATATCTGTTTTGTCTATTTTAATTTCAAGTTTCTTGTGCATCTTCTTTCAAATCTTATGTCTTGTTCGCTTAGCAATATTTTATTATTTTATATTGTTCATAAATTGTGTTGTTATCACACTTACGTAATTGTTTATACCATTCTCTTTTATTCTTTAATGTATTTACATTTATTCATTTTACCACCATCTCTACTTTTTAGGCGGATTATATTTTCTAAACTATTTAAACTTTTAAGTATTTTTAACTATTTCTCTAATGTTTATAATTATGTTCATTCACAAAGGATTAACTTTTATGTCGTATTTTCAATCATTTTTTTGAGAGGTTCATTTTAAAATGTCTCTTATTTTATTCTTTTAGTTTCCACTATTTTTTTCTAGTCAAAATTTTTATTTTAAATTTTAAACATGTATGTCCGTCTCTTAACCTTAACATCTAAAATCATTAGTTCATGTTGACTTGTTAAAACTTTCTTAGAAATAATTTTACAATCTAGAGCATGCTTAGTCTTTTTTGTAAGAATGTTGTTAAATTGACTTTTATTTTGTCCACGTTTAAAAATTCTTGAGATTCTTGTTATGAAAAACAAGTCTTTGTTAGTATAAGATTATAGGGCATAGCAAAATCAAAGATACTTTACCCTCTTCATTTAAAGTATCTTATCCGAAACCTCTTTGAACTTTCTCATATTCGTTACAATCATTCCTAACATGCCTCTTAAGATCTCCTCCAACATATTTATTCTCCTCATTTGGTATATTCTGAGTAAGGTCATTTATATCCTCTCAAAATTTTTTATCTCACTTCCTAGACCAACCCGGACATGAGCACTAGTTACATAAGCTCTCTTTTTATGGTCATTTGTACAATGATAAATGTATCTTCTTTTCATTGTTACCTTGTTCTTATTTCTTTCATTTTCTATATATCATAGTTTGTAACTTTTACATGTTTTTCATATCTATTTGATTTTTTGAATGCAATAATAATCATTTATCTCTACATACTAGAAAAAAGTTTCCTAACTTTTTCTTCAAGTAATACAATATTTCAAATATTTCTTCTTATATTTCTTTCCATTCATGTTTCTTAGACTCCTTTTGAAAATAATGTTTTTGGTCTTCAAATTCGTCCTGAAGTTTATATCCTGCTTTTCTTTATGGATTAGTTCCTTTACCCACACCTATTTATAATGTGATAACACTTCATTATTTAACATCACATTCGAGCATTGCAGCACCTTGCATATCAAGGCAAGCCAATTTATGCTAAAATTAGTCTGCATTTGCAATTGTTATTTTAGTGAGGAAACAAAATAAGATTACAACTTAAATTGAGAATTTTGATATTTGCATATATGGGATAATATCGTCTCAAACAACTAAAAAATTAAAATTCTTTGTTGTGCATGTGTTCTTTCCAGCATTCTTGTGTGTTAATTTTTTATCTTATTTTCTCTTGAATTCAAAAACTTGTACCTAATTTAAAAATGTGCCCTCCAATATTTTTCATTAATACATCAAACCCATTCTTTTCTCTGTATAATTTTGGTTGTGGGATCTGATTTGTAGTTTTCTAAATTAAATAGTATAATGCACAATGATTTTGTGTTATATTTTATGTTATCATCAGGTAAATGAAACATACGAGTGCAGGTATTCTTTGAGGACATTTAAAGCAGACATTTATCCTGATCATCTCTTTAATTGTTCATCGGATGATCCCTCAACTGTGGAGATGATGAGAAGATCTTTGATTATGTAAGTCTTTTATTTTTGGACTTTCAAATTGATCTTTTCTTAAGGATACTAAAGGACCTTTGTGAATAACCTATGCTTGTTGTAGCTGGGTTATAAGAAAAGAATACACAACTTAGCTGCCAATAATTGGCTCTCAATCAGTGGTCAGCTATAAGAATGTGTGCTTGAATCTACACAATAAGAAGCCTTAAGATAAGTTGATTATTTATTTGCCAAACTTGCAGGAAACAGCTGTAGTTTCTCCCTAATGTTTGTTCTAGCATCATTGTACGTGATTTATTCACATTCTATTCAAACTCTTTTACTTGTTGTTTTTTTGCATGAAATTTGCAGAATGATGTGTGAATTTCTGCCATTTAAGTGAAACCAATTGTATCCTAGTTGTGTTAAATGAGCTGCACATATAAATTTTATCGTCCCATTTCTGCATCAGTGGTATGCTAAAGTTTTTAGGTTGTGGTTCGATTGGCTCTTTTACAACATGATTGGAAGTGAAAATAAGGAGAAGAGCTTCCACTGGAGAGGGTTTTAACTTCGAGTGCAGATACTAAATGTGGGAGAAGCTAGAAACAAAAGTGAGAGGGGGATAGGTGAAAAACAAAGCTCAAAACAATGCAAGAAATGAAAGTGAGTTTCCCTGAAGCTATAATTTTGACTTCGTATTTCTTAAACAAATGAACGATTCAGTCAGTCAGAATTTAACATTGGCCCATAGTCTAGCACGTTAGAAAAAAGTTAGAACATTAGGAACTAATACCCACAAGTTAGGCCATTATCATGAGAATTATGGAATATAGTTGCATGATCTAATGGTTCATGGTCTGGTTACATTAATATTTATCTTCAGCTTATTCACTATAATTTTTCTTGAATAGATTTTCACATGTTTGTTATCTCCATATAACCAATGTTCCGAATGTTAAGTTGATCTTCCTAGCTTGTCCCTTTCTACCTGCACATGAATATTATTTCTAGTGTGTTGCACCAGCTGCTACTACTGATGCATACTTTACCCATTAACATAGTTAATCTGAACTTCAGATAAAACACAACACTATTTAATTCAAGTTTTACGAGGATGAGTAAAGTTACAACTTTTTTACTGGATTTTTTTTACTTGATGACCCGTTATGTTGTAGTTTGATGATTACATTTAACAAGGCATTAGATGATCAACTTTGTCATTACCTGAGAAAATACATTATTTACAATCTTTACGACTAAGTATACCTTATGTCATTCCTACCAAATTATTGATTTTTTTACTTTTTTTGGCCCTTAACTCCTTTTTAAAGGATCATGAAGATCATAAGCTCCCTTTCATGGTGTGCAATTAGAAGTCGGCGTCACATACTTGCAGCAGCAACAGGGACAATTGGTGGCATCCTAGGTTCCATGATACTGGCGGCCATTGTGAAAATTTTTCAGCTTGTAAGCCTCATACTGTATGGTAAACGGGGAGAAGTGAAACAATATATCATGATTTTGGGGGTACAATTTAGGCGAGCATGTCTTCTTCTTGTTTATATTTCTGCAGTTGGCTGGCTGACTTTGCAATATAGCCAGTTCGTTGGTCTCAAGCAGCTTTTCTTTGAATCTAGCACCGGGACTGCTAGGACAAGGTGACACTATGATCATTCTGTTCCAATCTTCATGCAATGATTTTTGAGTCTTAAGCATCATAATGTATGGTTAACAGTGCTAGCTTCTATTCTGGGAGACATGCGCACCAGAGCTTTGATCTAGATGCTTTTTGACTAGTTATACACCAGCAGAGGGTCTTACTATCTGTGAACAATCAAATGCATGCCATCATTTAACAGATATGTTGCAAATGGAAGATGAGGGGAATTTCCATCGTCTGCAATCTGCACTAAATCTTCATGTTTATGCTCTCACTTCAGAAGCAGAAACGGATAGCCCATATGCTTGTCTCATGACATTTAGACGAGGGATGGCTCATAATCTGTCTTCTTACCCTTCGAGGGGGTAACATGGAATATCATTTCTGTCGGAATACTGCGTGGTTCACTCACTTGAACCAAGTACTGGATGGATGTTAAGTGCATTTGGAAGCCTTGACAAATTAGATCAGTTCCGGGTTTCTTGGTGTTCACCGTTGCCATGATGTTTATCAAAGGAAATATAAAGCATAAACGATGCAGCTTTACTCCTTTCGTTCTTTGTAGATACGAAGGCATTCTAGTCCACTGTGGTTCTTGGAATTCTTTGTTACTTTCATCTGATGATCCTGTGGTGTTCGTTCTCCTTCTGAACTTATTTTGGTTGATTGTTGGGTTGTCCAAGCTAGAGCTCCAAAACCGGGTTCGAGTTTGTCAGGTAGAAAATCTCTTGGTTCCACCTAATGTCAAGGTTCATAATTTACTACTGACAATCTGGGTTCTCAGATTTGGCCTGTTATTGGAGGACGGGTTCTTTGTTCTCTGGGGGAGAACGAGAAGATTGTCTTAACGGAAGATGTTTTGAAACGGATTTAAGCTTGTATTAGTTCCATTTTTGATATAAATGATACATCTTTTCTTTCTTTTTTTTATCAGAAGATAACGGACGCCCCAGTTCTAGAGTTTATTCTCAAGCTCTTAGAAAACACTGCTAGTCTGAAAATAAATATACCCCATGCCAAAAACAAGCTGGTTGTTTTTGGGCACGTCAAGGTTTGTACGCTACCATTCCGGAACTGTTTAGATCAGTGTGCGAAGGGTTTTCGTCTAGGCAGTTTCAGATTGTTTGTATCCCATCGGTAGCAAGTGCTCAGACAGGAATTTCGTAATTCAGAGATTTCAAAGGTTCTCATCAAGAATGGAAAGATAGTAGGTATGTGTCCTCTTCGTCTCCAAGTTTGTTATTCCACTCGTTGTTCGTCAGGTCACGACCCAGGACTGATCTAGTCGGGTTTGGTCCCGACTGGCTCGGTCGCGACCCGATTGGGCCGACTCAGCCGGCCGGGTCGCGCGACCCGGCCCACATGACAATTGGCAATAGTCATGTGACCGTTGCCAATGGATGGGGGGCCTCCACCCACCCCCCCCCCCCCATTTAGCAGCCTCTAAGGGGATCCCTTTACTCTTATCTCTCACTCTCAAAGTTCTCATTGCTCTCAAATTTTGTTCTCATCGTTCTCATTTTCTTCTTTATTTACTTAATTATTTCATTAAGTACTTTATTAGTTCATTCAGTATATTTATTTAATACTTGTTTCATTGCTTAGTTAGTTAAGTAATTTCTTCTTTTTAATACTTACTTACTTAGATAGCTAGTTAATTAGAAGATTAGTTAGATATTTAGTTTAGTAGTTATTTAAGTAGATAATTAGTTAGAAGGTATAGTTAATTACTTAGGTACATAATTTTGGCAAATGTCACGAGGGGACCGTACTATGAGAATATGATCAACATGATCGTAGATGTCAGGAGGGGAGTGTCTGGTCTAAATCCAAAGGAGATATATGGCCAAGAGTATTATGGAATGAATTATGTGGAGTCATCAGATATTTTGATCTAATCGACTTATAGTTATGGTGACTCGTTTGGATCAAGTTTTAGGATAATTTTTCGAGAGCCTGACGAATATGATCGTCATGTGTACATGTATCAAATTTTATACTCAACCTAAATGATATGGGGAGAGTACATAAACTACCTACAAAATGTAGAACACGTCACATTGGAATAAAGTTGATGTATTATTTGTTTAAATCATACTATTTATTTTTCTTAAATTTTTTTGTATATTTTTAAATTTTTTAGATTTTTTTAAATTTAAAAAAAAAAATTAGAGCCGCAACTCGGTTGCAACCAGGTCGGCCTGGGGTCTCGCAACCTGCCACCCAACCTTCCTTGATTCCACTCCAATCCGTCCATTCCCTCTCCATTCGTAGAGAACAAGGAATGGTCTATGTAAAAGTTTGAGTCACGTAGAGCAATTTTTCCTGGTAAAAGGTTTAAATAGAAATGTTATCTGATGGAGTCAGATAAATTCGAACTTCATATCGGGATTTTTTCGAGTCTTGATCAGTAGTTTAATACATGGCATCATGTTTGGTGACGTTATTTTACAGCTTAATCATTATCAATTTTTAAATTGATATTGATATATAAAAAAATTGTAATGAAAGAACAAGATGTGATTCGTAATACAACTGTTCATTTCTATTAATTTTGTTATTGATGTTCTATATCTAGATATTTCAATATTCAAATTGATACAGTGTGTCATTTTTATAGGTTAAAACCAAACAATGGCATTAGATTTTCGGTTTCACCCCCATAAATATAAACGTTGTTTTCACCTTTTAGCCGGCCGGTCGTGTATGCAAGGTGATCACAATTCGTGTTTTAGATGAAGAATGATATGGATAGAATATGACCTTCGGCTCAGATAATGGAAAATTAGCTGTTGTACGTTAAGCAAGGGAACGTATCGTTGTCTTAAAGAAAGGCTGCCATCCAAAATTTACATTAGAGAAATGAAACATTCTACTTGGATTGACTTTGGATAGTTTTTAAACCCTTTGATAAAATATCTTCAAAATATAATGTATGACATGACATGTTATTAAAATGATATATAATTCATCACTAACGATATGTATGAAAGTCACATACATAATGCTATCATTATTCATATGTTATTTCAATAGCTCTCGAAAATGATATTGATGTATTCTTACCATCATTAGTAAAAAAGTTGAAGGATTTATAAGATACGAAATTGAAGATACATGATGTTTTAAACAAAGAGAATTTTATAATGAGGGTCATACTCGTGTGTACGATAAATGAATTTTCAAGATATGAAACTTTATTTAGATGGAGTATTAAATGGAACTTAATATGTTCAATTTACAATGAGAAAACGAATTCTATTCAACTCGCTCATAGTCAAAAAAATGTTAGCTAGGATATCATAACTTACCAATATCACCTTGGTGGATAAAAAAATCAATACATACAACTGTTTGATGGTTGGTAGTGTGAGAAGAGAACTCTAAAAATATTTTCATGATATGAGATATGGAGACCGCAACATGAGATATAAGTCATTAGATTTAGGAAACAATTTTAGAAAGATCTAAAAAATTTAAGGAAGAATTTATCAAAGAACAGAAGTTGGGAAAAAAGAATTATATTTTTAAACAACTTTTGTATTGGACATCGCTATTTATTTTTCATCATTTAGATGTCATACATATTGAGAAGAATGTGCATAATGATATACTAGATATATTTAACTTATCATAAAATGATATAGATAATCTCAACTCAAAAAAATATTTGGTAGAATAGAATATTCGCCCATAATTGCATTCATACGAGGCATTATCGTGGTTTCTATATGCTTTTTATAGGTTTAGTAATAGAAAAAATCTCAAATATTTGATTTCGTTAAAAATATTTGAGTGTCAAATAGTTATCCCTCAAATTTGAATAGTTGTGTAGATGTAACTAGTAGATTAAAAAGTCATAATTGTCATATTCTGATGCAGGTCATTATATCTCTAGCATTACAAAATATTATATCAAAAGATATAATGAGCCCCAATGTAGGTGGGGTCGGGGGTTAGGACCGGGTCGGTTGGGCCCAAAACTAACTCGGGTCGGCTGGGGTCGAGACCCAGGTCGGGTCGGGGTCGCAAAAATAATAATAAAATAATAAATTTAAAATATTTACGGAGTCGGGGTCTCGAGGTCGGGACCGGGTCGGTCGGCCCAAAAGTCAACCGAATCAAGTCTGAGTCACGACCCGGGTCGCGACCCCGCATTCCATGATCAGCCCTATAATAAAGTTGTGTCAGTCTTTTAAGATTATGTGTTAAAATGTTGGATGGTAACATCATGAGAGGTCCCAACGTGGTTGGACAGTGAACACTAGTGTTAGTCGACACTTGCCTTCCCCCCACCATCGGGTGATCACTCATTGGATGCAACCATTGAGTCACTCTTTTCCAAAAAAAAAGAAAGAACATCGTAAGAGAATGATAATTTAAAATAGTAATAACATATGTAAATTAAAATTTTTTATCGTCATTTTTAAATTTTATGATCTATTTGATTGTGTATTTAACATGTGAAGGAAGAATGTATGAATCAGTTCAATACCGATAGATATATCCACTTGATATACTAGAAAAACTTTAAAGATTATGCAAGTAAAGAAAGCTATTTAATTGCATATGACTATTTAATTAAGAAATATACTAACTTTTTTTCTTGTAGTGTGTGCATGTGTAAAAATATTAGTTGTCCGGTGCAATAACCTAAATAATATTAATTAATACGAGAGAGAGAGAGAGAGAGAGTCGTTGTTAGGAGTAAACCAAAATTATTCTTTCATTATAATTATACCAAACACCAAAATTATTCTTTCATTATAATTATACCAAACAAGGCCAAAAGGTGTGCTGAAGACGGCATTATTTCACACGTGCATTGCAACCTACGTGGGTGCTCAAACATGGTTGAATGATCAAAAATGAAATGAACATATAAGAGGTAAAGTGCACAAAATCTAATTATTCTAATAAAAGATGACCCTTCCTTCGCAGTTCGCACCGTGCCTCGCCGATGGTCAAAACCGAACAGAATACATATATGTATAATCCTATTCTATTGCATAAGTTTGATACAAGTGAAATGCAGAAACAGAGTAAAGTACCAAAACCCAAAAGGGAAGAACCCTACAGGAGGCAAGTACGTCAATGGATGTTTTCGTGTTTACATGATCATTCATCCTATATCAAATTAATTGACTTTCGATCGCGGAGTAGCTCCTTCCATCTAAGAAGAACAGCGTGGATGTGTCCATCCGTCCGTCATTTGATATAACAGAGAGGTGCTCCACATCGTCAAGTGCCGTATCTCCGTTGAGAGAGAATTGTTATTGTTCTACTAGTTTATTTATTCGACTTGGTAAATGGTAACTAAGCCAAATGGAGCTTTTCTTTGCGGACTAAATTTCGGAGTTCTAGTCAACAAACGATGTCTAATAAATCCCTTGCACCTGTTCGGGACTGCCACGAAATGCAGTCCCTTTTTTTCTTCGGCTTGCCTCTACCTTCTGTGTGTGTGTGTGTGTGTGTTTCACAGGTCCAGGATAACTCCAGTTGGACGGTCTCAATGTCTCATCATATTAGATCAATTCAACTGCCATCACTTTCCGAAAAAAAATTTTGAAGCTTCTACTTTTTAAGGATATCCGCGCTTGGCACTCTATTCTACATGCAGATATATAATCCTTCTACCACTGGGCAACTGGGCGGTGGATAAGATGGGCCAAACAAAGAAGGAAAACAATTTCAGGCCATAGATAGCAGGAGATGAGCAAGAAAAAGGCACAAAAGCTTAAAAGTGTACTTGTTATTTGAAATAATATACACTGGACACTTGCAATCTCACCAGGTATACAGCAGGAGCTGGGTAAGAAGGGGGGGAGAAGCACCTCCATCATCCAACACGTCAATAAAAGCAAAAGACTTTGCAGTGCACACGCCCTTCATGCCCCGCCCATCGTATGAAGCATACGTGAAAGAAGGCACAGGCTGGTAAGAGATGAGGTATAGGGTAGGGTGCTCACAGTTCCACCACAACTCCTCTCAACAGGCAGGCATGATGCCCGTTACCCCCCACCAGCTGATCCGCTTCGAGAGAGCAGCTCTCTATGGTTTGAGCACCGACGCCGGAGTGGGCGTGGCAGCGCACCCACAAGCAAGAGAGCCTCGCGAGCGCGGCTCGCCCGGCAAACTGCACCCTGTATGCGAGCCTGACTTCCGCCCACATGCTGCCGGTGACATCTCCTCCCGCGTAACCATCGAGGTCGGACTCTGACACCACCACGAAAGAGCTGTCGTCCATGGACACCACCTTCCGGGCAGTGACCATAGCTGGCACTTCTACAACCGGATTGTCCAGGCAGCTGGATAATCCAGTCTTCATCACTCTCAGACGGTAGTACTCTTTAACAGCCTGCAAACAACAGGGTTGCATGATAAAAAAAAGTTTGGATTTATTTTCTCCTTATGTCCATATAATTGTGGCGATCTCCATATGTGTCTCTCTTTTAAGTTCATAAAAGAAAATCTTTACATTAAGAGAGCGGATCACCTCAATTCCCGAGAAAATTCTCAATCACCAACTAAGAGTGGTCACGATCCTCCCCTCCCTTAACATGGATGGTGACAGTTTGTTACTGTTCAGTAACATGTTTCCTAAGTGAAGAAAAAAATTGTGACCGCTACCCGTTGCCCGTTGGTGACTGCAAGAGTCATCTCTACCGGAGAACTGAAGTGATCCGCCGTCTCATATTAAACACCATTCCAAGAAAAGTACGAGGTAACCATCGGTCGTATCCCACATGTTACGGTCATGATTTTAGACCTGTTAACTAGCTAATGTTGCTCAGAAGAGCTAAGGGAACATAAATGAAATGTTGCTCCAAAAATTACTACGATGTGCAATATCGTGGGGATCAAGGGCATCTTCTAATCATATGTGATATATAAATTAAATGGATAACAAAATATTTAGGATGCAGTTAATTTTAATTTATCACCTCGTATCTTACCAAGCATGTAAGAAACACGCATCTGAGGTGGAGATAACAAACCATAACAAACCAAAAAAAAACATGCAAGGGCGAAAGGTGCACCTGCCACTGGGACGTGGCTAAAAGAACTCTTGGTCTGCTCAACCTAACATACTCATATGCAGCAGCAGGAGTCATTTCTCGATGGTGCACCTGAATGAGAGAGAAATGATACTTTCAGAGATTCGTTCATGATCTATTTCCGTGGAGAGAAAAAAAAATCATGCACTCGAGCATACCAGGTAGCAAAGCACAATTGTCGTGCTGCGTCCCCGGCCAGCTTTACAGTGAACATAAGTTGTTTTTCCACAAGACGCATTCCCTTCACAAAAACAGAGAACAAGAACTAGGTCAGAAAAAAACATAAACGATATTAAAATGTCAAAAAGTGCAATAATTTGAACAAATTGAAAACCAAGATTTTTTCCCCTTCACATTTTACGAAGCATCTTTTTTAGTCTTAGGTTATATTCACTCTCACCGGACATCAGCACAACATAAGCTGAACCAGAGGCCATAAGCGCATTGGCTTCCAGATGCAGATGTATAATCAACGAGGATAGAAAGACATGCACAAACGTGCTAGTTGAACCGGCTAGAAGTCTGATAGAACTTAAGGATTATGGGATTATTAAAAATCCATGGCATAAGCCATCACTCTTGCTTGTGGAAACATTTAAAACTTCTACTGAGCCCTGAATTGAGAGAACGCACCCATAGTCTGGTAACCCTAGACAGCCTGGAAGGAGAAATAGGAAGTGAGCTGCTCAATAAACTAGAAAGTAGGAATCACATCTACTTGAGCAGCAGTCATGGATTGCAGAATCGGTTGATCCGGATCGGGATCGACCGATTCTTGGATCGGATCGGTACCTACCGATCCGATTCCTATCGGAATTAGCGATCCAGCCGGGAGTCCCGGCTGGATCGGCCGGAATCGATAGGATCGGTCGATCCCGGACCGATCCACCCGGATCGATCCCAAAATCGGTCGATCCGGACCGATTCGCCGGAAAACCGGAAGACCCGGAATCGAACCGATTCCGGGATCGATCCGGTCCTGTTTTAAGGTCCGATCACCCCCTATTTGGGGTCGATCCGGACCGATTCTCCCCCCCACTTGCCCCCTTCGGCTTCTTCTCCTTCCCCCCAAGGCGCCTTGGAGATCTAGGGCTTCAGCATCCGGCGATCCAGCATTTGGAGGGGCGATCCACCTTGGGGAGGGGCGATCCACCCTAAACAGCACAAGGTTTGTAAGGGGGGGGGGGTTTCGATCTCCTTTCCCCTCCCCCCCCGGGCCTTGGCCCCTGGCCGGCTGCAGCATGGGATCCCCCATTGGGGGGGATTATTTCACCCCCCAATGGGGGTGGAATTGCACCCCCGAAGGGGTGATTAGCACCCCTTCGGGGGTGTTGAACAGTCACCCCCGAGGGGGTGACTGTTTTTTACAGTCCCCCCCCCTAGGTGGGGGGGCTGCAGCATAAAATCCCCCCCATTGGGGGGGATTATTTCACCCCCAATGGGGGTGGAATTGCACCCCCGAAGGGGTGATTAGCACCCCTTCGGGGGTGTTCAACAGTCACCCCCTCGGGGGTGACTGTTTTTTACAATCCCCCCCTAGGTGGGGGGGGGGGGCTGCAGCATAAAATCCCCCCATTGGGGGGGATTATTTCACCCCCAATGGGGGTGGAATTGCACCCCCGAAGGGGTGATTAGCACCCCTTCGGGGGTGTTCAACAGTCACCCCCTCGGGGGTGACTGTTTTTTACATTCCCCCCCCTAGGTGGATTGTTTGCAGGTGGATTGTACCACAGTTTGCAGGTGGATTGTACCAAGAAAGAGCACATGCCCAAGCTACTCAGGGCTTGTCCCAGACGGATGTGGACTTGGAATATCTATTCCAAGAAGAACATCCACTTGCAGCATGGGTGGAAGACAAGGATGCTGAGGGAGAGCCAGAGTTCAACCCGAACGACAGATCATGGGCCGAAGGAGAGCTTGACAGCGTTGTTGGTGAGGATGAAGACATGCGGAAGTTGAAGAAAGTCAAGTTCCGTGCACGGCTCCGCTTCCCCGATCCACCCTGGACTACGGCTTCTCGAGAGAGACATCCGGCTCCGCCCGGCCGCTCGGCTCCCGCTCGGATTCCGATTTCGGGTCCTTCTACCACCACCACCACCAAGAAGGCGGTGGATTATTTAGGGCTTTAAAGAAAGTATGCTTACCTTCGCGGCGAGCAAGTCGAAGGAGATCCTACATTGAAGAGGAAGAAGATAAGTATCAAACGGCGACATCATCTCCTTGACACCGAGACCACTCGGCCACCTTCCTCGAGATGAGGATGAAGAAGAATTTGTGCCACCCACGCAACAACGGCGTAGGGGGGGGTGGAGGTGGGGGGTGGCGGCAGCATAGGTGGAGGCGGCGCCTCAGCCTCAGGTGCAGGTGAGGGCGGCTCTACTAGTAGTGCTCGGACGAGTGGAGCGAGGTCCGAGATGATTTGAGTGATAAAAGACACTCGTATTCGAGTGGCGAGGGCGGCGGACGGTGGACGAGGTTGAATGTTTTTGACGATTTTGCATCTTCATCCGAGCCTGCCTCGGACGGTGAGCACGGCTATCCACCTCCACCATCTTTTTTACCTCCACCTCCGGGCGATCGGGGAGTTTGTAGGTTTACCGACATGGCCCGGTCTTTATTTTCTTATGGATACGGAGCCAATTATGTGACCCTAATCAATGGAGATTTGCGAGGAAAATCGAGAATGACCGGGACGGAGATCCGGATCCGGATCCATCCCTTACTAGGACGTTACCATAGTTGGTGGTGATGCATATGTATAATGTATTTCTTTGTTTATTTCACGCAATGTAATATGAGTGGTAAGAAGAATGTGTTGTAGATTTGTGGAGTTGGGTATGATTGTTTGTTTGGTAAAAACATGTATCTTATTTGATGCATGATGTGTTCTATTGTATGATTGGATATGATATGTGTTCTATATGATTGATTGTTAATTTGTTATATGAATGAGTGTTCCCTATATTTTTTTTCACATTTTTTCTGAGTCCTATGTATTTTTATTGATTTTTTGGCGATTTTTCCATATTTTTTCGAAAAGCAAAAAAAAAAAAAAAAAAACCGATCCAGACCAATTCTGGATCGGTCTGGCTCCAAGAGAATCGGCCTGGATCGGTCCGATCCGATCCGATCCGGATCGGATCGGACCCCACCGATCCAGGATCCGATCCCGATCCGGCGATCCTTGGCAGCAGTAGCACATGTCAACATAAAATGTTATTTACTCTAAAGTTTTCACCTTTCTGCTGGAAACCATAACCAGAATCAACAAAAAATAATCCCAAGCATAAAACAAACACCGGAGATTTGCTATTTGATATAAAGGTTTGCAAGATAACACCAAAGAAAATTAAGTACCGAGGATTCCAGTTGTAAGTAAAGCGGTCAGTAAATTCTTCTTAGAGTATGTCACATGTATAAATATACAACAGAAATCCAAAATGATGGTACACGTACGTAGTACACTAAACAAAGTCACATATAGAGCATTTTGATGATAAATAAGAATAATAATAAGTTCCCTTTATATAGAAATATAGATAGCATAACATGAAGGTATCACATAACACATGAAACAAAGTAACCAGCTCCCAACGATATAACACATGAATATGGTTCTTTTTGAGTGTTCTAATATCTAAGAGTTCTAATATCATCTCATGCATCCAAAAGTTAATAATTATTTTGATGCCAAAACAAGTATTTCTATTACTCTTCAGCTCCAGGTGCAAAGAAGTACTCACTATGGATGAAATCTACAGCTTTACATATATCTCCAAAGGATGGCGCAAATAGGTAATCTCTTGTGGGGAGAACCAAGTTCTCAATTCCATGAGCCTACATGCAGAATTAGAGACGAACTATCAAATAAATGATATTAAATTAAAAACAAAAATATTTAAAATGGGAAAGACATGCCAAGCATGATTTAGTGTCACATCTTATTCATCCCATTAGGAACACTGAACGGAAAAACAAAACAAGTCTGCACGAGGAATTACATAAAAAACAATTTTACCAAGGGTACTTCACCCTTAAATGCAACGCTTGGTCCATTTCACAGTTTTTCTATAAACAGAAACGGTTGTCTTTTTGCTTTTCTTAAATTTCACTCCTAACCAACTCACCCGCAAGGTAGCATGGAGAGAAAATTAGTAGATTTAGTTGGCAGGAAAATCAGTGTTAGGTAGTGAAGATGCATGAAGAGAGAAAAGGACCTTATATGGCAATAGGCTTATTTATGGCAATCAATCTAGCAAACGGCTACATATCAAAAAAGTCATTGAAGCAAGACCCTAGATTATGGAATTTGCATATTTAAATCGAGATCGGCCAATTCTTGGATCGGATTGGCAGCTGATCTTCAGCCAAAAGACCAATCTAGAAAAAAGGTTCCAGTAGAATCGGCCAAGATCGACCGGATCGGTCGGAATCAGATCGGATTTTTTCTTTTGCTATTTCAACCGGGGCAGCCAGGATTGGATGGGATCGGAATTGAGATCGGTGTTCTTTCTTTCTTATTAATTTTGGATCAATTTTGTTCCGTTGGATCAGTCAGGATCAGATCGATCCAATCCAGATCGGTACCCACCGATCCCAACTCTGATTCTGATCCCGTGATCCTTATACACGACAAAAGTGGTAAAAACCGGAAATATAATGCTAAAACCACTAAAACTAAGTAGAAATCATTGAAAACCAATCAAATAAAGTTAAACCGGTTTGAAACTGATTGAACCGACCTTGAACCAAAGAGAACTCGCCTAAATTGAGCTTGAAATAGCCTCAAACCAACTTAAACTAGTTGATCTAGTTTTAAACCCAGTTCGACCCAATTTGGGCCAGTGAATTGGCTGGTCCAAGTGCTAACTCAGATAGACCAGGCATGGATTTCAAAATTGGCTGATCCGAATAGGGATCGGCCGATTCTTAGCTCGGATCGGCCCCAGCCGATCTGATTTCGAGCGAAACCAACGATCCAAACCCGAATTCCATCTTGATCGATCAAAATCGACAGGATTGCCTAAGATCAATCTAATGGATCAAACCGTGGATCACTCGATCCACTGGACTCTGGAAACGTTTGGAATCATGTCGATCCGGGACATAATTCTAGACCGATTCCCAAATCGATCCCCCCAATAAGGGGGGATTCGACCCCATTCTCCCCCCCCATTCTCATCTCCCCCTCTCCTTCAAGCCCTTGTGGTCTCCCTCCCCCTCCCTCGGCGATCCTCCTTAGTAACCACCAATCCCCCTAAAACAGGAGGTTTTTAGCCCCCCCCCCCAATCCTTGTTTTGGGTCCCTTCCCCCCTTTCGGCCCTTCTGGCAGACTGGCTCCCCTAATACCACCATAAAAAAAAAATTCCTTCAAAGGGCATTGCCCTTCTTTCTTTCTTATTAATTTTGGATCAATTTTGTTCCGTTGGATCAGTCAGGATCAGATCGATCCAATCTAGATCGGTACCCACCGATCCCAACTCTGATTCTGATCCCGTGATCCTTATACACGACAAAAGTGGTAAAAACCGGAAATATAATGCTAAAACCACTAAAACTAAGTAGAAATCATTGAAAACCAATCAAATAAAGTTAAACCGGTTTGAAACTGATTGAACCGACCTTGAACCAAAGAGAACTCGCCTAAATTGAGCTTGAAATAGCCTCAAACCAGCTTAAACTAGTTGATCTAGTTTTAAACCCAGTTCGACCCAATTTGGGCCAGTGAATTGGCTGGTCCAAGTGCTAACTCAGATAGACCAGGCATGGATTTCAAAATTGGCTGATCCGAATCAGGATCGGCCGATTCTTAGCTCGGATCGGCCCCAGCTGATCTGATTTCGAGCGAAACCAACGATCCAAACCCGAATTCCATCTTGATCGATCAAAATCGACAGGATTGCCTAAGATCAATCTAATGGATCAAACCGTGGATCACTCGATCCACTGGACTCTGGAAACATTTGGAATCATGTCGATCTGGGACATAATTCTAGACCGATTCCCAAATCGATCCCCCCAATAAGGGGGGATTCGACCCCATTCTCCCCCCCATTCTCATCTCCCCCTCTCCTTCAAGCCCTTGTGGTCTCCCTCCCCCTCCCTCGGCGATCCTCCTTAGTAACCACCAATCCCCCCTAAAACAGGAGGGTTTTTGCCCCCCCCAATCCTTGTTTTGGGTCCCTTCCCCCCTTTCGGCCCTTCTGGCAGACTGGCTCCCCTAATACCACCATAAAAAAAAATTCCTTCAAAGGGCATTGCCCCCCGATACACCCCCCCCACAAGGGCATTGCCCCCTTGACCCCTATAACCTGAACAGGCAGGTTGATCCGCGATTCTCAAACGTCGGTTTATGATAATGTAAACATATTAACATATTTCATTATCACTTATACCTCTCTTATATGATAGTTTGTATTTATATGACAATTTCTTGAAATGAACTTACTTTGTATCATTGTATGACATTGTTTGGTAGAACATCATTCACATTATTTTTCATTTTTTACTCATTCCTATAATTTTTCATGATTTTTTAAAAAAAAATATGATTTAAAAAAAATTGCTAATCCGGACCGAGGCAAGATCGCTCTTTCGTTTGGAGGATCGGCCGATCCCGATCCCACTGTCCTTAGGATCAGGTCAAAAACTAGGCTGGAACTAGGCTGGACGGGATGGCTTTGTAAACCAAGCTGGGGGTGGTGTGGCTGTCGCTGACGGGCATTGGATGCGCATGACCCATGCAGAAGCGGCGATCAAAAGAAGTGAGGGGTATGGGGTCCAACCAGGGCTTGGGTGCAACAAATGGCATCCTGGTCCGGTACATGAAGGGTGTCTGGTGGACCATCGCATGAGCTGCGAGAAGGGTGCAGGATTATGCATGACATGGATCATGCTAACAGACAAAACAGCAGAAAGAATCAGCCGGCACTAAAAGCCGCATTCAAGGATTCCGGAATCGGAATCGGTCCGATTCCGATTCCAGGAATGGGAAGGGAATCGATTCCGGATCGGTCCGGAATCGGTTTTTTTTTTTGAATTTTTTTTTTCGTCAAAAAATTCCAAAAAATTCAGAAAAAATTTTTTTAAAAAAAGAAATGAGTTAGAATTTTTTTTTAAAATAACCAATGCATTCATCCACAGGACCACATCGAATAAATACTAATGAACTCCAATTGAAGACTTGAAGTTAAGTACATATTCCAATTCCATTGATTCAAAAATAAATGAGTTGATACATCATAAAAAAAAAATTACATCATATCAATCTACTACCAATATCTAGGATATAGATATGGGTCTTCCTCCTCTCCCTGCTGCTCGTGATGCTCCTCCCTCGTGCTCAGTCTTGTATACTGTCCGGGACCATATCCATATGAAAATAATGCTGATGCCATGCCATCAAGGTCGTATGGATCGGACTGCGGGACGACCGGGACGTAAGCAGAGGATGGTGGAGCTGGTGGTGTAATCCACTGCTGGTCAACCTGGCCAAATGCTGGATACTGTGGCTCCATAATATAAGACTGCAGTGTCTGCTCATCCAGCGTGTAATACGGCTTTGGAAGCCGTGAATCGAGACTCGTGCCGGCGATGGGCTGCGTCGGCGGTATGCACTCCTCGTCATCATCACCGAGGAGTGAGAAGGAGCACAACGTCCGTCATCCGGGCCGACGGACGCCTGACCTCTAGCTTCCTTCTCTTCACCTCTTCAGCCATCTCTGAAGTACCAGAAGGACCGGAACCCAAAGTTTTTTTCAACTTTGCAAATCCTCCCATTTTCCGTGCAGTCATCTTTGTTTTCGTTTTCCCCGGTTGCGAATAGTAGAGCTGGGGACCGGAGCTGGGGCTAAAGCTGCAAGTGGCTGGACCATAGCTGCTGGGGCAGAAGAAGGCCCTACCTGAGCCTGAGAAGTAGATGGAGGTGGAGCTGGAGCATCCTCCTCGGCTTCAACACCATCCAACTCTCCTTCAGCCCATGCACGGTCATCGGGATCAAACTCAGCTCGGAGTTTAACTCTACTCGGAGTCGTCGGAAACGTGTAAAAATAGGCGTACGGGATATCCGGAATTTTTCCCGTGCAAAATGGACATAAACGGATAGTTCAAAACTTAAACGGACTTGTTCGGACGGAAATCGTAAAGTTTAACGACACTCAAACTCGTCGGAAACGCGTAAGAATGGACATACGAAGTTTTCGGCGAAGAAATCTTACCAAAAACCTTACAAAGATCGAAGAAGAGGTTGATTCGATGCCGATCCGAGCTTGAATCGGCGGAATCCCTTGAAGGACAAGCTTGGAATCGCCGGAATCGCCGCCGGAATCGGTGGAATCGCTGCGGAATCGGCCCTGGATCGACGGAATCGGCCGGAATCGGCCCTGGATCGACGGAATCGAGGTCGGAATCGACAGAATCGCGCCGGAATCGCGCCGGAATCGCCTGTGCAGTCTCCTTCCGCCGCGGGATCGACCGAGCGCTGCTCTGCGGGTCGATTCCGGCCCTAAAAAGGCCGGAATTGGTTCGATTCCAGGTCCAGAGTCGAACCGGGAATCGAACCGGGCCGGGGTTGACCCGGCCTTCCGAAGAATCGGTCGGATCGACCGATTCCACAAGGAATCGGTCGGAATCGGATCGATTCCGACCGATTCCAGACGAATCAAACCAATTCCGCGGAATTCTTCCCGGAATCGGTCCTTCCGCCCGGAATCGGATCGGAATCCACCGATCCAATTCCGGAATCGGTCGGAATCAGACCGATTCCGCCGATTCTGCAATCCATGGCCGCATTGGTCCGAGGCAACTGTACTTTGTCTCTTTCTAGATCCAGCATCAGCACCGCAAATGCAGCTCCCATTTCCGTGCTCGCATCGTTTCCCTGTGAAGTGATGCTGGATCCAGAGGGTGACAGACTAATGTGCCTCCAGACTCCAGAGAGAAGGAAGCCAGGATGCCTTGACTGCAAACATCAGAGGATGACCCCGGAGTTGTCTGTGTTGCCGGATGAGTGGGATGATAATAGCATCACTGTGCAGACCAGAGAAAAGTGTGCTGGAGGAAATGACGATAAAAGCACCCACAGCGGCTTGCTGGCAAGACTGATATCTGGTTGTCGAACAGAGGAAGTGTTGGGCTTGTCATGGAGGTTGTCTGGAGGCACTGCGCCGGTAGCCGAGGGTGAAGGAACTACTGGATCCATCATGGTGCACCCCTTACAGTGATGATGCCAGACAATGCGAACCCCTATGATCTCTGACCAGGGATCTCTGTATCAGATGCTGCAGATTGATTGGTGTTGGACTATTTGCAGAAGAAGAACCTGAAGATTGGATCCAGCACCATGACTCGGGTGCTATTTACAGACCTGCCAGGATGTCAAACTAGAATGGAGAGAAAAGGAAGAAGATGACGACGGAGCTGCCGAACCTATGAAGGAAAAGAGAGATGAATGGCTTGAAAGCTGAAGGGTAAGAGGAAGTGGAGAAGGCCCTACAGCTGGAAAGTGGAAGGGAAACAGCTTCAGCCAGTGTAGGGGGTGAGGAGAAAACCTACGGAGCCAAGCCCCCCTGACCAGACTGACAGTGGCTCCAAACTTTGACTGTTTCATTCCATTCTTTGGGAGTATACGAGTGACATTTATATAGAGCTAGTTTTGTAAATAAAAGACCCCTAAAACAACATAAAGCATGACCCTTTAAGAACAGAACAGAAAATGCAATTTAAAATCACTAAGCTGAATGCCCAGTCAATGGTGGGAGTGGATGAATAGGAAGCTCATACTGCATGCTGGATGAAAATGTATGCAGTTGGTGGAGGGGACCAGGGCCTCCGGATGATAGTTCTGAAAAAAGGTATCGACAGGAGAAAAATTTAACTGCAATGGTGATGAATCTGGAGGAGGTGTTCCTAACCATGGAATGCAATCACTTTTTATTTGTATTCAAGCTTGAGCTTGACTCAATACTCAACAAGTCTCAAGCTTGGCTTGTTTATTTCCGGTTGAGCACCAGCTCAGCTAGATACTCAACAAGCATGCTCAACTAATTTTTGAGTTCAACCATTAAAAGCTCAATATGCTTGAACTCGGCTTGTCGAGCTATTCGTGTACTTGATTGAGTTGAGTTCTAGGTCAAACTCAAATAGGATCTCGAATCAAGCTTGAACCCAGCTCGAGTTTGAGCTCATTTATGAAGATTGAATTTGAGCTTGCTTATGATGCTCAAATTCAAAATCTGAGCTCATTTATGAAAAGTGAATTTTTAGCTTGTTTTTGAAGCTTAACCATGGAATGCAATCACTTTTTATTTGTATTCAAGCTTGAGCTTGACTCAATACTCAACAAGTCTCAAGCTTGGCTTGTTTATTTCCGGTTGAGCACCAGCTCAGCTAGATACTCAACAAGCATGCTCAACTAATTTTTGAGTTCAACCATTAAAAGCTCAATATGCTTGAACTCGGCTTGTCGAGCTATTCGTGTACTTGATTGAGTTGAGTTCTAGGTCAAACTCAAATAGGATCTCGAATCAAGCTTGAACCCAGCTCGAGTTTGAGCTCATTTATGAAGATTGAATTTGAGCTTGCTTATGATGCTCAAATTCAAAATCTGAGCTCATTTATAAAAAGTGAATTTTAGCTTGTTTTTGAAGCTTGAACCATATCTTCGTTTAAACTTGAGCTTAAGCTTAGATTAAGCTTGAGTTTAACATATTTAGTGGGTTTAATTTACACTATTTAACTAGTAAACCTATGTCGTATTTATTATTTGTGAATATTGGCAGGTACTTAGCCTAATGTGAAGAATGGCTCAAGAAGGCCTTATTAAAATCAGCACAGTTGACAGGAACAGGACTCACAAATCTCACCTAGTTTAGATGATACAATTCTCTTTTCTTCTTCAATTGAATCACCGATTGTCAATATGAGGATTCTGATGCAACTCTTTAGAAAAGTTAAAAGTATCAAAGTCAATTTGGACAAAAGTAAATTTTTGGTAACAATGTTTCGGAGAAAACTAAACCAAGCATCTCATTGATCACTGACAAGGACTGGGAACAATTCCCTGTTAGGTGTTTGGGTCTGCCTTTGTCTATCACTAGCCCAAAGAGAAAGAGTATGATTGGCAGCCATTGACTAATGCAGTGGAGTGAAAGCTTTGTTGGAAAGACAACTTGTTGTCAGGAAGCAGGTGGTTCTATCGAAATTCATCATCCAGAATTTGTCCTTATAGTTCTTCTCTATTAACAAGATTCTCAAGGGTATATGTAACAAGTTGAAGAACATCTGTGCAGCTGTGCTTCATTTTTTTGACAGAGATCAACAGAGAAGAGAGGTATTCATATGATAGTGTGAAAGTGGGGGGTTGGCTCATGTATGCTCCTCTGGAGACAATCAACAATGCTTTTCTGTCCAAGTGGCTCTGGAAGCTAAACCATAGCACTAATGCCCTATGGGCTTAGAATAGTTTGCTCCAAATACAGTGTTGGAAATGATGGGACCTGGATTACTAATTTAAGGGATGAAGACAGGATCTCTAGCCTATTGGAAGGGAATTCTTTATATGTGGGATTTATTTAGTTCATTTGCAGCAATCACAGTGGTGACGGCAAAACTAAAGAACACATTTTGCAGAGGGGGTAGGTGAGGCACCACTGACCAAGCGCTACCTGACCCTATATAGTGTCAGTCATGACCCTTTGGTCAAAGCATACAGCTATTAGAATGCTAGGATTGAGTGGAACTTTACCTTCAGAAGGAATCATAAAGAAGAAGAAATTTCTCATTTAGCTAGTATGCAGAACTTCTGAAAAGGAGAAAATGGGTAGACAATATGTAGGACAAACTTCTCTGGTTGTCAGAGAGGAAATAGGTATTTTCAGTCAAATCGGCTATTTGAAAATTGATTTTTGGCATATTGGAAACCAAGTGGCATCAGGTTGTATGGACGCCACTCATCCCAATTAAAATAAGATTTTTCCTATGGAAAATAGACAGATGTAGATTATCCTCTAGATGCCAATTGCACAAGATTTTACCACTTGAGTCCTCGTCCCATGTCTTTTGTGGAGTCATGAAAGAAGATATTGATAACCTATTCAGTGGAATCATTCATTCTCTATGAAAAATACTTTTAGGAGCTGGAATTTGAGCTGGTCGAAATCTAGCAACACAAGTGAACTATTGTTGGAGTGGTCAAATTGGAATCCTTGGCCAACAGAAGTGAGCTTGTGGAAGATTACACTACCTATGATGTTATGGGTGTTTTCACGCTTCAGGAATAAAATAATTTTTGAATATAATTTCAAGAAGCTATCGGATATTCTCCTTCTAATGACGAACTTTGTTAAAGACTGGTATTATGCCAGGTCAGGAGAACATTTGTATGTTTCCACTTTTAGGGAGAGACTCTTAAACTACAGGCTGTTTTTTCATTAGTTCTTTTTTACTTTTACTACCTTGGTAGAAGTTTTAGAATTAATTACTGTTTTATTCAATAGAAAATGACAATTCAATAGAAATGACCTTACTGGTCATGTTCAAAAAACAAACTGAAAGGTTAAGATACAAATAGATCATTATTTTGGCTTCCAAATTTAAAAAGTATAATACAGCTGCTGGTGGCAACCATGACATCTTTGACATGTGCCAAGTAATCATGCCACAATGTTTAAAATATACATAGAAGAGCCATTAAATCGGTAAACTTGTGTACAAGCACTGAAAGTTCCAACTAAAATTGTTTACCAAACAAAATAAGCAAACATATGAAACAATTGGAACATGTAATATGTAGATTTGGGTGGTAAAAGTAAAAAGGACCTTATATATTGAATAAATGAAATGAACAATATCATAACTCCGTCATTCCATCTTAAAAGAAACAGACCTTAGTCTCTTTCCCAACACAACTCCAGTTACTAATAGTCCACTTCAATATAACTCAGATTTGCCAACATGAAACAAGATATATGCATTAAGATGGAGTTGAACATTAATACAAGGACTTGGAAAGATTCTACAAAACCTAAGAAATAAATCATGGTCACAATAAGCCTTTTTAAGTTAGTGCTCTAAGAAAAGGATATAATTAAGTCAATCTTTACTTCTTCAAAGTGAGTATTCAACTAGACAAGTTAATTTGCACCAATAAAAGTAAACTCAAGGGAAGAAAATTCGCACTTTGAATAGGTCTGATTTTCAACATTAATGGGTTGCACGGACAGAAGAAACTTACAAGATATAGTGAACTAGGAACCAGGGTCTCATACGGTTCATTCATAGTAATAACTCCACAAACACCAAGTTGTTTCAAACGAGGAACATCAGCTGGGAATGGAACAGCACCTAACAATAGAAACTGATGGCACAATTTTCAGAAGGATAAAAAATGAAATGCTCAAAAAGAATTATAATGGGATATTTATAGTGTATCAGTTCAATATTCAGCAAGGCACCAAATAATAGAATGCAACAAAGATCCAGACTCCACACCGTTTGCATGGTACAAGGTACAGAACAAGCATATGCTTAACATGTGCACCAAACGTTTGCCCTTCCTTTCAAAAGAATGAAAGCAAGAAAGAAAACAATTAAAGAAGGAAGACAATTTCCACGTCCTAAAATAGCAGGGCCTCGTATTGTAGCTAACAGCAATGGAGAGTGGTGCAAATCCATCGAATTTCTGAATCACAATCGATCTGCAGGAAGCTAGCAGAGTAAATATTCTTATTTGTGCCAACCGTTTTAGTCGAGATACTTAGTCGCGAGTTCTACCGTTTCTGCTGAAACTAACAGCCAGATGGTTTCTACAACAACACAAAGGGCAATTCAAAAGAATCACAAAAAAGGAGCGCCATACAGAAGGAAAATCACCTCATCGACCTCATCCCACCAGTGGAATTCAGGCTGGATCATATTCCTGAGCACGTTGTAGAGAAGGGTGGGGTAGAAAAGAACTCTAGCCCCCACCCCGACGACCGCCCTCTTCTTGTCAACCCCGCGGGCGACGACATCGCACTCCCGGACAGAAACCTCTGCTTCCGCACCCTCCAGTCCTCCCTCCCCCTTCAACTCTTCTATATGCATGCCTCTTCCCTAGAGATCGCAGACTCGAAAACCCCCTAAATCAGGCCCCCCTCCACGCAAATTGACCACAGCCAGAACCAATTCTGTCAACCTTCCCCGATCCTAAGCAAGATCACCACCGCAATTCTCACGTCCACCGGACAGCCGACGGGGACGAACATCTACCGCCCTCCGGTGCGTCCACATTTGACCGATCCAAGGCGCGATCGCGAAGACGAAGGAACCCTAATTTCTCCGGTGGCAGCGTGGAGATGAGGGAAGATCTGGGAAGGGCATGGGCGGAGGGGGACTGCTGAAGGGCGTTCCTGCGGCAGGAAGCAATTCCTCGCCCGTCGCCACGGTACCCGAGCGGGGAAGCAAACAGGGGCCCTCGATGTGTGTGCGCTCGCCCTCGCTCTCATCGAAACAGGGCTTCATTTCACCGCCGGGAAAATCACGGGGCAGGATAGGATGCTGCGAGGCCGTTGCCTGAATCAGAAAAACGTGGCGTCTTCCCATTGGCTCGTTCGATTAAAATCTAAATTTTTTTAAAATAACTTTGACCTTTTTTATAATATTAAATTTACTGATAAAATTTGTGTGGATGATATCATATCATACAGACAGGCATAGCGTCCTCTAAGATATATATTTGTTTCTCGAAACATATTTTTAACAAGTGGTTCTATTCTAAGAGCTGATATTTTACAAACTTCTGTCAAAAATATTTAATTTGAGACCCTTATGCGAGCCGTAATATGTAAATATTTTTTTTCTGCTTTATAAGGATTGTCCTCAAATTATTAAATCCACGGAAGGGATAAGCAGCCACGTGGGTGTGGGGTCCGAGGAGGAATGTAGCACCTTCGAGTAGCGTAGCATCCGGTTCGGGGGGAAGCTGGCACCAGCCACGTCGGATGGGCCCGGTCCGGACGAGCGTTGCCCGCTCACGTGGCGGCATGGGCACGTACGTCCTGCGTCGCGGCCTCGTGGGGGTGTGCCGGAAGTAAGGGCGCAAACGAATCAATACACTCGACAAGTAACTCGAAGCTCGATTCGATAAAAACTCGACTCGACTCGTTTATTATGTTAAATGAACAAGCTTGAACAAAAAATTAAGCTCGACTCATTGAATGAGCCGAGCTTGAACAGACTCCTGCTCGGCTCGATAAGCTCGCGAGCAGCTCGATTAAATATTATATTATATATTTATTTTTAAAAATTAAATTTTAAGTATTAATATTTATATATTGTCACTTAAATATATTAAATAAATCAAAATTTAAATTTAAACTTAGATTGAATTTCATAAATAAGTTAAATCTAAAGTTTCGCAAATGACTTTTCATTGATTTTGAGTTTATAAAGGAGTTTGTGTATAGCTTAAGTTTGAATATGAATTGAATTTTAGTCTAACTACTACTACTCGAGTTCGAGCTCGACTCGGCTCGATTAATAAACGAACCAAGCTTGAACAAGGGTTCCACATACTCGCTAAAACTCGAGCTCAAACTCGAACTCGTGTAAAATAAACGAGCCGAGCTTGAACATCATACTACTCGGCTCGACTCGACTCGTCTGCACCCCTAGTCGGAAGGGAAGGCCCACGTCACGTTATCCACGAGGAAAGGGGACACTCCGAAATTCCGGTCCCGTGCGCACCCTCGGCTGCACGCCGCTACGCATCCGCCCTGCGGAGAGGGAGCTGGTGAGGAAGTGGGGCCCGCAACCGACGGTGTGATGTGATCTGGATCCGTAACGGGGGGCGGCGGCCGAGGGGGGACACCACGGGAGCCGTAGGATCCGGGGGCACCTCGCGATTCGGATTCGGACCCGGAGAGGCATCCGGTGCGTAGCGCCTCGCGAGGGACGGACTGAATACGGTACTAAAAAATTCCAACTGTGATGCTAATAAGTTATCGAATATTTGATGTTGATTCTGTCAACTTAATAGAGAGATATACCAACAGGCTGTAAATCATTTAATTTTAATCTTTAAAATTAAGAATTTCATTTTCTTTCTCAAGAGGGGGAGATAAAAGGAGGTATCAGGAGAGAGAGAGAGGTTGCACGATTTTTACGCTTTTTAATTTGATTTGGTTTGATGTGGTGATTTGGTCCAACCGACCAAATAACTAAAATGATAATGTATTACTGCATTATTAATAAAATTATTTTATGATAAATTAATATTTATTTGATACATATATTACAACTCAAAAAACTATTTATTTGTAAAAAGTAACTTATTTTTAAAAAATATTTAAATTTCAGTCTCCGACATGTATACTCAAACCAAATATGACCAGTTTAATTCGATTCCCTTTGCCCCATTTCAACTTCAAAAATAAACGACTCGAGATGGTACCAAACTAGGTCAAGTTTGGTAAGGATATAGGAATGATATTATATTTAGTTTTGATATTGATTTTGATATGAAAATTGATACAAGAGACTAGTGTATCATATAATATTTTATGTATGTCCGGTAGAAGTTTCAAAACTGATATTATTTAGTCGAACACTCTTTTATTTTAATATCAATATTTATTTCAAAATTAACAGTGATAGATTAATAATGTTCAAGGCCTAGGCTTTAAAAAAAGAGCAACCCCAGATTGGATATATGCCGATATACACATGTGGTAGCAGCAATTATCCTATAACAAAAAATATTATATGTTTTAGAATGTGTCCCGAAATCGGAAGTGGAACAGGTCCCGTTAAATAGCTCGTTTGTTATACACATATTTTTTTGTTTGTGTTAGTGATGTCCGCATCTTAAATATTACTTCATATATGACATGTACAAAGAGGTATCTTGATACATTTGCAACAACATCATCAAATTGATTCTTTGAGAAAAATTCTTGACAAAAACAAACTCGAAGTGTAATCCAACTTGTAGAAGTTTACACTACAAAATATTACTAAAGGGTTTGTTCGCAGCGCTTGATTTAAGAATGTGTCAAGAAATTAAATCAGTGGATTATCAACAACATTGAATAACTATTTTTCGGAAGATAAGCGAAAAGAACTCTGAAAATAAGCATGTTTTGTTGAGAGTAGGCTAATGATGAGTGACCTTCCGAGAAGGTTACTAATGAGCTCAGTTGTTGAAAGAATCGGTTAATCTCTTTGTAGGATTCTACACTGTAAGCAATTACCAGTTGGTCTATTTGTAACACCTTGATTTGTAAATTTGTTAATAGATTAAATTAGATCATCGGCATTATCAATTAACTATCTTTCAAAAATTAAGTTGAAAGAACTACGTAACTAAATGTGTTTTTGTTAGGAGTAAGCTAAGGATGTATGACCTCTCGAAAAGACTACTAATGAGCATGAGTGTTGAAAGAATTATCTAATTTCTTTTGTAGGATTTTAGACTATAAAAATTATTGATGGATTTATTTGTAACACCCTAATTTGTAAAAATGTTAAGAAATTAAATCAATAGACTATTTAACAAAATTATTTAATCTTTTTTCAGAGATTGAGTTGAAAGAACTCTGAAATCAAGTGTTATGTTGGAAGTAGTTTAAGAATGAGTGACCTTCTAAGAAAACTAATGATTAGCATTGTTGTTGGGTCAATCCATTGATTTTATCTCTTAACATATTCATAAATTGGGGTGCTTCACTATTTAAGGTAATGCCAATGAATTTTATTTTAAAGTTAAGCCATTTTACTAGATAATCCCAACATCGTATGGTCGTGTTTATTTTGGCTCAATTGATGTCTAATTTTTTAATACAACAAAAATCTCCTACAAAAGCACTTATAGGGTGTTTGGTTGCATGATAATTTTTTGTACACTTTCATGATAAAAAATTGTATTAAAATAAAAAGTGAACCAACTCATGACATAAAATTATCATGTTTGGAGGGATGTGATTACAAAAAAGAGTAACCACCGCACATGACCAAATAAAGTGGGGGACCACAAGAAAAAAGAAAGAGGTGAGACCATCTTTTTTTGTTTAAGAAGAAAATCACTTTTAAAACATAAAATTGTCATGGTTACCAAACACCTCTTTTAACATGTTTACTTACAATTTTTAAAAATTAAAATAAAAACCTTCATTATCATGCAACCAAACATCCCATTAATGTTGAGTCGTTAAATTTTTGCTTTTTTATTTTTGAATTGTCTAAAATTTGCATTGTGTGAGATAAGAGATTAAAAATGAAATTAAGAGTTTAAAATTTCGACCTGCTTGTTTTAGCTTAATTAATGTCTAACCTCTAAATGATCAAATGTTATAAATTCAAATTATTCGATAAAAATTTTGAATACAAGAGTAACTTCTTGAAAAATTATTTAATTTTAAGTGGTTCACTATAACTTTTTTATTTTTAGAAGTAAATAACAAAGATTTTGTGTTTTACGGGAGAGAGATTAAAGATTGAAATTAAGATTTTAAATATTTTATCAATTCAAATCAAACGACACTTGAGCCAAACACAAACGCTCCACCTGAATTGGTGTCTTGGGTAAGTATCATGCATTATGGGGTGTTTGGTTGCATGATAATTGAGATTTTTATTTTAATTTTTAAAAATTATAAGAAAACTTGTTAAAAGAGGTGTTTGACAACCATGACAATTTTATGTTTTGAAAGTGATTTTCTTCTTAAACAAAAAAAGAGGGTCTCACCTCTTTCTTTTTTCTTGTGGTCCCCCACTTTATTTGGTCATGTGCGGTGGTTACTCTTTTTTGTAATCACATCCCTCCAAACATGATAATTTTATGTCATGAGTTGGTTTACTTTTTATTTTAATACAATTTTTTATCATGAAAATGTACAAAAAAATTATCATGCAACCAAACACCCCATTAATGTATTTTAAACTAATTTTGAGGATACATGCCTTGGAAATTTAGAAACCAAGATCCCGTTTAGTAGCGGAAATCAACTTTCACCGGTAGTTTTTTCACAACTCTTTTATTCTCAAAGATATTTATTTTATAATTCTAAAATAAATTCTATTTTAATTGTCACATCTATTCTAAGTAAATTACATCGTTAGTTCTAACAGTTTTCTATTTGCCACTTATTTGATAATTAATCCTAACAATCTGATTTAAAAAATCCTATATTCTCTTTTTATTGAGTAATTGTTAATTTTTTTTATATCTTAAATATTATACATAAGTTGTCAACATACCACTCGCCTGTTAACTCTATCTTTATTTGCTGTCAACTCTATTACATGTCAGAGCTTTTTAGTTTATTTTTAAAATTAATGAAATGAGAATTAAATTATTCCATTTTCATTATAAGTCACATTTCAACAGTACTAAAAATACACATGCTTGATTTTACTCTAATAATTTATCGAGATTGATTTTTTTTTCTTTTTGATTTATACAGCGTGAGATTCGAATGGCAAAGAAAAGTCTCCGGGAGGAAGCGTAAAAAAGAAAGAAACCACACGAAATAGTGATGATTGAAAGGGCTAAAAAATTCCAATAGAAATAATTTCAGGATAAAAAAATAAACTTCCGAATAATGAGATCTAAAAATAAATTGAACGTCAAACTCTAGAAATGAAAGTTGAAACTCCTAAAAAGATTAAGACACATCTGGCTCCACCGGATACCGAATGAACTGCTCGATCCTGTGTAGAAAATATTAATCTATGTATACAAAGCAGGGATACATATATGTGTGTATGTATATAAATCCGGATGGATGCGTGGGATGGGATCAGATGCTCGCTGTTCGAGCTTGATTTGATCTGATGATCTGAACGGCGGAGGTCGACGGCAAGCATGCCTGCCGCCGGTGATGACACGGGTCATGTCTTCGCCGGACCCGCCGCCGTCTTGATCGACTCGATCCTCTGTAGCCGGATCTGCTCCCTGAACCTGGCGATGAATTCGTCGGCCTTCTTGTCAACCTCGTTCTCCTCCTCCTCCTCCGCCGCCGCCGCCGCCGAGGTGGAGACGTCGCCTCCTTCGACCCAGTCGCTGACGTTCTTCTCGCCCGACGCCGTCGTTGGGGCGTCGTCGTTCGGTGAGACGGCGGCGTTCTGTTCGACCCGATTGCGGAAGTAGTTGTTCTTCCTCTTTTTCTCCTCTCTGGGTGCCTTCGGTGAGGTTGATAAATTGGCCGTGGCGTCCTGCCTGACCTCCCTCGGCGGCCTGACAGTTCTCACCGACATCGCCGCCGGGTAGTAACCGCCGTCGGGGTGAGTAGTCGGCTTGGCGTGGACTAGTCTGGAGTAGCGGGGAGAGCCCAGGACGTCGCCAAGGGCGATCGACTGGGGCACGGAGGGCGGCGGCGGCGGGGGCGGAGGCGGCGGAGGTTGCTTGGAGAGAGTCGTCTTCTTCGTCAGGGGATCCTCTCGGATTTTGGCCCTTGGTTCAGGTGAAACGGGCGGAGAAGGCGAGGGCCTCCTGGGGGGCGCGGCGGGGGAGCGCGGCCGTGATGGCGAGGAGCGGAAGGACACAGATGATCTAGACGAGTTCTCGGCTAAGAGGGAACCGGGAGGCAGGGCGGCGGCGGACGGCGCTTCTTCCTTCGCCTCCATCCTCCGGGACCTCCTGCGGGCCGTGCTCCTTTTTCTCTCAGGCGAGTCATCGGGAGGAGAAGGCGAGCGCCTCGCCGGAGAAGAAGCGGCGATGCTCGGGGAACGGAAGGATACTGACCTGAACGTGCTTCTTCCCTCCTCTGTGTTCATCCTCCCCGACCTCGACCGCCATGGAATGGGGGAGGGAAGGATGTCACCGTCGGCGTCAAAGATCTCCTCCTCCTGCCTGAGACGACCCGACGACCCCATTTCCCCAAAAGTCCGGTGCTCGTCCTTCTTCCCCGGCGGGTCGGCCGCCGGCATAACCCGCGGTCGTCTCAGGCTCCTGACGGGCAAGAGCAGGCGCCGTCGGTGGGCGGCGCTGCTGCCGACGTCGTGGGCCCTCTCCGGCGCTTCGACCACGACGGCGGGCGGTTCCCTCTGGTACCGCGAACTCCACATCCGGAGCCTGCTCTCGTCCGGCCGGTAGGGGCTTCCCGGCTCCTCGTCGTCAAATACCGGCGACACCTGCAGGAGCTGCGACAGATACGACTGCGGGGAGTCGGCCCCCTTCTCCGGCGCTGCCGGGTCGGCATTGCGTTGGCTGAACAGGCCGTAAGAGACCGCGACGCCCACGAGGAGTAGGTGGAAGAGCTCCCAGGCGCTGGCTAGGAGGGTCTGGTTCACGAACTCGGGAGCAGAGGTAGGAGGAAGACGAAGAGGAGGAGCAAGACTGCCCGGGAGGAGAGGAAGTTAGCGATCGGTCGGTGGTGATCAGGCAGCTGCTTCTCCTTGGTTGGGGGCGGCGGCGAGGGAGGGCCCTGCAGCTTGCGGTACCGAGCGCCGCTGGTGATCAGGGTGCTGTCGTGCTCTGCCATGTGGAGGAAGAAGCGAAGGAGGAGCCCCACTCCTCCTCCTATAGCCGCCCCCGCCGCTAGCTGCAGGTGGCTGCCGTCGACCGGCGCCTTTTACCCTTTATTCTCCTCCCTTCGCGGTTGCCGAGAGAGCAGGAGATGGAAAGGAAGACTTCGCCGCGAAGGAAGTGGAAACAACGCTGGAGGGGTGGGGGTCCGCGCGCCTTCTTGTCCCCTGTTAAGAAGAGAGAGTCTTCTTCCTTCTCCGTCAGAGTGACGTATGCCCTTCAAAGAAGACGCCATCCCTCTCTGATCTGCTGGATGAGAGAGAACCCTATTCTTCTCGAGTTGAGATCACCTCATGTGTTTTACGTCCTGTTTGGTAACACTATTAAATACCTCTATCATTATCAATTTTGAAATTGATATTGATAAGAATCATTAAGAAGTGTTTGGTTAATTGTATCAATTTTAAAATTTATAGTGCAAGCAAAGCATAATATGTAATACAAGTGTCAACTTGTATTACTTTTGATATTGATATTTCACTATTTGAAAATATTAATATCAATATTGATATAGTATTGAAAATAAAACTCTAACCAAACAGGACATTAAATAACGTCGTTTCAACTTGTTGGACTCAATTAAAGATTTACTATAGACACTGATTACGAGACTTCGAAAGTTAATTGTTGAATCTTTATTGATTTATTATTGAGATTTTAATGACTTGTTATTGATTTTTTACTAATTTCTTATCATTATTCGAAAGATTCGAATATATTATCGATCTTTTACTGACTCGTTCCCAAGGTTACAAATCTACTACTTACGCCCCGTTTGGTAACACTATTAGGTACCTCTATCACTATCAATTTTAAAATTGATATTGATAGGAACTATTAAGAAGTGTTTGGCTAAGTGTATCAATTTTAAAATTTATAGTACAAACAAAGCATATTATGTAATACAAGTGTCAACTTGTATTACTTTTGATATTGATACTCCAACATTTGAAAATATTAATATCAATATTGATATAGTACCAAAAACGAAACTCTAACCAAACAGGGCATTAGGTTTTGAAAATTTGTTACCAACACTCTATTAACTCGCCATGAACGATGTCAGACCTACTTTACATATTATTAAAGTGTATTCTTGTTTCGCCTTTCACAACATCACGTGATGTCATCCCGTTAGGCCTACGAAAGTTCTCTCCACTAATGGGGTGTTTGGTTGCATGATAATGGAGTTTTTTATTTTAATTTTTAAAAATTGTAAGAAAATTTGTTAAAAGAGGTGTTTGACAACCATGACAATTTTATGTTTTGAAAGTGATTTTCTTCTTAAACAAAAAAAGAGGGTCTCATCTCTTTCTTTTTTTCTTGTGGTCCCCCACTCTGTTTGGTCATGTATGGTAGTTACTCTTTTTTGTTATCACATCCCTTCAAACATGATAATTTTATGTCACGAGTTGAATCACTTTTTTATTTTAATATAATTTTTATCATGAAAATGTACAAAAAATTATCATGCAACCAAACACCCCATAAGGAATCGAGGTGTTCCAAACCCATTATTTTCTGTCATTCAACCGATCAAATTAGGAACACATGTATTTCACGATATTATGTGTAGAAATATATTCACGTAGAGCAAGTATATATAGATAATGTGTCAACCGTAGGAAGGACTAAATTGAACGGTTACCTAAAAATTTAATAATTATGAGATTATTTGACAAGTTTTATAACTAACATCTGCATTTGAAAATTTGAATAGATTATGACTAATTTACAATCACAAACTACCACTTGAATATAAAATTGAATATAAGCAGTATATCTTTTAAAACCTACAAAGTAACATCTAAATAACCATATTTCTAAAATTTTATTTTGGTTTTTATATATTCAATTAATTGTTTATCTTAAACTAAATCAAACTAAATTTAACTGGTTCTATTTAGTTAGTTTTATTTTGATTGTCTGGATTCTATTTAAAAATATGGTAAAAAAACTAGACCAAACGAGCCTTGCCTAATTAATCAGAGAGAAGAAAACAAATGAATAAACTAGCGGACACACTTCTAACTTATTGGAATTTTGACAGTGTGTACAGTAGTAAGAAGACTCGTTCTCCACCAAACAAATGAGGTTTGATTTAAGTGTTTGCCATAACCTATCCATTAAGAGGATAATGGTCAGTTTAGTAAATGTATTCATCGCCTTTATCATGCATTAACCTTTTTAAAATTCACAGTGGCAGAAATCATGTCTATTAATATCAATACCCATGCTAAAAAAAGCATGAGATATAATATCAAGATATATATCTATGTCGATTTTGATATTGATACTCTATCTTTTCCAAATATTAATATCAAAATATAATATTATCTATGATACTCCAATCAATGATGATCATTAATAATTATTAAAATTTATCAAACAGAATTAACATTCACACATTTGACCGACTCAGATTTAAGAGATGCATGCATGATCACCTTAATCTACGTTCAAAAGCCGTGTATGCATGCATGCATATAATACATATATATAATTTTATAATATATGCATAGTGTGTTGCTGTGCAGGGGCGGCGTTTGGTGGCCACCTTCGCAAGCGCAGAGCTTCTTTCCGAGCGTGGGTATATTCCTTTCACCGGTGGGAAGTCTGCGTAAAATGTGGGCAACTGACATCTCTCTCTCTCTCTCTCTCTCTCTCTCTCTCTCTCTCGGAGACACTAGATATGTACCGACCTCCTTCTGGCGTTGGATGCACGCCGTGGGAAGATAAGAATGCGAGAGCCCTTTCTCCTGGGATCAATGCATGGAGACTCCAACCGATTCCTCCTACTGGTGTGAAAACCCTAGCTATATAGTTTTTTGGTCGTCTTCTTCCCCGTTCTTAGACCTGTCGCCCATGTCACGTACTCACAGAGAGAGAGAGAGAGAGGCGGCTCCCGTCGTAGACGGGTAGATCTGCTTTGAAGCTGCTGGGACCCTTACGTCATGGTAGTTAGACCGCCAAAGAATTCCAATTGAGATGGGACCGCCTTGGACCGGTTTCTGCCGGTGCCAATGGGCTCCCTATGACGTGACACATTTTTTTGGGTTAAAAACTAACTAGATATACTATCCAGTAGTACCAAGGTACGCCGGGTTCAGAGTTGCGACTCTACCGTCAGACCTTAGGTTGATCCGGTATGATTGGGTTGTGATTTATTTTTGGGAAAATTGATTGGCGGTCCATTTAACAAAATGACTATTATCATTAGTCCGTTGACCACAATTCTTTAAGGGACAGTCCAATAATCAAAATAACCGTAACATCCGATCCATTTCGTGAAATCAGCGCTAGATAAATGTTAAAATGTCAAATACACCCATCCAGATGACCATTTGCTGGGCATTCCTATAGGCGCTTATTCATTTCGCTTGTCCTAGGGAGATGGTAAGACAATTTTGTGAATGGTGCATGATAAAATGTTTATTATGTTCTATTTTAAGTAGTTAATTATTATATTTGATATATATCAAGATTTAAATATAAAATATTAATTTGTTTATTACATCATGATGATTATATACGATTTTAATCACTTGTAATGTCTAGAGCAAAAAATATTACAACTAAAAATGTATTTATTAAACCATTGTTACTATATTTTGTTTATGTCTATAAGATATTAATATGTTCTACCAAATATTTATTACATTATATTTTATCAATGCTTAAATATAATATACATATTAATCTATTTATCATGTCATGTTTGACGTAAAAACTATTGTAATTTATTTATATTAAAATTTAAATATAACATATACAGTAATTTATGATTATCTATTTTTAAGTTTATATTGATCGATGAATTTATATTATATCGAATATCATAATTATTATTTTTTTGTTCGTAAGTAATTAATTAAATACTTTATCTGTTTAGGTGGACTTTTTTTAATTAAATCTCTATTTAGGTAGACTTGATTTGATCGCCTATCGATATTATAATAATCAATGTTTTTGTTCTTAAACTTTTTCATTATATCATATATTCAATAATTTTATTGGGCCTTGAAAGAAAACAACCTGCAGGGATAAAATATCTCTTTTCAACGATAATCTCTTCTCCTCGTAACTTTTGAGGGGCATAAAAGACAGCTCACTTGGCTTATAACTTCTCTACCTTTGGTTGCTGTCATTTTTGGAGCGGAAATGCAGGGGAATCTGAAAATGGGACCCCTTGTTAAACTGGAATTCATGTCGGACTATTGGTGAAAGTAGGTCCGTTGAAACGGACCGGACATTGATTTCTCCTTTATTTTTTTTAAAAAATTTAAAAAATTATTAAAAATTACAAAATTTGGAAAAAATAAGTAACATAATTTAGAAAAAATAATTTATTAATTTTATTCCAGATGATCTATATTTTTTGCATAATTTATGTACTTCGCCGTAATTCGAGTTGAGTATAAATATGGTACAAATATACAATGACGAGTATACTCGTCACTCTCTCAGATAATGATCCTAAGACTACATGTCAAAGAATCAGTATACCTATCATAGCCATAGGTGGATTGGATCAAAGTGTCTGATGAATTCATATAATTCATTCTATAATACTCTTGACCATATGTAGGGAACCAAGAACCTTAGGATGAATCAAATACATAATTGGAGGCATCATGGTATTGACCTCCGGCTTGTTGGGTGTGTTCAGTTCCTCCACTTTGCGACCTTGCACATTGATCCATGTCTTGGGTTGTATGGCTGTATTGGTCTTTGCTGGTGAAGCGTTCAATCGTTGTAGGAGCTCTCCCCACATTTGGAGACCTTTGTCTATGTGAAGTGGTGCCGCCCTTGTGTCCAGCTCCATTGTCCCTGTTGCTCTTCAAAGAAGAAACCTCCAAAGTCTGGTACCAAACTCAGATGTTCGGCTCCAGCGTGTCTTCTCGATTCTCATCAATTGTATCGACATTTACAATGTCAAGGGGATCAATTAAAACTTGTTTACATTTTCTTCTACTTTACATATATTGACTAGATCCTTCTCTAGTTTTGTGTCGCTTTGTTAGGGAGAAGAGAATATGGAATTCATCGGTGAGAGGGATATTGTCAAGCACTCTTTCAGCTCATTGTCAGTCTTCCGGGTTGAACTCTGGTTTGCTCATCCCTTATCGAACGTTAAACCAAGCTTCTAATGAATTCTTCTTATAGAATTTTTGGTCCAAGTCGATGTCTTCTTCTTCAATTGTTGGCTCCTCGGTCTATCTTTCCAAAGCTTATGATATCCAACTTTTTTATTCCATCTAGTTTTGCTTCATTCTCTCCAAATTCTTCAGCTTTAACCTCATATTGTAGTGACAATATACAAGGTCCTCAAGTCTTTGTGATGTCAACCTATTTTTTTGCTTCATGTGGATTAGGCTGAATGTTGATCAATTTCTCTTGTAGCCCGAAGCTGAAGTGGTTTGACTTAGGACCCTTATGGCCACATCTACCAAGTCTTCATAGCCTGGTATTTTACCATAGTCCATCCATCAATTGATTGCATAAAATCAACGTGTTAAAAAATAATTATCTTTTACAGTTTGATTAACCAACTAAGTGATAGATATAGATGCTACGTACCTAGACTTAATAGCATCACATCTCGTTCCATTCTGCTCATTTCAAAGTGAAATGTTTGCATTCTGTAATCGTACATCTTGTTACAAGTGATAATAGACCACTGACCAGTCATCGTCATCATCGAGTATCCATTAGATGGAACTATGGTCAAATCATATTGAAGATCAAGGTGATTCAGTGAAACCCAAATATTCAGTATACATAAACACTTTCAATGTGATGCTTAAGCAAATGAAGTACCTGGAATGCTGGGATCAATAGAAGAAAGAGAATTATTACACTTTTCACTGGTCCATAGGTGACCTGACGGACTACGCATTGGTTGGCAATCAGGTGTGGCAATAGGTGTTTCACTAGAAACCTGAAAGTTCAAAGTTAGAAATAGCAGGTACCCAGGCATTAGAATTAATAAATATTACAATAGAAGTACCTTCATGTAGCATCAACAATATTCTATATAATTTAAATGAAAGGACGATGAGGCCCAATGATACACCCGCTTTGATAAAGTACAATCTTTACAGTCAAATCAACTACGATGATAGATTCGATCTGAGCCTCGGGGAGCTGATCGAATACCACTAAGTGTAAAACCACGAGTGCCCATGGTTTTTGCCTCTGGTTTTCGGATTTCAAATTCTTTGAAGTCCGAACTAAATCCTATATAAGGGCCTGATGTCTGTCTATAGAGGGCACTTGTAAGCTTCAATCGTAAGAATAATTCTCTTAGTGTGATACCTGAGTGTCATCTGAAGCCATTTCTTCGCCTTCTCAACGCTTATCGCTTCTTCTCTTCGACGATGCTTCGCAACCTCTTCTGCACTTCCTCTTTTCTTCCAATGCTCGCAATTTTGGTATATAAGTAAGGTTTGATATATATTATCGTCATTTCTATTTGTTCAATTTTGTTCTTCTCTTCGTCTTTATATCGTTCTTTAAAATTTTTTATTTTGGTAAGTAGTATTGATCTTCGTCAGTGAGAAGTATCCATCGCTCTAAAGTTTGAGCATACGGAGAATATCTACTAAACATCAAGAATATCCAAAGTAATAATGGCTAACGAATGGAATGAAGATATCTGTCTAGATAGTAGTCTATGTATCAGTCATGATAGTCATCATCATATAATACATAATAAATAAGTTACAAGTGATATAAAACAAAAATTTTAAAATATATTCAATCAATTGAAAGTAAAATGAATATAACAAAGGTAACATCTATAGTACTGCAACTAGGGCTGTTCATGGTTTGGTTTGGTTTGGTTTATCTATATATTTTTTCAACCCAAACCAAACCAAACGTAGAACACAAACCAAACCAAACCAAACCAAAAACTTTTCAAACCAAACCAAACCGAACCAAATTAATTCGGTTTGGTTCGGTTTGGTCTTCGGTTTGGACCATTCTTTTCTTTAACACTTGTAAACCTGTTCAACGTTTAGAGCCAAACTCTAGAAGAGAGCCAAGACCAAGATCAAGTCATTCATATCTATGAAAAACTAATGACGTACATAATATTTAATTATCCATAATAACACACAACACAAATTAAACCGTAAGTTTAGAATAAATGTTTTACAAACATCCTTCATAAAAAAACAACACATCCATGCCAATCACGATGCCGTGTTTACACTTACACAGATCCAAAATTCACGATGTCCAATTCTTCTTCAATCTGTAGGTTGTGATTGCAAAAAAAAAAAAATCATCAGATTTTGAGAGCTCCAAATACGGTTAGGTTATCACCTGTGCACTGTTTATTATAAGAATGTAAACAACGTTCATTATAAGAATGTAAATGATGATAAAGGTAAGTTAAATTGATGTACACGTCTGGAATCTTCACCTTTCTTTAATTTGTAGAATATATTCTCTTTGAACTAGCAAATGTAAAGACTGGTTCCGGCAGATGGGGCTTTGCGGTGGACTCTGACTGGTTCCGGCAGATAGGGCGGAGGGCGGAGTCGCGGAGATGGATGGAAGGGGGGGTGGGGTGCGGGAGAGGGGGCTTTGCGGTGGTGCTGACAGAGTCGGAGACCCGACGGAGGACGGGGAAGGACCAGGCCGCCTGGTCCAGGTGTGACGGACGAGAGCGCGCTCCGTCGTCACTCTGATCCTGGAGGAGGAATCGTCTGGACTTTGATTGGTTCTGCGGAGGGCAGAGGGTGGAGATGGATGGGAAGGGAGGGCGGAGGGCAGAGGGCAGAGTCGCGGAGATGGATGGGAAGGGCGGGTGGGCTTCGGCAGATAGGGCTTTGCGGTGGCGTCGACGGAGACTCGGCGGTGGACGGGGAAGGACCAGGCGTGAGGTAAGAGTGTCGCTTACCGGTGGACGGGGAAGGTCGCTCTGGTCGCTCTGGTCGCCCGCCACGATGCCGCTCTGCCGCTCTGAACCCCCACTCTGCCGCTCTGAACTCCGCAATGCCGCTCTGGTCGCCCGCCGCGATGCCGCGTCGCGCCGTCGCCGCTTGCTACTCTGCCGGCTGCCGCTCGGGGAAGGGTTTCGAACAAGGACACGGACGGCCGGAGCCTGGAGGGGTTTCGGGACGGGCGACAGGCAAGAGTCAAGACAGGCGGGTATTTTATTTTGCGTACATGGGATGTTCGGGTTATCGGGTTGGGTTGGTTTCGGGACAGTTTAAAACCGAACCAAACCGATTTTTACAATTCGGTTTGGTTTGGTTCCTGAACCGTTTCATACCCCCTGTTGACCCGAACCAAACCGAACCAAATACCTTGGTTTGGTTCGGTTCAACGGTTTGAACCGTTTACTGAACACCCCTAACTGCAACAATATTTCCCCAAATATAATCGTAATAAAATTCTAAATTTTATTTTTAACTATAAAGATCTATTCAAAAAATAATATAACGAACAAGAAACAATAAAAGTCTATTTAGAATCAGAATTTTAACAATTTTTAGAGTATAAAACAAATTTTAAAAATAAAATAGATTATTATACGATGAATCCAGAATTATAAAATTTAAATGAACTACAAGAATATTATGAAAAAAATTACGATAATCTTCTAAGAATCAACCGATATATAAGACATATTTAATTTTGAAAAAATTAATATAAACACAGCTGAAGAAATAATAAAAAATCCATCAACAATTGAACAAGGAGAATTATCTAGAGCTCAAGCTTCATCTCCTAGTCAACAAATTCCAAGAAGTCAGACATGCGGAAAAAGACCAGCAACCTAGGGACGGAGTGGATATTATAGTTGGAATGACTATAATATTCCTACGAATCTCAAAAGAATTAAAAATCTTTGGTGGAGAAAAAATATAAAATTACCACAAGAAAATAATATAAATACAATTTCCATAGAAAATTATTTTAATATTGACTCTATCTCTGTTCAAAATAGAGCAGATTACATAATACAATGGTGTCATTCAATATTTTATTTACAATTTCTATACCCAAATCTAACTGTAGCAAATTTAATAGACTTCATAATCAGTAAAATGCGAGGTTATGCAGCATATGCATTAGTATCTCAATACGAACATGAAATTTTTAAAGAAATAAGAGAACCATCTTGTTTTAAAAATGCTTTAATGCAATTACAATTCGTTCTACTACAATTCACATCTTCAACCAGACCAGATACTATAAATATTGATGATATAGAAATAATATTAGAAAAAATGAAATTATGTAATATATGTTATTCAACAGAATTCTCTACTGACTATTCTACGTACGTATGGAAATTACCACCAACTAATTGGAATCATTGAGAGTTTGAATATTTTAATAAATTTCTATTCCATTGGGATATTAAACTAAAAGATTATTATCATATTTTATGAAAAGAAATAGAAAGTGAAGATGATAATATAATATATAACTCCACAGAAGACGAATATCACGATAGTAATAGTGAAATCGATGAACTTATAGATGAGTATGACCCTTTTCAACATAATAACATCAAATATATTTATATGATGACCAATCAAGAATTAATCAAAGATGAAGAATCAACTTCTGAAATATATAGAATAGAATAAAATCAAGATGTTCAAAATCGACAAACAATAATATTTAATGAAGAAATCTATAACATGATTCAAAATGCACCTTGGAAAATAGAGAAAAATAAAGTATATAAATTAAAATGGAATCTATGGAGAAAAGATAAATTATTGATAAAAATGTTTGAACAAACGATAGATTTAGTAGAAACCAATAGATCGATCACCAACATACAAATCATAAATAAAGAAAAGATAACTCAAATGCTAAAACATTCTACAAGTAAAGATAAAATAAAATATCTACACTTAGGGGCCATAGATATTACCATCACAACAAATTTTAGAAAAGGAATTGACTCTCCAACAACAATTATAATAGCAGATAAAAATTTATAAATCCAGCACAAACAATAATAGGAATGATTCAAAGTAATTTAATCTATCAATATCTTAAATTTAGAATATTTTTTCAATACTCAATAAGTTTAAATGATAAAAATATAGATGAAGATTTATATATTTATCATGAACTTAGAAACATAGAAATGACCCCGGAAAGTAAACCATTAACAATAACCACTAAATTATTGGCAAGCTTATTAGAACATAATGATATGCCAACAAGACCAATAAATCAAAATATAATAATGTTGGAAGAACAACAAACTTATTCAAAAGTAATAGAGCCTAAGATAGATAAAATTAGTCTACCAAATGAATGACATATAGCTTTAGAAGAATTAAAAAAATAAACCTCAAATTAACAGAGAATTAATAATAGATAATAAAATGATTAAATTAAAAAAACTTAGAATATCCTTCTAATAGACTAACACTAAAGGATATCGACGAAGAAGATATAAAACAACCCAGATATTCTTATTGTATAGATAAGTATCAAAAAATGATCAAAACGAAATAATGACTATAACCAAAAAAATATACCCTAAATTAACTATGATAAAAGTACAAGTGAAAATAAGCCCGATTAAATATATTTAGATTAATGCTATCATAGATACTGGAGCATCTATATTTTATATTAACAGTAATATTAATATAATTTGATAATATAATTAAATTATTTTTAAAATATTTATTCTAATATTTATATATTTATTTTATATAGTTTATATATTTGATATATTATATTTTTATTTATAAAAAATATTTTATAATTTAAAAAATTATTTTATAATTTATAAATATTTTTATTTTATTTAATATATTATGTTTTATTAATATTAATATTTTTATTAAATATTATTTATAAATATTATTTTATATTAATATAATATTTATAAATTTATTTTACTATGTTACTATTTTTATTTAATATAATATATTTTTATTAATATTAATATATTTATTATATTATATTTTACTAAATTAGCCGTGAGTTCGGATCACCTCAATCTCTGGGTGAAGAGAGCTCTCACAGTTTTCAATGATGCGATGACACGTGATGTTGCGAAAGACGAAGCAACAGTGCACTTTAAAGACTACTTGACGTTTTTTCAACTTTCCAAGATTTCACTACTGAGCCTAGTTTAACTTATTATTGAGTCTTTGAGAATTTACTATCGAGACCTATTATCGAGACTAGGGGTGTGAACGGTTCGGTTCGATTCGGTTTGGCCACTTTTTTTCCAAACCGAAACCGAACCGATATGGTGAATCGAACCGAACCGAACCGAACCAGTGAGCCCTGAACCGATTGTGGTTCGGTTCGGCTCGATTCGGTTCGGTTCATCGGTTTAATGTATATTTAAATAAATAAAAATAAAATAAAATAAAATATACATTATAATAATTATTTAAGATTAGTATAAAGACCAATACTTTATTTATAATATATAATTTTATTTTTATACTAATTAACTTAAATTTATAATAATATATATTTAAAATTGATATAATATATATTTAAATATAATATAATATGTAAATAAAGTGGGTCAAACTTTATCAAATCGGGTCAACCGGTTTACCGGTTTGGTTCGGTTTGGGGAGGTGCCGAACCGATAAGAAATTATCGGTTCGGTTCGGTTCAAAAAACCGAATACATAACCTATCAACCGATTTACCGATTTTAGATGAACACCCCTAATCGAGACTCTATTAAGTTGCTATCGAATTTTTGAGGACTCATTAATAACTCTTTATTAACTCACTATCGAACTATCGAGATTTTAAAGATCTGTTACCGATCCTCTACTAATCTATTACCAAACTACATTATATCCACTTTAAGTCATTATTAAAGTGTATTCTCACTTCATCTTTCACAACTTCACGTGTCCTAACATTATTGAAGATTGGAGAGTTCGCTCCTCCGGAGATTGAGATGATTCAAACTCATTAGCCGTGCAAACCTGTCCTTGCGGGTGTTCCAAGAAGAACCACATGCATGCATGCCGTCGTCCCTTCTATCGTACGTAACTATCGTACGTAACGTGGAGGGAGGGCAGAAGAAACCGCTCACCTGTCCGGGTGTGGCGGTAGTTGGCTTGTCCAAGCGCCGATCTCTTTCTCTTCCTCCGCCGTACGATTATTCCTCTCTAGCTACTAGCTAAAGAGCGGCCAGAGTGTACCACTCTATGCTAGCTAAAGAGCGGCCAGCAGTGTACCACCCCCCTCCTCCCAAACAGGCCAACCAAATCAGATGCCTAGTTAGTGTTAGATTAAAACTTTGGTTGCAGCTGATCAGATGAGCTGATCGTGGAGTGTGTGTGTGTTGAACTGTCGACAGAAGATTGGAATAAGAGATATATATATCTGAATGTGGTTAGATGCAAGGTTCGCCGGGTTGACCGGGTCACCCGACTCCAGGGCGACTCAACTTAGTTCAAATTTTTTTATACTATTATTATATACTTAAAATTTTTTCGTCCCCCTCTTCGTTACCACCATTAAATTTTTTTTTCTTCGGTAGGCGTTGTCCCCCTGATACCCCCCACAAGGGGCACTGCCCCCTTGACCCCCGCGACCTGACCAGGCAGGTCGATCCGCGACTACTCTGCGCCGCATTTAATAATAGTATAACAATACTTCATTATCACTTATACCATCACATGTGTATAAGAATTTTAATCATAAAATACGTGTTATATACTCAAAATTTATAAAGATCTATTTTAACTCTCTTCTTTTTCACACGCATCATCAAATTTGCCCAGAATAAATATTTTTTGAGTGTCCCATTTATTAATTGTACAATAATATTTTACTATCATTTATATTATTATGTATGTTTAAAATTTATAATTATAAATATATGATACATCTTAAAATTTATAAAATTGTTTGTTAAGTATCTTTACCTTCTCACTTAAGATTAACTCTTTTCCAACATATATTAATACAACATAATCACACAAAAAATCATATTTACTTGTATACATAGATAAACACTCATATTCAATTATAATATAAAAAATAATTATATTTATGTATATATTTTATGTATACATAAATATATGACATAAAAATTATAGTTTCTATTTTTTATTATTTTTATATAATTTTTTATAATAAAAAAATTAAAATATGACCCCATCTGACCGCGTCCGACCCGGGGTCGCGACGCCGTCCGACTAGGTCGGTTTTGGGGCCGACCGACCCCCGACCCTGCCTTGGTTAGATGATCCGTCAAGCAAACAAGTTTGCTGCCCGCTCTTGTTCCTTCCCTTGGCTGCAAGTACACATTGCGGGAGGCAGATCACTAGGGGTGCCAACGAACTAATACAGTAGCTCGAAACTCGGCTCATTTGTTATGTTAAATGAACAAACTTGAACCCAAAATAAAGTTCGACTCATTAAACGAGTCGAGCTTGAACAGACTCCTGCTCGGCTCGATAAGCTCGTGAGTAACTCGATTAAATATTATATTATATATTTATTTCTAAAAATTAAATTATGAGTATTAATAATTATATATTATCACTTAAATATATTAAATAATTTAAAATTTGAGTTTAAACTTAGATTGAATTTCATAAATGAGCTAAATATAGAGTTTCACATGACTTTTCATTGATTTTGAGTTTTATAAATGAGTTTGTATATAGTTTAAACTTGAATGTGAATTGAATTTTAGTCTAACTACTACTTGAGTTCGAGCTCGACTCGGCTCGATTAATAAACGAATCAAGCTTGAACAAGAATTCCATATACTCGCTAAAACTCGAGCTCGAATTCGAACGCGTGTAAACTAAACGAGCTGAGCTTGAACACCATACTATTCGGCTCGACTCGGCTCGTTTGCACCCCTACAGATCACCAATATAGATCAGTGTACACCCTCCTCTCTCTCTCTCTCTCTCTTTCTCTCTCTCTCTCTCTCTAATATATACATATCTGGGTTCTTGATAAACTTTGGCCTTATAGTCTTTGTAATACATATGGAAATATAGGTATTTATATACATATATATAGAGAGAGAGAGGGGAGTTTATTCCATTTTCATGTAAAACTTTGGCCTTCTGTTCATTGACAGTAAAAGAAGATAGATACAACATTTGCTTGAAATAAAAAAAATAAGTATTTAGAATTATTATATCTTGATTGTAAGTAAGCGCGTAGATGGTTCAATCTAGTTAGATTTTGTCTTATTTTTTTGGGGGCCAAAATCGAAACAAATCAAACGAGGTGAGAGGACACCGAATTGAACCAAATCGAATTGGATCAATCCCGTATGATTAAATTTGTGAATAAATATTAATTCGAAGTTTAAAATAACTACTTATTTATATTTATTTTGAGCTATACATAATTAAAATAAATATTTTTATAATTTTATTATGTTTTGATTTAATAAATTTATATAACTTGGTTCATATGATAGTTTAAATTGTTTAATATATACACACCCTTAATTGCAACTAAATTAATCTAAACAAATTGCCTGCTATGGGTTTACTTTGGGGCTGCTGTGTTGCCCAGCTGATTGGTGCAAGATTAAAACTTGGGGATAAATTTTTCAAGTTTATCTTCTAAACAATATGACGATATATATAAATGAGTCCTACACGGTACTTGTCATTGATTGCATTACTCTTCTCTACGTTTCTTCAACTTTGACTGATATTATTTAATTAAATATCACGCCCCTCTTGAATGAATATTTTTACCAAAACTCATGTCTTTTTTTATAAATTAGTTTAACGTTATGGTTTCTATATCTGGTACGTACCATTTTAAGAACTTAGTACCGGAATAATTAGATTAAGACGGGCTAAATGAAAAAAAATAGTAAAATTGCACTGTTTAAGTCATTATATATATATGGAGCTGCATATATGAACACAAGTTTAGGGGTGTCAAAGGGTGGGGTTGGGTCTTGCTTAACCATGTCCAACCCTAAGTTGGCCCCCTCATAGTCCTGTCTAAAGAATTTTCACAGGGTCAACATTCTATTGTTAGCCCAACCCGACCCGACATGTAGAAAAATTTAACTTAGGTCGGTTAGATTCTCTAATACTTTTTATCTTAGCCCAACCCGACCCGACATGTAGAAAAATTTAACTTAGGTCGGTTAGATTCTCTAATATTTTTTATCTTGTAAATATATTATTACTAAAGGTAATAAACTCAATCATTAAGGATATTACGTATTATAGTAACTTAAATTGCAACATACTTTTAACAGGTAGAGGTTATATTTTAAATGAAGCTATATAATGAAAATTTAAGCTTGTTTAGCCTGTTTCGGCTTGATGAATAGCGATCAACTAACTAAGGGTCCAAGAGTAAAATTTTGGCTCGTAGATTAGCATGTGATCGGTTGGCTCGGGCATTGCCACCCCTAGTTAGTCAATTATAAAATTCAAATCATCACACTATATTTATTTCAAACGAGTTAAGCAAAATAAAACATTAATTGTCTACATGCAATTGAATTCACCGGTGAATTGTGAGTCAACAAGTATTGTTCTAGAGATTTGTGGGAAAACTTTGGCTTGAGCTCATGTTGTAATTAACGGGAGTGGAGAGGATCATATGATTTGGTATGGCCTCCCAAGACATTTTGAATTATTGAATGTATTCAATCTACTCCAATGTGGGGCGGATAATAAGATGATAGATATGATCTTTCGGAGCATATTCACATTGCCAAGATATTTTAAAAAACAACTCGTAAATTTTAAAAGCCTCTGCAAAACGCCGTGACAAAAACCTACAAAAAGACCTTCCAAAAACATGCACACTTCAACAATTTATATGTGAAGATAAAACCTCGAAAATGACCTTTAAATCCTACAAACATGGTACGGAAAATTTCTAAAGAGGGGTGCATTAAAGTACGTAGAAGACGACCTTAGAACTTGTAAAAATATGTGGAAGATTATCTTAAAGTAAGAAAAAGATGATACATACATTATAAATAATACCTGTCTTGACATAAACTATACAAATCATTACAGAATAACTAAAACACACAAAAGGGGTAAACCTCCCAGCTGAATACCCGTTATTTGTTCTTCTTGTTGGGTCTCAACAGCAGGACAAAAATCGTAAAGAGAGGAGAAAAAACAGGAGAAACATAAGAATCAAAAGGTGATTCTCATAGTCCCCGCACTTTTTTGTTATCATCTCACCACACTTGAAAATTTTGTCCTTAAATATCTTATATTTTGTTTTAATATCATACTTATAATAATATATATATAAATTATTGGGGAACCAAACTCCTTATTAGATTCAAGGTGAAATTGATGTTTCATGCCCGGTTTGGTAACACTATTAGGTACCTCTATCGCTATCAATTTTAAAATTGATATTGATAAGAATCATTAAGAGGTATTTGATTAATATTATCAATTTTAAATTTTATAATGCAAACAAAAGTGTCCATTTGTATTACTTTTGATATCGATATTTCAACATTTGAAAATATTAATATCGATATTGATATAGTACCAAAAATGAAACTCTAACCAAACAGGGCATTAGTCTTTATGACCCAGCATCTATCCTTCCCTGATTCAATCTCTCTGTGTTTGACCAGAATCATTTTTGACATTCCACTAAAGTTGTGTTTGATGTAACTTATCAAACCTCTAACCTCTGTCTCAACCGGTGATTAAGATTTAAAATTGCTTGATAAATTTTATTGATTATATTCTTAAATAACCACTTAAAACCTAATAACCACATTAGAATTAAATCAAAATTCTAATATTGAGTAGAAATTAAGATGCCTTGATTAGTTTATCGACATGTAGGTAGGCCTGTTGCTTGATACATGTGCTTGACTTAGAACCAAGATGATTATTTTTTTGAAACTTACTTGTCCTATGATTATCTCTTTCATGATATATAATTGTGAATAAATATTATCATACATATTTGATATTTGATAGTGCTTTAGTTGTTATGATGAGCATGTTGACCCCATTTGTTTTAATATTTTTTAAGTGAACAAATTGACACAACAGAATCACGAAGGATCTGAATTTTCGGAGTTATTTTATATTTTATTGTAAATACTTGGGTTTACTGTAATATCTTAAAATTATTTAATCATCAATCGAAAGTTGATATTATTTTCTCCATTCTTAAAACTGTTTAAATTTTAATTGACTTTTTTTATGGATTGCGTTGCTGAATGTGTCCGCTGTATATCTCCTATCTAGTGCATGACATCTCATTTTTTTGTGGGATTTCTTTGTAAGAATATATTTTATAACTCTTTTTACTCATTTTTTGTTGAAAAGTATATAATTTTGTGACAAAAAATCATTTTATCATGCCACCAAACACCGCCGTAAGGTTTTAAAGATATTTATATGAATCAAGATAAAAATAAAATGGTTTGAACTTATAAGAAGCCAATTTTATTTGTATGTTATAAATAAAAACAAAATAGTACTTTTAATCGAGCTTCTGTTTAGAAATAGATAAACGGGTCCGTCGGCGCTCGCCCGAACCGGTTACCGCACCCGATAGAAGATCCGCGATGCGATCCCCCGTCTCCCTTCCTCCGAGCCCCTCCCGCCGTCGGCTCACCGCACGTCGCAGTCGCGGCTCGCACACCGCATCGTCAGTCCTCACTGGCAGCGCCGCCGCCGGAGGAGGATCGGTGGGCGGGGCGTTCTCGAAATGGCGGGGACTGGGGATGCGTTGGCGGAAGCAGACAACGTCGAGGCCATCATCACCAGGATCGAGCACAAGTCCCGTAAGATCGAGTCTTTGCTCAAACAGTACGCTCCGATCAATCTCTCTCTCTCTCTCTCTCTCTCTCTATATCTATCTATCTATCTATCGGCGTGTAAACTAAGTTTCTTTGAATCCTAGGTCGAAGCCGGTCGAAGCCCTGAAGACGGCGCTGGAGGGATCTCCGCCGAAGACCAGAGACGAGAGGTGCAAGGTAGATCGTCGCCAGGCAGAGGGGTCCTCATCCTTGCTTCCTGTTTCCCTATTTCTGACGGGTGCCTTTTGGTGTTTTATGATGTTCTGTTTCTGTTGGTGGCGGAATACCGGGTGTAAGTCCGCTAATTGGATAGTTGTTCACCGAGCGATTATGGCCATCAAGGACGTAGATGGAATGTTACCTTCGTTGGACCCGGAATACTATGATATCCTCATGAAGTGAGTATGCGAACGTACATTTTATGCACTTCTATTTCTGGTTCCTGAAAATTTAATCTTTGATTGGATGAATTACCCATCTTTTCCTCATTGGCCGCTTGGCATGGTGATATTATTTTTCAAATATCAAAACCTATTTTGCATTGTAATTCACCAAGGGATTTCTGGATCATCATCAGTTGCTGGTTAATGTTTCAATGGCTGTAATTCATTTGTTTCCTAGTTAGTTTTGATTTTTAGCGTCCAATTCCTCAATGTTGTGTCCTAAAACTACCTTTGAAAATACACTTTGTGGTTAAATTGGTCCAAATCTTGTCCTTTCTATGTTGACTTTAGGAAGTAGGAATTTTTAAATGTTATGCTGCTGGGGTCATGAATCGATATTCACGATTGGTAGTTCCACGGTAAAGCTATGCTGATGCTGGATCATCATACTGACTTGTCGAGTTGGCAATTAGCGCTGGATCAAACCTGCAAGACATGGGTTGAGCAGGCCCCTGATTTCTCAGTGGTATTCCTTATTCCTTTGTCTGAGTGTTTGGCCCCTTCTCGAGAGAGATGCCGGGAGTGTATGACAAGTTGCATTTTTTTGAAATTGGCAATGGCAGAGGCTATTCATAGTGGACTAGGCACATATTGTTCGTGTATGGCATTCTGTGCTCCGCAGATCATACTTGAAGGTTATTCTGTTGTCAGTTTGGAAGTGCAATTATGGCTAGATAAGAGGAGAATAGACAGAATTCCCGTTGGAGTTTGATGTTAAATAAGGTAGGTGGCAGATGCCACACCGAGGGTGAAAAGCTCTTGGTTGAGAGCTGCTATATGTGCTAGCTTACTATGCCAAGTGTGAAGGTGGCATAGCTAATAGCTTGCTTCTAGATTCTTTAGGATACCCATGGTTGATAATTTTATTTAAAGGTGACAATAGGCACAATTTATTGATAAATGTAAGACAGAGAAATGTTCACAACTGTGAGGACGGGACGGGTATGGGTGCAAACGAGCCGAGTTGAGCCGAGTAGTATGGTGTTCAAGTTTAGCTCGTTTATTTTACACGAGTTCAAGTTCGAGCTTGAGTTTTAGCGAGTATGTGGAACCCTTGTTCAAGCTTGGTTCGTTTTAATCGAGCTGAGTCGAGCTTGAACTCGAGTAGTAGTTAGACTAAAATTCAATTCACATTCAAACTTAAGCTATATACAAACTCGTTTATAAACTCAAAATCAATGAAAAGTCATTTGTGAAACTCTAGATTTAGCTCATTTATGAAACTCAATCTAAGTTTAAACTCAATTTTTGAATTATTTAATATATTTAAGTGACAATATATAATTATTAATATTCAAATTTTAATTTTTAAAAATAAATATATAATATAATATTTAATCGAGCTGCTCGCGAACTTATCGAGCCGAGTAGGAGTTTGTTCAAGTTCGGCTCGTTTAATGAGTTGAGTTTTATTTTTTGTTCAAACTTGTTCATTTAACATAATAAACGAGCCGAGTCAAGTTTTTATCGGGCCAAGCTTCGAGCTATTTGTCGAGTGTATTGGTTCATTTGCACCCCTAAGGACGGGGAAGAAGAACCAACTAAGAGGGTAGAGAGCAGGATGGCATAAAAGGAAAACTATCTATAGATTTTTCTCCAAGTAGAAAATCTATCAGAGGCCAGAAGCATTGGAGAAAAACCATGATGATAATAAAACCAATCCTTAATACAGAGGCAAGAAAACTTGGAAATTGATTGCCTACCAAAGTTTATTTACAAAATATGTTCCCTTTGATTGCCCAACCATGTATTTTCTCTGGGATGACGGAGGAGGATATGAACCATTATTTCTTCCTTGCGGTATCATCAAGCTCTGGTGGATCACCTTATTTAACTGTTAGGTTTTCTTTCGCCTGATCCTCTTGATCGTGAAGGTCTGCTGAATTCTTGGAGTATCTTTTGAGGATAAGATAGAATTGGATCCTGCTATGCTGGCTCTCTTGTGGGCTATTTGGAGAACCAAGCTGATTTTTGAAGATTCTTTTTATGACCCTTGCAATATCTTTTTTTTATGACCTTGTACATCAAGGATTGGTACTATACATATATTGGATCCTTTTGAACAAAGATCTATTTTCTAATAGGTTTTCTTTGGTTGGAGGAAGTTTCTGTTGTAATCGATTTTTTTTAGATGGCTTCTCTCTCTCTACCTTTTTGATTATGTTCCGTTTGGTAATAAAAGGAGATGTGGATTTTGCCACCTTCAAAAACAAAACCTTGAAAGATGATGCCGGGTTGGAAAAATAGCCTTCAAATGTCCACTTGTTGAGTTCTTTCTAAATTGTTCACAACATTGTTGGGAGACCTCAATTTCCCCTAGGTTATAATAATGCCACTCAATCAGCTGCTCTCATCATAGATGGAAGAATCGGCCGGATCGGATCGGAATCGACTGATTCCGGAATCGGATCAGTCGATTTCGATCTGATTCTCAACGGAAGGACCGATTCAGTCTGGAATCAGTCGATCTGACTGATTCTGCTTGAAGTCGGACGGTCTGGTCCTGTTCGATTCCTAGTTCGATTCTGGACCGAGAATTGAACTGCGACGCCTGCAGGTCGAATCGCACGCAGCATCCCACAACCATCAGCTCTCGGTGATTTCGAGGGAGGACTCGATCGATCCGACGCAGGATTGCTCGATCCCAGCTATCTGCGGCGATTCCAGCAGCGATTTCGGTGACGATCCCACACCGATTCCAGGATTTCAGCGATCTCTTCAAGGGATTCCGTTGATTTAAGCTCCGATCCACCTTCATTCAACCTGTTTTTCGATCCTTGAAAGATTATTGGTAAGATTTCTTCGCCGAAAATTCCTTACGCCCATTTTTACGCGTTTTCAACGTCTCCGAGCATAGTTAACTCGTTGATTTTCATTCGAACAACTCTGTTCAAGCTGTAAGTCCTATAACAACATCGATTGAATGTTCTTTATACGGTAAAAATTCAAGAAACCTCGTACGCCCCATTTATACGCGTTTTTGACGACTCTGAGTATGGTTAAACCTGCTAATTTCCTTCCGAACAACTCTATTCAAGCTATAAGAACATCGATTGATTGTTCTTGATATGGGAAAAATTCTGGAAAGCCCATACACTGATTTACGACCCTTTCCGGCGTAGATGTAACCCTCTAAACATATCAAACAGTCCGTTCGACTGGCTGTCTGCTTCCTGAACAGCCTCCAAAGCAATTGTATCTATGTCTAACAATTTGTTATGAATTGTTTACAAATATTTCAGGTATAAGCAATGGCCGATCACGATGATGTAACACCAGCACGTCTTTCTGACATCGGCTAAGAACACGGCCACATGGTAGAAGCAACAAGAAAGAGGGTACAATGCAAGTGGTGTGGTAGTGGGAAAGAGATGAACAGGGGTGTGCTTCGGCTGAAACAACATATTGTCGGAACCGGTGTGAATGTTGAAAATTTTGATATGGTGTCTAGGGAGAAGAGCGAAGAGATGAGAGGTTACATGATAGGTAGAGCCTCTCAACGGCAAATTAAGATTGAGCAGAGGGAAGAGTTACACGATGAGCTACTTGAGAGGAGGAGGGACTGATATTTGCCTACTTACAAAGGGAAAAGCAAGGGGAAATCACCAGTCGAGCTGGAGCCGGAGAGTGAGGATGACTCCACAGACTCTGAGCTTAGACAAGCTAGGTATACTAGCAAGCGTGCAGCTGCTGCGGAGGAAAAGAGGAGGAGGAGAGCAGGAGGGTCCAGAGCTGACCCAGTTCTTGGCCGATCAGCATCGGCTCACCCTACCCGGGACCGGGAGACTGAGATAGGGAGACAGGAGTCACACAATCATTCTGCCAGTATTTAGTTTACACCGAGTGATGAGTACCTATTTAGGAAACAAAGTGTTGGACAGATGAGAATTAAACAAACTATGAAAGGGGTGAAGGCAACATGAACGGTTGCAAAGAGAGTAGTTCGCCACATTGTGAAGTGATTTTTACATGCAGGTATCACTCCTAAAATGGCATTTACACTGTCATTATTTAGTTCACCTTGTTTATGGCTGATAATGATATCAATAATTTTTTACCTTCTTATAGGCATCCCAGCACATGCAGTCACCAACTCATACTTCTAGACAATGGTAGATGTCGTGGGTGAGGCTGGACTGGGTCCGCAAGCCCTGAGCAGCAAGCGTATATATGGTGATGGGCTGGAGGAGGAGGTGCAGGAGTTGAGGGAGTGGATGGATGGGTTTAGATTGGTATGAAAGGAGAGATGTTGTACAATTATGTGTGATGGGAGGATAAGTATCACCAAGAGGAGCATGATAAACTTCTTGGTGTATTGTTCTAAGGGCACGGCATTTTTAAAGTCGGTGGATGCTTCTGGGAAGACAAAAAATGCAGACTATCTTTTTCCCTTGATGGATGCCATGGTGGAGGAGATTGGGGAGGAGAATGTGGTTCAGGTTGTCATTGACAACGAACCCTCCTCCTATAAGGCAGCTAGGAATAAGTTGATGGAGAAGAGGCATCATCTATTCTGGGTGCTTTGTGCGGCACATTCCTATTGATCTCATATTGGAGGATATAAGTAAGGAGGAGATAGTTCCTTCACTTGTCAGGCAGGTGCAGACCATCACTTTATTTATTTATTCTCATATCTGCTACATATTACGAGATCATACACAGGAGGGTATGATCCTGTTTGGCCTGGCCTGACTCGTTTTGCTACAAATTTCATTGCATTAGAGAACTTACATCAGCATAGGCATGCACTTGTCAGGTTCACCCAGTCCGAAGAATATTACAATTATAAATTGGAGTACCTACATAACAAGGAAGATCAACTGAATATTCTTGTCAGATCTAAGAAGCAGATCACTGACAAGAGGTTTTGGGAGAGGATTGCTTACTACTTAACAATCATAGAGCCACTGGTTGTTATGTTAAGCTTGGTAGACTTCGTTGACAAGAACTAGATGGGCAACTTGTGCGAGGCAATGGACCGGGCAAAATTAAAAATAAAAGAGAAAAATTTCAGACATTACAAAAAATGGTGGAAGATCATAGATGACCGATGAGACAAGACTTTGCACCATAATGTACATACTGCAGGTTAGTGGGTGAAAAATATATTTATGCTTATCTACTTTCAGTTTAGTCAATAATTGTCTTGTTCATAATGTAATAGTAATATTGATAAACAACTGCATGATATTTTTTGAACCCCCGTATCCAATATGGAGGATAGGTGGTGAACGATAATGAGGTGATGTGGGACACACTCTCAGTTATTCAACGTCTCTGCCGATCTCAGCAGGATAGGATAGAAGCTAGGATAGAAGTAAGTTGGAGTTTAGTCTTTAATTTGAAGTCAATCATTATTTGACAACTAATGATTTTTTATTCTTGTCATTTTTCAGATGCAGAAGTATAAGATGAGGATCGGAATATACTCAGATACTAATCTGAGATATTCTTATGACAAAGTGTCTTCTTGTATACTTATTTAACATAAAGTTTTTATTTCCTTATCTTATAAGTCGACGACTGTTGGGCTGATTGTTTGTTTGTTTTTTTTTTACAACTGAGTGGTGGGTTCAAGTAAACACTAGGAGTGGATGGAATCCACTTGCTACTATTGGTATTAGGATACTCAGCTAGAGTACTAGTTCGTTTCATTGTGAGAGGAACTGGAGCACATTTAACCTAATACATACAAAGAGGTGAAACAGGTTGACTCAGACAGGCTGGAGAAGTCGGTCTTCTATTATTACAACATGAGGTTGCGCATCAAAAATATTAAAGATCGACAGAAGATTTCAGAGGAGATTTGCACGGTTCGTAGGTGGCCCTTACGAGCAGAGGCATAGATCAGCCACACCACCATCTGAGGAGGTTGACATGGATCACATTTTCCAGGAGGAGCATGCACTTGCCTCTTGGATAGAGAAGAGGGTAGTTAAAGATCATCCAGCTGAGTTTGATCCCGATGACCGTGCATGGGCAAAAAGAGAGTTGGATAGTGTAGAGGCTGAGGAGGATGCTCCACCTACTTCTCAGGCTCAGGCAGGCCTTTTTTCTGCCCTAGCAGCTGTACAACAGCCACCTCTAACATTAGCCCCAGTTTCAACCCCAGCCGTAACTACCCAGCCCATTCGTAGTCTAGGCAAAACTAAAACAAAGTGATAGCACAAAAAATGGGTGGATTTTCAAAGTTGAAAAAAATCTTTAGGTTGTGGTGGGAGTCAGATGGCAGCATATAGACTCATTCTCACTTCTCAGTTGATAATGACGAGGAGTGCATACCAGCCATGTAGCCATCAGCTCTGCAGGCACCTGATTCACGACAGTTAAAGCTGTATTTCACGCTGGATGAGTAGGCACCGCAACATCATTATTTGGAGCCAGAATATCCAACATTCTATGATCCTCAGCAGTCGTGGATTCCTCCAACTGAGCCTACCTACGTGCCATAGTCTGATGCCTACGATTTTGATGACATAGCATCGTCATTATTTTCTTATGGATATGGTCCCGCACTAAATAGAAACGTAGGCACAACTTAGGAGTTTCGAAAGCAGCAGGAAGATGAAGAAGGCCAATATCCATATCATGGATATTGGTGAAGATGTCACTTATATGTATATTTTTACTTTTTTGTTTTCATATGATACAGTTAAAATTTATTATAGTTTTTGCATCTCACCATGTACTTAACATCTTCTCATGTTTATTAGTAATTATTAGCATGTTCTCTTGTTATAATATTACAATTAATAGGTTCATTATCATCTTCTTATCATAAATTGTAATATTACACAGGTAAGTATTAAGAAACAAGTAAAAGAATTTCATGTTTCCAAAACCGGCCCATTCTAATTTGACTTGGCTGATTCCATACTTCAATACATGTGGAGATGGGGTCCACCTGTATTAATTTTTTAGATGAAGAGAAGAAACTGAAATATTTGCCATTAATACACATTGAAAATTTGGCAGAAGAGATGGGTCCCTCTCTCTCAACTCCCAGTTCTAGAGCAATTGATTGACGAGTCTTGGGAAATAATGAGCTTGTGATGTATTGTGTGTGAATGTATCCTCCCAGAACAGGGTCCACCCACTGTCACCAATGGAGATGGAAGTGGAAGAATGAAAAAAGCTCTAGCTACAGCCGATATCTTTCTATATCATATCATTCTGGAAGCTATGTCGTTAGTCTAGCCTAATATTCCTTGCAAAAGATACTTGAAACGAACCACATCGATCCACTTAATTTTGTCTTCATAGCCATTTAGAAATAACTACTTTATCTGTAATCTCCAAAGGTAACAGGTCGGCGCTCCCTCCTCAACATTTCTACAGACACATTTCCAAGCTATTAAATGAATACCTTTTTTTTCTTCAAATGTCTTTAAAAAACGTTGTCCACATACTTTCTGATCTACCATAAATACCTTTTGGAACTTTTGGATAGGATAGAAAAGTAGTATAAGCGCAAACTTTATAATACATTTTTTTAAAGGGTCCACATATCACCTGCTGATCGGAGCTTTCCATTCCAACCCTGCAACTTCCTCCTAAAAATGAGCGGCAACTAATCTTTACTGGAGACTGCTATCAGATAGTGGGAGATCTAGATATATTATGGGGAAATTATTACAATCCTTATTGAAGATTAGAGGGATAAGAGTTCCGGTCTCCCCAGAGATGTTGATATCAAGAAATTCAATTTTGCTGGAAGTTGCCAGAGACTTACCCAAACACCTCTTCTTTCACGGAAAATCATCTTGGCTTCTGGAACCTTCCTCAGAACTTCGTGCCTTGGTTGCCAAATGGAGTAAATACCCCTCTGCAATGACGGAACCGTGATAGTAGCAGGATCTCTCCCTACTACCATCTCCTCTGGGTTCTAGTTCAGATTGACAACAAATTGGGTTTCACCAATGACAGCGGAAACCGTGAAACCTGACTTCAAATCCAAGGAGCTCTCAATACAAGCAGCTACAGCGTCTGACAATAGCCACCAAAGCAAGCTTCTGTTGACCGAAATCAACTTCCCAAAGGGACCAAGAATACTAGCAATAGAGGTGACCGTCCAAGCATAAACTGGAAGCCCGCTGATCTTCACCCAGCAGAGACGACTCTGGAGATCAACCGCAATACCAGAGAGTCCTCATCCTTCCACATCCAGATCCAGACTTCTCTAGCCTCACCACCAAGACCCTTAATCAAGAACCTCTTTCAACCTTTGAGCAAAGCCAGTCGGTAAACAAATTATTTCTGACCAGGAAGTCACCATCTTCTGCCACTTCAATCCACCAAGAACAAGTTTCAGGCCAATTAGTTCTCAAAAAAGACTAGAGCAGCACTTTCTTCTCATTGAAGGACTCTGTTCTGCCAATCACCACTAAAAGCACAGTTTCGCTCCTGGTGTCCAACACCATCACAGCTACAACACCTTAATCTATTCCTACAGTTGGCCTAGATGTGGTTAGTTCTGTAGCACCTCCCACAGGTCATTTCCTATCAAAATCAATCTGTTCAGATCGAAGATTTGCAGATGTAGATCACTCACCACATCTTATCTGCACAAGTTCTTTTCAATTCAATCTGACCTGTGTGTTCTGCTGGACCGTGGAAGAAAATTTGGATTACCTATTCTTACACTATGGTATCATTCACTATCTGTGGTGCATATTATTCAAGAGTTGGAGAATTCCTCTACTAAACCCTAGGGATGTAACAACACTTACGTAGGTGGGACAAGTCAAAATTTTGCTGTGACACCTTGAGCTTATGATCCTATACCCTTCCCACTATGCTTTGGGCAATTTGGAGATCCCACAACAAAATAATTTTTGAGGACTGCTTTGAAAATCTTACCTCAATCCTTCTATGAATGGTCTCTTTTGTGAAAGATTGGCATTTACAAGTTCTGGCTCCTACTTTGATACAAGTCCTTTCATGGAAAAATTCTGTTAGAAATGTTTTGCTTATTTTGATTTTGTGACCTCTACCATCTCTTGGTAGTCGATCCTTACCCTCCCTTCCCTCACCTCTATTTTCTTTTCCTTTATTTTTTTTGCTTGTATCTACCCTTTTTGTATCTATGTTTCCTTTTTTCTAAATTAATGAATTGTGATTTTTATCAAGGAAGGTGGGGTCGGGAGTCGGGACCGGGTCGTTTGGGCCCAAAACCGACCCGGGTCGGTCGGGGTCGCGACCCGGGTCGGGCCGGGGTCGGCCGGAGTCGCCAAAAATAATAATAAAAAATAATTTTGGGGTCGGAGTCTTGGGGTCGGGACCGGGTCGGTCGGCCCCAAAAGCGACCGGGTCGGGCCTGGGTCGCGACCCGGCGAACCATGATTTTTATCACCTTCAGAAAATAAAATATAGAGTTGTGTTGAGATGAGTAGCACGTTTTGCATGATTCAGACATCTCTGAGGAGGTATAGGCTGAAACTATTTGGTGCATATATATGTAGAGAACCCGAATAGCATACCCCAAAATATTTGGAAGTAAGGTTTGGACATGTTTTATCACATCATTGTCCACTGGTTTAAAATACCATTGCATTTTCTGTTCATAAAATTTTGAATGTTTCTTTTATAGGCACCTATTTGATGATTCCCAAGCAATTGCCTTATGGCAGAGTTCCCTTGAGCAGCAGGACTGAGTATGTCTGAATCCGGTGCATGGACTGAGCTATGTTGTGGACTCTGAGCTGTACCGAAAATCTTATTACCCCCATGGTTCTGCTTATTTTTCCTGTGCCTTTTATTTCTTGGTTTCTTTTTATCCTATGTTTTCCCCTGTTGGGGGTTGGGAGACTAGATTTGCCATCATAAATCATCCCATGAACGTTTTGCTCACACTGAATCTATTAAATATTCTCTCTTCTTTTATGAATTTCATACCTCCTTGTTCAGTCATCGCTTTATGTTTTTTATTGAAGTAATTATGTATTTTACACGGTTGTGGAGGAATTATCGTCATCGTCCATATTTGACATTGGTGTTTGTTGGTACCTCGTTTGTTGAATTTCTATATATAGCTCATTCCTTGTGACACACTTCGCTGTCTATAGGTACTTGTACAGAGGTTTGGCAACTGGGGATCGACCTACGTGTGATCAATGCCTAAAGCTTCATGAAAGACTAACAGAGAGAGCTGGTTTGGGTTGCATACTGCGCTCACTTGCAGACACTATAAATACCGTCTAGCATCTCATCGTCTTTAACCAATATCAATCTATGTAAATCTTTTTGCTGTAAAAGCCAGTTTGCTATTTTGCGGATGAAATTGCCTGTGCTCGAGAAGCATGCTGTATGAGGCAAAAATGATGGAGCTGGATGCACATTTTTTATATTTAGTGCGTGTATTTGTAATATTTTGAATTTTTATAACACTATTTAGGTTATTATCATGGTGTTTTAATTATTTCCGTTGTGTACTCAAATTATTTTTTCAGTAGTCTACATAGATAAGATGTTTTTATTATTATTATTATTATTATTATTATTATTATTATTATTTATATTGTGTCTTATTAGTTTAGTAGATCATTATATTTTACTTATATTAAGTATTATTTAATTATTTAATCTCTTTAATTTTTTTCTCTTATCTCTCTTATTTATTCTTTCTTCATTCTTATCTCTCTCATATTTTGGTTATGATGTCCATAGTCTCATTTTTTCTATTTCTTTTTCTTTTCCTCGCGAAGTTCCTCTCTCTCTTTTTTACTTGCAAGCGCACCGTTTCTCTACCCTCTCTCGGTGCCGCACGTCTTGGATGTTGCCTGCGTCGCCCCTTGGTTGTGTCGCCCGCCTGGCCGTCCCCGTCTTCACGCACCGAGACAACCCCGTGGTCGCTGCCCCGCAACGTTAGCATTTGACGTCGCCCTTGCGCGACCGACCATCCGCCCTCCCGTGCAATGACACGTGCTGCCCACCAGCCGCGGCCCTGCCATTGCCATGCGCTAGCCAGCCTCTTGTTGTGCACCGCAGTTGTTTGTGCCGCTGGTGCAGCCCACCTCTCTCTGTAAGTGTTTTCTCTCTCCTATCTCTCCTATCTCTTCTTTCTTTAATATCTCTTGTATATTCCTCTTATTTTTCCTCCTCTCTCCCCCTCTTGATCTAATGGTTTATTATTCTATTTAATCTTTTGTTCTTCTGGCAACCTTGGTAGAGGTCGATATCTCGTTTGCTTGGTTCGGTTTGTATATCACGTCGATGTCTGGTATCACTTTGGGCCGTCGATTCTAGATTCTTTTTCAGCATCAAATTGGTAGGCATCCTTGACGAGTTTATTGATTATCATTAAATTCGTATGTTTAAATCTTTCATGACTCGTAGTGATTATTATTGAGTTAATTAGTCGGGTTAGTGGCATATGTTGTGGTTAACTAGCGTGATTATCAGTGTTGTTCCTATTTGTACGTTATAGGGATCGTGTTAGGGAGATTATTAAGTTATCTTCCACATGTTAATTTTGTACATTGTTGGCTGATTATTAGTCTTTTTAGATAACTTGTATCTAGTTAGTCTGTTGTTATTCTTTTGAGTTAATATTGTTGTATATATAGTAATAGGTTAATTAAACTAAACATTGATTAACTAATTTGATTAACTTGTTTTTTAACTATGTTAGGTCATTTAATCAGGTGGTAGGATTTGGCTGGGTGTGTTCTTTTCATGTTTTGTTGAGCATTTGTTGTAGTATCATGTTAGATGTTGTCTATTTTTGTCATTTTAAAGTTATAGCATTATGAACATGTTGTTTAGATTATGTTGATTGTGGTAATTGCATTAATGGTATGTTTGTCATAGCATGATATAGTTTGTGTCATTTAGTATTGCATAAGTTTGGTCATGGCATGTCATGATTGACTTGGATGCATGATGCATTGAAAAATTGTAATGGAAGATTAAACTACACTGGACTAGTTAGTCATGATCAGAAAGCATTGGGGGATTAGAACCGTCTGATGTTTCATTTGATCCCAGATCCTGCGGGCATCCTACGTGCCATCACTGTCTAGGTGTACTATGTGATTTCGTTTAGTTATATGGTATTGTTATATATAGTAGATCTGGTGTTAGCTAGACAAGGTGGCAAGACGATGCATTTCCTGCTAATAAGAAAATTATTAGAGGATAGGTGCATCGTTATATGGTATTTGTGAATGTGGTCTTTCATTAGAGAATATGTGCATTTATTGCATGGTATTTTAAACGTGGTCTTGTGATATGTATTTGTTTGTCTTAATTAGGTTGTGTTGCATGGTGTATGCATGGTCTATCTCATTTGTAGTAATGTCATCATATAGAGCATGTAATATGTATTCATGCATATGTTATCCCTTTTTTATTCAACTTATTTTTAAGTGTTGGTTGGTCAACTTATAGGTACTGGTCGGCGTGTTTTTAGAGTCTGGTTAGTGATTTAAAATATGTGGATTAAGGCAATATTTAAGATATTGACTAATGTTATACTTATATATAAATAGTGTAGGTTTGGGTATTTATTTAATTATCAGCTAGAGTTATTTGACTATCCGATTTGGCAGATGATGAGATGTCTACTGAGTCATCGTACTCATTACAATCTTTTTATTATTATTTTTAGGTAATCAAGTTTAGCGCAGCGGAAGCATGGTGGTTCGATGTTCGAGAAGGCATTTGAACGATCATTTTATCTTTTAGATGGTATATTTTTGTTTAGATTGTAAAATTAATAGTGTATTTGAATTAGAATGTGTGAATTTATGAATTGAGATCTAATTTGTTTTCACTTTTTCCAAACCGATGTATTTGAGAGGTTAATTTTTTCAGTTGCGTCGACGGATTATTCCGCTGTACATGTAAAATCCAGGATGTGGCAACTTGGGAAAAGTGAAGACAAATTAGGTCTCAGTTCATGAATTCACACATTTTAATTCAAATACACTGTTAATTCTACAATTTAAACAAAACTATACCATCTAAGATAGAATGATCATCCAATTGTCTTCTCGAACATCGAACCATAATGTTTCTGTTGCACTAAACTTGATTGTTTGAAAAAATTGATAAAAGGATTAGAATGAGTACGACAACTCAGTACATATTCCATCATATGTCAAATCGGATAGCCAAATGGCTCTAACTGATAGTTAAATATATACTCAGACCTGCACTCTTTACATGTAAGTATAGCACTAGTCAATATCTTAAATAGTATCTTAATCCACATGTTTTAAATTATTAACCAAACTCTAAAAACACACCGACTAGCACCTATAAGTTGACTAACCAACACCTAAAAATAACTTAGATCAAAACGGGATAACACATGCATGAACACGTAATACATGTTCTAATGATGACATTACTACAAAATGAGATAAATCATACATACACCACGCAACACAATCTGATTAAGACAAACAAATGCACATCATAATATCACCTTTAAAATATTATACAATAAATGTATATATTCTCTAATAAAAGATCGCATTCACAAATACTATGCAATGATGCACCTATCCTCTAATAATTTTCTTATTAGCAAAGAATGTGTCGTCTTGTCACCTCATTTAACTAACACCAGATCTACCATATATAGTAGTATCATAAAGCTAAACGAAATCCTATAGTGCACCTAGACAGTGGTGGCATGTAGGATGCTCGCGAGATATGGGATCGAAGGATGTACCTAAGCCCTCGTTGTCCTTGAGTCAACTTACTAGTCCGGTGTAACTTAATCTTCCATTACAGTTTTTCAATACATCATGCATCTATGTCAATCATGCCATGTCATGACAAATATACCACCAATGCAATTACCACAATCAATAAAATCTAAACATGTTCATAATACTATAACTTTAAAATGACAAGAATAGACAACATGTAACATGATATCACAATATATGTTCAAAAAACATGATAAGAACACACCCAACCATACGCTACCACTTGATTCAATGACCTAACATGGTTGAAAAATAAGTTAATCAAGTTAACTAATCAATGTATAGTTTAATTGGCCTATCATCATACACATATAATAATATTAACTCAAAAGAATAACAACAGACTAACTAGATATAGGTTAACTAAAAGGACTATAATCAATCAACAATTTACTAATTTAACATGCCGGAGATAACGTAATAATCTTCCTAACACGATCCCTATCATGTACAAATGGAAATAACACTGATAATCACGCTAGTTAACCACAACATACATCGCTAACCTGGTTAATTAACTCAATATTAATCATTACGAGTCATGGAAGATTTAAACATATAAATTTAATGATAATTAATTGACACGTCAAGAATGCCTACCAGATCAATGTTGGGAAAATTTGAGAATCAACGATCGAAAGCAATACTGGACATTGTCAATGCGGTACACAAACCGAACCAAACAAACGGGGTATCTTTCTCCACAAAAGTTACCGGAAGAACAAGAGATTAAATAGGATGATATACCGTTAGATCAAGAGAGAGAGGGGGGAATAAGAGGAATAAACAAGAGATATTAGGGCTAGAAGAGATAGGAGAGAGAGAAAGAGTGCACTTCCCGAGGTGGGGTGCACCAGTGGCGCAAATGATGGCGGTGCACGGTGGGAGGCCAGCTAACACATGGCAGTGGTGAGGCCGCGGCTGCGGCCGGCTGCACTGGCAGGTAGTGCACGTCATTGCGCGGGAGGGCGGATGGCCGGTCACATGGGGGCGGCGTCAAATGTTGACGTCAACAGGGTGGCAACCACGGGGTTGTCTCGGCGCACGAAGGTGGGGACGGTCAAGTGGGCGGCGCAACCGAGTGGCGAAGTGGGCAGCATCCAAGGCGTGCGATGCCAAGAGGGTAGAGAAATGGTGCGGAAGCTTGTAAGGAAAAAAAGAGAAATTGAGAGACTTCACGAGAGAAAGAAAAGGAAATAGAAAAGAGGATCTAATGGACGACGTAATCAAGGTACAAGAGAGATAAGAATGAAGAGAGACTAAATAAGAGAGATAAGAGAAAAAATTAAGGAGAGATTAAATAATTTAAAAACATTTAATATAAATAAAATACAATGATCTACTAAAATAACAAGACACAATATAAATAATAATATTAACAGCAACAATAATAAAAACACCTACTTATCTATTTAACTTCTTAAAAATAATTTGAGCACACAATAGAAATAATTAAAATATTACGATAATAATGTAAATAATGTTATAAAAATTTAGAATATTAAAATATTTGAGAACGCAGGTGATCTCGTTCCTGGTATTTGTGTATACATGTGTAAGAACTAGCTGACCCTTGTGAAATTTGACTGATTTTAAACTCTGGGCGGATGTTAGAAATTGTAGCAACTTCGTTCAGGTGACGATGTTTTAGCAGCCACATACGTCGAGGGATAACCTTCTGTTTTTCTCTCAGTTCTGCAAGATTTCTCAAGTCAGTTATCAGGACTGCTCTTGTCGACAGGAATGAATGAACTTTGTTGGAAACGAACATCACCGTAAACCCACGGCCCACGGTCACCCTGATGAACCTTGTAGTCGAAGCATCCTGTGTATATTCTTGGGCGTCAAGATCCTTTTATGGTGACTTGCCTTGTCAACTGATTGCCGTGGGATGGCAGGGTGCCGAGTCCATAGGACGTCTTATTATCCTCACGCCATTTTTGCCCTCCAGCCTAAAATTTCTTATCACATCCGTGGTGCGTGCATAATGTTTTTGACTTTCTCAAGTGTGACTTGTTCTGCCTTTATATTATTATCATTATTTAAAAATGTTTTTCGATAGTTAGTTATTTATTTATTTTTCAAACCTTGGACCACATTTTAGCCTGACGAATGAATGGCGATCAGTTCCTTCGTTGAATCAAATAAGAACACCGGCATCCCACTCAAAATTGACTAACTCCGTCCGTCACCTAGCCGGGTTACCTGCCCCGTGTAACCTGAGAGCATGCAGGCACATCTCTGAAACACTAAGTTGGCCGGAAAATTGCGGATGTTACGCCCTATACTCAGTTTTCATGATCACCGACAAAACAAGCGCTCGGCAGATCCGAGAATGGTTCTTATGATTTCCTTCGAGAGTGATCTGCTCGACAGCTATGAATAAGGCTGTTGATTCAACCCGAAAAATTCAATCACAATACTTTGATTCGATTTGATTTAAATTATCGATCGATTTAATTTTTTTTGGACCCTTCAAATCAAATCAAACCGATAAATTGAATAACTTGAATTAAATTAAATAATTTAATTTAAGTTATATATAAAATAGTATTTATATATCTTATCTTATAAAAATAAATTTATTTCGAAAATTTGTAAGGTAAAATTAATGTAATATATAAATATATAGACAAGATTTTAATTGAATATAATTTAAAACAAACAAAATACAATTATATATTGATATATCTATTATACTTTAATAAAATATAGTTTGAACCGAATAACCAAATCGAATTAATTCAATTCAATTTAATTTGATTTGAAAGATAATTTGGTTTGAAAAAATATACTCAAAAACTAAATTAAATCATGAACACCCCTAACTATGAACCGTATGAACCTTAAAGCATAATACCATGCTTGATTAGAGTTTCATTTTTGGTACTATATCAATATTAATATTAATATTTTCAAATGTTGGAATATCAATATCAAAAGTAATACAAGTTGAAACTTGTATTACATAATATACCTTATTTGTATTACAAATTTTGAAAAACATCTCTTAATGATTTCTATCCATATCAATTTTAAAATTGACAGTGATAGAAATACCTAATAATGTTATCTAACAGGGCGGAAGATGATGACAACAGAAAACACACTGCGATTCACAGAGACGTCGTCCCGTGGATTAGCCGACTGACAAACGAGCAAGAAGCATATTTGGCCATCATCGTATTTCCCAGATTCTTCTCAACATCAGGACTCGATCTTAATGGAGTTACAACTCCTCGACGCTGTTGGCTGATCAATCCACTTAATCTGTAAGCCCGTAAAAGCAGCAACCGCAACCAGCATGTAGTAACACAGAAGAGTCTTCAGATTTCAACCTCCATTTTCGATGTATCCAGGACATGATATAATCCAAAAGAAAAAAAAACGAAAACTGGTAGGCATACACCTTTACATCTTTTTGACAGCACTCGTCTACTTCACAAGAATCTACCAAGAAGTAAAGCTGGAACATGGACCGGAACGTCGTTTCATAGACCGGCAGGACGTCGGTATGCATTGGCCGCTCAGGCAATTTCATTGTGAAGCCTGTAACGCAGAAATCCTGTGGCAATGTCATCCCTAAACGTACTGTGTAGCTTCCTGCGGAAAAGAATATAGAGATATAATCATCAGATGATAACTTATAATACGAGCTAGAGTTGCAGCTTATTCAAGCACAAAGACAGCAGGGCATACAGCTAACCTAGCAAGCATCCCATCTTGGTGTGTGTCTTCGTAGGGAAAGGAAATTTTTTTTTCAGTATACCGCATGAATAGGGTTCTTGCCGGAGTTCACGTTGCTGCCGCTCGGTGAGGGATTTGCGTGGAATGCAGATTGCCTGTCAGATCTTCCATCCAGCTTCAGAGAGAGAACAGTGTTTGCGGTCTCTCTAAGGGCATCACCAAGACTCAATTTTGACATGCCAACGAGCTCCTCCACATTTATTGGAGTTTTGGAGTGTGCAGCCGTTGGTTTTATGAGTTCATGTGTCTCTTTCTTGGCGGTGTCTTCACCGCAACCTGGCCAAAAGGCGAGGGGCAAAGGCAAGAACGGAGGGAAATGTGCAGGAAAAATTATGGGATAACACAGAGAAGTTTCAGGTCTCAGGATAACCCCTCCAGCATCAACGGAGTTTGTGGAATCCATAGATTCACATTCATGGTAGATGACCTGGGTTGCGGTAGATGCATCTTCATCCTCACCTTGCTGTTCAAGTTGATTACAGTTCACTGGAGAGAGTTCTGATGCTTCGTCTGGCTGATACATCAGAAGAGTCAAAAGAGTCATTAGTAGTTTAGAGTTGTTAACTGCTACAATTTAACGCTGAAGTATGCCAAGCCATGGACATCTTAGTAAGCTCCAGTAGAGATTCAGAGAGACTTACTTGGTCAGGTACAATATCAAATAGGCTAGATCGTCTCTTCCTCCTTGATGTATTTGTTTGACGGATGAAATACTTTTGGGCATGACTAGCAACTTGGGTTGGCGTCCTGGATACAACAAAATTACGGGCTATTCCTCTCCAGTCACCTTTGCCAAGCTTCTTCAAGCCCAAGAGAAACATCCGATGCTCTTCTTCCGTCCATGGAATGCCTGGATAAACAGTCATTACATGCTATAAGATAACCATACTTCAACAGGGATAAATTAGATACCTTTCTTCCTTTTTGTAATTTACATTGTACAACAATCAGATTTAAAAAATCACATACCATAGTTCTAACCTTGGCACTTACAGTAAAAAACTATGTGAAAAATGACATTTAATAGATAGATATAGATGAACCCACATATTTGCTGCTCAGCGGCGAAGTGGATTTCCATGCTTAGAAGATTGCTATAACAGTCTTGATGAGAATTTAGGAGGAAAGCAACTTTTAAAGACATTATGACAGTAAAAAATTGTTGAAAGAAATCCATTATGCAAACCCTCTATGGTAGAGAAGTCAACAGTATTGTCCGATAGCTTAAATATGTGGTACCCAATGCATGGCACATGTATATCACTACCACTGTTTCAGAAATTAAACCATCATGGACAACTGGTAAGGAAAGCCACTGCTCGCCATTTAAAGACTGACATTATCTTACAGAACCATTATGTTTGACCTAAAAAAAACTGTTGATTGCAGTTTTTATCTAAAGAGCATCATGGAGCTGTTTATCCTAATTGTTCCAACATGTTATTTTCTTGTCCTTTCCATATTCTGGGATATAATCAAAAAACATGAGAGATACTTTGATGTTCTTCGGCCTTGCTGAATTTGTATATGCCAATATGGGAAGATGGATAATTAGGGAGGTAAGTCATTTATTAGAGTTTCTGGCGGAAGTACAAACATATCACATAAACCAGCTTGCACTGATCTCAGAAGAACGGTCAGTTCAAAGTGATACCGCCTCATGTAGTGTAATCAAGCAACCTAAAATCTGAATAACTAGGAAGTTGCAAACACAGACAAGAAACACAACTAGAAATGAATGCAAAAGAAGACATAAGTGGAAATTTTGTAAACAAGAGACATACATGCATATGTTAATATCCTTGCAATTGCAACTTGCTTAAATCATAAGTCCTGCATGGTTACAATCATGCAGATATTTACAACATTTTCAAGCAAAGCAATAGTTAGAGTGTATGATTATATGCTTCAAGACTATTTGAGTATTTAGTTAGGTAATCAAAACCAAATGGTGGAGTCTTTGAGTTTTCAATATGTGAAAACCAACTCAAATTCACATTGCCTAATCTATACCTAGTATATAGAAGTGCGAGTGCCCATTTTTTCGTCCTCCACTCTACGACCGTCCGATTGACTTTACTTGATGTATCCATCATCCGATTTTCCGTTCCTCCCGCCGACTACCTCCGTTGAAACCATCCTTTAATTACTTCTCCCGTCCGATTTATTAACCGTCCTATTTATCCACCCCTTCCGCCGAGGCATCGACTACTCTCCTCTGGCGAAACCGCCACGCCCGCCCCTTCCGCCCACCACCGTCCTCAGCTGACCTGCACGTCCATCTCTTCTCGTCGCAACGTTTCTCTCGCAACCTTCCCCTCTGCGTCCCGTTTCTTGCGCCAACCTTCAATGGCTCTTCCTCCTTTGGCATCCCCTTCACTATGCTCTTCTTCAATGGCTTCTTCAATGTCCACACGGCCCTCCGTCTCCATTGTCATCCGTTATGAAGCGTTGAGCATTTTTCCGTCGTTAGCCGGGACGGTTGGCTTCCGTTTCACAAAGATACGAACTTATGTGGTTTGCTGCCATTTAGATCCCCTTCGCTGTCAACATTAAGCATCCGGTTCTTCTCCAGCTATTGTCCTGCTTGTTTCGAACGATTCTGAGCACGGTGCCGGTGAGCTCTCAATCCAGTTAGCCTTGGTGCTTGTTCTGTTAGCCGGATTACTCCTAACCTTTTGTTCGATTTCACACAGGACCTGAAGAAGGACATGCCCTCTGGAACATGATTATTCGTATCACGTGGTAGACATCACAAGGTACTTCTACAACTGTCTTCCATGGTTTTCTCTTTACATTTTTTTTTTACGTTTTGTCAATGTTTTGTTTCCATGGATTCAGGTTTGTGATTTGAAGACCTTTCCTCTCAGGGATCTGATATGTTGCGTATTTATACATAAAGATTTAAGCATGCCAAGAATTTTTTATGATCTTGTTATCCTCAAATGTGAACCTTTATTGCTCTGTATTTGACGTCTAAATTGTATCCTAAGATTTGTGTTTTTTAGTTAGGCGTTTGTATTTTACTCATTGGAAGCCACATTTTCAAATTTTTGTCACATTTGCCTTGCTGTCCCGTTCCTTTTTTGGGCATGATGGAGTCTTCATTTGGGCTGGATGGGTCTTTGCTTGCTGCACCCCTACTCTCCTTGGATTATCCCCTTTGTGGGGACTAGACTCTAGAGTGAAAGCATATAGTGAACATTAAGGTGGCCGTTTGGGAGTAAGTTTTAGGGATTTCTAGGATCTGTTTTGGGTTAGATTTTGTGGGCTACAGAGAGCACTGGTTTTTAATAATTCCAATTTCTTTACGCAGATTTTGCCACATCAGTATGCATATTGAAATTTTAACTTCCGATTATGTGAGCCTCAATACAAACAAAAGAAACAAATTCAATCATGCAACACCAAGTACATAGCATTGTTCTTGAAGTTGTACTGTACCCCAGCTTGCATGGATTTGAAAACATAAGCAGTTTTAGTGATAACTTTTTTCAATAAACATTAGTTGATTTTGTAATTTTCAAATATGAGATCTCAAATCTTAATACCCATAATTGAGAATCTGAAGTTTCAAGCTCTCTTAACATGAAATTTCATGTTTCAAATAAATGGGTTGAAACCCTTTAAAGCCGGGCCAAACACAATTGGAACTCTTATTTTATTGTGTTTGATTAGCATAAAGGCGTCACTCTTTCATTCTGTTCCATGCTTGTTTGTGATCTATATTATATTAAATATTGAGTGCTTTATAACAAGTCAAATTTGCACTACTGATGCAAACACTAAAATGCTCTAGAAAATTATTCAAAATTTCTTTCAGGAAGACTAACTGATACTCATCAAAAAGCATCTACGACATCACACTTATCACCTTTAACCCTATAAGAAGAGTAGTTTTGCAAGACCTATTGATCAATAATGGGTCTAAAATCACTCACCCCCTAGAATTTTAAGTTGCCAGATTTACTTGATGCTGTAGTTTAGGTAATAAGAGCATTTCATAAATCAGTGAAAAGATAGGTTTATTCTACTATCATCTTGGTCTGAAATTCTAAAAATCTAATGTATATATAATTTGAAAATTTTTCAGAAATCTGAACATTGAGAAATATGAAAAAAATAACTGGATAAGCTGGTATTAATTTATAGTTATACCAGTTAAAATCAAGTCTCATAACATATTCGTACATGTGTAAGTCTTGAGATTTAAATTATGGAAACTCTAGAAATCAAAAAATCTAAAAACTTGGAAATATGAAAACTGGTGAAGTTTGAGAACATAGAAATTCCAAGAGTCGTTGGGGTTCTAAATTCTCAACTTTTAGATAATAAGATATCAAATATAAAATTGTGAAATCTCGATAGTCTAAACATTGAGAAAAATGTCTGATTGTTGGGAAGTAAAAAACATGCTCAAATATTAGCTACTTCATTAAATATTAAAATTATGAAACGTTCATAAAGTAAAGTTTCATGCATTCTGAAACATATGCTTGAAAATAAGCCTTCTTATTTAAATTTCTGCACATGTTTATAGTGTGATAAAATTATTTATGATAATTGTTTATCTTTTATTTTTTATTTTATGTTTTCTTTGTATTATTTCTAATAGTTTGTTTTTCAATTCTCGAACAATACGTGAGAATACCATTCTCAACACCCAACATAACACAAATTTCAGATCTTCTCGAGGAAACTTCACAAGGTAATGTTACCCATGTCTTCTCAACATAGGTGTTTTCCTTTATCTATATTCAATTCTATTTAGCCATTATCACTTCTTGCATATATTATGGTATCAATGTATATTCATTTCCATTTCCCTTTATCTATATCCATTTACCCACATGTGCCCTTCCCACTTGTTATATATAAACCAAATTTTAGACAAATTTTGAATTCCCCTCCTCTTGGAATACCAAATTTATCTTATCAAAACTCACAGTGTATAAATTCTAAAGAAAAATTTAAAAATACCAAAGTTTTGAGTTCCCAAAATCTTAAAGATCATAAAAGATTAATGGAATATAAAAATTCCAAGGAATAAAAATCTTTAAACTCTAGAAAGTTAAAAATTATGCAAAAATGCATAATCTAAATTGCAAACTGAAAAATCACCAAATCTTCATATCAAGGATAGTTTGTTCGAAGCAAACTCTTGACTGCCTACTGCTGATAGGCCCCAGTTTTTTGGACCAGGGTACTGTTGGCACCGATTTTTTTTTAAAATTAAGCCCATTTCCAAGACCAATTTATTGGTCGGGTAAACATACCATTGAAGGAGTTTAATTCAGGTGCCAAATGGACCCATTGGAATACCAATTCTGGCCCATTTATGCCTTACGACAGATTTGTTCAAGAGGAGTCCACGCAAAAAAAAAAATTGAGGAAGAGAAACTGTCGGAGCAAGGAAGGAAGCCGACTCCCCATCGGACTCTACTCCAGAGTTGACACTAACGACGGCAGGGGATTGTCGTAAGAAGCCGATAGAAGATAAGAGAGAGGGCAAGTCGATCCCATATGTCCCGGGGTTGCTCCGAGTCCGCCTTAGAGCCGGAATCCCCTTCGCGGCAGGTTTCCTAGCGGAAGGAGTCCCCCCGGAAGCCACACGGGCCTATAAAACCAGCAAAGGGTCGGAGCGCAGGGGGATCGAAGAAAAAAAGAGGAGGGAGAAATCCAGAAACAGAGATCGGGAGAGCCAGAGAGGGAGACCGAGAGCGGAGGAGAACAAAGAGGAACCTTGCGGAAGTTGTCGAGCTCTCTTGGAGTTGCTGAAGCCGCCGGACCCTCCTCTGGAAGCCATCGGACCCTCCTGGAGCTACCCCCGCTGCCGGAAGCACCTCCCGTAGGTGTTGGACCGCCAGAAGCACCTGTTGCAGACGTTGGGATCGCCGAAAGCCTCCTTTGTGGCAGCAGCAGCCGTCGCCGAGGCCTCTTCCGGAAGACACCGTCGCCAGGACCTCCGCCGGAAGCCGCAGGTGCCGCCGGAAGACGCGAACCTCCGCCGTCTTCCTTCGCCAGGAGGAGAGGCCGTGGGAGGCCAGTCAACGCCGCGGGGGAGGGGAGGGATTATTTTTCCCTCCCCACTTTGGTCCACCGTGTCATACGGTGGGACCCACAAAAAAAAGAGAGAAAAAAAAAGAGCGCACGGCCGCGTAGGGCTGGGCCGCAGCCACATGGGCCGTCGGGGCCCAATAGCTCCGGATGAACATTATCCAATAAAAAAAGTTTTAAAATTTACCTTCCACTTGAAATTTAAATAAAAATGTATTAATTAATTAATTAAACAAACCGAGGCGAGCATCTGGCCGGCTAAAACCCGCTTCATGGTCTCGGCATAACTTAAAAGAATCAAAATAAATGGGAAAGCAATAGGCCGGCTTTAAGCACGCCTCTTGACCCATAATTCAAAAAATAAAAGAAAACAAACAACAAACAGAAATTAAATAAAAATCCATTAATTAATTTCACAAACCGAGGCGAGCATCTAGCCGGCTAAAAACCCGCCACATGGTCTTGACTTAATCTAAAAGAATTCAAAACAAATAGGGAAAGCAATGAGCCGGCTTTAAGCACGCCCCTTGACCCTTTAAGGTAGACATACAAAGGTCTAATAAAAAGACCCCAATGTCTTACCATGCCCCAAGAGGGAGTTACTTACCCATTATGCCATGGGAAGGCTGTGCATGATCAACATGCCGATATGCCAAACTATGAGCTAATGAGGTTCATAAATTGTGAGATGAGTCCCCACAAGCTTATCAAAAATCGGGTGTATTCAATCTCAAAGCAGTGGGGGATGCCCATAAGTCTATCAAGACCGGGTACATGCCGCCCATGAATGACAAGTTCATCAAGAACTCAAGAGACCGGATTGTTGGTCATGACTGTAAATCATGTCTCATGTTGAGAGGAAATAAATGAAAATTCATGCTCGGTGCACAGATTTATGTTATGAGGAGAGGACCGCTACATGAAATTTTGGAAGGCAAGACAATAAAAAAAATCTGAAAACATAATCTGAAACCTGTAAAATTTGTAATTCAACTGAAACAAAAAAAGCTGAAATCATAAAAATCTGAACCTGAGAACGAAATCTGAAACTCAAGCAAATTAAAAAAAGAAAGAAGAATCTGAAACTGCAAATCTGGAACATGTAGAGCCTGGAATTTAAAAATCTGGAACATTTAAAATCTGAAATCTGAACCTAAAACATACAAGTCTGAAATCTGAAATATGCAGAAGATCCAAAAAAATCTGAACTTCACATTCAAAACAAGAAACCGAACCTGTAAAACTTGTAAAATTCAAAAATCTGCAACCTAAATCCTCAAGTCGAAACACTTCCAAACAAGCCACAAACTCCATTGAATCTATAAACAGAGCCTTGCGCCAAGCAAAAATATGAATCAATTTCAGACGATTCCGAAATCAAAACTCAAACAAAATCTGAAACTCATGGAAATCTGAAGGTTCTCAAATTTCTCAACTCCAAAGTGAATTCCCAAGAGTCAAAGGTGGATTTTAATCAGATTCAAGATATAAAATCGATCAAGATACAAACAGGTTTCATTAAACTTCAATAAGCAGCTGAATTAGACAACTTGAAACTCATCCAAGGACCAGATCAACTTAAATTAAATTCCATTTGAATCAAAGCATCATCCAAAATATCAGACAAATCAAATAAAAACAAAATTTCAATCAAACGTTAAAAAAATGAGAATCAAACTCAGTTTCAACAAGCAGAGGATTTTAAATTCCAAGTCTTCGGATAAACCTCAGCCAAATCTTAGTTAAACCAGTTCGAACAAACTCAAAATTTAAAACAGGGCTTTAAATGAACTTCAACAAATTCAAAATCTTAAGCAACTCCATCCAGTTTTCTAAATCAAAATTGAACAAATTTAACTTAAGCAAGCCGAACTGACATCCACAAGCAAATTGAATTCAAGGTTAATAAGTCATAATCAATCATGATCTGCCAGGTTCAAAGAAATCAAAAATACCCTTAAGCTCCAAACAGATTCAAATCAGTTAAATAAAAAATGAAATTCAAATGAACTCAAACAGATAAAACTCAAGTTCAAGCTCGACCCCAAATCAGTTTATATAAATCTGAAACTTACAAATTTCATAAAAGAAACCCAAAGAATGTCAAATTCATAAAACACAAACTCGGCAAATTTAACTGAAATCTAATTTAAACCAATGAATCAAATGAAATAAATTCAGCCTAATTAAAAATTAAACTCAAATCAAACTCAATTTTAATTAAATTAAATTCAATCCAAATCAATCAAAGTCAACCAAATAAATCTCTCAAATTAAATTGAATTCAAATAAATCAATTCTAAACAAATTCATTCCAAACAAACTTAAATCAATTAATCCCTCAGATGCAATTCAAATCAAATTAAAACTCACACACCAAATCCAAATTTCAACCAATTTAAACAAACTCAAATCCAAACTAAATCAAATCAACTCAAATACAGATCAAACTTTCCAAATTAAATCTAAGTCAAACTTAATGAAACAAATCCAAATTAATCAAACAAGGCAAAATTCAAATTCAACTCCAAACAAACTAAATTTAAATAATTCAATCCCAACAAAATCCATTTCAAAAAAATTCAAATTAAATCAAACTAAATCCAATCAATTCAATTCAATTCAAACCAAATTTCAAACCAAATTAAATGCTTGCATTCCATCAAGTTCATGGGATTGTTTTTCTCCTATGTCCATATGTGTGAATGTTTATTTTTGTGGATGTATTGTCTTCTACTTTCCATGGATTGCTATGACGATTAATCAAGGGTTTTCGAGTAATCTCGATGTAATTAACGTCGGATCTTCGCACCATCCGACGGGGAGAGGTCAAAATCAATTTCAAAGAACCTAACAACCTCAATGTATAATTTTATACATATCATGAACCCTAGTTAGTACTTTTATGAAATATCATTTATTTTCTTAAGAAGTCAATACTAAGGTCAAATCAAATCAAATATAATCCAAATTCAAATAGGAAAATGAATTTCCAAAACCAAAATCTTTTAAATGAGAGATTTTTGAGGTTACATCAGGTACCTATACTCTAAAATATTGGACTATGTATTCATCACATGTGGCATCTCAAATGTGCTTTTGGTTTACTTTTGCTTGTAATCTTTAAGTGACTTGGCTTATAATCTTGCAACCACAGACTACGATGTGATCACAAGTAACCAATTTGCCTCTTTATCATCTTCAATGAACCAATTTGCAAAAATTTCAGTTTTTTTGTTATCTCTTAGACTTATTTTAGTTCCCCAATTTTAATATTTGATAATTTTTAATTAGTTAAAATTTCATTGTATGGTCTCTACTGACCAAGCTTGTTTCCTATTTGCTGTTGGCATTCCCCAAAGGAAGAAGAAAGTTGTATTCATATCATTGCTTTGGTACTCTTGCAATAGTAAAAGAAAATTCCATAAGGCTTGTGAGAACCTCGCTTTTACATTTTTCTTTTCAAAAATGATTTTCGTATCTCATTTGGACTACTTAGGAAAATAGGTGGTAGCCTATAAATACATTAAATAGTCCGACGATACATTTAAAATTAATAGAACCGAGGTTCGGATTCTGTGAAAATTTAATTTGACCTCTCTCCGTCGGATGGTGCGAATATCCGACGTTAACTTACATCGAGCAACTACTCGAATGCCCTTGATTAACCGCCATAGCAAACTAGTTTGAGAGAACGTGCACATCCACATAACAAAAGATAACTCATAAGGGCCTAGCCTTTCGGACCTGATAAGATGCGAACAAGTTGTCTTAACTTTGTTGGATGTTGATTTTTATTTGTTTTGGATTTGATTTTTGATTTTTTGATTTGAGATTGGTTTTATGTGGTGTAAATTGTGAATTTTCGGATTTGATTTTATATGTTGATTTTTGAATTGTTTGATTTTGATTTCGGTTTGAATTGGTTTTGGTTGCTTTTACTTTAATTGGTTGAAATTATTTTTGTTTGAGTTTGGAATTTAATAGAATTTGATGTTTTAAACAATTTGACTTATTTAATTTGATTTAAGATATTTTTGTTGTTTTCTTATGTCGGTTGATCTTTTGGTGTCGGTTTGAATATGTTCGGTGTGTTTTAAGTGTTTTGAAATTTTGATTTGATTTGATTACTGTTAAATTTCAGATTGTTAATTATCTGATTTTTTTTGTTTTATGACTGATTTTTAGTGTTTTAAAGTATTTTCAATGTGATTTGTTTGATTGTTTTGAACTATTTAATTTTCAATTGATTAAGAAGTAAGTTTCTATTAAATTAAATGATTTTAATTGGAATTTTCCAGATTATTAGAAATCTGATTTTTCTTGCATTTTTCAGATTTAATGACCTGTTTTGAGGTATTTTCAGATTTGTTTTATCTTTTTTATTTATGTTCGGTCCGCATCTCATCCGGCCCGTCGGGCTAGCATCGGTGCCCGGTTTGCAATGGTCCACATCAGCACTTGAATGTCATTTCATTTCGTACATCATGTTGGTTTACATTGGATGCATAAAAATCTGAATTTTGGTCATGTCCTTCCCTTAGGCAATTCCCATAGTATCGAGAATAAAATTCGACATTACAACGGTATGTCGGCCCATTCTCGATAAATGGAATTTACCCGTCCTACATGGTTGAGTCTTTCGACTTTTCCACATAGTGGGAAGGGTCCGTCTGCAGTGGGAGCGTGTCCCATGCCTACGCCCGGGTCAACGTACCGGAAGCTGGTCCGGACTAGCCGCCCAATTGTGGAGTGCCCACGATGTGGTGCTAACTCCTTATTTAATTTTGCTTTCGCCTTTCAGAATTTATTGAAGTGCATTTTTGATATAAGGCCCAATAGGCCAGCTGCATGTCTCATGGCCCAATAAGGCCGGCTCCATGTCTTCTTGGCCCAATTAGCCCACTTTCTTCTCCTTGAGCCCTGGCGGCCTGTGTTGCACCTCGTTTGGACCAGAATTGAGGGCCGCCCTTTCAGCCCTTGACCCGTCTTGCGGGCCAAGGGGGCCGGACCGTCGCCCCCAACCCGGTCCTCACAAGGACCCGTTTATAGCACCGCACCGAGGCTTGTCCTCTAGCCGCATCAGCACCTGTTTTGGGGTTGGACCGGCACCTGTCTTGCACCAAGCCAGCTGTTGCTTTTGCACCGGACCGGCACCTGTTCTGACATCGGTCCGGGACCTGTTTTGGGACCGGTCCAGCACCTGTTTTGGGGGTGTTATGCCGGGCTGAAATGGGCTGAATTAGAAGCCGGTTTCAGGGGCTGCTGTGGGACAGATTCAGGACCTGAATTAGGCCACCCAGGAGGCTGTTTTGTGGGGCTGCGAGGGGCTGTTTCGGATTTTTTTTTATTTTGAATAGGGACAAGAGCTCACTAAGGGGTAGAGAACGGGGGCCCATTCGGGGGGTTCCTCAACCCATCCTGTGGGCAAGGGGTCCGAATGTCGACCCTCTTCTCATCCCCCTAGCAAGGTAGGACAAAGGAGATGCTGCTGATTTTTCTTGGACAACTAGGACTGTTTTAAGACCTGTTTGGGAATCCCCTTTGGCTGGCCGATCAAGGGGTTTCAAGGACCTGTGGAGGGTCCCTGCAAATCGCTGACTAGGGGATTTACGGGCTGGACTTCCTGATCTGCTTAAGGGGGGGGGGCAGGTAGGCTGAACAGGCAGGTCGCACAGGACCTTTAAGGAATTTGGTTGGGGGTCTGTGGGTAGGCTTCTGTGCAGGCCAAAGAGAGCTTATTTGGGGGTAAACAGCGGGCGCACAAGAACATGCCAGGGGCTTTTTCTGATATTTTTTTTGAAAGGATATGGACCAGTGATAGGGGAGGCCAAAGGGCAATTTTAAGGAGATTTCAATGGGATTGTTTAAGAGGATCAGAACAGGACACGTGCAAGGGATCTTGAACAGGCCGATGGAAGGATTTGAGATGAGAAAAGAGGGAAAGAAAGGAGAATGGCCACTTGAAAGGGCTACATGGTGCTATCTCTTGTCTTACCTTTTTCTTTCTCTCCTCTCTCTTTGCACTGCAGCTTCTGTTGGAAGGAGATGGACCGACCTTCATCTTGTCCTACAGATGGTCGCAGGGTGCAAAGCTGTGGGATGCCTCTCTTGAGCTTCTGTTGACCGTTGTTGCTGGACGTCTCCTGTTGCCGATGGGATGACCTCTAGAGGGAGGAGCCGCGAGGGACTGTTGGAGACAGGGAGGGAGGCTTGTCTCTCTCTCTCTTTTTCTTCTCCAGAGAACCGTCGGAGGATGGAGAAAAGAAGAAGGATCCCCCTCTCTTTCAAATTTTTTTTTATTTTATATCATTTGCTAGTAAATCATCTGCTGCCTTGTTGGCAGCGTACGTGGCAGCCTCCTTTTTCTTTTTTTTTCTTGCTTTTATCTCTCTCAATGGCCGGGCCCGCTGGATGCTGGCGGCAGATCCTCAAGAAATAGTAAGAGAGAGTTTTCGGGGCAGGTTTGCCCAGCTGGAAATCAGGGATCTGACCACGGGTTGATCCTGAAAATTCTCCCATTATCCACTCTTTCCCTCCTCCTTGGATGATAAGAATAAAAGATAAATCTTCCCATTAACTATTTCCTAAAACGTAGGAAATAAACGAGGGAGGGAGGATTAGTGCCGGCAGCAGTACGTGGGAGAGAGAGAGGGAGTTGGCGGCTGACATTTTCAAATCGGATTTGACCTAATTCTCATCGGGATGCTCCTGATCCGACGGTTTATATCAATTCCGGGTGAAATTAACTTAATTAAGCTCCAAAACTTGACCGGAATTATCCGAATGGTATTCCGATGGCCGTAGATCTTGTGCTCCATCAGATCTACGGTCGAGGGTCTTTAATTTGTCCAGAGATCACCGATTTGATGGACTTTTCGATCGGTGCGATCTCGGCCCTCAAAAATTCTGAAAATTGCATCTAAAATGCAATTCAATTTTTTATACGTCCGATCTTTGGTCTTCACCACAAACAATGCTATCTGCGAGCGGGTTGGACAAAATTGCCCTTATCTCGAAGTACATGCCGACTCTGCAAATTTTTGAATTTCATCTAGAACTTCCCGGATATAAATCGGATTGATGATCCGATTTCGATATTGTTCTTCTTGATGTTGGGCAGACATTTTTATGGCGCCGAATGTTACTGGGCCTGCTTGGATTTGTCCGGGCACAACAGGGGCAAAATGGTCATTTTTTCATCCGGAGTCGGATTGTGACATTCAAAGTACCGTTGCGGAGCTTGTGACTGAGGCAACACCGTGGACCCACTTGTTTGGTCATTTGGGCCCATTAAGCCCCACAAATACTGTCCAAAAGTTCACTTTCACTATTTTGCCCATATCTTTATGGATATGAGTCGGATTTCCAATGTTGCTCAAGTTGGGATTGGGCGGACCTAGTGAAGCGCCAACATGCTATCGGACCTACCCCGAATTGACCGAACCCACCAAGGGTGAAAGAAGTCATTTTACCGTTCGGGGTCCTATCGAAACCAGATTCTGACAATTGGGGTACCGTTATGAAGGTCTCGACTAGTACAGTCCCATGGACTCACTTGTTTTGTCTTTTGAGTCCAATATACCCCCAATAAGACCACCTGAAAATTGATTTTCAGTGTTTTCCCCATAACTTCTCAAATATGAGTCGGATTTTCGATCCGACTCTGACATTGTTCATCTGGAAGTCAAGTGGACTTTCTGATGGTGTCCGATCGTTATTGGGCCGACATTTGGTCCGTCGGATCTAATAAGGCTTATTGGGATTGTTCGGCCCATTAGCCCTAAATGTAATGAAAAATAGATCCAACTTGTCTGTTCGGTTTTCTTCGATGTATTTCATTTGAAACTTGTCATTTTTGGTACTGTGACATTTTTTTTAGGTGCCAACAAGGCTCAATGGGGCTTAGGAGGTGATTTGAGCCTCTAACAAATTCTCTACATTAGAAGTGGGACATGTTTTGGGCAAGAGACCACAATAGACTATTACGGGAGTAATAAATATAGACTTGAGGGGAGGGCAAGAACCCGAGAGGCATAAATGTTAAGACACAATAACATGGAGAACAGTAAATATTCATTGAATTAAATTTTTTCTGTGGATTTAGCCCAATATCGTTTATAATGTAGATAGAAAAATAATCCGTGAGAAAGAAAACATCAATAATATCAACTGTTATAAGGATATAACAGTTTTCTTTTTTTAAGGTACTTACTATTATGACTTTCAGCTATTTATCAACCTGTCCTATAGTGACTTTGACAATCAACCATGAGCCCATGACTATAACTAAATCTAGATTACCTTGGTGAGTCCATGAACCGTCTTTTAAATAGCATCAGGGTTGTGGTTCTTCTGATGATCCAACATGATTCTCATAGATAGTGTAGAAGCTGAAAAAAAATTCTTCTATTATTTTATTATGATGAGATTGCCAATATATTTGAATCATATATTCAGACAATATCAGAGGGCTGTGGTTATCTGATAATCCAACTGGATTCTCATAGATAGAGTCCTGTAGAAGTTGAAAAACAATCTTCCATTATTTTATTATGATGAGATTGCCAATATATTTGAATCATATATTTAAACAATATCAAAGGGCTGTGGTTCTTCTGATGATCCAACTGGATTCTCATAGATAGAATCTTGTAGAAGCTGAAAAAAATTCTTCCATTATTTTATTTATGATGAGATTGCCAATATTTTTGGTTCATTATCAGTTTACAGATTTGCAAAATTTCTTGGTTTGTTCAAATTCTTATTAAGTCCTAAAATTTCATATACTTCTTTTACTTCTTTGCCTTCCATTAAGCCCATGAGGTGGATCCCGCTTCCACATCACAAGTGACATCGAACGATTGGATCAATTTGAGTTACATGCAGATGAGGTATTTGAGTTACATGTAAATGAGGGGAGGGCGTGTACGCCATAATTCTCCTTTGACAAAATTTCCTTGACCTTGATGTGAGTTTTTTAAACAATAACCTATAAATATAAGGCAATCTATTACAACCCTCTAATATGGGAAGTCTTGAGTTTTTTATTTCTCAGATTGACATATTGTTTCATTTTAGGCTTGAGGTACTTCTTGTTTTGTTATGCCGTAGGAGTTTCATTTTAAGAGTTTGAAGATCATTATAGGTACGTAATATTAATTTGGAGTTCAGATTAGATGCCCCTTGATCTTGGAACCTTTATTCTATATCTTTTTATCTGAAGTTTAAGGTTGATCTTTTAGATCCCAAGGATTTGAGGATTCTTCTGTTTATAGTTTAGAACTCATGAATTCTTAGTTTCAGATTTAGACTCTACGAGGGCAATGGAATGTTTGATTTGACATTTTATATTTGGCAATCTAATATTTTTACAGTCTTTTAGGCTTCAAATTTGAACTTCGAATTTGAAAATCAGTGGAATTTGATGTTTCGTCCCTTTTTTATTCAGGAACCTCTAGATTTGGGATTTTTTAAAACAATAATCTATAAACATAATACAATATATTGCAACTCTCTAATCTGGGAAGTCTTAAAGAGTTTTTGATTTTTCAGATTGGTGGGTTTCTTGCTTTTTTATTCTCTGCAAATCTGTAGGTATGCAAAAGGTAATCATACCTTGTTATACCTGTATGTACATTGTTTCTCATTTCTCAATTAAATATTAACATCTTTCCGATGACTATATGGTATCATGTTTATTTTGCTTAAGACTTTTTCTAGATCTTCAAAGCATTATCTCAAATCCAAATATGATTGCAAAAATTATCTCAAATCCGTGAAAACATATCTTTTCGCCTCCATGTTTCATAAGAAATAGCTATATGTCTAATTTTAATGCCTTAGACCTTCACAGTCGTTAATGCTGATAGAACCTAGATAGGAATATAATGGATATATGCCTCTCTTACCTTGTCAGATGATTCAAAAATGTCTATTCTAGGCTGGTGAATCATGCAAACAACTGTCCTCCCCTCCCTGTGTTAACGGTGTTCCTAACTGTTCTTATGATGATTGCAGCTGCCCATGCATCAATACCAGAAGTAGACTCATCCATGAATATTATTGATGGATTTGCAGCCAGTTCAACTACAGTTGTCAACCTCTTGCTCTGCTCAGTTGAAAGGCCATTGACACTAGGCAACCCAAGAAGTGCTTCCTTCAGCTGTGTCAACTCTACTAGCTCCATTACCTCCTCAATGGATATATGCATCAACATTTCAAGTATTAGATCAAGTATCTCTATGGGGTGTGGTCACAAGCATTAAGAGATTGAAAAGATAGAGCATATGTATGTTTTGTAGGATTTCAAAGTAAGAACTCATCTTTCATTGAACAACTCTACATGTAATCGTGGATGCACTTGAGCTAATTTGCTATCTGTTGTTTAGTTCATTTTAACATACCGTGCTTAATTTTTTTTTAATTTCTCTTTATGTCAACGAAATTCTAATGAAGCTTTCATGTTACCTAATGTTAAATTCTTGTTTTGTAATCTGTAAGTCTAATTCTGTGTATGATTGAATGCCCTTTTTCTATTCCTTTCATAACAAGCATATGGGAAATGTTGTTGTCTGACATTTTCTTTCAACTTCTATGTTTTATTTATGGAATGCTACACAAATGCACAAGAGCATGGGCAATGGTGATTACACTATTGATATTCAGACTATCAAATAATTTAAATTCCATATGGTAATATCGAAAACAAATCTACCATGAGATCATATGGTATAAGTATAATAAGTATGATTTTCATGGGAAACGAAGACAAACATTTAAGTGGCTGATACATCTATAACAAGGTACTGTTGTGACTGGGAGACGGTGAGAGCAGAAATAAAACACAAGCTTTTATTTTCCTGTAATACCTTTTTGAGAAGTCATATAGTCGATAGGTATGCAGAAGATAATCCTGCATTATACTTGTACGTACGTTGTTTCTTATTTAAATATTGCCACCTACTATGAATTGGTTATGGTGTTAATACATTGACTATATGATTGTATACTTCTTTAGCCACTGTATATTGCATGACCGTACTATTCATAATAATTGATAATCTATATAATCTTTAAGTAGTTATTATATTTAATTAATTGATGATCAATACTGGTTCAAAAATATAAATTTCATAATAACCAACAATCCATATCAATTTATGTATATATATATAAAGTTACCCGCATACATGCTACAAACATGTTTTCTCTTATTTAATCTTAAATTTACAGTCCTAATCTAAATTTTAACTTAAGTACTTTGTGAAACACTTTTACCATAATTTTGAATTAATATATCATTTTTAAATATATACAATAAATTACTGGTAGACGTGCGAAGCACGTCCTATAACTAGTCTTGAAATAGACTTGGCCCAGAATCTGCCGTACTAGACGGGATCTTTCAGTGATATTCCTGATCTAGGCCAGCCAATTTCTGCAGGCCTTGTCAAGAAAATGCTGATTCAATACAGTTCCCAGCATTTCACAGTATAATACTTCTCCACTAACACAATAAAAGATACTTTCATGCCCTATATAATTATTAGCATCAAAGGAAAGTTGTAAATATATAATGGAAACATTTCATTGAATTGAACCTGCTGCTCATTAAAACTCAATTTTAAGTTTCAGGGTAAAATAAGAAAAACATTCTTTCCCAGCAACCAAATACACATTGATCTCTGCATCTGGTCAGAGCTCCCTAGAAGCAGTCAATGACGGCCTGATGATCTCTCAATGTTTTTGTCTTAAAGATAAAAACAAGTCTACCAGATCGCATGTTGCTATACCATCAATTTTAAAAAAATAAAGAAAGGATGCTGGAATTATCATTTTATCCATGAACAGTTGAGCTTAAAAGGATGACAAAGATTCTCTTTATATAATAAGGCTAAGAATATCATCTAGATTTTTTTAATTCAAGGATGGTAACTAGTGTATGCCAATTTTCAAGTCCTATTTAGTTAACCATTTCATTGGCCCCTGAAGTTCTCAGCCAATAGATACAATGCACACACTCCATGGTTCCAGCTGCACAACTGAAATGGCACAGAGAATATTGTATGCTTTCAAACTAAGGAGTTGTAGGTAGTCCATGTTGATTCTAATACAGGAAAACAAATAAGACAAATAATGTATACTTTTGCACTCTCAGAGGCATAATGGCCTTGCAGAAGAGGTGACACGGGGTCATGGATGTTGGGTTGCTTAATTGCAAGAAATAGTAAAATATGAAACGTACCGGGTGCACACTTCACAGTCACCATTCTTGGCTACCAAAGAAAAGCTTGTAGTAAAATGTCAGTGATTAGGGAACAATCTGGAAAGAAGTGTGAAATCTATACCATGGTTTTGCATTCTTTCGGAGTATCTGAAGAAAGTCACCTCATTGCCCATAGAGAGTAATACAATCAGATAAATAGCCTTGTACCAAACAGGCCATGAAGCTTTCGTTTAGAATTTTAGTTATTATCTCGGAAGGCAGAAACTCAAAATTTTCCTTACCAGTTCCTTCCCCAGTTTTATACTTGAACATATAGCATATTTAAGGAGAAATCCTCTAAAGAATTTATGCCAAAGCATCAGTTTCACCTTTCTACCATGCGGCATTATGCAAACGATCAAGCAGTCAAGGAACATCCAATCCCATTCGCAGCGATACAAATATAAACAGTGGAATAATAGAAAGGGGTTGGATCTCATCCAACCGGACAATCTGTTCTCCACTCAGCAAGTATAACTGACGCAAACCGCAATCTACTGGGCTACAACTCCGACTTCCGAATTTGCAAGTTGCAACACACCAAGAGGCAGCACAAAAATAAGACGCACACAACAGGAATAGAATCTCACATACGGCCGGAGAAAGCAAAGAAATTCTACCTTTCTTGCGTTCGCGAGAGCTAGAAGACGATCCCTGCACGAAGTCCTCCGACGCGTACCCTTCCGCGGGGGCGGGGGCGGGGGCGGCGCCCCCTCCCTCGTGTCCATCAACGGCGGGAGACGCGCCGCCCCCGCTGGACCCGGAATAATGGCTAAGATTTCCCATGCTGGCGCTCTTCCGGATGGACCCATCCGTGAGGCGCACACCGAACAGCTTCACCCCGCGGTTGGGGCACGTCCTCGAGTTGTGCCCGTTATGGCTGCAGTGGGAGCACCTCCGCGTCATCCCCCCCCCCCGCCACCCAGACCACAAGCTTACCGCTCCTCCTCCCCCCCAGACCCCTTATCGCAGATTCTACACAAATCGCACCAAAGACTCTCCGACGGCCCGGGAGCACCACGCGCGCCCCTCCCCTCCGGAAAGCTGCTCCTGCTGGAATCTCAGGGTTCCAGCACCACCGTCACCCGCCAAGAACGGCTCGGAGACGGAGGAGGAGGAAGAGGAAGGAGGCAAGTCGCGCAGCGCCGGAGAGAGCGGAAGAGGGAACGGTGCGGAGTCGGTGCGGTCCGAGCAATTTTTAGCTGTGCCGATCGCAAGACCGCAGCCGTCCACGTGTCGCATACTCGGCACGCCTCTGCGTGCCCGCACGTGCTCGCCTGACCTGAGTCGGCACGCCCTTGGGCCCGGATCACGGATCCGCTCCTTATCCGTATCGGATAACCCGGGTGTCCCCGGCACGTGGGACGAGTCTCCGTCCTGGCGTGCTAAGAACGCCGCGGGGACCGCGTGAGACGGGGACCACCATCGTGAAGCTACGTGACGCGGAACACCGACACCCGGACACGTGTTGGGCCGACAGGTCGCGGTTCGGGCGAATGTCCGGCTGATCCGGATGGAGAACCGGTGTCGGCTCGGCGCACGGAAAAGACCGACCGGGAGGAGATCCGCCGTTCGATCGACTCACGAAGGCCATCGTCGCACTCTCCGTCGGCCGTCAGGGTCAACCCGGATGACGTCAGCGTGCGACGTGCGAGGGGTGGACCCCCCCTCACCAATGTCCGACCGCCACGTTTACCTTACCGGGCTTCCTTTCCGGACGATCAGCCAAGGATCGTGGGTGGGATCCTCGTCAAAGTCCGCCCGTTGACTTATGGTCAAAGGTCAAACAACGTCGAGGAGAATCCGGTTCCCGCGTACTGGGTTCTATTAGTTTAATACTGAGATTTTATGATCTATTTTAAGAAGAGAGAATACCAATATTAGGTTCGGAAGCCTTCCAAGCGGAACTAAACAAGCCCAAGATTTTAAACTACTTTAATTAAGATATTATGAATAAATTATTATATTATCGATAAAATAACATTTATATATATTTATGATAAAATAATATTTATTTCGATTATTTATGACCAAACCAAACAAGTTGTTATTATATTATTATTATTTTATAATAAAATCAACTAATATATGTAAAAGAATAATTAATTAAAATATTTTATTTATTTTAAGTTTAAAACCAAATCAAACCGAGTTGAGTTGGTTAGATTCGATTCGATTCGAGGACATAACTTGGTTTGGAAACAAGATGATCAAATTTATACTGTGCACACCCCTAGCACCAACCCAGAAAAAAATTTGTGAGTCGGGCCATTTTGTTGTAGATGAAAACATAGAATCACCCACTCGTTAGATATTCAATTTGTTTGGGAAATGCCTAATTTTTTATTAAGTCATAGATTAATGTTTTGGACCATTTGGTAAAATACCTGAACTAATATTTAAATGTAATGATAAAATTAAATTCTAATTTTAAACGATTCACCTTAACTTTATTTTACTTTAAAAATGAATAGTTTAAAATTTCTATTTTCACATGATAAAGGATTAGAGATGAAATTAAGATTTTAGATACTTATTTAATTAAATACTATTTGATTTGGCTTAACGTATCTGGGATTCAAGACGGGAGATTTTCATATTCAGAGTGTTCAATTTTTAGTTGTAATAACATGTAAATATATCTCTCATGAGACGTCTGGTTGCATTATAAATTAAGTTTTTGTTACAATATTATGTGTTTGTAACAAAACTTGTCCCCCCATCTTGTTTAGTCATATATGGTATTAACTCTTTTTTCGTTATCATATCTTCCCAAACATGATAATTTTATGTCATTGATTAACTCACATTTTATTTTAAGACAATATCATATCATGAAAATGTACACAAATTTATTGTGCAACCAAACATCCTAATATAGTACTACCACCAAGTAAGAGATTAGACATGGAATTAAGAAATAAAATTTTAGATTAAGTCAATGCCTTCTTAGTGTACGTTGAGCTGTGAATGAAGTGAGGAGGACTTCATGTAACAATCAAAGCAATCAAACACTCAAGGAAAAATTGTAACTGCCAGCTTTTTAAGAAGCCCATCTCTATCTTTACATTATTTCTGACTAAATATGCTTAATTTTGATATCCTTTCAACCTAACGTTCGAAAAATAATTAGTCAAAATTGTTGATGTTGTACTAATATAATGTTGATACTTGATATATTATTATTTAAGTGTTACAATCTACCTCTTCGAAGACTTCGTATCCTCGTCAACTTCATCAGACAGTACATATTTAAAAGGTAGTATCCTCAAAAGACTTTCGACCGGTGACAATATCCTCTAAAGACTTTTCCGGTGGAATCTGCCCCTTTTGTGGAGTGAAAAAAAGGAAGAACTTGACTGCTTGTTTTCTTCACCAAGACATTATCAACTTCTCTGGTGCGCACACTTCAGTAGTTGGAACCTCAATCGATCAGAATCGATCAATACAACAAGTTTAATACATATTTGTTCTTCTGGGAATCATTGGACAGCAGTCAAGATTGTGGGAAACTCATTCTGCCTGCAATGTCATAGGGTATCTTTGAGCACAAGGAATAAAAGAACTTTTTAGGTAGGCTATGACAAATTTTGTATGATCCCCCAAATGATAGCAACTTTTTGTCTTTTTATTTGACTAACGAGACGGCGCAGCGGCGCCGGACCGCGCTGCACAGCGCGTGGCGAGGGATCGAGCAACCGCTCGACCCCCACTAGATCCACCCCGCCCCCGCGAGGTGGCCCGGACAGACGGAGCCGGGACTCGAACCCAGCCCCTGCTCCCCCAGGAGCAGGGGCACGCGCCAGCCCCGGCGATAGCAACTTTTTGTCAATGACTGGATCTTCGCCTACACTGGGGCTTGTCAGGAGAAGTCGTCTAACAGGTATAAACGTTCTTGATGAAATTTTTTTCTAGTTTTGTTTTTACTTCTACCACATCCGTACAAGCTTTTGTGCTTTATTTTCCACTTTGCATTCACCTTCATTTATCTCATTGATGAAATAATAGCTTAACTGGCCATATTCCAAAAGAACAAAATCAAGAACAGACAAAATAGTCTACACAGTTTGAATGTCGAAGGTTGTGCACAAGAAGGAACAAAAGGTCAGGCAACGGTAGGAGGACTGTAGTAGAAGATCATTCTCTTGAACGAAAGAGAAACATTCACTTGAAGCGTATTATTCGAAAACAGATGTCATACGAAATAGTTGGAGATAAAATTATCACGACAAAATCGATTATAGAAAAATAACTAATGTAATTAGTGTCTACGTTACACAAATTAGGTAAAGTAGTTAAATTAAAAAAAAATTTAACTACGAAGAAAATATATTTATGAAAAGAAAATTTAACTTCTATATCTTCTCGTCATAGAAGATATGACGAGTATATCAAACGAAGAAAATATATTTATGAAAAGAGATCTCAATAAATATATTAGAAACAAATAACATGAATATAAAAAAGGTCACGGAGATTTTAGATATGAAATTTTAAATGAAAAATTAAAAACTATTTTAAATTTTGTTATGATCTTATTCTAACTAAAACTCATTTATTAAAAATATCATTTAATAACATTTAAAACTGTACAAAATAAAAAACATATTAACTTCATTCTCACAATAAAGTCAATCGAACTATTTGCAAAGATTGTAAAATTATTCTAAGTGAAATTTTAGTAAGTCAACATAAATTAGTGATTTTAAATGTTAAGATTAAAACACAAACAAATAAATTTTAAAAAAATATTTCTCCTAAAATAAAATGGTGAGAGATTATAGAAGGATGAAACAACAAACATTTTAAAAAAACTTCTTAAGATAAATTAATAAAAATTAGACATAAACGTGAATGTCATGAGAATGAACACGACTATAAATATTAGTGAGATTGTTAAAAAAGTAATTGGAGAACTAAAAAACAAGACTCGAGACTTAGTGGTGGAATGAAAACATTCAAAAAATGAAAAAGAATAAGAGATGTTGGTATTAAAAGTTATCAAATAGTGGTAACAATGAAGCTTACAAGATAGCAAAAAAAAAGCAAAAGGACTATCAGGTAGATAAGAGATGATGTTTTCAAATATATAAGTGAGAAACTTGGAACTAAAAGTGAAAACGTATTTATATATTGACAAGGATGAGAGAAAAATGATTTCAAGAATTTAACCAAGTCAAAACCATCAGGGATAAAGAATAAAAAATTTTGATAAAAAATGATATGAAAGAAAGATGAAAAATTTTATTTTGATATTCTTTTTAATAACAATTGTATTAAATACATCGATGTTATCGAGAATGTGACAACATTTAATTTAATTTATATTAAGAAAATTTAATTGTCAAAGTTAAAAAATATTGAAGATGATGAAAACAAATAGTGCATATGGTCCATATAGCATTCTTATTGAAGTGTGAAAATATTTAAATGATTTTGAGATGTAAGTAGTTAACTCGACTTTTTAACAAAATTATAATATCAAAAAAATGTTAAATGAATAAAAAAACATCATTATACCTATTTTTAAGAGAAAAAAATATATATTATACAAATTATAGAGAGATCAAACTTACGAGTCATACTATAAAATTATGAAAGAGTTATTGAACAACAAATATGAAATTATATGAATACTTCAATTAACCAATTTAGACTTATACTTAGTCGATCTACGATTGAAACTATTCTTCTTGTTAGAAGTTTAATAAAGAAATATTGAGATGCAAAGAAAAATTTACATATGATTTTTATTGACTTAAACAAGACTTATGTTAGAGTCCAAAGAGAGATTTTGTGATAAATATTAGAATTAAAGAGGATGCTTACTAGGTACGTACAAATGATAAAAGATACGTACGATAAAATGACTACTAATGTATACATAATTGAAGAAGAAACAAAAGATTTTTTCATTTCAATTGTCTTACATCAAGGATCTATAATAAGACATTATCTTTTTACATTAGTTATAATGAATTAACGAAGACTATACAAGACAATTAGGGGTGCAAACGAACCAATACGCTCTTCAAGTAACTCGATACTCGACTCGATAAAAATTTGACTCGACTAGTTTATTAAATTAAATAAATAAACAAGTTTGAACAAGAAAAAAAAAGCTTGCTTCGTAAACAAGCCGAGTTTGAACATATCCCTACTCGGCTCGTTAAATTCGCGAATAGCTAGATTAATTACTCGTTTAAATACTCGTCTAATTATTTACGAAACATTATACAAACGATATCATCGAGAGATTATCACATATTAATTATGTATGATTAAAATTTAAAGATGTGTGAGAATATTAGTTAAATGTGATTTTTATCAATTGAACTATTTAAATATTATGAATTTTATTTTAATTTATTTATATTATTAACATTATTAGGGAATCATTAAACGTTTTAGGAAAAACGTGACTTTCTTTGACATTTTTATTTCTCTCTTTTACCCGTGCGGCGCATCGTGGATGTCAATGAAAATTAAATGTCATTAGAAAGAAAAATCTTTCTATATCCTCCTGTTGTACGCTGCTGCCTGCACCCCTGCTACTCTACCTCCTCCCCCTCAACGCGCCGCCCTCGAACTCCCATCCCACACCAGGTTGGCGATGAAATACTCGAGGTGCAGCACGGCCAGCGCCATCCCCAGGCATATTCGCCGCCCTGCCCCCACCCCGAATGGCATCATCGTGTGATCTCCTGGCTCCCCGTGATGTCCAACTTGTCACCCTCACCGACAGGCATGAGATGAACCTCTCTGGTCGAAACTCCGTGGGGTCCTCCTTGGGGTGTTCATGGTTTGATTTGGTTTGATTTTTGAATATGTTTTCTCGAATCAAACCAAACCAAATTAATTCGGTTTGATTTGATTTGATTCGATTCAAATCATATTTTATTAAATTATAGTAGATATATCATTATATGATTTTATTTCTTTTGTTTAAATTATATTCTAATAAAATCTTGTGTATATATTTATGCATTACATTAATTTTGCCTTAAAAATTTTTGAAATAAATTTGTTTTTATAAGAAAAAAATACATAAATACTATTTTTATATAACTTAAACTAAAATATTTAATCTGATTCGGGTTAATCGGTTTACCGGTTTGGTTTGATTTGAAGGGTCTTAGAAACCAAACCAAACAGATCAGTAGTTCAAACCAAACCAAACCGAACCGATGTACTGGTTTGGTTTGGTTTTTCGAGTTGAACCGAATAGTGAACAATCCTAGTCCTCCCACGCTCCCTTGTCCAACCCAAATTTCCCGAACGTGACGTTCACCACCACCCCTCAGGGTATCAAGTACCCCCCAGGTTGGCCTCCTCCGCCGCGACGTGGGGCACAACATCAGTGCCAACGGGTGTCGTCGCAGTGATTCATAGAGGACGGCCTTCAAGTAGGGCATCCCTTGTAGATCCTCCTCCTTCATCGCGATGTTGCCACCCTCGGTGCCTACCACCCCCCATACGTTGTCGTTCCAATCTCTAGCGATGTCCCCTTCCTCCTCTCCGACAAGGTCACCAGCCAACACCTTCGCTGGTTTGCCATCGCCCCCACCTACAGGTTACATCTTTCTATCACTCTCTCCTCTTATGGTCGCCGCCATCAACACCCTTGTAGTGTGTTGTCGGCCTGCCATTCGGCCACCTGGGTATCACCTGTCTACAGCATCCATCTAGGACATTGCTCATTTACATAAACGAGCGGCTCAACAAGCCAAGCTCGAACTCGTCAAGCTTAACTCAAGCCAAGTTCGAACAGGATGTCTAAAAGCTCGACGAATATCGAGCCGAGTCCAAACAATGAAAAAATTTCTCACGCCGAGCTCGAACATCACCCTACTCGACCTAGCTCAACTCGATTACACCCCTAAAAACAATATATCTTAGTGTATGATGTTTGCAAATAATATTATATTGATAGATGAGACATAAGAAGAAGTGAATAGAAAATTAGAATCGTAAAAAAAATACTTTAAAGACTAATTTCAAAGTAAGTAGAACTAGAATAGAATATATGCCGTGTAAATTTAATAAAAATAAAAAATAAGTGATGACGTTAATTTAAATGGGATAATATTATTTAAGAGAACCCAATATAAGTATCTTAGATCAATTATTCAAAAAGATAGAGAATGTGATTGACATATTAATCATAAAATTAAAAGAAATTAAATAAAGTGAATATTACTTACAAGAGTTCTATGTGATCGTAATAATCTACTAAGTTGAAAGAAAATTTTATCGTACATACAACGTTGTATAGTAAAAAATGTTAGACACTAAAATAAAATATTTATAAAATAAATATTGTCAAAATGAGAATGTTAGAATAAATGAATAGTCATATTAGATAAATAAATATATTAAAAATATAGAAATAGTGACAATTATAACTAAATTAAAAAAAGATTGAAATAATTCGAACATATTACACGTAGATGCAACGAGTCTCCAATAAAAAATAAAAAAACAAAATTGTGATAAACCTATGTTAATTTGCAAGAGTATAATTCAATCTGAATTAAATGATTTAGAGAACTATAAAAAAATGACTAAAAAATTGACATTCACAAAATGTACTTATAAAATTATAAAATATTCTAAATTATATTTCTATCATAAAACTATTTAACATAAGATAAAACAAATAATATTAAATTATACCAATTTACTTAACAAGTTTTTTTGTTACTGATCCCATTAAGGCATCAAAAACTATCAAACTATCCTTCGACACATCAGATAATTGGTTATTGTTGACAATCCTACATAGATTGAATGTTTTGTATTTATACCTCTAAAGATAAGATGTCGTGGCACGTATACTCTCTCCCTTTAGTACATTGACAAGTATATTAATGTTGTCCTAAAGTGCAGTGATAGTGGTAGTTACCAATAACATAACATTGTCAATTAGAGGATACCATAGAGATGCATCTGCGTCGTACTTCACCCATCCTCTTAGATTGCTAGCGGAGCTGCAAACATCATAACCTCTAGACAAATCAATATCAAAATTGACATAATATCATTTTTAATACTCTAGTCAAAACATGGCAAATTATTTACCCATTTGAATTTGTTAATGAGTTAAAGAGGACCCATCCTTTTAAGTTTCATATAAAATGATCTGAATGAAACTCAACCAGAATTGCACAGTTGGTTTGAGAGATGGATTTGGTCAAGTTTGTTCAAAGAAAATTTCCCTCAAACCGAATCAAACCAAACCATAAACATACCTGCGAGTTAACTAAATCCTGAGTGGGCAACTATCAACGACCAGGAGCGTTTCTTCAGAGTGGTGATATGAAATTCGGCATCAAAAGCTCCTGACGGCTTTCCTGTGCCCATAAATTCAAACATATTATGACATAACCATGGAAAAAGAAATAAGGATAGAAAGGTTCCCAACTCTAAAATCTCAATCCCGAGTCTCTGAAAATAACATATGGTCGTTCATTTCTGAGTCTTTGGAAAACATAGAACTAGAAACGACCCTGAATCTTGGAATCTACATTTTGATATCCATAACCTTAGATGTAAGGCACAGTCATGACCATCGTGGCATATAAGCACATTAGCTCTTCTCCTCCGCCATTATTTTGACTGCATACAATGCCTGTATTGTCCAGACTAAACAACCAGCAAAGGCTAACATCCATGATTTTGAGCAGCAGATCCCCTCTGTAGAAGAAAGACTTATCAGTCGATGCTTGCCTCAGGGATCAAGACAATGGAGCCAGACGTTTTCCTCTCTTCCAAGTCTGCATGTGCCTTCGCCGCTTCTGAAAGTGGGTACGTGTGGTTGACACGAACACGTAGGAAACCAGATGCGACATTGGCGAACACCTCACCCGCCGACTCCAGCAGCTCATCACGCGTGGCATTGTATTGAAAGAGTGAGGGCCTCGTCAAGAACAGAGATTTTGAGGCAAGATCTGACAGTGGAACAGGATCCGGGGCGCCAGAGGACTGTCCGAAGGAGACCATGTATCCTCGAGTTGTCAAGCATTGAAGTGATCCCTGTGAATTAGGTCATTCCAGTTACTAAAAGAGGGAATTTTCAAGATCATCAACAGCGAAAGGAAAGAAGACAAGAAGTGCAAGTAGAATAATAGAGGTTGGCCAGCCAGACCTTGTATAGAACTAAGCAACATGTAAGACAGTTAATTGAGCGTCAGGTTCAGGGACTTCTCTGTACTGCATTGTCTGGATCATCCAAGCTTAAAACCACAAGCAATTGATGGAAAGGAGGTAGAGATGCCCTTCTGAACATATCAACTTCACTAGTAATTGATACGGAGAAGACATCTCTTTTGTGGGCTGGCCTCAGGTATATCAGGTTATACCAGTCACAAGAGTAGGGTTCGAGACATAGAAGACAACCTTGTGATCTAAAATTTGTATCAAAATACTTGGTGTCACTAAGAAAAACCCACCAGTAAATGAGCAGCCGGACACAAGAAAGTTGATCTATCCTGACAGTAAAATGGTGAAAAAAGGCAACACAGAAGCAGACTGAGAATTCTGGTAGGAAAAATATCGCCCATGTCCAATACCGGACTGAAACCAAGGAGCTGAATTTGGAGATCAGAGGAACATTTTATCTAAGCCATACCTTGAAAGTATCTTTTCCAACTGAGTCATAGACAACATTCACTCCTTTCCCTGATGTGATTTCGGTGACCTTGGCAACAAAGTCCTCTTTGGTATAGATTATAACGTGGTGGCATCCGTCCTCGGTTGCTTGAGCTGCCTTCTCATCATTTGATACTGTTCCAATGACCGTAGCCCCCAGGGCATTGGCCCACTGGCAAAGCAAAGATCCCACACCTCCAGCTGCAGCATGAACAAGAATAGTGTGACCTGGTTCAACCTGTGTATCAAGAGAAGCATTAGATTGTACAGCATTAATATGGCCATACAGTTCATTGCCTTGTTGAGGTATGATTGGTAATAATGCCAATATTTATCATGTAGGTGGAATGTCTTAGCAAACAACCATAATCACACTCCGTTGTCTAGGACAGCATATGAAAATCAAACACAAATTCTTTTGATGCAAAATAAACAAGATTAAACATATGTTTCTTTGGGGGAATGACTTGAGCTTGGTTAATGAACGTACATAAAAAACCCAGGGTCAACAATGCTCTATTACGTGAATTTTAACTGATCAACATAGCAGAATATTAAATACATTTGTCAGCGGGCAGCAAATATGATGATATGTAATGGCCAGACTTTCACACACAAAACATGGAGTCCATTGGACCACATACAGGTAATTGTTAATCAAGAACAAACCTTGAAGCATCTTCGAAGAAGGAATTGTGATGTCATGCCCTTAAGCATGATGGCAGCTGCCACGGTAGGATCAATAGACGAAGGAACAGGGACCACAACATTTGCAGGAAGGATTTGTTCTTCCGTATAAGAACCCATAGGTTTTCCAGCATAAGCAACAACATCGCCAACTTTCCTTCCTGTCAGTCCAGGCCCGACAGCTGTGACAACACCAACAGCTTCACTGCCTGCAAAGATAAATTGCAAAACTGTGATAAAAATGGGGATGGAATAAAGCATAGCCAGAGAAAGCTGATAGAATAGATACTGAGCATGCAATGTAGATCCAACCATATTCCAGGACCAAGTAACTACAGAAAATAAGGAATGTCACTGGGACAGCTTGAGCAGACCTGTGCTCAACCCGGCAAAACTTGTGAAAAGCTCGTTTAAGTACTTGATTAACTACTCAGTTAAATATTTTAAAAATTAAATTAAAATAACTTAAAAGATATACAATATTAATTAAACTATTAAATGAGTTGAAATTGAGCTTAATCCAAGCTTAAACTCATGTCTGAGCTTTGTAATCAGTTTCAATTCCAGCTTCATAAATGAACTCATACCAAGCTTGGAAGCTCCTATTCAAGTTCAAGTTTGATCAAGTAAATGAGCAACTTAACCAGCTGAGCTCGAACACAGGTCAAGCATTCTATTGAGCCGAGCTAGAATTCAAATATAAAAAATGAACTGAGCTTGAGTACCATAACGCTCAGCTCAGCAGCCTCAGCCCAGCTCGTTTGCACCCGTAGTTTGCATAATCCGGATCTAGATTGGCTGATTCTTGGATCAAATCGGCAGCTGGAGCCAACTCATGGCAGAATGACCCCGGATCGGCCAATCCAGGCATGATTGGAATGGGAATCGGCCAATCCAGTGGATTCCCTAGGCCCCAAAAAAATCAGGGCTCGATTTTGATCCAATTATCATTTTGATCCGATTTAGGTAAAATTGGAGCCAAAATCAACCCCAGACCGATTGTGCCATTGTGGCAACTCCTCGCTGGAATTGGCCCCAAATGCGCGGCGGCGGGCCACCACGTGGGCCTTATATGGCCCCTTTTTGGGGCCAATTTTGGCCCCACTATATGTATTTTTATTTTTTAACACTTTTTAAAGGACCGATTCCGGATTTTTATTTCACCAAGAGGATCAATTCAGATCGGGACCCATGGATCCGGGTCCTGATTCCAATCTAGCAATCTTTGTTTGCACCCCGAAGCAAAGGAAGTGGGTCTTGGTGCTTGCCAGAGCAGCCGAAATTAAGAACCTCAATCACAAGGCTAGGGCTCATCATCTTTGACCACATAACAATATACATTACAAGTGCACCCTTTGTAATTTCATTCCTACCCATGCATACCCAATCAAGTCACTACTCTTCCTCAGCAGGTCTAGATACTTGTTCACAGATCTATGTAGTGGCTCATTCTATTAAAAACTTTTGAAAACCCTTAGTTGTTTGCAAAAGCAGCATTAACTACATTGTATGTGCAACATTATCAGTTCACAGCCTTCAGCTATAGTTATTAGTCTCCTCCTTCCGCAATCTAATCCTCTAAGGCAACAGAACTCCACAAGAATTACCTCTTTGTTTACTTGTGAGTAAACAAAAATGTCGATCACTTTAATTGTCATAATACTTGCAGTAAATTTTTTTTGGCAAGAACAGTCTGTAATAGTGTGATCTTATCATGATTCTGTGCTAAATATTTAAAACAGATATTTGGAGGAATACAAATGCTTTATATCCAGATTCCAGAGAAACTGTTTTGCATATGCAACATAGTGGTTTCCATGAATCTCACTGCTAAATTTTGGACAAGACTTATGCATCGCGAACATGTGAAGGCAAAAAAAGGATATTGCAGATATTACCTGGAATGAAAGGTAGGGTAGTTTTATAGACCCCTTTGCGATAATAAACATCAATAAAGTTGAGACCAATTGCTTTGTTCTTTACCCGGATTTCACCATCCCTTGGCTCACCCACTTCCACATCCTCCCATTTCAACACCTGTGGCAAGAAAAACAAAGTTGTACAAGTCAGTAATTACCATGGCATGCCAGAACTGCAGTAAATTATGTTGGGGTGTCCCTTCAAGTAGACAACGTGATATTTTACGAAAGTATTTGTACATTTTTCCTATTCTATTAGCGTCCTTTTAGTTAAATGGAACTTACAATTGTTCGCTTTCCTGTCAGAGAGAGATAGCATGTTAGTGAGGGGTGGACATGTACTCTATAATTATCTAATCCAGAGGCATAATGCTGACGTGAAGAAGTTTCTTGGTTGCTGCTTCCACCAGATACCTCTGGCTGACACAGAGATCAGATGTTTAGGCTTTAAGACAGTTTTCTGAAGCCACCGATCCTTAATGTCTCTTCAGTATTTTCTAGTCAACCCTGCATGATATCTTAAACCCATTTTTAACAAATCTCAAGGTCTATACCTTTTATCCATCTTCAATATGTTATTGAAGGCAGTTAAAATAACTGCCTAGAAGAGACAAGAAAGTCCCTCACCTCAAATGGGTCTTCCTATTGCTGCCTCCACCACTAACACACATTGAATGTGCCTCTTAGAAGCAGGTTTGATGGGCCAAATCCCGAACAAGTAATCTGAAACTTAATTATACCGCTAACTTTTATAATAAGTACGTAATAACACTCTAAGCATAATAATATTAATATTATTAACATATGATAATGTTATATTAATATATTACTTTTGTTCTATAACTATGGCAGATCAGCTAAAAAAAGATAAAAGATTTAAGTGCAGATTATATACATATATATCAACTTACATTGGGTATCATGCATTTGAGTTCTATGAAAAGCTTTTTTTTTTCAGACGACAATAGTTGGTGCTCTTACTAAATTTGCCCAAAAAATTGGGAGGGGAGTTTTGAGTCACTCATTTGTTTTCTTTCGGAAGAGATTTTAAGTACTATTAAAGCTATGGACCCACACACAAAACCCCTGGTCCAAACAGGCTCTCTACATTATTCCATCAGCCGTGTTGGAACATTATAAAGAACTTCACGGCGCTCATCAGAGAATTTGGGAGAAAATCAAGCTGCATAAAACCCCTGAACACTACCACACTGATTATATTACCAAAGAAAATGGGAATGATATAAGAGACTTTAACCCATCAGTCTTCTGAATTGTAGTTATAAAATTATCACCAAAATTTTACAACAGGACTCAGGTTTGTGGACAAGTTGATCAACTTCTCTCAATCTACTTTTATTCATGTTAGATTTATTATTGATAATTTTATAGCAGTTCACAAGTGCAAACATGATCAATGGATTAGGTGAAAAGAATGCATCATATTGAAATTGGATTTCAAGAAAGCACATGATAGGGTAAGGTTGTCTTGTCTATTCTGAAACATGCACTTATGAGGTTTAACAATAAATGAATCAACTAAATTAATGTTGTGTCAACATTGCCTAGACATCAATGGGAAAACATTCTGGTTGTATGCTTACTCAAAAGAGCTCAAGCAGGGAGATCCAATCTCACATTTGTTATTTGTTCTGGTTAGTCAGATTCTTAACAATATGTGGGAGAAAACGGAGTAGGCCAGATTGATTAAGGACATCTCAGTCAGTTAAATAAAGAGTTGGTTACTCATCTCCAATTTGCATATGATGCATTGTTATTCTCTTCTGGAATGATCGACAGGTTCTTTCACCCAAGAGTTTTGTTGTATTTGCTGCAGAGTGTTACAAAGTTGAAGAACAAAGAAAAATGTGAAGCTATCGGGCTCAAATTAAACAAATTATGAATCTCAGTTGAAAGATATTTTGGATATGCCATGGACTTTCTTACCTATCAAGTATATAGGCCTACTGATGTCGCCATGTTGGACAAGGGTACCAAAAGTAGAGATTAACAAGGTGTGGTTCAGAAGATGAAAGTAAATTGTATGGTTGCAAAAGCGAAATGCCCTCCTCTGATAGAAGATGGGTTCTATCAAAAATTGTTTTTCTTCTCGCTTTGCATTATTTTCTTTTCTTAAAGTACTCAAAAAGATTTTCAAAATGTTGGAGGTTATAAGGACTAAATTTTTGTGGCAGAATAGCAGTGAGAAGAAAGGTCTTCATCTGGTAAAGTGGAACCATGCGTGCAAATCAGTAAAAGAAGGCAGTGTAGAGCTCATTCCCTTAGAGGCTACTAATAATGTCATACTTTCTGAGTGGCCTTGAATGTTGAATCAAAGTAATGGTGCTCTTTAGGCAAGAATAGTATGCTCAAGTATGAAGTTGGAGAAAATGGGTCTTGGGTCAAGGACTTCAGATATATAGGCAGAGTTTTTAGTTTATGAATAAAATTCTTCATAATTAGGAGTTCTTTAATTCATCTTCACCAATGGCCCTGGGGAATGGAAAGAGAACGCTATTCCAGGAGGACCACTGGATTAAGCATGCCCTGACCTATTGGCTAATATGTGCACCCTACGCTGTTTAGCCTCAATCGCAACCCTCTAGCTAACGTATGTTGTTGCTAGGGTGTCAAAGCAAAGTGGAGCTTTGCCTTCAAAGGAAGCTTCAAGAGGAGAAAATTGATGACCTCACAAGCATGCTGGAAATCTTGGAAGAAAGCAAATGTGTATAAAACAGAAAAGATAAAATAAAATGGATGCCAGGTAAAAAAAATAGTTTTTGGTCAAATTGGCCTTTCAAATTTTGATTTTTAGAGGCACGGATGTCACATGGAACCAGGTTGAATGGGTGGCTTTTTCTCCCCTTAAAATCATACTGCTCCTATCCTATGGAAGATTGACAAGCAGAGGTTACCCACTAGGTGCTAGCTGTCATGCATTTTATGTGGAAGAAACAATAAATATATTGATCATTTGTTCACTCAATGCAGCAATATTCATTCTCTCTAAAAAACTTTGTTTAAGACCTAGATTTTAAATAGACCAGAATCTAGCGCCACAGCAAATCTATTGCAAGACTGGTCGTCCTGGAATACCTGGCCAGCAGAGTTGAGTTTGTGAAAGTTCATTTTACATGCTATGCTGTGAGCTTTTGTGCAACAGAAATAAAAAGATTTTTAAAGATTACTTGAGAAACCATGTTTGATTCTTCTTTTGTTGACGAATGTTGTCAAAGATTGGTTATTTGCTTATTCAAGAGTGCACTTCGATGAGTTTACCTTTGGGGACAAATTCTGTCATTTGAAATTGTTTTTTTTCTTTAGTTATCTTTTCCTTTTCTACTTCTAATCTCTTAGTAGAAGCCTTTTTTCTTTTGTTCTTTGCAATTATTATTTGCCATCAATAGAAATTTGGCATCTTGATCATGTTCAAAAATATATATATGTATGTACACATATACACACCTAAAACTTTTAAAGACTACTCTATACCCTCTTTAACTCTATTCTCCCTGACTCACCCTCCTCTCTCTCTATAAATATATGTATATATGTATATATACATATGATATAAAAAACTCTTGGACTGCTGAACCTCTGTTGAGGAACCTTGCTCTGCTATAAATGCTTTGGTCCATTTGGAGAAAATATAGGCCTTTTGACAACCACTTTGAGAATCCATCTGCTATTATTCATTTGGCAGCTGCATGTTAAAGATTGGTTTTTCACGCAAGCTGGAAGGACTCCCAGTGACTCTTTTTTCCATGATAGATTCTTCACTTGAAGATCCTCCTGTATCTAGCTGTGGTTGTAAGGGGTGCACTACTTTCTCTACCATCTTGGTAGCCAATTTGAGTTCCCCCTCATATTCCTTAGTTGTTTTATTTTCTACTATTTTTACTTGTACTCGTGCTTTAAATCACTGAATTGTGGCCCTGTGTCACCTTCATATATATACTCTCTAGGGAATCGTTTAAGGCTGATTTTCCATTTTATTTTCTAATTGATTGGCTGAGCTAACATCTCATATCCCAATCTGGAATTTCTTTTGTCGTCATGACAACAACCATGATCTCATCATAATCTCTCCGCCTCCATCAAGGATCATGGGATCAGAAACGGGACCAGATTGGCAGGTCCCGATCCAATCCGGATTGGATCAGCCAGATCGGCCAATCCTCTAGGAGAAACAATGATCCGGAATTGGTACTTCAAAAAGTCTTAAAAAACAAAAAAAAAATACATAAAAGATTTCGACCCCAAATAGAGATTGGATCAGCCGATAACACCTCCACAGTGGCATCCACTACAGTGATTTTGGCAACTAATTCACCGGAATTGGCCAATTCCAGTCCCAGTTTGACCAATTCTGCCGGAATTTTATCTTGGATTGGTCCTCCAGTTAAAAATCGGATCCACAGGAGCTGATCTGATTCGGGAATCGGCCTATCCGATCCGGATCAGCCGATTCTGATGACCCTCTCATTTTCTCTCCCCTCGGTGTGCATCAACTACCCGAGGCAATGAGGCAAGGCTGCAAGGTGACCTCCACACCTCATGCCCTTGACAACATAGCCATGCTCATACAAGAGTGCATCCTGCATAATACTAGTTAACAGGTGATTGAGGCAGTCAAAAGGTGCTTCAATCCTAATCAAGGATCGCGGGATCGGAATCGGAATCGGGATCGGTGGGTACCGATCCGATCCGGATCGGATTGGATCGGACCGATTCCGACCGATCCAATGGAAGAAAATCGATCCAGAATCGGTAAGCAAAAAAAAAAAAACGATCCGATTCCGATCCGATCCGATTCTAGACCGATCCGGACCGATTCTGGCCGATCCGACTGGAATAGCAAAAAATGAAAAAAAATGATTCGATTCCGATTCCGATTCCGATCCCGACCGATTCGGCCGATCCGATTCCGATTCCGATCCGATCCCGACCGATCCGGCCGATCCCGACCGATCCGGCCGATCCCGACCGATTCTGCCGGAACTTTTTTCCGGATCGGTCCTTCAGCCAAGAATCGGATCGGCAATGGCCAATCCGATCCAGGAATTGGCCGATTCCGATCCGGATCGGCCGATTCCGCGATCTATGATCCTAATTCCTTTTCAGTGCCCTAAGAATCTCATGTGAAAGGCGATATTACATTAACAAAACTAAGAAATGATCGGATTCTTTTGAAGTTGGTGTAAAAAATTTCAGTGTATCGATATATCATCAAATGAGGTTCTCACACCAGATGAAAAAATCAGCCAACGTTCAGAATAATATGCAGTTAGCTTATACTTTGTATTCTACTCTGTTATTTGTACTTTAATAAGTTGAAGTTTTTCTGGCTTGTCCATCATCCACTTAAATGAGAGAGAAATAGTTTGAAGTGATGCATTGTGCAAAAGGTGGATAACATACTGCATAATTACGCAATCAATAGTTACAAATAGCCGTTACTGGACCGAGAGATTTCTCACCTTCTACTGTCATGAAAGTGCTTGTTGGTGCTCATAATTACTAGCCATGGTAAATTTCAAGAATGAATAAATTTTATGAAGAGTACCTATCTTGATCCTCTGGCAGAATTTTACGTCATCTTTATACGATGTTTTCATCAGTTGTTTAGCAATGTCTATAATTCTCTGTATCTTCAACTGAAATGATCACCACACTCACCAACATTATGTCCCCCTTACTACATAAATAAGATGTGAGAGGCAACTAAGGTAGTAAAGGGGTTGCCTCAATCTTAAATGTGTCGGAAATAGCCAGAGAATATCAGATATCATTTCATTAATGAAATTAAAAAAGAATCAGATGTATCGACATATCATCAGATGTAAAGATTTGATGAATAAAATTCAGGTAAGGACTGTGAGTTATTCATGATTGAATGATGTCAAATAAAAAGAGAGTGACAACTAAGTATCAGGGTATTTCGTGGATCCTTTTTTCAGATCCACCTCAGCAACTCGGCACTTGCTTCTTCCCCACTACCTTTCTTAATATGGCGTAGACCTTGGGCTTTCTCCCTGTTTTTCTGATCGACAACTACTATTACCGCAAAATGCCTGTCAATGTCCAATTTTAGTCCTTAAATTATCCACAGTTGACAAAAAATAGGTGAGTCCATATTTTTTTTGAAGGGTGGTACCACAGTTCACTAATTGAAAAGAATGGTAAACCAGATTACATAAAATATGTTAGAGAAACAAAAAAAAAGAAATCACAATAAAGAAAAATAGACAAGCCTACTACTGAGCTAGTAGCAAACTAGTAAACCACATAAAAAGACACTTCCACTTGACAAGGTCACCACACATAGTTGTCCAAACTGAATCAGAACCAAAGTGGGCGAAAGTTCAGTTCTGTACTAAATAAAGAAAATATATACTGCAAATTAATGTCGAATCTTCAGGTACCATTAAAGACTTATATTCTGAGCCTTATATTCAAGCCACCCACATGGCCCACATGAATGCCAGGGAAACAATTTTCCACATATCCATTGTTTCTCTCGTCATTTTTGTTCTCCCAGAAAAGCAATAAGGAATGCACATCTTGGCCTCTGTTTCATTGCAACTTCAAGCTTTTGAATAATGCTCACCATAAAGCGTCTATAATAGCACATCTCAAAAATAAATGATCAATATCCACAGAGCAACCCACAAAAAGCGCAAGTAGCTGACTGAATCGAGAAAATTTTCTAAATCAATGAGCTTGTTGGGAGTATTTCCAACTAAATATTTCAAAAGAATAGTTTTACTCTAAGTGGAATAGCCGAAGGAATAGTCTTACTCTCCGCCACTCCACTTCTCAAGCCCCCAATTTAACTTCTAAAAGATAGATTTAACCAAAAAGATGCCATTCTTTTTGGAAGCCATACTAACTTGTCCTTGCGAGTCCCTGCTTGTGTAATTCTTGATAGTGCCTTCAAGTTTGTAAAATCCATTATTTCTTTCTCCTTTTAGGTTCCTCCTAAATTTTACATGCCAATTTGTCTGCACATCACAAGCAGAGGACACTTTTTCTTCCTGATAAACAATGATCTTGAAAACTTGGGAAATAGTGCAAAAAGTAATTCATTGCCTGCCAATAATCATTTCAAAACGAGCTTCTTCTATCAAAACCAATACCGACTGAAATTAAAAAGCTAAAAAAATCCCAGTTATTGAGAATACCCTTCCAGATGTTAGAAATTTTGCTATTGTGATTTGTGAACATTAAACTTGTGTACGCAAGCATCACTGTTTAGACCATACTTAAAGTAAATAATACTGGCCCACGAAGAGTTGGGATTGTGATTTAGCCTCCGCAACCACTTGGTTAAGAGCGTATTGTAACAAATTTCTAGCAGTAATAGATTGACAGTTGACACCTTCCTCCTACTCCTACACATGGTTCCATTTGATAAAATGAAGGCCCTCTACATCCTATTTACTTTGCTAGAGAAAAAGCAGGAGTTTCTTACATATACCCTTTGGAACTTTGAGAATGGAGAAATAGTACAATGGATCACTAAGATCCACCTGTTGACAACAATCTACTCTTCCAACCCTGCAGTTTGAACTCAAACTAATGTCTTAGTGACTGCCAGTCCCCTTTTCTTGTGCATCTGTCTGACAATGGAAGACCCAAATACCAAAGTAAAAAAGATGACCTGCATGCAATCTTTTGTAGATGGACCATCTAAGTTTCCTGCACATTTATTCCAATCAACTACATTTTGCTTTGTTTATTTTCAAATCAGTCAAACCTTCTAACAAAAACAACACTCTCAGTTGAGCACATTTTTTTTCATCAACAGAAGCAAAAAACAATGCGTTAGCAACAAATTGCAAATGGACAACGTGCTCCCCATTTGACATTTTGACCCCACAAATATCTTTTCAATCATGCCACCTTGAGTAGTCTTCTCCCACGTGGTACCTAATTGACCAGAATAAAAAGAAGAGATGATAGAGGGTCTCCCTGCCTTTGACCTCGGGAACCCAAAGTAGCCATGTGACTACCCGTTGAGCTCAACAAAAAATTTTGTTGTGCTGACACAGTTCCTGACCCAGTCGATCCATTGTTAACCAAAGTCCATAAGTCCCATAATCTTGCTCAGACCTTTCCAACTTACCCTGCCACATGCCTTCTCAAAATCAAGTTTAAACAAAATATCATCCTTCTTGTCTTTTGGTCATGAATGCACTCGCTGCCATGAAATTATCCAAAATGTATTTACCCTTAGCAAAATCTGACTGAGATGTATCAATAAGTCTATCTGCAAACCCACTAAGTCTCTTGGTTAATCTTTTATCACTATCTTGTAGGTACAATTTAACAAACTAATTAGCCTTAAATATCTAACGTCTTAAACACATCATTTCTTTGGTAGCAGGACTAAAGATGCTGAATTCAATAATTTAAACTAAGATCCTCCTCAAACTCTCTCACTGTTGTCATGAAATCCTTTTGAGAAGATCTCAACATTTTAGAAGAAACTAGCAGATAAGCCATCTGGGCCAAATGCTTCATAGGGACCCATGGATTAGTTAGTACTAAAGACGTCATTTTCTGAGAAAGATGTGATAAGCAATAAAGATTCATCTTCCACAAGTTAGCTGCAAGAAAAAAATTTATCAGTGGACTCCATTTGTTCTCTTAAATAATTTCTGCACCAATCTGATCTGACCCATCACAAGAAGATTCCTCTTGAATTAATGAACAACATTCCTCTTCATCCTTAGAGTAGCTTAAGCATGAATAAACTTTGTATTTTTGTCCCCTTCCTTCAACCACGTACGTGGCATCATTAGGTATGAAACTAACCAATACCTACCAAGATCAAGATTTTCTTATAGAAGATAGGTAGAGAAAAACTCCCTACCAAGAGTCACTTTCATCGGATTTTCCCGTCTATCCCCACTGATTGTGTTTTTTGCAGTTCAAAAAGAAAAGTATTGATCATTTATTCATCATATGTGGAAGAATGTTTTCAAGAGTTAGGAACATTACTTAGATGGAACCTTCTAGCACCTTATCCCTTTTGAAAGCATGGATTAGAATGAACCCTTGGCCTTCTAAGAGGTTTCATGGTAGCTAGTGCTACCGGCTATGCTGTGGTCAATCTAGCGCACACTGAACGTTCGTATCTTAGAGGAGCGGTTTGAGAATCCACAGTTCCTCTTGAAGCTTATGATTAATTTTGTCATGGACTGGTCATTGACTTTCTCTGGGACCACGCAGAATGCTGACAAGTTTAGGGAGTTTTCCTTTGTTTCTTTTTTGTAATCTATTTTCCTTTTGTGCTCTCTATCATCTCGGTAGTGGGTATTTTGTTTTTCCTCTATTTCTGATTTGATGTTTTAACACTCTTTACTTCTTAATAAAAATTTGATCTTCAAGCCTTCCTCAAAAAAAGAAAAGAAAAAGAAACTGACAAATTTGAGTTTAGTCTCTACCATCATAAGCACCGATTTGTCTGTGAGATCACACTCCTCTGACTGGGCAACAAGATCTCACAAGATCTAAAATATGAGCTTCCCTACACCAAGACATTTCGAATCTAAACTTTCTCTTGCAAAAACTGAGTTTGGCATCCCAATTGATACCAATAGAAATATGAACCAACATTACCCTTGAGATATAAATTGCATCAAGTATTGCTTGCTCCGCTCAGAATTCCATAGAGATAAAAAATCTACCGAGCTTTAACTTTGAGATTAAGTTGGACTATGTGAAATACAGCCCATTCTTCGAAACTTCAATGAGCCCATTGGAAGTACCCAGTTGTTAAAAGTTGTCATTTCAGATAACAAGACAGCTTGATGTAGTCTTTCTTCTGGTGTTCTATCTGTATTGAAATCCCCACATATACAAGTGAAAATGAGGATAGGTAAGTTTTCAAAGAAACTCCTTTTCTCACCTAAAACTTGTGATCCATAGCAAGGAAGGTTGGGCCAATGGTCGGGCCAAGGTTGATCAGCTCCAAAACAGACCTAGTCGGATTGGGTCACAACTTGGCCCAACAAGGTCACAATATTACTTTTTTATCATTAAAAAATAAAAAATAAATTAAATGTAAAAAATATAAGAATATAAAAAATATTTAGAAAATAAAGTATGACTAAAAAAATTTAGTAATTTCTATTCAAATCTTACATTTGGTTGTTCTTTATAATTTATATACTCTCTATATGACATTTGAAAAGAATACGCAATGTTAAAAATGTATACATGTTGATTATATTCGCCACTCCCTCATATTATGAGATAAGATCCGAAAATTCTACCATAACTACCATATGTGGAGCGCATTAAAGTGGCTAATGAGAATCCATATGTAAGTTGAGTCATCCTATAATCTTCTTGATGATATGTAAGAAACCCTGAGTCTTTACATGAATCAACTCCATAAGACTACTTACCTCCACCCTATTCTATATGTTGATCTTGACCACCTTACAACTGCACACCATAACCAATGTCTTGCATTGCATGTGTATATCGTCCATCTCTAACGAAATGCATCGTTGTAGGATATATTCTTGGGTCTATTGACCTCCTTGAATTAACATTGCTTCCTTACACTTGCAATGCTCTATCATTGTTGCTCTTTAATGTTGAATCATTCGACATCTAATATTGAATTCGGAGGTTCAACTTTGGCGAGTCTTTTCAACCCTCGTCAATCGTTTCTTCATTTGTTATGTCCGATATATCAATTACAACATATTTACGTTTATCCTTTGATTTCTTACTTGACGAGAAGATTTTCAGGTCTTCTATCTCTTTGCCACTAAAAAAAAATCTTGAATTCCTCTACCAAAAATACGCCATCGAGTTCTCCTTAAATTCATTCTCAATCTTCTGGGTTGAACTCTGATTTGTCTAATCCTTCTTGATTGTTCACTCAAGCTTGCAATGAAGTTTGCTTATCAAAGATCTCCTCCAAATTAATTTTGGTTTTTTGTATAGTCACCAACTCACTTTGTCATCCAGATGATTTCTCTTTTCACCTACGTTCATTCTTTTGGTTTTTTCCCATCCTCTCAAAATTTTTTAACATCAACCTCATGTTATAATGGCAAAACATCAACTACTCCGTCTTCTTGACGTCAACCTATTTCTCTGTTCTTTATTAATTAAGCAGAATGTTGACTAATTTTTTTCAAATCTTGAACTAGATGTGATTTGACTTGAGACTCTTATTGTAACATCTACCAAGTCCTCGTATTCCGGTGCCTAGCCATGATCCATCAACCAGTTAACTACATAATATTATTTATAGTAGAACATAATTAAAATAAGTTAAAAACCTAAATAAAAAAATCAGATGGCATGTACCAAGACTTAAGAGCATAATTGCTCATTGTACCTTTAATATCACAAAGTGGAATGCCATCATTCGATAGTCATACATCTTGTTGCATGCTATGATTAATCGATCTTCATCCAAGAGCATTTTATGGATGACTTCTTTTACAATGTTTGAAACTCGTTACTTGACTTAAATATCGGATTATAACAATATCTAGAATTAAAAAGATGGCCTGACAAGTGACACCATATCTATATCAATAGAGAACATAATAAAAAAAACATGATATATGATTTGATTTAATGACAAAGAAAGTACGTACCATGGTTCGCCGGGTCGGCGACCCGGTCGCCCGACCCGGCCGGTTTCCGGGCCGACCGGCCCGGAAACGACCCCGCCGGGCCGACTCCAAGCCGGCCCGACGGGGGGTCGCGCGACCCAGCTTTGGGTCGCGCGACCCGGCGACCTAGTCGGGCGGGGCGCCCGGCCCCGGGGCGACCCGGCCCATGTAAATTTTTTTTCTATTATTTTTATATACTTAAAATTTTTTCTTCTCCCTCCCGTTACCACCATTAAAAAATTTATCTTCGGCGGGCGTTGCCCCCCGATACCCAGGCGGGGCGCCGCCCCCTTGACCCCCGCGACGACCGCGCAGGTCGATCCGCGACTACTCTGCGCCGTATTTAATAATAGTATAACAATAATTCACTATCATTTATATCATCACCTATATATAAGATTTATAATTATAAATATATGTTATATACTTACATTTTATAAAGATCTATTTTAACTCTTTTCTCTTTCACGCACATATCAAAAATGTCAAGAATAATTATTTTTTGAGTATTCCATTTATTAATTGTACAATAATATTTTACTATCATTTATATTATTATATATAGTTAAAATTTATAATTCTAAATATACGATACATCTTAAAATTTATAATATTTATTTGTTAAGTATCTTTACCTTCTCACTTAAGATTAACTCTTTCCCAACATATATTAATACAACATAATCACAAAAAATATCATATTCACTTGTATACATAGATAAACACTCATATTCAATTATAATATAAAAAAATAATTATATTTATGTATATATTTTATGTATACGTAAATATATGATATAAAATTTAATATTTCTATTTGTTTTTTATTTTTATATAATTTTTTATAATAAAATAAATAAAATCCGACCCCGTCCGACCCCGTCCAACCCGGGGTCGCGACCCCGTCCGACTAGGTCGGTTTTGGGGCCGACCGACCCCGGGCCGACCCCCGACCCTGCCTTCCTTGGTACGTACTGCATGTATCAAATGATATAGTGTTTGCAATGATGGTCAATAATATCCCACCACTTGCTCAACTTTGACATTGTCTTTATGATTTCATCAATCACCCACTTAAGTGCATCATAGATAAAACATATGTATGTCTTCTTATCCCCATCTACTATTTTGAGAACATTAACTAAAGGTTGCACTACACAAAGGCTCTTCTTTACAACTCGCCAAAAGTCTCCACTTTTTAAGATCTACTCAACATTCCTCTCTTTTCTCTTATCCGAAGGATTAGTCCTAACAATCTAAGTAGCCCATCACGGAGAAAGTATCATTTAGGTAAAGGGATGTCTCTGTTACATTAAACTCTCCAAGAAAATTTAATGAGAAGCAAACCGAGTTGGCCCAAGGCGTAGGAGCTCTTGGTCCTTCATATACTCTCATTAAGTTCATGGAATGTGATCTCTCAAGAATTTCTCGAGATCTCCTGAGAATCTCTTTTTCTCCACACATCCGAGAAATGAGATCGCCGAAACGAAAATATCCATATAATATCTTTGGTACTTTGATCTCCTCTGCCTATTACTACTCCTAACTTGTTAGATGGTCTTGTTAAGTTTGATTCATATATTTTCAATTTTATTATAGAATCCATACAAATATTTATCAAAACATTAATATTTGATAAAATTTTATAACTTAATATTTTTATGATTATATATGTATAATTGACCCAAGATGTCATCAATCTCATATTCATATTGTTCAAAATGAAGTTTTAGTTTAACATAAGATCTCTTGTATGTTTCATGTTAACAATAGTTCACTTTTTTATATTTTGCTTTTAATTCTCTCGTATCTTATTTTGATGTTTAATATGAATTCTCTTGTTTTTTTTGAAAAGATTACACGACATTTTACACTTAAACATGCACATCGATTGTTATTTTCAAAATTCAATCTCATAAGATTTTTCCAAGATCTTTTTGTTTAGTATCTATGAGATAAATCTAGATACAAAATGGCATTTCTTAAGTAAGGCATACTCTATATAAATGAAATTCGAGATCTGATCTCCCGAGATTTTTTCGAGAATCTCACGAGATCTCTTCTCTTTTACCCTTCCGAGATGAAGTCGAGATCCGAGATGACAACCCTTAATTAGGTTAAAGAAGAAGTTATAGTTGTAAATGAAGAATCATATGAACCAAGACATCTTAACTAACCGATCATTTTAAGGATCCTTACATTTATCTTCTAACATCAAATCTAATAGATGGACGAAGCATGGTGACCAATATAAATGTGATATCTTGACCATCATCATTTGTCCAACTGCTTTATTCATGGTGCATTATTCGTTATTGTTTGGACAACTTTTCCCTCTGCTATCTCTCAACAACAGCGTCGATTAATTCAGAAAAGGTTGTTCGCATTCTTTACCTATCCAAATCTATCCATGAACTTTCAAAAAATGGTATCAACTTAACAATATACTAAGACGTTGATCATTGTCTTCTTAAATATACCTATTAAAAAGAACATGCATAAGTTCTAAATTTTAAATTTTTAAAAGTTAAATAGATGATAAATTTAAAAATTAAAAGTTACTAACATGTCTAACCATCCGTCATCAACGTACATCCTCTTTCTTTCTGAATATGTTCAAATGACTTGACATAGTGTTTAATATCTTCTACCTCCATTGAAAAATAAGTGTTGTATATCTCTTTCGGATTCAATCCAAAAACTCTCCTATCGACGTCGGCCATGGTGTCAATTATAGACTTGTAATACGGCCCCTTTGCGGTGTTCACTAGTATACAACTATAAAAAAACAATCTTGATGTCATCCGCCTGATCTTCTCCTTGTAAATCCACAAATTTTTCATTATTGCCATGATAGTAGTTTGTCTTTGATGTAAACGTGTGATGATAGAATCCACAAGACCTACTGTTGCGTCTCATCTCATATGAAATCGTGGATTTCCTTTTCTTACTAGTTGTTTGATCCTCTCCCACTTCAATGTCTGCTCCTATTTCCTGAACCTTGTCCCATCAATTGACAAGTACACATACATGTTTTTGTCCGCAAATGACCTTCAACTACCTTTATCGCCCATATCAATAGGGGTGCAAACGAGTCGAGCCGAGCCGAGTAGTATGGTGTTCAAGTTCGGCTCGTTTATTTTACACGAGTTCGAGTTCGAGCTCGAGTTTTAGCGAGTATGTGAAACTCTTGTTCAAGCTTGGTTCGTTTATTAATCGAGCCAAGTCGAGCTCGAACTCGAGTAGTAGTTAGACTAAATGACAATATATAAATATTAATACTTAAACTTTAATTTTTAAAAATAAATATATAATATAATATTTAATCGAGCTGCTCGCGAGCTTATCGAGCCGAGCAGGAGTCTGTTCAAGCTCGGCTCGTTTAATGAGTCGAGCTTTATTTTTTGTTCAAGCTTGTTCATTTAACATAATAAACGAGCCGAGTCAAGTTTTTATCGAGTCGAGCTTCGAGCTACTTGTCGAGTGTATTGGTTCGTTTGCACCCCTACGTATCAATGCATCTATTTATAACAATAATAATTAAATATTTCATTTGTAAAGACATTGCTATGAATTTATAAACATTGATGGCAACCTATTATCATCAAAACTTTCGTCTCAATGAATTTCAAAGTGCTCCAGTTTCGTCCTATAAATATGGACCGAACGCCTTGCGGGTTCAAAAATTTCTTCTTGCCTTCTCAGACGTTTTCCTTATGCCACTTTGAAGCTCTATTTGTTTATTCTAATAGTTGTAAATGTACACATAATTGAACTCTTACCTCGGGTGGAGTCTATGTATATAGTGCAATACTATCCTTCATCTCGGTGAAGTGATGCTTCGAACGAAAAGTCCCCCAGTACATAACATTTTCATAATATTTACATTAAACTTTCCTCTCTGCCATAGATATCAAGTTGCAATGAAGCAAAGCCGAATCATTCCAAGACGCACCAAAAATTTGATTGTCATGGTTTAAAGAAACCATGTTAAAGAAAAGTTAAAAAGATAAAACACCACTTAAAAAAGGGTTAGTAACACAATTTAACAAAAAAATTATTCCTAATAAGTCTTGAAAAAAATCAAAAAATGAGTACTTATAGATGCTTGAAAAAGACGATTGACACTATTTAGATGCTTGAAAGATAAAAGTATCACTAATTAAACATTTAAAAGAGATAATTAGCACTATTTAGACAATTGAAAGAGAGTTTTAAAGTGAGAAATAGCTTAAGAGAGAGTAAGAGAGGTGTGAGGGGAAAGAGATACCTCTTCGGGCCTTATGTAGGCCCCCAAGGAGCCTTGGAGGCTTCTAGCTGTTGGGACCATCTAAAACTGAGTTTGAGACCCTACGCCAGGTTGCATGACCCAGCCCTAGGTTGACAATGGATCGGAGACCCGGGGTTCAAACTTGCATGGTCAGTCTAAAAACTGATCGGGTCGGGCCAGGTCTTATGACCCAACGCCAACCCAGTGAACCATCGTCAATACACAACAATGAACGATATCAACTCCTTTCTTTACCAGAGAATTTTATGGCGTGAATGTTTTTGTTGATATAAATACAATCAACAACCCAAGAGTTTTCATCCCACAATTTTGCAATGCCCCCCACTCTTACTCTCAGTCCCATGGCAAGTGATTTTCAACAACCCTTTTTCAATGTATCGACAATCATAGATCGCGGAATCGGCCAATTCTTATATCAGATCGGCCATTGCCGATCCGATTCTTAGCCGAAGGACCGATCCGGAAAAAAAGTTCTGACAGAATCGGTCAGAATCAGCCGGATCGGTCGGAATCAGATCGGAATCGGATCGGAATCGGAATCGGAATCGAATCATTTTTTTTCATTTTTTGCTATTCCAGTCGGATCGACCAGGATCGGCCAGAATCGGTCCGAATCGGTCCGGAATCGGATCATTTTTTTGCTTTTTTTTGCTTACCGATTTTAGATTGATTTTCTTCCATTGGATCGGTCAGAATCGGTCTGCGATCCGGATCGGATCGGTACCCACCGATCCCGATTCCGATTCCGATCCCGCGATCCTTGATCGACATCCACCTGGTTTTCAAACCTTGACATGGTTTCTTGTAAAACAAGGACATCAAGTCTTCACCATCATGCTATGCAACTCTCTAAATTTCAAACCTTTACAATTCCAAAGAATAATTTTGGATATTGATTAAAACATTACTATCTTCTTTCCCCACCAAGTCTTCCACATATGATCAACAGAAAATGATATTGTTCAACATGAAATTAAGCTCCCTTGAATCCACTATTCGATGTGTCGGTTCCCACAAGCAAGATGGAGATTCCACAATCTCTAACTCCTTTCGCAGCTTCTGAAAGAATTCCCGAACCACCACCTCCTGACTAGCAAAGCATAAACCAGCCACCTCATCTATATGAGTGATATCCGCATCAGAAAGACATCAATGTGCTTTCCAGCACCTCCGCCTCATTCCGGACCCCCAAGGGTGCTGGGACCAGTGCAATCACTATGGCTATGTCATTATTGCCATTGCCCGGCGCCTCCGGGTTCTCGTACACCAAAATTGCAGATGCAAAATTCCCTGCTTCATCAGAGAGCACTTCTACAGGTGCTCTGCCATTGTCTTCCTCTCTGTTGTGCTCTGGTGGAAAAGAGTTGACTCTCCCATGTGTCTTACTCTTCGACAAGAGGAGAACCTGAACTAGTGAACCGCTGCTGCTGGACCACTTTGCCCGCAGCACTGAAGAAAGCTGGGCCAGTTCAGTAACTACCCACTGAACCAGTCTGAACATTAAGTTTCTCGAATTCAACATCAACCAAGCATAGGTGAGTATTTGTTACTTGACGATGTTACCTCATTTCCACCAAAATTTTAACCTTCGAAGGGCAGACGAAGTTTAGAATCTTCACATACTTCAGCCCTTCTCAGCATTTTTTTTTCCTTTTTTGAAAATGGCCAAAAGACATCAGCCTTTCTCAACTTAAAGTTGCAAGTTCAAGTCTTTTAAAGAATATTAATCTTCTAAATATATTATCTATTAGAAGTGGGAGTCCTTGTTTCATCAACAAGCATATAGCCTCCCTTGTTGTCTAGATACATCCTCTCTCCTCATAGTTTTGATTTATCGATATTCAATTGATTGGTGGTGTATACCATTTTATTATACCTTAGAAAAATAGTCTTTTATTGTCCATATTTACCATGGACTCGTCATGATCTTTTTCTTTGAACTTAAATAGCATCTTAGGTTTGTGATAAATAACTATATAAATAGTTACAATTTTGTCATACAAAAGATACAAAATAAAAGTAAATATCAATGATAGTAAATTAGATGTAATAGTAATACATTCACGGTGAATTCATGGTCAGTTAATAGTATCTTAGGTTTGTGATAAATAAATATATAAATAGTTACAATTTTGTTATATAAAGAATACAAAATAAAAATAAATACTAAAGATGCTAAATTAGATACAATAGTAATATGACATTTATTAATTTATTTTTGTATAGATTAATGTAAATTATATTTTCATAAATAAAATTATTTTTATTTTTATAAAAAACCAAAATTATAACAAAGTTTCAATTTATTCAAAATAACTTAACCCTTTTCATGATAATAGAAATATCTATTACCAAAATCCACTACCCTTGTCACATTTTAAAATGATATTTTATTATATTGATAACTAATAGAGTGTACCTGAACTCTAAACTTAACATCTGACATCATTATTTTTCTTTATACGGTCTCATTTTGTGTGTGTAAAAAATGTAATTTTAATAACCATTTTTACAAACTTTGTTTTATAATAATGGTCAACATCACATCTTTAATAGTTGATATTATCTATTTTTTAAAATAAAACTAACATTGCATTCTATTATTTTATCGGTTGGTATTATAAATGTATTTTGTGTAAATATAAATGCTATATCATTATTAAAGTATGACATAAATTTAAAATATCTAAATATGTATTTACTAGAAAATTAAATAAAGGTAAAAATGAAAGCATCTAAAAATGATAAGCTTATTGATAAATCTATTTATTGCTTGGTGCTTATTGTTGTCAAATAAGATTCAACAATATAATATGACATCAGGATATTTTTTATAAATGTGAAATCAACAATGGTTGAATAGTTCCAGGACATAGTGATGATAAATTACAAAATATTTTACTAATAGACTCTCGGGTAACATGAAATTTTGACAGCATCTTAATTATATGCATTCATAAAGTGTTTGGACTTGATTTTTTATTTGTGTAGTTTTATTTTTAAAATTTATAATCTACATTACGCTATTATAAAATTTAAAAATTTGTTTGGCATGTATTCATTCACGTCCTAGCTTTGCTCTTACATCACGTAGGGTGTTTGGTTGAACAATAATTTTGTGTACATTTTCATGATAAAAGATTGTATCAAAATAAAGTCTAAGCTAATCAATAAAATATATTTATCAGGTTTGGAAAGATATGATGATAAAAAATAGTGGATACCATATATGACTGAACAAGGTGGGAGATGACAAGATAAAAAAAAGTATCACTTACTCTTTTTTTGTTCATAAAGTAAAACTCTTTAAAACCATAGAATTATAATGATTGTCAAACACCTCTTGTAAGAAGTTTTGTTATAAAAATATAAAATTGTAATAAAATCCCAATTTGTCATGCATACAAATATCCCATTATGATTAATGAATTCAATAATAAAAATCTATTGGTTGGGTTAGATTAAAATTCTTTCTTTCACAATTTTTAGTCTGTCAAGATTTAATGTATCTTTAGAATCTTACTTTTTACAGTTTAAGAATTTCAAACCTCTGGGATTTTTGAACTTTTCAAGTGTTTAATTAGTTGTCGTATTTCTAATCTTTTCAAATTTCATTTTTCCAATCTTTTCAGATTTCCAAGTTTTCGGAGTTTCCGTATTTTGAATCTCTACCCTTTCTAATTTTTTAGATTTCATAACTTTTGATGTTTATATAATATATTTTTTTTTATATTTTTTACCTTAATTAAAATTTTCTACTTTGCAAATTTCTCTATTTTCTATCTATTAATTAATCATTTTTTATTCACTAAAGTAGGAGTTAGCTACTTTCTATTGGGCTACACAACATTATCTTTGATATCCATTATAATGACCAAAGCATATTTGACTTATACCATTTCACTTCATGTAAATATACATGTTTGGTTTGCAATACAAAATGTTATCATTTGAGCAATTCTCTCTCTCTCTCTCTCATATTTTGTTGAAGATGTTGGCCGTTGAAAGAGTCAAATAAATAAGAAAACTTTATATTGCAAACCAAGTCATCAAAGTAGTTACTTTAAATCTCATAATATTTTAATGATACATATTGTGAACTAAGTCATCAAAGTAGTTACTTTTGGACCTTTCACTAAATTTTCAAAGTCTCTCATATTCAATTAAAAACCTTTAAGTGCTTTCTAATTCAAACCTAGCTAATACATTTAAATAAATAATCATGAAATCCACAAACTATCTAAAATATTGCCTTCAAAATAAAATACATCATGTTATTTAAACTACGTGAACAGAGGTGTTGTCCCCTCGTCCAATCGTCCGATTTTCATACGTATTTACAAGTGCCTACCGGCATCTCTAGCCATTTTCCTCTCCACCTCTCAGTGCCATCTCCACCCTCATCTCCTCGCCGTTACTACCTCTCCCTCCTTGCACTGGCATCTCTAGCCGTTTTCATCTCCACCTCTCAGTGCCATCTCCGCCCCCATCTCCTCGCCGTTACTACCTCTCCCTCCTTGTCGTCTCTCTCTCTCTCTCTCTCTCTCTCTCTCTCTCTCTCTCTCTCTCTCTCTCTCTCTCTCCCTTCTTGGTTGGTTTGCTCGGGCGAATGCTATTTGTTCATCCTGTCTCCCCCGATCGTCCGATCAACATTGAGCCGCTCGATTCGTCCTCCAATTCTTCCGCCAACTTTCTTCCGTCAGCCATCCGTTCTTACAGAACACGTCGCATCTCACATAACACCATAGGCCCTGCATTATGGGCTTGGTGTATGCATCGGAGAATGACACCTCGTCCATGTAGAAAACACCGCTCTCCTCTCTATGCAAGGCTACAGTATTGCCGTTCTAGAGGAGATTTGCTAGAGTGAAGTAAAGAGGATATCTCGCGACCTATGAGACCCCTCCCCTACCTCTCGCCGGTTTATGTCGGTTTTCACCTTCTGCGGACTCGATTGGCTTCTACGATTCTCTTCTTTCCTGCCAGCAACGTCTTAACTTGACACGATAAGAGGAGTTGTCGCTAGACCCCTCAATGGTGACAATGGCTGGCCTTGGAGTGCAGTCCATGGAGTAGCTTTACCCCTTCCCCTAGGCTCCTATGCTTTTTCTTTTATATATGTGATTATATTTTTTTATCTACACTTCATCGTCCATTTTTTCATGAAGCAACTTTACTCTCTTTTCTTATTATTCTTAATAGATTGGTCGTCAACTTTTGTACTCTACATGAAAAAGAGTCTTGACACACCCAAATGCTACTTTTTAAGTATATAAGGAGACTTCACGGTAATGTTAAAAATGTTTTCTCATTCTGTATATTTTCTTTTTTTCTATATGCAGTTATCTTTTTTATGTTCTATTTGTTTTTCAATACCTTTTCTCTTTATGTGTACATTTGACAATTGAGATGTCTTTAGTCACATATTACATTTCTCGTGTTTTTCTCTTTACATACGTTGTTAAATTTTTTTATCTTTACTTCTTCATTCCTTTTCCATCATAGGTTACTCTCTTTTCATATTTCTATCCCACATTTCTCATTATATATGAGAAAGAAGTCAAAGAGTGATGGGTGGGGAATCCCAATTTATTATTCTCTTACCTAGCAAGAAGTGTAATAGAATTAGAGGTTCTAAAATTGGAAATAAATGTCTAACAAATGTGACTTTATTTTTTATAAATGCCAATCCAAATGCCCTGATTATATACTATGATTTAAACTTAGTTTTGTACCATAAATGACCTAGATATTTTATTGAAAGTTTCACTCAAAAGAAGGTAGCCATTTCTTATAATTAGTATTTTTTAAATAAATGAATATTTTTAATTTTTTTGGTGAATGTAAGATAAAGCAACTGTATTAATATAATTTATAAATTTTAAGGAAGGACTTGAGTTGATTTGAAATTGGTTCAAAATATGATTAAATCAAATTCATCTAATCTAACTTGCCACTTCTTGATTATGACCAAGGTAATCATATCTGAAAATTGAAAAATGTTAGTTCACATTATAAAACTAAAATGTCAAAAGTAAAAATGAAATAAAGTAAGATGTAAACTCTTAACTAAAAAGAAATTCTCAAATTTAAAATTTCTATCTCCGAAGTTTAACTGAAAATTTGAATTAGACTTTGTAGACTCAATTAGGATTTGGAGCAATTTCTGTAGGTCTCAGTAGCGGACCAATTCGGAGAATTAGGCTTTGTAAACCCAATTAAGATTTGGATTAATTGTTATACCTAATCCAATTGGGATCGGGTGATGTCGTCATAAGATGAGTTTAGTTTAAGTGAAAATTAGACTAGATCTGAATGTTCGTTCCCATTCAAATTCTTTCGTGTGCCAAAAACATTTGTGCATTGTTATTGTTGACGCAAGAGGATCCCACTTTCTTTCTTTTAGGAATTTTTTTTGTGAAATGGAAAGTTTGTTGGTCAGGTGGGACACATTAATGTTGTCAATTCGGAATTTGACTTGCTATGAACAAAGTAAAATTTGAAAACATATTCCTCACTCACCTCTTTATATAACTTATTTGAGATGTATTCATGCATGGATGATAGCTTATCGTGACTCAGATTTTTGATGACTAAGTAAAAATTTTGTATCAAAAGCATGAGTGGCCTTTTTGTTACTCCGTGTCTAATTGACATAATATTTTTGTCATACCTATTTTAGATTGATTTATGATAATTTATGTCGTAATATTTACTTCTTGCTAGGTTAATTTATGTTGTAATATTTACTTCTTGCTAGGTTATGGCGGATGTCTTCATTCTCCGCATCTTATTTTTCTTTCAAAATTATGTTCATTTTCATTTGGAATGTATAAGTCTAGAAATATAAAAATATATCATAACTAACTAGAATCAATCAATGTTTACATTGGTTGCAAATAAATAAATATGATAATAATAATAAAAATAATAATATAAAAGGAGTGTTGTTTATAATATTATAATCAATCTTTATAAATGAAAGTTGTTAAATTCATATAAATGTCACTCAAATCAATGTCAGTTTGATTACCGGTTTATGTGTATATTTGAAGAGTAAACTATAACATTTATAATTTAACTAATTTTTTATGATGTACTTATCTATCATAAGAATTTATCTCAATTATCCTATAAATTTATATATAATCGGTATATAATATATCATTCGAACACGTGCGAAGCACGTGATTTGACTAGTTGTAGTAAGTATCTGTGTTTCATCAATTGATGAACAACTGATATCAAGTATGATACAACAATATTTCATTTCTAATCCCTTGCTCCCCCGTTCTCCTTCATGTGGCTACCCTATGTACCTACAATACCTTAGAAAATGTCTTCACCGAAACCTATATAATCACTCTTGCTATAAAGTGCTGCCCTCCAGACAGCATTGCCAGGAACTCAACAAGCATCAAACGTTTCTTATCTCACAGGATAAGTTCTCCACAACTGCAAATTGTGAACTTTACAATTTCTTTCTGTTTATCTCAATTCTCAACTAGATCCTTCCTCAATCTTGGTGTTTATCCAAAATTCTCAAAAAGGAGAACGCTTCTAGTCATCTGAGCTCTAAATAAGAAACATCTCACCTCCTCCGTACCATCTTCTCCCGTTGACACCTTTTCCCAACATCTGGCGCAACCTTGTACTCAATAAAACTGAGATCTCATCGAGATCCTCGCCGCTGACCCCATAAACCCTTAATCATTCTCCCATTTTTCTTATCATCAATCTCCGTCAGAGCGGATTAAACTACAAATTTCAAATAGCAAGCCTCGTTCCAGAATCGCAGCTCCTAATAACTACGAACCGATCTAACAATCCCGCAGAAAAACGATATTTCCAAAGGCCAAACTAATATAAACCACTAAAATCGAAACGCTCGCATCACGAATATCATCCACCAAACAAATCAGCTCAAAGCCGTAAAAGCTCTATGACGGCACTTAAAGGACGGTACTATGTGAAGCGAGGGAACTTGATCTACTTGCCTCGGGCCCACCGAGCTCGCGGACGACGATCGCCTTCACCATGGCCCCGGGTGTTCTTCCTGCTGAGGCGGCGGAAGGACCAGAGCTGGCGGTGACGCAGCTGCGCGCTGGTGGCTGCAGCAACCGTGACCGTGAGGCAGAGGATGCGAGGGCTCTCGGGAAGGGCAGAGCCAGACACGAGGCGCGCTGAGCGAGTCTGAGGCCACCCAACATGCCGCTTCCGCTTCCGCTTCCGCTTCCGAAGGGTCGCTATCCCCTCTTATTTTTGTCATTCATTGCTTAATATATATATATATACCAAAAACTTTTTACTTATCAACCTTCATAATTAATTAATTTTCTTAATATGTCTAAAAATTTAAAATATTTAGTAATACTTAAAAATTATACTTTAAAAATAAATTTCTATGAAAAATAGTCTCGTCAGTCTTTTTAATATTTTTACAAAAATACTCTATATATTCAAAAATATTACTGAGTGTAGAGATACATGTCTAGAAAACCATATGTATTAAATATACTAAAAATTTACGAACATTTTCTTACTAGAAAATTAAGAAAGTCCACCACGGTCAGTATCAACTTATCCTCGATGAGCATAATATGGGTACATCAAAATAAACCCTTCTTAAGTGGGGTATTCTTATCTTTATGTTATTTGGTTTGATATAAAATAAAAGATAAATTTTAATTTCTTTTGTTGCATTCTAGGGAGCACTTGTTATCGAGTCATTACCATATCATCCCACCTACATGCTTCTATCTCAAGTCATCTATTTTTCCAATACAATATCTCTAAATCTATTATATATATATATATATGATTAATTAAGGTTAAGCTAGAATTTCTGTGTATATTGATAAAGGATAATCAAATAATATATTGAAATGAATAGCATCTCATTCTAGCATGAGCAACACGTGGGGATTAAAATTTGATGCATTATTATTATTATTATGAGATAGCTTAATTTAAGCATTCTATAGTTAGAACAATAATATAATTGCAAAATCATGTGTATGACCAACCGGACTTAATGTCTTGTTTCATCAGAGTATCAAAAATAATATTTGATATTGTTATTTCTAACAATAAGAGTATAAATAACAAATTGTTACAAGTGGACACTAGTTTTACATAATCTGTTTTATTTTATATTATAAATTTCTAAATTAACATTACTAATCAAACAATTTTTGATGATTTATGCAAATATCAATTTTAAAATTTGTTGGCGATATAAGATGCTCAATATTGTTGGCAAGCAAACTCTAAAGATATGTTTACTTACATGTTTCTAAATAGCCATTTTTAATTAAAATATTTTCAGTCGAAATAAGATCAGCACATTCATATATATCTTGCTCAATTGAAAATAAAAATTTTAGTTCTAAAACTTACAAGGTTTAAGGTCATTAATATGTTGTAAATAGATACCTTTAAAGACATACAATCCAGATGCATGAGAATGTATTCAGGATTTTGTCAAAAAATCTCAACTTTCTCTAACCTCTAACTAAAAGACAGTTTGTTGATTCGAACAAAACCTTGAGTATTTGATTTATTATCTTAATGTATATCGATCTTGTGAGGTACTTGGGTTGCATCACAAATTGAGGATTTGTTACTAAAATATAGATCTTGTTAAAGAAAAAAGGTGCTAAGCAATCCTTACAAAAGTTCTCTTTTTCTTTTTCTCAAGATGTTGTCTTCTACCTTTTATAGTTATAAAACATATAAATTATCATTTCTCTTTTTTTCTAATTCCCAAAGTTTATTATAATTCATGTAATTTTTTTTATCACTACTCAATCCTCATTTATTATTGATGGGAAGAGAGCTCACATGATCATCCACACTCCATTATTAAGCACTCTAATGATACTCTATTAGGGTAGATTTGATCTCATCACTTTGAGGCCAGGCCAGGCAACCTTGGTACGTCACAAGCGATCGAGATGTTCTGCTAGTGCCAATAACAAAGGGTCATGATCCACTTCCATTCACGTGACTCACCTACCCGGTCACGTGATGCACTGGTTGAGTGGGTAAGAGACCATAACCATTTTTCATGGGCACCTAGCCAACTAAGAAGATCTAACCTCCATCATTTCAACTCTCCAGTCCACACAAGTATAGTCTAGATCATCTCAAGTGACCGAAAAAGGGGTTAGTGTCCCATGTCAATCAAGGACAACCACACTCCCCCCACCCCCCATGTAAAAAATGAGTCCTTTTTAAATAACAAGTTTTAATTTAAACTTATAAAAGTGGCATACTATTTTTTTGCAGATCTAACACACTTTCACCAAAGTCCATGCGTCAAACATCGACTTTAAAGTGAAACATTAAAGTTGAACAAATAATGTTCAATTTTAACAAAACTTTTTAATTATCCCTTTTGTAAGTTGTTGCTACTATTTATGTTGATAAAAATTGAACAAAAGTATATCAAATTTTAAAGTTAAATAATAACTAAACAACTTTACAAGAAAGTCAAACTTCATATGTTCAAATTTTGAGCTTTTAACCCTCCCACAAAAACCCTTTTCCCCATTCACCTTGTCCATTTTCTCTATAGTGTTGTGGGTCTTGGCGTGCAACGGTAACAATATCCTGCAAGAGGCAATGCTTTATGGTGATAGGGTGCTTGGTGATGAAGGTTGGCGGGTCTCTTGGTGGCGAGGGTGTGGCTCTCTTGACAGTAGAGGTGGCTTGTTGTGCAGCGGCAGTGATTTCCAGCTAGGGTAACTCTCTTTGTGGTAGCAATAGTTAGTGGCATGAGACAGTGGTGATTTTCGACAACAAGGTGCTAGATGAAGAAGTTTGGCAGTTCTCTTGGCAACGAGGGTGACTCTCTTGGTGTCAATGGCAGCTTGTTGTGCAATATGACAATTTCTAGAGAGGGCAACTCTCTTCTCGACAGCAACGACTAGTGGCATACGGCAGCGGCGATTTCCAGCGAGGGCTTTCTTTGATGTGCTTGGTGGCGAAGGTGGTGGAGGGTGGCTCTCTTGATGATGGTAGGGGGACCTTTTGGTGGCTAGGGCTTCTTCGAAAGGTAAAAATTTCATTTTTTTTGATATGTTTAAAATAAAAGTCTTTGTTGAATGAGCGATTAATCAATGTTTTGATTAATACACGGTAGTTAGGTGCATACCTTTGATTTTGATTTTGAACTATTATATATCTTTTACATTCGTTTTGATTAAGTATGTCTAATCAGCTTCAATTCTGTTCCGATCAGATTCTGATCCAGCACACTCAGAGATTGACTAGATCAATTTTTGCTGGTTTGGCCATTCATCATTTTACATATTTAAAAGGGTATTTAAGTGTTATAAATATTTGAGAATCTCATGGTTGGTGTTGGATTGGCTTGGTCTAAGGTGGATCAATTGATTTTGAGTTAGCGATAATCGATAGTATTTAGTCCCTTTGATTGATTATATCTAATTGTTCAAATTCTGATCTGAAATTCTTTTGAACAGAGATTTCAATCCAGTTTTGATTTAATCAAATTCTGATCAATCCCGTTTGATTGATTGTATCCAATTGTTCTAAGATTTGATTGGATTCGAATTCCGATCCAACACACTCGGAGATTGACTGGATCAATTTTTGCCCGTTTGGCCATCTGTTGTTTTACATGTTTAAAAGTGTATTTAAGTGTTAGAAATATCTGAGAATATCATGGTTAGTCTTGTATTGGCTCGATTTAATGTCAATCGGCTTCATTTCGATTAATTAATTTGGAGCTAGTGATAGTTGATATTGTTTAGTTCATTTGATTGATTGTATCCAATTGGATTCAATTCCGATCCGATTGATTCTAATCCAAAACCCTTTTCATTGGATTCTAATCCAATTCTACTTTGATTGAATTTTGATTTAATCCCATTTGATGGATTGTATCCAATCGATGTAATTCTGATCCAACAGGATTCCGATCAAATCGTATTTGATTGATTATATCCAATCCATCCAATTTTGATATGATCGGCTTCCAAATCCGATCAGACTGGATCAATGTTTGCCGCATCGGCCATCCACGTGCTTGGATTCGGATGTCTTGTTTAGTCCTATAGTTCCAATGAATTCGATTAATGTGGGGAATGAAGGATTTAATATATATATATATATATATCTTTTGACTATTTAATCTTTCCAAGATAATGTAGAACATGTTAAAGATATGGCATTAAAAAATCAGCATTCATCTTATGTTTGACGAATGATTTTAATAAATAATGACTATACACATTACTATGGTGGACATGAAGGCAACACTAAAGTATCAAAATTATGCACATATGAAGAGTTTAAGAGTTTTGCATATAGGGCAATTGGATGTAACTCAGGATCAATCAATTTAAAATTAGTTTATAATTATTTTGATGGTATAACTAATGTTGTGAATGATAATTTTAGTCAAACATTGATAAGGTGATATATGAAATATGATATCATATTATATGTTGTAAGAAAACTTGAGAACATGACAATTGAGGCAGGATTAGTACATTACAAATGGCATGAAATCTTCACACATAAAATCAACCAACTATGACTCAGTTGTTATCACAAGTTCAAAGTAATAGTTTTTCTTTAAATGTGAAAAGTGGTCAGAATACTAAAATAAATTTGAATGACTAATATGAAGTAGAAGATGCAAATGAACAATCGTCAAGTGTCAATGAAGAAATATCGAATAAGACGGTTAATAGCATCATGACAGTTGATGAATTCCAAGAAAATGAAGAGGCAAGTTGGATTAATAACGTCATCACAATTAACATTTTTTTAAAGTGATGAAGAAGATGTTAGAAGGGAAAGACACCTCAATAGTAATAAGAGGTGAAGTCGAAAATGTTAATCAAATTTTAGTAGGAGATATATTCACTTGTAAAGAAGATCTTATATAGGTAGTTGCATCTTGGTTATTGAAGCATAACGTACAACACCGAACCAATAGATCAACAAAGTATAAGCTCACGTTAATTTGTCATGCAAGAGACTCAGGATGTAAGTGAATGTTACATGCATATGTCAACACTTAGGTAGGTTGCTTATGGAAAGTTACGAGTTATGAAGGCAATCATACATGTTGCACTTGATAGAAATGTATGCCCTACAAGCCAATCATATATGATATGATTCGACATTTCTAGAAATATCTCATTCAATTAGTCAGACAAATCTTCATTATAAGCTCTTATTAGATGCGAATATCATAATGAAGTCATTGATCAAATACAATGATGATTAAATCATGATGAGATCATGATAATGAGATTGATCATCTAGAGGTATTTGATCCAAATGTTCCTAGTCATAGGATACTTGAGACGGGACATCAAGGATCCGGATAGACTAGTGTATGTGATGTCTTCTCATGTGATGAGGACGACCGATCTCATTGGTCATTAGTGTGGAGACACTGAGATACACATACATGTGCTCATTAGTTGAATGAGTTCACTGAACTGACCGAATTAGAAACCCTGAATGATATCTTACCGAACTGTCTATCAGGGTTTTCTATCATCACGGTTGCATGGTTGGACCTTTGACCTGAGTCGCCAAAGATGTCTTGTTGGGTGGAACTTGTGCTTTGACCATTGACTTATGGATCACAATTTAGATGGTCCTATATAGCGATGGATCGGGTACAAGGAAAATCCGATGGAGGCAATTGAGCGGATAATAAGGAATCGTCACTACAAGAACTTAAAGTATTTATAGCAACGTTTTTATAGCAACTTAAAATGTTACTATAAAAAGTTTACTTAAAATAGCAACTTTGGTTAGTTGCCACAAAAAGATATTTATTTACAACAAATATAAATTTTATCATAAATAATGTAATATAATATAACAGTAGAATTTACTATTACTAAGATTTCAATGTAATTTTAAATGCATATGTTTAGAATTAAATAATATTAAAATTTATATTTGTTAATAGTAAAGATATTTTTTTTGAAGAGAATGGTAAAGATACTTATATGGTATAGAAGTTAAATATTTAATTTTTTTAACTTTCCATCTAACACTGTAAAAAGTTTACAGTGATTTTTAAAATATTTTTAATCCTCTTTTACTATTTTAGCAGTCCTTCGTTACACATATATTTAATTCACTATTTATTTCACCTAATATACTGGACAAGTCGCCATTAATATGCTGAACAGGACACACCGTTATGGCGAACGCATATACTCTCTCGAGCTTGGAATAGGTTATGCCACAAGACACCGCATCTGTTCACTTGTGCTTGGAAATAGGGCATGATGCAGGGGCAAGCGCAGTGAAATCCCGCCGTGGAGCCTCTAAAGTAACATCGCCACCATCCACCGGCACTCCCTACCCGCGCAGCTGCGTACCAATCCTGGAGAAACCCAAGGCCGACGGGCCCCCGGCCCAAACGGAAGGTAAACAGGTCAGAGATGAGCATGTTGTTGATCACGCCATTTGTAGAGGTAAATCTGTATATAGGCTCTTCCCTCTTTGCTATTCCGACGAGCGGCGAGTTGAGTGCTTGCTGGGACGGCGGCGACGCTGCTATTCCCATGACCGCAGGTCCTCCTGAGTCATGACCGTGTAGATCCCTGGCATCAACGCTGCCACCGAAGATCGACTAAGACAGGGAAGAACCTGGATCAGGCTCTCCATCTCTCCTTCGACCATAAAAAATGAAAGACAAAAATCAAAAAAGAAAATGAAGAACAAATTACGGCACATGAGCCTCGAGCTAGCTCCTCCTAGTTCTACGGAAATTAATTAATTAATTATATATACATGTTCCTTTGGAGACATATCCTTGTCTTGCACCGGAGCTGCACAGGTCTTCTCTCAGCCGTGATCAGCTGCACTGATCTCTCACTCTCCACATCTTTCCATCTTATGCAAATCACCTTCAGAAAAAGGGAGAGAGGAATCGGGAGAGAATTAAGCAAATCAGTGGAGAATTAAGCAAATCATGGGGTTGCCCAACATGCCACCTTGGCCCCACCGTGGGTTGGTCATAGCGCCGCTTTAGTTTAGTTTAGTTGTCTATTTTATATATTGGTTATTTTATTGGTAATTAATGTTTTATTGTCATATTATATGTCTAGTGCGACCTTGCCAACATAGTGTCAATTGATATGTGGCAAAGTTAAATGGGAATGTGATTAATCTGGATTTGTATATATTCTGTTTGTAAGTCTTACCTTTATCTTGTTAGATGAAATAAAAGTAAGGGCCAACAATACAATACATGGAATGCTATTTAATTTACAAACATAGATGGTGATTTCTTCCTTGTCCCACATCAACAATTCTATTAAATTATCCCCAGTTGCAAAAATAACTGGTTGGCCATCTTCGCTAGGCTTTTTACTATCTATAACAGGATCTTCGAGAAGACATCTGCCTTTCTCTTTTATTGCTTACTTTAATTAGAAAAGCACATAACGGAGGGCAATAACAGGCAAAGCACGAAAAGGGAGGGCAATAACTGGCAACTAAAGTGATGTTCACCAGAAAAAAGGATCTTCAAGATAATAAATTAGATTTTATCCATGACAAAATATAATAGTTTTAAAGATACAATAATTTGCTTCTTTCTATGTTTTAAGCTTTGTTGACAGTTAATTAAAGACCTCTTTCTGATATTTGGTATGTTGAGGTAGAATTGCTTATTGCAAAATTAGCCCATAAATCTAAAATGAAGTAGTGATTATATTGTGCCTTGGGTACCTAATCAATCAACTAAAATTAACCACAGTAGATGAATCTAGATTGTTCGACACATACTATATTTTCTTGGTCGTTGACTTTTCAAAATGTTAGAATTTGTGTTAGTTTGCTCTATCACTAGCTTTGATGTTACTTTTTCAATAAAAGTTATGATTGTTATCGGTATCTTGCGTTTGTTTCTACATAATCGGCATCTTATCTTATCTATTTCAAATGGATGTGCTAGGTCTATTTCTACAAGTTCTTGCCATACGGCTTTTAAGTGTGAGCCCTTAGTAGCATTGTGCTTTAATTTCTGGTGGTCCACTCAAACCATAGAACTTGGTAATATTCAATCAAGGCATCGGGTTGATAAACCGAGATGATCTATTACAATACATACATGTTGGTTTTTTCCCCATGTTTGTTTCTAGTTTTGGTGCTCTGGAGTACATGGGACACTTTATTTTTCATTTGGGTTCATACTTTCTTCTCTTTTATTCTTCCTCTAGTATTGTTTTTAGCTAGTAATTTTGAATATGGCCTTGAACAAATTGCTACATTTTTGTGTCACTTTCCACTTAGGGACATCTAGATCCTATTCTTGCCATTTCTCGAGGAATCAGTTCATGCGAAAATTATCTAGCATCTTTGGTTAGGGTTAGCATCCTCAACGATGCTCTTAACAAAGATGTACAATCTTTGAGAAGAGGGGAAAGTGCCAAGTTTTGATCCGGCCTTCCTCAAAAGTGATTATCAAGTTCCTCTTGGTCATGCAGAAGCATGGTTAGCTGAACCCACTTCATCTTGTTTTTCTCTCTTCTATGTTTAGCAAAATCCAATCTGCCGTAGTTGGATATGCATGAAGATGTATGTATTTTTTTATGATACACATGATTTATAAAATATTACTTGATTAGTTGTATAAACTTTTTATGGTCTATGATAGTGTTAAAATTTTTTCACACTTAATTGCTGCTTTATATTGTACAGGAAATAGGAGCATGTTGCTCTTCTGCGATTGGGTCATCACCAGGGAAGTAAATGCAGGTAAAAATATTTGCTCTTCTTGTTTGCAATTATCAACTCTGGTGGCAGAGCTAGCAGGCCACCAGTTGTGAGGCTCATCAAAGGCCAAACATGGGACATGCAGTTAATGTGTTGGCTCCTCTTGTTGATCACTAGAGAGTACTTTGGAGAAGATTACACGGGGAAACAAGCGAGCTAAAAAGTTATGTAGATACATTGTTGTTGAAGCTGTGTACCAGGTACCGACCGCTTTTTTGCTTGTATATTTTTTTACTGTTAATATTTAGGGCTTTTGTCTGCATAGAAAATGCCATTCCGAATCTAAACTATTGTTCTACTGATCACCGATGTATCGTTGGTTGGCCCCTGTTCTTCAGTGTGTCATCTGTTTCTACATTATCTTGAAATGCCAGTATGTATTTCTCAGCCAGCGACATTCCGGTGCTGAAAGAAGTTGAAGCAGTTGTGGATCCTGTGCTTTTCACTATGGTACGCTTCACTCTTTCAGCCTTTCCATTGCTGCCATTTGCCTTTCAGGCACGGGGGGATACAGAAGTTCGATCTGCTGGTATAGAGTAAGGTTGTTGGGTCAGCCTGGGATACCTTGTTCGAGCACTCGGACTTGTGTCCTTCGATGCCGGGCATGCATCCTTCATTTCGGCTTTCACGGTAAGTTCTCGCTTCGGAGCAAGAGGGTCATTTGTTCTTTTGTTTTCTTTAGATGTCATTTGAAAGGCAACCATGTTAGTACCTAGCGCATTCCATGAGTACGAGATGTTGCACCATTCGAGTTATCACTGTACCCTTGATAGATGGCCTTTTTGGATCAATGGTTCCCTGCTCTTACATGGTGTGGAGCTCTATCTCCCTGTCTGGAGGTGCACTGCTAGAATCTAGTGGATCTCCCCCAAATGTGAGTATTAAATGAGATGGATGATTTGTTTTCATGTGCATGCTGGTCCAAACCCAAGCTTCAACTATCGAGCATCTTTGGTATCTTGTGCCTTGTGGCTACCTTAAAATCATATCATGTCATGGCTTATAATCTATGTTTCTAGGTTGGAGATCTTGAACATGTTGAGTGCCGTATTTTTTGGAATTCATATGCTTAGGACAGAGCATATTTCAAGAGTCACTAAGAAAGAGAAGTATATTTCTCTCCTTGGATTTGAGGTTTGTAGTTTTTTCATTCATGGATCACTTCAGTCGATGCCTTCATGTTTATTGTTTGAAGTTTGAACCTTCAACGCCGGGTGTTTCAGGTGATTGTTATAATGCTACGTTCGATAATTTGGTACTTTTTAAGTGATATGTTGTTGATTTGGAAGAGGTGAGCTCTTCGCCATTGGAATGGCCAATATTTTGAAGGGGTAGTTTCATTTCCTTGGATACCAGCATTTTACATGGGTATATTCTCAACCGGCTTATGTTTGTGGGCTGAGGTAATTATTTTCAGAAGTTGTCATTTATAATCTTTTTTATTTTTTGGCGTTCTTGGGAGCTCAGGATGAGGGCTTTCTGAGCAATTCTGTCACCATTTCTATACTCTAACGAAACAATTATGTATACATATTGAGAAGATTGATATAATTACCTCCAGTATGGGGAGTGCTTTAGCAACCGATGGAGGATTTTGTACTAGAAGTGTAAGAGTTGTAGATCACCAAGTACGAAATTAATCGTTGATGTGGTTTTCCTTTTTCATTAATTTTTGCATTTTTTTTAAATTTATGGCTGATATATATTAAATGGACAGCTGATTTTATGGTTTTTGTTTCTCCAGCGTCTCAGCAGCTTTGGTTATGTTTTTTCTGCCTCATTGCCCCCCCTATCTTGCTAGTGCTGCAATTGCTGGGGTTGATCACTTGGAAGAAAATCCTTCTCTGCTCACACGGTTGAGGGATAATATTGGTCTACTAAGGAAGGGTACATGTACGTCTGTATTGAGATGCGTTATTAAACTGTTTTTTCTCCCTAGGTCGGCAACTGAGATTGAGTTATTGAAATGCCCAAAAAAAGATTTAGAATTATTGCTGATTTCCCCGTTTCTCAATGACAGGTGCAACTTGGTTTTCTTCTAGTTCACTGTTTATAGTTCTTTCTTTGTCACTGTTTCTAGATGAAAGACCGTGAGGATCGCCTTCTTGAAGGCCTGCGGCAGCGATAAAAGATAGAGTCCGACAGCCTTGTTTTATGTATGAGAAATTTTGTGGGTCACTGATGATAATTTGTTTAAATAAATAACATTTATATTTCCTTCTCTTTCTACTGTTCTTAAGCGAGATGTAGATGGAATGACTTGGTCCTACTTTGAAAATTCTTTATATGATTCAAAATTTTTATCCGGGTGTTATATCCCAAAGAATGTTTGCCAATTTCGGTCCTTCAAGTTCAAGCTATGATTATCTTGGCGCCTTACATGTTTTTAGCGTTTTAAGCTTAATGCCCGTAGATCTGAAAAATTAGTATTTAGTCCGTAACAAATAAGAGTTTGCTGCAATTTTAATTGTCATAATAATGATTTTACTGCAACATTAAATCCATAGTAAATAAGATTTTAGTGCAATTTTTAATTAGCAGTAAAAATGATTTTACAGTAACATCAATTATGTGGTGAATATATTTTTGCTGCAACTTTAATTTTTTCATATTAGTTATTTTACCGCAACATCAAATCCATAGTAAATAAGATTTTGGTGCAATTTTTAATTAGTAGTAAAAATGATTTTATTGCAACATCAATTATGCGGTGAATATATTTTTACTGCAACTTTAATTTTGTCATAATAATGATATTTTACTGCGAAATTGTGTTTGCTGTAAATATTACTTTTTATAGCAAAATATATTTGTTGCAGCTAAAAATATATTGTGAGAGAACTTTATACAGCGACATACAACAAAATTATTTGTTGCTGTAAAAAGTAATTTGCTGCAAAATTATCAATTTTTGTGGCATAATTATTTGCAACAAATACTAACTTTTCTAGTAGTGCGTCCACTCTCGGTAAGTGAGAGTGAATGTCTTATGGGATAGTACTCTAAATCCCTGGCCAGGGTAGATAGGATAATTGGAAAAGGAGTTCTCCAATTGATCCAATTCCGAGTACATGATCCTATAGAGTCGGTACACTAAGGAGTTGACAGTCAATGCCGTACTCCTTTCCGACCGGGACATTGGATAGATGAGGGTTTATATCCATGTGGTAATTGATTATGGAAAGGCTCAATGGAGATGAGATTATCCCCATAGCCATTTGGGATCATGGGATGTGGCTTGTACCCTTCATGATCGGTAGGCCGATTAATCTATTATCGAATAACAGATTTAATTAAAATTAAATAGAATTGTTCTATTTTATTTAGGCCTCAACCAAATAGGTTATTGGGCCTAGTGGGTCACACACAAAAGGACTTATCCACAAGTACAGGGGCAAGGGCATAATTTATGGGGATTTTAGGTTTTTATGAAAAATTCCATAATTCTCTATAAATACTAATGGTTTCATCCAAACCCCATCAAGCCAAGGGTGAAAACCACATCCCAAGCCTCCTCCCTACCTCCTCCTCTCTCAAGAAGGTGTCCATGGTCGATGGAGCTCCGTTCGGGAAGAGTTCTTGAGGCCGGCGCGAAGGGAGAACCTGCTGTGGATGAAATTCGTGTAGATACTGCTGGAGACCGGATGCTTGAACGGTTTGTAGAGCTTAAGAAGCTCATCTCCTTCCTCTCCATGAGATTATATGAATCCCTTTCAGGTATATTCGAACCTGATTTGATCAGTTTTCGTTTTTCGTCGTTCGGTTCTGATTAAGACGGATTCTAAAGGAACCCATAGAAATCGTCGCATCCGCTGCACCAAACTTTAATGGACGATTCCTTACAGCACTCATATTCATAATATGGCTCATAGGCAATTGATGTGTATGATAATTTGTTACTTAATCATGTCTATTGTTCGATCCCACTTGAACATCTGACCAAAGGATATCATTGATATAGTTCAAGTAAAATATTGTATAAGACCTTCTTATTACAACACGTGGAATGCTCGAAAAAAAGTTTTTGAAAAGTTATTCAATGATTGTAAGAGTTCTTACACAAATCTTTTGAGATACATAGAAATGGTCAAGATAACTATGCCAGGGATCATATATACTTATTTGTGTGTGAGTGAAAATTCAAAGTTATTAATTTTCTTTTGTAGTTTCATGCCATGTATTGAAGATAGGCGTTTTTGTCACCTAGTTACAAATGCATATGACACATTTCTTCATGAGAAATATCGTGGTACACTATCAGTTGTTTATGGTGCGGATGTTGATCAAAAATTATTTTCTATTGCATTTCCAGTGGTAAATAGCAAGAATGATCGATCATGGTTGTGGTTTTTTCAACAACTGTTGTTACATATTCCTTTTGTTAGAGAGAGATGATAAGAATTGTGTATCATTTCATATAAGCATATCAATATAAAAATGTAGTAGAACAATAGTTTCCTTTAACAACTCATTGCTATTGTCTTCAATACTACCAACAAATTTTTCAATCATACTTCACATGGAAAGATCTATATAGAAGGATGTATAATGTAGGTTTAACTTACAATTTGTAGATTTTAACAACCGGATAAATGACATAAAATTATGTTGTTTAGATGCTTACAATTGATTGTTACAAGTTAATTTAGAATACTACACTCTAGCATGTGACACTGATGATAAGAGATTTGAAATAATGACAATTAATTACTCAAAATATTTTAATAGTGTTCAAAAAATTACAAAAGGCTTGTCTATTCATGTTTTAGTATATATGGCGTAACATCTTAGATTTATGTTCTTTCAATGCCATGCAACTTACGGCCATATATTCTCGTCATTTAAGTGACGGTTCAAAAATCGGTTTGGTGAATCACTATCGAAAAGGGTTGAACCGTTATCGACGTCTTACTACTTCATTATCGACGGGTAGTGAGTTGTTAAGACGTTGGTAGCGGTTCAGCCTTTTTCGGTAGCGGGTTCATGACTTTCAAGTCAGGTTATTGAACCACTGCTGAATCGTTACTGAAAAAGATTGAACCGTTATCAATGGGTAGTGAGTTAGTAAGGCGTCAGTAACGGATTAACTTTTTTTGATAGCAGTTCATCGAACCAGTTTTTGAACCGCCACTTTAGTGGCGAAAGTACATGGTCGTTTCTGATTGAGAACTAAGATAAGTTCCTCCACTCGGGGATTGAGGTGATCCTCTCTTGTGGCGGCCAGGGGAATGCGGGCAGCTGGTCAAGGCCAACTTATTCATTATTAAAAGTTGAGTTCTAGAAACTTGACTTTCATATAATTCCATCTTAAAGTCGAGTTTTTAAAATTTGATTTTGACCAAAGTGTGTTAGATTTACAATTTAAAATTTTAATGTGTTAGAATTAAAAATAAAAAAATAAAGTGTGTTAGTTAAAAAAAACTCAGCCAAGCAACACAGGGCAGGATGACATCCATGGCGGCCATGCAGGTGCTGGTGAGGCACATCGACAGGCGAGAAGGTAGAAGACACGACGGATGATGGAAGCGACGACTAAGGGCGAGATGGGGCAACAGAAAGGAGGCCACCGACATAGCAGCTGATGATGCAGGGAAAAAAGAGGGTGTTTGGTGTGTGAAGAGGGGAGAAGACGATGGAGCGATGGGCGACAGCAGAATATAAAGTAGGAGAGGAAGAATATAACTGTGGAGGGAAGAGAGAATTATATAGAGAGAAGGAGAGAAGAATTTGATCAAAAGTAGAAATTTTACCTTAGGTAGGATACTGGTTAATGACATGTTTGATTAGAGTATCAAAAATGATACTATATTAATATTGATAATGATATTTCTAAAAGATGAAGTATTGATATCAAAATTGATACAAGTTGACACTTGTATTACATAACATGTGTTGTTTACCTTGCAAATTTCAAAATTGATACTATTAATCAAACATCTCAAAGTGATTTTCATTAAATATTATTTTTAAAATTAATAATTATAAATGTGTTTGTTACCAATTAGGGCATAAGGTAGAAAAAAAATATAAAATAATTAAATATTATTTTTTAATCTTATTATATTCAAAATATAACTACTACTATTATTATTAAAAACCAAAATATTACATCATGTCTATGTATTAGATATGTAATCTCTTTCTTTCAGTTAAATAGTAAGAATTTAACTTTTTTTTTTACAAAAAACTTCGGTTACAATGTACCATTTCTGAAAATAGAAATTTGAACGCCTTTCGAAGTGTGTTCTTTCGAAAATTTTCTCCTCCAATAATCGCATGAAGTGATATATATATACTTTTTTTTGGTCGAAATATATATATACACACACCCTCCTCCGCAAGGACAAACAGTTACCCGCGCCTGTCAAGATAGCTAGCTAGAGCTATCGTCATCCAACCTGCAACGCAGCGGAACCTTACCTTTCCTCCCCCTTCCTCGCGACGGTCGGCCAACCAGCTTACCCATCACTCTACGTATCCCCATGATCACCAACTCTGAGTTTTACACCTCGCCGTCGCCGCTCCTTCGAAAGCTGCTCCTCCGCCTGCAACAACACCACACCTAACCGTACTTACCCATCCTTAATAACCACCTCCCACCATGGTAAGGCGAGGGGTTGCGCCGCAGCCATGAGAGAGCTTCCTCGGAACCCTAGTCTCGACGTCGTCGCTTCCGCTCGGCGGCGGCCATGGGGGTCAGAGGGCGTCGACCAGGCCGCGGCGGCGTTCTTCAAGTGCACCAGGTGGCAGAGAGAGGAGACCATGGACGTGATCAACTGCCCTTACTACTATTTCTGCGACAGCACCTACCCCGGCGACTACCCGCCGGCGGTCGACCTCCTGGTACTCGCCGTCGCCGCCGCGTCCTACGTCTCCGCCGTGGTTTTCGCCCTGATGGACGGAAGGAAGGCGGTGGCGGAGGTTCCGCGGGGGATCGGCCGCCGCCGGGCCCTTCTCCGGAAGTGCCTCCTGCCGTCCGGACCCCTGGTGCTCCCCATCCTGCTGGTGGCGCTGGCGAACGGCCACCGGATCGGCGCCGTCTTCCCCCTCTCGGGCCTGGGCCCGGCCGTCTTCCAGCTGATCCTCGTCTCCGCCCTCGCCTTCGAGAACCCGGCGGAGATGAGCCTCAGGTACGCGCTGCTGGAGTCCTCCACCGTCTCCGGCATCATGCACGCGAGCTTGCACTTGGACGGCGTCGTCCTGCCCTACTACACGGGGCTGGATGCGCTGGCGAGATCCTCCCCCTCCGGCGAGTGCCCGACGTGCGTCTGCCGCCGCGAGGCCCTGGTCGTCGGCGGGAGGGTGGTGGCCTACAGAGGGTGGTCGCCGGCGATGTTCGCCGTCATGGGCACCCTCTGCTCGCGGCTGGCGTGCGCGCTGTTCAGGGCGGGCAAGCTGAGCACCGTGTTGAGGCGGGCGCTGGAGGGGCTGGCCTGGGTCCTCGTTGCCGGCGACTCCGCGTATCTCGCCGCGAATCCCCCGCGGAGAGGTGCGCTGGAGACAGCGGCGCAGGCGGCCGTCTGCGTCTTCATGTCCTTGTGCGTGCTGAGGAGGGTGTGTTCCGCCTTGGGCGGCTGCCTCCCGATCTTCTCTGCAGCTACGGGGAAGGAGATGGTCACGACGATGGCGGGCGACAGTTCTGGTTCTTCGATCTCTACGTGCACATAATCAGGAACATGATCTAGCTATCACCAGGCGTTGATAACATCTTGACCGAAGATCTCGCTTTCTCGAATCTGATTCAGCAAATCCGAGCGATATGCTCGATTAGGGCATGCAAGACTCGCGCGGAAGGAAGTAGATCAGCATCCTGCAGTACTCCTCCAGAAGACAGCGCAGGTTGATTTTGTGTACGTACTAATTGTAATACAAATATCCCATTTATATATATATATCGATTTTGTTCTGTTCTAAATATGAATACTAAACTGATATAGGATTATTATCCACATATTTATGGGGTGTTTGGTTGCATGATAATAGAGATTTTAATTTTAATTTTTAAAAATTGTAAGAAAATTTATTAAAAGAGGTGTTTGACAACCATGACGATTGTATGTTTTGAAAGTGATTTTCTTCTCCAACAAAAAAAGAGGGTCTCACCTCTTTCTTTTTTATTGTGGTCCCCCACTTTGTTTGGTAATGTATGGTAGTTACTATTTTTTGTTATCACATCTCTCCAAACATGTTAATTTTATGTCATGAGTTGGTTCACTTTTTATTTTAATATAATTTTTTATCATGAAAGTGTACAAAAAATTATCATGCAACCAAACACCCCATTAACTTCAACTAGCTTCATATCCCTGTGGCCTATCCGGTGACTTATATATATGTATATTCATGTTCTATTTACATGATCTTAACTTGATCTCAAAGTGCTAGCTTTTCTCTATCACATGTAGGACTAAGGAAGCCCCTAAATGGAGAGGTTCTGGAACATGTTTGGCACACGTTTAAATTTAGATAAACTTGATGTATTCTTAAGAATTTAGCTCAGTTTGATTTCCGCATGAAAATAAAGGTGATGGGGATAAGTCACTCCTCCTGTTTGAATTGGGATAGATTTAGAGGAAAAGCATATGTTATGTTTCACAGGACAAGGAACATTAAATTTGAGGATAAACATACATTTTATTATTTTTACCTACGTTATCAATATTGATTTATCTATTATTTACCATGACATATTCATGAATATCTTTCTAACCATCTTCCGTATCCATATAATAAATCCAAATATATTTTAAAAATATAAATAAGAATAAATTTAAAAATACAAAATATAATGTATAAATATGGATAAATTCGAATATATAATCTTTATCTAGGGATTTTAAACATGTCTTGAATATAAACGGCAATATGCATCTAATTTAGAGTGCTATTTATAAATATTATTAAAACTTCATCTAATCTGCAGAAGGTATGTAACCGTCATTTCTAACACGACGGATTTTAACAGGTAAGAAATTGGACTAAATAAGATTAAATCGACAAGTACTTGTTCTCAATAAATAAGATTAAATCTTGCTCTCGATGAGCCAAGCTAGAATAAGTCAGTCGAGTTCGATCTCGAGTAAACATAAACTATACTAAATCAAGCAAAACTATTAATTAATTAGGGCGCCTTAAGTTATTTTTTTAAAAAAATGAATTTTTCCACGGTTTGCACGAGGATCACCAAATTAAGGATGAGATACGTCGGTTGAGCCCAGCACGGTAAAATATAAATTATTATATATATATATCAAAATATAAATAACTGTAGGGAGGACTACCCAAAAATCCCTTATCGATGTAAAACAACCTTACACGTGTTAGTCGAAATTTTTGAAACGCTTGTTAAACTTAAGTAAAAAAAAGTGTATACATATTTTATTACATATTCATCGTTTTTCCAAAAATGTGACATCCTGGATAATATTTTATTTCGAAACAGATTCTTTAACTTATTCAAATTAATAACAAGCATGTCTTGCATATGTGATATCAATAAGGATAAATTTTAAAGTGATATATAACTAAAACAACCCGTGATCATGTTTCCATAAACTAAAAATGACGTACAACTAAATACAACAAGTGTGATCAAAAGAACCGCATGTGGTTTTAATTCCAAGCATACCAAATAAAATATTTTTATTACATTTTTTATAGAAAATCAAATTTATGCAAAATGTTTTCTTTTACGTGGAACCAAATGGGCACGTTTTGAACAAGAAAAAAATCAATTTATTCCGCATTTGATAAAATTCGCAACCAGACAGATTTCTTTATGTACTCAATTAATTTTGAAATTTATCACGATTTTTAAATTTTTATGATAGCAATCACTTTAACTTATTTTGGTAAAATAATTTAATAAAAATTTATATTTAAATTTATATTATAAATTAATAAATAATATTTAGTTTAGCCCCCAGGGGCACGTTCTTAATGTATTAGCATGTAGAGAGAAAATGCGCCAGCATCGGATCTCCGGCGGTCCGGCCCAACGTTGGGGATGCCGAAAGCCGAAACCGGCGGTTTAAGCGGTCATCGAACCAAACAGAGAAGTTAAAAAGATTTTCATGATAACTTAACTACGTAATATTTGATTTTACCGCTAATCAAACAACCTGTAATATTTTAAATAGGTTCATTTGACTACTATTTTTACTTGTAGGCTCCGTTTGTTTGCATGGAAAATATGCTGCATAGAGTAACTTTCCTGAAGATGTTCTCAATGCACCAGAGACCTCTTATAAATATATGCATGATGGCTTATTTTATCAAAAAAATATTTTAAAATATATAATTTCAATTAAAAGTGTATATCAGTAGATAAAAAATTTATTTTATTAGCTAAAAATTTATTATATATTTGTATGTACAAACATAAGGGAGCAACCAAGGGGGACTGCTAGAGGGGCGCAGGGTGCCTCAAGGGGCGAGGGGGGCTCTGTAGGGAAGAGTGAGAAGGGTTCTGCCAATAGGTTTCTCCTCTTCGTAGTCCTCTCCATGAGTTTCTCATGCAAGAGTTTCTTGAGCACCTCCATGCTAAAAGGTTTAAATGTCATACTTGATATTGGAGGTGTATTTCAAGTTCTTATAATAGTCTGGACTTAAGTCTTCTCAGTGTGCGCATATTTTTAAAATTTCTCATGGTATTAAAATTAGTTGACTCCGTGCTCTGATGGCCCCACTTTTATGTTTGTTTGGTCTTATCCTGTATATTTCTAACATGACTTTGACGGATCTGACCGAGAGGGAGAGTATCGAAGGGCCATACTAGATACCCAAGGAATATTTCAGATTCTTATAATGGTCTAAAACGTTTTCCGAATTCTCTCACTCCATGGTCTCCACATTTTCATCCAACAACTGCGACAGGGCGGAAGGAACGGCCTCCCTCTCCACTCTGGCCACCTCTAGAGCCTGGATCCTCCCCTCCATCGCCGGCGGTGTAGAGAGGGGATCTGCCCTGGCCAGCGGCACAACGAACCTCCCAGCGATCAAAGCGGGCCGCCGCCGCTACAACGGTACCAGGGCGCCCACCGTCGACCTGAGATTCCGGACCACCTGCTCCCTGATGGAGCCCACGGCAACCGCGACGGCGAGATCATGACCCTGGCAGAATTGGATGACGATGATCTGCCAATCTGACTGCGCTAGCTTCTTCGCGAGGTGGGAAGTGGGAAGCTGAGGTCGACCGACCGAGGGTCTCTAGCGCGTCGAGGAGGAGACGGCGAGGAGGCTGGGCATCCGGCGCCGTGGCGATGCCCGGAGGCTGGAGGCAACGGCGACGAGGCTGGGCGTCCAGAGAGGGGGTAGGAGGCTGGAGGCTACGACGAGGAGGCTGGGCACCTGGCGTCAGGGCGATATTTGCCGTTGGGCATGGGAAAGGGATGGTAGGGGTAGCGTATATTAGAGTTAGGATTTATTATTGACCGCCGGATTTTACATCCAGCGGTTCAAAATCCGAGCGGATCTTACATTTATCAGCGCACGTTGCAACTCAACTTACTTCGAGAAAAAGCAGATTTATTTTTATCGAAAGAGATGTTCATATTATATGAGTTCGGATCACTTAATCCTGGGGTGGAGTGATAAAAAAATGTTAAGATCCCAACTACTTATCAATAGTTAGTTAATAAGATGTCGATAACAATTCAATTCCGTCAATAACGAGTTAATGAGTCAATGAATCATTATTGAATCATTATCAGTACCTTACAAACTCATTATCCTTAATACAACTCACTACCACCGAGTAGTGAAAATTAGTAAGACGTCGGTAACAGTTCAATCATTTTCCATAACAATTCATCAAATTTGTTATTTGAAGTGTCACGTAAGTGACTTAGAATCATGACTGATTTTAATTGGAGACTGAGGATACTCTTTTCACCCGAAGATTGAAGTGATCTGAACTCATATTGTAATACTTGGCTTTTAAAAAAAACAAAAACAAAATTTAATTTTTTGGTAAACGCCCCCCCTCTTTCCCTCCCCCTCCCCGTTTCCTCGCCGCCGCCCCCGCCGTAACGCCGGCCACCTCCCCGGATCGTCGCGATGCTTCCCCCCCTCACCGGTTACGCACCCCCCCGCTGGATCGCTCTCTCTCTCTCTCTCTCTCTCTCTCTCTCTCTCTCTCTCTCTCTCTCGTGCCGTCTCCCCGCCGCGAGCCCTCCCTCCTCCTCCGTCGCCGTCGCCGGTCGCGACCACCGTCGCCGCCGGAACCCAGCACCGCCGAGCCCCCTTGCTGCTGCAGCCTCCAGGCCCTCACCTCGTCATTGTCTCCACCCTCCGGCACCTCCCTTGCCGTCGAGATCGTCACAGTCCAGCCCTTCCCGCGCTGCCTGTCGCCGTCGCAGGAAACCGCCACCGTCACCTCCCCTGTTCCAGCCGGAAGCGCCGCGGGAGATCTTCTCGCCGCCGTCGTCGCCGGCCTTCGCCTTCCTCTCGCCGTCGCCGTCGTGGCCAGCCCCTCCCCTGCCCGTCGCCGTCGCCGGAGCCATCGCCGTCGAGCGTCGCCGGCCGCCTCCGCCGTCGCAAGCACCGCCGTGAACTGCCGTCGCGAGCGCCGCCGTGAACCGCCGGTCGAGCCAGCCCAGCACACCGGTCCAGCCGCGGTCCAGCACCTTTGAACCGCCCCGGTTCAGCCGGTCGAACCGCCCGGTTCAGCGCCGGTTCAACATTTTCTGATTTTCGGATTTATTAAATCTGGATATTAGATTTAAGGCCAAGAAAAATAGCATAAAAATACAAAAAAATCAGGAAAATTCACAGAAGATTCCAAGTAAGTTTCTCAAGCTTGTCTATGTATTTGACTTTATTTTTATTAGAAAATATGCATGATTTAACTTATGGACCTTGATTTGACTAGTTTAGACATTGGACATAAGATTTGTGATTTTTCTCGAAAATTATTGAAACCAGAACTTTGAAAATGATATTTTGAATATTATGGAACATGTTTGTCATGATTCTGGATAGGTAGAAGTATTTTTCATGAGATTTGACCATATGTTATTTATGTACATCATTATGTGCTAGAATGGACCTAGAATTGAAATATAGTTAAGTGGAGACTTGGAAAAGTCATAAGTCATAAAATTACACTTATTGAAACCTGTTTAGGTCAGATTATGGGTGTTGACATCAGAACTTAGCTAGTTTTGGTTATGCCAAGCTTGATTTAGATTAATTGTCTTGTATGTGAATTTAAGCATGTCTAGTTTAGTTTGATATTTCATGTGTGTAAATTATGTAAAATTTGTTTGGTTTGGTTCCAGATTATGTAATATGTCTTGCATGATATGGTTAGGTTCATATTGTCAAGTTTGATATGAGTTTTGTTTAGAAAATGTTAACCAAGTCGGTTAGCACAAGTCTTGTCTAGTTTATGATAAAAACAGTATGTTTTGCATGGATGACATTAGAATGAGATGTTTATGTCTTGTGTACATGGTAAGCAGGTGTGTCATGATCTGGAAAATTATTATGAACTCTTGTACCACATGTTATGAAGGCTTCACCAGCCTATTCTAGTCAAATTGCCCGTGGGCAGCGAGTATCTTAGATAAATCCGGCCTTCCCACAGATCCCGGATTACCGCGGTTTTTCCCTTAGTGTCACCACTGCCTAGGTGCACTTTGGGCTAGCTTAGTATATGCTATTACTATATAATTTTAGAGCTGGTGAAAGTGATTTGTATATGTGATGTGAAAAGGCAAGATGACCAATTCCTTGCTATATGACTATGGGTTTAGAAAGAACATGAAATTATGCTCATTGCATGTTATGTTTAGATGTTAAAGCATGATAAGTTAGAAAAAAATCAGATATGTCCCATTTTAGATTGGTCATGTTAAGTTAAGTTTGGAGGTCATCTAGTTGATTTTTGTTTAGTTTTATATTTTTGTATGCATTGGTCTAGAATTAATTGGCTTTGGCATAACCTTTCTTTTGAAGATAATTATGTTTGGATATGGGTTGTGAAATTAATATAGAAGACATTCTATACTTTTGTATTACATCTCAATTTAGATATGTTATATACCATTGCTTGATTATATATATGTTAATTACCCGATTGATGGGTGAAGGGTGTAAATCCTACGGAGTCCCCGGACTCACCCCGTTGTTGGTTAATATTTTTCAGCGGGTTTTGAAGATCAGGAGATTGGCTTGGAGGCTCAAGTAGAGGCCGTGGAAGAACTAGAATCTCCTAGAGTTGGAGCAGAGTGATATATTTTTATTTTCATCAGGTTGCTTGTGTTGGACTTTTAGGATGTTGCGTGCTTAAACAATCTAGTGGTTTTCTTTAAAGATGGAACATATGAGTGAACTTGGTTTGGAATTTAGTTGTTTTGAAAGTTTAAGTTTTGGTTGGAGTTGAACTAGATGAAGTTGGCTTGGTTTTAAGTTATTAATTCCAGGTTTTGGAAATCTTGTGGAATTGTATAGACTTGATTGTGTTTGTTGATTTTACATGCTTGTATGGGTTATGAAATCCGAATGATGAATTTCTCCCACTGTCACGATATTATGTTTTCCGCTGCATAGTTGTGATTTTATGTTGTTTGAAATTCCGGGTCGTGACACATATTATATTCGTGGTCTACTAGTGAGGAATAAGGATAATATTATGTTCAGCAGAGATACTTAGAACAAAATTTATCAAAAAAAGGGTTCAGCGACGATGACTCATCCCTGCGCGTAGCGCAGTTGGGATATTATCACCCGGCATTGCCAGGCTCCTCCCCCGCCCTGGGATATTGATTGCAGGGGTGTTTGGTTGTATAGTATTTTTTGTATACTTTTACAAAGAATACATTAAAATAAAAATTAAAATAGTTAACTGCATAAAATTGTTCATTTTTTATGAGACATGGACGTAACAAAAAGAGTGAGGCCAGTATGTGAGGGATCACAAGAAAAAAAAATGAAGGAAATGATCCCATCTCTATCTCTTTTCTGAGCAAAGAGAAGTTCTCTATAAAGGTATTTTTGTAATAATTGCCAAGACGTGCAGTTTTTGTTTTCACTTACCTCGTGGAGAATATATCAATTAATTCTTGGACGCTGATAAATTACAAGCGAATACAGTCTCTGCTCATATAATATATGATAATAGGTAGAGAAATTATCCGCAATGTAGCTGACTCATTAATATTCCTAATATCATACAAGTCTCTCTCTCTTCCCTCCCCATTTCTCTAGAGTGCCCTGGACATCTTCCTTCTTGCTCATTTTCACTAGAAACCCTATCCAGCTGATGCCTTTGGAATCCCTATATATATATATATATATATATATATATCCTCCCTTCAAATGAGATTTTCCATGTGTCATTCAAAAAGGACAGAGAAATGGGATCGGTAGTTTGAATTAATAATTAACATTGTATTTTAAATGTTATATTTATAACTATATAACTATATAACTATAAGCGTTGGAGTGAAAAAAGAAATCATGGGTGTGGAATTTGCTACCCGCCAATGCAAAATATGTAACTTTAATTATATATGTACTTGTGTGTGTATATATAAATATGGAGAGAGAGGGGGGTCAGACAATATATATATGGGTAGAAATGAAACTGAGAATAATAGAATAATATGATTAGGGCAGTTTTACAACCATGCACTCGCCAAATGAATGGAATTATGCCACCTAATTATGAAATCCATATTTACCTAGGGGTGATAACCTAGTAAACTGGTTTGGTTTGAAAGTAATTAAATTGTCTTATTTTTGAATTAAAATGGACGAACCTTTGTAAAACAGTCCCCTTCACTTCAGTTTCCCCCCGATTTGAACCCAAACCAGTGGATATGTTGAGCCGATACGCTGACTATTTTATTTTTGTATATCATATTATTTTTAAAATATAACCTCTCCGTCTGGGTCACTAAGGACATGTTTGGTATCATAAAATTTTAGAGATAAACTTGAGTTAACTCTTAAATTTTGGAGATAATCCAAATTTATCCTCGAGTTCTTCTCGCACCAAACAACACCTAATGGGGTGTTTGGTTGCATGATAATTTTTTGTACACTTTCATGATAAAAAATTGTATTAAAATAAAAAGTAAACCAACTCATGACATAAAATTATCATGTTTGGAGGGATGTGATTATAAAAAAGAGTAACCACGGCACATGACCAAATAAAGTGGGGGACCACAAGAAAAAAGAAAGAGGTGAGACCCTCTTTTTTTGTTTAAGAAGAAAATCACTTTCAAAACATAAAATTGTCATGATTGTCAAACACCTCTTTTAACAAATTTTCTTACAATTTTTAAAAATTAAAATAAAACCTCAATTATCATGCAACCAAACACCCCATAACTGTTTGACACTTTACCCAGTCAAGTTAGATTTAGTGAGATTCACTTGTTGATTTAGACCAAAATTGGTCTAAAATCAAATCTCTCTCTCGATCTTGATCTCGACCTCGATCTCTCGAGAATCAGTCTTTCTTTTCTTCCTCGTCAAATATAATATAACATCTCTTCTGTACGTACGTACTCCCTTGTGTGGATTTGCAGCCAGGCCACGTACGTACTGTATGTGTGTTCTTCTTTACGCTAACGACTACCAGCTTTGATTGCACAGAGAAGCCGCTAATTAATAAGATCAAGAGAGCAGATCAATCAGCGCGGCCGACGTATATGCTCGCACTAAACCGGGAGCTTCTCTGCCTTCGGAGGAGCCGATGCCTGCTTGCCGTCGGCGATGGCCGGCGTCAGCGCCAAGCTGGGCAGCATGCCCAAGTCGCCGTCGCCTACGCTCGGGGACCGTGCCTTGCTCCTGATCTCCTTGATCTCCCTCGTCTTCCCCCATAGAAACACATAGATGCCCGCCACGATCAGAAACATCCCCAGCAGGCTGCAGTCCACAAGTCAAAGAGAAGCGAGCATCAGCATCTTCACAAGAACACAGTACCGGATGTAAATATCTCACCAAAATAATGATATATAATTATCGTCATTAACCATCTTATATTTTATTAATTTTAATGCATAGTTTTGCAACAAAAAATATATAAAGAAGATTATATGTATAGTAAAATTTATCAGGTACCCAAAACGAACATCTTGTTAAATTTATCAGGTCATCTAACTCAAAATCTTAAAATTATGAGCTGTGTATATATAGTAGGCCAGGTTGTAAATGGATTCGCTTCTGATTACAAAAATATCCGCCCAGTGAATAAGGAAATATATATCCAGTCCGCTCAGTTTAAGATCTACTTTGAATTATAATCCTTTTTAGAATGCATACATAATATATAATTACACATTTAAAATTATACTTAAATATTCTCTAATATACGCTATTCTACTTAATTGACATTGATAAATATATAATAAATTTAATATTTAAAAATTTATTTAAACATATTTACATATTATGAAAGATATTAATCAAATAAACTTTAATGAAAATTTCACAACGGATATTATCTATATCCGGTCCATATATAAGGAATATCTGAATTTCAATAGTTGATCGGTATATATATATATATATCCTATATCCTCCCACTTGGATCGGATACAGATTTTCCCTTTAGGTAAATAGAACATACACAAAATTTCATATTACAGCCCCGTTGAGTAGGCATCACACTCTTATGCCCTGTTTGGTTAGAGTTTCATTTTTTGTACTATATCAATATTGATATTAATATTTTCAAACGTTGTAGTATCAATATCAAAAGTAATACAAGTGGACACTTGTATTATCGTAATATGCCTTGTTTACACTACAAATTTTAAAATTGGTATAACTAACCAAACACCTTTTTAAGGGCTGTTTGGTATTGAAATAACATTGAGATAAGTTTATCCTCCAAATTTTGGGGATAAACCAAGTTTATCCCCAAAATTTTATGGTACCAAACTGCCTCCCTTATAGTTTTAATTTTGTAGAATATAAATCCGACATCGTATTATTCTATCACGCTCACGTGCACAGACTAATTTCTTTATCAAGACTGAACCATGAACTTTGTGCCACATTAAATTACTTATTAATAGCCATCCAACTCAAGATCTTGAAATATTTATGGGTGTACGTAGTAAACGTCGTACTTATATCTTTGGGGGTTTTCTTTGTAATACTCAATCTAGATTATTCTAACACGCTATCATGACCTCCGGCTTAATTAATTCCAGACCAAACTTCAGGGAGCAATTATATATATATGCATATATACTATACCACTACGTACTGCAAAATTCCTAGCTAGTTGAGATCTGTGTCAGATAGCACCCACCTGCCAACGGTGATCTCGAGGCCCATGATCAGGGACTCCACGATCGTGATGAAGATCAGAGAGAGGGGAGAAAAAATGGATGGAAAGATTGGACCTCTCTTATTGACCGTCCAAGTGACTATCACCAACGTTGCAGCAGTGTTCAGTAGCGCCTGCAAATTAATATATAGAAGGGGAGTCAGCCGCCGGGCATTAATACGACTCCGAAACAACGTCACAACATGAACAGATGGAGAAAAATGACCCTCTAATTTGCGTTTTATTATCAGCTAAATTAAAGTCTCTGAAGTTGCTCATTCAAGTATATATAAGGATCGAACCTCTTTTCCTCCCCAGGAAAAATGTATTATGATTGATTACAGAACAGAACAAGAGCAAGATCTTACCGCGTAGACTACGGTCGCCAGTTCCAATCTACTTCTCACCATCCATTCGGATCTCTCCCTGTTGATGCACAGCCCAGCCGCAAGCGATTGAAGAGATCCTGCTACGCATGTCAAGGCCGCAGACCAATATAACGATGGGAATGCTTCGAACATTTTAACCTGTAAAAGAAAAGCATCTCTCGGTTTGCTCATACGGTTCCATGAGAGCTAGAACCACGTTTGAAATTTTTGAATGCCCAGAAGGATCGCCATTAATCTTCCAAAAAAACAAAAGGTACTAATTTTATCATAAATATATATTGAAAATTTGATACCTGCAGGACGAACCAGAAGGCGTAGCTTATGCAACTGGCTGTCAAGAACGAGGTTCCTCGTGGTAGATTAAGATTGGCCGCCCTTTTCACCCCAGAGAGTTCGTGGGTGACATCAATGCTGAAAGACCATACGTGCAAAACTCTGCCTTTGTAGATGCTGATGACCATCGCCCCTCCCACACAAACGACAGTACCAAGAACCCTAAGAAAGCCAGAAGCTCTGCGCAGTGCTAATCTCTCGACTCTGAGTCAAGCAACACACGCTAACAACGTACGTCAATATATATACATATATATGAATATACAAGAGAGCTAGGTTTGACATGCCCGGGAACCATCAGTTGATGAACAAACACCCCAAATTCTGCAAAATAGTGTACTCGTTCTATTTCAGATCAGTATTAATTTTAGAGTGTTTGAGTTTATGTAAAACATTATACTTTGAAACAAACGGTTCTTTGTTTAAATTACATGAGGAAGGGTGGAGCCAAAACAAGAACATGATATGGTTTGTAAAATCATCTTGTTGTTCCTAGTTTGTTTCCCATGTTTTTTTACTGAGTTAGCCAAACATAAACTCTTGTTTTAAAATCTTAAGAGACTCCTACTTTTAAACAAGTAATGTATTTGGTAACCACGGAACTACAATAAAACAAACAAAATTTGTTAAAAGAGATATTTGACAACCATGGCAAATTTATCTTCTTAAAGAGATTTCCTTATTGCACAATAAAAGAGGGTCATAAATGATACTTGTTTTTTTTATCACATCTCTTCAAATATGATAATTTATATTGTGGACTAGTTCACACTTTATTTTAATATAACTTTTTATCATAAAAATATAAAAAAAAATGTTGTGCAACCAAACATTCTCTAAAAAGATGGCTGATAAATACATTACGTACCTTAGGATTGCTGAGAGGATGAAAGTGGCAACCGGTATCAGGTTGAGGAAGATTGAGGAGTAGGCAGCTGAAGTGTCTCGAAGACCGTAATAGTAAAAGCCCATTGCCAGTGTGAGACTGGAAAGACGAATAATCAGTGTATTTAGTTATGAAAGTAAGCAAGAACAGTGATCATCTCTTGTCTTAATAGTTAATAACTTAATACACTGTTTGCCTCGAACAGACGCAGCATGCACATGCTAAGTTAATAATGTGTGCGCGCGCGCGCGCTCGCGGTAGCTGTTTTGACAACAAGTTTAATTAACTTTGCCGGAGGATACGTGCCGAATATATATATAAAATCTCATGGACATGAGAATGCCTTCATCCTCAGCCTACAGAAGCTAAGGCATGTGGCCTCTCTAGATAGGATTATATATTCAACGTGCATGGGGCACCACTTGTCTTCAAAAGCCTCTCCATCAACTACAAAAGGCTTCAGGGTACATCCCTCTTTCTTGAAAAGGGGTGCGACATGTAACCCTCCATTACATGAAAGAGGTGGTGAGGTAGAAAGAAAGGAGTGGGGGGAATAATTAAAGCTGGGAATTCTCAATTCTTCTTTGCAAGATCTAGATGAAACTTTTGACTAGAAAGGAGGGAGGATGAGGAGGAGGGGGGGACCAGACCAAAATGGGAGCAACCCCATGGCTCCATCATTTAGAAGAAGCTCACTGGATGGTGTAGGGTCTCACTTTGCAAGACAAAAGGGGAGAGCTAGCAAATTAAAAGGAAACCTAGCTAGGTCAAACAATAACAGTGCAAGTTCAAGTAATCTTGCCATATTTTCAAACCCTGTACCAGGGAACAGCTGAGAGTCACCATCTTTGACCGCATTGATCACCCTCCCCTTGACTTTCATGGTAGCATAGGATATCTATGGCTGGTTCCAATGATTGGTTAGAGATTTCTCTCAAAATCTCTGGAAAAAACATTCATAAAATACAAGGGATTTGTCTAACACATAATTTTTGTATCTATTTTTCTCTGCTTTTTAAAATCCTCTATCTACTTTCAGTGCACACATGATGCATTTGATTTGGACAAGGGATCACCTCATTTACCAAGTGAAGAGTAATCATGCAGTCAATCACCAATTGAAGGTAGCCACAATCTATCTCCCACAAGTGCGGGTTCACTCAAGCGTCTATTTGAAGAAACACTTTCCATCTAAGACAAAAAATGCGAAATTTACTTTTATCATGTGAGCTCACAAATTAAATCAAAGAATTAATCATCGTGAACCTTATGTTTCTTTTATGTAAATGAAAGATGTTCTCTCGTGTGGGTCTCACTCTCATCTCCCACTCAGTAACACATTATTGCATAGTAATGAATTGAACGATTAGTGACTGCGGAACTTCTCCGCACCCGGAAACTTGGTGATCGGCATTCCTTGGTTTGAGCTATCCTTGATTTCTAAGAAGAATCTCTCCCCTCCGATCCCTACCAAAAGCGACCCACCACTCAACTTGCCGAGCTGCCTTCTTTGGTTCGCTATGCTAAATAAAACAAGAGAGGGAGTGGTGTTCGAGGAGCTCAGAGATCCGGCAGCATACCCGATAAAACTGTTCATAAATACCCACGCGGATCCCCGCAAGTTTAGCTTCCTCACCTTGTCCCTGCGCACATCGGACAATATTAATCAAAACACGGCGGAGGAAACGAATGATATGTACTGGATTGTAGGTTCTTACACACCTCTCGAAGATGAGGGCAAAGCAGGAGACGCAGGCGGCGCCGAGGACATTGCGGTAGACGAGGAAGGGGAAGACCGACATGCCCTGGTTGAGCGCAAGCTTCGACAGCACGGCCATGCCCGTCTGGAAGACCTGCACCAGCAGCATGAACGAGGACGACAGCCCGACGCCCCCGCAGCCGGAATCTTCCCCCTTCCCCACCCTCTCGGCGGCGGTCCCGTCCGCCATGTAAGCTCCGGCCGGAATCCAATGCCCGCGGCTGGCGGAGGCGACGGGGAACGGCCCAGAAAAAGGAGGGGAGAGGCGAGAGGCGAGATGATGCAGCAGCGAGACGACGGGGTCGGCCGAGACGGAGGCGCCCAAGGTCTTGCCTTTCTAAGATGCTGCCGCGGTTGCGGCCGCGCCACGCAGCGCGCGCACACGTACGCGATCTGGAGGGGACGACGGGCGGCGATGCCCGCAACCTCGCCGCCTGTGCACGCCGTGGATGAGCGCGCCGCTCAGCCGATCGACGACGCCACCCGCCCTTATATAGCGCACGCGGCGGCGGGCGCCGCCCTACGCCCTTGCGTGGACGGAAGAGAGAGGGACGACGCAGGATAGCGTGAGGGAGGCGGTGTTAGGCAATGCACATTTACGTGAAAACCCGGATGAAGTGTATTGTTAACATGGCTCAATTACATGTCATTTATGTTTCATTTATACAACATGTGATTTACATTTCACCCCACGACTGTAATGTGTACAATTGGTATAAAAGGAATACATGAAATGGGATCGGCAATTGCCGAGGGGAGAACCCCCAATTTCCCGCTCACTCTCACTCTGTCACTGCTCTTTGTTTCTGGTCGCTACTTCACTATGCTCTTCTCCAGATCTAGATCGGAGTTCTTCAGTTCATTGCTTCAACTTGGTATCAGAGCAAGATCGTGATCCCGCTGCTTCATTCTCTTCCGCAATTCTTTGTTTTCATCAGGTATTTCTTTCTTTCTACTTCGTATGAGCATGGATGAATCAACAATGGAGTCAATGAACACTCCTCCGATGAGCACTTCAAGGCTACCATTTGGATCTGGGTCCTCTCTTACTTCCTTGCCGAATAATTCTCGCCGTTTTCCGATTAAACTCAATGCGGATAACTTCATGGTCTGGCGCGGCCAGTTTCTTCCATTTTTGAAAATGTATGATCTAATGGGACTCGTAGATAGAACAATTCCTTGTCCACCTGAGTTTATATCTGATCCGTCAGATCCTTCTAAGATTGTTCCAAATCCTGAGGTTAAGGTTTGGTAACAATATGACGGTCTGGTGATGACCGTCATCATCTCCTCGGTAAGTGATTCTATCTTGCCGATGGTTGTTGGCTATGAGACAACTGATGAAGCTTGGAGAGCTATTACGAACTCGTATGGTTCATCTTCGAAGGCACGGTTACTTCAATTACGGCTACAACTGCAGCAGTTAAAGAAAGGGAATTTGAGAATCAATGAGTTTCTACAAAAAGTTAAACACATCTCTAATACTCTGGCAATGGCCGGTGATCCTGTCTCTAATAGTGAGCTTCTGTTATATGTTTTTAATGGTCTCAGACCAGATTATGATCCATTTATGACCGTTGTTACCACCCGAGCCGACTCTGCATCTCTCACTTTCGATGAATTACAAGGCATATTATTAAGTCATGAAATTCTGCTTCTTCAATGTCAACAAAGCATGCCTGAACTTACTGCTAATTTAGCTCGGTCTATTGTAAATCCTGGACAGCAGCAGTTCAATAACTATAATGGAAATTCTGGCAGAGGTCGAAGTAGAGGTAGAAATGGTGGAAGGGGCAGAAACGATCGTAATGCTCAGTATGGTAATGCTGATAGAAATCAAATTCCGTCGCCTCAAGGAGATAGACAGTACAATACTTCTTATGGACAGAATCAGTTTAGCAATTCTACTGCTATTAATATATGTCAATTATGTGAGAAAAGAGGGCACACTGTCAACACTTGTTGGAAGAGGTTCAATGTTAGCTTTCGTTCCCTTCAACAGACTGCAGTACGTTATTCCGCTCCTGTCAACACTTCACCCTTTTCTGCAAATGTTGCTAGCACAAACACTTCAAATTTTGCAACAGATCAGTCCTGGTACCTGGACACTGGCGCCAACAGTCATATGACTCCAAACCTTTCGCTTCTTCAAGCTCCACTGAACTATACTGGACAGGACAAAGTGATGGTTGGTAATGGAGAAGGTTTGAACATAAATCACATTGGTACCTCAGGTTATAAGCATTTCAAACTCACAAATATTTTGCATGTTCCTTTACTAGCTAAAAACTTGTTATCGGTCTCACAGATCACCAAAGAAAATAATTTCTCATTTGAATTCTTTTCTCAACATTGCCTTGTCAAGGACATCAAGAGCAAGAAGGTGCTGGCCCACGGGCACAATTCTAATGGCCTCTATTGACTGGATGATGCTGACTCAACTTCTCCAACTGAACTGACTGCTGAAGCTTCAATTCTATGGCATCGACGGCTTGGACACCCTGCATTAAAGACAGTTATCACAACTTTGAACAATCTCTTGAGTTAGTAGCTTCAGATATATGGGGTCCTTCCCCTTTTGTTAGTATGAATGGCTTCCGGTACTATGTGACATTCATTGATCATTATAGTAGGTTTTGCTGGAAATATCCACTTATCAAGAAAAGTGATGTATTTCATATTTTTATTCAATTCAAAACTCAAGTTGAAAATTTGTTCTCTCGCAAGATACTCTACTTCCAAAGTGACTGGGGAGGGGAATTTCAATCTTTGTCAAAAAAAAATTTGGAATGTGGTATTGCTCATCGTGTAGCATGTCCCTACACTCACCACCAAAATGGAATATCCGAAAGAAAACATAGGCACATAATTGAGACATCTTTAGCACTTTTAAGCAATGCAAAACTCCATTATCAGTTCTGGGATGAGGCTGTCTCCTGTGCCACCAATTTGATAAACAGATTGCCAACAAAGCTTTTAAATTCCATGTCTCCATTTGAAAAACTTTATGGCAAGCCTCCTGATTATGATTTCTTAAAGGTCTTTGGTTGTGCATGCTATCCCCACCTAAGACCCTATAACAGGCACAAGTATACCTTACATTCAGAATGCTGCATTTTTTTGGGATATAGTAACAAGCACAAAGGATATTGGTGTTATTCACCTATTACTAGCAAGATCTACATTGCTATTAATGTAATATTCAATGAAACCAGTTTCCCATATGGTGCTCTTGTTAGAAATAATGATGTGCAGCAGGCTCCTGTCACTATGTCTGTACCGGGTCCAGTTCTCAGTGTACCTCATCCTGCTCCTATTCAGCTGTCCACTGGGGCCAATTCCATACCTTTGCAGTCACCTGCAACTCCAGAATCTGCTGGGGAATGTTCAAGCTTTGCCAATCCCTGTACACTTGCAGCTCCCTCTTCTCTGCAGCCGCCTGCTGCACAACCTGCTAACCAAACAGAATCGGTTCTGCACCCTTCAGATTCTTCTGCACAGTCCACTGCACTTCAACCATCTGCAGATTCTGATGACAGCAATCCTCCAAAAATGTACAGGTCCTTAAAGGACATTTTAGCTGTTACACATTCTACAGCACCTCCTAAAACCAGCAAGTATGCTATGCATGTTGAAAGAGATGTTGAAGTGGAGCCATCATGTTTCACTACTGCTCATAAATTCTCTCATTGGCGGCAGGCTATGTCCGATGAATTTTCGGCCCTTCAAAACAATGAAACATGGATTTTGGTACCCCCTCCTCTTCATGCTAATATAGTAGGATGTAAATGAATTTATAAGATCAAAAAAAAAGTTCAGATGGGACTGTGGCTAGATACAAAGCTAGATTAGTGGCTAAAGGGTACACTCAAGAACGTGAGATCGATTTTAATGAGACTTTTAGTCCTGTTATAAAACTAGCAACAATTCGGATGGTCCTCTCGGTAGCTGTGAGTTTCAATTGGTCCATAAGACAACTTGACGTCAACAATGCCTTTCTCTATGGAAATTTGTTTGAAGAAATTTATATGACACAGCCGGCTAGATTTGTTGACAAAGCTTATCCGGATCATGTTTGTAAGTTGCTTAAATCTTTATATGGTCTTAAGCAGGCTCCTCGAGCATGGTTTCAAAAGTTATATTCACATCTTTTATCAATTGGGTTCGAACCATCTATTTGTGACCCCTCATTGTTCTTATTCATGGCTGATGGTATTTGCATCTATCTGTTAGTATATGTGGACGATATTATTATAACAGGGAATTGCATAAAGGCTATTACCAATCTGATTTCCAGTCTGTCAGTCACCCTTTCTATTAAAGATCTGGGAGACCTTAGCTACTTCTTGGGCATAGAAGTACAACGAAGCAAAGATGGATTGCACCTTTCTCAAAGGCGATATATAATGGATATTTTGGAGAAGTCTCAGCTCATTCATTCCAAGCCTTTCTCAACTCCCATAGAACTGAGGACAACTCTCTCTCAATATGAAGGTAACATTCTATCAGATCCCACAACATATAGAAGCTTGGTTGGTTCACTACAGTATGCAACATTAACCAGGCCAGATATAGCCTTTTCAGTCGACAAGGTTTGCCAATTTTTATCTGCTCCTACAGATACTCATTTATACCTTGTCAAAAGAATAATTCGTTATCTAAAAGCCACTCACCATCTGGGGTTCACTATTTATCCAAGTAATTTCAATCTTCATGTCTACTGTGATGTCGATTGAGCGGGCTGCCTGGATGATAGAAAATCAACCGGAGGCTATGGCATATACATGGGACAGAATTTAATCTCATGGACTGCCAAGAAGCAACGCACTGTTGCTCGCTCCAGCACAGAAGCAGAAATGCGGTCTATGGCGACCGCTGTGACTGAATTACTGTGGACATTGCAGCTAAGTGTTGAATTAAAACTTCCCTTCAAGCAAAGCCCAACTGTATGGTGCGATAACATCAGTGCCATCTATCTTAGTGCCAATCCTGTATTCAAAGCAAAAACAAGACATGTTGAAAGAGATTTTCACTTCATCTGTCAATTGGTCCAAGAAAAGCAAATTGTTATCAAGCACATCTCCAGCAAGGATCAGGTAGCGGTCATTTTTACCAAGCCTATGTCTATTCAATCGTTTGAGGTTTTCAGGCACAAGCTCAACGTGACACCCCCATTCAACTTAAGGGGGGTGTTAGGCAATGCACATTTACGTGGAAACCCGGATGAGGTGTATTGCTGACATGGCTCAATTACATGTCATTTGTATTTCATTTATACTAACATGTGGTTTACATTTCACCATACGACTGTAATGTGTACAATTGGTATAAAAGGAATACATGAAATGGGATCGTCAATTGCCGAGGGGAGAACCCCCAATTTCCCGCTCACTTTCACTCTGTCGCCGCTCTCTGTTTCTGGTCGCTACTTCACTCTGCTCTTCTCCAGATCCAGATCGGAGTTCTTCAGTTCATTGCTCCAACTGGTGGGTGGGGCCCTAAACCCCCTGTTCCGCGGTCAACACGACCAGTCCGCTGTCGGTCGTCATCGTGGTCAAGTAATGTTCTAGAAAATTTCGTCACGGGCATCCTGGTAAGGTTAAACGAACCAACACACTTGACAAGCAGTCCACGAATTCTGTCTCACTTCCTTAAGTAAATAAATAAAATTTGATTTATCATCAAGTTTGAAGATATCTTATTTTGAAAACTTTAAATTATAAACATCAATAGTTATATGTAATTAATTGATTTTTAAATAAGATAAAATTCAAATCTAAACTCAAATATATTTTAAATAAAAATTAAATGTACCAGTAAAACCTCAAACTCCAACTTAGAACTCACGTAGAAGAAATAAACAAGTTAAAATTGCATGACGCGGCACTGGACCGAGGACTCGGAAAGGAGCGCCATGTCACGCCTGTCCTCCCGCGCAATTCTCGATCTCGGAGGGGCCGAAAAGTTGCAACGGCTGGGCATGATTACGACGAGGTTCACGGGAGGGGGACTTTTACCAAATAAAGATAGTCTTATTATCGTCGGACGGTAAAGAGGATGCCGTATCGGTCAGAATCCGTTACCGCCGGCGCGATCGGCACCATCCTCGGCGAGATCTTCGTGAAAAGATCGTTTCCGATCTTGGTCGGACGCTTGTCACGCTTCTGCTTCTGCTGCAAAATATTCTTTTGTGATAAAATATTTTATTAAAATAAATCTAGTAATATGTTAGGTTGCACAATTTCTTTTCATATAAGTGTGTTTCGTAACAAAATTATATAAATACACAGTCATAATGAGAGAGAGAGAGAGGAGGTCACCTTCATTAATTACGAAGAAGTTAAGCACAAAATACCTAAAACTTGTCAATATAACAAATTTATGGTTGCAAAATCAATACGCGTGTGAATCCAACACCGACTGGCTAGACAATCATTAATTTTCCACCATGCTTAATAAATCAAAAGCATGCTTACAAATTAATTTAAGCAGATGCGCATCTAGTGAGAGGGAGAGTAATACACACAGGAAATAAAAGATACACACACACATATATATATACATACGTACGAGAGGGAGAAAGACGGGACCCACACCATATATATTGCATGTTCAGCGAGATCCGAAAACAGCTAATTACGCTAGACATAAAATTATAAAACCGTTGATTATAAATTAAGAGAATATTATTTTCCACGTCATATTTAAATTCTAACAGAATTATGTACGTGTTTACGTGTAAAGCTGTTCAATGGTTGTACGTCCGACATCGTCGCACTGAGGTGACGCATGCACTTAAAAAGGAGTCGGAAGATTGTTGAATTCTTGCAAGAATAATTAATATCCCCTGCTCAGGCATCTAGCTAGCTAGCTGGGTGTAGGTATATATATATATATATATAAGAGAGAGAGAGAGAGACCTAATTGGACGCACGTCTTCTTCTCCTCGGATGTACACTTGTCTCCATGCACGTGTGTTTTCCTCGAGAAAGAATAATATATATATATATATATTCTCAACTCTAATTTGGAATTGTAAAATAAAAATTATCATGTTATTCTATTCAAGCCTTAGATTTTGAAGTTACTGTCCAGAATCTATATATTAATTCCAAGATATCTAAAATAAGTGCATTACATTGTAATATTACAAGAAGATATAGTTATTATACTCTTTACCCTTTTTTTGATTATTTTAGGATCTCGCCTAAGTTCCACACCCTATAGGTTGCTCATATGGGAACTTACAGCGATGAATGGGTATATATTTTAGGGCCGACGATTCAAGTCTATAAAACTAGCATGGTCAATATGGCATCTATCTATTTGGTTGTCTTCGGCGTCTTGCATCACCACGTCTCGATTATGATCTTGTGTTACATGGGTGTATTATTTTGCGGGTGAAGTGAATAGACAAATGACAAAAGTGAGGATCTTTGATCTTGATCTCAATGGCATCACTTGAGGAATCACCACGGTTACCTACTCTTAGATGTTGAATCATCTGATATATATATATATAATATTGTATATCTTGTCTCGGACACACTTCTCTTGAATATTCAATTATGTCTTGATTTGCAATGTATAAAAACTCAATCAAAATTTGGTTGCCCTTGTCCTTGTAACCATTACCTTACTTTGACTATTCTCCCCAATTATGATTCTTAGACAATTTTGGAGAAACATGAAATTCTTTGGATAATGGTTTCTTATCTAATTCTCTCATTCTACCTAAGTTCAGCCTTCTACATTAAACTCGAGTTCTGCTTATCTTTCTTGATAACTAACACATACTTGCATCGTGTTTTATTCATCAAAGATTTTATCTAAATACATATCTTCTATAACCATGGTTCTAGTTTGGTAAAGACAACACGTAACTTCTCATCCTCATTTTTCTTCTTTTTTCTTACTCATTCAATCTTTATAAGCTCCTTAGCCTCAAGCGCATGTTCTAGTGTCAATAAACGAGTTGTTCCAACCTTTTTGAAGTCAATTTGTTCCTTTACATTGTATAGATTAAGTTGAAGTTGACTAATTTATTTTACATTATGAAGCCAATATGATTTGATTTATGACTTTAAGTACACATGACACTAAGTCTCCATATCCTACTACTTTGTCATTGCCTGACCACCAACCAGCTACATATATATAAATAATATATGTCAAGACATTCATAGCCAGTAATATTGAAATATAATACTGCTCTTTGTATTCTTCTTATCCTAAAATACATTGATCTCAATCTATAGTCATGCAATTTATTACATGCTATGTTTGAGCAGTTGTCATTTCTTGACATTCTTCTTATTAGTGTCTTGATATCTTCCATAATCTCATCTTCGATATATGCATATCTTGAACTAAAAAAATAGCATACACAATGATTGAATAATTTAAATAGATAATTGAGGCTCATATTAAAAATTGTAAGCTAATCATAAAAGTTACCTACTACATGTAGAAACATCAATGAAATCTCATTATTTTTAAAACTCATTCACTTTTTTTATATCTCCTCTTTTACACGCTCAATTGCATAATATAGATATCTTATGCTGATTTTCTTATCACCATCAATTATTCTAGGTACATTCTTTTATGATTGGCTAAAGTATAGATAGATTCTTCTTCACTATCCTTCAAAAGTCTCAACTCTCTCATATCTCGTCTATTTTATTTTCAAACCTCTAGTCACCAAGGTCAACTCAGTTAATCCAACTTAACCATCAATGTGAAATTATCATTTGTAGCATAGGATGTCTATGATACATAGACTCTCAATTAATATGTAATGTAATATAAATCTCGTTGCACCTAGTCAAAATATCTCATCTCGATCAAATTTGAATGACGAAAATTGAATATTGAATAAAGTATGTTTGAATACACCCACTAGAGATTCATCGAATCCCTTGAAAAAAAGAAGGAAAAACTTCACAATCTCTTCAAACCATTTAAATGCATGGAAATCTCCTCCATTGTCGAGTCTCCTTACATGTCGGACCTTTTGATTCATCTTAAATGACTTTCACTCACCTCCTAAAGGCTACCACCTTGGGAGAATGTGCCAGAGAAGGTGGCAAATGAAATTTAAATGCTTGACTTGATGAGATTTGGCTCAATTCGCTATTCTTTATAGAAATCAAATTTTTTTATAAAACCCCTTAATTTATATGAATTTCTCTCATTCCCCCGATCTTACGAATCAATCCATATATGTGTGACTCACTAGGCCCAACATGCTATTTGATTGAGACCTAATTAAAATATAATAATTTTCTTTGATTAAATTAAATCCGTTATCATATAACAAGCAACATCCCACTATCTCAAATGACTATGGAGATAATTTTATCTCTATTAAGCCTTTACATCATTAGTTACCGCATAGATGTAAAAGCTCATCCATTCAATATCTCAGTCGGATAGGGGTACAACATCGACTGTCAACCCCTTAATATACTAACACTTTGATATCCTATACTTGGCATTGTATCAATTGGAAAAATCTTCTTAAATTATCTTATTTACTCTAACTAGGGATTCAAACTACTATACCATAAGATATTTACTTTCACTTATCAAGAGTAAACGATCTCTTGTTCTATGCTCAATTGTCCCTATCAGGTTTTTCTTGTACCCAATCTATCATTTTACTGAACCATTGAATTGGTGATTCATGAGTCAACAGTTAAAGCACAAGATCTGTCCAACAAGACATCTTTGACGACTTTAGTCAAATGTCTAACCGTGCAATTGTAATGATAGAAAATTCTGATTGGCAATTTGGTAAGATACTATTCAAGATTTCTAATTCGATCAGTTCAATGAACTAATTAATGATCATCTGTATATATATATATATATCAATGTCTATCCGAATTCTTGATATCATGTCTCAAAGATCTTATAACTAAGAACATTTAGATTACGTAGATCACATAACTTTAAATGATTGATCTCATTATAAAGAGTTCATCATGATTCAATTATCATTACATGTGATCAAAGACTTAAGAATGATACACGCATCTAATAAGAGATAGTAATGAAGATTTTTTTATTTAATTAAATGAGATATTTCTAGAAATATCGAATCGTATCATATATAATTGGCTTTTAGAGCATACACTTCTATCAATATTCTCCTTGCATTAAAGCTAATCACCATCACCTTGAGGTGATGCTTAAATAGTTTTTGAGTTACTGCTTCAGTTAGTAGATCTACAATGTTATTAATGAAAGATACTTTATCTTTTAATTATATCTCAATGAGCTGCATCTCTTTGATTTTATGGTATTGCTACAAAAGTTTTAAACTTCTAATAAGACATTGATTTTACCCCATTGTTGTTTATCAAACAACTGTACACTTTCAAAGATAGTCGGGACAATACCATATCTTAGATTAACATTTTTATCTAGACTACTTCCTACGCAATTTGCAACAATTATGTATTCTACTTTACTTTAGTTATAGAATTTGTAATGTTCTCCCACATAGAACTCTTCCAGCTCACTGCACCACTATTTAGGGTAAATTTGTACCACTAAGTTGAGTTGCTATCGAACTTATCTAGCTAAAAGCTTGTATTTGTAAAATTATAAAACTTCAAGTCATATCCTTGATTATATAGAGATACATCATTAGTACTTTTTAAGTACTTAAGGATGCCTCTCTTAACTATCCAGTGACTCACATGGATTTGTCTAATTAATGCTCATAACACTTAGGACATTAATCACATTAAGCCTTGTATATACAAGCACATACATGATAGACCAAATGGCTAAATTATATGGGCTCTACTCATTATGAGCATGAATTTTGAGGGGTTACTTAGTTGGTGCTCGAATAGAAGTGCCCTCTTTCTTTCACTCATCTTTTCTTCCGCACACACCTTGATCTCCAGACGTTCAACTCTTGGTATCACTCCGATACTGAAGAACTAGTTCGGGTTGTGTGAAAGGAGGAAATGGAAAGAAGAGGGGAAATGAGAGTTAAAGAAATTGTGGTCATCGAAAATGTGGGTGGGGATTTCTTTTCTCGTGCCCACAATATTCCTTTATTTTTCTTTCCTTCTCCCTCTCCACACTCACCCTGATTCCCAAACGATCAACCCTTGGCATCACCTGGGCATTGGATGAGTGGTTCGGGTCATGTGGAAGATGAAAAGAAAAAAGGGACAAAGAGAGAAAAGATGATGGAGTCAACTTGAAACTGTGGAGTGTGTAGTGTGGTCGCCAAAATCCATTGGCTTCAGAAGAAAAGGAGAGATGGAAATGCTTAAGGGTTTGAGCTTGGGATGACCTTATATACCTTATTTTGTAAAAAGATGTGTTGTGGATTCTAACTTACTTTTTGTCGGCCAGCAGAGAAGAAGAAGCTTGAGGTATTCCTTTATCTACCAAGGCAAGCATAGCCCACTCCGACTGACTTTACCTACATGATTTGGTTGAAATAAAACAAGAAGTGCATGAAAGAGAAGATTAGAACTAGGGGAGGGTAAAGTATCTGAAGGAGATAGAACATAAAATCACAAAAGGAAAAGAACGAACCAAATCGGGAATGGACTCCCAACCCCTATGTTTTGGGTTTTTGCAATAGAAAAGATGCTAGTTAAATGCATTGCATAATGCTAGTTATAAAAGAAATGACTAAAAGAAGAAATTTGGGAGGGAATGGTTGAAGAAAAGTCACCTGGCAATCCTAATGCCCCATCTCCCGGACCATCTACCACTCCGATGGTCAGACCACCTATTGATCAGTTGATGAGGAAGACCTCGTTCAGCCTCTCGATCAACCTCGAACTTCTCTAATAGCTTTGGCACTCCAAGAAGACCCTCATAGGCTCTTTTCAACACTCTTGGATGATGAAAGTGGTCATGGGGTTGATCGAAAATGGAGCAGAATGACGATGAAAGGTGGTAGGATTTTCATAGGGTGTATAGGGTGGTTCCAAGGAGAGTGAAGATGCTCTTGGAGTGACTTGGGGGGTGTGTGGAGAGGTAGGGGATGCAACAGGAATATTTTGGACTTTTCTAGTATGCTTGAAAGCTTCTTGGAACCTTTTCAACGTTGAAAGATGGCTCAATTTTATAGGCCTAAGAATATGTTCACCTTTTAGTACAAGATGCCCTGATAAATAGGGCATCCGCTCTCCATTAAATAAGGCACATACAACCACATTAAATGGCGCGTGTGTGTGTGTGTTGACCTCTGTAAATCTAGCAGCGAATGGCCTATGGTTAGCTTTTCGACCTAGCACTCTATCAAAGGAGGCATCAAGTGCGTCAACGTGCATTTATTGTGTAGGTGGTCAATTCCACCACTTGGCACTTGACACCCTGGCCATTGGGACATTAACTTTATATGACCACATTTGATACATTGGTCAAATCATTTTTCAAATGTATGTTGTGTGTAGTTTGGGCAGAAAAGATTACGTTCCTTTTACCGGGGTATCGGATGATGCCTTTCTCAGGGTGTCAAGCGCTTCGTTTGATAGGGCATTATGTCTTTCCTACCATTTTTGCTTCCTTTTTGGATTAATTTGCTTGTTTTAGCGAAAAACCAAGTGTTATCAATGAAAACAAGAGTTTTAGGCTACATAACTAGGTCAACTTTGCATGTCTACACTCACATGCTCTCTCTATTAAAAAGTCTTTAAATACATCTCATTAGAGAGATTAACTCTATACTTAATAGGTAAGATACCTATCTCAAAGTTTGTCATGTCAAATCTTTAACTATGGTATCTACATACATCAACTTTGTCAAGCCAAGTATCCCTTCGTATTTATATCTATGATCTATATAGATCATAATATCAAATTATAAGATGCTATACCTAGTTTATGTTTGGAGGATCAATTTGATAGCTAGGCTCATTGACGATAGTATACTTTCTTCATTTGTAATGACTAGTATGTCATCTATATAAACTTATCAAGAAAATTATCGCACTCCCACTTGTCTTCTTATATGCACAAGGCTCCTATTCATTCTTAACTAAGTCATAAGATTTAATCTCATTAGACCTTTTATTCTAATCATAAAAAAATTGATTTTAGTTCATTAATGGGCCTTAATGACATACACACTCTAGTTGGATGTTCATGGGACTTTATTCACCCGGGTTGTATCTTATACACTTATTCTTTAAAATCACCAATGTAGAGTAATATGTTAACATCTAATTGACATATCTCATAGTCATAGTGTGTAACAATCAAAATCTTAAAGAATAAAACTATGGCAATAGTAAAAATATCTTATCATAGTCAACTATTTTACTTATATAATATCTTTCTACCATCCTTGCTTTAAAAGTCTTTACCTTCCAATCCACTCCAATCTATCTTTTAATGATTTATTTATACCTTATGGATACTATACCCTCAGGAGGATCTATCAAGCACTAAACTTGTTTAGAATAGATAGAGTTGATATCGGATTTTATTGTTTCTTCTATTAAAGATGTGTTCCACATATCACTCAGGTTGAATGTGCACAAATGAAGACCTATGAATCGCCCGTGTGTTACTCTCAACTAGTACCTTTGTAGAAGTGTCCTCAGGTTGTGGGTATAGAATCTCTTTCAAATTTATCTTGCTCCCACTATCTTTCTAAAAGAGGAATTCTTTCTCTGAAAATATAGTGAGCTAAGTAACATATACCCTTATCCATGAGGGTGGTAAAATTAATATCTATAAGTTTTCCTAGGATATTTCATAAGCCAACACTTCAGTTTTACATTTCAATTACTTAGAGTTATATATCTTCACCAGGGCAGAACATTCTGAAATCTTAACTTGCTTAAGGTCAAATTTTTAACTCCTTTCCATATCCTATATAGAGTGTTTGGAATAGACTTATAAGCTACTAATTTTAGATAAAGTGGTTATATCAAGTATTTAACCTTAAGTAGATAAAGAAGATTTCACAAAAGTTGTCATTGTCTATATTATGTCATATAGAATATAACTTTCATTTTAACTACTCAATTAAACTAAGATGTGTAAAGAAGAATCCATTAAAAGTTGATTTTATCATCCTTCAAATTATATGTGAATTATGTACTTAAGTATTTCCCTCCTTGATCCTATAAGTTTTTATACTCTTTCTATTAGTATCTCTACTTCATTCTTAATCTATAATAATTTCTCAAAAGTCTTAGATTTGTACTTCATAAAGTACATATATCCATACTTAGAGACATCATCTTTAAAAATAATAAAGTTGAAATATTCTTCTTTAGATTTAATTGACATGGGCCAATACATATACACCTATATGTATGAGTTTTATAAACTCATTAGCCTTTTCTCCATGTCCTACAAATGGAGAGTTGACCATTTTGTTCAATGGGATAAGGCTCATATTTGGTTAATGATTCAAAATATTTTACCTTAATTCTTTTATTTATATGAAACTCCATAAGTCCTTCTCTCATTAATATGATCATGTCTATATTAAGCTAAGGAATATATTGATCTACATCAACCTATTTCCTCACAAAAGGAGTTTTTACACACACCATGAGAGTTTACGTATCTAATATGATTACACAATTTATCAAGCTCCCACAAGCAAACACTTTGCATTCAATGTCATAAAACAATTATCATTTCCATAGCTTCTAGACACACCAAAATAGCCTAACTAAAGAGCCTAAAACCCTTACTTTTTGAATGATATTCAAGTATTCATCCAAAGAAAGTAAGTTTTTCAAAAAAGGCAACCCTGATGGTCCGATAATAGAACATCAAATGTTTTGATAATAGGACATTAACATTGATGGTCTGATAATAGGACATCAAATTTCCTTTTAAGGTGACATCAAAAGCTTAGAAGCTTTTTCCACTTGCTCTTTTCCCACTTCAAGCCAGTGCATGGCCATGCACGGTGGTCCTGACATCTCAATGATAGGACGTCAAGTACACGATTTAATTCGAATGGCTAACAGGACTACGCGAACGACACAATGTCAGGCATATGCTCGATGCATTAATTGCACTGACTTACCTGATGTACCGTTAACAAGATGTCAAGTACTAAAGTCAACTCTCTGGTCGCATTGGATTGGCGCATGTTGGAGGCATGTGCGGTGCATTTATTGTGCCACCTAGTCAAAACATCTCGAAGACATTTTGCACATAGCTTTCTATGTTTTTACATTTCGATGTTTTCTATAACTTGTCTCGCCTTGGCGTCAATTTTGTATGAGAATGGCATGGAGCAAAGCGTAGGCGAATGTAGTAGAGAATAATGGGGCGTAGAGAAGTGTAATGATGATGGACTAAAAGGATGACATCCATGTGTAGATTTAGACACGTCCTCAAAGGCTTGGTTGAGTAAATGTGAATTTTGGCAAATTCTAAGACCACCTTTTTATTCTTTTCGGAATCATCACCAATGGTTAATTGATAAAAGGGAGCATTGGGGTGCAGAGAAGAGTAAAATAAAATACAAGCTCCATGGCTGAAAATACTGAAAATAAAAAGCATCCACACATTGTGGGAAATCGATTAGCACCAAAATTGCGTGGTGTGCTATTAACAGAAAAGTGCAATTGAATGTAAATTACAAGTAAAGTAAAATGTAAGTAAATTGAGAAGAATGTTCAATTGACCATGGTTAGGATTCTTCAACTTCATTGGGTTCTTTTGGGAATATAGGCTTATTTCAAAATGAAATAACTCTTGCTTTGATGAAATTAACATTAATTGATCATTCAAGGAATCCAAGGTTGCATTTGTGGGCTATAAAATTGGTCCATGTGAGGACTGAAAATGGAGTGAGGATTCACGATAGAGCCTATGTGGAGATCTAAAGTGAGCATTATCCTTGCAGTGTCAGAAATGTAGAGGGTTTGTGTGGGGACCGGATATGAGAAGCACCACGGTGGGAGCTAAAAGAGGTGATAGTGCACGTGGAAACTGAAGATGTGGTGGGCCACGATGGGAGATGGAGGGGGTGACCGACATGTGGATAGGGAGGATCCTTACATGGATCAGGAGTGATGTCAAAAAGTGATAGAGAGCGTATGCCATGCGATGTAATATAAATATGCAAATGATGCAAACATTAGGAAATGCAAATAAGGATGCAATGATGAATTTAAACTTAAGCCCAACAGGGTAGGAATAACCATAGTGGGACAAGGTGGTGAACTAAATGAGGGTCATGGAGGGGTAAATGACGAGATCATGGTAGAACGAATAAATGGCAAGACCATGAAGTGTTGGACACACAATGGGATGAAACACAGTGAGATAAAGGACAAGACCATGATAGGATATGACTACAGTGAGGATGGTTGTTGTGACAATTAGTTAGAAACATGTAGAAAGCTCTATGCAAAACGTCCCGTTTAACTTGGTGGCACACTACATGCTCCCAACATATGCCAGTTTGATGTGATTGGAGAGTTGCCTTCAGTTCTTGATGTCCTATTAATGGGATGTCAGGTTAGTTAGCACAATTAATGTGCCAAGCATGAGCCTGACACCACTCCATTTGCATAGTCTTGATAGTCGTTCGAGTCAAATCGTGTATCAACTTGGAGCAAGAAAAGAACAAGCAAAAAGGGCTTTCAAGGTCCTGATGTCCCCTTAATGAGACATCTGATGTTTTATTATTGGACCATCAAGGCTGCCATATCTGCACAAAAAAATGAATTTTCTTGGAAAACTTGGTATCTTTGAATGAATACTGAATACCTTTTATAAAACAAGGGTTTTAGGCTCTTTGCCTTTGGTTGGCAAAGGAGAAGAATTTGCAACCCAGACATATCTCTCCCATCAAGGTACAATATCATTAAACTCTACAATTTGCATTTCATTTCTATCTTCATTTTACTTTTGGAGCTCATGGCTCTTAGCGACCACTTTATTTTTTCTTTTCGAGTTTCCGTTATCTCCCCTTTCCTTCCCGATCTCCTTCTATACGACCCAAACTATTCCTCTGGCACCCAAATGATGTCAAGGACCGGACATCCAGGGATCAATGTGACTGTGGAAGAGGGAAGGTGAAAGTGTTAAGGAGACGGCGTGGGCAAAACGGAGGGAAATCCTCATCCATGAAAGAAAACTATTTTCTCGCATCCACATAACTCACAATAAATCATCATTTATTCAAGCAAGAAATATAAATAATGTTCTTATGGAAGGATATAATAGCAATTTTAATGATTAGGACATCTTTAAAAGATTGTAAAAGATTTGTGTCTCTCACTAGTAATGATGCAACTATTGCACCACTTTTAGGGGTGTTCAAGTAAAACTGGTAAACCGATAAATCGAACTGAACCGAACCCAACCGATTGGTTCGGTTTAGTTTGACGGGTTATCCATTCAGGTTTTTGAACCGAACCGAACCGATAATTTCTTATCGGTTTGGTTCGGTTCGGCACCTCTCCAGACCGAACCGAACCGATAAATCGGTTGACCCGGTTTGACAAAGTTTGACCCACTCTATTTACATATTATATTATATTTAAATATATATTATATCAATTTTAAATATATATTATTATAAATTTAAGTTAATTAGTATAAAGATATAATTATATAATATAAATAAAGTATTAGTCTTAATATTAATTTTAAATAATTATTATAATGTATATTTTATTTTATTTTATTTTATTTATTTAAATATGCATTAAACCGATGAATCGAACCGAACCGAACCGAACCACAATCAGTTTAGGTTTAGGCTTCACTGAGCCGGTTCGGTTCGGTTCAGTTACCCTTATCGGTTCGGTTTCGGTTTGGAAAAAAAACAGCCAAACCGAACCAAACCGAACCATTTACACCCCTAACCATTTTCATATGTAAGTCAACAACTTATTCAATAAGCCTTTATTTACTTGTCATCGTCTGCAAATCTTTGCATACATAAGATGCATATCCTATATCCCATACTAAGAGATGATATATAGTATCTTATAGAAGATGTATACAACTAGTATCTAATACCACAAGATATATGTTTAGTATTTAATACTATGATATACACACAATGTCTAATACCATGTGTATATTTGAGACAAGTAAACTAATGACTTAAATGCATGAAGTTTCTCAAGTTCTACTTTTATTTTATATGAAATACATTTTGCACTTCCTCTTTCACCTACCATCATCATGATAATGAAAGAATTCTATGTCTGATTTAGGCTATATCATATTGACTGCCTTTTTTATTTTTAACTATGCCCTTCTGTTTTTATCTAATGATCTTACTTTTTTCCATTGGTCTTACCAACAAGAAATATTGAAAATGTTCTAATTTGCTCTTAATTTGGTCAACAACATGAACCATAATGGATATCTTATCTATCTATTCATGTTATCTCTGCAATTTATATATTATAGAGGCTACCATCTAGTGTAAGGCAAATAATACATCTTCTCTACATACTATTATGAGATAAAGATCTCATCTTCTCTCATACTATTAGATAGTTTAGGAGGCACTTACTTCTCAAGTAATATAGTTATTTGATCAACCACAAGAATAATTCTCTTAGTTCTAAACCTATCTAAAAATGTGAGTCATTAAGTTACTTGACATCTACTATGTCTTACTATTGGTAGTTTATCATCTCATTATACAACAATGATATAATTTCATTAATATAACATTGAAGACATTCATTTGAAATTAAGATACAATCTTTCATCCTAATTTATGCTTCCACTAAATTTCGACGAATTTATATGACTCTCATTATGCAACGACAGGATATCACGATGGCAACCTAGTGGGGACTAAGACACTATTAACCTTATGGTGATGACCTTGTGGTAACACGACAAATCGCCACATACTTAATAAGTATGCAACTTTTGCCAATTGTAGTCATTGAAAATATTATTCACATTTAGCCTCTAAAGTTGTGATCTTGTGGTAGCACGACAAATCATACACTCTATTTAGGTCAAATCTGTTTGTTACATTATGAGAATAAATTATTCATATAGCCCTTGTAATAGCACAACAAAGCCATACAAGTAATCTACTTCCAAGTTTAACAAATGATATAGCCATGATCACTAATCTTTTGCTGAATAAGCCTTATTGTAGTACAACAAACTCATCCAATATAAGATTGACTCATCAAGATCATATAATCGGAGGCTTAAAAGAGTCATTTTTATTTTCTTATATTTATCAACCAAATTTAAAATTAGGTGATATTTTATTTTAGTATCATCAATATTATATACTATACAATACATATACCTTTGGAATGTCATGTATCTAAGGTATAATTTGTAGCACACATCCGCAAACCATATACGTAAACAATTAGATGGATGATCATATATTTAACCCTAAACCCTAAATAAGCAACACTGAAGCCAGAACGGTATGCAACTAAAAGAGTTAGTATCAGATGGCCATGTAGGTGTCTCCCCTTCTAGAAAAATACTTCTCCAAGTGGTCCCAACCTCCCCTCCTCCATGAACCGGCTTCTTGCCATTATAAGTGACTTAAAGATATGTAGACCTGCAAATGAAAAAAATTTAATAAGAAATCTTAATTGAAAATATATTAATGGAAATAGAATGTACAATCAAAATTGAATAGAGAGAGGAGGAGGTACGTAGGCCCTATTAAACACATCAACACAAATTAAACATCATCGCATGATAATTAAACTTAAGTTCATGATCTCCATATATTCACACCATCAAATCTCACATGTACATAGTGCAAATATATTATATTAATATGATATAACATTTATACCATAAAATATTTTTTTTTGTTTTTAATATTCCCAATTTCATGCATGTAAAAATTTTCATGAAATAAATAACAAGAAAAGGCATAATAATTTATATGAAACAAACAAACAATACTAAACAATTAAAAATAATCATGTATTCCCAAAATTGTACAAAGTGTAAATTAATGTACTACCACCCTTTTGCAAAATCACATTTATAATTAATTTAACATTAATTTTATTAATTAAGTATTTAAAACAACTTAAAATTTTAACTATAATTGATTCTATAAAAAATGTCTTAAAATCATCTAACAAATCATTATACACTTTAAAAATCTGATAAATAATTTTCTAGAATTTTTCAAGAATTTTTTGGAAATTTATGACATTTTGTTTATACAAATGCTAGAACTCGACTGTGTATTACATACTACTAGGGTGGCCCATTTTGAGATGTTCACCCCAAAGCTTGATCAGACAAAAACTGGTTTGATTCAGTCTCGGTTGACGCAACCAATTGTTAATCAAAACTTACCTAAAAATTATACGTCATTAACTAAGTACAGCTGCTTTTTAAGCAAAAAAAGTATTTCAAATTTTCATGAGCATTTATTAAAGCGCTTCCATTTTGCTACTCCCAAGAAACAATAATATTATATGGAACTAATCACTAATATGTATGCATGTAAGAAATTAAATATTAATGAAGTCATAGAATCCGAGTAAAACTATTGTAGCTTGAAAACAATTGACAATCGGCATCAAGTAGATTATCATCAGAATTGAAAATAATTGGCAATCAACACAAGAACATCTTCAAAAAATTGAATTGAATACACCCAATTTTAATGTTGCTCTCAAATGGATCAACATCAAAATTTATGATATCAAATATGAAAATTGATATGAATAGTGGCAGCATCCAAAACAGGTCATAATATTAAATAAAACATCGATACATGTTCTGGAGGATCCAAATAAGCTGAGGCCCGTTTGGTACCATATTATTTAAAAGATAAATTTGGTTTATCCCCTAAATTAATCTTGTACACCGAAGTGTTGATATGATTGGTACATGAGAAGAAAATTGGGAACTGTCCTCGTCAATAAGTTTGGCATGGAGAAACAAAACGAGACAAACACACGCACGCGCGCGCGCGCGCGCACACATACACACACAGAGAGAGAGGGGGGGGGAGAGATTGGCAGAATGCCTGGGGCCTGGACACCCTACTGACTATTCTAATCATTAGCCTGTATCAAAAGCGCCCACTTCAATGGACTGTTAAATACATTAGCATACTCCTGTACATAAACAAGTACTTATATACGCTTTAATCATCACCAATGCCTCAGCACCACTACAACAAACCAGGCAGTTTGCGGCAGCTCTCCGTTTCTCCGCTCCAACATTTTCCTTGCTTTTCCTGAGATGCCAAGGCGCCAAGTTTCTTGGCAAGTAGACTTGTTTCAGCTATTGCCACCGCTTCGCGGACTTGGGCAAAGTAGCTTGCCCATTTACGGTTCTTCTGGAACCTGGGCCAAAAAAATATCCACAAGGCATGAAAAAAATAGGTCATTTATCCAACACAACATTACCTTGTTTAGGAGTAGTAATCTTCACAGTTCAGTGGATGTATCATCAAGTATCAACATTGCATCCGCTAAAGCAAGAAGATGTAGTTCAACGAAAGATAAAAGTTTTTTGATGTTTTTTATGATGATAGGAAGTGCCACCAAAAGAAACAAGCATAGATATATATGAAAGGATTCGGACATGGCTAGTGGACAAGCCAAGTTTCCTAGCTACATGGTTTCAGGCTTTCAGCTTGTGCAGCAGACAGAAGTTGGTATTGGCAACAACATAAAGTTAAATTGTACCATAAAATGTAAATGGAAAGAACAATACAAACTAAGCAGGACTCAGGGTACTGGAAAATACAAGTAATTTTCCAATAGCTCACCATATATATTCTGTCTAAAAAATAGAAGTGATGGGAGAGAACGGGACTGATAATGGGAGAATTTGATGGTGGGTGAATGAGCATCTTTAGTATGCTAAAGATATGATCAGTCTGTAATGAGCTTAATGAAGGGGTGATTTCCTTCCCCAAAATATAAAAGCCGATGTATACAAAAATAAGTGAAAAAAAGGATAAGGCTTCTCCAAACTTCAAGAAGTGCAAAGAAACATACTTGGTGTCTTTTTCACATCCAATGTTGACTGTGCAGATGCAGGCCCAGACTTTTGTGGTGCTCGGGAGTCTCGCTGATTCCAACTGGATTTAAAAAGTTAATGGTTAGATTAAATAAATAAAACAGCATTCATGACTTCGTAAACTAGAAGTAAAATCATATTTATAATGGATATAGCCACAAGGGATACATTTACAAGAATTGACTGCTTACTTCTTTTCTGTTGTCTCCATAATGTTGCTAGTTTCGGGGAAGAGAGTATACTCAACGATGCTGCTTACTGAGCTATCAGTCTCTGTACCTAAAGAGAGTCCACTATCTGATATGTCACTTATCTTTTCAGAATCAACACAGCAAAAACCCAAAATATCACTGTCTGCTATAGAGGCTGGACCGATGTCTTTTTCAGACAGCTTTGATTGACCCAATGCCTCATTTTGCCTCACATCATTTATCGGCTGCAAAGAACCATTATCAGAATTCTTGTCACTGTCTCCTGAGAGGTTGTCAACATCAGATAGCCCCTTATCAGAGAGCCCAGACCTCTTTCTAATTAGAAGTCTATGATTTTTTGGGGACATCCCCCCCAGAGATAATCTGCCAGGAGAAGAGGATGAATGCCTCATTGAGAAATTAATGTGCTTCTCAGCTTTCATATTTGGAGATTGAGCTTTCAGGTCTTTCATCAGCCTTAACTGCTCAATTTCTTCATCTTTCCGATTAATCATGTCTTTCAGAGATGCTGCCTGTATGGAAACAACATGACAATAAAGATAAACTCACATGGAAATAAGTGAATTCTATGGCCATCTAAAAAATTCCCAATCTTCTTGTGATCCTGTTCTTGCAATCTGCTGAAGATCAAATTAGCCTTTCGAGCACTTGTCTACATGATGTCTTCAAGAATGAGCCATCAAGGCATTTCATGCAATGAATGAAATATATAAAATTGTTTTGCCCCAAATATCAGCGAGAATAAGGGCTTGGCTTATGGCTCAGGCATAAAAATGTTGAAAAGGTTCCTGCAAATTGTGAAAGTAACGGAAACAAGGCCAACACCTGATGCCAGAAGAATTTTCCTTGGAGGCTTCAGATACGAGAAAAAGAAGATAACATGTTTCCTGGTCCAACACCTGACGCCAGAAGAATTTTCCTTGGAGGCTTCAGATATGAGAAAAAGAAGATAATATGTTTCCTGGTCCAAAGTAAACGGAAACAAAGCCAACACCTGATGCCAGAAGAATTTTCCTTGGGAAGCTTCAGATATGAGAAAAGGAAGATAAGATGTCTCCCATGTAACAAACAGAGCTAGTAAGTGACACTTTTGAGCAGGCATTCAAAAAAACGGACAATCTTAGGCAGATGAGTAAGACATGGTTGGCACGAGGGAAAGCTGGTCGACCCAAGATCGGTCAACCCCAAACTCAATCCAGTCGACCCCGGGTTCGTAGGCCCCAAACCCAATCCATATGACCCAATCCGATCAGGTCAAATTTATTTTTAAAATTGTAAAAAAAATTCAATGAAAAATAGAGAGAAATAGGAAACATTATCCAAACATTTTAAAATTTTTAGGAATATGACTAAAAAATTATTTTATTCAACTTTCACTCAATTGTTACATTGTATTGTTACCCTATATATTGTATGTACTCTCTCTATGGCATTGTAAAAAAATATGAAATATTAAACATATATATAAACTAATTATACTCATCACTACCGCCTATAATCATCCTAAGATAAAATCTAAAAGATCCACCATAACCATCGTACATAAACTATATGGAACTATTGGAAGATGTTCCATATGATGATTGGATCATCCCATATCCCTGTTGTGATACGTAAGATATAACAATCTTTGAGATGATTCAAATCCATACGTGGAGTGCCTATATTCGTAATGTGAATCAAAATTCGTTGTGTCTGGTTCCTCCATCCCCATGTTGTTGCCTTGTTCCGTGGTTGACGTCTTGCATCACGTGTATATTTCTCTTTGGTGAACGTACAGATGGTGCATCTTCGAATCTGTTCTCCTTCCCTCAGAAGCAATGTTGGTAGTGGTGCCTCTACCTTCTTCATTTCCTGCTTCATCGTCATTATTTTTTGAAGAATCATTCGATATCTTTGTAGTCAAATGTTGAAATATAATGTCTTCTTGAGTCTCGTCAATCATCTTAATACGACAATATCAAAAAAGTTAGTTAAAACTTGTTCATATTTACCCTTTGATTGCTTACGTTGGCAAGAAGATTTTCCGGTCTTCTATCTTTTTACCACTAAATGAGAGATCCGAAATTCCTTGAATAAAAGAACATTGTCAAGTTCTCCTTGAGCCCATTCTCAATCTTATAAGTTAAATTCTCATTCATCCATCTCTTCTCAATCATTAACTTAAACTTGCAAAAAAAAATTCTCTTGAAATATTTCCTCCAAATCGATCTCTACTTCTTGTACTGTCGCCATTTCAATTTGTTTTCCACTTGCTTCTTCTATCCACCTTTCTTCCTCCTTATGATTGTCTCTCATCTTCTGCAAATTCTTCAACTTCAATCTCATGTAATAGTGGCAATAGGCCAATTGCTCAAGTCACTTTGATGTCATCTTATTTCTCTGTTATGTATGTATAAGATTGAGCGTCGACCAATTTCTTTCACAACCCAAAGTCGATGTGATTTGACTAAGGACTCAGATTGTAACATTGGCCAAATTTTTATATTCTGGTGTCCTACCATGATCTATCCACTAGTTAACAATATGATATCATTGTACATTAAAAAATAATTAAAATAAATTAATTATTAAAATTAAAAAAATAATCATCCCAAAATGAAATAACCTCATTATCCAGTCATGCATCTTATTTGCATCTATAATTGAGCAATTATCATCCCAAAATATCCTGCAAGCAATCTTATTAATGTTGTCTAAGAGTTCATTAATGCATAGTGGACAATAACAATATCTTGTGTTGAAAAAGTGACCTGATAATTGACAATAAAAAAGATCATTGACAATATCAAGCATAAACGAAACAATTTAATTGACATATATCGTTTGATTTAATCACAAATAACATGCATGTTGCAAGTATGAGATGATACACTGTTCTCTCACATCGACGGTCAATGATATCCCACCAAATGTTGAAGTACGAAACCTTCTTCGATATATCTTCCTTGGCCCGCTCAAATACATCGTACAAGTATCCTATGTTAGCCTTCTTATCTCCATCTACTATTTTAAGGACCTTGAGTAATGGTCTCACTATATCATGTGTCTTTGTTATGAGCCACCAAAATTATCCACTCTCTAAAATCTCATCTACCTTCCTCTATTTTCTCTTATCTGATGATCCAACTCTAGTGATCCAACTAGCCCATCTCGGTAAAAGTAACATTTGGGTAGGAGAACGTCTATGTTAAAAGAGACTCCAAAAGAATGTAATGAGAAGCAAGCCCGGTTGTCCCAGGCCATAGGAGTTCTCAACCTTTAGTGTGTTGTCTCATTAGGTTAATGATAAAATTGTAATTGTATATGAATGATGAAATGTATTGGGTGGTCTTGACTATCTAATCTATTTAGAAATGCTTACAAACATTCTCTGATGTTAAATATAAGGAATGAACGGAACATAGTACTCAATATAATTTTGGTCTTTTAATCATCAACATATGTCTGACAACTTTATAAGCCGTTGTGTTGTCCATCACTACTTAGACCATGGTTCGCCGGGTCGATCCGCGACTACTCTGTGCCGCATTTAATAATAGTATAACAATACTTCACTATCACTTATACCATCACATGTATATAAGAATTTTAATCATAAAATACGTGTTATATACTCAAATTTTATAAAAGATCTATTTTAACTCTCTTCTCTTTCACACACATCATCAAATTTGTCAAAAACAATTATTTTTTGAGTGTCCCATTTATTAATTGTAAAATAATATTTTACTAGCATTTATAATATTATGTATGTTTAAAATTTATAATTATAAATATATGATACATCTTAAAAATTATAAAATTATTTGTTAGGTATCTTTATCTTCTCACTTAAGATTAACTCTTTCCCAACATATATTAATACAACATAATCACAAAAAATCATATCTACTTGTATACATAGATAAACACTCATATTCAATTATAATATAAAAAATATAATTATATTTATGTATACATAAATATATGACATAAAATTATTATTTCTATTTGTTTCTTATTTTTATATAATTTTTTATAATAAAATATTTAAAATCCGACCCCATCCGACCCTGTCCGACCCGGGGTCGCGACCCCATCCGACTAGGTCGGTTTTGGGGCCGACCGACCCCGGGCCGACCCCCGACCCTGCCTTCCTTGACTTAGACAACTCAATCCTCCCATATCTCTTCGACAACACCATCAATCAATTTAAAAAGATAGTTAGCATTCTTTACTTATCTGGATGCATCCACGGACTACTAGAAAACAGTCCAAACTTAGAAATATACTAAAAACGTGATCATTATGTTCCTAGCAATACCTATTAAGAAGAAGCTTACAAATTAGATCTAAATTTAAAATTAATAAAAACTTGTGCACTAAGAAGTGTTAAATTTAAAGAGACTAATATGTCCAACCGTCTAACATCAATATGTATCCACGTTCATCCCAGATACGTTCAAATGACTTCAATTATTTCTTAACATCTTACACTATTAGAAGATATGTGTTGTATATCTCTTTCAGTGTCGGTCCCGAAATTCCCCTACCAATGTCGATTATAGTGTCAATCATCAACTCGTAGTAAGGCCTCTTTACAATATTAGCCAATGTAGAAGAACCATCTCAAAGCCATCCACCGGATCTTCTAGTTACATAACATCAAATTCTGCATTGTCGTGTTGATGTTGTTTATTTGTATTGTAGTCGTGTGATGACAGGATCTATAGGATCTATTACGAAGTCGTCAGTTCGTGTGAGATCATGTATATCTTGCTTTTCACTTGTGTTTGATTCTCGTCAACTTTCACGTCCACCTCTGCTTCCACATCCACTCCCCCTACTTCAATCTAGGGGTGCAAACGAAACAATACACTCGACACGTAGCTCAAAACTCAGTTTGATAAAAACTCGACTTCGCTCGTTTATTATGTTAAATGAACAAGTTTGAACAAAAAATAAAACTCGACTTATTAAACGAGTCGAGCTTGAACAAACTCATGCTCGGCTCGATAAGCTCACGAGTAGCTCGATTAAATATTATATTATATATTTATTTTTAAAAATTAAATTATGAGTATTAATAATTATATATTGTCACTTAAATATATTAAATAATTCAAAATTTAAGTTTAAACTTAGATTGAGATTGATATAACTCAACCAACTAAGGCCTTTATCCCAAATTACTTGGGGTCAGCCATATGAATTCTCTTTCTCCACTTACGTCAATTTTGTGTTATTTCTTCGGAGATATTTAAACCATCTAAATCATATTGAATTACCCTCCTCCAAGTTAACTTAAGTCTACCATGCCCCTTTCTTGTTTCTATCATTTTAATATTTTTCTATCTTTCTAACTGGAGCCTCATTAGGTCTACGTTTAATATGTTCAAACCATCCCAATCTCTCTTCTTTAAATTTATCTACAATTCTCATTACTCCTACATTTTCTCTAATATATTCATTCCTTATTTTATCTAATATAGTGTGACCACTCATCCATCATAACATTCTCATTTCGGCAACACTTATTTTAAAAGTATCTTTTTCTTTTATTGTCCAACATTCACTACCATACAACATTGCGAGTCTTATACTTGTACGATAAAATTTTTCTTTCAACTTTAATAGAATTTTAGGATCACATAGAGCCCCTGAAGCTGATCTCCACTTCATCCAATCTGTTTAATCCTATGATTAAAGTCTTCATCACATTCTCCATCTTTTTGAATAATTCATCCTAGATACTTGAACTGAGTTTTTTGAGACAATATTATCACATCTAAACTGACGCCCTCACCTACTTCTCTTTGGTTTTCATTAAATTTACAATGCATATATTCTGTTTTAGTTCTAGGTATCTTGAAACCTTCAGTCTCCAAAATATTTCTCCATATTTCTAACTTTCTATTCACTCCTTCTTGTGTTTCATCTATCAATACGATATCGTCTGCAAATATCATACACCAAGATATATTATCTTATATAGTCTTCGTTAATTCATCTATAACTAATGTAAAAAGATAAGGACTTACTACAAATCCTTAATGTAAGTCAATTGAAATAGGAAAATCTCTTGTTTCTCCACCAATTGTGCATACGCTAATAGTTGTATCATCATACATGTCTTTTATCATTTGTATATACTTAACAAGCACCATCCTTCATTCCAACACCCATCATAGAACCTCTCTTGATACTTTATCATAAGCCTTTTCTAAATCAATGAACACCATATGTAAATCTTTCTACATAACTCGATATTTTTACTATCAAACTTCTAATAAGAAAAATAACTTCAGTTGTAGATTGACCAGGCACAAATCAAAATTGATTAGCTGAAATATTTGTACAAATGACTTTTCATTGATTTTGAGTTTTATAAACAAGTTTGTATATAGCTTAAACTTGAATGTGAATTGAATTTTAGTCTATCTACTACTCAAGTTCAAGCTCGACTCAGCTCGATTAATAAATGAACCAAGTTTGAACAAAGGTTCAACATACTTGTTAAAACTCGAGCTCGAACTTGAACTCGTGTAAAATAAATGAGTCAAGCTTGAACATCATACTACTCGCCTCGGCTCGGCTCGTTTGCACCCCTACCTGAATCTTGACCCATAAATCAACTAATATGTAGGTACATATCTTTATCAACAAACAACCTCCGACTTACCTCCATCGCTCGTGCTAAGTCAACTATTTATAATAAATAATAATAATTAAGTACATTTCATTGCATACATATATTAATATGAATTATCTAGAATTAAGTATTATGTACCTTCATCGAAACCTTCGTATTGAGAGACTTCCAAGCACTCTTATCTAGTATCATATATATGTGTCGTTTCAATATTTACGCATTGTGTTAACAAAGGCGATCGCCTTGGTCACCTAGGTAAAGAGGCTCATTTCACCTTAGCCACCTAAATCACCTAGGAGACCACCCTAATAGAATAAAAATTATTATGTAATTAGCTTAGAGAGCCTTAGACTTAAGATTTGGTTGATGTAATCATATTGGCTGTAAGAATTTAGATTTTATTTCTTTCTTGGTTGATGTTATAAGGGCTTTATATGTAAATTTGGTTGTTGCTATTAACTTGTTATAAATTAATTTAATTAAGTTCCTACAGTTTTAGTTAGTTAAATTCATATATTTTTCAGTTTTAAATTGATGTTTTTGTTTCCTTTTGCTTTAAAATTTTTTAATCTTTTTATGTTGCATATTGCTTCAGTCTTAAATTTTTTATTGTTGTTATTGAGTTCCTCATTTATGTTTTTTTTCTATTTATTTGTCCTATCCAGTCATTCATAGAGGAAATAAATTATTTACGATGAAGGAGATGAGACAATATTTCCAGCAGGTGTTTTTGGCAGAAAATTCCGCATTAATATTACAGATTTGGAGTCAGATGCCCATTAGTTAATGAAATAGGTAGGGCCACCAGTAACCAGTTAGGCCTCCTGTTTGTAAAAATTGTTGAAGAAAAAGCAAGTACCTGTTCCATCAATTCCTTGACATCTTTGCCCTCTTTGTTACTACGTGCAGCACCTAGTTCAACACCAGATACCCTCTCAGCAAACTTGAGCGTGCTAACAGTTTCAGAATAGGACTCTGCATCAGGATTTATCTGCACAAACATAAGTGTCTTTGCTTGACCACCTGGAAACAAAATTAAAAAAAAAGTAAACCCAAAGAGGAAAAGTTATCTACAGTCCATACATAACATAACAGGTAAATAATCCAACAACTTTAAACTAAGAGAAGGAATTCTTTGGAGAACGTACCCAGAGAACTTTGAAGGACTTGTGTCAGTTTGCTGTTCCTATAGGGTACATGAGAGTTTTTTTGTGCTAAAGCAAAAATGACATCCCCAAGAGCAGAAAGAGATTTATTGATATGTTGCGCTTCCTTCAGTCTGTCACCCGTAGCTTCAGAACGAAGAACTCTTTCACTTCCAGCAAGATCTATCAAATGCAAAGAACCACGCAAGGAAGCCCCAGTTTCCAAGTCGACACCACGAACGTGAACTGACAGAACACTGTATTTAACAGCAAAAATGGAAAAAGGAAGTACCATTAAGGGTAGAAATTTTATGAGATTTTCGTGTGAAGATAGGGCAAACCTGTGAGAACGGCTACTTCTTTCATTCAGAGCTGTGGCACCGACAGCTCTATTCATTTGGCCAATCAGCATTAAGTCAAGCACATCTTTTGTTGATTTGACAGCGTGTACACTTGCATCAGGTACAGCAAGTCCATTAGGTTGGGAAGTACTCCATATACCCAATGTGTCTCAGATTAAGAAAAAATTGATAGCAATAAAAAACTGAAGTCCATCAAATAAAGAATGAGCATGCCAAAAATTCTACTAGCACTTGGGACAATATATATAAGCATTGAAAAGACACTGATGATCGTATAAATGGAAATGAAGGATATTTCTTCTGGGTTGCATTGCTTATTAGTAGATCACGCACTTGTTCATTATATATTTCAACCATCTGGATGGCAATTTCATACATAACCATGTTTCTTCTATTCTGGGATATATTAAAGAGATCATCTAAAGCTCTGTAATTAACACCCCAGTCATCTTTTGATGGCACATCTGGACCACTCTGAAAAAAATAAATACAAGAAAAGACTTTGTTAAGGCTACAGAGCCTACAAAGAAACAAGAGAAGCATTAGAACCTGAAAAACAAGTACTGAATCTGAACAAGAAATCTGGTGGGTGTGCTGTAACCAGAATCAGATTGCATGAAAAGAAAATGCCACAAGGCCTTAAAGTAGCTAGGGTCATTCCAAAAGCAGTTCATAACATGGTCTATCTTACACATCAGCTGCTTTTCTAAACAATAAGGACATTCTTACCATCGTGTAAGTTTTTCCTGAACCAGTCTGACCATATGCAAATATGCAAACATTGAAGCCATCAAGAACTGATCGTATTAAAGGCCGTGTATCCAAAAATACTTCCTCTATGAAACAAACCAACAAAATTGATAAGCACTTATTTAAATAAAAAAGTGTGAGCAAAAAATATAGTTAATCTAACATAACTAGCACTTTGAATTGTAAATGAAGAAGAATGGCAAAGCATGGAATGCAACAGCAGGAACCTTGAGAACTGGAAGGGCCAAAAACTTTGTTGAATTTGAACATGCGATGGCCATCCTTCCCTTGTCTATATGGATTGATGATTAGCAGTTCCCCATTCTCACCAATATAGTCTACTGTTGTTGCCTTTTTACTCTGACCAGGAAGGAATGGCCTTATGCGACAATAAACTCTGATATTTCCTGTTAAACAAAAATAAATAAATGAAGATAGAGATAAACACAAGACAAGGCAAGAAAATCCTCTGATTGAGCACCTTTTAATTCTTGAACCTCATTGTACAACTTTCTATTTTCTTCAAGAACAGCATGATAATTTTCAGCAATTTCTGCTAGTCCTTTCAATCTCATCCCTTCATAGTATAAATGAAATCAGATCACCAAGCTAGCCACGGCATGTGTAGGAAAACCAGAGTACTAAAAACTTCTTACCCAAGCTGGTAAATTCATCATCCCAAATTCTCTGGACAACCATAACTTCATCCTTGATGGAGGTAGAAGACATCTTCAAGCCCTGTCATACAAAAACAAGTTCGGAGACACATCCAAAAAGATTAGAAAAACATTTTAATACACATACCTTCAATGCATGTAGTTGAACCCCAAGAAATTTCTGATAGATGTTTTCCTTATTGTTCCAGTTTTGGACTTCCAAGGCAGTGTAGGCCTCAAGCTCATTTGTCCTTTCTCTCGACTCTGCAAGATGAACCCTAAGTTCCCTGATCCTGTTCTCTAATTCTGACTTGGTCTCTTTAGCTTTGACTTCCAGCTGAAAACGATCTTGTTCATATGATTTACTCCTTGTTTCCATCTCCTCCTTAAGCTCAGCAATCATTAAGTCACTGCTCTCTTTGTCCTTGAGGAGCCTTAAGATGTCTTGATCCCCCTGCTTCTTTCTCTCTTCGATCTTAATTTTCTCTGTCTAAATATCAAAATCTAAACCCACATAAATGACAGGCGGAAATAAATTTAAGAGGGATGGGTACTACAGCAGTTCAATAAGATACAAGTGCCAGCATCCACAAACTAATGCTAGATAATATGAAAAAATGGATCAGGATCAGGTCATCTTGACCCAATTGGATTCCTGACCAACTGGCCCCGAGACAGATCTGGGGGCCGGGTCGCCAGAGCTGGCACCTGGTTGGGCAACCTAGCAACCCGGTCAGGACCCCGCCCGACTAGGTCAGCCAATGGCTAGACTAGCTTAGCCGTTGGGCTAGCTATAGGAGGGCATTTTAAATGCCTTTAGGGACCTCCCCTTCTCCTCACAACAACTCTCTCACTCTCTCCAAGTTCTTTCACACTCTAAAACTCTCTCAAGCATTCTAATAATGCAATTTCTCTTTCTTAAGTGGTTCAAAATGTTGATTTTCAAGTCCTTTCAAAACTTTATAGAGATTAATTTTTGTTTAATTATGTTACTAACCTAATTGTTCAAGTGCTGTCTTTATTTTATTAAACTTTATTCAACATACTTTCTCTAAGTCATGACACTCAAGGATCGCATGATTAGAATCGGATTCAGGATCCGTGGATACTGATCTGTAGGAACAAAACCCAATCCGGAATCGATCTGGATCATAGATTACGGAATCGGCCGATCTAGATTGGGATCGGCAGATTCCTAGATTGGATCAGCCATTGCCAATCCATTTCTCGGCTAAATGACCAATTCGGAAAAAAAGTTCCAACAAAATCAGCCAAGATCGGCCAGATAAGAATCTGATCGGGATTAGAATCGGATCAATTTATTTTACTATTCCGGCCGGATCGACTGAGATCAGCCGGATCAATGGGGATAAGATTGGATCAGAATCAAGATTAATTTTTTTACTTACTGATTCTGCATTGATTTTGTTCTAATGGATTGGTTGAGATCAAAATAATCTGATCCAATCCGAATCATTACCACTGATCCTGACTCCGATTCTAATTCCGATCTCACGATTCTTAGTATGGATCGGTCTATTTTTTAGTAAAAAATCATAAAAATCAAGAACAATCTTAAAAATACAGGAAAATCAGGAAAATATTAAAAAATTGTAATGATGTTAGAAAAGTCTCTTATGATATCACTATGTTCTGGTTCTTAATCTATCAACAATTTAGCTTTCATTTTATTAAATAAAGAAAATAATATAAGTAGAAATCACAATTCAAATATAACACAAAAAATGATACAAGTAGGACTCAAATACACCTGAAAAGATACCTTCTCACCACTAACAACGAAACTGACCCACATAATCTTTGTCCTGCTACTCATTCTCATTCTTTTAGATGCTCCATCCACTTTGATTAGTCACGGTCGGACGATATCCATACGAAAATGATGACTGGACCATTTGGCTAAGATTATAATATATACACTATTTGCTCCTGAGGCTGAAGATGATGGTGGATAACAAGAATCAAAATCTGAAACAGGTTCTGTATAATGTGCTGTAACATACTCATCAAAGAAACTCATCGAATTCAATCTCTAACTCCTTCCACTAGAATATTACCTGTCAATCAAATCTTTTCCACCTACTTCACTCGTACGTACACTATTATAACCACCCTCTCCTCCACTTGAACCTCCTCCACTAAACCTTCCGCACATCATTGTTATGTGGCTAGAATAAATTCTCACTCATCATCATTATTTGAGAAAAGTGTCAGGGTATTATGTGTAAGAATCAAATGTCTTTGTTTGGTATCCAACTTCTTCCTCTTCGTTGTTTCTTCTTGTTGCTTACCCATACCAACATTGCACTATACTCTTGAAGGCTTCGATGCTTTCAAAAGCATCACTCTTTTTAATGCTAGGTCCTACACTTGAAATGTGAGCTAAAACTATAGCTGGAGATGTACTTTATGGAACTAGAGTTGATGGTGAAATAGAAGTTGTGCAAGGAAGCTAAATTTCTTTCCCTTTTTTATCTACTCATCCTCACCAATGCGTTGTCAAGTTCACATTCCGCCCAAGATCTAACATTTGGGTTGAGTCTTGGCTCTCCCTCAACGCCCTTCTCATTTATTGATGCTGTAAGTGCATGTTTTTCCTATAAGAGATATTCCAAGTTCACATCATTCTGTGTCAAGCCATGATCGACTTTCGTTTTAGCTCTTTCTTAATATAAATCACCTGCAAATCTAACAAATCTCTCAAATCTCAATCTTATGTCGCAATAACAAAAGACTAACTTCTCCAATCTTTCATTCTTTCAACATATTCTTTCTTTTCGTGTATATAAGACTGGAGATGTTCTAATTTCTTTCACATTGGGAAGAGATGGTACTTTAACTTAGTAACCTAATTGCAATGACTACCCGTGAATTACATTCGCTCATATTATTCACTTAGGTTCACCAATCAGGTGTAAAATGACAAATAGTGCAATAATTAGTAAGAGTAGTCAACTTCTAAGTAAGAATATTTATCATATATGATATAAACAATAGTTTACCAAGAGAAACTTTGCCATGTAAGTATGGCAAATTTGGATCTCAATAAACCTTAATTCTATACTTGTATGATGTCATCTAAAATGCAGTACGAAATATAGTTAAATTTATTGTTCTTCTTCAAAGCACAATAATTAATAAACAAATAACATACTTACTTCAATCTCTCTCAACCCCAGTTATATTATGTGTAGTCTTACGTTTAATTACTAATGTGCTTGACAACACCTCTATATCATTACATACTTAGCCACCATATTATATATTTGGGTTTAAAACATATCATGTCAAAATAGATCCCAATCCAACCATTAAAATATTATCAAATTACTACAACAATAAAATGATATTAAATAATTAAAATTATACATATAATGTGAATATTATAATGAAGTATATTGTCTCACCTAGTGTTTATAATCTTTTACCATTTTGTGTAACCCCTGCGAAGTTTCACTTTGATCTTCGTCTTGACCTTTTCCATGACATCATACAAATACCAATTTAACTTTTATCATTAGAGTCAACCACTCTCAAGTCTTTACACTTGTATTAGAGACTATGATTAACAGGTAGTATTACACATTTTCCCACTACCTATTATCCTCAATAAGGCTCGCCATCTTCAATAAAGTCTCGTACTACATTATGACTCGTGTTGTATCCATGTACTCCTGAAAAATTGTAAAGATTATAAATCTCTTCAAATTATTTCTATATCTATGGAGACTCTCCAATACAATGAATTGTGTAGCAAATCTGGTCAAATTTGATCACAACCATCAGTGTTTTCTCTCATGATGAAAAACAACCAAGGGTGCCCATAAATAAAAGATATAATAAGATGTTCTTGACTCACCAAGGATCTCACAATTGGTTTCTTCTTAATGTCTTCCGACATCAAGCCAATTGAGTGCATGTTACAAGTCACTCAAAACAAATAAGGTCTCGCTTCTATCAGTTTCTTGCCAACAACTTTGTGTGACGTCTCATTGTTAGTGACAAATTATAATGTTCACCTCCCCAATGTCCTCTACCACAACGTTCATCAGATTCACTAGGTCCGATGCATCAATAGACTTCAAAAAAATATTACCTTCAGAACAATACACATGGAAGTTGAAAAGTGTTTTCTTGTGATTCTCGTCCACCGATCGGACATTATAGTGCAATCTCTTTCCTTTCATGTGGATTTGAATACATCTATCCATGAGATCAACTTATCGACCTCTGCATCCAACCTCTTCTCGTGAATGTACTTGGAGGTGGAGACTTTCAACTGTGGTCTAGATTACCAATAGCATCTATCATTGTTAAAAATATGAACCGGCCACTACATACACTGGGACACATACATGAAAATAGAGGATCATATCATTGTTAATGTTTATTAGAAAAACATATAAAACATACAATTAAAAACCCTGAACTTTCACATACTACATGTAAAAACCACTCATAGAAATGCTTGACTGTATTCTTTGCGGCCTCTATATTAGCCTTCACTCCTTCAAAGCCCGTTTGATAGATCTCTACCCTCTGTCACTTTGCCTATGCATGGCAATGTCCGTCGGCCAAACTAACTGCGACCAACGGTACTCCCTATCCCACACCAACACCTATGTAGCCCGATTGCCTTCCACATTGATCATATGACTCTAACACACAAACCTTATGCCCCCATTCTTCTTTTATCATCCTCTCTGGCATGAGCCCTACTAACATGCACGGCTCTTCTCATCTTTATTTCTTCTTCATCATCTGAAGATGATGAAGAAACATATACATGAGTTTGTAACCTTCCCTTCTTACCTCTTCCAGACATGAGATCTGTCTCTTCGTCCAAGTAATTCATCTTGCAATTCATCATGCAATTCAACTCTATGCTTGATTCTATTCTCTCTCTATGATGTTCTTCTTATTGTATAACCTCTCATTTCAACTCATTCGAAATCTTCTCGCATTTTGCACATTCCCAACCACCCTAATTATATGTTGTTTAAGACTAAAAATACCTCTATTCATATCTTCCAGACACCATTTACAACTTACCCTCTTCTTCCCACATCCAATAAATACCCACCTTGCCATCCAATGCCCTCTATCCAGCAACAACTTGCTCCTCATCAAAAAATTTATCTATACAAATGACAAGAATAATTAAAAATTAAATCAAAATTTTAAAAAATTAACAATCACCACCGAAGGGGTGAACAATTCATCACCTCATCGGGGGTGAGAACATGATGCAAGACAAAAATTGATTAAAATAGAATTAAATGACTAAACAACTAGAACATTAAACCGAAATTTAAAACATCCCAACCCTGTTTATTTTGCCCAAATCCATATTGGCCCCATAGTTGTCAAAGCGACAATGCACCCAAGGCATTAAAGAGTACCAAATCTACTTGGGCGATAAAGCGGCCACTTAGGCACCGCCTATGCAGTCAAAGCGGTGGCATTATATGTTTATATATATGTATGTGTATATACATATATACAAAGATATATAATTAGATGTTAATACTATATATATTTATGTATACATACAAACATAAATACATGTATACATATGCTATGTAAATATAATTTTATTTTTTGTAGTTATAAATGTATTGATATATATTTAATGAGAAATAGCTAATATCAAAGTAAGAGAGAAAAAAAGATTAAGAGAAAACTTAAGTTTTAAGTATGCCATATATACTTATAATCACAAATCTTAACCATATATAATAGTATAAGTGATAATGAAAAAATATGTTTACAATATTATTAAATCGGTGCCCACGAATCACAAATCGACATACGCAGTCAAGTCGTGGGAGCCAAAGGAACAACGTCCCTTGTGGAGGGTTTCAGGGAGGTAAACCCCCCCCCCCTCAACCAAAAAAAAGTAGTCAAGAATGGGACCTTGGCACCTAACGAGGCACCTTGGGCACCTTAAGTGCCAAGGCGAGCGTCTTTTTAGCCACAGACAAGGCGCCCTAGCAAGGCTGTAGAAAAAGTGTCTTGCCGCCTAGGTGCCGCCTAGGCGGGCACCATCACAACTACTTATGACAACTATGATTGGTCTGCACTGCTTTGGGCCCCAACATCACGCTTCTGTTGCGATCCAAGACCCATTCGATTAGGAGGACGTTGAGGTGGACACTCGCGAGGGGTGAACTAGGCAATCGTCTGTAATGGAGGTGTCGTGGTGACATTACACTCGATCGCGTGTAAGGCGCGCATGTGGAGGAAAACGACTGGCAGCTGGGAGTCGGTGGGACTGTTCGCACGACAGATTGGTGGCCAATGGGAGATGTGGCTTCATGTTGTTCCATCCACGTGTGAGGGCGTCAATCGACAGGGGATGTCTTGGCAAAGTCCCAACAAAGCAGTAGCAAGGTGTTAGAATGCTCCCATTGTTGTGAGGTCGTCCGGACGCAACAAAGCCATGAGCAGTGGGGTGCCAACGGAGCGGTCAAGGCTGATTTCCAGACATGGCATCCATGTGTGAGAAGGGGTGAGGAAATCGCAACATCACACTGATGTTTAGTCGTCGTCAGCTAGATAGAAACTGCAATAGGAGTGATAGACAGCGAAGACACGACAAAGAAGATCAAAAGTAGATCGTGTAGTTGCACAAGTGCAGAGGTGGCAAAGGTGACCACCGCGAGCTGCGCACATCGAAAGAGAAGAATAGGTTATGGGTCTTCCACGACTTTTTCACTGCGAGAACTGAAGGCGTAGCACTTCCCCTTTCGTTGCCGATCAAGTTGGAGATGTCTAACTATGCTAGGGATTGCCGGTTACGCTCTGTGCAGTCGGACGAATAGGTTGTCCCCTGATAGGCCCGGGGATTGCCAAATTTGTCGAAGCTGGTGTCGTTCTATCGTAGGAGGGAGAGGATGGCGAAGATGTAGCATGGAAGCCAACACCAACTTGAAATCGTCGATTTCTTCTCAATCCGAATCTACTTGGCATTGAAGAAGAGCCAAGAAGGGAGAACATCAGACGAAGGGCGTGAAGGCCAGAGGGTAGAGGGAGGAAGGTAGATCGATGACCTCGCTGGAGAAAAGGGGGAGCGGAAAGAAGGCTCACGGCCGAATCGGGAGACAAGGAAGGAGATGATGGGGCAAAGCCCTTACGCGTGGGAAGAACCCAAACAAATGGTACCAAAAGTTCCAATTAATTATTGTCATTATACACACATGGTTGCTCCTTATATAAAGAGTCCTGCTGAATTACAAAAAAGACATACCTAATTTGACTATTTACAAAGATAGTAAACAGTAACCTGTTAAATAGAATATTTATATATTCATAGACTCAATGTAAAAATAATTTAAAAATTATCTAAAATTCATAGAATTTGTCCCCATCAAAATAGCTCACCCCCAAAGGGGTGGCAACAATCTCCCCTTCAAGGAAGAAGTGGGGAAGGGAAAGGTGGATCGGGGGAAGGAGAGGAGGATTTGAGGGAATCAATACATTCCTAGGCTACATCGGATAGAGGGGTGCTTGATCGCAAGAAGGAAGAAGCAGGGGGTGGGAGAAAGATCAGTTCAAAATCAGGTCTTCAATAGATCCAATTCCGAAACTTACGATGTTCTGAGGAATTGGCCTAGATCAGTAGATTCTTGGATAGATCAGGGAGGATTGAAAGATCTGACAGCAATCCACCTAATTCTTACCAATTGTTCTAGGGGGAATCAATCTAAGAATCAGTTGATTTTAATCCGGACTAGCGAATTCTATAAACCATGATAACACTCAAACTTCCGATGTAACTTGAAATGATACAACATGGCTACATTGCACTTTGATATCGATGGCGAAAAGATGAGTTAAATGTAAGTATTATCTGGAGGAATTTTCGATTGAAAAATCACCTCGCCAAAATAAAAGACAACATTGCGTCGTGCACACAAACTCCACTAAAGGTAAAGACCCAATTCCGTAGAGATTTACAAGTAATAGAACAGTCAAGGGAAGCAACAAAGCAGCAAAAGGATACCATCCGAAAAGAAATTTCCAACCTACAAGCTGTAGAGTTTATATATACAGGATTGGACAGGAGAGTCTGATGGTTGCTCGAGACGAAGGTTTTGATGGCGATATGTTTAAAAACATGCTTAGTAAATCATACTAATATATCTCTATAACATTGATATTCAACAATTATTCTTAAAAATACAAGACATGATATGAATGATGGAGACAAAACGTAAGTCATTTGCAGATGAAGACATGTGTTAGTATACTACTGATTTGTTGGTCAAGGTTTCGAAAGTGGAAGCGGACGCGAAAGTGAGAGATGATTGAACAATTAGGAAGAAGAGAATGAGATACACGAGATGACGACTTAGAAGTAGATCTTGTGGATCCAGTCATCACATGCATAAGGCAAAAACAAACTACCATCACAGTGGCAATGAAAAATTTGCAAATATAAAAGGAGAAAATCAAGTGGACGACATCAAGGCATACAAACAAACATTGCAAAGAAGTCATATTAGGAGTTTATGATTGACACCATAGTCGACATCAGTAGGGGAGTGCATGGACAGACTCTAAAAAAATATACAATATTTACCTTCCCATGGAGGTGGCTCATTTAAACACATTTGACAAGAAAAATGATGCACCTTGATGACAAACAACTAGATAATATTTACCTTCCCATAACATAACTTATGCATGGCATTCTTCTTAATAGATATAATTAGAAAGATAATGATCACCTTCCTAATATATTATCAAGTCGGGACCGTGTTCTAAAAAGCCGCGGATGCATCTGGATAGGTAAAAAATATAAACTATTTTTTTAAATTAATTGATTATATCATCGAAGAGATAGAAGATAATCTAGTTGTCCGAGTAGTAACAAAAATGCAACTACATATAAAGCAACTAGAGTTGATTGTCAATAGACCGTATTTGTATTAAGCATCATGCTTCGTTCATCCCCTAAATTTGATGTTAGAGGATACAGATATATATAAGGATCCTCAAATTGAACGGGTAGTTAAAATGTCATAGTTCATATCATCCTTCATTTACAAACACAACTTTATCCTTAATCTAATGAGAGAGCATACGAAGAGCTAAAAGTTTCCACAATCTGAGGCAACCTACTTTGCTCTCATTTTATTTTCTTGTAGAGTTTAATACAACAAAGATGTCCTCTTACCTGAATGATACTTTGACCAAAATAATCTAGTTGGATTGCTAGAGTTGCTCCTTCAAATAAGATGAAAGAGAGAAAAGTTGAGGAGATATCAGAGAGTAGAAATTTTTAATGAGTTGTAAAAAATGCGACATCTAGTGCAACTCTTAGTCAAAGTTCTTTAAATGGGCGAACTTGAGTTCAACCTACAAGATCGAGAAAAAACTCAAAGAGAACTCCACAATGTACCTTTTACTAAAAAAAATCTTCTCGCCATGGTATGAAGTCATTTGCTAAAGGTAAACATGTTGTAATTGATTATTTAGACCTTGCACATCAAGAAATAGTTGACTAGATGCAAGAAGACACATCCAAACCAAACATCGAAGTTTAATACCAAACGTTGGATTATTCAATGTTGAAGAGTAGCAGTGTAGGATTCGAGACAACAGAGGAACCATTCCAAACACATATAGAACTGAGAAAAAATCATAACATCAAACGATACAATTCTCGGAAGAACATTACGCGCACTCCACTCAATGAAAATCATGATGTACAAACACGAGGAAAAGGCACGCAATGTGGCGGACGTCAACACTACACATTGTCATAGAGCGGGTTTAAGACATCTCAAAACTTGTGGTTTTCTAGTTATCACCAAAAAGGTTATAAGATAACTCAACCTAATTATAGATCAACATCAGACACTTTTATGCATTTCACCTATGGCAGTTATGATGGATCTTAAAGATCTAATTCTAAAGTGATTGTAAACGAGAGTGTAGATTGATATGAGCATTTATACACTTACAACCAAATGTATTGTTTCCAAATGTCTTGAGAAGAGTATCTTCATTATGTAGAAAAATAACAATATGCAATATTTAAATAGAAATCAATAAAAAAATTTCTAGACCTGATTGGGTTTTGGTTGGACCAACCTGAACCCAACTCACAACCCGGCTTTTCTTGCTGGATATAACTAGAATTGCTTAAATAATGGTGGTTTTACAATATTCACAGCATCCAAAAATTGATGCTGCTCTAGATGATAGAAACATGCACAGCACATCAAATCGAAGTACTTAACAGATTATAAATTATTAGCTCATGACACTACTTTGCTGTCTACTCGAAGATCAAGAGCACCATTCCCCCAATTGTGGCAATCAGAGTACAAGTTGGAAGCTCGTCTCTAAGATTATTGCTTTCCAGCTGGACTAGTTTCTCCTGAGGCGTGCCTTGCTATCAAAACGGTAAAAGATTGAGGAGGACTCCTGCCTGCAGGCCTTTACAGGCTATCATGCTTAATGTACAAGAGACTTTTTGATGATTCGTTCTACACATTACAGAGGGTCATCTTCATTGCTAACAAAACTATTCAGGATTTGTCTAAGCTGGAGGTTGATGAGGGCATAAAATGTTGATGTACTTGTAGGCATATTGAGGGGGTGGGAGCATATCATTATTGCCAGGGTTAGCTCTTTTCTCCCTGGGTTTCAATATTGAGCTGACTCGTTGGAGTTTGCTTCTGTTCTTTGGAGTTTTATCTTTTTGTGAGAAACTTTGTCATCTCTTTCTTTTTCCTCCATTTTCTCTGTTACGTAAGTTTCATTCTGTTTTTGTATGAATAACCAGTTTTGGTGCTTCAAAAGGAAAAGTTCATAATGCTGAGCAAACCATTGTAACCATGATACTTTCTTTCAGCCTTTTCTCGTAAACATGCCTCTAAACCAAGCTGACTGCTATTCTCCTTTATTTTACATCTAATCCCAAGGCTGAACGCACCAAAAGATCCATATAATGCAAATAACCATGATCAAGGATCAGAAGAGCTGGAGCTGCACGCTAGCCCACTCTTGAAAGTTAGGGCTGTATTACAAAAGGTATAAACTACGGGAGACAAACTAGGCAAAAACTAAAAAGATGGATGACAAATATCATATTTAGTGGGTCAGAAGCCAAATCTTTGGGAGACATAAAAAATGTAGTCCTTAAAATAATTTTCCTGAGTTCAAAAAGGGAGCAGTTTGGCCACTGTTCTGAAAAGTTGGCATAGAAAAAGTCCTTTGAAAGACACGTAAGATAACCAATACTCTTGCAACTGAAGTTGCCTGTTACCTACATGCTCGTTAGTCGTTACTTCAAGTAGTTCAAACATTTCACCTGCCCATGATTGGAAATTTAAGACAACTTCTAGAAGATGATTGTATGCAGATGTCTGAGCTTTTGGCCTCATTTGACCACATTTCCGGGACATGGGATGCAGAAGGCTTCCTCTATTAAATCATCTACAGTTTTGGGAAGAGGATTGAAGATAAGCACTGAACTTTGGGTCACCAGATTAAATCCCAGCCAAGGCAATCGCCTCAGTCGCCTTTGATAACATAGGGAGGCATATCAGTGATAGGGAAAGGTCGCCAGATTAAATCCCAGCCAAAGGGCCAGCTTCCTGCCATGGTCCAGCGAGGAATCCTTTGAATAGGGAAGAAGGCATTTACAGTCTATCAGACCTGATAAAGAGGGCAAGATCCAGCAACTTAAAACAAACTGCCCCCAAAGTGCTGAACGGGCCAGTCCAACCAGACAGTTCAGAGGCTTCTGGGGTGGTTTGGATCAAGCTTTATACTAACCAAGTAGATGCCATGTGGAAACAAAATTTTGTAATGATACAACTAACTAAACACAATACGAACCCATGAAGATATCAACAGACAAGTATAACAGTAAAATCAATAAAGCCAGCAAGAAAATGCCTTGAAGATGATGAAAAAACAATGAGACCTGGTACTTAGTTGCAGTATGTCACAGCATATTGCAACAAAAAATGGTTTACCAAGTGACTCAGATTGTGACAACAAAGAGCATTCTTAGATATAACTAAATGCAAATGGCAGTATCTTCTACAGTTGTAACAGAAAGAGGACAAGATGTAGACCTCTGTAGTCTCTAGCTGACTTGTTATTATCTGCAAGCGAACACAGATTTTCAGAAATGTTAAACATCTTTTGGATAGAAGTATAGAAATCCACTACAAAGTACATACCCGGGCTTCCTCTCCCATTCCAATGGCAAGTGTTTCCAGGGCTCTAATTCTTGCTTGATATTTTGCTTCACGTGATTTAATAAGATTGTTTTGCTGCATATTTCGCCTTATAAGAAAATTCACTTAACTTTTAGAAACCTTAATAATTTGTTAAAGTTCATCTTACATTTCTTATATGCTCTGCTTGTGTTGAGATCCTTCTTGCAACCTCTTGCATAACTTTCTTTAGTAAGCAGGCCACACGCTGAACAAAACACAAAAATCTATATTAGTTTCAGAAAATATAAAAAAAAGGATTGCGGATAAAGTAGAATATCATCAATGTGATAATCTAATATGTAAGAATCACATATAAGACTGTAGAAAAGTAGTTCATCATTATGCATACACTTGGAATTTCTCCATTTCTCTGTTCGGTGCACTCATCTAGAATTCCATTCGTAACACTTAGAAGTGACTGAGTAGGTGCATTCTGCAGGTAAAAGATAGTGTAAGTGTGGGGTCTTCACAAGGACAAATACAAGGCATGAAGCAATATTTACATCCAAACTGTTAGTTTTTATGATTTCTGAAATCTTCACCGCAGGAAGATCTGAATAACTTCCTTGTTTCAGTTGGAAAACATCATGGAATGCATTGCCAACATGGTTTTGCAATGCACTTGATGGCTCTGCAAAAACAAATTCAGCCAATGTCATGTCTAGGCAAATGCTAAGAGTTGATCAAATATTATGTTCACAGGTAGGGCATGCCAAATTACATGAAATTATGAGGTATCACCATTGCTTCCAAAATATTCATGTTCCAAAAGGAAAAGACAGATCAACCTAGAATTTGAGACCCTTGAGATATGGAAAAATCATTAGAAACTAAATCTAGCACATAAGCTATTACCAGAACCAAGAGAGCAAATTTATGCATTTGAATCATAACATGACCATGATAATTAAATCTCAATACGTGTAAACATATGCAGTAGCAGCATCAGCATCAGCATTCGTGCTGATGACACAAGCACAGCACTACTTTTTAATGCAACCATCATAAGTATCAGATTATTTAGAAAAAAGAGTAGGTACAAGTAAATACCAAGCATAAGTGCCTCCAAATAATTGACACCAACAGAGGGCTGGAGAGCAAATCCAAAAGTTATGATCCCATGCCCAACAAAAAAAGGTCTCAGCAAACATAACCCTTGGCAGTGGTGACAGAACTATTAGCTGAAGCCTACAGGCACTTGAGAGAAAATCCAGACAACATGACTACAAGTCTATTAACAAAAGAGGTCACTGCAAACACAAGTTCAACCATGGTGATTGAAGTAATCCTTCTGACAGAAGGATTCTAAAAATTAAATTTGTCAATCATAGCTTAGAGGACTGCTTTCTCGACAAAGCTAATCAGAAGATATCATACCATACGTTCTTCAGGATGTGCCTCAACTCAATGACCTGCCTAATCTCCATTATAGGGCATGTCAGGCACTCAACGACTTTGATAGATTATATTTACTAAAGTAATAAAAATAGTTGTTTTACAGATAGCATTTGGCCCAAATTTTGTTGCTTGACAAACCAACTATATCATCTATCCACAAAGCAAGAGGGTATGCCAACTTGGATCACTAAGGTAGCATGTTGCTTAAAAGTAAATTGGGTTTTTTTGACAAACTTGAGCTAGCTTCTAGATTCTTTCCGATCATGGTCCTGTGGTACATGCACTTATTTCGGAAGTTGAGCTAGTTGACTTTCATTTCAGAAGGAAACCCAGTTCGTAGTTTTGATTGTCTTCTTTGCAATCCTAGATTGTTCATGATTGATTTCTTGGTTAGCATGCATTTATCTGCTAGGCAGTCACATGCCACCCAGAACACAGAGCAAATGGAACTGCCTTTGAAAGTAAATAGATGTATTTGTAATCGTGGAAAAGAATAATATATACCTAAAGTCACGTAGCCCCTCAAACCGTGCTGGGACTTTGGATCAGAAATTTTTGTGTGGATCTCCTCTCCAGAAATGGAAGACTTCTGCTCAACTTCAGAAGAATCCTCTTCTGGAACATCCATGCTTCCCATTTTGTTCACTTCTGAAATTTTCCATCTCTTTCTTGAGAAAGACCCACTTTTAGAAGGAGAATTCAAATCACTAGCCATGTCTTCTGTTACTGCAGATGCCAGATGAGCCTTAACGCACAGAAGGCAATCTAGAACAGCAGACATAGATCCCTGCACTGACATAAAAACAAAAAATGACCCACAGTATTAAATTCAAATATTATAAGTAAATTTGTATACTTATCTAAGAAAACAATCTGATAGGTTTAAGTGCAATTCTACAAGTCAGAGCAGTGTATGGTCGGGGTTATGTATGAAGAAAACTCTAAACTACAGAGCTTAAGAAACATTTGAACACAACTATATCCAGAACCTGCTTCAGATCCAATTCATTAAAGCTCGGTAAACCCAGTTTATCAATAACAGAAAGAAAACTCTTGATGCTTTCCAAATCCTGCTCAGGGCAAAATCTGTCACGTTGTTTTTCCTGAAACACGTGTCAAAGATATATCACATGGGCATTTTTTGTAAAAGCATTAAATGAATGTCAAGAAAAGGAAGCACTTCGTCTGCTAACCTCTTCTACAGGACCAAGATCTAACATTTTTAGTATGCTACATAAGACAGTTCCATCAACCAAGCAAGTTCTTAAATCTTCTTCAGATGGCTCCAGTGGCAATCTTAGGTCAGGAAAGAGTGAGATCAACCACATAGCAACTTCAGAAGGCTGGTGCATAGCTTCAGAAGCACAATGAATAATTTGGCCATCTATTACTAAAATAGCTTCAAGAAAATTTTCTATGTAAAGTCTGTAAGTATAATTCTTACTATTGTCCTTAGGATGCATGTCCTTCATTGGTTTCTTCCCTCTGATCCCCAAACTGTAACTGCATGTAAATCAGGTAAAGCACCATGTTTACTCACGGTGATTGAGGATTGTGACAATAATAACAACGTGATAAAAGAATTTGTCATCACAATCAAGTGGCAGTGTTACAAAAACCAGATAATGAGCATGAAGTAGCATGCAGAATAAAGTGGTAAACCCTTGGAGTTCACCTGTACTCTAAACACTTAACGTTAGACATGCCTATTACGACAGTCAACAGTAAAAAGATTATATTGTGGTATGGCTTAGACAAGCTTATCGCATTCTATGGTTAAGGGATTAAGCAGAAAAAGTGGTCACACAAGCACACAGAACCTTGTGAGTTACACTGTGAAGTGTGAACAACTAGTCCTGAAAAGCTTGTGGCAAGTGCCATGTAAGATTTTTTATTATATATGGTCAGGAAAATGGTTTGATGGTCATAACACATTGGCCATCCATGTCCGAATGATATATTCTTCCAAATATACAGAGAGGGGGAGGAGGAGGAGGAGGAGGTGCAGGCAAAGAGGGCTCTGGTAAGTAGCAAGAATAGAACAATCACCATATTATCTTTCTATAGAAAAATAAACAATACGTACATCCACCACCTTGAAACCCTAAACCAAAACAAGTGAAGAAAGGAAGAGGAAAACATATCCAGATAAAGCATGCAAAGAAAGCAAGTCAGATCCATCAGAAGGGACTGAGAGGATCCGTTTTTATATATAATTGAATACTCTACAAACAGCTTGGAAGAGACTTACAATGTAATTCACCATAGTCTTTACAGTTAAATCACTACCTTCCATACTAATGTCGATGTACAATCTTATGAGGAAACATGATCAGTTGCACATAACCAAATAAGTAACTTCTCGGAGCTGAGTCTTAACTAGCTAGATATTCATATTTGAATTTACTTAATACAACACATTTTGGTTAATATGCCCCTCTGGACGTAATACGCTGCTTATCCCTACTAACCAAAGGCAGCCTAAAGGAATTTGTTAACAAACGGAAGATTCTCTGACCCGAGTTTGGACTTCATAGCATCGCATCAAGCAGTTGAAAGAAGGGAGGGCTTTACAAAGAAACAAGATGGCAGGAACCAAAAAAGTGCCAGGTAAGGAAACTCGGAAGAAACTATAAGATAGCTTTAGATGCACATATTTGCTGAGTCTCCCGGAAGATTTCCTATTTAACTGGCATATTACGTCCGAGGAAGTGCACTTGCTTGTTTGCAACGGAAAGAGAAGAAGAACGCGTCACAAACTTGGAAACGTGCAGAGCGCATGTCCTTATTGCCTTTGGTACTTCCACCACTTGGCCAGAACAAATTTAAGCAGATAAGCAGCGTAATAGTAACGTCGCGTATTAACCAGCACAAGATCAACACGGAGAGGATACCACCAATTTCAACGCACCCCAACAGAAGCCAACATAAGAAGAAGCCAGTCAAATAAAGGAGACCAGAACCCTCGACCTCAAGAGCCCCAGAAGAAGAACACGTCGACCGAACGCAGCTCACGAGCTCAAGTTAAACGCAGGAACAGGACTTGACGCCCCTCAAAATGGCGCCAGTAGGAACTCGCTTGTGTGCACCATTTTGCCCTAGAGCCTCACATTTCCTCGAAAGGCCATCGTAAACAGCAAGGCACCAACAACATTCCGAAACGTTCTCGACATCACCATCGCCGCCACCCCAAAAGGCAAATGCGCGACGGTAACAAATGCCGAAACAAAGAGAAGTCGAACAACGAGCTCCACAAACCTCGCCGAGCCAAGTCCGTGCCACGACGGGGACGTGCCGAGGGGGCGTCGGAGGCGAGGCAATCGATCCTCACCTGCAGGCGGCCGGCGAGGGGGGGAGATCTGCAATGCGGGTGGAAAAGGGGGCGGAGGCGAGAAGAGGAGCTCAGGGAGACGTGCGAGGAGGGAAGAAGGGGACCCGCTGGAAGGGGCGGGAGAAGGGAAGAGGAAGAAGATCGGCCACCGCCATCCCCCCACTCCCTTCGCTCGTGCCACGGCAGCGTTCGTGGGGAGCACGAGAGTCGAGAGGGGAGGGAGAAAAGAAAATAAAAAGGGAAAAAAGAAAATAAAAAAGTATAAAAAAGATGAAAATTTTCGAACGGGAAATAGCGGGCGAGTCAACCCGCCCGGCCGTTCAAATCCGACTCCAATGGCTTCTCTCTCTTCTCCCATCAGTCTCCGGCAGCTACGGCTGTTCAGTGGGTTTCATTTTTTAAAATATTTTGGCAAATAAAATAAAATCAATTTAAATCCAATCAAATTAATTTAGTTTGATCCCAGTTGAACCATAATTCAAAAATATATGATATAAATGTCAATATATAATTTTATTTGATTTACTTTGAATTTTATTTTATTAAGATTTAGTGTGTATGCTCATATATTTTATTAATTTTGTCTTTACATTTTTTGATATAAAGTTATATTTAAAATAAAAATACATGAATATTATATTATATACAACTTAAAATAAAATATCTCATCTAATTTAACTTATTCGATTTACTGATGTGATTTAACTAGGAAGATCTTAAAAATTAAATTAAAATAATTTATAATTTAAATCAAATTAAACTGGACCGAACCATTGGTCTTTTAAGTTTTTGGGTTGAATGGAAGCCCTAGCAACGGCATCTCCTCTCCTAGAATTATCCGAAAATAAAATTATATTATCCAGCCTCCCTCCTACATGCTCAAAAAAAAATCAAGAAAAGGTAGTACATGTTGTGCAGCAAGCAAGCAAGGACGAGAGAGTTGCTCGGGTTGGTTACAACGTCCTCAAAATATTACTGGGGTGTTTGGTTGCAGGATAATGGAGGTTTTTATTTTAATTTTTAAAAATTGTAAGAAAATTTGTTAAAAGATATGTTCGGCGACCACGACAAATTTATGTTTTGAAAGTAATTTTCTTCTTAAACAAAAAAAGAAGGTCTCACTTCTTTTTCTTTTCTTGTGGTCCCCCCACTTTGTTTGGTCACGGATAGTTGTTACTTTTTTTTTGTTATCACATCTCTCCAAACATGATAATTTTATGTCATGAGTTGGTTCACTTTTTATTTTAATATATTTTTTATCATGAAAGTGTACAAAAAATTATCATGCAACCAAACACCACATTAAACTATTATACATTATTCTATAAATAAATATACAAATATTATTATATCTAATTGCAAAAAGGCCAGTGGCACAAAATATATGTTAACAATTAGATTGGATCAGCATAATGCTAATAAGTATACTTAGCAGGCTTCTTTTGGACGTTAAGTTGAAATTTCTTTGAACGAAATGTGTTTTGTTGGACTATTCCCGGGACTGAAACGAAATTCGTCAGTTAAGATATTTATTTAACATCTTAACCGATGTCACCAGTTAGCAGAGGCGTACTCCATCCCCAAAAGTTTACCAAAAATGGTCCTCGAGGAGACCGCGTTATGACCTCCGGAATCTTACTTAAAAAAGAGCCGAGTTGACTCAACCGAGTCGGCTTGCCGATCCAGACCGGCCCGAACTCGGGATTCATGATGAGAAGTAAAAGCGACGGCCGGCCGCGAAGGAGAATACGAAGAAGAGTCTTGCCTTGCAAACGAAGCAAATTTCAGGCACGCTTGGTTGGCACGTGACTTGCACGATCGTACGCGGGGGTACATAAGTAATTATGTATGCGACTGGGTGTTTGCACTAGGATTGGTAATTAATTAAGCACCTGTTCTACTATATACAGTGTTAATTATTACTATTATATTAGGTCCCTTTTAGTAACAATATTAAAAATATCTCTATCATTATCGATTCTAAAATTGATATTAATATTAATCATCTACGTGTGTTTGACTAAAAGTATTAATTTTAAAATTTGCAGTGCAAACAATGAAAATTACGTGATAAAAGTCTCAACCGGTATCAATCAATATCACTACTAATATAATATTATTTCTAATACTCTAATCAAACATGTCATTAGACCATTTTTGATAACACTATTAGACACTTGTATCACTATTAATTTTAAAATTGATATTGATAGTAATCATTAAGAAGTCTTTGGTTAATAGTATCCGTTTTGAAATTTATAATACAAACCAAACATGTTATGTAATACAAGTGTCAAGTTGTATCGATTTTGATATTAATACTCCAATCTCTAGAAAGATCAACCTCAATATTGATATAGTATCTTTTTTGAAACTCTAACTAAACAGGTCATTAATTTCGATGTTTAATTATTGATACCATGTAAAATAGGATTATGACAGTGATATGTTTGATATCAATATTAAAATGGGTATATGTTACTTAATTTTGAATATTATAAGAAAAAATATCATAGGATCATGGCATGGGATGAGGACGATGATAGTATATATATATATATATACTAGTCAAAGAAAACGTGCTTCGCACGTATGTTTATAGATTTTGAAATGTTTATTAATATTATATTTACATATAATATATTTTATTTAATATTATATTTACACAATGTATGAATATTTTATGTGAATTTATTTACAAGCATGTGTTTGAAATTTATTTTATTGTTATAAACTTAACTACCAAGATATAATACCTTAAAATTTTAAATATTAAAAATTTGGTTGAAAATAGATGCAATAACTTTAATCTAATTAAACTATATATATAATAAAGTAAGAAAATATGATACTACTTTAAAAAGTTTATCTTTTAACGAATGTAATTTAAGAACAACTTAAAATAGCTCTAAGATGTGATCTAGAAGGAAACTTTCTCCAGTCCCATGCATTTCATGAGTATTGTCTTGTTTGACCCTGTTCACACTTTCAGCCGTTTGGAAATGAACAAGTAATTTTTTATTAGCTGACTACAGTTGGATTTTTACGGAACATAACCCAGAAGTTATTTTACATTCAAAATAAAAGTAACTACAAAACTTTTACTAAGATGGTAGAACAGGAAAAAGAAAAGCGAAAGGAAGAACCTGCAAAATCTTACAGTATCTTTACTCAACATTGTTGCTATTAATGTAACAGTATGGACTATTTCTTTGTCATGTAACCATTCATGTGTTCTAAGCTCTTTATCAACACTCAGGTCAACTTTTGTTTGCATGTACCCCGGAGAATCCATGGTGCAATTCATTGCAATAAAAAAGAGAAATAAAAAGAGAAATAGAACATATACAGCAATAACAAAGTTGTCTAACAAGTGAATAGGTAGCGGTATGAGCTACAAAGATAACATATTAATTGGTCAGTGTTCGCATCAAAATTTTTAAAAAAAATGCTAGGAAATTTGGACACCAAAGTACAAAAATGACCATTTTGCCCTCTTCTCATCGGAATAGAACGGGACATGATCAAGAAATTCGGATTTCATCACAATGTACGTCTAGGATTGAACCAGACAACGCTCGAGACGAATCGGAAATATGATCAACGGTCGGATAGTTATTCAAGAAAAATTAGATTTGGACGGGAGTCTGTGTCTCACCATCTTTAAGGAAATTTCGACGGCCAAGATCGCATCGATCAAGAAGATTAGTAAAATCAAAAATTTGATGCAATTCGGAGCATCCCGGCCACACGTATTGATGTAACGTGAGATCAATGGCTGTCGGAGTAGCTTCCATATTTTTTTGAGCGATTTCGGAGGCTATTTAAATAATTCCAACTGGAATTAATGTGAGCCGTTAGATCAAGAGTATCCTGATGGGACTTAGGTCGGATCCGGTTTGAAAATTCCTAGCCGCCAATCTCCCACCTCCACCCAGCACATCAGGGGTCTTCCCCCGGTTTTATCATTTGATTTAGGAGAAGATTTGGGACGATAGTTGCGTTAGCATTGATAACATTTAAAAAAGGGAAACTAAAGAAAATAAATGGGGGAAAGGAAGATGCGCGGCCAGCAAGAGCCCCGGATCGCCTTTACGGTTGGGTTATTCTCTCTCTCTCAGCGGAGGCCCCATTGGCGCAACCTGGAGAGCAAGAGAAGGAGAAAAAAGGCGATCTCCTCCTCCAGCAGGAAGATGAGAGCTTTTTTTCGGCAGCCGCCCTTCCATCCAATAGGGGCGGCTGTTGGATATATTAAGTAAAAATATATTTAATTTCAACATTAAATAAGTAAATATGTATATATTTTGCTTTCTACTTTACCGGTTGGATAATGTCATCTAAACCAAAAATTAAATATCTTTATACTTTTATTCTTTATTAATAATTTTTAAATGCTTTTTATTTCCTACATATGATAAAAATATATGGTATTTAAATGGATGCTTCTAAATATCTATGATTTCCTATCTAATAGAGAGAAATGTTAAATGAATAGTTTATGATGGTAAATTAAAGTGATCTCATATATTCTTAAGTATTTAAAAAATTAAGAATACTGCATCATGGGTATCTTATAGATTAACTAACAAACAATATTGGTTGTCTAATTTAAAAATCTAAGAAAAACTTATATACTCTTAAATGTGGGTATTACAGTTTAAGAAGAAGGATGTTCTAACTAACAATATAGGTTGTTGGGGTACCTAAAAGAAACTAAGAAATGAACAAAAATTTAAGAATTATACTACCCATTATATGATTGTGTATTTATCTTTATTTCATGTGAAAAATTCAAAATAACCCAGTTATTTAAAAAAGTAACATGTGGCAAGCAACAAGGGAAAAAAAGCTAAACGTGTAAAGTGCTTGTTTAATAGAATTTTATACTAATAGCTTTTGGTAAAAAGCATACAATATAAACATATTTGTTGTACAATAGTTAGCAAACATACACAAATTAAAAACCACTCACACAAATCATATTAATATGCTGATCTAAGTAGTCAATGTATCAAATGTTAAAATTATAGCAAAGGGGATATCACATTTTAGAAATTAGACATGGTAGAAAACAAAAAAAAAGTCTAGCCTTCCAATGTACATATTTCACAACCTGATTATAAAATTTAATCAACATAAAAGGTTACAAGGCCCGAGGTATGTAGAAAACACCAACTGTTTGTAGAAAATATGTTAACTATTCTTTCTATAAACAATGTCGCATTGTTAGTTATTGTTGGCACCTAAAAATTTCACTAAGGAAGAGAGAGATATACATGTTAAATGCCTTTGGTTGTCAATGTAATCTGAGCATATAAATGGGAAAAAGATGAAGAGTAGCATATAATCATCATGATCATTTCCTGCGGAGGCTATGCTTACGGTGAAAAACTCATCATAGTAATAAAAAGACTCTGAAAACCAATGTGGTTTGGGGTCTTGATGTTAAGGGAAGGATCTAAGACTTGAAAGATAGAAGAGAAAAGGGTAAAGATAAGAAATATGAAGAAAACTCAACAACCTGCATTTCACGACAAGGGTCTATACATATTTCGATTTTCAACTGGTACAAAAACTTGAATTTTACTATATCAAGATTTAATCAATTATCTCATTTTATTCATAAGCATATCCTTTGTAGAGACAACGTCAACTTGGACAATTTAGAGTATCTTTAGAAATATTCTTGACAAATAGTAAAATTGTATGACATTTTCTCTTAAAAGTTACTCTCTAAAAGAATTTCTTTGATTTTTCATGCAACCAAATGATTAATATATGAATGTTGAAGAACTTTTTCATCTTATCGTCAATATAATAAAATATCATGCATGGTCACAGGTTATTTGAATATAAAGCTGATACACAGGTTATTTGAATATAAAGCTGATACATATTGTTAATTTGATCCATTTATAACATATACCACATGGCACACGCTATTCAATTATCATGATAATCTATCATTTCTTATGTCTCTAATACCATATACTAAAGATGTTGGAAACATGTGAGAATAAACATTCAAAAAATGTCCATTAATACAAGAAGATATATAATATTTTAGTCATAATTTTTATTATTACTTCTTGGCATGATTTATTATTTTCTTGATCAGAAATTTGAGATTTTTTTATGTCCCTTCATATGTAAAGATGGTCATATGAAAAGATGATGGTATGCAAACCATATTATTTTCCTTATCAGAAAGGTAGAGAATTTTTTATGTCCTTCTACATGTAAAAATGGTTGTATAAAAATATCATAACCGAAAAACAAGATACATATACCCATTGTGCTAAATAAATTATATAAAATACAAAAATTAAATTAAATTTTTTTTAATACTCATCAACATCAACCTAAAATCTAGTTAGATCATTTAGCCATTTTAAATGATGAATAGATTTTAAAGGTGCTCTATATATTTTATAAAAGAAGAACCAGAGATGTTTGCTATGCATACTGTAATAACGTAAGAAATGAAATTAGTCAATTAAAAAATAAGTAATGGAAAAACCATATCAACACACTAACCAAAAGCAATTTCCATGGCAATCTTCATTTCATTTTGAAGAAACTATACAGATTCTGATGTATTTAATAGAATTATAAATCATTAATTCATCAAAACAAGTTTTATCTTCTTACACAAAAGAATGTACCATATGAAGAACGTTACTTCACCTTCTTAAGCAAAGAGATACAAATGCAGGTAAGGAAATGATAATGCAAATTTACATTTAAAAGGTAAGTATATATAAGGAGGTTCTGGTTAATCCTTACTATACAGAGCTAGAACCCGTGCACGTGAAGGGTATTAAAATAGAAGAAGTCTTCGGACAACATCACGTACAGGATGACACTAACACTTCACACGTCATCTCAACCCACTGGAACAGGGGCTACAGTGCCACAGGGAGCGGAGCGGAGGAAGAGACGGATGGAAGCGGAGCAACGGCGATGAGGCGGTGGTTGGTAGCTCAGGCTGGATGGCAGCAGAGGCACCATCTTGCCGGATAGGTGTTGTAGGGGCTTCTACGCAAGAGGGTAGATGATGGCAGCAAGAGAAAGATAAAGGCGGAGAAAGAGAGAAAAAAGAGGGGCTGCGAAGGGCGATGTAGGGGGAGCGGTGGGGGCGTTACAAACGGTGCTAGATGCCTTGCATAATCGACACATAAATACGGTGGTAACGAATGGACAAGAACCGGAAGAGGAGGAGGCTGGTTGATTTGAAAGAAACAGAATAGAAAGATGGCATGCGCCGGAAGATGAAGAGGTTGGCAGCTTTGAAAGAAATGGACTATAGATTGAATCAGAGGACATAAATATGCAGGGTATTAAATGAGCAGCGCACAATCGAACGGAATGATGGATAACTGAGGATGAAAAAATGGCTACTCGTCCGACCATGAATGCAAATGACGGGAACTGGAGGGACGGGGGTGCGATGCATTACGGAAGGGACGAAGGGCGTGGTTGCGGGATGACAGAAGAGACAGTGCAGAGATAGGGCGGAGAAGGCGCTTTGAGGGGCCGAAGGGGGTGGAGGGCAAGAGTTTCATCGGGCGACGGAAAGCTGCGGGGGGCGGAGAAGGCGCATCGCCAAGGACCGAACGCTGGACTCCAGGCCATTTTATCGCACGGCGGTGAATATACATTGAGATGATCGGACGGTGCGAACAGTAGGACGAAAAAACAGGATCGCCACTTCTATATACTAGGTTAGATATATAGATATATATATATATATCAGTGCGGTGATATCGTTCTCATCGGCATCATCTGCCCTTCAAGGAGGATCTTCTTCTCCTAATTGCTTACACATTAATGTCAATAATATATATGTATATATGCTAGCTACGTGCGTTGAGATAATGAAACGATGGGCATTTGTCATGATTTTCTTATGGTGTATATATTATTTTTATTTTACGAACATGTTGATTATATACAACTTTGATTGTTATTTATTAATCATATTTTTCAACGAATACCACAAATTCAAATTAGTTTGAATGAATTACTATACTATATTGTATGAGTTGATATGTTATGAGTTGAACTCGATTGTACGTACTTCAAATAGTTTATTTGAATATTATGGGTTGTATGGATGGGTCATTGTGGAGACATTTCAATTGTGTACTTATAAGTTTGTTTACATGTGGTTGTTTAAGAATTTTAATTTGGTTGTATCAATAGAATGAAATTATGTGTATTTAAATGAATGGAATGTAGTCGTTGATTGTATTCGAATACAATACATAGGTTTCATGTCATTGCGTGGACCCATTCAATTTATAAAGTTGTATATGTTGCACAAATACGTGTATTCATGTAATTTTAATTTTTAAACCTACCAATGACATGAAAGTTGTCACTTCATCGCTAATTACTTATTAGCAATGGATGAAAGTCGTCGCTATCTCGCTAGTAACTTACCGACAATGTATGAAATTAAAGTCGTTGTCAATAATAGTTCCCGAGCTTTTCTAGCTATTGCTTGTAAATATAATACTGCTTGCATCACAATAAGCTATCACCAATATTATTGGTAATAGACATATTTGCAATGATGTCTCATTGACTTGGCTTATTTGCAATGGGGTGGTGACAACATTGAAGGCGCCACCAAAATGGGTTATGCAACCATTGCCATTGACCCTTTTTTTCCTTGCAGTGATTAGGTATCTTGTATTATTTAATTATAACTTTCGAAGATATCTCTCTTGTATCTTAATAAAACTCTTAAAATTTTTGAGACTCAATCTCTCTACAAATTATGTATTAGTAACAAAGCTACATAATATAATTTTATGTAAACATCATAACAATCTTGATAATCAAATTGAGTATTTTTTTACCACAAGTTAATCAACTAGTTATGCATCACACTAAAAGTTTAGATTTTCAAATTAAGTCCAAACAAACTGTGTGCCAATTTCCTAAAAAAAACTTTTCAGAGGGTGCAAGTTAAGTAGCCACCCAAAAATTATCCTAATATCAAAAAGTTGATTAAGTTGCCACCCAAAAACTCATTTGAGCGGGTTGGGGCCAGGAACACTATTTTCACAATTATAATTCGCACAACACCTTATTAATGTTATCATCCACCAACACATATAAATAAATAAATATAAATATATATGACTAAACAATGAGATCGCTGAGCCTTCGAAATTGCAATTTCTAAACAAATAAGTTGCGCTTGATTATATATATATATATATATATCCATTCAAGAAAAACACACAATGCTCGTCGGTCGTGAAGCCCTAATTGCATGTTCTCCCGGATCCCTTCCTCTCCTCCCTCCCCTCTCACTCGTGCATCGAGGCATTAGGGTTTGCGTAGCAGTCATATCATGCAGGAACTGAAGAAGACTCGGCGACGTCGGCCTCCACCGCGTTCGTCTTCTCCGGCGGGGGCACACCGGCGACCTGCGCTTTCTCCTCCGCCGCTCGCACCGGCGCCGGGTTTTCAGCTGCGTGCAGGGTCTCCGGAATCACCTCCTGCTTGGGCGCATCCTCCCTGGCTAATTCCGTCGACTGCTGGGTGGTCTCCGGTGCGGCTAGCTCCGCGCCGCCCGCCGGCCCCGATCCGCCCGCAGCTTCAGCCGTCACCTGACAGGCCGGCGACGACAGACGCCATACATTCAACCCACCGCCGGCGCTCGAAGTATATAGCTAGCACGGAAGAAAAATAGAACAAGAGGCCGTGCTCAAGCCCCGTACGGTACGTACCTCTGCGGGTGGAGCGGGCGCGGCGGCGTCGACGGAGTGGGAGAGGAGCTCTTCCGGAGGGGTAGGGTTCTCGGCCGGCAGCTGGTGGCCATCGATCTCCCTGGGCTTGGTGGCGCACCCTCCCATTGTCTCCGCGCGGCCGGTGATGGGGTCGGAGGGAGGGCGCGGAGGCGAGGCGAGCGGTGGGGGGGATGGCGACGAGCAAGGACGATCGCCGGGAGGCCCTTATGAAGAGAAGGGGAGGCCTATTCTTAGATCGAGCGAGTGCTCCAGCGGGATTTCGCTCCATGTTGTGCGATGATGGTGATATATATTTATAGGAGACTCCTTAATTTGTAGAACACGGTTGGGGGTTGTGGTCTCAATTTTGAGAAGGTGGACTTTTTTTTTCTTTGCTTTTATATTATATCAAATTAACCATTAGGTGCTGTTTGGTACTGAGATAATTTGGGGATAAACCTGGATTATTCTCAAAATTTTGAGGATAATCTAAGCTTATCTCCAAAATTTTACAGTGCCAACCATGCCCTATTCGATTTTCTAGTTTGGGTAAAATTTTAATTAATATCTTTAAAAATCAATAGCACTGAATTTACATTATGGCAAAAGGCAGAAATAAATTTTAAGGTGCATGATTCCATAAGAAATAGTAATTAACCATGTGAGATCATTTTTAGAATAGAACTTACTAGGCTACCCACATGGGTGTGAGCAAATTGCATGTGATGATCTTCTTGCTGGCTACAAGGACACAGTTTCTCTTAGGTTTAACAAATTTGGTGTTGACACTTTACGGGGAAAAGTTAAATCACCGAATAAACGTTGAGTTCTAATCCGCGGAGAATAATGTTATGTTTGATTGGGCTTATGGAAAGGTTTAACATCTATTAAAGTCGGACATTATACATTTTAGACATATTTGATGGTTTTGAACAAACATCCGAAGTCAAAATCTCTTAGGGATTGTTTGGCAACAAAATTTTTTGGAGATAAATCAGGTTTATCCTCAAATTTTTGGGGATAAACCTGGTTTATCCCCAAGTTATTCCCATACCAAACAGCACATTATTGAATAATATTCGTGCCCTATCTTTCTTTCTTTTTTCGGCTCCATGTATTTACTTTTTTAGGCTCAGCCTAATCTTTTTAATATATAAAAAGATCATATCTACAAAATACATGAAAGCATATACATTAATGGAAGATTATTCAAATCTTTATTCTTTATTCCATCCTTAGCACCTCCATGTATTTACTTGACCGACAAAACTCTTATTCCATGCAAGCACCTCCATGAAAGAATCATATAGAAGCTAGAGAAATGCTCCTAAAAATGGTATTCCATGTGAGAATCTCCCCCAAAGTCGAGTGTATTCTTAATGACAACTTGAACAATTCACCGAAACCTATAAAAATAAGAAGTGGTCGGAATTTCCCCTCAACCGTGGAGGATATGTCTACATAAATGTCAAGATCCTTCTTCACTATTTTTTTATGTTTTTAATTTTGCAATATCGTAACATCTAGCAAATTTAGCAAAATCTTCAAATGCATTACCCTGTCCAAAAGAATGATGTGTGATCGACACAAGTAAACTTTCTCTTTTAGTAGAAGCCATTGAATAGTAGAGCTAGAAATCAAAGGTATTTATGAGTGGATAAAGTTGTTAGCAAGAAAGACTAGGACGGATAAAACTAAAACTATAAGATTGCTTTCAATCACATCATCATAACAAAAGAATAATAAGTAAATATAAGGATCCTTTTAAAAAAATACTAAAACATAAGATTCACTATGATCATAACTCAGTACATTCAGCTCATATAAAGGTCAAAATGTGGGACAACTTCAGCAAGAAATTTCAAGTTTTGACTATTCTCGAAGCAATCATGCATGCCATATCCCTTGAATAGTGATACAAAAATCATTTTAGGAACAAACTTTCTATCAATTTGTTATACCTTCTATGGGTTATGCTTGTGATTGCAATTTCAATTGTCTTGTGGCCATGCATACGCTCCCAATTCTTGAATGCCATCAACCATTCTCTTCACTGATAAGTACCATCATCAGAAAGAATTAACGAATATGATTCGAGATTAATCTAGTGCTCGTTTGAATAGAACATCTACTTGAATTCTCTTAAAATAGAATTTCTTATTTTTGGATCCAATGGCTAACAGATACCATATTCCAAAATATTCAAAAATCACAAAATCAATCAGTATGATATACATGGTAAAATAACTTGACAAATTTGAGAATTATAAAAACATAGAAGACTAGATATCTTGCATACAAGCTTGATCGCAAGTGCTATTCCCACTGGGGTTGACTATCAAGACAAGCTTGTTAAATACATCTAGCAAAGACAAAAGAGTCCTTTAACATTTGGATAAAAGGAGTCTTCTCACTTCATCTAACTTGAACCTTAATTAATAGATGGATAAAATAATACATGGTCAAAGAGAAAGCAAGTTTAAGAAATAACTAATTATTAGCTAGCATGGTTTTGAAACTAATGGAGTTACCTCAATACCTTTCAACTTTTTCATCTAAAGAAGCACATCGAACCTGCTTGCAAGAACTAAAGAAATAAGATATATAAATTGTATAAAAAATTGACCACATTTATTTATCCAATCATAATTTATTTGAATTTGAAACAATGAAGGTATCCCTAAGTAAAAATTGGCCACATTTATTTTTCTAATCATAATTTTTTTTAATTTGAAACAATGAAAATATCTCTAAGTAGAAATTGACCCCAATGCTCTAAACGATTAAAATTTTTCTCATTCTTCTTTAAAATAGCAATCAAATAAGATAAATGAGAATATATAAATACCTTTAGTAATATTTATTAATCAATATTGGGTGCATATCAATGTCTCGATAGTTTTCGGAAATAATGAGCTATGAAAGTCATATAAGATTCTTCGTCATGTACTAAAAGTTGACTTAGATGTAATAGTTGAAGCTAAAATAGCTAAAATATTGCATGTCATTTGTGAAAATTGACCACCAATTAAGTATATAAAATATGAAGCACAATTTTCTCAAGATATTCATCTAACTATCTTTTTGCATTATCTTGTTTTCTCTAATAAAAATTGACTCCATCCTTTTAAGATATCTATATCAAATTACTCTATAATAATACTCAAAAAAATTGAGTCAGTTGTCTCACTTATAGATGCATGTTGCTCTTGTGGCATAAAAGTTTGATATTCATCAAATAATGAACGAATAACATCATTCAATTGTCTAATATATAGTTGTGCCTCACCCTCCATATAATACTGGAAAACATAACTAAAAAAAGTGCAACTTATGGTGTGGATCAAGTATAATAGGAATAGTTGACACCAGATCACAATCCTTTCAATATTTGTTAAATTTTATTTTTATTTTGTCTACCATTACATGAATGAATTCATATGAACTTGACACTTTACTATTTAAAAATAATTTCACCTTAAATATTTTGTGAAAATACATATTCGCCGCCAAAATTTTCACTCTACAAATTACATTAGTTGCATTATAGACATTTCTTTAGAAATTACGTATAATTTCAACAATTTTTCACTATTCTTTTGGTAAATGTATAATGATAGTTTGAATCATACAAATTCAAATAAGAGAAAATTTTCTTATATTGAATAACTATATCTAACATATCATATGTGGAGTTCCAATATGTTGGATGTCCAGACATACCCATATTTCAACTGATAATTTACCATTCTTAATGCTCTTCTTAAACGTACGATGACATAATGGAAAATCCCTTACACGGTCGAATATTTACCCTAACATTATGAATGACACTTCCAATAACATTTATTCTATATTGGACAACCAAATTAAGAACATGAGAAGTACATCTTACATGGAAAAAAAATTCTATCAACAATCATCTTTTTTATGCTCTATGATATTTGAAGTAAAAAGTAGAATTTATGTATTATTAATTGAAACATTGTCTAATGTGTTACTTAAAATTTTTGACTCGAGACTCCAATCTTTTACACAGATCCAAATTATACAAGCCAAAACATGTGCTAGATGTGATGTTTCAACTATTGAAAAATTTTTAAATTTTTTTATGCAACCCCCAATCAATGAAATGTGTAGTAATAGATATATAGTTGATGTCTTAGTTAGATGTCCACATATCAAACGTACATGATAGATTAATACAAGATATCATCAAGAGATCTTTTAGTGTCAACTTTTCAATTATATATATTTTCGAACAATCATCTCTAATAGTGTTTTTAATCACCATCTTAAATTTTGGATTCAAACTTCTTATAAATCTTCGAACTCCATCATAGTCTGCAATTGAAAAAGAAACTCAAGATTTGATTTTATTGATTTTTTTTTTTTCAAGATAAGGTGTGTAACAAGCCTGAAGTCTAAGAACCAATAATTATCATTGATTCAATAGTGGATCTTCCATAAAACAAATCCTTTGATTTTGCATCATCTTCATTTATAAATTGCACATACATATGCACATATATACATAAAATCAATAACCAACTAGCTAGAGCATGCAAGCTAAAACAGGGGCAACTTTAAGAGGGTGATCAAAATACAACGAGTTTTCTAACAGGACACATACACAGTAGTTGAGTGCATCACCCGTTTCCCAAGATCTGATCATTTTTTTTAAATGATATATATATGTATATACATATGTATATATGGATATATATAGATAGATAGATAGATAGATAGATAGAGAAGGAGAAATTGATTTTGGTATTAAATTTTTCTTCATATTCTCATCATACGTCGTCGCTCCGCCGTACAATTACAACTTTCAATTGGAACTATCGGGGAAAACGAAGACAACAGGGCATGTTTAGCATCATAAAATTTTAGCGATAAAATTTGGTTATTCCTAAAATTTCGAGGATAACCCAGATTTATCCCTAACTTACCCCGATACCAAACAGCATTGAAATTAGTGTAAATGCACACTAGGTCCGTTTTAAGGAAATCACTTTACCATTAGGTCCGTTTTCAAAAACACATTTCCATTAGGTCCGTTTTTTCAAAATATCGTCACACCCACTCCAATTTGGATTTGAAATGTTATTTTTGCCCTTTAAACATTGAAGAAGGCGGCGGCCCTCTCGGCGGTAGTGCCCCCCGCCGGCCCCCCTCCCCCCGCAGCGACACTCTCCCCCCGGCGGCGCTCCCCCCGCCCGCGGAACCCCCCCGGCGAAGCAGCTGGTCGCGGGGGTTCTCCGGCGTCACGCTCTCGTCCGGCAAGCGGTAGAGAAGGAAGGCGAGGTTGACGGCGAGGGCCTCGTCGGGGTAGCAGCCGAGGGCGGCGGCACCCAGATCGGATGCCCTTCGATCCAGCACGATAAAGCGCATGCCGACGTCGGCAAGCTCCGCCTACCTCTCTATCCGCTCGCCGACCATCTTCAGGAAGTTGCTGCCGCCGTTATTGTTCCGTGGATTAAGTGGGGGAAGTGTACGGTCCGCCACAGCCGTGATCCGGACGGTAGGGCGGCCGGGAGACGCTGGCAGCTCCGCCCGTGCATCGACGAGGGCCGTGTACTGGAGACCTTGGCCGATGTCGAAATCGACGATGTGGATCTTCGTACGGCCCCTCGTGGCCTCCAGGATTGCAAGATTTGCAGCAACGAGGCCCAGGTAGAAGCACGGGGAAGACTCGTGCAACATCCTCGTCGCTCGCAGGTGCTCGATGCTGCAGAGCTCGGCATCTGGGAACGTGCAGGTCCCCGCCGGCGACGAGAGGAGGTTTATGCGAGCACGGAGGGCAGCAACCATATGTGCGAGCACGGAGGGCGACAAAGCGATTGAACTCGGGCGAGGGGGGGGGGGGTAAAAGTGGGATTTGAAAATGATATGATGAAAAAATGGAGTGTAAATGAACGGCGGGTCCATTTCAACCGGTGCCGTTCAACGCTAACTCCAGTCAAAATGTCACTTTAACGCCAGGTCCGTTTTCACACTTTTCGATCATCTTAACTCCAATATATACGGATTCCACAACGGAGAGATTAAAAGGAGATGTAAAAAGACCCTTTTACCTTGACCTCTACCTCCGCATCCCTCTCTCCTAGGCAGTCTTCTCTCTCACTCTTTGGAGTGCTGCTCCTTCTTTGAGTTTTGCTCCCGCCGGAGACAAGGCGCAGCAGCTCCGCCGGAGGAGCAGGGCACGAGGAAGATTGTTGGGGAGCCCGCCGCCGGCCGTCGCATACTCCGCCGCCGTAGTGCTTCTCCCCGCTCTCTTTCCCTTGCAGGTATGTTGCAGCACCGCTGTCCTGTTCTTCCCCCTCCTGTTTATCTCGTCAAAAATCCTCCCTTTCTCTCTGTCATCCTGCCATGTCTGTTCTTCTCCGGCGGCCATGGTTCTTCTGCCGAGGGGACCTTTTATTCTGCATGCGGTTAATGGTTCCATGGAGGACGGCTCCGAGCCCTACATTGTCGTTGCCATCGCTATTGCCGTAGTCGCCTTCGAGCCCTCACCCGCTGGTCGCCGTCGATGTCTCACCCGCCTGCGTACAGTGTACCGTCGGGGGATGGGATGTCTGTTATACGCGAAGGGTACTTTGGGCATTGAAGATAGTCGACGGACGGAAGCCATTCAATCGGATCTATTATTAAACATGTTGGAGAAAACGGACCGTCTGTTATATGAATTTCGTCAACGGACTAGGTATGAAGTCGACTTTGTTAATCGGACCCCAAGTCAATTTTCCCAAAAATGGACTGGGTGATAATGAAATTCAGTGTCAACGGACTAAACAGTAACGAAATGTGGTCAACGGAGTTTTTGGTAAAGTTATTTTCTTAAATGGACCTAAGAGTAATTTTCCCTTGAAATTATCCCGGTCAAGCTTAAGTAACTTTGTTTGTCTTGGATTGACCTGGCCCAAACCTAAGAAAACCCATTGAAAACCGGTTGGGTTATGCATTGCTTATTAATTTATCTAGTTGGTTTAATAAATTTGACAACTTTAAATATCAATTAAGACTTTCGATCACAAATATTCGGGATCTTTTATATTTATCATATCATAACAAATAAAAATATTTTAAAAATAAGAATTAACATTTGTGGCATGTTTTTAATTTATATTTATTCAACTACTTAATAATAGCATAACAAACATGATTATTTGTAAAATCATTTATATGCTCTCTCTACGCTTTATATCATATTTGTCTATATTTTTTTCCATATTTTCTTTATCTACGCTTTCTCTTTACTCTCCATCTACAATTTTCTATCTACTGCCTCTATTTTTTTCTTTTCTATATATTTGATTTCCATATTCTTTCTCAACTCTCTTTACCCTTTCTCTATACTTTCTCACTGTACTATCTCTCAATATTCTCTCTATATATTTTCTCTTTCTACACTCTATCAACACTTTTTCTCTTTTTTGTACATTTTCTCTCTGCTATCACTCAATATTTTCTTTTGTCTACATCCCTCTCTCTCTCTCATATGTGACTGTGTATACTTTTCCTCTATTTTTGTGTATTCTCTCTTTACTTTTTATTTTCTGTGTATTCTCTCTCTACTTTCTTTATATTATCTTCTCCATACACTTTCTTTTTCTACACTCTATTTGTACTTTATTTTCTATCTCTTGACATTTTCTCTCTCATTTTTTTATTCTATGTACACTTTTTCTGTGGACTCTCTATGTACTTTCTCTCTTTATTATCTTGATTTTTTTTCTCTCTACACTCTTCCATTCTTGCTACACTTTCTCTCTCAACTTTGTCTCTACACTCTCTCCATATATATATTTTATCCTTAATATATATTTTCTCTCTCTACTCTCTATCTGCACTATCACTTTCTACTCTCTCAGCATTTTATCATTCTTTGTACATTTTCTCTCTCTACTATCTCTCAATATTTTATCTTTTATGACTTTCTATCTCTAATCTTTTTCAACACTTACTCTCTCTACTTTGTACATTCTCTTTATTATCTCTCAGTATTTCTCTTCTTGTACTATCTCACTATACATTCTGTGTACTTTCTTTTTTCTCTATGTATGTATTTTTCTCTCACTCTCTATTTATACTTTTCTCTTTACTATCTCAACACTTCCTCTCTCAACCTTTTATCTTTTCTAGTATATTTTATCTCTTTTGTCTATCTATATTTTCTCTATCTGCTATCTCTCTACATTTTCACTCTCTCTATATTTTCTCTATTACTTATAGAATTTCTCTTTCTATTGTCTCAATGTTTTCTCTCTATACTTTCTCTCTCTACTTTTATAAATTTCTCTCTCTAATCTCTATTTATATTTTCTCTATTTACTATCTAGATACTTTCTCTCTACACTTCTCTATTCTTGTATACCTTCTCTCCCTATTTTATCTATATTTTTTCACTTTGTTATTTCTCTACACTTTCACTCTTCATATATTATATCTCTTACTTATATACTTTATCTCTCTACTATTCCATTATTTTCTCTCTCTACACTTTCTCTCATTTCGTTATTTTCACTGTATATATTTTCTCTCCGAGTTGTACATGTGCTCTCTCTACTTTGTATGTATACCTTATCTCTCCGATGTCTCAATATTTTCTCTCTCTACACTTTCTTCCCAAACATTAAGGCCTTGTTTGGTATGGGGATAACCTAGAATAGATCTAGTTTATCTTCAATCTCCTGTTTGGTACACACTTAAAAATGAGTTTTTAATCCAGTTTTAACCCTCAAAATTAGGGATAAGTGCGGGGATCAATCATCGCATACACGCTCTGTCCGCGGGCCGCGGGGGGAGGGGGGACTCCGGTGTCTGCCGGGGGGGTCGGGGCACCTGTCCGCAGGGGGAGGGGGCGAGCCCCTGCGGGGGCGGCGGGGGGGGAGCACTTGTCCGCGGGGGGAGGGGCGAACCCCGGTGGGGCACCTGGCGAACCCCGGCGGGGCACCTGGCCATAGGGGGAGGGGGGGCGAACCCCGGGGGGGCACCTGTCTGCGGGGGGAGGGGGGCGAACCCCGACGGGGGCGAGGGGAGGAGGGTGTCCACGTGAGGAGGGGGGCGAACACCGGCGCCTGTCCGCAGGGAGTGGATTGTCGTTAAATTTATCCTAAGTTAAACCAAAGTAACGAGGATATGGTTAATCATGAGGATTGGTTTATCCCTATCCTCATTAATTTTATCCCGATACCAAACGACGCCTAAACTTTCTCTCTAGTCGATCTACTTTTTCTCTCTCTATGTTTTCACTCTATATTCTCTTTCCCCCTTATATATTTCTCTCTCTACCTTATATCTATATTCTCTCTCTCTCTCTCTTCATTTTTGACACTTTTGTCCTACTCTCTCCTACTTGTAATTTTTTGTAAACAATAAATATTGTCATCAAATATATATGTACACGTGTAGTGGTGCCAATGGGTTGGGATTGAGTTCACCTAACACAAACCCTTCTAAGGTGGCCTAGGCCCAAGCACAAGAGAAAAGCTCTTACAAACCCCAAAATCAAAGTGTTAAGGTAGAAGGATCCAGAATATATAAGCACTATATTAAGTCTTAAATAGTCAATATGAGACTATCCTCACAATTCTAAAATCCCTCTTCACTGCCAAAGTGGGCAGTGAAAATAAGAGGGAAGATAATCAAGTATTAAAAATCGATAACTGTCCGCTCTGATGCCTTCAAATAGTCAATACGGGACTATCCCCACAATTCTAACAAAAAGCCCAATGGATGGATGAGAATGTGAAGAACCGTGTCCCATCCGTCATGATCTACGCAAGGGATCTTTAGGCCATCCCGGCCTGTTTGACACCCGTACGTAGAAGGGCAGTAGCTGAGTCACGGAGCAGCAAGGAACTCTTTGATGTATTTGAAAGCGGACACTGAGGACTTTTTAAACTGCCAACGCATATGTGCCTCTCAGATTTGCAAAGAACGAAAAGAAAGGTACATACCTAACAACTTTTACCGCGCATGTGCCTGAATTAACGATATCTGATCTTGGATTTTTCCCATATATTCTCGTCACTATTGTCATATCGATCGATATCGTCGTGCAGCCGAGTCATGGAGCCCTGATGAACACTTTTTTAAACTAGCAAATTATATATACACACACATTTTGATGGATTTGCAACAAAAGCGAAAAAGGAGATACATACTCAGAGGGTGTTTCGTGGAACAATAAATTCTTAAACATTTCATGTTAAAATTTAATATTAAATCCAAAGATATAAAATTGTGACGTTTGTATAGATGTGATAACAAAAAAAAGTGAAGATCATACGTAACTAAAATAGGTGGATGACCACAAGAAGAAAAGGTGTTACTTCTTCTTTCTTTCTTTTGTCCAAGAAGAAATCTATCTTAAAATATAAAATTATAATGAGTGTAGAATATTCTTTTTACCAAGTTTTGTCAAAAACCTCAACAATTACCAACTTTTTATACCACACAGAGACATGCATGGATGATATCTCATTACATATGATGTATCAAAAAATTATCCCAAGATGACATTCATTTGTGGGTTAATCATGCATATACACAAATAGATGGCATTGCCAAAACATATATAGCATCATTTCTCATAGCATTGCCCTCCCTGAAACAAAATCTCCAAACTCCAAGTATCATCCTCCTACACACCACAGTAACAGATTACAATTTTGGTCACTGTACAAAGCCTATCAATATTCAATAGCCTTCCACCGAGAAATAACTCTAGTGAATTGAATGGACACACATCCACGTAACTATGTACCTAGGGGTATCAATGGGCCTGCCTGCATCTAGGGACGCAAGTGAATAATCAATACGCTCGACGAGTAGTTTGATACTCTGCTCATTAAAAGTTCGACTCGAATCGTTTATTAAGTTAAATAAACGAGTATGAACCAAAAAAAACTCGACTTATAAACAAGTCGAGTCTGAATAGAGACCGATCTCCTCGGCTCGATAAGCTCACGAGTAGCTCATTTAAATGTTCGATTAAATACTCGATTAAATATTTGATTAATTATTCGATTAATTATTTATTTGAATAATTAAATTAAAATATATTATATTTATTATATATTTATTCTTTAATATTATGTAAAATTATATTTTTATGAACTCGAGTTTTAGGTAAACGAGCTCAATCTCGAGCTTGAAAACGAGTTCGAATATGAGTTCGAATATGGGTTTGATTCGAGTTCGAGCTAAATTTGCTCATTTATGTAAACGAGCGGCTCGACGAGCCGAGCTTGAACTCGTCAAACTTAAATCGAGCCGAGTTCGAACAAGATTTTTGAAAACTCGTTGAGTATTGAGCCGAGTTTGAACAGTTAAATAATCGATCGAGTCGAGCTCGAACAGAACTCTGCTCGGCTTGACTCGATTGCACCCCTACTACATCCGACCTCATTAAGCTCAGTCCAAAATATATTGGGCCAACTCGACTCGGCTCGCATTACCCTGTTGGTAAAACTCGTAAAATATTAAGTTAGCCCAACTCGACCCGACCCATATTTTCTATCTCATAAATATACTATTAAATTCGATAAATTTAACTATTAAAAATAATATTATAAAAATGAAAATAACTTAATAGAAATATAGTTTTAACAAGAATAAATGATAGTTTAATTAAATCATATTAATATATATAATAAAGTAACATAATATATATAAATGTATACATGCAAAAGAGAATTTTTTTTTCATGTAGTCGCAAAAAACTGGGCAGTTTTTCCGGTCAAAACGTTTCCCTTCTCTCATCTAGAAAGGGATGAGAAGAGGGAGAATATCCATTCCCTGCAAAGGCAATTAACCAAGGCATATTTGGTACCTCTATATATTGAACACCTATGTCACAATCGATTTTGCAATTGACATTGTTGCATATTATGTTTGGATAACAATATTAAAATTGAAAATTGTAATATGAGGCATGATATGTAACAAGGTAGGCGGGGTCGGGCCGGGAACAGGTCGGTTGGGCATCACTCGGGGTTGGGGCGGGGTTGGCTCTGAGTCGGATAGATTGGAAAAATATAGAAATATCAATAACAATATAAAAATAATAAAATCACAAAAAAATCATTCGTATCCAAAACTTACATTTCAAAAAAATTTATTTTTTATTTTATATATAAATTTGTGTTTCAATGTTGTTTTCACCTAATATTCATAAGTTCTAACCAATGATACATGTATTTACCAGAAAATAGAAGAAATTTTTGGTGAAAATAGCACTGAAACACATTTACATATACAACTTAGTAAGTGTAGCTCAATAAAGAGAATGATTTTGTCATATGTATAAGATCTACCAAGTCCTCCTATAGAAGAACAAAAATTCTAGTCTAAAGAATGATGGTCGTTCAACGCAATAGAAAATATCTTCTTCTTTATGGGGGGGTGGGGACCTTAGGCCCAGATCCAATTAGGTCGGGTACCCAAGGTGGGGACAAGGATGGTCAGCCCGAAAGCCAACTTTCCATGATTTATAATACAAGTGTCAACATGTATCAATTTTGATTTGGGTACTCTACTTTTTAGATATATCAATATCGAAATCGACATAGTATTATCTTTGATAGTCTATAATGTTAAGCATCTTCGGTAGTTTTGAAATTGATATCGGTATACATCATCAAGAGGTATTGGCTATTAATATTAATTCTAAAATTTGCAATGCTAATTAAAGAGGATGCCAGCCGCGTGTAATAATACAACTATAGGGGGTGTTTGGTTGCATGATAATTGAGGTTTTTATTTTAATTTTTAAAAATTGTAAGAAAACTTGTTAAAAAAGGTGTTTGACAACCATGACAATTTTATGTTTTGAAAGTGATTTTCTTCTTAAACAAAAAAAGAGGGGCTCACCTCTTTTTTTTTCTTGCGGTCCCCCACTTTATTTGGTCATGTGCGGTGGTTACTCTTTTTTGTAATCACATCCCTCCAAACATGATAATTTTATGTCATGAGTCGGTTCACTTTTTATTTTAATACAATTTTTTATCATGAAAGTGTACAAAAAATTATCATGCAACCAAACACCCCAATAGGTTTTGATATTGATATTGTATCCTCTTAAAATATCAATATCATCAAAATGGTTATGGGGTGTTTGGTCGCATGATAATTTTGTGTACATTTTCATAATAAAAAATTATATTAAAATAAAAAATGAACCAACTCATGACATAAAATTATCATGTTTGGAAAGATGTGATAACAAAAAAGAGTAACTATCATTCATGACTAAACAAAATGGGGGACCACAAGAAAATAGAAAGAGGTGAAACCCTCTTTTTTGTTTTAGAAGAAAGTCACTTTCAAAATATAAAATTGTCAAGGATGCCAAACACCTCTTTTGACAAGTTTTCTTACAATTTTTAAAAATTAAAATGAAAGCGTCCATTGTCATGCAACCAAACACCCCATTAGGGTATCATTTTGAATATGTACTCTAGTCAAACGGCCGGGGTATTAAAGATTTTTATGGGGTGTTTGGTTGCATGATAATAGAGGTTTTTATTTTAATTTTTAAAAATTGTAAGAAAACTTGTTAAAAGAGGTGTTTGGCAATCATGACAATTTTATATTTCGAGAATGATTTTCTTCTTAAACAAAAAAAGAGGGTCTCACCTCTTTCTTTTTTCTTGTGGTCCCCCACTTTGTTTGGTCATGTGCGGTAGTCACTATTTTTTGTGATCACTTCCCTCCAAACATGATAATTTTATGTCATGAGCAGGTTCACTTTTTATTTTAATACATTTTTTTATCACCAAAATGTACAAAAAATTATCATGCAATGGCTTCTTTTAAATTATTTTAATTCATGTACGAAGTGTCCTCTCTTATGGCTTCTTAATCAACAAAGACAACGCTAGTCATCTTTTCTTAATCAAACACAATTAATTGATCACATCTCTCATCTTCTCTCTCTCTCTCTCTCAACTTCTAGAAGCTACCAAGAGAGATAGGTCATATAGATAATACAAGCCATCCATTAATTATCTCGTTCCTCCATGCTCAGAGAGCAAAACGAGAAGCCCAAACAAAATCGTCCTCTTCTTTACTGGAAAACAACCCGACAATTCGACCCTTGCAAGTGAAAACGACCGGAAGCATGGCCTCTCTCTCATTTGCCATCCGGCCCTTATTGCATGCGCTTTCTATCAACGTCAAGAGAGAAGAAATGGCCTTCACCTAATTATTTACGCTCCAAACGGAAGCGTGCTTGACTGAAACTAGTGTTGATGACGACGACCACATATTAATTAGCATGCTGTGACAACAGCCCTTGGATCGATATCATGGAGCATAAGCAACCCATCGATCTATTTCGTAACCTTTGCATAACACAGCAGCATGTTGTGCGTGCTCATCAGCTTCACATTACAGAGAAATTCGGAGTGTTTAGGCTTTTATATTAATTAGCTGGTCCTTTCCATCACTAGACTTCTTCTTCTTTCTTTTTTTTCTTCTTCAAATGGTAGGTAGGGAATCTAAATGGGTCCACTGCCACTGGCATACACTAATTGAAGACTTGAAGTGAGACAAAACTCCCAGTTTGGAACAAGATTATTTAAGAGATGAACCCTACAATTTGAGATAAACTACGTTTATACTGAAACTAATATTGGACCAAAACAGCTCTAAAAATATAAAAAAATAATTAATTTAGATAGAAAGATGAGGATATTAATTGTGGCAAACACACAGTTAGCAGTAACCTGCAGCTCGGCACTCATACATATTCTCACTAATGGTTCAGCCTGATGAATCCAACCGAATCAGTCACTTTGGTTCGATCTGCATTCAGATAGATCCGGTTCGGTTTGGTTCGATTTAAATTAGTTATCTTATTTAATAATATAGTTTGGGTTTGGAAAAGAAGTTCTCCAACCCAAATGAAATTGACCAGTTTGGCACGTATATAACAAAGAAATAAAAATTTGTGCAGTACGAAATAGATGCTACTTACAAAAATATGGGTGCGATTCTGATGTGCCAACTGTTGGGAAATTAGTGGTCAGATACTATTTTGATCAAAGTATCCCTCCTTTAGGCCTTGTTTACCCACGATATAAAATATATCTATCATTCTTAATCTTAAATTTAATATTAATATAAATCATCCTGAAATGTTTGACTAATAATATCAATTTTAAAAATAACAATCCAAAGATGATGTTACATGATATGAGTGTTTGCTTGTATCAATTTCCATGTTGATACTCTAAACTCTAAAACTATCTATGTTAAAATGACATAACATAATATATTTTTACTATAAACAAACACGACATTAACTATCATCCTAATCAAGTTGGGATTTGTCAACAGACTCAGCATAGGTTGGTGGGTGTCAACGAAGAGATTGACCTCACTAGTTCAAGTGTCACGACCCGGATTTTTAACATGCACAGCGGAAGATAATCCGGCGACGTAACGGGAAAGGATATCGGTCTGGAGCCAAATAAGACTAAAAATCACAATCCAATTAAATAATTCCAAACTTTACAACATAATATCACCATAAACAAACACCTATCTAGACAAATTAAATACCGACATTGAATGAGAAATCCACTAGCTCCTCGAATTCCACAACACCACTACCTGTGCGCTAAACTTTGCACTCTGAAAATATTAACAACGGAAGGGGTGAGTCACAACAGACCCAGTATGACTTACACCCGAACTACCCCATTATAATAATGATTCTAGTGGTATACTATACATAATAAACCTAAAAATCAGATTTAATACATAGGGTGTAAACTAATTATATATCTTCCATTAAATGATTACAAAGTCAATCAACTACCCCATATGATAACTAGACTCTATATGCATTAAAAACCAACATAACCTACACATTAAACTGTTCTAGGTATGCCCAGAACACATAAACCTGACATAAAACCAATGACATATCTATAACACTACCATCTGTCATGCCAATCCACCTGCAACTAAACACACATGCAGGTAAATTTCATGCTCCATACGATAAATGTAGTCACATCACAAAACTAGCACCAGATTTACCATATAGTAGGAAGTAACATATAGTAACTAAATCCCATGGTACCCTGGCGAGGGGAGTACTTAGGATAAACCGCGGTATACGGGATCGAAGGATGCACGGATTCAACTAACCTCACGCCTTGTACGGGCCACTAATTTAGTACGGTGAAGTACATTTCAACACAATGCGACTCGGCTGCACTAACCACATTCCACACCATGCAAGCATATAATTAACTCGGACGATGAAACATAAACATTTAATTGGCAAATCAAACATGAAATACATAGATGAACACCCATGGTTCTATGCACCACATATTTGCATACCAAACCACAGTCTATCACAAACTAATGCATATAAATAAGATCATGCAATATACAACCTAAACATGACAATTACATACTTAAACAGAACTACCTGTTACATAAAAGAAAATAAACTAAATTCTAACAATATATGCCTAAATCTTACATCGGCTTTTTATCAAATCGGGATATACATGATTAGAGTTAATCGCGATGCAAACAATGCTAAACTAACTAGGTTCAACTATAAAGACATACCTAACATGCTAACATGCATAATTGAATAACTATCTAACATGATGAATAATCATGAATATAAGACAATCTAAACATGTATGATTACACAGGCTAATCTAAACTCTATCTAATCATGCTAATAAATCCAAAACAACCCGTTAACTACAATCTTCTAATCCTGGTGATCTAAACATGATTCTTACGGTTTAATAAAAATATTAGAGTGCTAAGAATAGCCGAGACGCCTACATTGACGGCAACGACGAACGGCACACGGAATTCCAAGGAAACTGAATCAGGCGACGAAACTGCCGCGATTGCGTCGGCGACGGAAAATCGAGCCGGGTAGGTGTTTTCAAAATCTGTTGGTAGAAGAAGAATATTGAACTAGGGAATTTGATAGAAGATGATAGGAGAGAGAGGATAGGAGAGAGGGGGTACCGCGCGGGAGAGAGAGGAGGCCGGCGCACGGCGGCGCACGGCGGGCGCACGGGGGGGGGGCTGACGACGGCGACCGGGAGGCGGTCAACCGGGCAAGGCGGCGGCGGTCGTCGGCCGAGAGCGCGGCGGGGCGGTGCGCGCGGCACTCGGGCGGTCGCGGCGGCGACGGGCGATGACGCGGCGCCGAGGCGGGCGAGTCGCGGCGGCCGAGGTACGAGGAAGCGGGCGTCACCGCGGCGACGTGCGGCGCGCGGTCCACGAGGCGGCGAGGCGCGGGAAAAGGGAAAAGGCGGGGAGGCGGGCGCTGCAGGCGGCGCAACCGAGGAGGGAAAAATATAGGGTTTTCTTGGGGAGGAAGAGCGGCGCGCGGAGAGGAAAAAAAACAGGGTTTCGCCGGGGAAGAGAAGAAGCGGCGCCGGGAGGGTTTCTCCCGGGGGAGGAAAAAGAGGATTAAATAGGGGGAGGAGCAGATTAAAATAAGATTAAATATTAACTAATTTAAATTTTTTTATTTAAATAATCGGGGTATTACATCAAGGATGCTCACAGGTACTTACATTAACAAACTTACTCCTAAGGGATTTAACTGCAGGTTCAGATGCATCCTAAAACCAATAGTATTGATTTCGAGGGTGCCCTGATGATTCCTAATTTACCTACTTATGCTCAAGAAGTTTCAGCCCGTGGCGTGGTCAACATATCTTTTGCGCATAAGTTTCTTTATATGTTTTATGATAAAATTTTATATTAAAATAAAATCAATAATGGTTAAAGATATTAATGTATCATGTTTGATAAGATATGATGACAAGAAAATTGAGAACTACGTAGAGCTATAAAGAGTGGGGGGCAACCAAAAAAAAAAGCCCTCACTTTTTTGTGAGAGAAAAATTCTCTACGGAATATTTTTATAATGATTGGCAAACACCATTTTAAACAAAATTTGTTACAAAACATATTTTTGTAATAAAAACTCAATAGGCCATGCAACCAAACACACCGTAACTTTTCATCCTTGAACAATGTATTGCTCTCGTCGGAATCATCAAAGCACCAAAAGGGCTGAACAGGACAAATATGATCCGTATCAAGATATATCAGAATGGTTTCTATGTATGTTGATGGGGGTGCAAACGAGTCGAGCCGAGCCGAGTAGTATGGTGTTCAAGCTTAGCTCGTTTATTTTACACGAGTTCGATTTCGAGCTCGAGTTTTAACGAGTATGTTAAACCTGTGTTTAAGCTTGGTTCATTTATTAATCGAGCCGAGTCGAGCTCAAACTCGAGTAGTAGCTAGACTAAAATTTAATTCACATTCAAGCTTAAGCTATATACAAACTGGTTTTTAAAACTCAAAATCAATGAAAAGTTATTTGTTAAACTCTAAATTTAGCTCATTTATGAAACTCAACCTAAGTTTAAACTTTTTTTTGAATTATTTAATGTATTTAAATGACAATATATAATTATTAATACTCATAAATTAATTTTTAAAATTAAATATATAATATAATATTTAATCAAGCTACTCGCGAGCTTATCGAGCCGAGCAGGAGTTTGTTCAAACGCGGCTCGTTTAATGAGTCGAGCTTTATTTTTTGTTCAAGCTTGTTCATTTAACATAATAAACAAGTCGAGTCGAGTTTTTATCGAGCCGAACTTCGAATTACTTGTCAAGTGTATTGGTTCGTTTGCACCCCTATATGTTGACATGTTTTCAAGGTAGTAAACTCGCTCGGGAACCCTCTTGAGGAACCCTCACCGGCTTCGGTGGAACCTTTGCACTGCACTCGCCGTCCTCAACGTCCCCCCATGCCGTCCTCGCCTATTTATTGTTTCCACCTCGTTGGCCTCCAAATCCTCCCTCTAACTGTCCTCGGCATCCCCCTCCCCTTCATTGGGGTGCTCCCCCCTCTCCATCCTTTGCATCTTTCCCCTCACCATCCACGACATTTCTGGTCAGCCATCCTCGATGTTCCCCTCATCGGCCTAGGTGTCCCCTTGTTTAGGCATCTTCCCCTCGCCACTTCTCGCCATCCCTGGCCACGTCCCCCCCCTCCCATCCTCAGCATTTCCCCTCATTAGCATCAATCGTCTTCCTCATGCCATCCTTGACGTCCCCCTTGGTTGGGGTGTCCCCCACCAAACTCGACATACCCCCCTCGCTGTCCTCGCCATCCTCGGTCATGTACCTCTCCACTGTCCTTGGCATCTTCCCTTGTTAGCCTCGGGCTCCCCCTCTGTCGTCTTTGGAAGCTCCTAGAGGATGGGCTTCTCCCTCACACATCCTCAGTGTCGTCACCTAATGATGGGCCCTTGTGGTAGAGTAACCCCTTGTGGAGAAGCCTCACCCTCACTCCGATGGTCTTGCTCTAGTGTAAACTCACACTTTCCTCAGACAAGAAGGTGATGGGTTTTCTTCCTATTTTCTTCTTTTTGGTGTAAGTTTGGTTCGTGGAAGGAGGAGGATTTGGCTAATCTTCCTCCCTCCCTGAAAATTTTCCTCCACCTCAGTGCCTTGTCTAAATCTCTTTTATAAGACATTTGTGTTTTTTATGTGCTTGGTGGAGATGTTTCATCGTATTTATGTTGTTTTTATCTTAGAATTGTATAGTGTCATCTTCCGTGTCTTTCTAAGACATCTGCAGCGCCATATATTTTTGTATGAGATCGTTAATTCACATTTTTATGGTGTGATTATCTGGTCTCATCACAATCGTCAAACTCTGTTAAACGAGTTCAAATTTTTGCTTTCCGATCATTAAAGCACTTTTACATGTTAGTCGCTCTATGCATATGACTTTGTTTGTTTGTGTTGGTGAAGACTTCAATAGGTGTCTTGGTTATCTGTCTATTCTTGTCTCTTGTGTTGTGGTCATGATTTAGTCTCTCCTATGTATTGTTGTAGTTGTACTGTTTTCACATGTTTAATTCAATGAAAATTGATGTTTTGATGTTCTACTAAAAGGTTCCTACGTCCATTACAATTACGTGCAAGCTACAAAATTCCAAAACTTGACATAAAATTGCCAAGTTTGGAGAAAGGTGCTGTGATACGGGACCATGTATAACTAAAATAGGTGGAAGACCACAAGAAAAAACAATAGTCTCAAACTCTTTTTTCTAAAAGAAGTAAACCACTCTTAAAATATGCCAAAAGTGTCCCTTTTAACAAGTTTTGTCGCAAAATATATTTTTATGATAAAACTCAATTTATCAAGCAACCAAACACCCCACTAATTACTTTCACTATGGGGGTGGTGCCGTTGCCTATTGTAGCTCATGGGGCCGTTTGGATGCATAATATTTTTCAAATTTTTTTATAACAAAATTTTATACTAAAATAAAATTAAGATGACTGTGGGGTGCTTGATATCACAAATTAAGTTTTTGTTACAAAAATATATATTTTCTTGATAAAGACAATAGTCAAAAATTATATTTTAATATGTTGAAGGGTTTAATCCCATATTGGCCACCGGAGGAGTATTCCATGCCTTTATCATAGCCTGGACCTGGGTCTCCTTAGCGCACGTGCGTTTTTGGAATTTCACATGGTATCAGAGCTGGTCAGGCTGTAGGCTCTGTCCTCCGGTGGATTTGCTCCTATTTTCGCTCGGCCCTGCCCCGTGTATTCCTATCATGGCTCTGACGGTGGTGGCTGGCCGAGAGGGGGAGTGTTGAAGGGTTTAATCCCATATTGGCCACCGGAGGAGTATTCCATGCCTTTATCATAGCCTGGACCTGGGTCTCCTTAGCGCACGTGCGTTTTTGAAATTTCACATAATCTAAGATTCTTTCCTAGAAAAAAAGGTGCTTAGTCCCTGTGCTTGTCCTTGTTCGTCTCTTTTAGTTGTGCATGGTCCACACTCCTTTTGTTGTCACATCTCACAAAAAATTTATATGTTTAAATATCTTAGATTTTATCTAAAATAAAATTTTATCGCAAAATAATGGAATAAATCATTGTGTAATCAAACGCTCCATAAAGTGTTGGCCATCAAGTTCCACCCGAAAAAACCAAATCTAAACCATAATTGAATTTGGTTTGATCTAGGTTGAACCACCAATGGGTTTTTTTTTTGGATTTCAAATGTAAAGAATACCCCTTTTCACATGTTTAGTGGTGGGGTTACTCCCTTTAACTTGTTTTAGAATAACATTATTTAAAAAAAATTTAAAAAAATGGTCGCACGACGTAACGGTCAGAGGGGGCGCCCAGCACCGCGTTGTCGATCGAGCCCCAAGAGGTGGTCGGGCTCCACCGAGAGTCGAACCCTGCCTCTCCTAGGAGCAGAGTCACGTCAATTGAGCCACGCTCCATCGGCACAAAAATTAAAAAGTTACTAATAACTTTTTAAAATTTTAGTGAGGTCATATGGCCTCACTCACATACACGTAGATCGGTCACTGGACAGACAACGAAATACAAAAAAACTAGAGAGCCTAAAAAACTGATCTTTCCGACCAGACTCAAACATAACCACAAATCGACCAGCGCATAAAAGTGCTCTAAAGGTCGAACATCAGAGAAAGAAACTCCATCACAGGAGTTTGATAACTGCCACAAGACCGGAAGATCACACCAGAGAGGTGTGGAGATCGCCCAGATCATCGGTCTCGACATAAGAAAAGTGGTCATGAAGGAGACCACGAAAGATAACATGACAGACCTCAACCACAAGACACCAATTGAAAACAAAGAACCGAAAAGACCTAAAGACCATAGGTAAGTCGACTCCACAACTTCAGCACAACAAAAAGAGGCAAAAAACTTAAACTCATGTTTAGGTAGAGTGCTGGAGAAAGGGAGTGGGAGGGAGGAACATCCCTCTCTCCCGGAACAGAACCAACCCCAAAACAACAAATGGATGGTGCGAGAGAAAACTAAGAGGGGCTACGCCGAGGGTACCACAAGCAAATACTAGCGTCGCCGAGGAGCTACACCGATGGTTTCGCGAGCCAGATGGCACAGGCAGGACGTCACCGGGGCGTCGCCGAGGGCTCCGCAAGCAGAGGGCTTCGCCGGTAGGCTTCGCCGGAGGCGTCGCCGATTCTCCTCGGGCAGGGGCTTCGCAAGGGACTGCGCCGGGAGACCTCGCCGGAGACGTCGCCGATGCTCCTCGGGCAGGTGCTTCGCAGGGGTTTCGTCGGGGCTTAGCCTCGGCTACTCCGGGGGCTTCGCTCACGTACATGTAGATCGGTCACCGGACAGAACATATCTGAGGGCACGACAAGGGAAGGGACCGTACTTGCATATTGTTCTTGACAAGTGTCTAGCTACGATCTGCCACCGAGCTCACTCGACTAATAAACCGTCATTTGGGGGACCATCTATATGGCTGTGGCAGCTGGCTATCTCCGGATATTTTTACTTGTTTTATGCCCTGATTGGCTGTTAGAGTGTCAGCAACGATATTATATATGGCAACTTTGATATTAATATCTCAAAGTGGGTGAATTATCAATACCAAAACCGATACAGATTTTAAGATTTCAAAAGTAATGATGACAGAGATGTCTATTGTCTAATACTGCTACCAACCGGGGCCTCGAGTCTGGACAGTCAGGGGGTGCGCATAAGATATAGGGCAGACCATCAACCAATTTGATTTGAACCGTTTTGTTCCGCTTAACCCGTTCATAGTTCTTTCGAATTGAATCCAACCGAACTGATCAAATCGAATTTCGATTTAAATATTATCGAGTTATTAAAAAATAACGTTTGTATAATTTCATGATAAATGATCTTTATATGAATTATGTATACTTGAATATAAACATATAAGAATCATTTAAATATTTAATAAAATTTTAAAATCAGACCCGATATCCGAATCGAATCGAATTGGTACGGTTCGATTCGGTTCGATTTCAAGAAAATACGACAGAATCAAACCCGAGGGAACTAGCTAGGCGCCGTCAATGGTCACAATATTGCTGATATTCTCCCCCTTGTTTAGTCGATGATCACGGTGAATTTCATGTGTTGATCAAATCAGCTCACTGATGTAGCCACACCATATTAATTAGTAATCTTTACTCATCCTTGGAGTGGTACTTTACATTTAATTTCGTAATTACATTTAACATAATATCTAAAATCGAATTAATCAAACCTATTCATAACTCATTTAATTTTTTAACACATTCCCAAAACGAGACGTTACAATCTAAGTACTTCTTATAACAAGAAATCAATGTCTTTATCAAGATCGCATACACATCACACACATGTATAACTATATATATATCGCACTCATCCTTCCTTTAGGGGTGACAATAACTCATTTAGCAACCAAATCAAGCGCCCAACAATTTAACCCAAACAGAAGCTAATCCATCCGGGACTACTCTCGACACAAACAGAGAATTGACTTCATACATAACTCAGTGTTCGAAGAACAGTCAAAGAAAAAGTGGCGCAAACTCTTATGGGGTGTTTGGTTGTATGATAACTAATGGGGTGTTTGGTTACATGATAATTGAGATTTTTATTTTAATTTTTAAAAATTGTAAGAAAACTTGTTAAAAGAGGTATTTGACAATCATGATAATTTTATGTTTTGAAAGTGATTTTCTTCTTAAACAAAAAAGAGGGTCTCACCTCTTTCTTTTTTCTTGTGGTCCCCCACTTTGTTTTGGTCATGTGCGGTGGTTACTCTTTTTTGTAATCACATCCCTCCAAACATGATAATTTTATGTCATGAGTTGGTTCACTTTTTATTTTAATACAATTTTTTATCACGAAAGTGTACAAAAAATTATCATGCAACCAAACACCCCATAAGGTTTTTGTTTTAATTTTTAAAAATTATAAGAAAACTTGTTAAAAGAGGTGTTCGACAACCATGACAATTTTATGTTTTGAAAGTGATTTTCTTCTTAAACAAAAAAAAGAAGATCTCACCTCTTTTTTTTCTTGTGGTCCCCTACTTTGTTTGGTCATATATGATAGTTACTTTTTTTTGTTATCACATCCCTCCAAACATAATAATTTTATGTCGTGAGTTAATTCACTTTTTATTTTAATATAATTTTTTATCATGAAAATATACAAAAAAATTATAAAGCAACCAAACATCCCATTAACGTATTTTTAAATTAAAACATTACGGATCCACCTTACCATTTTTAATATCGGGGTTAGGTGTGGATACGGTCATGCTGCGTGTTATTTTAAGGTGCCAGTGGTGGCAGACCTAGGGCTCTAGGTCTCGCCATGGGTGGCCCAAGGGTCAGCTTAGGAGATCTCCAGGATCTGACATGAGCGGCCAGAGGGAATGGACATACATGTGTTGGTGACGGAAAGAAAAGGGAGACATGCCAACCTATGGCTCTTAGCCGCAAAGAGGACCTTGTCTACTACATATATATCTATAGCCCCTATCCGGCACGCACCGAAAGAGACGATCCGGCTGAAGGCCGAGAGGCCCGAGACGCCCACGGCAACGTCTGATAGGGACGGGGGCCCCCCTATCCAGGTGTCGGAAACTGCAAGCCGCCAACCGGGAGTGGTCGGAGCCGCCACGTGGCTTCTTCTCGCCCGTAGGAGTGTGGAAGCGAGGTCCCACCTCCACGCCAACGTGGCAAAGTGACGTCTATCTTAAAATTTACAATAATGTCGTATATTTAAATCCTCGGGGGAGCGGAGACGAGGGTTCGATTGAGCGCTGAAGCAGCTCGCCACCCCCGGGGAGGTGGTCTCTGGTGGGGATCGAGCTGAGGCCTGTGCGCATGGGCGACGCACCTCCTGGCCAACTGGCCCGTGCGAACAAAAGAAAAAAATTTACGACTTTCACCGAAACACTCTCGATCATCGTGTGTGTACACCCGTGGAGATGAGTTGAGGTCACCTTGAGAGGTCGGCGGACGAAATATCCTCGCCCAAGACAACAAAAAAGATTCACCATAATTTAAATATCGATTTAACCTGTGAGATTCATTTCTGTTATGTAGATCTCACCTATGTTTATGTTTGGATGGAGAATACCCTTTGCGTCGACCTTCTAAGATGACCCAAACAAACCCCGTAGAGATTGAAACATGTGGATGTGAACAGTTCGCTGTATATATCGATATATATATATTTATATATATATATATGGTCCGAAGAGTAAGATCAGCTTATACGTAATCATAATGATGCCAACAATAATCAGTAGTAGGTTAAGTTATAGACCATTATACAGCACCGAATAAGGTACATATATAAATGCCTGTGGCTCACGGCAGTCTGCGTTTTAGGTACATAACATTTATTTCGATGTATTGACTGATTTATTTTTATCATAATATATAGACTATAGTCGAGTCTTCTTTGACGCAGCCAAATCGACAAGGATGTTTGGTTATGATTTGACAAACTAATACCATATTAATTTTCGTATTAACACTTGAAGCAACAGCACCAAAATTCAGTCTGAAATATTAGAAACGATCATAATATATGTAACTAAGAATGCATGGCTAATACTCTCCCTCGAAGGTAGTTCAAGTACAAACAACACACTACCTTGCTAGAAAGCCATCTGGAATATTGAAGGAGGCAGGTTCTCGGTGAGCATGTCGGCGAGCTATCTCGAGAAGGGGAGGTGCGTAACAAAATGGTCCCTTCCCGGATCTTCCCTGGGACAAAATGGCAATCGAGCGGGGCATGTTTTGTACGGTTACGGTAAACCGGTTTATCGGAAATGTTTAAAGTTGCCTTGTTGTCCAATACAATCTAGCCAGTCCAATTTCCTCATGTAAATCAGAAAATAAAGATTATTGAATTTTTGATGTTGTGGTGGCCACAGCCTGGTATTCAGCAAGGAATGGGCTGTTGCTGAATACCACCCTGTTGGATCCTCTAGCTTTAGCCATGACCCCGCCTGGGATCATCTTCATGTGGCATGCGTCTTTTGCTTAGGCAGTGGCATGCGTCACCTCCGAGTTCCATGACCCCCTCTCAAGTCTTCTTCAGGCAGGAGGCCGGCCATGACACCCCCTGATCAAGTTACAGGAACTGGCTTCGGCCAGTTCGCATTCCCATCCGGTCCATGGCTAATCTGGCGTGGTCCAGCCAGTTCACTGCTTGGTTCAATTGGTTCACACCAATTTTAAACCGGCTAGACCAGTCCAAAGCCTAGACCGTCCGGTTCAGGTGGTCCAGAACCAGTTCAATGCCAGTTTAAGTTTTTCCACGCTGATTCAAGGCGGTTCCGTCAGTTTCAGCCTGGTTCAATACCCGATTCAACTTGGTTCGGGCCCGGTTCAATGCCCTTTGGCTGATTCAGCCCATTGCAATGTATTTCTTGGCCAGTTCAACACTTTTCATGCCCGAGTTTTCTGTCACGACCCGGATTTTAATATGCACAGCGGAAGATAATCCGGCGACGTAACGGGAAAGGATATCGATCTGGAGCCAAATAAGACTAAAATCACAATCCAAATAAACAATTCCAATCTTTACAACATAAACAAACACCTATCTAGACAGGTAAATACGGCATTGAATAAAGGAAATGAAAATAAAACATAGATTTCACAACCTGCCACTACGCTTCTTTGTTAAAACAAACTGCACTCTGAAAGTAACAATGGAAGGGTGATCCTGAGCGAACCCGGTGGGACTTACACGAACTACCCATTGTAATAACAATTCTAGTGGTATTCTATACATATTAAGCCTAAAAATCAGATTTATTATGGATTAAAGAAGTGAGTATATATACGATTAAGTGATCGCAGGAATTGACATTTACCACGTATGATAGCAGGATACATGCATTAAAAATAACACAACACATTATTATTTCTAGGTATGCGAAGACACATTGACTGACATAAAACCAAAGACACATCTATAACACTACCATCCTGCCAGCTTACCGCAGTACGCGCATAATGAGTGAATGCGTGTCATTACGATAAAATGTAGTCACATCACAAACTAACTTCGGTTACCATATAGTAGGAAGTATTATGTCCATTGTAAATCCATCGTACTAGGCGAGATTTTAGGATGAACATGATATACGGGATGAGAGGATGCTCAGTTCAACTAACCTGCATTGCCCTTTGGGGACACTGGTGAAATGCAGTGAAGTACATTTTACATCACATGCGACTCTTATTGCACTAACACATTCACACCATGCAAGCATTTAATTAACTCGAACGGTAAAAATAGAACATTTAGTGGCAAATCAATAAATACGCATAGATGAACACGTAGTTACATGCCTGCACATATTTGCATATGACAGGTAACACAAACTAATGCATATACATGGAATCATGCAATTATAATCTAAACATATAATTATATACTTAAATAGAACTAATACATAAAGACGATAAACTAAACTACAACATTATGCACAAACACTAAGTCGGCTTTTTGTCAAAATCAAGATATATACATGATTAAGGTTATCGTGATCTGAAATATGTAAAGCTAGCTAGTTGAAATATGAACTATCTGTGATGTCTAAGCATGCATAAATAGCAAACTAATCTAGCGACGCCGATACAGACAAATTAATCTAATTCTAACTAAACATGTTAGTAAAATCCAAAACAACCCATTAACTATAATATTCTAATCTGGTGATCTAAACATGATTATTACGATTTAATCAATATTAAGTCTTGGGATAAGTGAAACCTTCTGTGTGACGGCAATGACAGCACTGTAGTCCCGAAAATATGTGAAATTTGTGACAGGCACCTTGTGATTGCGTCGTAATGACAGAGCCGGGCCGGTGTTCTGAAAAGAAAGCTGTTGAATCAAGGGAGATAATTAATTTAAGATAAACGATATGTTAGATGAGGGTGTGCGCGTGGAGGGAGGATAGAGAAAGCTGCCGCGGGGAGGGCGGCTGGCGCACGCGGCGCGCGGGGGCGAGGCTGCTGCGCGGCCGGGTGCGGGGCGGGCGCACGGAGTAGGAGGGCGGTGGCGGTCCGCGGCGGCAGCCGCGCGGGCGGCCGGGCGGTGCGCGTCCGCGCGGAGGCCGAGGGCGAGAGGCGGCGGCGGTGCGAGGTAGAGACGTCAACGCGGCGGGCGGCGGACGCGCCTGCGGCCGGCCGAGGGCGGGCGGCGACGCGCGGTCGCGCGGGCGGGTGAGGGGCGGCGGCGGTGGGCGGCGCGTGGGCGGCGCGCGGCGGCGCGCACGGGGTGGCGGAGGAGACGCGCGGACGGCGGCGGCCTCTCGCGGAGCCACGCGGCGGCGGAGAAATGGCAGGACCGAGGGCGGTGGTCGGCGGGCGGCCGTCGGGGCGCGCACGCGGGGGCGGCGGGGCCGTCGGCGGGCGGCCGGTGCGCGGGCGAGCGCGCGCGGAAGAAAGAAGAAGACGACGGGTTGCGAGAGGCGGCGGGGCCAGAGGAAAAAGGAGAGGAAAGGCTGGAGTTTTCGGGCGGCGGGGGGGAAGAAACGTACCGGAGGGTTTCTCCCGGGGGAGGAAAAAGGGGATTAAATAGGGAGAGGACCAGATTAAAATATTAATAAATAATAACTATTTTTTTATTTAAAAATACGGGGTATTACATTTTCAGCTCGATTTAGTGAGTTTCAACAAGGTTTAAGCTCACTTTGACCATTTTGGGTTCGATCTGAGTTATGACAGCACTGTGGTGATTTATTTTGGCCAATTTGTACATCCAGACAGCGGCATCTCCGGTTTCGTCTCGCATTAAAACCTTGCATGATCATCAACAATGCTTACAAATACATTGCTCAACAATTGGAGAGAATTTTGTGCAGTCTCCAATCTCCATACATCACAATGAATTAACTCAAAAGGGGAACTTGCAGTGGTATTATTAGTAGAAAATGGAAAACGTGTCTAACTACCAAGATGACATCATTACATTCCAAAGAAGTAGAAATTTTTGGAATGTTTAAAAACGATGCGGCATGTTCATGGTATCCACTAAGGCATGACCTAATTGCTTGTGCCATGTTTGAGTATAGATATGTGCTAAGGCAATTTGTTAAAAATTTTATTTGTCTTGAGGTAGTGAAGACCATGGCGCTTAAGACCCTACCCAATAATGGAGAGGTCCTAGATTATAAAATATGTAGGATAAAACATGGGAAACTAAGAGAAATCATTAGTGAGCTAGCTGATAGAGTAAGATGTAATTGAAGCTAAGTGAGGAATTTATGCCTTTTGAAATGACACAAAAGCCATTTAGTAAAATCATATCGGTCAATGTGTGCCTGTTCTCTGGTTGCAAAAGCTTGTCTGATTAGATTCATCAATTTTATAAGTTGTGCATATTTATCCTCAATGAGATTGCTTGATTTTGGTGGTCCCAAGATGCCGCACCTGGGAGCTGGCCGTTGTGCCACTACCATGGGAACCCATTCTAACTTGTAGCATTGTTCTTTTGTATATACGGGGATGTGAACAACATTGGCATCTTGTGTCATTAAGACGGTAGCAATTCTCGTGGTGTGTCCAAAGATGTTGCAATGAACACATCGATCTCTCTTCTTGCTATCAAAATTTGATCTAGAGTTTTCTTGAATGGCTACCTAAAGAAACATGGCAGATGCTTCTATCAGTGCAGATGTCCGAAACATTTTATGAGATTCTCTTTGTAGAATTAAGAAATATGTTTTCTGAATTGAGGGTCAAAGATCCATGAGCAATATTTGGCTTCTTACACATGAATGTGATTTGTTGAGTCCCAAGAGAAACTACACAAGTTGGCATCATGGATCAATGGTTGGCTGTAGATTGAACTGGGCAAGTTCAACACAATAACCCTTTTGGGTGTTAAAATATTTAGCTATTGAATCGTAATGTCGAGAGCAGTTCGCTATTGCGGCAGCTTTTTCATGCCTATATATCCGCAGGTGAAAGAAGTATTCCAGATCATCCCATACGGCCAAAGGTGAAAATGAATACGGAACATAGGAGATGAGATCCCTTTGTATGGAATCAAGAAGCCAAGAAAGCTCCATATTGTGCAGAGGGATGCGTGGACCTTTTGTCATTAATTACATGGGTAATCAAGCTAAGTGATGTAGTAGAAGTTGTTGGAGAAGACAACCATCCATACCAGGAGAAGCACGATGTTGCGTTTGCAAGAATCCACAATCGAGACAGATGCGACGCATGGTGCCGCAGCGTGCCAGAATGGGTTATGGCACCCTAAAACTTGGACTTGGCTCCAGGAGTCAAGACTCAACAATTGAAACCTATTGATTTAAACTATCATCAGAAAGAGTAAACATTGAATCAATCAACCTTAGGTGTTCGAGATTCTAAATCCTATTCCTTACTTTTTTTTAAAAAAAATCCAACTTTGATTTTGATGATTCATCAAATATATGGTGGGATGTCTATTTCAGTGTTGAACTAATCAAAAACAGGCTGAATATCAAAAAAAGAAAAAAATCAGATACCACTTGCAACAATACAGGACGTGCCTGATGAGCAGGGCCTTCAATGCCGGGCATCAATTCTATCTCCCGGAACTAACTAGATTTTACCTTCTCCCTACCTGAGAGTTCTGTTGGTATAATCCCAACACCCTATTTGAGATCGACATGACTAGCAAAATAGCACCGCGGCAGTTGCACGATGGACACCGTGCTCCCCGAGCTAGGAGCTTGGTTCCCGAGGCCTCTTCCCGCAACCGTTGCGGCATACGACAATAAAAAGAGAAAAGAACACCACGTCTAATCACAGGTGGCACCACACTCTGAGAGTACAGACAGGATGAGAGAGGAGACACAGTTTGAAAGTGGTCCCTTCAAAAAATAAAAAAAAGGACAACCACCATCGTCCATCCAATGGGTCGTCGCGTGCTCCCAATAGACTTGATCTCGCTCACTTTCAACAGCTCAGGAACGTCCCTACAAGGCCACCTCGAACACCCACTCCACTTGGCCGCCTACCAAGAAGAATCAAGCTTAGAGCCCCCCCTACGCCCCCACAATAATAATTTACGCAAGAAGAAAATGACATCTAAGACCCCCAATAATAAGTTCAATATAGAGGGAAGGGAGAGAGTCCCCGCCTTATAAAAAGGTCCGCGCGCCCGCACCGCACCCGACGCCGTACTTCCACCCGCCCGCCCAATGGAGGCCTCGCTTGTTTCCTTCTGACTTGCGCCGGCGCACATCCTGTTCCGCTATGGAAGCCCCGAACGCCGGCGACAAGATCTCCACGACGGCGGCGGCGCCGCCCCCTCCTCCGCGGCACGACGCCCTACTGGGCAAGTACGAGCTCGGCCGCCTCCTCGGCCGGGGCACATTCGCCAAGGTCTACTACGCGCGGTCGGTGGCGGACGGCGCCGCCGTGGCCATCAAGGTGATCGACAAATCCGGCGTGCCCGCCTCCATGCAGGCGCGCGTCCTGCGGGAGGTCTCCATCATGAGCCGCCTCCACCACCCGCACATCGTGCAGCTCCACGAGGTCATGGCGACGCGGACGAAGATCTACCTCGTCATGGAGCACGCCGGCGGCGGCGAGCTGCTGTCCCTGGTCGCGCGCAGGGGGCGCGTCCCCGAACCCGCCGCGTGGAAGTATCTGCAGCAGATGGTGGCCGCGCTCCGCTTCTGCCACGCCCGGGGGGTCGCCCACCGCGACGTCAAGCCGCAGAACCTGCTTCTGGACGCCCGGGGCAACCTCAAGGTCTCGGATTTCGGCCTGTCGGCGCTGCCCGAGCAGCTGAGGGACGACGGGCTCCTCCACACGGCGTGCGGCACCCCGGCCTTCACCGCCCCGGAGGTGATGCGGAGGAAGGGCTACGACGGGGCGCGCGCCGACGCGTGGTCCTGCGGCGCCATCCTCTACGTGATGCTCGCCGGGCGCCTCCCTTTCGACGACGCCAACCTCGCCCTCATGTGGCGCAAGGTCCAGAAGCGAGAGTACGAGCTTCCGCCGTGGTTCTCCTCCCCCGCGCGGCGCCTCGTCTCGCGGCTCCTCGACCCCAACCCGGAGACGAGGCTGACCCTCGACGCCCTCGCGGCGCTCCCCTGGATGGGCAGGTTCGATACGACGGGCACCTCTGCCGGCGGTCTCCGCCGGAGCGCGTCCTCGCCGGCGGTGGCGGCCTCCGGCGGCGGCCGAGGCGAGTACGGGCCCTGCATGGCCGCTAACGCCTTCGACCTCATCTCGCTGTCGTCGGGGCTGGATCTCTCCGGATTCTTCCACGGGGACGGGAGACAGGCGGAGAAGAGGTCCTTCACCTCCGCGTCAACCGTGGAGGGCGTGCTAGGGAGGGTCGAGGCGGCCGGCGAGGAGTTGGGTTACCGGGTCGAGCGGAGGAAAGGCGCCTCGCTGTTGATGAGCAAGGAGTACGGTCAGGCGCTGTCGGCGGAGGCTATGGAGGTGGCGCCGGCGCTGCTGCTGGTGGAGCTGGAGGCGGCGGGGGTCAAGAGCGGGCAGCTGGAGGACCTATCGTGGTGGAAGGGCTTGCGGCGGGGACTCGGGGACGCCGTCCTGGATTGGGTTGTCGGCGGCGCCGACTGAGGCAAATGGTCCGAGTCCGCTGGCGTTCTCCATCAAACTTGCTGTACAAATACTTGTCGCACAACTGCTTGCGTTCCAAGTGTTAGATGAGGAGGGAGCAGAGGGGCGGGGTTTGGCCGCCGCCGCCGCCTCGGCTTCCGAGATGGTCCTGTCTCTCGTCTCCGCTGTCGCGTAGCCATAGAATCCGGCGATCGCCGCGCCGGCACAGCCCCTCCCATGAACGGCTCCTCGCGTAGCCATAGGCTTCTATGTGGCTGGCTACCGGCTCCATCTCCTCCCTGCGTTCGTCGTCGGTATAGAAGACTCCGCCGCCGCGCCACACCGACTGTTGCCATGCCAGATGTTTGCTCTTCTGGTGGTCAAGATTGGCGTGCTTGACATTTGGGCTTGGTTTCGATGAAATGAATGCGATGGAAACGCTTGCCTTGTATCGATGATAATGGGGTGTTTTGTTTGGTTGTATGATAATTTATTGTACATTTTCATGATAAAAAAATTGTATTAAAATAAAAAGTGAATGAACTCATGACATAAAATTATTATGTTTGGAGGGATGTGATTACAAAAAAAAAAAGTAACTACCACACATGACCAAACAAAGGGGGGGACCACAAGAAAAAAGAAAGAGTTTGACCATCTTTTTTTGTTTAAGAGGAAAATCACTTTTAAAACATAAAATTGTCATGATTACCAAACACCTCTTTTAACAAATTTTCTTACAATTTTTAAAAATTAAAACAAAAACTTTCATTGTCATGCAACCAAACACCCATAAGGAGTGTGTGCCCGCATCAGAGAAAATATATGCTACTGGTCTTTTTTGTATACAAAATAAGCTGGTTGTCACGATCAAGCTCATGGGCGAACGACATCTTCTTTGCACCTTCATCTCCATCCATTTTCCTAGTCCCCTCTGGGTACGGTTGTAAACGGTTAAGTTCGGTTCAATTTTGGTCTCAACAAATTGTGAAAAATAAAATTTAAGTTATAATAATTGATTAAAATTAACATGAAGATTAATATTATTTATAATATATAATTATATCTTTATATTAATTATTCTAAATTTAAAATAATATATATTTAAAATTAATATAATATATAAATAAAGTGGGTCAACCAAAGTCTAACTGAATCAAATTGATAAAAAGTTATTAGTTTGATTTGGCTCAAGAAACCGAATGGATAACCCTTTGAACCGAACCGATCCATTTAATTTACTTATTTTCGACGAACACCCCTACTTCTGGGTGCAAACAATCTAATACATTCTGACAAATAATCTCAGTTTGGCTCCGGTTCCAAGAGCTGTTAGGGTTTAAATAATGATAACCTGATTAAACCCAATCCAAACCCACAATACATGCCAGGTTTTTCTGCTTAAGCCACAATTCATTAATAAGGAAAAATTAATGTACACAGGGCAAGAAAAAAAATGGTAGCAGACTAGTAATTACAAATATCAAGTTTTCCATTGAAAAAAAAAATCCTGAATAGAAGACCAAAACGCATAACCATAGGAAGCAACATCCCAATCTTTGACAAGGAAGCCTACGTGCTCAAGCACCCTGGACAGATTTTCAAAACTCCCATCAAAATCTTTTTTATCACGCATGCTCCAGATTTTATTTTGTAGGTGGTTAAACCACATTTCATTTATTGAAGAAACAAATAAAAAAGTTTATAATGAATGAAAAAATAATTGATAATTGAGAAAACATTAAATAGAAGACGGGGAAGTCTACTACTGAGCTACTAGAAGACTCAACAAAAACTAAATAAAAAGACTTCCCAAAAGTCAGATCACCGCACACAGCATCGCAGCCGAATAAGATCCAAAGCGCGCAGAAGACCAATCATGCACCCAGTCACCAGTAGACCATAAGCTCCAAAATCCTTGTTGGGTCCTCAAAGGTATCATTGAAAACCCTTCTATTATAAGCTACCCAAATAGCTCACAAGCATACTGGAAGGACAAATTTTCACACACCTGGATAATCCCTCCACGCTTTTTTTTTCTCGGAAGGCAACAATGAAAGCACATCTAAAGGTGCTACACATTATTGTAAGTTCGAGATTATAAATAAGGCACAAGATAAAGCATCGGTAATAAATAGCACAACTCAAGAATAAGCCATCTATACCCTCGTAAAATATCCCACAAAAGACACTTCAACTGACTGAACTGGAAAAATTTTGTGAATCATTGCTCTTGTTGGAAGTATTACCTTACAAATTTTGTAGAGGAACACCTTATCCTAAGAGAAAAAATCGGACTCAAAATATGTTTCCACCACTACTTCCAACCCCCCTCCCCCCAATTTAATCTCTGGCAAGCAGACTTGACTGAAAAACTACTCTTCGTTTCCAGAAGCCAAAGTAACTTATCTTCACGAGTATTCAAACACCTGTAACACATAATGGTGCCTTGCAATTTGGCAAAGTCTCCTATTTCATCCTCTTTTAAGTCCCTCCGGAACCTTGTCATCCAAGTTGCCTCCATATCCCAAAAGAAACCACTTTTTCATCCTGGTTAACAGCAATCCTAAACAACCTTGGAGATAGATCTGTCAGTGATTTGTTGCCTACCCAGCGGTTCTTCCAAAACGATGTTCTTCTCTCATTGCCAATTCCAACTGCACTAGAAACCCTGAAGAAATCTCAGTTGCTCAGAGTCAGGATGGCCTCCCAGATGCTTGAAATTCAGCTTCTATAGGCATTGAACATATCAACCCCAATGGCCTCCCTGCTCAAACGGTCAAACCATATTTAGAGTAAATAAGCATGGCCCAAGAAGAATCCCTCCAAAGAGGCCATGGTCCAGATAGACCAAAGAATTGCACGGTAATTTTCCCCATATTTGGTGCATCCCTCCAAGGATTTAGGCTGTCCCACTGAGACATCAATGATGGATCATCCCTGAAACCTGTTGGCTAAATGCTCCAACTTCTGAATAGTGTGCTCCACAACGGACTGATAATTCCACAACCCAAAGATAGGTGATTTAGATCTTCCCGGAAAGTCCCACAAAAAACACATCTAGTAGACTGAATCAAGAAAATGCTCCGGACTCGAGTCTTAGTCGGTAATCTATAACTACAAAATTTACAAAGGAATAATCTGATCTTGATCGGTAATAATGGGCTCCACATTGTCTTCCACCAATCCATCTCTACCCCACCCGCATACAACTTCTAACTTGCTGATATAACTAAAAAGACTCCATTCTTCATAGGTAACCACAGTAAATTGTCATCATGCATTTCAGTGCATCTTTGATTTCCGATAGCGTCCAGTAGCTTGATGAATTCCACCCTCTTCCTCCTTTAGTTCTCTTCAAAACTGAGGCACCCAACCCACCTGAGGTCCCATACAAATGAACTCTTATATTCCTGTCATTAGCAATTCTAAAGAACCGAGAGAATCTGGTTGCGAATGGTGTGAACTCCATCCAATGGTCCTTCTAGAAAAAGTCTTCCTTCCGTCCCCAATACCAATTGTCGTAGATAACATGAAGAACTCCCAATCATTTAAAATGTCTTTCCATACATTGAAGAATCTGTTATGATCTCTTCAAGTCCGTCTTAAGAACAAACAATCTTGCCCCAAATCGAGGAATGTGAATGACTAAATCTCCACAACCAAATTGAAAGCAGCACACTATTCATGAGTTTTAATGGCATCAATCCGAAACCACCTACTTATATATCCCTGTAAACATGGTTCCATTTAAACAAATGAAGGTCTCTCGACTCTCTCCCTCCCTCCTATCTTGCCAAATCCGATGCTTTCCAATTTCTTGAAAACACCCTTTGGGATTTTTGGATAAAAAAGTAGTGAGAACAAGCTAACATAAACATCTATCAGATATGGGATTAAACTGCCTTACGTACTCTTGTAGAACAAGCATGCTCCCCTATCCTCATAGTCCAGCATCTGATACATGATAAAAGCAAGCAGCTGATTTTTCAATAAATGAGGTGTCAGCTGCACCATACTCAAGCCGGTCCAAGTCTTTTGTGCCACCATTAATGGCCAATCTTACTTATTTAGGCTTCAAATAGGAGAGTCATGCATGCATGTTTATGCTGTTTTTCTATGTAGTATGTTTGATCAATAATTACATAAATAAATCTTCAAACTAATCATTTATTTTGGTTTGACCCAAACCAAACCTATTTAATTTTGTTTGGTTCAGTTTGGGTTGGTGATGCACTTCGGTTGGGTTGATTATTGTCTCTGTAAAGTGTAAACCAAACAAAACAAACCATGAACACCCCTATCTGCAAAGAAGATGAAGCACACAATACCTCAGACCTGGTGTTTCTAGTATCCATGGTTCAATAATTCTCAAAACTATTGTGTTTTTTGTCCAAACCAGTAGTGGCTATCTAAAAGAATTTCCTAACTCTCTGTCTCTATATATGTATGATCTGTTGGTACAAAATAAAGACAAAAGTGTCCATACGGATGGCTTAGCTTTTGTTCGGTACAGCTGCTACCTTATCTTCTATGTTACTCTCCTAATAAAAAGAGGGGGGGGGGGGCTGACCACTACGGAAAAAGTGATGTATCCCCAATTTTTTTAAGCCTCGTTAGGTGATAAGAGGATAACATAAAAAAGGGGATAAGTGATGCCACGTGACTAATCTTATCTTTATTATGGCTAAACTTAACCGATACTTGGTAAAACAAGTATAAGACGTTTTTTTATTTTTTACCCTTTTTCTCCAATATTGACTTTTCTTTAATTTGGTATAACATTCATAATATCTTAACCAATTGATCATGATTTGCAGGGTTAAAACCCCTACGAAGTGTTAATCCAACATGACCTCAATGGAGGCAGAGAAACAATATAACTGATTACCTCGAACAATATAAAAATAAAACCTCATGATCAGTTGCGTTAATTTGCCAACAATAAACTCCGGCACGTGACACGTTCAGATTGCTCATACAATGTGCAGTAAAAATGCACAGCAAAAATAACAAGAACCTACCCCCTCAAGGCCATGAGCTAAAAAAGAATTAAGCTTCATTTTCAGTCAAAGAAAGTGTGTTTTAGATCTACTTTTCTTTTCCCGGAAAACCTACTTGTCTTGATGGAAGGAAAGAAAGAATTAAGCTTCACATTTGACAGAAAGAAGAATGGAGAGGTCATTCGGATGCTCGAGATGTCTGTTCCAGGTGAAATCAGACGTTCCTGAGCAATATTCCGCTGTCCACTCCAGGTAGAGAGGGTCGGGAGGAGGATAGCTATAAAAACGGGAACACACCTGTGCGGCTGTGCCGAGAAAAGGACGCCCTTCTGCGCATGTCCATCGTCGCCGCCCACTACACGCGGAATCAGGCTTCCAAGCACCCCCAGAACTGCGGACATATTCACCGCCGCCGTAAACCATGGATCGTACGTGCCGAAAGAGGACCAGAAAAGAAAGGCAGTCGCGAACAGAGGAGCAGCGGGGACTCCAGCGGCTCAGACTGTTAAACGAGCCCATAATATTATCCGAAATAAATCGAGTTAAAAGGAAAATAAAAATGTTTTACAAAATAATAATGTTTCATAGAAAAAAAAATATATACAGGCCTCCTCTTATTTGATAGGCTTGAAAATATTTTTACGAAAAATAGTATCAACTGTTTGATTGAGTGTGAAATATTTTCAGATTATTTAGTATTGAAGAAGGTATTTTGAACCTTAGAAGTAAAGAGTTTAATTTTCAAATAAAAACCTATTTTTTAAAAAAAATATTTTATGTTGTATTATAAAAAAAAAGTTCATTGGATAAAAAAAGAGATCCCCACATTTGCATCTAACTTGTCTACAATGATGATGAACCAGAGAGCATGAGAAACAAAATGGCCATACATGTGGTAGTCTTTTTTTTTTCTTTTTTTTTTCAATCATTCTGGATCAAAATCTGAAGCTACGAGCAAATTAAGGAAAAGGGAGACAGTAAAAATAATTATTTGCATAAGAGAATTGTCTATGTTTCGTTTTTGTCGTCAATCTCAGCCTCTAATGTATATATTTTGTCAGTAAATGGATACTGTATTTCAATATTGTCTTATGCTTTATAATTGAATTGCTTAAGGTTAAAACAGTGAAGATATGATTTGTGAGTATTAGGGCTGTAAACGGGTCGGATTCGGTAGCGGATTCACCAGAATCCGATTCCGATTCCGATAAGGGTTAAGGAGTTCCGATTCCGATAATTTCGGAATCACTATGTTCCGATTTCGATCCGATTCCGATTCCGTTATCGAAATCGGAACCGAATCCGATAAAATCCGAAATGCATATTAAATATTGATTTTTATTCAAAAGTGAGTGAATAATTTACGTATAATTAATATTTTTTGATATAATCTTATTAAAATTTTATTTTTATTAATTATAAATTTATATATTGTATTTTATAATTTATTTAACTTTCTTTAGTTAATTTTATTTATATATAATTATTTTTTTATCGAAATCGGATTAACGGAAACGGAACCAACTGATTCCGATAAGCTACCGGAATATCCGATTCCGATTCCGATAACTTATAGGATACAAAAACAAGTTCTAAATCCGTTAATTTTTATCGAAATCGAATCGGTATATCGGAATATCGGATTCCGTTTACACCCCTAGTGAGTATGTACAAAACTTGCTGTTGATCGTGATATATCAGAAATAAATTCATCAGATGGTGCTAGAAGATGGAACAGTAGGAGAAGGAAAAAGGGAGATCAGTTGTGTATGCTGGTTTAAGCTCAGTGTTGTATTATCATCTCTGTACTCTTTCCTAGTTTGTATATATATATGGTCTTGTTTGTTCAAAAAAAAAAAAAAGTTGTGTATGCTGGTACTTTAAAAGAAAAAAAAAACAATACTTTACTTGGAAAGAAGTAAAATTATTTGCCAAGTTGTGTTTATCAAATAAAAAAATGAAGTAATGTTCACATCCTAGAATAGGACCGAATCGTTCGGAGAATCAATCCTAAAAAGAACGGTACGTACGTAGTATTTGGGATTTAAAACGGAAAAAGAAAAAAAATGATACAACCACATCTTATATCTTTTTCTTTCTTTATAGAAGAGGTCTTGGATCTTAATGTCACGATAATATTATTTCAAAGTAGATAGCACATCAGAGTGTATACGTACGTAAGATGAAACGAAACGCCACACTGGGAAAGAAACCGAAAATTTCAAAATTGATCGTCCCGTCATTTCACATCTCGATGGGAAAATCAATCCAAAAGACATCGGAAGTATTCAGAGTTACAAGATGTTTTACTTCTACACACTGTTCCGAAGTAAGAAGGATACTGTGTTAACCAGCACAAAGATCCATGGGGTTCGGATCAGGGGTGTCAAATGAACGGGCTGGGCCCGTTGGCCCGTCAAAAAACCCATGGTGGGCCGGGCTCAGAGCGCTCAAAAAACTGAAACGGGCTTAACTAAAGAATCGATTTCCATTCTCGTTTTATTGGCCGGCCCGGCGAGCACGGCCCGCTGGCCCGTCTGAAGCCCGTCGGGCCGTCAGCCGAGCGATCTTGCCGTCGCGGGCGGTCAGGAGGCTCGAGACCTCCAGAAGGAATCCTTCCGACTGCTTCTTCAAGGCCATGGCGTTCTCGTCGGCGGCACTGGCGTCTCTCAGCCTGGCCTCGAACTTCGATTCCAGATCTGCGATGCGGGCCTTCAGCTGAGCAATCTCGCCGTCGTGGGCGGTCAGGAGGCTCGAGACCTCCAGAGCGCCGCTTCTCTCCTCCTCCGCGGCCCCGATCCGGTCCAAGATGCGGGCCGTCAGCCGAGCAATCTCCGCGTCGCGGGCGGCCAAGAGCCCCGGGCGCCGCTTCTCTCCTCTTCCGCCGCCCTGCTGCGGTCCTCGATGCTGGCCTTCAGCCGACCAAGCTCTCACCCCCGGGCGATCAAGACCCTCGAGCGCCATTCCTCTCCTCCTTCGCCACCCTCGCTCTTCCCGGTCACGGCCTCCACGTTCTTCGGATGCGGGAGGACCGGGCGAGGAACGCCCGGGCGCAAGAATCCGGCGACGAGGCCGCCTTGGGCGCGGCGGCGTCGGTGATCCGAGAGGTGCTGCCGGAGGCGAAGGCCTTGCCCGGGGCACCTTCCTCCGGCGGGAAGGAGAAGTACATGGAGGCCAGGAAGAACATCTCGGTGATCTGGATCGCCGGCCACGGTGGTGAGGGCGGCGCCGTCGGGGGGGGGGACATGGCAGCCGGTGGGGATGTAGCCGAACGCCTGGGTACCCAACACGGCCATCGCCATCGCCCGGTCCTCCTCGCTCCAGAAGCCGCCACTCGGGCCTGCAACCGCCGCCATGGGGCTCCGCCCCTTTCCCCCCTCTTCCTCCCACCGTGCTGGCTTGGACGGGGCCTCTTTCCCCCTTGATCCGGTCGAGTCCAAGCAACACCAGCCTCCGCAGCGGGGTCTTCACCAGGAGTAGCACGACTACTCTGGCCTCCTCCCACACCACCACGAACAGCAACTGTATCATCTCTATGTCTCTCTCTGTGTATGTGTGATCGGGAAGAAGTGGAAGGAAAAGAGAAGAAGAGGAAGAAGATGATGAAGCCCGTTGGGCTAATGGGCTTTGGCGGGCTAAAGCCCAGTTACACCATTTAAGCCCGTTGGGCTTTCTAGATGGGCTTGGGCTGGGGCTCTATATATATGGGCTGAAGTGGACTTGGGCCGGGCCAGCCCAAGCCCGGCCCGTTGACACCCCTAGTTCGGATCCCCTCAGCCCCAACAGGACTGAAGTGCCGAGATCCACGAAGAGCGAGAGAGATGAGAAGATGTTTTCTGCGGTGGTGTTCAGGGACTTCGACAGAGACTTCATGATCGGGAGTTGTTCTTCTGATGGATTTCTCGTCTTTGAGGTGCTTCCGTCTACACCTACGTTCCAACTGCAACTGCCTCCGCATACTCTCGAAAACACCTTATTCGGGTATTCTGGAACGACATGACTCCCTATTTCTTAAGGATAAGTGGCCACGTACTAACAAGGACCACACCCACCATCCATTCCAGTAGATGCATGGGACCAATGATTCCGGAATCGGAATTGGAATCGGTCCCAACCGATTCCGATTCCGATTCCAGGAATCGGCCGGAATCGGCCGATTCCTGTGAAGGGAATCGATTCCGGATCGGTCCGGAATCGGTTTTTTTTTTTGAATTTTTTTTCGTTAAAAAAATTAAAAAAATTCAGAAAAAATTCTAAAAAAATAGGAAATGAGTTAGAATTTTTTTAAAAATAACCAATGCATTCATCCACGGGACCACATCGAATAAATACTAATGAACTCCAATTGAAGACTTGAAGTTAAGTACATATTCCAATTTCATTGATTCAAAAATCAAAGAGTTGATACATCATAAAAAAAAATTACATCATATCAATCTACTACCAATATCCAGGATATAGATATGGGTCTTCCTCCTCTCCCTGCTTCTCGTGATACTCCTCCCTCGTGCTCAGTCTTGTATACTGTCCGGGACCATATCCATATGAAAATAGTGCCGATGCCATGCCATCAAGGTCGTATGGATTGGACTGCGGGACGACCGGGACGTAAGCAGAGGATGGTGGAGCTAGTGGTGTAATCCACTGCTGGTCAACCTGGCCAAATGCTGGATACTGTGGCTCCATAATATAAGAATGTGGTGTCTGCTCATCCAGCGTGTAATACGGCTTTGGAAGCCGTGAATCAGGAGACTCAGCTACTGCTGATGGCTGCGTCGCTGGTATGCACTCCTCGTCATCATCACCTGAGGAGTGAGAAGGAGCCTGCGTGCTGTCATCTGGGCTGACAGGACGCCTGACCTCTAGCTTCCTTCTCTTCACCTCTTCAGTCATCTCTGAAGTACCAGAAAGACCGGAACCCAAAGTTTTTTTCAACTTTGCAAATCCTCCCATTTTCCGTGCAGTCATTTTTGTTTTCGTTTTCCCCGGACTGCGAATGGGCTGGGTAGCGGCTGCTGGGGGGACTGGAGCTGGAGCTGGGGCTAAAGCTGCAGGTGGCTGGACCATAGCTGCAGGGGCAGAAGAAGGCCCTGCCTGAGCCTGAGAAGTAGATGGAGGTGGAGCTGGAGCATCCTCCTCGGCTTCAACACCATCCAACTCTCCTTCAGCCCATGCACGGTCATTGGGATCAAACTCAGCTGCATGATCCCTGGCTTCCCTCTCCTCTATCCAGGAGGCAAGTGCATGCTCCTCCTGGAATATCTGGTCCATGTCCACCTCCTCGGGTGGTGGTGTGGCGGAGGAATGCCTCTGCTCGTACGGGCCACCTGCGAATCGTGCAAATCGTGCCTCGCTGATCTTCTGTCGATCCTTGATGTTCTTTATGCGCAGCCTCATGTTGTAATGACAGAAGACTAGCTTCTCCAGCCGGTCTGAGGTCAATCTGTTCCTCCTTTTTGTATGTATCAGGTTGAATGTACTCCAGTTCCTCTCACAATGGGAGGAACTGGTGCTCTGGCTGAGTATCCTGATACCGATGGCAGCAAGTGGATTCCATCCACTCCTGGTGTTCACCTGAACCCACCACTCAAGAAAAAAACAAGAAGAGAAAAGGTAAACAATTAGCCCATCATCTACCATAACTTATATGAAAAGAAAATAAAATCTTCATCAAGCTATTACTATACCAGGTGACACTTTGTCAACTGAATATTTAAGGTCAGCATCTGAGTATACGCCGACCCTCATCTTGTACTTCTGCATCTGAAAAATTTATAAAAAAAATATTAGTTGCCTGGTAAGGCTACTCCAAGGTATTTAATGAACTCTAACTTCTATCTCAGCCTCTATCATGTTCTGCTGAGATCGGCACAGACGCTGAATAACTGCAAGTGTACCCCGCATCACCTCGTTGTCGTTCACCACTTGTCCTCCATATTGGATGCGGGGGTTCAAAAAATATCATGCAAGATTTTATTAGTTAACACTGTGCATATAAGACAAATATACAGCAAAAATAATTTTTTAACCAAGTTACCTGCAACATGGACATCGTGGTGCAAGGTCTTGTCCCATCGGTCATCTATGATCTTCCACCACTTCTTGTAACCTCTGGGATTTTTTTCTTTGATTTTCAGCTTTGCCCGGTCCATGGCATCATACAACGTGCCCATCTGGTCCCTGTCATCTGAGTCTACCAACCTCAAGACAACTACCAGTGGCTCAATGATTGCCAAGTAGTAGGCAATCCTCTCCCAAAACCTCTTGTCAGTGATCTGCTTCTCAGACCTGACAAGAATCTCTAACTGTTCTTTCTTGTCATGCAGGTTGTCCACCATATAGTTGTAATACTCATCGGACTGTGTGAACCTAACCAATGCATGCCTGTGCCGGTGTAAGCTCTCCAGCGCAATGAAGTTCGTGGCAAATCGTGTCGGACCGGGCCTAACAAGATCGTGCCCTCCTGTGTGAGATCTCATGATATGTAGGAGGCGGGGATGCGAATAAATAAAAGATGTGATGGTCTGCGCCTGCCTGACAAGTGTAGATACACCCTCCTCCTTGCCTATATCCTCTAATATGAGATCTATGGAATGTGCTGCACAGGGCACCCAGAAGATGTGCTTCATCTTCTCCATCAACTTCCTCCCAGCTGCCTTATATGATGGTTCGTTGTCAGTGACAACCTGAACCACATTGTCCTCCCCGATCTCCTCCACCACCCCATACATCAGAGAAAAGATGAAGTCGGCATTTTTAATCTTCCCAGAAGCATCTACCGACTTCAAGAATGTAGTCCCCTCAGAACAGTACACCAAGAAGTTTATCATACTCCTCTTGGTGATACCTGTCCACCCATCGCACATAATTGTGCAACCCCTCTCCTTCCACATCAACTTAAACCCATCCATCCACTCCCTCAACTCCTGGACCTCCTCATCCAGGCCAGCGCCGTATATGTGTCTGCTGCCCGGGGCTTGCAAACCCGGTCCAGCCTCACCCACGGCATCCACCATCGTCTGGAAGTAGGGGCTGGTGGCTGCATGTGCTGGGATGCCTACATCAAGTTAAAAAAATTTGGGATCAGGCTAAAATTAAGTTTAAGTAAATAAAACACACATAATGTCAATTTTAATTTAAAAAGTGATACCTGCATGTAAAAACCATTTCACAATGTGGCGAACGGCTCTCTTTGCAGCCGTTCCTGTTGCCTTCACCCCTTTCATTGCCTGTTTTATCCTCATCTGCCCAGCACTCTGTTTTCTAAATAAATACTCGTCACTCGGTGTAAATCGAGTGCTGGTAGAAGTGGAACGGCCGTATGGCTCCTGTCTTCTGGGGTCAGTCTCTCGGTCCCGGTCCGGACGAGCCGATGCTGATCGACCCAAAGCTGGGTCAACTCTGGACCCAGACTCTCGTGCTCCCCTCCTCCCCTCCTCCTCCTCAGCAAATGCACGCTTGCTAGCGTGCCTAGCACGTCCAAGCTCGGAGTCTGTGGACTCGTCCTCGCTCTCTGGCTCGGGCTCAACTGATGCCTTCCCCTTGCCTTTCCCTTTCGAGGTAGGCAAATCGCGGTCCCTCCTCCTCTGGAGTAGCTCGTCGTGCAACTCCTCCCTCTGCTCGATCCTAATCGCCCGTTGAGAGAATCTACATGTCATATAGCCTCTCATCTCCTCACTCTTCTCCCTGGGCACCTTGTCACATTTCTTGACATTCCCACCTGTTCCAGCAATATGTTGTTTCAGCCGGAACACCCCCCCGTTCATCTCCTTCCCACACCATTTGCACTGTACCATCTTCCTGACTGGGTCTACCATCTGCCCGTGTTCCCAACCCGCGTCGGAAGCACGTGCTGCTGCTGCATCACCTTGATCGGCCATCGCTTATATCTGCAAAAATTGTAAACAATGCACTAAAAATGATTAGATAACATAAAAATTGATTTAGATGCTGTTCGGGAAACAGACAACCCAAGTAACACACCATTCAATATGTTTAAAGGGTTACGTATTTGCCGGAAACGGTCGTAAATTAACGTACGGGATATCCGGAATTTTTCCCGTGCAAAATGGACTTAAACGGATAGTTCAAAACTTGGACGGACTTGTTCGGTCGGAAATCACAACGTTTAACGACGCTCGGACTCGTCGGAAACGCGTAAGAATGGACGTACGAAGCTTTCGGCAAAAAAATCTTATCAAAAACCGGTCAAAGATCGAAGAAGAGGTTGATTCGATGCCGGTCCGAGCTTGAATCGGCGGAATCGGCTGAAGGAATCACTTGGAATCGCTGGAATCGCCGGAATCGCCGCGGGAAGAAGCTGGAATCGCCGGAATCGGTGCTGAATCGCTGGAATCCTTCTGGAATCGGTGCTGGCAGCTCGGATCGACGCCTGGATCACCGGATCGAAGCTGGAATTGCCGCGGAATTGCCAGAATCGAGCCCTACCGCCGCGGGATCGACGGAATCGACCGCGGCGGTCGATTCCGGCCCTAAAAGAGCCGGAATCGGTTCGATTCCCGGTCCAGAATTGAACCGGGAATCGAACCGGGCCGGTTCAACCGGTCTTCCGAAGGAATCGGTCGGATCGACCTATTCCACAAGGAATCGGTCGGAATCGGATCGATTTCGACCGATTCCAGGCGATTCATACCGATTCCGCGGAATTATTCCCGGAATTGGTCCTTCCGCCAGGAATCGGATCGGAATCCACCGTACTTTTTAATTTTATTTATTTATTTTGGACATACACCGTACTTGTAAAAGCATATTCTAAAGATTGTGGTTTGAATTGCATAATATACTCAAAGTACAAATTCTTTAGTATATTCGAAGTGTGCACTTTCTTAAATTCCTCATATTTTATCAACATTCAACGTTAGAAAAAATTGAGATCAATAGATTTAAGTTGAAGAAACAAGCGAGACATAGGCGAATATATGTACCACGTATTTTTCATGTTATCTAATTTATCCGCCTATATATAGTTTTTGTTTGACAAAATATGATGGGAATGAGAGACAGAAAATAGTGGTAAAATTTTTAAATCCTTTTTAGGAAAGAACAGCATATATAAATATATAAACAGCATGATGATGGAATCACATTTATAGATAATCAAATAAGTAAATTTACACTTTTTATTGTTTATAAAATTCTACACAGAGAGAGAGAGAGGGGAAAGGAAAAGGTGATGGAGTGATTGCAGTAAGTCTTGATCATCTAAGCCCTACGGTGGAAGAGACACTCTCAATTTTCAATCACAATAAATCATAATTTCATGTCATTTATGTGGTGCTGGAACAATAACCTAGTAACGAGTCAGTAGCAACGAACAGATCATTATCGAACAATCATTAAAGTCAGTATAACTCATTGTTGAAATCAATATAACTCCTTACTAAACCGGATGATTGAATAACGATTTAATAAAAGAGTTCAGTATCAAGGAGTGAGGGCATTCCTGGGCAGGTGATCCGGACTCGATTGCAGTTGCAGGCCTGCGTGGTTGATCTTGGCGCGAAAGGAAAAGGATGGAAGGGGTTCGAGAGTCCGAGCCCGGCGACGGCGCACAGCTCGCGGCGGCTTCGCAACGGGTCACACAGCCTGCAGTTGGCATGGTTGCTAAAATCCCGGCAAAGATTGTTCTTTTACGTCTATCCATCGCGGAGGCTGGAGACTCCCGTCTCGCTACTTAAACGCCTCCCTTTAATTAATTAGTATATAAGTTGTCACGACCCAGAATTTAAATAACATAACTACAAATACGCAGCGAAAATGTACAATATCGTGACAGTGAGATGAAACCTAATACTTGAATTTCATAACACAAACTTAAACAATTATTTTCATAAGATCCATCATACAAGAGAATAGAACCACACTTCTAAGTCTAATCACAATCTTGTTCAAAAACAACCAAGACCATCTACTTAAGTAAAGAATACCCAGAATCTCCAAGTGCAAATGACTCTGATTCATTTGGTTCCACCTGAACTTTATCTTCAAGCTTCTAAATCTTCAAAACCTGCTGAAAAATTTATCCCACAACGGGGTGAGTCCAGGGACTCCGTAGGATTTACACCTATTTCCCGCCAATCGGATACTAACATATAAACATGCAATGATAGATAACATATATAAATTGAGATGTAAATAAAAATATATAGAATGTCTTCTATATTATTAAGCTCACAACTCATATCCAAACCATGAATTAATTTTAAGGAAACAATTATGCCAATGCAATATACTTATAGTCTAAGACACACAAGACCATACAAACTAGACAACTATCATCTAAATGACCTCAAGACTTAACTTAACATGACCAAACTAAAATAAGACAAATTTGATTTTTCTAACATGACATAGTTTAACATCTATACATGACACACAATTAACATATTTCATATTCTTTCCAAAACACAGTCAAAGAGCAAGGAATTAGTCGTCTTGCTTCACATGTATAAATGCATTCACCAGCTCTAACATATATAGAAGTAACATATACTAAGCTAACCCAAAGTGCACCTAGACAGTGGTGACACTAAGGGAAAAACCGCGGTAATCCGGGATCTGTGGAAGGGTCGGATTCATTTAAGTTACCTGTTGCCCACGGACAATTGACTAATATAGGCTGGTGAAGCCTTTATAGCACGTCATATCAATAGTTCATAACATAAATTCAAATCAAGACATACTTGACCATACCATGCATACATGACATAAACATCTAATTTCATAGCCTTTCATGCAAGACATAACAAACTAGACAAGACATATGATAACCCGACTTGGTTGGCATATTCTAAATCAAACCTATACCAAACTTGACCATATGAACATAACCATACCATGCATGACATAATACATAATCTGAAACCAAACTAACCAAAATTTACATGACTTACATACATGAAATGACAAGCGGAACTAGACATACTTAATTACATATGCAAGACAATTAACCTAAATCAAGATGGGCATAAACTAAACAAATTAAGTTATGAGTTAATCAACCACAATCTGACCTAAACAGGTTCTAAAAGATATGATTTGGTGATCCATGATTTTTTCCAAATTACACATAATTATATTTCAAATCTAGGTCCAATCTAGCATATTTTCACATACATAACTAACATAAGGTCAAAACTTATGAAAAATATTTTTAGCCATCCAAAATCAAGCTAAACATGTTCCATAATTTACAAAATAGTAATTTCAAGATTGTAGTTTCAAAGTTTTTTTGAGAAGAATTACTAATCTTAAGTCCAAAAGTTAAACTAGTCAAATCAAGGTCCATAAGTTAAATCATACATATTTTCTATTCAAAATGGGATCAAATAAATAGAAGAGCTTAAAAATCCTACCTGGAAGATTCTGCAATTTTTTTGTATTTTTCTGAATTTTCTGCTATTTTTATGAGCTATTCTCTGATTTATGAAATTAATAAATCAGAAAAAATCCAAATTTGTAGAACCGGTGCCGAACCGGGCGACTCGACCGGTGACTTGGAGTGCTGGGCCGGAGGCTCGATGCTGCTGGGCCGATGGCCGGCCGGGCGGTTGACCGAGGTGGGGGGGGGCGCAACCGAGCGCGGGAGAGAAGAAGGGAGGGAAAAGGGGCGGCACTGTAGTGGTTGACAACAAGCACAAGAAGATGGCCAGCAGCTGAGTGGCCGGCTGCGGAAAACGGCCAGGCGACCAGGGGATAGAAGAAGGAGGGGGCGGCGATCGGCGGGCGGGGCTTCACGGGACGAACCCGCGGGTGGCGGCGGCGGTTCGCGCGGCCCAGGTGGGCGGCGACACGGCCACGGGTGAGTGCAGCGTCGACGACAGGAAGAGAGGGAGAGTGAGAGGGAGAGACAGCTCGACGCGGGGGGGGGGGGGATTCCGCGAAGAAAATATACACCAGGGAGGGGGGTTCCGTAGCCAAGAGGGAGAAGAGAGTTTGAGCGGGAGAGGGGGGGGGGAATTCCGGCGAGCACGGGGCGGCGGGGAGTCCGGGTGAGAGGGGGAGACCGGAGAAGAAAAGAAAATTTCTTTTTTTACCAGATATTACATACGTACTTGACTGGATGATCGTCGAACTAAGTAGCTAGCTACTTGGCGGCCGCCAAGGAGAGAAGAAAATCAACTCTTCCATCGAGCAACATGAAGAAGCACCAGGGCGGCGCTATCGTCTGCTTGCTCTTGCTGCTCATCGCATGTACATCGGCAGCAAGACTCTCCGCCGTCGATAGTCCTGCCGACTATTAAAGTATTTTCTTAAAATAAAAAAGGGAAGGAACATGTCACCCAACGTACGCGTCGGGTGACTGTCCCGCGCATGTGGACTTCGCGCGGCGGTTTCCCAGTTTTCAGCCTCTTACCGTTGGAAGGTTTCCAACGTAAAAAAGAGGATATTTTTTATCCCTTTTTTGGCTGGCTCTCTGGCGTACGCTCTCCCTCTCGCCCAAACGCTCTGTCTCTCTCTGTTTTCGATGGATTTCTTGTTTCAGCGCTCGGACGAAAAGTCGAGGACTTTTTCTTCTTTGTTAGAAGCACTCAAAGCAAGATCGATTCGCATAGTTCTCCGGAAAGACGTGCTGACGGGAGAGAAGGGTTTCGCCTACCTGAGAGTCGTCATATCTCTAGGAGGACGTTGCCGCGAGAACCGCACGTCGGTTGGCAATAGAACTCTTAGTTCTAGCGATTATGCGTTTCGACCCGACAGACTATGTTTCTAACTTCGTTTATTTAATTTTAATCTTTTCGTGTAGTTGTGTTTTTGTAGATTTTCAAGTAGACGACCCAACACCGACGAAGTTAGAAGCCCCCTTGTTGGATGCCGCTGCTGGAAACTAGCTAAGGGGTGCGTTGCCAGCATCTTCAATTCCTACCTGAGCCATCGCATGCTCGTCTCTCCGCGGTGCTGCCTTGCCATCGACCTGCTCAGCGCCGGTTGCTTCCCCAAGTTCTTCGAAGTCCTTCGGCGTCCTGCTCAAGAACTTCTGCAACTCCCTTCTACCCGTGGAGCCACCCTTCTGATGCCGCAAGCTCCGGGAAACCCAGGAAGGAGATGCAGCCCCGTGCCACACACGCATCTACCACAGGACAAATAAATGATTCCACGTTAGTAGGCAACAGCTGATCCGGGTTTTGACTCCATCAATAAATCAACGTTCGTGAAGGGAGTATTCCAATGAAAAAAGGTCACGGTAGCGACCACTCAAGTGATGGATAACGAGTTGTAAGGTGTCGGTAACGGTTCAACCTCCGTCGGTAGAGTGTTAACAAGTCTGCGAATCATTACTAAATCGTTACCGGACTTACAAATTTGCTACCAAGCTAATACAACTTACTACTAATGGATAGTGAGTTAGTAAGAAGTCGATAACGGTTCAGTCATTTTCAACAGTAACTCATCACTTAAGTGGTTTGAGATCGTGATCAATTTTTATTAAAGATTGAAAGTACTCTCTCCACTATAGAATTGAGGTGATCCGCTCCCTTCTATGTATATATGTATTCGCCTTTTGAATTTAACGAAGTTGTGCATCGTGGTCTCTCCTCCTACCTATGAACTGATCGATCATTTGTGCACGCACATATATATATGTGGTTACCGTATTTAGATTAACACGTACTGATGATTGTCATGCGGTACGTACGTATACATGGTTACTTCAGTTAATAATTGTGTATTAATATTATTATACATTGTTTATAGGTCAATTGGTATTTCTCTTTACTTTTTTAAAGTTTTATATTATGTAATCTAGTCGATTGTGTTTATAATAAATTCTTTTGCAGTTTTCATTTAATCGTTGATAGAGGGGGGATCGATGTTATATGATTATATCTCTTACTTCTTTAAATATTTTAAGTCAATCATTACTTATATTCTGAATGGGATTGTGTGACGGTAATATCCTTTTCATATTAATTTCCAACCAACTACACCTGTAGATTAAACATATTGTTCCTCATGTACTTAATTAGTCAGTTAAATTTGTTTGTTAATGGGGTGTTTGGTTTGTACGATAATTTTTTATATATTTTCATTATAAAAAATTGTATTAAAATAAAATATGAATTAATCAAGGATATAAAATTATAGTGTTTAGAAAGATATGATAACAAAAAAAAGTTGATATTATATATGACTAAATAAGGTGGCATCACAAGATAAGAAAAAGAGGGGTCACTCTATTTTTTGTTCAAAAAAGTAAACTCTTTTAAAATGTAAAATTATAATGGTTGCCAAAATATTTCTTTTAAAAAATTTTGTTATAAAAATTAAAAATTATAGCAAAAATATAATTTATCTTGCAACCAAACACTCCATAGATTTTAGCAAGAAGTTGTTATCAATCAATTCAAAAGTAACATAGATGTTCCTGGAATCCATTAATATTATAGTTTGTTTTCTAGGCGTACGGCATCATGCATTTTTTGTTTTATGGGGTGTTTGGTTGCATGATAATTTTTTGTACACTTTCATGATAAAAAATTGTATTAAAATAAAAAGTGAACCGACTCATGACATAAAATTATCATGTTTGGAGGGATGTGATTACAAAAAAGAGTAACCACCCCACATGACCAAATAAAGTGGGGGACCACAAGAAAAAAGAAAGAGGTGAGCCCCTCTTTTTTTGTTTAAGAAGAAAATCACTTTCAAAACATAAAATTGTCATGGTTGTCAAACACCTTTTTAACAAGTTTTCTTACAATTTTTAAAAATTAAAATAAAAACCTCAATTATCATGCAACCAAACACCCCCTTAGATACAGCTTCCGGACTAAAAGTCTTTGTTTTTTTTTCTTTTTCATTTTGGACGATACGCGAACAGGCTAAGTGGTTTAAATGAGTTGTTTTATGCAAAATTATTATTTACCAAACAATCAACAAATAAATCTCTTATATTATTTAATTTTGATACGACACCATAAAATGTTTACGTTTACTTTCTATCATTTTATATCATCACTACAAAAAAAACAGATTATTGGGAATGGCTTGATGCCATCCTGAATAACCAAAAAGTTGTCACCAATATATATTAACAATAGCTCTTGTCAAGTCGTCGCAAATAATCTCGTCACTAATGTTATTGACGACGGCCAAAGGTAAACCGTCGCAAATAATTTTATTTACAACGGCTCAAAAAGTCATCGCAAAAATTTTTATTTGCGACAACTTTACGATAACAAACTTATTGGTGATGGCTGATTTAGTCGTCACTAAGAAAGTTATTTGCGATGACTATAAATCATCGTAAATGGTAAATAAAACCCACCCTGCCGATGTTCTGGGTGCTTTTTTTGTGTATGACGATGGCGTAAGCCATTGCAAATAACAAAGACTGAAATAGCCGGCGCCTATTTCAAATGTTTTTTTTTGGTATAATGACGGCTAAAACCTCATTTGGGACAGCTTCGGCCGTCGCAACTAAGTTTATTGGCGACGGTTGCGGAAGATGTCGCCAATAATTTTTTCCTATAAAAAAATTAATTTTATTTGCCGGATTGGACCAATTCTTGGGTCAAATCAAGAAGCCAGGTCATCCTCGATAACTTCCAGAATGATCCAGAATCGGATCGACCAATCCAAAAATGGGTTTGGATACACAAGTATACATTTACAAATTACAATACACATACATTTACACAAGTATACATTTACATAAGTTCCAAAATGATCCAATAATCATCATTCATAATCCACACGCACAAACGCACATTTACAAAGCATACCAAATAATACATTTTATTCATATGCCAAAATATTTTGATACATAGAAACATTGACACATAGGAGAGTCCAAAATATACATATTCATTCGTTATCTTCATCTTCGTCTTCATCTTCACTCTCCTCACCATCCTCATCGTCCTCGTCGTTTCCATCGTCTGTTTGTTGAGACGGAGGATGCCCCGATATGGATGGCACATCAAAAGTCGAGAAACTTTGAGACAACCCTTCTATAATTTGATTGAGACAATTGAAATTATCTTGGAATGATTTTTGTTGATTGTCTAGTTGTTGTTTCAATGAAGTAATTTCAGCCTCATAACAAACATTTATTTCTCCTTGCCTCGCCACCTGAGCTCTAAGGTCTCGAACTTCTTGAGTCGAGGTAGAAACACCTCCACTTGACTCACCGTACCAAGTGTTGCGAGTTTCACCTCATCCATCACATTGGATCCGTCCTGGTCGTTATCTATCGAAGACGAATACAAAAGCGTCCTCTGCGATGAGTGGAGGCTGCGATACCCTAGAATCTGAGGATTCAGATGTTGGGAGATTCATCAATCAATGCATATTTTTTCTATATATTAAATATGATAAAAAATAAAATTAAAATGTTGAATTATAAATTATAAGGAAAAGATCATTTATAAACCAATCATTACCATCATGAGACGACTTTGGTCATTATCTCAAATGACCACTCCATCAAGCTCCTCATGTGTTTGACTCATCTGGAATACTTCTGGACGAGTTGGACGATGATTTTCTTTTCGTACGTAGCCAAAAAATTTAAAAGATAATGAAGAATTCAGAAATAAGGTTCAGCTAATATGAAAATTTAAGTTTTTACTACTTATAAAATCTCTTTTTAACTGGTTTATATTTGTTCTTCTGCTTTTGTACGGCATTGTTAACTGTTCTTTAGCTTCTGTACCTATTATCGGGAACACATGACCCATTAGGTAAGACTTCCTTAAATAAAGATAATATCATATCCATACATTTTCTAGTGAGACCATTCATAGACTTAAGTTGAATCAACTTTAAAATAAATTTTAATTTAAATACATCTTTTACACTTTCATATAGAGATGTTTCAGAATCTTTTAATAATTTAGAATATTATAAATTTTCTTCATTGTGTTCTTACTCATTATGTCGAATAGAAGAATCATTATTTTGAATATTTTGTAACATTTCCATTAATTCATCATCTACGTGATCATCTTGTGGTTCGTTTAAATTTGTAACATCTTCGTTTCTAATATTAACTTCAATTTCACCATGACATATCCATGTTTGATAATTTAACCATATGCCATCACATATTAGGCGTTCTTTCACAATTTTTTTTAAATAAATGTATTATAACATTTTTTACAAGGACATTATATTAGATCTTTATGTTGTCAATATCTATATTGTATTCTAGAATGATGAAAAGCACAGTCTAAAAAATCTTTGATCTCTCGAAGATACCTAGAATCTAATCTATTAAGAATATGCATCCATGATTTGTTTAAGTTACTCATATTTCTTCTAATAAATAATTTAAGTATAACGAAGAAATGATAATTTAATAAAGAAATCAATATACAACCGAACCTCCACTAAAAGAAGTAACTCTCGAGTGAATATCTTGTTTGAAGTTTCTTGAAAAAGAGATAAAACAATATATATTAGACTTGATGTTGAACCAGAAATGTTTATACATGCCACTTAAATAATTTATGTCATACAAGTATTTAATCATTTATAATAGCTAAAATAGGCATAAGCCATTTAATTATTAACTCATGTACATTACTAACTAAGCTTATATGTTACTAAGTCATCCAAACTAGGGTTTATTAACAAATTTCATAATCACTAAAATAGGCATATGCCATCCAAACTTAGCTTATAAGAACGTTGAAGATGCATACATTAAATGAAGCCCAATTAACCCTAGCTAGGGTTTATCTCCTAGCAACCCGACACCATGGCGGTGGTGGCCTTTGCGGTGGTGGCCTACGCAGGGGCGGGAATGGTGGCAGCGGCGACTTTTGCGGCAGCGGCGGGAATGGTGGCAGTGGCGACTTTTGCGGCAGCGGCGGTGACGATGGCAGTGACAGTGCCGGCTACGGTGGTGGCGATGGTAGCAGTGGCGGCACTGGTGGCGGTGGCGCCGGCGGCAGTTGGGGCGGCGTCAACAGAGAGAGAGAGAGAGAGAGAGAGAGTCGAGCGTGCGTAAGGGGGGAAGGGAGAAGGAGGGGGGCTCAAGGAATTTAAAATCAAATTATTGGCGATGGCTCCCTAAAACCATCATCAATAATGTCAGAAGTCACATTGGCGACATCTGAAGCCGTCGCCAATTCAACTCGACCGTTCAACAGTCAATTGGTACTATTAGCAATGACTCAAGCCATCGCTAATACTCTTACTAGCGACGGCTGCTAGTAAGCGAGAAATCTGCTGTGTGGATTTCCATTTTTTGGTTTTGCGATGGCTTTGTCCATTGCTAATATTTTTCTTTGTGACAACTAATGTTAGCCATCGCTATTTATCATTTATTAGCGACAGCTTTAGACAAGTCGTCGCTTTAAAAGTTATTGGCGATGGCTTTCTGAAGCCGTCACCAATAACTCAACACTCGTAACCTACTCTCCTGTAATGCATATTGTCATAACTTATTTATGTATTGTAGTTATTATAACAATAATATCTAAATAAATTTAATATAGACTATAAAAGTAGTCACAAGAGGAGATTCTAAATTTTGTAAAATTTTATCAGAATATATATATAATCCTAATTTACAAGTCTCGGATTGCATTTGGACTAAGAGAAGAAAGTGCGCAAACTGTTGAGTTCGGATCATCTCAGTTCTCGGGTGGAGGGAGTAACCTCAATCTTCAATAAAAAATGGCTATGATCCCAATCACTTAAGTGATGGATAGAGAGTTAATAAGGCATCGATGACAATTCAACTATGTAGGTAGCAGATTAATGAGTCAATGAACTGTTGTTAAACTGCTACCGGTGCCTTACTAACTCACTACTAAACTTAAAACAACTCACTATCGATAGGTAGAGAGTTAATAATACGTTAGTAATAGATCAACCCTTTTCGGTAGGTTCATTGAACTTGTTATTTAAATTGTCACTTAAGTGGCTACGTTGTGACCTCTTTTGATTGGGGATTGAGTCTACTCCCTCCTCTCAGAGATTGAGGTGATCTGAATTCGGGACTATTAGGTGCTTCAAACGTATAGCAAGAAAAAAAACGATTATGGTAAACAAGATCCAACACTTATAGATGAGTTTGAGTGAATTTAATATGTTGACTAGCTTAAGATGGTTTCTCTAAGACATCGCCATCAACTTCATTATTTTTGGGCGTGAGGCAACCTCTGTAGCTATCGTGACCTTTTTCTTACCTAGCAACCATGGCTGGGAGAGGGGAAGGTGTCAGTCTAAGAGCGGAGCCAATCTATACCAAACAAATGGATTGTTGTATTATATACGACACTATAAATGGATTTATAGTGTATATACGTATTAAATGGATTGTTGTATTATACTAATATTTAACTAACTATCGACACTATCAGATATATACAAGAATCCAATCTATACCAAACAAATGGGCCAAAACATATATAAAAAAATAACGTATTCGAGTGGTTCGTTCCAATCGATCATACAGATATATAACTCAAATAATCAATTCCACAATCGTTGTCCGACTTGTAAGTCGGATTCCCAGAATCCGACATTGTAGTTAGCGTTTAATTAATTTTTGAAGTGTTAAATTGTATTTGAAAGTGAGTCGGATCGGATAACCATCAACCGACACTAAATAAAAGTTGGATTCATGTAATCCGACTTTATAATTTCCTTCCCATATAGTCGGTCGACTCTCCGCTACTTTTGCAAATAATGTATTTACAGCGTTATATAGTCTCATGATTCTTTAAAATAACCCTACTATTTAAAAGAAACCCGAAAATGATTGCAAAATACCCTCATCTTTCTTTTTAAGGAAAGAACGGGCAAACACACGTAGATTTTATCAATAACATGAAAAATAGAAGCATGTCTATAAATAATGAGGGCTCAGATGCTCACTTGAAAGTCCATTCTCGATATCTCTCAGGAAAATATATTAAATATATTTTAAAAAATATAATTTAATAACTTATCAAATCATATATTTAATATATTTTTGTGAGAAGATCAAAGGTGCACCTTTTAGGTGGATACTTGAGGCCCCCCCTCTCTCTCTCGTAGATAATCAAATAATTAAAATTTCATTTTCTTATTGTTATAAATTATACTGTTGCGGAGAGAGAGGGAGAAAGAAAGAGAGGAAACAAACCACGATGGAGTGACTGCAGTTGCACGGCCGGCTGTGTGGCCGATCTTGTCTAGGGGTGAGCACGGTTCGGTTTGGTCCGGTTTGGGTCATTTTTTTAAATCGAATCAAATCGACTCAACCCCTTAAATCGAACCAAATCAAGCCGATTTCAATTCGGTTTAAACTTAAAATATATAAAAATGTTTTAATTAAATTTTTTTACATATGTATAATAGTTTTTAAGTTAAAAATAATTAAAATAAAAATAATTAAAATTTTATTTTTAATAATATTATAACAATTTTTATATAATTTTTTAATTAAATCGGTCCAAATAGTTTGATTTGATTTAAACCGATTCGACAGACTTCTAAATCAAATCAAACCAAATATGGTTTGAATCGAATCAAATCGAACCAAACAGGCCGATTCGATTAGATTTTTCCACTTTTTGAACCGTTCAAGGCTCGCCCCTAATCTTGGCGCGGGAGGAAATTAAGGAACGTAATCAGGTGGGGTTGGAGCGTCCCGATCCCGGCGACGGCGCACGGCTCACGGCGGCTGCGCAACGGATCGCGCAGCCCGCAGTCGGCGTGTGGCTGCTAAAATCCCGGCAAGATCGATCTTTTCGCGTCCATCCATATCGCGGAGGCCGCGGAGACTCTCGTCTCGCTATTTAAACGCCCCCCCGCTCCAAGTACTTGACTGATCACCGTCGAGCTAAGCAGCTACGTACCTACTTTGGCGGCCGCGGAGGAGAGAGGAGATAGTAATCGAGTAGGTCCCTTCGCCCATCGAGAGCGATCGACATGAAGAAGGAGGTCGGCGCTACCGTCTGCTTGCTCATGCTGCTCATCGCGTGTACGTCGGCAGCAAGAGTAGTACCCTCCGCCGCCGATAGACTTGCCGGCGACCCCTCGCAGCACGCCTGTTGGAAGTTGCTGCTGGACATCGAGGGGTGCGCCGCCAGCATCTTCGCTTCCCACCTGAGCCACCTCATGCTCCTCTCTCCGCTGTGCTGCCTTGCCATCGACCAGCTCGGCGCCGAATGCTTCCCCCAGATGTTCGGAGTGCCGGGTTTCGACCCGGCCTTCGGCCTCCTGCTCAAAGAGTTCTGCTACTCCCTTCTGCCCCCCAAGCCACCCCTTGTGACGCCGCAAGCGCCGAGAAACTGAGGAAGGAGGTGCAGCTAGCCCCGTGCCAAGCGCATCTACCAGGAGGAATAAATGATTAGATAGATAGATAGATATATATATATATATATATAATGGGGCGACAGCTGATCTGAGTTTTGAGACTCCGTCAATAAATTCATCTTCTGTTTTCTCTCCTCCTGCCTATGAAGTGAGTTTGTTTTATCATTTGAGCGTGCGTGCGTGTATGATTAATTGTCACCAAAGTGATTTAGATGAGAGCAGATCACCTCAGGTGCGCTCTTGAGAGAGCCCTATTAGGTCACTCACAAAAATTCATTGAATGCATGATGTGATGGGTCTTAAATACATTGACATGATAGGAGCTCTCTCAGGAGCTCACCTGAGATGTTCCGCTCTCTATTTAAATTAAGACGTACCGATTGATTGTCGTACAGTACCTACGTATGCATAGTTACTCTAATTGATAATTGTGTATTAATATTATTATATATACTTTATAAGTCAATTTGTGTTATTTTTTATTTTTCAAACATTTATACGATGCAATATATACTTGATTGTGTTTATACTAAATTTTTTGCCGGTTTCTAATCGTTGAGAGGGGGGAGGATCATCGATGTTACATGGGTATATCTCTTACACCTTTTTAAATATTTTAAATCAATCATTATTACTTGTATTCTGAATGGGATTGTGTGATGCTAGCTTCAGATTTTAATGAGTAACATCTTTTTCATATTAATTTCCAACCAACCACACCTGTGGATTAATCAATGTAGTTTGCTAAGTCGATCTCAGTGAGAAGATGCGCATAATTAGTTCAAAAGGGTTTCTGGAACCCATCAATAATATAGTTTGTTTTTTAGATGCACGAATCACAGCGACCAAACTAAAGGGGGGTGTCTGGTTGCATGATAATAGAAATTTTTATTTTTATTTTTAAAAAATATACTAAATTTTTTTAAAAGAAGTGTTTGAGAAGCATGACAATTTTAAGTTTTGAAAGTGATTTTATTCTTAGATAGATAAAAAAGAGGGTCTCACCTCTCTTTTTTTCTTGTGGTCCCCCACTTTATTTGGTCACGTGATGGTTACACTTTTTTTGTTATCACATCCCTCCAAACATGATAATTTTATGTCATTAGTTGGTTCACGTTTTCTTTTAATATAATTTTTTATCATGAAATTGTACAAAAAATTATTGTGCAGCCAAACCCCCCTCGTAAGTCTTTCTTTTTTTTTCTTTTTTGGGCGACACGACCAGACTAAGTCGTTTACCTGAGTTGTTTTACGTAAAATTATTGTTTACTATAAAAAGCAACTAAATCTCTTATATTATTTAATTTTAAATAAGATACCTTAACATTTTTGCGTTAATTTTTCATCATTTTATTTCATATTTTCATAACTTAATTATATAGTTCATTTATTTTAACGATAATTTCTAATCATATTCAACATAAGATTATAAAAGTAGTCAAACAACAGGAGATTTCAAAATCTGTAAAATTTTATCAGAATAAAAAGAATCTTAATCTACAAGTCTCGGATTACATATAATTCTTAATCTACAAGTCTCGGATTGCATTTGCACCCTCAATAAGAAGTGGGTAGACTGTTAATTAGGTGTTTTAAATTACTTAAAATAAGGAAAAAGATTATATGATTATGGTAAACAAGATCCGACATTTAGTCATGAATTTGAGTGGATTTAATTGATTAAGATTAGATGAAGTTTTTTACCTTCAATTTTATCTTATGCTTTATTTGCTCTGTATATGTAAACTTTAAGTTCGTGATTCACTTTATATTAAATCTACATACTCGATAAGAATAGAATACCGATACCAACTAGGGCTGTCAATGGGCCAGGCCCGGCCCGGCCCGTGCTCGGCCCGATCTAGACCCGTCTAATATAGAACGGGCTGGCCCGGCCCGGCCCGCATTGCGTTAACAACTCAACCCGGCCCGGCCCATAAAAAATATAAATTGGGCCCGACCCGGCCCGGCCCGACCCATCTTATTTAAAATATAATTTTATACTCATCCTGATTGTCGCACGAGGGGAAGAAGGGGGAGGCATGGGCATGAGGGGGGATCCGCGGGCGAGGGTGGCGAGGGGGGGTGCAGGCGGGGATGGGGTGCTGCAGGCGCAGGGCTGAGGGGCTGGGGTGCTACGGCCGACGGTGGCTGGGCAGAGGGTGGCGCGGCTCGCGGGGTGGCGGGGGTGGACAGCCCCGGCGGGGCCGAGGGTGGCGCGGGGAAGCAGGCGGCGGCCGACGGAGGGGCTGGGGGTGCGAGGCTCGCACGGTGGCGGTGGCCGGCGCGAGGGTGGCGAGGGGGTGCGGGCGGGCCGACGGCGATGGGGCTCGCGTTGGAGAGGAGGTCGGACGGGCGCGGGGTGCAGGTCGACGGCGGGGCCGAGGGGTGCACGCGGGGTCGACGGGCACGCGGGGTCGACGATCCCCGCCAGCGGTGCTCCAATCGCCCCCCCCCCCCCCCCCCCCCGCGGCCTGGGGCCCGGCGGCCCCGGCGGGCCGCGGAGGTGCTCCAATCGCCCCTCCCCCCCGTCGTGGCGGATGCCCCCGTCTCCGTCTCCCCCCGGTGGACCGACGCTCCTCGCCCCCCCCCGGGCGGACCGACGCTCCCCCTGCGGCGGACGGAGCCCCCCGGCGTACGAGCCCTCCCCCCCCCCCCCCCCGCGGCAGAGAGTCCCCTCCGTCTCCCCCCCCGGTGGACCGACGATCCCCGCCCGCCCGCCGGCGGTGCTCCAATCGCCCCCCCCGGACGGCTTTGCTCGCCGGAGTTTCCGCCGCCGCTGAAACCGAAGCCTGCGGGCTCGCCTGCGGCTGCGTGCCCGCCATTGATGATGCAAGACCGAAACCTGCGCTGCACCGGCACGCACCGTGGTGGAGCCCAACACTCCGCGAAACGCCACCGCGGCACTCCACCCCCGCGCCGGAGACGACGAGCGCCCAACACTCCGCGAAACGCCACCGCGGCACTCCACCCCCGCCGGCGGTGCTCCAATCGCCCCCCCCCCCCCCCGGGCTCCCCGCGGACGGTCGCCCCCCTCCCCCACCCCCCCGGCGGACAGTCGCCCGGCGGCCCGCGGGCTTGCTCTCGTGGCCCGACCAAGAACCCGCGGGCTTGCTCTCTAGCCCGAGTCTAGGTCCAAAGTTAGCCCGGCCCGTGGGCCCGTGGGCCAGCCCAGCCCGTTGCCGCCCCTAATACCCCGTTGCCGCCCCTAATACCAACCTTTAATTTAGTGAAGAAATTGACAAACTAAAAGGTAACAATTGTTGTTGGTGCTTGCATGGTAAGAGATTTTTGACACGAATTCGACTTAATTGACTTGAAGTAATCGGTTTGTTTGAACTTAATTATGCACACGTGCGATTAATGACAATCACATGATGAATATTGCTAAAATTAATTGAAGGTTGAATAAATGTCATGAGGTTTAGGGAAAACTCAATTTGATGGACCTTATACCTGTTTTTATACTTGACTATGGATCTTGCAATACTCAACACGGACCGGATTCAAAAAGTTAACTAAATTTTGATTCATCTTCTAACCAAAAATTACAATCATTTTCGGGTTAAGGGAAAACCCGATATGAAGGTCGATGGATTTAGAGTTGCGGCACGATTAGGGCTTCACTTGATAAGTCATAAAATCCAATGCTTCTTTACTCCTTGCCACATTTTACCATCCCTCTTTTATTGTCGTTGGATTAAGGCTTCGTTGTAGCCTCATGGGTTCCTTGCTAGCGAGGGCAACACGGGGTGGTTTCTCTAGGACATCGCCATCTGCTTCATCATTGTCGGGTGTGAGACAACCTCTGCAGTTATCGTGGCCTTTCTTGTTGCCTAGGAACCATGGGTGGGAGAGGAGGAGGTGTTAGTCTAAGAGCAGAGCCATGGCATAGAGACACCATTACTCCTTTATCTACAAGGGCTCCCACCTATCGTCGCCATATTCTTGAGCAACAACTAGGGAAGCAAAGGAGGAGCCAAGGAGAGCAAGGAGGAGGAGAGCAACTATTAGAGCCTGGAACAATATAACTTGTGTCGCTGACAATCATTCCATCTCCTCCATCATGCTTATTGATCAAGGTAATGAAGGCGGCATGCCCGCCACCACTCTCTTTCAACCCAACTTCACCTCCCTCAACTTGTACGACACTTTGTCAGTAGATCCCTTCCAACGAGCCTCTGCTGTTGCTCTAACCATGTCTCTCTCAATCTCTCGTATAATATTTCTAGTGATGTACCTATTTGCCATGGCAACCCTCATCGTTGTTCTCCTCTCCCTTCTTGTCTTCATGTTCACCCAACAGATGACGGGGTGTTTTGCTTCACCAGTCTCATGGGGAGGGCACGTTATCGGGTAGACCCAAATCCAAAATGGCAAACCTAGATTCGAATTCGAGTATCATGGTATTTATGAGTTTGGTTTGGAACTGGATCAAGCCCTTTAGATCCGGATTCAGATTTTAATAAATCTTACCCAAATTCGGTCCATTGATAGATCTACACATGCATGTCCCTAAGCCAAATCAAATACCATTTAATGTTGATTTTGAGTTTTAGATGCTATTATAGATTTGCTTAGTTCTTTATTCTCCTTATCGGTAAAATTAATTAAAATATTGTCTTCATTTTCTAATCCAACTGAACTCATATTTAACATGCAATTTTGATTTAAGTTTTATGTACTCACTTCTTAGATCCCCCCTCCCAAAATTTTTTATCAGCATAATCTTAATCAAACGAACCCTTGAGGCATTTGGTGGGGTTGTAGGGGTTTCTTTTTTTTTTCCTTTTTTTTGACAAGACTCCCTCCTCACTAATTGCACCAAACTTACATGATCTTACTCGTTTTTGCTTGCTACCTAGCTCACTGTTCCACACCAGTTTTGAGATGTTCTCTACTTTTCTTGTTGAAGCTTATCAAGTTAATAGTTCATTTCCCCCCTGTCTCTCTCTCTTAACATATCAGGGTTCAATAATCTTCAGAAACTATTAGGTGCTGTTTGGTACAGGGATAACTTAGGGATAAACTTGAGTTATCCCCAAAATTTAGGGGATAACTCAAGTTTATCCTCAATATTTTATGGTACCAAACATACCCTTAGGTTTTTTTCTGATGTGGTGATGCCCCTGATTCACCACACTTCGAGCCAAGGAGCTACCGGTAGTGGTGTTGTCTTTGTCGCATGAAATGGGCGTCCATGACATACAGCTGTGACTACTACGTCATCTTCCAAACTCTCTCTCTCTCTCTCTCCATCCCATCCCATGTAACTAATCTTTATCATGTTTAGTTTCCTTTAGAATAAATTTTGAGGCAAACTTATCCTTCGGATTTTCTTTTAAGGTACATAATTATGATGTTTTGGGAGAGTATGGGCCATCATGTATTGCGTACGGAAGAAAATGAAAAGAAATTAGCACGTGGCATAAATGATGGAGGTCACATCCAAGGTAGGTGGGGTGGAGGTTGCGATCAGGTTGGTTGGGCCTAAATTGACCCAGGTTGGCCAGGGTCGAGACTTGGGTCGAGTCAGGGTCGGCCGGGGTTGTAATAAAAAAATAAAATAAAATTCTAAAACATCCACTGGGTCAGGTCGTGGGGTCGGAATTAGGTAAGTCGACTTAAAAATCAACCAAGTCAAACCCGTGTTGCAACCTGGGTTGTAACTCCACATTCCATGGTCACATCTATGTCAACCTTTTTAATAATCATATATTTTAACTATCGTTTTATCACTTTTATTTCATGCAACCAAATATATAAATGATAATTACATGGAACGGTGAAGTGGATCCTACCATGTTGAACACTTTGGGTCCGTTTGTTTACCCCTAAAAGTGGTTTCATGCATGTAGTTTTCGGGAAAACCATCTACACAAGATTATTTGGTTGCATGCAATCATGCATCGGCAGATGAATATTTTCGGAAGATAGTTAAAATCAATGATTTTGGCATCAGCCAAAATGGAACGTATGCCGTTTTCCTGTGTGTTCCAAGGAAAGTTAAAATGTATATTATATAGTCATATAAAAATAGTAGATGTGTTTAACATTGTCAATTTAAATAAAAATTATTTTCTGACTCTATTTTTAGAATGAGTCTCATTGTTCAAATAAAAATAATGTATACAAACTATTAATCATAATAGTAAAACTAAAGTTAATTAATTAAATAAAATTTTTTATTTAAAATAATTTAGTCAAGTTGACAATCATATGTAATAAAAAAATATTTGTTTAAAAAATTAATATCGTAGGCAAAAAACTCTCTTTTGTAGATTTATTTGTAGATGATGCAGTAAACAACAAAGTCATACAAGATTAAAATAATAAAATTTTCAAGTTTAAATTAAATTTAGTTTTTACACTACATGTGTAATCAGTTAAATTAATTTTAATTAAAATAATTTTGTCAAGTTGAAATGATAATGTTATGAACAAAAATATTGATTTGAAAATATTTAATATAATGGAAAAATTCACTTTGCTTGTAATTTTTTTTTGAAAACTTAAACAGATTTTTAGAGCTTAAAATTATTTAATAATATTTACTTGTAAATGATGCAATAAATAATATAAAACAATAAATTTAAAATAAATATAAAATTAGTTTCAATAAAATATTCTGAATAGAAACCAAATAATTGATGTAACTTTCAATCTCCCTACCAAACAAATTTTTTTTTCATCCATTTCTTGTTTTACGTTCAACCAAATGGACTCTTTATTCAGCTTGTAATGATGCGCACGATTTGGTTTGAACTGATTTGGATCAAATGTTTCAAATCGAATCAAAGTGAATCAACCCGTCTAACCGAATCAATATGATTTGAGTTCATTTAAATTAAAAAAGATTAAATTATTTAAATTAATTATTTATATATATTTATTTTAAGTTAAAAGCATTTAAAAATAAATATTGTTTATTATAAAAATTAAATAAATAAAATTTTGTTAATAATATAAATTTTTGTAAAATCTTTTAATTAAATTACTTTGAAAGACTCTCAAGTCGAATCAAATCGAATGAAACAGGCTGGTCAGATTTAATGTTTATGTTTGATCTGTTTAGTGCGCACCTCTACTAATTTGGGTGGAGAATGACAGGACGCTAGATAAGAAAGTCGGAAGCCGGCGGGGCTCTGAAACAGAGAGAGAGAGAGAGGGGGGGGGACCTGTTATTTAAAAATAAAACAATAACGTCACTATTTCAAAAAGTATAACTAAACATACGTTTATACAGCAATTTCTCTTATCTTTTATTTAAAAATAAAATAACAAATAAAAGTATATCCAAAACTAAGGGTGGATTCAAACCGAAAAATCAAATCGAATGGTTCCGTTCCATTCGAACTCCTTTCCATTTGGAAGTCCTCCAAAATCATTTAAGCTAAATCAATCGTTCAAATCAATTTATTTAAAAAATTATAAAAAATTATTATAATATTAGTAAAAGTAAAACTTATACAATTTTTATAATAAAAATAATTATTTTGATAATATTTAACTTAAAAATTAATATATATGTAAAAAATATATAACTTAAATATTTTTATTTATTTTTAATTTAAATTAAAATCAAACCAAATTAATGATATTCACACAAACATAAACAATGCAAATAGATTTAATTTAAATAATAAAATTAAAGAGAAAACCGATCTATACTTAAAGAATATTAATGAGAAAAAGATACCCCTTCTAAATGACCTCTAACGTCTCCCCTAGTGTTAAAAGATTATGTAGGCCAGACCTATTGATAATCGTCACCCCTAGTACAACCGAGGATTGATTCCCCAGAAAAATGCAGAATGAAAAAGAACAGTGAAAGTTGCGCATCAGAAAAAAAATAAATCAAGAACACAGGGAATACTCTGGAGCAACTCGGATAGTTCCATTGCTCCGAGAACAACCCAGTGCAATCGCAACAGAGGAAAATCAAGAACAAAAAGAAGCAACACGACGGATGACCTATTTTCTTGTGTCTATTGGTTGAAGTTGTACATCAATAACAGAGATAATATGAACTGGGATTTCTCTGATAGAACAAATTAAAAAAGGTCGACATGCGAGCGGACTGAAATTTCTCCGTTAGGCTCATCTCCTAGCATCTGCCACGTCCTTGATTTAGAAACAATTGCTGGAAATTAGTTCTCGTGGTTCCACTTGACAAACACCAGATAAAAACGAAAATGATCTGCATCCAGCTCATCTCCTAGCACCCTCATTTTAGACAAGTCAATCTGATAGTTAGGACCACCTCTTCAAACATGAGTATGCATCCTTCTGGCCCTTAGCTTTGCTTCTTATGTGATCAAGGTTAGTAAGAAACACATCAACAATGTGCGCTTGCGTTATAAGCTAGTAACCTCACCAGCTAACCTTCTTTCTCACACAACAGTGTCCAAGATAGGTGTAATTATGATTTGGTAATGCCTCAAATAAATAAATTTCTCATAGTTCCACCGTTGCCCAATGTTAAAGATAAGCACATCAGCAAACTTCCATATCAGATATGTCCAGTCCAGTACATCCGTCTATTATTATATCAACCCTTCATGCACCCAATACGGCATTGATGTCCAAGCCATCGAGGAGAAAAAAGCTCAACGGGCCATCCATGAAGCCAGCAAAATCAATCAGAAAAAGGTAAGATAGAAATCATACATAGAACAATGAGCAAGCAAAAAAGAAGAACAAAACTAGTTGGGTTGGGGTTGCTCAGCTCAGTCACAAGATGGTGCATGACCATATATCCAGAAGTGAGAAAGTAATTAAAAGAAAGAGAATGTGGGAAACCGAAACAGGTAGATATATCCAGCTAGTTGAAGTAAATAAAAAGCCACATTTTACCTGAAAACAACCGCTTTCATGACCTCTTCATGAAAGTAAAATTTTAGAATAGGCACTAATCTTGGAGCAACCTGCATGTAGTAACAATTGTTATAAAGCAACTAACCAACTGTGAAAAGTGGGAAGTCAAAAATGGTTACAAAGTACATAAGGATCATTAAAAGCCTGATCAATTCAGGAAAAAAAAACCCTCCTTGAGTTTTTTGCATACCAGTAATATGGTAAGATAAAGATATAACCTTTTATGCATAATGCCCTTAGCACCAATAGACATTCTGAATTTGCTTTGCCGCAGTGCGTCATATCTATACGTAGAAGATGCAGTAACTATGCAGCCACAACAATAAAAGGCGCTCTCTCTCTCTCCCTCTTATATATATAAATATCTAAATGAAATTAGACTAAGATAGAGACAACCATGTTAACAGGCGCACACAATAGGACATCCAAAAATACAAAAAATTCTTGACTACAACACACCAGTTGTGATCAAAATAACAATAATTAAAAATAAAAGATAGTCAACCAAAATAGAACATAACAGTCCAAGATAATCATTCAAATTAAAAGATAACATTCCAATGAAACACTAGTTTCTTGATAATGTTTGCAATAGTAATATCTAAAGAACTTCATCATCAACTACTCGGACAACATATCTAAGATTCAGTTAAAGAAATGAAATTCTCAAATAAAATAAAAATTAACAATGTAAATATAAGTGATATAAGAAGATAACATGTTAACAATAATGATAAAAATAGATAATTAGAATATAACATGAGAATAATCATAACTATTATTCCCCATTTAGAGTTTACTTACGTATCATCAACAATGTAAACAATTCATAGACTATATATATATTTGTAATAAATAGTAAAATATTAGTATTATATTACTTACCCTCTTCGGTTGTGATATGCCCATAGTCTAGTTGCAATAATACCATATAATAATTCTCTTCTAGATATGTCAGAGCCAACTAATGAATCTACAATGACATCTTCATCATAATCATCTGGAATATTTGAGTTATACCTGAATATATAATCTAAATCTTGTTCTTATCCAACAAAATTATGAATGATAAAACATGTCATTGCAATCTTCACTTGAGTTTTAATACGATAATTTCTTAGTTTCACAAGAATATGAACCAAACATGCTCTAAATAATCCTAGATATCACATTCTAAACATTAAATATGCAAAAGTCACTACCTTAGACATAATAGAAAAACTTATTGCAAACATGATTTTTTATAACATGATTAGTAGAGCATGTAAACGATATTACACAATAATGACTTGTTTCACAAAATATAAAAAAAATCCTAAATTCAGTAAGTAATGGAGTATTTACTCCTTCAATTAAATTGATATTGATGGGATGGAACTAAAGAAATCTTTATAAAACATGTCTTCCTCATAATAAAAAGAGAACAATGCAAATTTTCATTCTGAACAAAATATCCTTCAGACCATAGTTGTCAAGACGACAAGGTGCCCAAGACGTTGAAGGGTACCAATTTCGCTTAGACGACAAGACGGCCGCTTAGGCATCGCCTAGGTGGTATTCAAGAAAGGCTGGGTCAAGGGACAGTATACATAAAAATATGCATAAATATAATTATATTTTTATGTTATAATTGAATATGAGTATTTTATCCATGTATACAAGTAAATATGATGTGTGTGTAAAAAAAGGAATTAAAATAAATTTATAAAATTTAAGTATATAACACATTTGTGATTATAAAATTTATATATTTGTGATAATATAAGTAATAGTGAAATATTGTTATAATATTATTAAACGGGGGGCACAGAGTAGTTGAGGAAGTCAAGGGGGTAGTGCCCCTTGTGGAGGGTTGTCAGGGGGCAAAGCTCCAGAAAAAAAAGTATGTGATAGTATAAATAATCTTATATATGCAATTATGACAGGGTGGATATTTATTTTTAGATAAGGAGTTAATCTTGATAAATTAAGTGTGTGTGAAAGAGAGAGAGGTAAAAGAAAGAACTAAATTTTTTTTATAAATTTTATAAAATTTAAATATATAATATATGTTTATAATCATATATTTTAAATATATATGATAGCACAAGTGATAGTGAAATATATTAATATGTTCCATAGTTGTCAAGACGACAATGCCTTGGATGCCTTGGGTGTCTAGGCGGGCGCCTTGGGCTCCTCGAAAGGTGCTGGCAAGACGCTTGAGCAAAGGCACCTAGGCATCCATCTTGACAACTATGATATGTTCAAACTATCATTAAATAAGTGTCCATTGTGGGAGGTATCAAGAAGAAAATTTTCCCAAAATTATTTTTTTAATCATATAAAAATACCTATGGTTCCTTGCCTGGGCGCTTAAGAGGACACCTTGGATGCCTTGGTCACCTTTTTAGGCTTCCCAAAAGGCGCCCTGGCAAGGCGCGCAAGCAAAGGCGCCTTGGCACCTAGGCGCCATCTAAGTGGCGCCTAGGCATCCAACTTGACAACGATGCTTCAGACACAACACATATTCTATTTTTAAATTTTGATTTACTCAAATAAGATGAAGATTACCCAATGGTGGGGGCCTCGTTGAGAAGTAAATGGAAGCCAATGATAGAGATTCCAAAAATGCAATCAATATCATACGTCCATTGTAATATGAATCAGCTCCTCAATGTCAAACAGAGTAACTGCGTTTAAAATAGGCATTTTAGAAGAAACACAAATGAAAACCAATCTAGCACAATGCAAAAAAAGAAAAATTGAAAGAAAACCCAGTAGACATAAAATCGGCATAATGATATAACATAAATCAAATGCAGTTCTTACATGATCCATAAAAGGGAACCAACATCTTACGTTATATGCATGATCAACAAGTGCTTCGGGAATGCTTTGCCCTAGACTTAAAATGATAAAAGAAAGCAATGGCCAAAATATGAAACAAAGTAAAAAATAGTTGAATATTCCATGAGAGGGAGGATGAGAAGAAATTGGAGATGCAGACCCTCATGAAAGCCCACAAAAACCCTCCTTCCACCAATAGAGGAAGCACGAGATCAGCATTGTGGCCATAACGTTGATTGCATCCATGGTAGAAGCCAGAAGGGGAAGTTGTTCTTAGAGATCGAACTGGCTGGCTGTGGAGACGACAATGTTTTGGGAATCACAATAGGGGAAGCTAAACAAAGAAGATAAGCATGGGAAACAACTCAGAAGAACCCTCTCACCCCTTCTGCACACACGTGAAACAATGAAGGCCCGTTAAGGCCATGTTGAGAAAAGAAATCACCAGAGTTGACGGAGAACGAGAAAGGGAGGTCAAGAGTACACCCCTACTGCAAGGAAGCCGCCATGATGCACCTACATATGCAACCACTACTTGTTACATGATACGTCTCACCTTCCATCAAGAAAAAGTAGACATGAGATGCACATCCACGTACAAAGACGTGGGCATGCATGTCTACGCGGAGCTTTACCTGCACAAGTAGTTCATCAACAGAGACATGCCCATGTAGACTCTGTCCATACAAACACTCCAAGTCCAAACCAATCTAGCAACATGGAGACAAGGATTCTATACATGAATTGTAGAATCGGTCGATCTAGATCGGGATCTGCCAATTCTTAGATCGGATCGGCTCTAGTCAATTTGATTCCGAGCAGAACTAGCGATACAAACCCGAATTCCAGCCGAATTGATAGGATCGTCTAAAATCAGTTGGATTGGACTGTGGAACGCTCGATCCATAGGACTTCGGAAATGTCTAGAATTGGGTTGATCCGGAACCCGATTCCCGGATTGATCCCCCCAATAAGGGGGCAATCGACCTCATTCTTCCCTCACCCTCGATTCTCATTTCCCCCCTCTCCTTCAAGCCCTTGCGGTCCCCACCCCACCCTCCGATCCTCCTTGGTGACCATCGATCCCCCTCTTTCCAGCGGTGATCCCCTTAAAATAGGTGGCTTTCGGTCTCTCATCCTTGCTTTGGACCCGTTCCCCCCTTTCAGCCCTTCCGGCTCCCCTGATACCACCATAAAAAATCTTTGCTTCAGGGGACATTGTCCCCTGATACCTCCCACAAGAGTGCTGTCCCCTTGACTCTTACGACTTGACCGCGCAAGTTGATCCATAATTCCTAAGCACCGGTTTATGATAATGTAAACATATTAACATATTTCACTATCACTTATACTCTTACATATTTATATAAAATTCATAATCATAAAATATGTTATATACTTAAATTTTATAAAAATCTATTTTAACTCTCTTCTCTCTCTTAAATGATAGTTTGTACTTACATGACGGTTTCTTGAAATGAACTTATTTTGTATGACATTATTTGGCAGAACATCATCCATATTATTATTTTATTTATTCCTATAATTTTTATTTTGTTGAACTTTTATAATTTGAAAAAAATTTTGGCCAATCCGACTTGATCCTAGATCACCTTTTCGTTCAGAGGATCGGTTGATCTGAACTGATCCACCCCCGATCCCGATCCTGCAATCCTTTGGTTCTACACAAAGACATGAATATGGATGCTCGCAAGAATGTGAGTAGATGGGATGCAAGGATCGCGGGATCGGAATCGGAATCGGAATCGGTGGGTACCGATTCGATCCGGATCGGATCGGATCGGACCGATTCCGACCGATTCAATGGAAGAAAATCGATCCAGAATCGGTAAAAAAAAAGCAAAAAAAAAAAAAAAACGATCCGATTCCGATTCTGGACCGATTCTGGACCGATTCCGGCCGATTCTGGACCGATTCCGGCCGATTCCGGCCGATTCGGACCGATTCTGGCCGATCCGACTGGAATAGCAAAAAATGAAAAAAAACGATCCGATTCCGATTCCGATTCCGATTCCGGACCGATTCCGGCCGATTCCGGACCGATTCCGACCGATTCCTACCGATTCCGACCGATTCCGCGGAATTCATGCCGGAATCGGTCCTTCCGCATGGAATCCACCGATCCGATTCCGGAATCGGTCGGAATCGGTCCGATTCCACCGATTCCGTAAACAATGATGGGATGGGATTCTCATGCAAGTGTATCCATGTGATAAGCTCAATCCACCGTGCGCTATTATGTATATGGGGGATAAGAACGTGGAGCTTGGCGTGGGCAGTGTCCTGAGCACCGACAAACCTTAAAAGTATTGCCTTTGCTCTCATCGATAGTAACACACTGAAGAGCAATGTGAGAGGGTTTCCAACAATATCCATTTAGAGAGAGAGATCAAAGTTTATTTGAGAGCTTTGAGAAGAGAATATTTGTTTTTTAGAGTGAGAGTGTGCTACTCGTATTTATTCTTCTTATTTAGTGCAGTTTTTGATCGTCATCATCCGACACCCGTGGATGTAGGAAGACATAGTGCCTACTGAGCCAAGTTAAATTGTCTTCTTGTTGTGTGCCTATTTCTTCTTCTATCTTCATTTTCATATCAATATCTAAGGGGGTCGACTTTGTCTGCCCAAGTAGGACAATTTATTCCACACATTACAACAGTACACGTACGTATTGGCCCCGGTAGCCCTATGCACACCCGCTATGTGCCTTGTATTGTTATTGAGATAGGAGGCACTGCCACATGCTATTGCCGAGAGAGGAGGCATCACCAAGAGAGGGTGAAGCAAAAGTATTGTATCCTCAAAACTTGATGTTGCATTTAAAGATATCTCATATATTTCATGAGATGATTTATCCATGATATTATCCCTAATTTTGGGGATAAGCTGGATTAAGTTAAAACATGTTAAACCTGATTTTATTTGTTAAACAAATAAATGATTAGAAATAAACCAGATTTATCTCTACTTATCCTTATACCAAACAGGGGCTAAGGAATTGTATATTTTATGGATGTCAATTTAACAAAAATGACATTTCTGGAGTCATTGAACCTATAGTAAGTAAGGGTGGGGATAGCCGTGGTTAATAGAACGCAATGGCGATTGTGTGTTTTTTATTAGTTTTTCATAATTTTCATATTACACATAGAAATTTTATAAAAAATATATTTTCACTATTATTTTGTATTACATAAATGTTAAAGACGTAAAAATATAAAAAATAAAATAACTATAGTTAGTTAAAAATTATAGTTAAGTACTTTTTATTTATCAAAAATTAACTAAATTAATTTTTAATATGTAAAATATAAAGTAGATATTTGACTATAATGTTTAAATAATTTTTTATTTGTAGTAAATTTTAATATTTTTGTCATTTCAATGTTGTTTATAATTTTTAAAATTAATTTTTTATAATCAAATATGATCCTGGCCCATCTGGATCAATGGGATACGTTGATTTGGACGAGCCTCCATCCTAGATCCTTTATTCCTCAATTCAAATACACCCAGAATAACTTAAGATCAATATTTAAATTGGATTTCTGAAGTAACATCATTGAAAACTTGCGTTAAGTGTTGCTGTCTGGCAAACAAATCAAGTCCAAATGGAGCAAGAAACTCCCTCTTAAATCCAAATATTTCTGTAGAAAATATTCTGAAACAGACTTCCCACATCAGCCAGCATGGATGGTAGAAGATCAAAGAAAAATGTGCAATTTTTATGGTATGTTTACTTTCTCTCTTGTGATGTCACCGTGATCATTTGGTGAGTCTTAAAGAGGTCTTTCAATGGGGAATTGGACCAACAGGAGGACACGACGAAGGAGGCCCTTTGTGACCAGTTGACCAGCAAACCAAGCTGGGCACGCAGTCTCATCTGGAAGGTGCTGCTAGCAGCTCTATTGTGAGCTATGTCCAGAGCCAAAGTGCAACATAATTATCAGAAATTTTTATCAGGCCGTCTATGTCATCTTGGCAAATGCCAATGCTCTCAGGCCTCTGCGACGGTTGGGAGTTCCATACATCTATCATGGTGTTCTGGTCTTGATGTTAAAGACTACGGACTAGTCTCTTTTGAAACCTTCCCACATTTCTTTTCTCTCCTGCTATCTATCTTCTTTGTATCATTTTCTTTAATGCAATGAAGGACCTGTGCCCAGTTTTGGGTTGGTCGGGTTGCGCTCAATAAGTAATAGGCCACATTGGTAATGAATAATAATAGTTCTCTTTTCAGTCAAATTTCCTTTTATCTTTTAGCATGCTCATGTTTCTTTAGCAAGTTTGGACAAAAAGGAGATCCTATGTGGTTTTCTCCATTCAGCATTTGTACGATAGCCAAAAATTCAAGTCTAGCAATGTTACATTTCCCCCATTCCTGAATAGTTACTTCAAACATTCAATTAGGCAGTCTAGCCGAGATGTAAAACCAGAACACCATTTTCTTCTTGTTAAGATAGTGAAGTACATTAACGTAGTAACACCTGAGCAATATACAATATGCCTTTTCAAACTAAAGGAGATGAGATAAAATAAAAATACATAATAAATATGAACAAAAATGGCAAAGGTACGAACTTTGATAAAAACAAGTCAAAACTAATTGGCTGTTGGACCCACACTAATGGGCTCTAGAGGCGGTTTGTTTTAAGTTGCCAGATCCACCGCTTTATCAGGTCTGACATATCCAAAATTGCTTTCTTCCCTGCCAGAAGGAATCCTCACCTGACTACAGCAGGAGCTAGCCCTCCGGCATGCATTTTGCCTCCAGCAACCCTACCCTATCACCATTATGCTTTCGGATGCTATCCTATTCTTAAGACATTTTTATCCTAGAAAACTCCTTATCCTCTTTTCCTCTTTGCTCGAACACGGACAGATGTAGTGAAGGGCATGGATTGCCTCCATTGTCAGAGATGGGGTGAGGCGAGGGGCCACTTGCCTCAACCACCTCACGCCATGACTACGCAGCTTAAAATTCAATCATAAGTCTATTTCAAATCAATAAACATATATAAATTTTCTTCACATTTCAACATTGCTTCATCCATCTTCTAATGAAAAAAAAAGCTTTTTGTAGATCGATCAGTCATAAATAAAAAATTATTAACTAAAATAGTTGTAATATGATATTATCTCATAAGGGCCACTACATAACTCTCTCACAATTCTACAGTATGACTTATAAGTTCGATCACTCTATATTTAAACAATTTTTTATATCACTTTGTTCTTCAAATAGGTTAATTGATGCTCTTTCTCTATTCATTAGGCCATTGTTTAAAAATTATTATTTTAAAAAATCAGTTAACTTTTTACTTGGCATAAATCAATAAAAATATTCCAACAGAAAATTAGACTTGAATGTCTGTTTAACCCAAGAAAAATATGACATGGTAATCTTCTTTCTTTATTTGGGCACCGACATGTATATCTTGAAGAAGTGTTTCTGACTGCCTAACGAAGAAGTCATCATATTATATGCCATTTCGTGGTGAACATTAAGTGAGAACTACCATGCCTCTAATCCATATTTCTCTGCCAAAGATGCCAAACATTGGACTTAATTACTTGTCTATCAAGATGTCAACGATGTAGGAGTCCAGCCAATCCAAGTGATTCAACCTAATGAAATCTTACGGTTACATAAAACTCATGTAGTCAATTTCTATTTAATCCATCATGTTTTAATCTTCTGATTGATATCTTTGTCACATTCTTAATATTTTAGATAATTGAACCAATATATTTATATTTAATACTTTGGGATAACACTACTACATCCAGACCAAATTTTTCATCTTTTTTTCTTTGGCTTTCATTAAATTTACAATTCATATATTCTATTTTGAAATCTTTAAACTCTAAGTGTTTATCCAATGTTAAACTTCGTACTTATTCCATGTATCTCATCTATTACTATAATATCATTTGCAAACATCATACACCATAATGTATTATCTAGTATATCATTTGAGAATTTATCCATAATTAATGCAAAAAAGTAATAACTCATTATGGATCCTTGAGGTAAGCTGATTAAAGTAGATTTTTTTTTATTTTTCTTCAATCACAAAAACACCAGCAGTTTCTCTTTCGTATTCATCTTGCAACACCTGTATATATCTAATAGATATCAGAGTCCACTCTTAACACTTTCATAAAATATCTTTTAGAATTATATTATAAATATGTTTCAAGTCAATAAACACATTATAAACTTTCATCATAACATAACATATCCATTACATGAACATATAAACTTCATTCACATCATATGCCTTCATACAACTTGGATAGGAGAGTCCCTTGAACCTTAATAAACCTTAGGGAAAATGACTTGGACACACTAGCTAATTTAGACCTTATTAGAATAGAAATCCATGCACAGCTCTTTGTTGTTCCAATGAGATGAATTTTGGTCCCAATTGACTTAGTCATGGGCTTGTTAACATGAAATCGATGCATGGCCCTTCACTAACTTAATGGGATAAGTTTGTTTTCCATGGGCTACTAAAAAGCCGGTTGGCATGAAATCCTTTTACGGCCCTTTTTTAGCTTCATAGAATGATTTTCTTTTGATTGCCTATATTTAGAGTTTATTGAAATGAAGTCCGCGCTTGGCTCCTTTACAACTCAATCAGATGAATTGATCCTTATTGATCGACATAGAACTTATTGACATAAAAACACATGCTCGGTTCTATAATCAATCCAAGGAATAAAATTTGGCATACAAGTCTCTCCATTGTGGATTGATTCTTGCATGCTTGATTTATTTTACAAAGTGTGGAGAGTCACTTTTCACTAGCCTGCATTTTTTATGGTGGCATGAAGAATCATGTTCCGCTAGTTTTATTATTATTATTTTCAAGATGAGAAGAGTCACCTTCTGCTAACCCTTTATTTTGAGTTGTGAAGAGTTATTTCGCTAGCCTCATTTAATTCTTCAAAGTGTGAAGAGTCACCTTCCCCTAGCCTTGTTTGTGTATTGTATGTTTTAGAGTCTCTGTCTTCTTTTTTGGACCAAAGGACAGTTATTCGGCCTCTTAGGCCAGCTGTCTTCCTTCAGTCTGTGTGTGCGGGGGGGGGGGGGCAGGGTTGAGATGGGCTTGAACAGGCCTGAATAGGCCGATCCGATCTTCCTGACTATCCTTGGCCAGATGTGGGCCTGCTTATGGGGCCTGTGTATGGCATGTTGTCAACCCCTGCATGGGGTGTTCTTCATTGCAGAAAAAGAAGCTTCTCAGCGCTGTTTAAGGGTCATTCAGACCTAGTTTACAAGGGCCTTCATGCCTGGTTTTGAAGAGTTTCAGGTTAAGGGGTGATTCCATAAACTGAGTTTTAGGTCTGAGTAGAATGCTTCTGGGTTTGGTTAGGTGACAGGTTTGGTTTGGGGGTATTTAGGACTGATCTTGAGGGGGATTTAGATGGGTATCATGGGGTTTCAGGACTAAACATAGGGCTGTTTGGAAGCTGTTAAAGGTGTAGATGAGTGATTGAGAGGTGTTTTGTGGGCTATTCAGGGCAGGTTCAGGCTGACCTGATGATAGGTTTTTGGGGTTGGTTCGAAGGCCTATTTTAGGGTGTCTCCAGGGTCTATCTGGTGCTGAGAATGGAGATACTATAGGCCTACGCATGGAGCTTTTCCAGGGCTGGACATGGGGCCATTTTAAGACTGAACATGATGTATTTACAAGTCAGATATAGGGCTGTCTCAAAGGCTGAGCATGGGGTGTGTATGGGGCTGAGCATGGGCTTTTTTTTAAAAGAAAAAAAAGAGCAGGATGTAGTAGAAGAAAACCTCCCTTCCTCTTTACCTTTTCTCTTGTCTTTCTAGCGCAGCAACAGCAACAAGAACTAAGTGCTCCTCTCTTCTTTTTCTTCTCTTCTTGGTGCAGGTGGTCAGCCAATGCTACTTCTCTCTTCTCCTCCTCCTCTTGGTGCAGCAACAGCAAGAAGCAATGCCTCCTTGGTCTTATTCTCCTCCTCCTCCTCCTCCCCTTGGCGCAGCAGCAGCAAAGAAAAAGTAGCTCCTCTCTCCTTCTTCGCTTGGAGCAGCAGCATCAGTAGCAGCAGCAGCAAGAGAGGGAGGCAGGGGCAGCGGCTAGGGATGGAAGCCAGTGTATGGGCTATAAGCCTGTCCTTTTATAGACAACATGCTGATGGGGTTGGCGCAGCCGGCTGGTGATGGCTGACAGCTAGGGTTATCTGGGAGCTGTCTCCCTAGCTGGCTGCGCTGTATCTGATGGCTGGGAGTGCATGGGAGCTGGCTGATCTGATGGCTGAGATCTTCCCAAGAAGACGAAAAGTTGATCATTAATAACCATCGATTTGGTTGCCATCTCATGAATCCAAGATAGAAAACCCATGAGTTTCCTTTCTCTCGTGTACCCAAGAGCACTGATTGCAGAATCGGTCGATCCGGATCGGGATCGACCGATTCTTGGATCGGATCGGTACCTACCGATCCGATTCCTATCGGAATTAGCGATCCAGCCGGGAGTCCCGGCTGGATCGGCCGGAATCGACAGGATCGGTCGATCCCGGACCGATCCACCCGGATCGATCCCAAAATCGGTCGATCCGGACCGATCCGCCGGAAAACCGGAAGACCCGGAATCGAACCGATTCCGGGATCGATCCGGTACTGTTTTCAAGTCCGATCACCCCTATTCGGGGTCGATCCGGACCGATTCTCCCCCCCACTTGCCCCCTTCGGCTTGTTCTCCTTCCTCCCAAGGCACCTTGGAGATCAGGGCTTCAGCCTAAGGCGATCCAGCTTCTGGAGGGGCGATCCAGCAAAATCAAGGCTTGGGGAGGGGCGATCCACCTTGGGGAGGGGCGATCCACCCTAAACAGCAGAAGGTTTGTAAGGGGGGGTGGTTTTCGATCTCCTTCCCCCCCCCCCCCCCCCGGGGCCTTGGCCCCTGGCCGGCTGCAGCATGGGATCCCCCATTGGGGGGGATTATTTCACCCCCCAATGGGGGTGGAATTGCACCCCCGAAGGGGTGATTAGCACCCCTTCGGGGTACCACCCACCGAAGGGGGTGACGGCTTTTTTACAGGCCCCCCCCCCAAAGCGGGGGGGGGCTGCAGCATAAAATCCCCCCATTGGGGGGATTATTTCACCCCCAACGGGGGTGGGAATTGCACCCCCGAAGGGTGATTAGCACCCCTTCGGGGGTGTTCACGATCACCCTCGAAGGGGGTGATCGTTTTTGCGATCCCCCCAGGTGGGGGGGCTGCAGCATAAAATCCCCCCATTGGGGGGGATTATTTCACCCCCAATGGGGGTGGAATTGCACCCCCGAAGGGGTGATTAGCACCCCTTCGGGGGTGTAAATACCCCCGAAGGGGGTGATCGTTTTTTACAGTCCCCCCCCCCTAGGTGGGGGGGGGCTGCAGCATAAAATCCCCCCCATTGGGGGGATTATTTCACCCCCAATGGGGGTGGAATTGGACCCCCCAAAGGGGGATTAGCACCCCCTCGGGGGTGTCACCCCCGAAGGGGGTGACGTTTTTTACCCCCCCCCCCTAAAGGTGGGGGGGGGCTGCAAAGATAAAATCCCCCCCACGGGGGGGGATTATTTCACCCCCAATGGGGTGGAATTGCACCCCCGAAGGGTGATTAGCACCCCTTCGGGGGTGTACCACGATCACCCCGAAGGGGTGATCAAGCATTATCCCCCTAGCGGGGGCTGCAAAGATAAAAATCCCCCCATCGGGGATTATTTCACCCCCAATGGGGGTGGAATTGCTTGGCCTAATATTGGTATGGTTTTGTGTTGTAGATAAGATGTCGGACGAGGAGCATGGCACCGGACCCGCGAAATTTCGTGACATTGGATGGCAACATGGCCATCTCTCGATTCGTACAAGAAGAGAGTCGATGCAAGTGGTGCTAAAAAGAGATGAATGGAGGTGTGTATCGGCTCGCAACATATAGCCGGGACGGGTGGCAATGTAAAGAAGTGTGATAAAGTACCGGCCGAGGCCGAGGGAGGAGACGAGGGCTTATATAACCGGAAGGGCATCACGTAGGGAGGTGAGAATTGGTCGCAGACAAGACCTACGACGAGTTGCTAGGTCGGAGAGACGCCGATCTTATGGCCGGAAAGGGCAAGAAAGGGAAAGGGCCACACGAAAGGGTCCAAGTCGATTCTCCATCTTCATCGACGAGGAAGATGCCCAAAGTTAGAGAGTCACATGAGAGTAGGGCCTGTGCCCGCGAGGACGAGGAACGAAGACGAGGAGCAAGGAGGTTCGGCTTGTGACGATCCGATGTGGGGGCGGAGACAAGGCCTGCTTCTCAGAGCTCGAAATTCGGAGGTCACATTCCGTTCGACCGATGCCGACAGGAGACACCGCGATGTATAGGGAGGGTGGTAGAGGTCGAGGGAATAGACAAGCATTTAAAGGGTGAAGGCATCGGCGCAAAAGAAAGAAAGCCCTTAAGCATACGGTCAAGTTCTTTCTACACGGCTTGTAAAGATTTGTTGAAGTTTCTGGTTAGCATTATTGCTTGTCGATATGAATTATTTATTACCTTAGCTATTATTAACAACCCTTTCTTTTCCCTTATCTTGTTTTGAATTTGTAGGTGTCCCGGCACACGCAAATGCCACCACCGTATTTCCGTACTATGGTTGATGCGATTGGTGAGGCCGGGCTCCGGGTCGAAAGCCCCGACATCAAAGTATATATATGAAACAAAGTTGGATGAGGAGGTCGAAGAGTTGACTCTACGGATGATAGATGGATTCGAAACCATCTGGAAGGAGAGGGTGCAATCGTAATGTGCGATGGATGGACCGGAATCACAAGAGGTCACTTATAAACTTCCTTGTGTATTGTTCGAGGGCACCGTATTTACGAAGTCGGTTGATGCCTCGTGCCGGTGAAGAATGCAGGTTACCTATTCGGCTTGACGAACAATGTGGTGAAGTGAGATAGGGGAGGCCAACATGTGCGGTTTGTCGCACACAATGAGGCCTCATATAAGGCTCGGAAAGAAGCTAATGGAGGCTCGACCTCACTTATTTTCGGGTGCCCTGTGCGCGCACATTCTATCGACTCGATGTTAAAGATATTGGTAGGGATGCTAATGTCGAGTCCCCGGTCAACCAAGCGACAACTTATAACCTCATTTATCTACGGCCATCCACGCCTTTTACATATCATGAGGCAACACACTGATGGTCAAGATTTGATCAGACCGGGTCCCATTGTATTGCATTAGAGAGCCTAAACAGGTACAAGGCTTGTGTAAAAAGGTTCCTTCTCTCCATCGCTTATCGGGAGTACATGGATACATACAGAGCTCTCGGATCGCAGATGACATCGCTAAAGATGCGAGCGGTGATAGAAGATAACGGAGGTGGGAGAAGGTGCGGTACTATTTGTCCGTCATAGAACCTTTGGTGCAGTACTTAGGTTGGTGGATTCAAACGACAAAAATCGAATGGGGTACGTATGATGCTATGGATAAAGCTAAGTTGAAAATTAAAGAGAAGCATCCCAAGTGGTTACAAGAAGTGGTGGAAGGTGATCGACAATGTATGGGACAAAACCCTACACCACGACATTCATGCTGCAGTATAATTTAAGTAGTGTATTACGCTTAATGATTACAAGTTATATTTCGTGTATTACCCCATCGTTATTAAACTAAAGGAATAATAATGTTGTTACGTGGTACTTCTTCAACCCAAGGATACGATGGTGGCCAAGTATGTAATGATGGTGAAGTATTATCGTGCACACTATCCGTAATTAAACGACTATGTAAGACCCAAGAAGACGAACGTCAGAGGTTGAAGTAAGTAATACGTTTCATATTAATTAAACTTTTAACTTTATCCCAAGAAGAGAAGATAATTGTTTTTGTTTGTGTTTTCAGATGACTTCATACAGGCACAAGATTCGGGTGTACGGGGATCCATATTTGCAGTACTCACATGATAGGGTCCCCCCTAGTAATATGCTTACCCGAATTAATGACTCTTTCGTTAATTGTTTTTTTTTACATAACGTTAACGATGTACGTAATCGTGTTTTACAATTACGGTGAGTGAGTGGATTATGGTGACAAACAATTGGATGGAATCCACTCATTGCGGCAATGGGTACCTGCTAAGTCGGAGCACATCGTCATCCCAACATGCGAGAGAAATTGGAGCACCTTCAACCTTATTCATACGAAGATGAGAAATAGGTTGAAGACAAAGACGGAGAAGCTTGTCTACCGCCATTACAATATGAGGTCGAGGATAAAGAATATCAAAGATAGGCGAAGATATCGGAAAGGCAGATTCGCACACTTTTGGCAGTGGATTGTACCAGAAAGAGCACAGCCCAAGCTACTCGTGTTGTCCTGTGCGGATGTGGACTTGAATATCTATTCCAAGAAGAACATCCACTGGCAGCATGGAGTGGAAGACAAGGATGCCGAGGAGAGCCGCAGTTCGACCCGAACGACGGATCGCGGGCCGAAGGAGAGCTTCGATGTCGTTGTTGGTGAGGATGAAGACATGCAGAAGTCAAGAAAGTCAAGTTCCGTGCACACCTCCACTTCCCCGATCCACCCCGGACTACGGCCTCCGAGAGACATCCACTCCGCCCCGCGGCCTACCTCGGCCGATTCCGCTTTCGGGTCCTTTCTACCACCACCACCACCAAGAAGACCGGTGGATTATTTAGGGCTTTAAAGAAAGCATGCTTACCTTCACAAAGAAGCAAGTCAAGGAGGTACTACATTGAAGAGGAAGAAGATAAGTATCAAACGGCGACATCATCTCCTCGACACCGAGACCACCACCACCTTCATCGACGAGGACGAAGAAGAATTTGCGCCACCCACATGACCATCGACGAGGGGGTGGAGGTGGAGGTGGGGGTGGCGGAGGCGAGGGTGGCTCTACTAGTAGTGCTCGGACAAGTGCCGAGGTGTCCGTATGATTCGAGTGATAAAAGACACTCGCGTTCGAGTGGCAGGCGCGGACGCCGGGACGAGGCCGAATGCTTTTCGACGAGTTTCGCATCTTCCTATCCGCAGCCTCGCCGTACAACAGCCTCGGCTATCCACCTCCACCATCTTTTTACCTCCACCTCCGACCGATCGTGGAGTTTACGAGTTTACCGACACGGCCCGCCTTTATTTTCTTACGGATACCGGCCACCATGACCGACCCTAATCACCGGAGATTTGCGTAAAATCAAAATTACTGTGACGAGATCCGTATCCGATCCATCCTACTCCGACGTTACCATAGTTGGTGCGTGATGCATACGTATAATGTATTTCTTTGTTTATTTCACGCAATGTAATACGAGTGGTAAGAAGAATGTGTTGTACACATGAGTTGGGTATGATTGTTCGTTCGGTAAAAACATGTATCTTATTTGGGGAATGATGCGTTCTATCGTGCGATCGAGGCCGATATAGTGATACGTGTTCTATATGATCGATTGTTAATTTTTTATATGAATGAGTGTTCCCTATATTTTTTTTCACATTTTTCCTTAGTTCTATGTATTTTTATTGATTTTTTCGCGATTTTTCCATATTTTTTCGAAAAGCAAAAAAAAAAAAAAAAAAAACCGATCCAGACCGATTCTGGATCGGTCTGGCTCCATTGGAATCGGCCTGGATCGGTCCGATCCGATCCGATCCGGATCGGATCGGACCCCACCGATCCAGGATCCGATCCCGATCCGGCGATCCTTGCCCAAGAGAATACTGGGTGAATTTCGTAGCTTCTTAATGGGCTATGACATGATCACACTAAGGGTGATAATGAGCCCATTTCATGACTTTTAAGTGACCCATAAGTAGGCCCATCTATGTGCTACGAAAATTAACTGTTATATGTCCCATAAAATGTCTTAAAAATGGGCCAAACAGAGCTCCAAAAATTGTCCCAAAATTCAAGCCGAAAATAGGTCTTATTGGGCCTTGAAATAAAAGTTTTGGTGCTCCCATCTTCCATTTTTAGTTGTCATCTATTTCTTGTAAATCTGAAGCTCATATTTTTTTAGAGTCCAGAATGCCTGAAGTGGAATTGAAATCTTAAGTTGTCCTAGAACTAGCATCTGAACTTGAGCAGGGCTCGAAAATCCATTTTTGACTTGGGCCAAAATCTAAATTTGAGAAAGATCCGAGATCCAAATTTAAGTGGGATTTGGATATCCGACTTCAAGTATAACTTAGACCTCTAACTTCAAGTGAGATTCGGAAATTCGATTTCAAATAGGATTTGGACATTCGATTTTGAGTAGGATTCGAACATCTCATTTAAGTACATTTAAATATCCAATTTCAAGTAGGATTTGGACATCCAAGTTTGAGTATGATTTGGCAATCTGGTTTCAAGTAGGATTTGGATAATTTCAAGTAGATCTTGGACATCCGAGTTTGAGCGGGATTCAAACATCTGAATTCAAGTAAGATTTCAGATTTGGATATTTGACTTCGAGTAGGATTTAGACATCTCAATTTGAGTAGGATTCAGATATCTGAGGTCAAGTAAAATTTGGATGTCCAATTTAAGTTGGACTTGAACATCCCTGAATTTATTCATGTAGCAAATTTTGGTGTCGACATTGTATTATAATATTATCCCCTAGGCAACAATACATAATGATTTCATAATATGCAAGGATCGTGAGATCGAAATTGTAAATTGGATTGGCTAGTGCTAATTCTAACTAGCTAGACAGAATGATTCGATTCTATAGAAGAAAATCAATCTGGAAGTGGTATGGGTTGGTTCTATAAAACAACATAAAAGTAAAAAAAAAACTAAAATTGCTGCCTATTTTGGATTCTGGTCTGATCCAACCCTTTTAAAGCTGGAATTAGCATCATAATGGGGCCAAAATGAAGCCTGTGGTGGCATAGAAAGGTAATTGTGATGACATCCGCTCTTACCCTTCTTACTCTTTTCAATCAAAATTCCTGAGAAAATGGCACATTATTGTATCAATGGTGCAGGTATGTGTAGACCTTTTCGGAAGAGGGGAAGACAAGTGTACCAGGTCTAGTCACCAGATCTGGCCATGTTGGGTGGGCAGGGAAGGCGCCACCATGGCCACCAATGTTGAAGAGGAGTCATCAGAAGAGGCCTGGGATAGACCGATTTGAGCCAAATATGTCATGATCCAAACCGATCGATTCCGGTGGAAACTTGGGCAGCAACATGTGTAACTTGAAAAAGTGCTTCTGGCTGCCTAACAAAAAAACTCATCATGCCATACAATTTGTGGTGAAAAATGAGAGTGAGTGAGAGCTATCGATGCCTCTTCCAAATTTCTCTGCCAATGCTGTCAGTGATGGACTTAATTACTTGTCTATCGAAACTGTCAACCCTATAGAAGTCTAACCAATCCACATGGATGAGAACATCTGTCCTGCTCAGAAGAAACCTGACAGGGAAGTAGACCATCATAACCCATGTGTAAGTGAAAACACACTAAACCAACTAAACAGATTCTTGTAGATGAACCAGTTAAGAACATTTTCACATAATAACGGGAAAACATCAGTGTTCACCGTTCCCATTCCTTTTGTCTGCGTACTAAAATATGTATTATGAACCAAACAGCCTCGTGAGATGGAGAATGTCACAGTGCACATAACTGAGATGAGATCTTTAACATAGAACTCTTGTTATGGGATTTAATGAGAATAAGAAAGAGCAACGCCGTACCAGTTAATGATATCGAGGGCTCGTTCATTGACATCTCCACCTTCCAAAAGCCCAGCAGTATTTGATATTCAAAGTGAAACCCCCACAAAAACAAGAGATCGCCATTGGTCCATGTCGATGAAGAGAATCGCTGAATATCATACCCCTCCTGATGATCCCATATGCCGTCACGCACTAACCCAAAACCCGCTGTGGAAAATTTGATTGCGCTCAAGTCGTAACCTTAAAAAATTCAAATTGCAGGTAGATTAATCCACAGAATAGGAAATAAAATAAGAATATACCAAAAGACACCGAACAATAACCGGTAAAATCAACACAAACAGTCACGAACAGGATCTTTGACAACGAAAATCACTACGCCAATATAACTGAGCAATAACGTGTCCAACAAAAGGATTGCGAACGCGGGAGGAAATCGGAATCCTTCACCCCATCCATCTCACTCTGCAGAGACGAACTAGGGTTGGGGACGCTTACCGAGCTCGCCCGACTGGAGAGTTTCCTGGAAGGAGAGCCCCTTTCTCGGTAAAATGGAAAGAGAGCAGAACAACAGTTAGGAACGTCGTGCATTGGAATGGTTTTCGCCATAATAGTTGCAGTTCGTAAAATATAAAATAGATTAGATAGTAAAATAAAAAAACTAAACATACTCAACTTTATATGCAGAAAGACAATTAAATATAAAATTAAAAATTTAAATTGATATTGTTGTGTGACCGACTTTAAATAATTGGGGATTCAAGTTGAAACTGAGTTGAGAAGATATATTTTATAACAAAATTCATCAAAAAATATATTTAACATTGTGGTAAAAAATATAGACTTGTATTGAGTTTCTCCTCATATGAAGAGAGAGAAAAAAAATTCTCGGTTGTCTTTCTTGTAGTCTTTCACATTTTCTTAGTTATTCATGCTGACCATCTTAGAAGACCTTGCTTTTTAACAAAATTGATATCAAGAAAATTAACCATCTTAAATTTTATCTATACATTATTTCAAAACAAACCACTGCAACAAATTTATATTCCCAGGGTGAAGTCCAAACCAACCGCTCGGGTGAGTTGGAAAGGTGCCATATCCGCAAGGGAGCCTGCGTTAATGGTGGTACTTTCTTGAGTCTTGACTCTTCACCTTCTGCTTTCTCCTTCCCCTCCCCCGCCCATGCTACATACGACGGTTCTTCGATGGTCCTCTCCCGCAGCTTCTTTCACCCCAGCACCGCGGCCGCGCCGCTTCAAGTTCCAGCTTCGTGCTCACCTCCGGCCGCAGCTTCAGCTCTCAAGCACCAGCGCCATTGCCGGCGGCCCTTCCGCATTCTCAAGGGCCTCAGTCCTCCGGGACAGCCTCCGGGTGCTGGAATGGGACAAGGTCTGTGATGCCGTCGCCTCTTTCGCTGGTACTCAGCCAGGCCGGGAAGCCACCAAGGTCGTATCTTGCTTCGTGCTCCTCCTGTGCTTGCTGTTTGTATGCTGCGGTGCTCTTCAAGTTGCGACTTTGTTTCAGGAACTACTCTGGAGGTTAGACTTGAGTTACGACGAGAGTAAGGAGCTATTAGCCGAGACGGCAGCTGCAGTCGAGATGATCAAGTATGGAGCCGGAGGGATCGATTTTGCTGTGGTTGATGCTGTTCTCGTGAGCACCTTTTCTTTATATGCTCCCATCATTTCCAATGTGAATATCATTATGCGCTCACATTACATGGAAAGTGTCTCCATCTTATTGATACACGTCGGTGGTGGAAATTCTGGGATAACGTACAGACGAAAGCTTGGTAGGTAGGATTTCCTTCATATCGACAATGTTGATCACTGAAACAAACGGGAAACTCTGTGGTTGTCATAGAAAGTCAAAATGTTCTTCACGAGGCTCCCACGGCAGTGCCTACACTTCCTCTAGTTACGTTGTATTTCAGTCTGAATCAGCTGGACGATGTTCATGAAATTTCACTGTTAATTCGACATTCTAGGTCTAAAAGTTCTTTGGTTGTCTTGTTTGAATCTCCTCTACAGTGTTCGAACTTCGAAGAAAGCCTCACTCACCTGTAAGATAGGAAACTCTTTGCTCTCTTTTTTTTTTCAATCAGGCACATTCAGTCATCCTAGGCTCCTGTTTTCAATTATTCATGGCTTGAGGTTAGCTTAGCCATTGTATCCATTTAGAGACCTACCTAATGCTGCCATTATCTGCATTCACTGAAGTTAGTGAGTACTTAAAAAATATGAAGGATAAATTAGCACTAGGTCTGGTTCAAGGAATCCACTTTAATACAAGGTCTGGTTCGACTTTCACTTTAACACAACGTCCAAATTTTGAAATGTCTTCACCTCCCACTCCCTTTCTAACAGTTACAGTAGAAGACCAGTTAAAGCATTTGTGAAGATACCTTTTTGCCTTCTCCTTCATGTGCGGCATTGTGCGGGTGCACCATCAACAAAGAATGGAGATTCGAAAGGCCATGCTAGCATGAGGTTCACTAGAGTATGGAGGGTAATTTGGGAAAATAATAAGTAGAGGAATGGCTGTCAAACGGAATCTAATGAGACCTTGTGTTAAGGAATAAATCTATAACAGACCTAAAAGTAAACAAATTTGCAAAATAGATTGAGTATTAAAGCAGTTTTGTTAAACATACTAAGATTTTTTTTTCTAAATATGAATTCTATTAGCTACATAATCACTGTGGTAAAATGAAAGATTTTCTTTGTTTCATTTCCCGTGAGAAGCAGAATTGTTTTCCTATTCATTTGCAGGATGCGATCTACTTAATGCTCTGCAGATTTTTTTGGGCGTTCTCTTTAAAGAATTTTTCTGTGGTGATAACTTTTTATCTATAGTGGCATGTTGCATGTTGCATCAAAAATCCTTTGTGCTTTAATGAATATTAGAAGCTGCATTGATTCATGGAAATAGCTAGTTTTTTTTGGTATGAAGTGTATGATAATTACTCTAGAGTTCTAGCTTTTCCAGTACTAGCAATTAAAAATAGAGGACCTGATTACTAACTCTGAGATTTTACTAGAATAGTTTATTCCATTGTCAACCAAAATTCTGAATCTTGTACATACCTGTCTCTACATTGGATTGCATTTATATGTATGGCCTGGGATTAGCTAATAGAATGTAATTCACAAATTATAAAGATTGTTGTTACAACTCTACCAATGGTTTCCTACAATTAGTTTAACTTAACCTTAGTTAACTATGTTAAAGCGATCAAATTATCTCACTTCAGCCTCTATCCCTATCCTTTCTGTCTGTGTAATTCTTCCTCTTGCGAGTTGCGCAACTCTTCTTTCACTTCTCACAAACCACCAAGATCACCCTTCCCTCCCTCCGATTATTGGCACTGTCACCACTTCACCTCTACCCTTGTTGGCAAACAACCATCCTGCAGCTGTCTGTGTTTATGTGTCCCCAGTGGTCCAACATGCATCCTCTCTCTCTTCCCATTCTTCAAACCCCCTCTCTCTTTCCTGGTTATCCTTTCCCAATCAAGTGATCCCTTGCATCTTTCTTTCTCTTTCTTTTTCACAACTCTCATCTCTTTCTCTTCCCTGCGTGCCAACTATCTTCCACTCCAGCTCATGCACCCTCACCTCCTTGATCACCCTTTCCACCTTTGACACCCATAGTATAATTTCCAGCACCAGCACCAAGGGAGTGGTGCCAAGGTCTTTGAAGGCTCTCTCTCTCTCTGTGTGTGCGTGCGTGTCTCTCTCTCTCATTGTCAACACCACACCCTTGGGCTTAAGGGGCAGTGTGGCATCTAGTGTTCTAGGCTAAATGTCCCCCACTCTCTTTCCTAATTTACCATTGTGGCATGTTTGACCACGAGATCTCCTTAGCACAACACTAACTCAGACTGTGCAACTTACAACTAGGGTGGAGGTTGAGTTAGTGGTGGGTTTTCTCCTTATTAATTAAAAAAGTGACCCTTTGCATATCTCACCCTCTCCCATCTTTCTTTTTCTATCTTTTTCTCTCTTGCTATTTTTCTTTCCCTCTCTCACAACTATCATATCTCACCCTCTTCCCTGGGCAGCAACAAGGGGTGTCAACTTTTGTTTAAATCTGAAAAACTAAACCAAAAAATAGTTTGATATGCACTAGCCATTGATTTGGTTTGATTTGATGGTCCTTTAACAAAACCAAACTGTTGAACTGAATAATTGAAGCACAACTCAAGTCATCTCAATTGAGCCTTAGTCTCATTTTATTTGGGGTTGGCCATATGGATTCTATTTCTTCATTCACATCGGTTTCGAGTTACTTCTTCAGAGATGTTTAAATAACCTAAATTATATTAGATTACCCTTTTCCAAGTTAAGTTAGGTCTATGTTGACATCCATATTTGCCAAAGAGTAAGGAGTCATTTACTTATACAGCTGATCTATTAGACTGGTGCAAAAAGGATCTGTCATTTAGATAGTTGAATTAAAGTCAATAGCCGAGGTGGCAAGTAAAACATCCATTCCGTGTCTATATGTAGTTCTACGTAAAGAGACAAGCATAAAATTGAATGAAAGTTTGTCAGTAGAGTTGTATGCTGTGGTCGAGTGCCTTTGTCAAGAAAGAGAAGAGGGGAGTTTGCAGATGGATCAATTGGCCTGATGGAATGGCCTGCTTAGGAGCAATGGTGGTGCTGGCAGTCCCGCAGCACCTAGCAATGGTAGAAAAAAAATCTGTCAGATAGGGTAAGAAGGGGGACGAATCCTTATAGATGTGAAAATATGGTAGAAGAAAGCCATACCGAGCAAAAAAAAGGAAAAGAAAGCAGAGGCCTCAGCGACCAAATCAGTTTCCGATCACTTCCCCACGTTAGACCAGATTCACCCGAGGGAAGGTGTCCTACGGGAATGGGGAAAGTTGCTTAAACAGGACTGTCGGAGTTGTCCCATATGTTCCAAGCTGTTTCGAGTCCTTCACGGAATAGGATACCCCTCTACGGAAGGTGCCCAATCGCGGAAGGAGTCCGACGCCGCAGGGAAGGTTGAGCCCCCGCATTTTGAGCCTTCCGAGTCTAGCTCGAGATCGAATGTCCTTGTTCAACAGGTCTCCTGATGGAAGAAGGAGAGTCGAATGCCTATAAAACCCCCCACAAGTTGGCTAAAAAAAGGGGAAGAGGTTCGGAAACCAGGGAAGGAGTCGAGCAACCAGAGGCCAGGAGTGAGAGAGACAGAAGAAAGGAGAGAAAGCAGAGGGTACCGCGGAGCCATTTATTCCCTTCCAGTTGCGCTGCTAGACCCCTCTATATCTTCTGCCATTGTCGGGTTCCTCTGCGACCGTTGTTGCTAAGAAGGTTGTCCGGAGTTGCTGCCACCGTCAAAGCCTTTCAGGTGCCTCCCAGAACCCTTCGGGAGCTGTCGGGTCCCATTCGCCCGTTAAGGGTCCTCTTTTGGAGGTTCTTTCTCCTTCCTCGATCGCTGCCGAAGCCGTCGAAACCCCTTGCCGTCGTTGTCGGAGGCCACGGGTTCGAAGTTGCCGTCGCCGTTGTCGTCGAGAGGGCTGTTGAGCGCTGCGCGGTCGCGCGGGGGTGAAGAAAGGAGACGGGGGGATTATTTTCCCCCGACTTATGTCCACGGTGGACATATGAGGGGGGCCCGCCTGAAGAGGTGCTGGGGCCACGCGAGCAGCTGGGTGAAGAAGAGTTGACCCGCGGGTCAACTAGAATGTGGGGCCCACAGGGAAAAAGCGTGAAAAGAAAAGGAAAGGGCCGGTGGACGTAGTGGCAATGGGCCGCAGGGGAGCCCGTGGAGGCCTAATAGCCTCCTGATGAATAGTTGTCCGACAGTGGAATTCAAGTTTTAAAATCTATTTAATTTAAACAAACCGAGACAAGCATAAGGTCGGTTCTAAACCCACTTCATGATTTCGGCATAACTCAAAAGAATTCAAAACAAATGGGTAACCAAGAGGCCGATTCTAAACCCACCTCTTGACCCATAATTAATTAAAAAATGATAATAAAACAAACAATAAACAGTAATTTAAATAAAAATCTATTTAATTTAAACAAACTGAGGCAAGCATAAGGCCGGTTCTAAACCCACCTCATGGCTTCGGCTCGACTTAAAAGAATCCAAAACAAAAGAAAATCAAGAGGCCGATTCTAAATCCACCTCTTGACCATCTTCTTAAGGTAGACATCCAAAGGTCTATATAAAAAGGACCCTAATGTTTTACCAGTTCACAGGCGGACAGTTCATCAACTCATGAAGGAGTCATGAAAAATCGACATGAGCTAATTTCCCACAAGTCTATCAAAGATCGGGATATGCTCAGTCTCAAGACAATGCAACGAACCTCATGATGCCTATTAAAGGTTGGGAAGAGTTCAATTCTGTTTTTTGACATTCTTATGTAAATCATATCAAGGCAGTGAAGAAATTCATGGTAATGGTGCTGTTATGAGAACTTACTGCAGTCTCATGAACTTAAACGATGCAAGTATCATCACTAAGAACAACCGGTTAATTTATTGATTAAGATCACTTGTTTCACCAAAACAGAAAGCCATAATTCAGAGAATTCCAGAGATTGGGAGCCGGGCAATCAGATCTTAACCAAATTTCCAGAACTAAAATCATGAAACCCAAGTAAATTAAATCAAATCAAACAAGCTCAACCTAGATAAAAAATCAGGTTCACGTCTAAAATCCTGCAGTAGAACAAAAGGAATTCCAGATCTGAGGCTCAGATTAAAAAAAAGAAATGAACAAACAATCCATTGAACCTGAAAGGCAATAAGTCAAATGTAAATTAAAGCCAAATCTAAATTAAGTTTCAAGTTCAAGCCGATCAAGACATGCAAGATGGATTGAACCTGTATAGTGAACTCAAACTGACACTAAACAACTGAGCATGGTTCTAAAGAGCGATCTCCAATTAAAGTTAAATCTAATGCCATTAGTAAAAAAAGAAAACTTTGAATAACAATCACTTAAAGCAAATTCAAACTGATCCAAGTTAAATTAAAATGTTAAATCAAATCTAACCCAATTCAATGGCACAATCCTTAATGAAATGAACAATTAAATGATAAAATTCATGCTCCGAGCAGAATTTGGAAGTTTATAGAAATCTGGGCATATCAAACTTGAATAAAAATGAAGTCAGAAGGCAATAAATTTTAATCAACCCTAAAAACATTATGAACAACCTGTTTGTACTAAACTCATTTCCAGCTAATCAAATCTCTCAAATCAAATTGAATTAAACCATAACAGGGCTAAAGGAAAAAAAAGCAGGCTGAAATCAGTCTTAACAAAATTCCAAATCTGAAAGTTTCAAAGAAGAAGCCTGAAAATTTCGATTAAACTCCCAAACTGGAAAGATCAACAAGTTTTAACTCACTAAATCCTCAAAGAACAGAAGAAACTCAAACCCAAAATCTGGAACTTGAATCTTCATACAACCAATCAAAACACTCTTAAATCAATTACAAAATCAATTAAACCCATAAACAGAATCTGAACCAAGCCATAAAATGAACCACAAATTCAAACAAATCTAAAAAAAAACAGAACATGAATCAATTTTAATTAAACCAAATTTGATAACGAATCTGCAAAAGCTTAGTTTGAATAGGATAACTAAATTCAAACTATTAAAATAAGTTTCAATCGATTCAAGCAAACCAATAATCTCAGATCTGCACAGTCTGAATGATGTCAAACAAACTCCAAGTCTAAACAACCTGTTAAGCACCAAATCCAATTTAATTTCAACTAAACAAATTCAAATGGGTTCTAACTAAATAAATTCAATTTAAACCAAATCAAATTAAATCTATAAATTAATCTGTTCAACACATGCAAGTCAACTTTAACCAAACGGATAAAATAACAACCCATAAGCAAAACCCAACTTCTTAAAATAAACCAAATTAAATTTTCAAGCAAATTTTAATAAACAAACCAAATCCAAAGACAAATCCTCGTCCTGTCAAGCAAATTTAAATCAAACTTCTTAAATTAAAATTCGATTCCAAATTCAATCAATCTGCAACAGAATCCAACTTGATATATAAAATAACATTAAACACATTAAATTCAAATCAAATTGAATTTAGATCAATAAGCAAATCATAAACCAATCCATGCTAATTAATTCAACAGGAGTCAAATCTCCCAAACAAATACAAATCAATAAACAAACCAAATTCAACTTAAGTCAATCATAATCAAACAAATTTAATAATCCATCCAACATCAAAATCAAATCTTCCAAACTTAAGTTCACTCTCCCAGATACAATTCAAATCAAATTAAAATTCACACACCAAATCCAAATTTCAACCAATTTAAAATTAAACAAACTCAAATTCATAAATCAAATCAACTCAAATGCAAATCAAACTTTTCAAATCAAATCCAAGTCAAACTTAATAAAACAAATCTAAATTAATCAAACAAATCAAAATTCAAATCAATTCAAACAAATTAAATTTAATCAAACCAAACCAACTTAAATCAACTCTAATCAATTCAAACCAAATTTAAAACAAACAAATTGTTTGCATTCCATCAAGTTCATGGGGCTGTTTTCTCCTACATGCGTATGTGAATGTTTATTTTTGTGGATGCACTATTCTTCTATTTCAGTCTTCATTGAATTGCTATGACGGAGAATCAAGGGTATTTGAACATTCTCGATGTATTTAACGTCGGATCTTCGCATCATTCGACGGGGAGAGTTCAAAAATCAATTTTCAAAGAACCTAACAACCTCAAACTATATTTTTTATACATATGGCCCCTAGCTAATACTTTTATGGAATATCACTTATTTTCTTAAGAAGTCAATGCTAAGGTCTAAATCAAAAATAAAAAATCAAATGGAAAATGAATTTTTAAAATAAAATCTTAAAAGAGATTTTGAGGTTACATCAGTCTACTATGCATTTTTTGTTTATATTATTCTTATATATATATTTTACTTTTACAACTGAAGCTTTCTTAGGTCTAAATACAAGAGAATATAAACATGCACCAAAAAGTAAAGAAAGAGCTAGCCTCTTAACTATCAAGATGGTTGCAGTCAGCTGTTTTCAAGACTGCTAAATATTTATGTTATCTTAGCTATGTCAATAATAATTTCACAAATTTTTATTTAGAGAGTTCTCTCTCTCTCTCTCTGTGAAAGCAATCCAGAAAACCATATGCATTACTTGAACATGAATAGTTTTGCTTTTTATCTTTTTCTCTCTCTATTTTCTTCCTTTTTAGTAGACTCAAGTTTGATATTTATTTTGAAAAATTACATTGTTAATTGGTTTTAGCTTTTAGGCATAACTACAAGATTTTTAGGTTTGTGGGGTTATACATTTAATAGGTACCTTTTTGGGGTATAAGCACAAATTTGGCTAACTATAGTAGTTTAACGTGGAACATCTTTTGATATTACCATAAAAAAGTTGTCAAGCATTAAGTTTTTTTGTCATTATTAAATTGACACTCAAGGAACTGCAATTCTTTGAATTTCCATTTTAGCACTGATGACAAATTCAGTTTAGTTATCTATGTTTTTTTAGAACACTTTAAAATTGTGTTGCAACTAGTGATTCATTGCACCATTCTTGGTTTCTAAATTGGGTCACTCAAGGGTAGTCATTTTATAACTCTGTGGGAGGGTTATCTTGTATTTGTTTTTTTCTTTTAGGGTTCTTTTTGTAACTCTTCCTTTTCTTCATGTTCTTTTTATCTTTTGCTTTCAGTGAATTGTGGCCCCACTTTAGGTTGTTAGTCTTGTTCTCCATTCATCTGCATCCGGTTGTATGCATTAAAATCTTCATTCCAGTTTTCTTTTGTTCCATGGATGTCTATATTTATGTACATCCTAGTTTGACTCCTATCTTCTTCTTCTTCTCTCGGTGCTCACAAGAAACTGAGTATACCATGCATTTGTTCTTGTGAAGGTGAAGTCTGCTATTGGCCGTGCCTCCCGAGGTCTCCCTGTTAGTGGAAGTGAGGTCATTGCCCTTAAAATCCTACTAGAATTTTGTGAGACACTGCAAATGACAGTCAAAAGGGCAATCAAGGAAGATTCTGATTGGTATCATCGCCTCATGCCCATTACACAAATGGTAAGCTTATGCCACAAGTTTCCTGATACTTTGTCTTTGCTCTTTAGTTTAGGGACTTCACATATGGATGTCATCATCCCATGTCCCTATGCTTCTTGGTAGGTATTGCAGCTTATCATAAGTCGATCATTTATCAAGTTGGTGCAGCAAGTGATTGATGAAGATGGATTAGTGAAAGATACTGCAGTGAGTTCATGATCTTTGATTTTATGCTTATACACTAATGATTTACAAATCTTATGCTTCAGCATATCTGAGGGATACCTTGATGGCTGATGGTTACTTGGTTAGTCATAAATGTCATGTTTTACTGCTATTTTGGTTCAGTGTTTATTTCAAATTCATTATCTTTTTATAACTACAACATGTTCAACTTTACATTATCTTTTTTAAATGAAATTTGCTGTTTCATGCTTTGTATTACTACTGGAAGTTTGGAACGATTGGTTTATGTTGGTTTTCAGTAATGCTACTGTGTCATTTGTCTGTTAAACATGTCTTCCGATCAATAGTCTTTTGATGTCCTAGGTATTTTAGACAAATTTGTAATTATCTATGATTTTCCATTTAATACCTTTCTTTTTAGTGTTTTGCTATGATTGTGACTATCAAATTTTTTTAACTATAGAGTCCTGAATTGAAGCGATATCGTGATCAAGTGAGGGTACTTGAACAAAAGGTTTGTGCTTCTAATTTGTGAATAAAGAATAGTCATCTTTTAATCTGAGTATTCATTTGACATTTATTTAAGCCAGGTTACTTTTCTAATGCTAATTTTTAGAGGAATTTTGATTGTTTCAATTAAAGGGTGAAGTGAAAATGATGTCCACAACTTTATAGTTCATCTTGACTTTGAATTTATGCTTTGTTTGATGTTATGAAGAGAAAATAAATTCTTTACACCTTAAACATGCACAGTTAATGACTATCCATCGATAAAAAACAATCACATATAACCAACTTCATACGGAAAGAACAGCCTGTAGTGCCTTGACATCTTTAGTTTGTCAGACTATGCGATTGGAAATTCCCAGTTGCATACCTTCGAAGGTGGTAGGAACCACTAGGGCTTAGGGGTTAAATTAGGGGATCCCCTCTAACTTATACAGGCTCTCACCATGGCCTATCATGATCCTCATGTGCTCCTCCCACTAGTAAGGGCATTTTATTGTTTAAGCAACTGAGGCATCTTACCATTGAGGGGTTTCACCACTTCATTCAATCTGTGAGAGGCAAGCAAGGTTTTCTGATTTGGGATTGGATCATCTGGCTCAGACATTTGAATGGAAGGAACCGATCCAAGATTGGCTTGGATCAGTCCTTCCAGAAATTCATGAAAAAAAGAATTCTGGACCATTTCCCAGTGGAGGGGCGGCTTGGATCCAGTGGGATTGCTTTCTTCTGGCAGTGGAGGGGCATCCACACACTCTGCAACATGCTCACACCCTGAACAGAGTCTTATCAGGTCCATAGGACCCAATATGAGCAAATCATCAACTTAGGTTGGTGGATCCTCTGCATATCAGGTCCAGAGACAATTCTATGAACCTGATAATGTCTGGGAAGGGTCAGGGCGGCGGCGGCAGCAGCAGCTGACCTCCACCACTGTAAGGAGGAAATCTGCCAGGATTGGTCGCTGATAAGTTCAGAATCGGCTGATCCAGGCTGATCCAATCGAATCTAGCCGAATCCAAGCAGAATTCGACCCCAGGATCCGGCTCCCTCTGAATTGGGTTGGCACCTGCCAATTCCTATCCTGCAAACCATGGTTCAGTTAAGAAAGGTGAAAAGAGTATAACTCTTTCTTCCAAGGAAGCACTTTGAATGGAGCTAAGCACTTGGATGGCTTCAATAGAAGCCGAAAAAAGAAGAAGCTTGGAAGAACCCATTGTTAAAAAAGAGGATTTGGAAAGAGGATCCGTCACATGAATATTTTAAAGATCATTTAAGAAAAATAAAGAATATCCTAACTCTTTTTATCTTTCCATGGGATAGATCTCCATTACTCCAATCTAGGTTCCTTAACTAACAGATTGAGTTTCTTGACAATGTTTCTTATGGAGAAGGCTTACAGTATCCTGCTATGTGCTCGAGCCACATAAGTCAGGAATTTACTCAAGCAACAATTTTCTAAGGGAAGAGGATTCTAAAGCCCTGCACCACACTCGGTCTGCAAAATCATGAAAGCCTGCTCAAGCAAACATGTCTTTCAAAGTTTCAAACATGAACCAATAATGCTTATCTTTCTGCTTACTAGTCTTCAATGAGATTGAATGGTGACCTGGTATCATCCTAGGTAGGCACTCAACTGATACATGAGGAAAGTGATCTTTCCAATCTGTAGCTATTAGAAAGCAACTTGTTTTGGTTGCTGGGTCAGCACTATATGGACTGTCTTGTGCCAAACCCCTTGAAAGAATATTCACTAAAACAACCTTTTCCATGCAGTTCTGGGTGTATTATTCTTCTATTATCTTTCTCCACCCAGATATAGAGTCCAGATCCTTCGGCCTGCAACACATAATTAGTCAGCCCAAGCACTGGGGAGGCCGTGTTCCTTATGCACTCAAAGAAGCCTACTTTGTACCTCCTTTCCCTGCGTGATCAGGGGGTTGTAAAACTCCCATGAACAACCACTATACACCATCTTTTTGATTTGGGGCTTTTGGGTTTAGTAGCTTGGGATTTTAGTTTTTCTTGATTCGAGGCTTGAATTTTTAGATTTAAAGAATCTTTTGAGTTTAGGATTTTAGATTTGAGATTTCTGGTTTGAAAGTTTCTGGGGGTTTGAGCAACCTGCTTTTTTATTGGTTTTGATATGAGTTTTTTTGTTTATATTTTAGGAATCCCCAGTTTCAGGATTTCAGCTTAAATTTTCAGATTTGATCATTCTTTGATTTGAGAACTTGGACTTTGGATTGCTGTATTTGATTTCTAAAATTTTCTATTTTTCCAGTATTCTACATTTTCAGACTTCCAACAATCTAAAAAGGGTGTTTGGAACTTTAGTTACTTGCCAGGTCCTCTGAAACTTTAGATTTGCTGGATTTCAGATGTTCAAAATTTCTGGTCTTATGTTCTTTTGGGTCCTGTCCATGTTCAGATTTGAAAGTTCAGGTGACTGATTTCAGATCCGCAGCATCGTAGATTGACTGTTTGTTGTTACATTCTTAGAAGTTTCAGATTTTTATCGAATCCTGGATCACTCTCTCTTTCAGGTTGCTTTTTCAGATCTTCTGATCCTGAGATCTTGGTACCCCGGGACCTTCCGACCCTCTATGAAATATCTGATTATCTGAGTCCTTGGATGTCTAGATTTTTAGAATCTTGGGGTCACGGGCATTCCATATGTTCTTACTGTTTGCAGAAA